>JAPDVU010000005.1:30325593-31768093 GCA_026230045.1 Corynorhinus townsendii | reverse complement strand
CAGGGCACAGGCCTGGGTTGCAGGCTGGATCCCCAGTAGGGAGCATGCAGGATGCAGCCGATCAATGATTTTCTCTCATCATTGAGAGCTGAGGGCTGAGCCGTGCGTCTCTGAGCTGGCAGGTGAAGCTTCTCAGGCTGCCTCCAGGAGAGGAAGGCCGGGTCCTTTCACTCTGGCGCCTGAAGCCAGGTTTCCTGGTCCCTGGAAAGGGATCCTCTGTGGGAGGCAGCAACTTCCTGCTCGTGTCTTAGGTCCCATTTGGCTTCTCAGCAATTCCATTAACCTTGGAACCAATTCCCTGCTTGAACTCTGTTTATTTTTAATCTTCACCTGCAGGTATTTTTTCCATTCTTTTTCAGGGAGTTGGGAGGGAGAGGATGGGAGAGAAACATCAATGCAAGAGACACATCAATTGGTTGCCTCCCACACTAGCCCCGACTGCCTTTATTCGCAGCTCTCAGGAGGCAACTTTGGGCACGCGGCCCGGGAAGGAATCACTTGCAGACCGACTGGGGGATTTTCTGACCCGGGCTAAGGCGGGCCTCCCACTCTGGCGTTGTGAACGTAAGTCTCGGGCTCATCAAGAAAATATGGGCGAGGTTCAGAGGGAGAATCCAAGATGGCGGCATAGGTAAACACCTCAACTGCTGCCTCGCACAACAATTTCAAAACTACAACTGAAAGACAAAACGTCCATCATCCAGAACCACGGGAAAGCTGGCTGAGTGGAAGTTCTACAACTAGAACGAAAGAGAAAAGAGCATTGAGACATGCACAAGTGCTGAAAAGCTGAGGTACAGAAGCATGCGATCCGGGTTGGTGGCAGGCGTTGCTTTTTTCAACCTGAAGGGAGACAAGCCCCCAATTACTCTGAAATCCAGTTTCTGGGGAAACGCAGGGGACCCAAACTCCTACGGGGAGAAGCTGCACTGTCTGCCATCGGGTCGGAAAGTGAAGGGGGCTTGCTTGCAGAGCTACACACAGGAATAATTGTTTACTGCGCTGGGGCGTGGGACATGGGGACTCAGTTGGAGATGCAGAGCCGGCTAACTGGCAGCCATCGCTATTTGCCATGCCCTAATCTAGTGATGCCCTGAGACCCCACCCCTCACAACCTACAAACCCACCCAAGTTCCAAGCAGTGGCTTTAGCATAAGAAAGGCCTGCCCTATCGCAGCTTAACGTAGCAAACTTGCAGCCCGGGTCAGACAGCTCCAAAACCTCCAAACCCCAAGCAAAGAGGAGAAAACTGTACCTCTCACTGTAGCTCCTGCTGGGTAGCCTCAGACAGTAGCTGACCTGCACCCCATTGGAGATCCAGAAGCCAGTTGACCTAGTGGTCAGTGTGAGACACCAGATTTCAACTCCTCACATCCATAAGTGACACATTCAAGAGGCAGACTCAGGAAGCACCAAAGCCCACTGAAACAAGTCCTGCACCATAAGCGTGTCTCCAGTGCAGCAGTTCTTCCATTATAGACACAGCAAGTCCTCACAGCCAATTGGCCTGGAGATCAATTCCTCCCAGTGTACCAACAGCAATCAAGGCTTAACTACACCAAGACTTTGCACTCAGACCACAAAGGGGTGTACCAAGAGCGTCCACCTCAGGTGATTGGGGAGGCTGAGCTACTGCCCCCTATAGGTCACCTACCACAGAAAAGCACTCCATCAACACAGGGCAGCAGCCAAAATGTAGAGACCAAGAAACAAGTCACGAATGAAAGAAACGGAGGAAAGCAAACTACTGGACGACATAGAGTTCAGAACCACATTTATAAGGTTTACTCAAGACTCTTCTAAAAACCGCTGAGAAACTTGATGAGACCTTTAATGATCTTAATGAGAATGCCAAAAAAATGGAAAAGGACCAGTCAGAAATGAAGCATACACTGTCTAAAATAAAGAATATACAGAAACTCAACTGTAGATCAACGTACCCCAAGAATCAAACCAAAGATCTGAAATATGAGGTAACAAAAAACACCCAACCAGAAAAACAAAAAGAATCAAAAAATATGAAGATAGTGTAAGGAGCCTCTGGGACAACCTTAAGCAAACCAACATCCGAATTTTTGGGGTGCCAGAAGAGAGAGAATGAAATATTGAAAACCTATTAGAAGAAATAATGACAGAAAACTTTCCCTACCTGGTGAAATAGACTTACAAGTTCAGGAAGCGCACAGAACCCCATACAAGAGGAATCCAATGAGGACCACACCAAGAAACATCATAATTAAAATGCCAAGAACAAAAGGCAGAGAGAATCTTGAAAGCAGCAAGAGAAAAACAGTTAGTTATCTACAAGAGAGTACCCATATGACTGTCAGCAGATTTCTCGGCACAAACTATGCAGGCCAGAAGGGAGTGGCAAGAAATATTCAAAGTGACGAACAGCAAAAACTACAACCAAGAGTACTCTACCCAGCAAAGCTATCATTCAGAATTGAAGGGCAGATAAAGAGCTTCACAGACAAGAAAAAGCTAAAGGAGTTCATCACCACCAAACCAGAATTACATGAAATGCGAAGGGTATTCTTTAAGAAGAGGAAGAAGAAAAAGGTAAAGGTAAAAATTATGAACAACAAAATGAATACCTACCAACAAGTGAATCTAAAAATCAAGTGAATGATAAATCTGAAGAACAGAATGGACTGGTGAATATAATAGAATCAGGGACATAGAAAGGGAATGGACTGACAATTCTCAGGGGGGAGCGGGTGAGAGGGGTGTGGGAAGAGATTGGACAAAAATCTTACACCTATGGATGAAGACAGTGGGGGGGGGGCGGTTAAAGGCATGGGGGGTGGGGAATCAGGTGGAGGGGAGCTTTGGGGGGGGCGGGGGAAAGAGGAACACTTGTAATAATCTGAATAAAGATTTATTTTAAAAAGAAAAGAAAATATGGGCGAATTCCTTTCTCCATGATAGCCGAGAAGCTAAGCATGGAGTGCGGTACGGGGATATGGAAAAACTGCCCCAGTGGACAGGATCCGGATACATCGGGAGCAGGAAAGGGCCAATACCCACAGCCCCCCGAAATCGGCACACGCGGCGCCAAAAAATGTCCGTCCCAAGGCGCAGGCTCCGCGGAGGGGCACTTCAGTAACCGCGCGCCCACGACCCAATCAATGTCGGCCTTGCACAAAGCGAACCTCCCCCCAGGACGCCGAAACGAAATCTCCACCCTTTCCTCAGGCGGTCTTGGACCGCCCACTACTGTCCAGGCTCCGCCCCGCGTCGTCCTCGGTAGAGATTCACGATTGGCTTGTGGGATGAATGCAAACTCTGGTTGGTTGAAGTGGAGCCACGAGGGCACAGTCGTCGCCTCTCCAGAGGGGATTACTGGGCAGGCTCAGTCTTTCGCTTTTCCAGAGGCGATTACTGGGCAGGCTCAGACTATCGCCTCAGTCTCGAGCTCTAGCTGGTAGCGAGACGTCGCACTCCGGTTTTTCAGTGCCAGCGGCCGCCATCGACGCCGTTTGATTCCTTTGGGCACATCTGCGCCACTCACCCGCCACACACTTCACCCTCATAAGCCGCCGTCAGGGGGAAGCTTACAAAGGTAAGAGGCCTTCCTCGCACAATCACGGACGCCGAGGCCTATTTTCTGAGGAGTGCGCGCGCGGCGCCGCGAGGAGGAGGGCCTGCGCGCCGTCCCAGGCGCATTCGAGGGCGCGGTGGTGTGGAAACTCGCATGATTAGTGCGCAAACTCGCATGATTAGTGCGCAAGTCTCGCGGTTTTCGGGTACTTTTTGGCGAGGTGGAGAGCTTCGGCAGGTGTTGATTCGGAGTGGAAAGACTTTGCGACTGAGCGTAGTCCGGAGGGGGCGCTGCCCCTCGGTAGAGGGATGAGGCCAAACTCCTGGGACCGGTGCGAGCGGTACACCGCCTCCTGACGCATGTGCCTCCACGGGCGGCCCGCCGTGTGGGTCCTGGCATCTCCGGAGGGGACCGTTCCGTGAGGTGGGGAGTGGCGGGATTTCTTGATTTGGAGGCCCGCGTCCTATAGGATCTTAAATATGAGGTGGGCCCCGGAAGGAGGCTCCGCCGGGTGCTTTCAGTGCCTGGCTGCGCGCACATGGTGGAGGTGGCCCCTTGGCCCTGGGACGGGGTTTCCACGGGAAAGGAAAATTATAAGACTAATGATCTTAAACTTAGCTTAAGACGTGATATTTCTTCAATGCTGCCCTAATTTAATTTCAGAGGAGTGGTGGGATAAGGTATCAGAATTTACTGAAGGCTTTTTTTCTTAAACTATTGGGGTGACATTGGTCAACATGAACATACAGGTTTCAGGTCTGGGTTTCTACGTTAAAAAAATCTGTATTGCACCATGTGTTCACTACGCAGTCAAATCTGTCAACCATATATTAGGACTCCCTCTCCCCATTGCCATCATCAAAGGGTTTTTTAAGGTAGTTTTCCCCAGGTGAGGTCTTAAGATATTGGCCATTAAAATGGTCCCATTGTAGGCTGGTGAGTTTTAAGAAATTGTGCCTGATAAAGAGTAGATTTTGGAAGTATAAATTTTAAAACGGATGTGCTGAAGGAAACAGGAAGAGGGAGATGATTTCTTTGAAATTGTCTTTTTGCCTAAAGTTGGTTTATGTTATTTGTAATATTTAACAGAATGAAAAGTGGATTCTGAGAAAGGGAGATAACTGCAGGCAAAATGTGAGTGGCCTGAAATGTGGGATGTGTAATGTGCTAATAATTGTCTGTCTTAGGCTGGTAAAAATCAAGGTGATCCCAAGAAAATGGCTTCTTCTCTAAAGGAGGTAGAAGAAGATAGTGAAGATGAGGAAATGTCAGATGAAGAAGATGAAAGCAGTGGAGAAGAGGTAATTATGTACAATAATGCAGAGTCCTATACAGTCATGTTGTATGTCTGAAAATACCGGCAAAGGTAAGATTGTATTCCTTCATATATGCCCTGTTGTAATGGTTGAGTGTCAAAAATACCATAAGGGTAAGTACTTGGATGAGCTTGAGAGAAAAAGTCTGGAGCCTCTTCCTCATTTGCCCTCTACAGGGCTTAGTGTGATGATGTATTAAATGATTTCCAGTTTCAACATGGTAGCCCCACATGCTAGGGGAGGAAACAGCCTGGACACTTAGCTGTCTTGTGTGTGGCAGTGCTGAGCATTATATTCAGGTCTGAGGTTAGTCTTACCAGATTCCTTTCCTAGCTGCCAAGCAGGTCTCGGGGGTTTTTTGTTTGTTTGTTTTTTGGTATGAGTTTTGTAATACTATTCACATTTTATAATGTTGTGGAGTGAGGAACGCCACCTCTCTTTGTGCTGATAATGATACTCTGATACTCCTGGCTACTGTTTCTTACTGTAAAGTGTAGGGAGCCGCTATAGGGTTAAGCCTCAGACTGACCTGCTGGCAAAGCCGCAAACAAGTCCCAGCTTAGAGGGCACAGCCCTCTTAGCATAATTAAGCTTGATCTTGTGTCTGCTCCCTAGATCTTTGCTGGGTAGCAAATGGGCTGTGGGAGGTGCAGCAAGTGCTGCCAAAACAAGTGAAACTTACAAGAACATTGTAAATTACCTTGTTTACCTCTGACTATAAAATAAAGCATCAGCTTGCAGTCTGGATCTGTTCTGTGGTCTTAGGCACAGAAGATCCACCTAGACCCAGCTTATTCTCTTTGTCTGTCTTTTCTTCATCCTTCACCAGCCCTCCCTCGGGCTGGCTAAATCGTTGGCTGTGCTGGCGTGGCACAGTAAAGACAAGTTTTTTTAAAAATATATTTTATTGTTTTTTTTTTTTTTTTTTTGCAGAGAGGAAGGGAGAAGAATAGATAGTTAGAAACATCAATGAGAAAGAAACATCAATTAGCTGCTTCCTGCACACTCCCTACTGGGTATGTGCCCGCAACTAAGGTACACGGCCTTGACCAGAATCGAACATGGAATCCTTGAGTTCACAGTCTGATGCTCTATCTGCTGAGCCAAACTGGTCAGGGCAACTACAAGTTTTATTTTAACATATAACTTGATAAAACTGGTGGTCAACGAAAAGTAGCTTTGAATGTGACTTGATGTAGATAATGTTTTTATCAAGCTAACTGCTCACTCTTTGTATTAATTTTGCAAGGACTGTCTAGCCTATTTGATACTCATTTTATCTCTGGTCCTAATACTGAGCTTTCAGTGAACTTTATACCACCTCCCCAAATGATTTAATAACACTTAACAGTTAGAGCTTTTAGTTATAGGCGTTAATTCATAATCCTTAAAACAACATGTAACATTGGTTATCATAGTCAGAAGGAAAAAAAGTTGAGGCTTTAAAAAATCTTTCCTCAGGCCACACAGTAGCAGATGAGATCCAGACAGTCTATTTTCAGATTGCATTTGGGAACTTTTGGTGAAGTGAAGAGCTTTGCCAAAGCTGAAGCAATTGCTAGAGGATGAGGTACAGAAATTCACAAGTCTGGGTCCAGAGGTATTTGAACTGTTACGGGTTCATTATGATTGGATATTTTACCTGAAAATGAGGACTGTGATTTCATGGGTACAGAGAAGGACATGTAACATGATGCTATAGTTCAGCATGCTGGTATATATCTAATGCATGTGGTCTTGAACCAGAGGTAGTGCCAGAATTTAGCACTCATTTATGTGGGAACCAGTGGTCACTCTTTGAGTTTAAAAATAGACTCATGTTTATTTTTATTTAATTTCCAGGTTATCATTCCTCAGAAAAAAGGCAAGAAGGCTACAACTCCAGGAAAGAAGGTGATGGTTTCCCCAACAAAAAAGATTGCAGTTGCCACACCAGGCAAGAAAGCAGTTGTCACCCCTGGCAAAAAGGCAGTGGCTGTGCCAACCTCTGGTAAGAAGGGAGCAGCCACCCTAGTCAAGGGAGCAAAGAACGGCAGGAATGCCAAGAAGGAAGATAGTGATGAGGATGATGATGACAATGAAGAGGAGGATGATGACGAGGAAGAGGATGAGGATGAAGATGAGTATGAATTTCAGCCAGCAGTGATGAAAGCTCCTGCTGCTGCTCCTGCCTCAGATGATGAGGATGATGACAAAGTTGAGGATGATGACGAAGAAGATGGTAAGGTGTTCTACTGGTAGTCCTTGGGCTCTTGTTTGCAAGGTAAATTAGGGGTGAGATTGTGGGATGCGTGGGCAACATGCACACATACTCCTTCCATGACACCATGGGGGTTAGATAAAAATCCTCCTAGGGATTCTCTGTGCTAGTTGTTCACTAGTATGGTAGCCATGAATGATTGCCTGCCCCTGAGAAAATGTTTAGCACAGCACTTTCTATGAGTAGTTTTCATAATATAGGGTTTTGCTTCCAAGTAATCTGTTAATTCTTGCTATAACTACTAAGCACAGTACTGTATTATATATTTTTTCCCTTTAGATTTATCTGGAACTAATGTTGGTTTGAGGATAATTCTCTTGAGTTTTTACTTCTCTTTCAGACTCTGAAGAAGAACCTATGGAGATTGCACCAGCCAAAGGCAAGAAAGCTCCCGTAAAAGGTGTTCCTGTGAAGGCAAAGAGCACAGCTGAGAATGAAGATGAGGATGAGGAAGATGATGAAGAGGAGGAGGAGGAAGGTAATTGAGCTAGATTCTAAAGTGTGTATTGGTGTGAGTTTTATTTAAAGAAGGTAGTGAATATGTGTGGCTACTTATGGATAACACAGATTGTTTGAAATCTTGTCCAGAACCTGTGAAAGAAGCACCTGGAAAAGGAAAGAAGAAAATGGCCAAACAGAAAGGTGCTCCTGAGGCCAAGAAACAGAAAGTGGAAGGTAACTTGTCAGAATGGAGAGGGGGAGGGATTTGCACTAATAGCACAAGTGATGAACAACAAAGGGACTTAATACTGAAACCTGATGTTACATTGCAGTATGCTGATGTGCTGTGTATAGAAATTTATGCTGGAAACCAAATTCATCCCATACTTTATAAATCAGATTAATTTGAGTTAATTTTTTGTGCAGCCACAGAACCAACTACGACTTTCAATCTCTTTGTTGGAAACCTGAACTTTAGCAAGTCTGCTCCTGAATTAAAAACGGGTATCAGTGATGTTTTTGCTAAAAACGATCTTGCTGTTGTGGATGTCAGAATTGGTGTGTCCAGGTAGGTAAGGGGAAGTTAAGCCACCGTGTTCCTGGGTCTGCTAATGCTTTTTCCCCTCTCTTTTTAGAACAGTAGTACTTTACTCTTAAGCATGAATGGTCTTCAAAGTTTTAGACATTAATGAACTGTTACTTAGATTATTGTATGACCTTCCCCAATTGAAATTTCCATAATCTCCCATAACTTTTGATACAGCACAAAATAATTTTTAATGAGCTTTGAGCTTTTATTCTTAAAAATATGTAAAACTATTAGATCTAAATAACCAGACAGGATTCTCCTACCTTGATGCTTTAACAAGTTCTTTTGTTAGCTGTTAAGAGCAGTGTAGTTAATAAAGACAAACTCAGAGGTGGACCTGCATCAGGTCTTGGTACTTTAACCTCAGTCTGTGTCCTGAGCTTTCAGTGTCTTAATTTTGTTAATAGAGTATGCTGCTTTTTATCTTAATCATTGCTTGCCCCATTGCATTAGTGTTGCTGCTTGTCTAGTATACATGTTAATAGGGCTTCTTGCTTTTGCTTTTTTTAAAACTGTAATTTTTATCCTTTGCCTTATCACCTTAAAGGAAGTTTGGCTATGTGGATTTTGAATCTGCTGAGGACCTGGAAAAAGCCTTAGAACTCACTGGTTTAAAAGTCTTTGGCAATGAAATTAAACTAGAAAAACCAAAGGGAAAAGACAGTAAAAAAGGTATGTACTGCTTTAGGTAATTGTGATACTGATAGGTAATTCCTTAATTAATATATTTCTAGTTTAATTAGCCAGATTAAATAATTACTCCCTCCCTCCCCCCCCCCCCTGCCGTGTTGTGAGGATTAAATAAGTTAGAATGCTAAATGCTTACAGTAGTGCCTGGCAGTGTTTGCTGGTGCTAGAAATTCCTGAGTCAGCAAGCAATAATGAACTTGCAAAAAATAACTGTTTAGCCCTGGCCAGTGTGACTGAGTTGGTGAACATCATCTCATGCACCAAAAGGCTGCCTGTTCAAATTCCCAGTCAGGACACATGCCCAGGTTGCGGGCTTGATCCCCTAGTAGGGGGTGTGCAGGAGGCAGCCAATTGATGCCTCTTTTCCTAAATTTTAAAAATCTTCAAAAGAAATATAGCCTAGCCCAGTGTTTGGCAAACTGCGGCTCACTAGCCACATGCGGCTCTTTGGCCCCTTGAGTGTGGCTCTTCCACAAAATACCACATGCGGGCGTGAACATACAGTGGGATTGCAACTTCGTGGCCCATGCGCAGAAGTTGGTTCTCGGCCTGGGCGAGTCTATTTTGAAGAAGTGGCTTTTAGAAGAAGTGGGGGTGACGGGAGACGCGGCACAGGTGGGCCACAGGATACACAGCGTGGGGGAGGAGCACTCCATTCATGCACCAGTTGAGTGAGCCAGTCAGTCAGGAGTCTTATTGTGCAGTGGTTAGTGCTAGACAAGTCCGCAAATCATGTGGGTGACAAAAGTACCTATTTTAAGCAAAGTTACCTGTATTTTTCCAACCAGTTGCAAATCCTACAGGTATTTTTGTCATCAATTTAAGAATTGTAATTACTTGGTGGCTTTATTATTATAAAATGAAACTTTTTTTAGGTACCCTGTTTGACATGGCTACAAAGAAGAAGCAAAGAAAAACGGAAGATGAAAACCGTGTATTTAAAGTTGAATGGACCGAGACTTTTGCGTTTATTCAAAACTTAAATGGCCTTCCGACCTGTCTTATTTGTCAGGAAAAATTGGCGCATAACAAGAAATCAAATTTGGAGAGACACTTTACAACTAAACACGTGTCATTTAGTACTAAATATCCTGTCGGTGATGCAAGGAAGAGAGCAGTTGAGGAACTTCAGAAGAGTCAAGAAAAATCAAGTTCTGTATTTAATTACTGGATGCAATCTTCCAACAATGTTGATATTGCAAGTTTTGTGGTTAGTCAAGAGATTGCTAAGAGAGGAAAACCATATACAGACGGTGAATACATAAAAAGTTGTTTTATAAATGCATCTGAAGAGCTATTTCGGGATTTTAAGAACAAAGCAGATATTCTTAAAAAAATTAAAGAGTTACCATTGTCTGCTAAAACAGTGAAAGATGGAACAGTCAAAATGTCTTCGAATATAACTGACCAGCGAGTCGAAGATCTTAAATTGGTTTCAGCTTTATCAATAGCAGTTGGTGAGTCTTGTGACATAAATAATACAGAGCAAGTTTCACTTTTTGTACGATTTATTTCATCTACAGGTCCTAAAGAAGAACTTTTAGGATTATTGCCACTCAAAGGTCAAAAACGTGGAGAAGATATAGCAAATGCTGTAATTGAGTGCATTGAAAAACATCATATTCCACTCGATAAAATTGTCTCAATTTCAACAGATGGGGCGAAAAGTATGACCAGTGTAAGAAACGGGTTTGTTGCTATTTTGAAAGAAAAAATTAATCACGAGATACTTACTTACCATTGCATCACTCAACAAGAAGCGCTTTGTGCACAGACATTTCCAGAAGAAATTTGCAAAGTTATGCAATTGGTGATTAACATTATCAACTACATTATAGCCAAAGCTCTTAATCATCACCAATTTAAAGAATTTTTAGTTGAAATGGAGAGTGAGTACGCAAATCTGCTGCTGCATAACAAGGTACGTTGGTTATCAAGAGGAAACGTTTTAAAACGTTTCGCTTCCTTATTAACAGAAATTAAAGCATTTCTCCTTGAGAAGGGTGTTTACTATCCAGAACTAATGAATGATCAGTGGATCCAAAAATTTTATTTCATGGTAGATGTTACGTCTCATCTAAATCAGCTTAATCATAAACTACAGGGGAAAGGAAACACAATTTTTTCCATGTTAGAAGAAGTTATTTCATTTGAAAACAAATTATCTCTTTTTGCTCAAGATTTTGAAAGAGAAACTTTGATTCACTTTCCAAGCCTGTTGAAACATCGCCAAGAAAATAATTCTGATATTGACATTTGGTATTTCAAAACAACACTTTTAAATATGAGGGAAGCTTTCCTCAACAGGTTTCAGGATATCAGAAACAGCAAAGCGACGTTAGCCTTTGTTAAAAAACCTCTTAATGCTACTGTAACAGAATTAAATTTTTCTCCCTTTAATATTGACATTGGCAACTTTGAAATGCAATTGCTGGATTTAAAAAACAAAGAATTGTGGAGCTCAAAATTTGAACGTCTTTGTGCTGATATAGAAATATTGGAGAAAAACAAATGTGAACTTAGTTCACAGCACAAGTGGTCTGCTTTGAAAGACCTGGAGAAGGAAGATATGTTGATTTTTAACACCTGGAATAGTATTCCTGATTCATATAATCAACTGAAAAAACTAGCGTTTGCTGTTCTTTCCTTATTCGGGTCTACATATTTATGTGAACAATCGTTTCTGGAATCTTGCCTAAAATTAAAAACAACATACAAACCTGACTTTCCCAAACTTTTCAAGGACATGCAAGGCCATTGTTCACATTAGTGTTTGTCAGTCATTGTCATGATTTAATTTTATGGATGTTGTAGGGTAAATTGTAAGGAATTTAATTTTATCAATAAATAATATCGTTACTAAGTATGATACCAAATTTTATTCAACGTACCTATAGTTTAAGACTTAAAACTTTAAGTAAAGTTTATTAAGTTAATTTTAGGGAACGTTGTGGAGTGAAAGAAGATGTAGCGTCGAGGATTGAGAAAGGTATGTTGAGATGGTTTGGACATATAGAGAGGATGAATGAAAGGAGATAGACAAAAGAAGTATACAAGACGAGTGTGGATGGGAGTTGGAAGGCGTTGACCTCAGTGAACATACCTCAGTCACATTGAAGACGTTTTTTAGCAAAGGCCAGCTTAGTACCCTAATTAAGTTAGTAACAATGTACCTACCTATATAGTTTAAGTGTAAAAAATTTGGCTCTCACATTTCAGTTGTTATACTGTTGATATTTGGCTCTGTTGACTAATGAGTTTGCTGATGACTGGCCTAACCATTATGGCTCAGTCATTGAGTGGTGATCTATGAACAAGGTGGTCAGGCTTCCATTCCTGGTCGGGGCATATATATGCCCATGTTGCAGGCTTGAACCCCAATGTGTGGTGTGGGGGAGACAGCTGATGAATGATTCTCATTGTTGATGTTTCTAATCTACCTCCCTCTCTGAAATCAATAAAAATGTATTTAAAAAATATGTAATTGTTTAGATATACAGGCACATGCCCTAATATGGGGAGATCTTTCCTCTGGAATTAGATCAAAATCCCTGACTATTCTTTTTGTATCCTTTGTATACTTTGTCATGTTTCATGTGTGTTCATGACTATTTTAAGATGTTTAAATTGATTTTGAGAGAGGAAGGAGGAGAGACATTAAAGATGAGAGAGAATAATGGATCAGTTGCTTTTGCAAGCCCCCCACTGGTGATCGAGCCTGCAACCCAGCATATGTCCTTGACTGGAATCAAATCCGGGACCCTTCAGTCTATAGGCTGATGCGCTATCCACGGAGCCAAACCAGCTAGTGCGAAAATATATTTTTGAGACAAACTGCTAAGCACCTACAAGGTTGTATTCTAAGTATCTAGCACATAGTTTGATGTCGGGTGTGACAGGAGCTTGTGTCTTGCTACTGCTGTATTGCCATACTCTTAGTGTCTTTCCTTATACATTTATAGGACCCAAAACTATTTCCTAAACCAGCAGTTCTCAACCTGTGGATCACAACCCCTTTGGGTCAAACGACCCTTTCACAGGGGTTGCCTAAGACCATCGGAAAACATATTTCCTATGGTCTTGGGAACCGAGACACTGCTCCTCTATCCGTCTCCAGGCAGGTCCGCCCACATATAAATACGCCAACCCCATCACATAAACCCTGTACAAATGTTGGTGCCATAATGTACTTATGCGGACCAGTCACACGTGTAGAGAGCAGCTACTGTGTGGAGAGCAGCTACTCTGTTAAAAGCAGCAGTATTGGAGGTAAAATGACACTTCATGAATTATAATTACTAGGTAAATGTGAAATCATCAACTGCAAAAAAAGAATATGTACCATTGGAACTTAATCTGGATGCTAATCGGTCTTTTATATTCAGCTGTGGTTGATGTGAATACTGCCCCTTTTTGATAGTAACAGGTATGTAAAAAAACAACACAATGGTAAATCATAGGAAACTGATGAACTGTACTGACTGAACTATGCCATGTATCATCTTTTGTATTATTAAAGTTATTGTTATATATTATTTTCATTAGCAAACCATCCCATGACAATGGATCGTGTAGAGAACATTAAGAAAAGAAAACATAGTGAGGGTTTTTTACAGTATGGTTTTTACCTCAATAATTACAGCAGGAATTGAGAAACTGCAATGTGTTACTTGTTGTGAAGTTCTATCAGCCGAATCTATGAAGCCAAACAAACTAAAACGCCATTTTGATAGCAAGCATCTGAGCTTTGCCAGCAAGGATAACCAACTATTTTAGAAGCAAAGCTGATGGACTCAAGAAAGCCAGACTTGACACTGGTGGCAAATATCACAAACAGAACTTAGCAGCCGTTGAAACTTCATATTTGGTGGCACTCAGAATCGCCAGAGCTATGAAACCTCACACCAGTGCTGAGGATTTACTGTTGCCAGTGGCCAAAGACATTGTTCGAGATATGATCGGAGATGAATCTATTACGAAATTGAGTGCAATTTCCTTATCTAATGACATTCTCCAGAGAAGAATAGATGACATGTCTGCTGACATTCTTGATTAGGTAATCCAGGAAATCTGCTCCACTTCCAATATTTAGTGTCCAGCTTGATGAATCTACAGACTTTGCAAACTGTTCACAGTTACTGGTGTACATGAGGTATATTAATGATGGTGACTTTAAAGATGAATTTCTTTTTGCAAACCTCTTGAAACGACAACTACTACACATGATGTATTTGACACAGTTGGTTCATTTCTGAAAGAGCATAAGATCTCTTGGGAAAAGGTTTGTGGTGTTTGCACAGGTGGTGCTCCAGCTATGCTAGGATGATCTGGATTTCAACATTTTGTACTGAATGAGTCACCAAAAGTCATTGGACCTCACTGTATGATTCATCGGCAAATATTGGCAGCAAAGACGCTGCCACAAGAGTTACAAGAAGTAATGAAAAGTGTCATAAGTTCTGTCAATTTTGTAAAGGCAAGCACTTTAAAGTCGGCTGTTTTTGCAATTGTGCAACGAGTTGGATGTGCTGAACAATGCTATTACACACTTAAGTGAGATGGTTGTCAAGAGGCAAAGTTTTAAAACGTGTTTTTGAGCTTTGTGATGAACTCAAAACGTTTTTTAATCAGAAAGCAAGACCAGAGTTTGAAGCACTTTTCAGCGATAAAAGTGAACTGCAGAAAGTAGCTTGCTTGGTTGACATCTTTGCCATCTTGATTGAGTTAAATTTATCACTGCAAGGACCAAATGCAACATGCTTCGGTTTGTCTGAAAAGATCTGATCATCACAAATTAAACTTTAGCTTTGGCAAGGAATATTGGATGAAAATAAAATTTACATGTTGCCTACCTTATCTGCTTTCCTTGAGGAACACGACATTGAACCAGACAAAAGGATTACGATAATTTCTGTGAAAGGACACTTGCACATGCTTGTAGACAAAATTTCATCGTACTATCCAAATCTACTTGCCACCCCATGTGCACTTGCCAGAAGCCCATTCACAGTCAAAGTTGAAGATGTTCCTGAGACGGCACAAGAGGAGTTCATTGAACTTAATAACAATGATGCAGCGAGAATTGATTTCTCTACAATACCAGTTACAAAATTCTGGATCAAGTGTTTACAGTCATATCCTTTTCTGTCTGAGACTGTGTTGCGCCTTCTTCCATTTCCAACAACATATCTTTGTGAAACAGAGTTTTCCAGCTTGTTGGTTATCAAGTCTAAATACAGAAATAGCCTTGTTGTGGAAGATGATCTTTGTTGTGTTCTTGCAAAGACTGCCCAGAGAATTTCTGATCTGGTAAGAAACAAGCTATCTCAACCTTTGCACTGATGTTGCCTTTTTACGCATACTGTCGCAAAATGTTAATATTAAGACTTACCCATGCAAATTTTTTAAGCTTCTAATGCCACTTCAACATAGACTTGCCCAGGCTGTAGTATTTTGTGGAAAAGCCACATTCAAGTGGCCAAAGAGCTGCATATGGCTCGCGAGCCACAGTTTGCCAACCACTAGTCTAAGCTGACATCAAACTTGGCTTACTATGTGACTTTGGACAAATTGCCTAACTTCCCATAATGATTGCAAATGTTTTACGACTTGCTATGTGTGCGCTCTTATATTAAATTTAGATAAATTAAACTCATAGTAACCAACCTGGGAGGCAGGCACCATTAGTATCCCCATTTTATAGGTGAGAAAACAGGGATAATAGTTAAGGCCCGGGTTTAATGTTCTTAGCCTGAGCAAGAACAGGGAGAATGAAAGGTAAGTGGTGGACAAGACAACCTTGGACAAAGGAACAGCAATTGGGATTCTAACTACTGTCCCCACTGCTGTCCCTGGCCAGGGAAGGTAAGTAGAAACTGTGTGGTTTACCATTTGAACCTTGTGTACTGGCTAAGATCTCAAACATGACTTGCATCCCTGTGCAGGGTACAAGGACAAAAAATAAGCCAGAATGCCATCATCTGGGAAACAATGGCATTTTGCTTAAAGCTAGCCTCACCTCAGTGAAAGTTCCTCTCTTCCAGGAGCTGGTGCCCAGCCACAGGCTTTTGCAGCAACTTCCCACCAACTTCACACGGGCAAAGGTCATCTGAGTTAGCCTGTGAGCAGGAAGCCCAGCTGTGTGGAACCAAGTCTTCCTCATGCTCTGATGGCTTGAGAGGGAGGGGGCCTTAACACAGGGAGGAAGCAGATAGAGCTGACAAAGATGCAACTGGAGGAGGGGCCCTTTCAGAGAAGTCAGGCTCCCCCATTACTGCAATGGAAGCAAGAATGCACCAGGGAGGGGTGAAGGTGCTGGCAGGGAGACAGCACTGAGCCTCCCTGGATCTGGGTGTCCCTTACCCTGCATTTTCCTCCCACACACACCTATCTCAGGAGATTCCAGAGCCCCACAGGACCAGACATCCTCTTAATCCAGGACCCCTTTGCAGATTCGTCCCCTCACCCCTGTACCTCGGCTGAAGGTCACTCTGCCTGCCTGGCTTCTCTGGTAGGGCTTAGCAAGCTCACTCAGAAGCAAACACAGCGTTTCTTACATTTTTCCTGCCAACATGGCTGGGTAATAGCTGGGAGGCTTCTCCGGTGGCTCAAGACTGAACACACTTCTGCGCTGACAGGATCCAGCTTGCCAATGGTCACATAGTCTCCACTCCTGTCTGATAGTTCCTCCTTTCCCCAACTGATGGGCAGAGTATGATGTAACCGGCATCTGTGCTGGGACATTCCCGAGACAACAATCAGTGCATGCTGAGTGCCCTAGGCCCCACCCCTTCCTGTTCCTCCCCTCAAAAGGCGTGTTCACTGCTGCACGTGTCGCTGTCTTCCCCAGTCTGCGAGGCAGTCCGGCTGGCTCCTTCTCCCCCTCCTCTAACCCTGGTGTTTCTACCTTCCTCTGTAATGAATCTCACTCGTTAGGGTGGAATAATCCTCTTTAACATGCCTTGGTCTCCGACTCCCATTTCCTGCTCCTCGAACTTTACATTTGGTGCCGTGAAACGCGGGAGGGTGCGAGCATCCCATTTGACCGTTCACGGTCTGGTGTGACCCCCTCTTCTCTCCTTGTGGCTCAGGAACCTCAGCTCCTCTCCCCAGCTCAGCAGCAAGTCCCAGCCCGTGCTAATTCCTGGTGGTGGTTCTCTGGCGTCTCTGTCCGTAAACCATGGCCCACTTCAGAGATTGCTTTCTGGGCATAGCCCTCTGGGCCCCTCCAGGAGGGTCTCTTAACCTAGGGAGGCAGCAAAGACATTCCTGCCCCCCTTGGTTCTCCAGCCATTTGGCTTCCTTCTGGATCCCAGGAGGTAGGGGAGACGTCCCCTACTGTCCCTCGGGTTCCCTGTCCTGACGCCAGGTTTTGGTATGGGCAATCAAAAATCTAAACCGGATCCTAAGACACCTCTAGGGTGTCTCCTCACCAATCTGGCTACTTCTGTAACGTGGCATGGCCTCAGTATGAATTGGAATGGGTCCAGATGACCTGAAAGTGGGACTTAACATCCTCACTGACCTTAGTAATTTCTGCTGAAGAGCCAGGATGTGGCCCGAGGTCCCAAGTGTCCAGGTTTTTTTTTTTATTTGCGCTCCCGTCTCTCCTCTGCTCCTTCTGTTCCACAGCCCAGGTTCTCCTAGCTCATGAGAAACGCCCCCAAACCGGTCCTCAGCCCCCTCTCTCTGTCTTCTGACTCTTTCAACCCAGCCAATCTTTCACTTCCACCTCTCTTGCTCCTGCTGCCCCACCTTCTGCTTTCTCTCTTCCTGCTTTCTCTCTTCCTCATCTTCCTTCTTTGCCGTGGCCACCCCTTTCCCAGCTGGCGGCCACTGCTGCGGGAGCCACCATCGCCACCCTGGGGCGCGGGCTGACCTGAGACCTCTGCGCAGCGTGAGAGCCGCCCACCCACCGTCCTACCAGCCGCTCCAAACAGGTGAGATTTCTGTTTTGGTTTGCTCTTCCCTTGTGTATTGTGA
The DNA here is from genome assembly GCA_026230045.1 of Corynorhinus townsendii. Lineage (NCBI taxonomy): Eukaryota > Metazoa > Chordata > Mammalia > Chiroptera > Vespertilionidae > Corynorhinus > Corynorhinus townsendii. The sequence continues at coordinate 31,750,271 of JAPDVU010000005.1, read as the reverse complement.
GCAGTTGCCATGTTGGCCGCATGGCTTGCCATTCCCATGGGGGGCTGCCATCTTCAAATGGCAATTCCTGCCCCTCTCTAGCCACATGGGCTGCTGTTCCCATGGGGGCCGCCATCTTGACACAGCAAGTCCAACCCCTCTATTTAAATGGTTGCTGAGACCTCTGACAGCCTGCCCCCGCAGGCCCAGCCTGGTGTGGCTGCCCGCCGCCATGCTCCTCCTCCTCCGGCCCAAGGCCCACTGCCTGCCCTGCCACACCCTCCCCTAACGCCTTCTCAAACCTAGGCCCAAGATCCAGTGAATACGGCATTTAAGGTTTTAATGCCCGTGAGGAGCAGGCAGAATCGGATTGGGAGGTCCGCCTTTGACAAAAGGTGAATCTGCAAACTCAATCCTTGGTCGCAGATCTGAGGCCGATGGCAGCCATGCATGGTCCAAAGGGGACTGTACATGGTGGAGGTGCAACGAGAGGACGAATGCCACCTGGAAGATGCTTCAAGTGCGGAAATGAAGGCCACTGGGCAAAGCAGTGCCCCAGCGCCTGGCTCCAACCAAGCCCTGCCTAGTGTGTGGTCAAAACAGCCACTGGAAAAGTGACTGCCCCTGGAAAACTGATGGGCCCTCTGCATCTCAGCGTAGAGGGGCCGCCCTTCCAGGTCGTGACCCACCACTGGCCATGCTGTGACTGGCTGAAGACTGAAGATGCCTGGACTCGATGACCCTCATCACCCTCACCTCCTTCCTCCATCCAGCTTTGTAACCAGGACAACATTCAAAACACTGAATAACCAGAGGACTGGGAGCAACCAATTGGAACAGACCCTGCCACAAACACCAGGAAGGGGGGGGGGGGGCAAATGCTTGTGTAGCTATGGAATATTCTGGAATAACTCCAACCTCGCTGGGCCTCGGTTTCTCCATCTGCAATTTGGGCACAGTGACTGTAATAGTACCGCTTTTTAGGGCTGTGGTGAAGACTAAATTAGCTAATGCATGTAAAAGATTGAGAAACCATAAAAAACACCCAATAAGAGTTAGCTTTATTACCTGCCCTGTATCCTCTCAAACTCAGTGACTCAGGGTGATTGCTACTTTTAAGGGAGACTCCCCAAGGAAGTCCACTGTGTGCACTTGGGCTCACCTTCTGGCTCACCTCCTGCCTGCCACTCCTGCTTGTCTGGCCCTCCATTTATTCTGCTCTCTAGAACTGCTCAAACTTTACCATTCATCTGAATTTCTGGGGGATCTTGTTAAATTTCAGGTTCTGACTGAGTTAGGTCTGAGTGGGGCCTGGGATTCTACATTTCCTACAAGCTCCTAGGTGGTGTTGATGCTGGTCTGAGAAGCAAGACTCCCAAAGAGTATTGCAGAAACAGAATTGTCAGATAATTGGCCTGTAAACATTTATTGAGGACCTACTCAGTGCAAGGATCAAAACAGTCTGAAGGATGGCTTCCAACCTCCAGCAGCAGGATTATTGCACAAACACAGGTTAAAACTAAAAGTCAGGCCAAGGGGCAAACATGTGCCAGATAGTAGGTGGTGAATCCGTTCTCTGCCCAGTAGCCAGAGTGGTGCTCTAAACAAGTAAAGATTCCATAGCTGCTCTGCTAACAGCTGTCCAGTGGCTCCCATCTCACTCAGAATAAAAGGCGAAGTCTCCTGGATTCTTCAGGCCCTGAATCATCTTGTCTTGCTTCTGACCTCATCTCCTGTCACTCAGCTTCATTCTAGACTCACCTTTTGTCCCCTTGAACCCAATACCCCACTTCTTCCTGAGATCCTTTGAATTTGCCAGGTTAATGCTTGTCCTTCAAATTGGTAAGCACCTGGCCTTTTATTCAGCCTCTAATTGCTTCCCAGAAAGACCTTCATTGACCTAAAGGAAGTATGGTCTAAAGTAGCTGCCCCCAGTCCAGGTCAGATATTCTCTGTTGCATCAGTGTTTTTTAAAAAAGAAATTCTAAGGTCAATGTTATGGCATTATATTGTTGGTTGCTTTTAAAAAAAATATTTTTTATTGACTTCAGAGAGGAAAGGAGAGGGATAGAAACATCAATGATAAGACAGAATCATTGAAGAGAAGAAAAAAAAGAATCATTGATTGGCTGCCTCCTGCACGCCCCCTATTGGGGATCGACCACCTCAACCCTCAATGTTTCTATCTCTCCCTCTATCCTTCTCCCTCTCCTTGGCTGGGATTGAACCGGGGACACTTCAGTCTGCAGACTGATGTGTTATCCACTGAGCCAAACCAGCTAGTGCTATTGGTTGCTTTTTTAAAAAATACGTTTTCATTGATTTTAGAGAGAGGAAGGGAGAGGGAGAAATAGAAACATTGAATGGCTGCCTTCTGCATGCTCCCTACTGGGATGAAGCCTGAAACCCAGGCATGTGCGCCGACCCAGAGACTTCTTGCCAGCCTTGGCTGGTGTATTTTTTAAAAAATAGCCCTAGCTGGTTTGGCTCAGTGGCTAGACATCAGCCTGTGGATTGAAGTGTCCCAGGTTCGATTCCAGTCAAGGGCACATGCCCGGTTGTGGGCTCAATCCCCAGTAGGGGGTGAGCCGGAGGCAGGTGATCAATGATTCTCTCTCATCATTGATATTTCTATCTCTCTCTCCCTCACCCTTCCTCTCTGAAATCAATAAAAATATATTTTAAAATTATCTATATATATAAAACCCTAATATGCAAATAGACTGAACGAAGGTACAACTGAACAACTGGTAGCTATGACGTGTGTTGACCACCAGGGGGCATGCCCAGAACATGGCGGGTGTCGGCCATGGTGGGTTAGTGGAGCAGGTGAGCAGGAGCGCCAGACCAAGGCAGGGCGCTGGTCATTGTCATCGGGGTGAGCCTCTGGTGGTTACTGAAAATTCTTTGCTCCCATGCGCCACAGTCCTGCCAGGTGCTCACACCTGCTGCCGGCACCGGCCCCACTCTCACCTGCTGCTGGCGCTGGCCCCAATTGCTCTGTGCCGTCAGAGGTGCAAGTGGGGCCAGTGTCAGCAGCACTTGGGAGCAGCGACAGCAGGAGCGGGGCTGCCAGCAGACAGGGAGCTGGGGGCTGTGGCGGGAGAGGCAGGGAGGATGAGCCGAGACCTGCTCCTGTGCCCACTGCAACCTAGAGGCCCACAGTTCCTCTCAAGGTGCACGAATTCGTGCACTGGGTCCCTAGTATATATATATATATATATATCTTCCAGGATATTTTTTCCATCGATTCTTAGAGAGGAGTGTAAGGGAGGGAGGAAGGGGGGGGAGAGAAAGAGACATGATGTGAGAGGCATACATTCATTGGTTGCTTCCTGAATTTGCTCAGCCCCAGTCAGGGATTGAACCTGCAAACCAGGTGTGTTGGACCAGGAATTGAATCACAACCCTTCGGTTTGAGGGCACAAAACACACTGGTCAGGGCTTGACTTTGTTCTTGTATATTTCAGTGTTGTTCAGTGCCAAATTCTCATCAATCCGCTGCTGTGCTTCATATTTCCTCCTGTTACGTAGGCAGCCTTCATATATTTTATTCAAGAGCAAGTGTTCTTCTGCTGAATAGAGAACCAAATATCCAACATCTGCAGGAATGAGCATTTCTGGAAGGGTTCTGTGATTTTGGTCCTTTGATGGCCAAGCACTGGGTATCCCCCCAGTGGTGTCCAGTGGGCCTCTCTGAGGATACCACCCCCAAACCCCAGATTGTGTTGAATGGGTAGGAACTAGCCAGCAGCAATGTGGGTGAGAGACCAACAGATGGACCCTGAGAGAGGGGACAGGTGGACTGTGCCCAGGAAGGAGGCTTGCTTAGTGTATAGGATTCCCCAGCTGGGTTGGCTTCATGCATACAACCTGGGCAGTGGCATAGAGCCCCATGATTGGCTTAATGTTTTGCTGTCATTTTCTTGATATTCTTAATACATTTTGAGCAAGGGACCTTATATTTTCACTTTGCACTGGGCCCGACAAATTAGGTAGCTGGTTCTGCTCACCAGCTCTGGTTCCTGGCCCAGGGCTAGTTCCCCAGGATCGTCTAGGAGAGACTGGGGAATCTTGGTGCATCCTTGAACAGGTTCTGCATGTGAAACAGGGATCACAGAGTCTGCTTCACTCAGAGGGATGGAGGTTTTTCCCAACTATGAGTCAGGCTAGGGAGCTTCACTGCCAGGAGAAAGCCAGCTCTAGGCCTCTCTTTCAAAGAGGCCACAAGTCTCCTGCCCTCAGCCCATGGTCAGCAGTCAGAATGTTGACAAGAGATGCTAGGGTATACAGGGTTGGGGCAGATGCCTCCCTGAGGCAGGATAGGCAGAGCATGCCCTGGCTTCTGGGCAGGCACCTAGCTGGTCTGGATGCCATTACTGGACTGGTTCTTTGAGGCCTGGGCCCAGATCTCTGTGTCTCTTGAGTCCAGCCTGCCCGGCCATTGGACTGGGGGGAAGTGGTGGCAGCTCCTCTGAAACAGATTGTGAGAGGCTTGGATTTTGCTCCGTTGCTGCTACAGGTGCCATTATGTGGGAGAGGACCCAGTTACAGCACCCTGAGTCCTGAGGGACGCCCAGGTGGGGCTGGGCCAGCTCTCAGGCCCAAATTTAGGTCATTGCTTTGCCTTTGCATACCTGATTGTCTTTCTAATCCTGTTGTGTCTTGTCCCTCACCTTCTTCCACTCTGGGTTTGAGCCTTATCCTCTTTTTCTGTGACTGATGCCACTTGCCTCCGTTTACCCATGTACTTGTCACTTGTACTCCTGCAGTTCACCCTCAGTGGGCAGGGCTGGGCCTGTTTCCTACATTGTCCCTCTGTCATTTTTTTACCCTCCCTGGGTCATTTTCGAACAAGTAGCCTCTCATTTTATTTTTGCATTGTGCTCCCCAAATTATGGAGCTGATCTGCTGACCAGGGCACGAAGGACAGGTACGGAGGTGCTAAAGATCAGAATCTGACAGGGGGTTCTCAGCGCTGGAGTCACATGGCAATTCGGAAAGGGTAGCCAATCCCATGGGAAGGCCGGGCTGAGTACCTACTGTGTGCCAGTGAGGGTTCGGGGCGGGTTGCTGCAAACAGAAGCCCCTTTTTCAAGGGGTTTACCCAGGAGAGTGCTTATAAGCAAGACAAAGCCTGGCCATCCAGGGGCCTCCCCAGGATCGGGGAGAAAACCGCGGCGGCAGGGAGCGGAGGAGGGGCGCTTTCGGGTCGCGCTCAGACCCGCCCCGCCCCGCCCGGGTCGCCGGCCTCAGGGAGCTGAAAGGGCCTCTGTGTTCTGTCCCCTGCCTGCCCGCGGGCCAGGAGCGCATTTCCTCAGCTGCGCCAGACCCCGGAGGCTCCGCAGCCCCTCTGGGGACGGACACAAATAGTTCCCGGCCCAGCTGCCGGGCCAGTTACCTTGGGAACCAAACTCAATTGCCTGACGTCACCGGGCCGTTGCGTAGCAACCGGCACAGACTCTCCCACTCGCAATCCCCGCCCGCGGGCTGAGGTCGCGGGACTTGGAGACTGCGGGGCGAGGCGGTGATGCCCCAGCCTTAGCCCTGGCGCGCCCTCCTGGCCGCCCCTCGCCCGCGGGCCGCGCCCTTGTCCCGCGCTAGAGCTGCCACCCGGATCCCAGAGGGGCTCCACCCTGTGACGGAAGGAAACCCCAACGGAGGAAACGGCGCCACCTGGCCTCGGCCGGTGGGCAAGGGCCGGAGGTGGTCCCAGTGCAGCCTGCAACCAGCCGGGATTTCTCTCCCAGAGAGAGGCCTTTGTTCGCTGTCACCCTGCTTTCTGTCCCAGTCTAGTTTCTCGCCAGGCCCCAACATGGACTCCTGCTCCAGTAGCAAGGAGCAGAGACAATATGGGGCGTTTTCGTGCCCCCTCAGTCGCCTAGGAAATCTGCCGCTTGGACACCTTTCTTGGAGGTGGGAACGCTGGGCTCTGCTCATGCCACTCTGCCCCATCCCTGGAGCCCTTCTTCACTCCTGTGCCTTCCCCTGGCGTCTGTGCGGTGACATCCACATCCCAGGGTTGTGGTCTTATAATCGGACCACCAAGGGGTTGGGTCTCCCTGTCACTACTTGAGCCAATTAAACAGAGACAGGGTTGAATCATAGATGAGTGTTTATTCCAATAATGCCGCAGTATGGGAGAGCAGCAGGTTATCCATGAAAATCTGCTCTGCAGCCCACCATCAGCCAGCTGCTTACTATATTGGGTAGAAGGGCAGATTACGTGGGGAAGTAGAAATTACAGACATGGGAAAGTAGGCACGGGATAATTACTACAGTTTACAAGTCATGCAGGCTGGCGCGGGGAGGAGAGGGGCATTGCAGGAGGGTGGGTGTCTCTGGGCACCCTTGGACCAGATTCAGGCAATAGGGGCTGGGGGTTGTAAAGAGTAGGTGTCTCCTGGATTAGATTGTTTCAGCCACAAGTTTGTAAATCTTTCCATAATGATAGGTGGTTCTCGGGACAGGAGGATGGACTGCATTCCAATGTCAGCTCCCACGTCCCAGAGCGTACTAGACTCAGCCAGGTTAGAATGTGCTTTCTCTAATCAGAACAGAACCATCATGGTTAACAGAGCATGGTTAATATTTCTTATTATAATTGAAGCTGGTCCTGTGGACAAAAGGGGCCACATGCTGACCTGACACGCTCAGAGGAGGCCTGCATGCCAGTCTTGTAAACTCAGAGACCTAAAATAACCACAAAGGATGGTCTGAAATTAGGGGCAGTTACATCCTAGGCCAGTATCTTCCCTGACAAAGATCAACTTAGATCTTTACTGAACCCATTTGCCTTTAAGATAACATATCTGTGAGATGTCTGGGTAACTTGTAACTTCCCTTTTCTGGAGCCCCTTGGGCACAACTAAATGTGGTGGGCACCAGGACAGATACTACAAATTCCTTCATTATCATGTTAAGTGTTCCTGCACTCACCTAAGAATGTGTCCATCATTTTACTTTTTATCCAATCTAAGGGGTTTCCCACCGCTTTGCTTTATCCCACCTCCTTAATCTATCACCAATGAATTTCCTGTAACCCACCTATGTCCCTCCTTTGATGGCAGTGTATAAATACAAATGTAATCCCGCCATTCTCCGGAGCATTATCTCAATTCGTTGAGGTTCTTCTTCCCGGCATATGTCGACAGTTTGGCTCAAATAAACTCACAAAAATTCTTCACAGGTTTCAATGTTTTTTTTACATTAACAGTCCCCAATATTCTATTTCTGCCCCTAACAGTCTTGGGAGCCAGCTGTGGTCCTGGGAGTGGAGAGGGGGGGGCCTGCCTGACCACCGCCCAAGTTTCTGGAGTGGGCCTTGTTATTAGGTTATTCCTTCTCCTGCCCAGCTCTGTTTCTCACCATTGCTGAATCCCAAAGTCCAGGCTGGGAGACAAGGTCCAGCATTTCATGCAGGGGCCAGCAGAAATCTGCCATTGTGCCCTGCCCTACCTCAACTTACCCAACTTTGACCAGGGTAATAATGACTACCTCCTCTTGCTAAGAGGACCCTGCTTGTCTTGTTCAAGTTCACTGTGGTGAAGGCCATCTGTGGGAGGTGATTTTCTTTTTTTAAAAATTTCTTTATTGATTAAGGTATCACATATTTGTGCTCATCCCCCCATTCCCCTCCGGAACCCTTCCCCGAGCATGCCCCACCCCCCTGTTGTCCATGACCACTGGTTAGGCTTATATGCATGCATACAAGTCCCTTGGTTGATTTCTCCCCCTTACCCCCACCCTCCCCTACCTTCCCTGAGGCTGGACAGTCTGATCAATGCTTCCCTGTCTCCAGGTCTGTTTTTGTTCATCAGTTTATGTTGTTCATTATTTCCCCTAGACAAGTAAGATCATGTGATACTAGAAATACACTTATAAGAACCGAAAATGGGACAAGCAATAATGATTATGCTGCGAGGCAAATGAATCAGTCTGTAGCGAGTTTCTTTCTGGGCCAACAGTTCTTTTGAGTCCCAATTTCAATGTCAAACAGTTCCTTATGTGTACATGTCAGCAATGATATTTCAGTTCTGGATGGTGGACAAATGGTGGTAATGCAGGTCCGACCCTCTCTGGTTTGGTCTGGGCAACTTGCAGCGACGCACAGCTGCTGACTGCTAGTATGGCAAGGCGTCGTCAGCATCTTCCATCTCTGGACTGTTTCTCTTCTGTCTTCATGGCTGGAGCAATTCCTCTCTGTTGCAGGAATCCACATGGTCTTGGAGTTGTTTTCTGAAAATATACAAACATATTCTTGACCAAAAGTTAATAAAAGAATCTTTTCTATAAATTTGACTTGGGATCCTTTTCCATTTTTTTGCCCAAACGATTTTCCTTTGGCTTGTTTTGACACCATGTGTGTCTTGCTGTTAGCATTGCAAATGGATATTAATCTTCTAAAGTAATAATTTTCTAGATGTAATTTACTTACAGGATATTTTTCCTTACATGATATTTTTCTACTGTCCCCCCTTTTTTGATTTAAATATTAGGAGGCTTTTGGAAATTTTATAAACTTTTAAATTTTAATTTTTTGCACTAAAATATAACTGCTTTAGGTTCATTACATGTTACGCAATTTTACCATGAGATGAAGTACCAATAAAAATTTTAGTTAACACTTTAGAAACAGCTTTTTGTCCAGTACCATTAATTTTTCTAGAATATTCACTTATTTCAATTAGCCAATTTAAATTAGTCTGTGAACTTGACTACTATTTTACTGTCAAATTTAATACTCTATCAACAATCTTATTTTACCCTGTAAATATTAGTGGGAAGGATTATTTGCCTTGTTGAGTAGGCCCTGAACATTCCTGGTACTAGGCTGGATTTAGATATCAAAAATCCACTTCCCCACACCAAGGGTACAAGACAACTTAAACAAGTCTTGTTGCAGTGAGAGGGCAGCTGCTGTCGGCCAAGTCTCTGTCTGTTACCTGGGTCCCGATTTGAGCTGGGGGGAGGTGATTTTCTTCATCAAACACTCCATTTTAACAAGTACTAATAAAATACAGGTGGTCAGAAATGAAACCAGGTGTTTTACGTGAATCCTATTTCCTCATTGGTTAATATTTAAAATTCAGAGATGCAGAGGAATTTTTTACTCCACAGAGTTGTGGGAGTACACCTAAGAATGCCTCAGATCTTTCTAAAGCACATGGTTAAAGGAAAGCGACGCAGATCAGGCCAACCAGATCCTTACACTTGGCATTTATCAGACTGGAGCAGGGAAACAGGTTCTTCTTCTTAGTCCTGGAAATGTGAGTGTGTGGGCCTGGAGCCTCCAGGAGCCATGTTCCCTGCAGGAGCAGAAACCTGGAGGAGAATGCTGAACAAACCCAAAAAGGCTCTGGAGGCTTTAGCTAGAAATAAATGATAAAGGTTTATTCAAAGGTCTTAGGGTTTGCATACCAGAAACAACTAGACAATACGCAGTGTTTCAAAGAAGAAAGAAAAGCTGAGGGCTCTTACAGTAGAAAGCACATTCTTGAGAAGAATTAGTCCTGCATTCTTCTCCTCTGGATTGGTTGGAGATAATAATTCTTTAGCTGACCGATTGTCTGCATCCTGATGTCAGGTGGTCTGGATACCTGAACATTCTTCTCAGTTCTTCAAGGGGTAATCGGAGGGTTATCTGGAGGTCTGATGTATATCGAGGCATTGGCGCAGGACTGGAAAGTTCAAAAACTTAAGTTCCCAGGCTAGTTAAAGCAAGAATAGAACCATTTCCTCAGGCTTCAACCTACTTGATTTTAGTAATTGAGCAACTTGACTATGGTGACTCCATTATATTCTTCGCTCTATTTCTCAAGAGGCAGAGTTGCCATGGTAGGTAGTGGGCACAAGCAATGGAGACAGTCCTTACAGCTTGGAGTCCCTGACATCAGGCATCTCCAAAGCCAGGTTCTTCCTAGCCCTTCTCTGCCCAGCCCAGCAATCTATTAGTGCTTAAGTGAGTTACTTCATGTTGCGTTTCTGTCAGTTCCAATTAAGAGATTTCCACAATGCAGAACACCCCAAGGAAGAAAAAAACACACACACCTGTCACTTGTCACATGCCAACTGTTAAATGTTGTTTGTTTCTTCTTAGTATGCATTATTGATCACAGCATCCCTGTGAGGGAAATGGGAGACCTATTTTATAGATGAAGAAACTGAGGTTTGGAGACAGTAAGGCCCTCATCTAGGACCACAGTGTCCACTTGAGGAGGACTCCACAGGATGGGCCAGTAGAGGTTCAATGGATACTGCCTGTCCAGAGACCCCTCAGCCAAGCCCTGCCCTTTAGAGACTCTGCCATGGCTAGGACCTTCCTGGAGGACCCTGAGTCTACTGTGGTCTGAGTTTGGAGCACTGTTATGCAAACTATGCCATGGTGTTGGGCTCTGGCAGCAAATCCAGTTGGACAGTCTGTGCCCTTCTGCCCGTCTGGCTTTGTTCCTCAGAGCTTCTGAACACATTTTCAACCTGAGTCAATCAGCTCAACTGGTGGCATCTCAGGTTTATTCTGAACCCCGGTGAGGTAACAAATATATATTGGTTTCTGCCCCCTTGGTTCCTGGCACAGTTTCTAAAACCCTTGTAATTTCCTGAGTGGTAGGAATGACTCTTGGAAGATGGGGGCTGCTCACCAGAGGAACCAACCTTGAGATTAGAGAGTTAGAACTTTTAGTCCTGCCCCCCTCCCTCTGGAGAGAGGAGGCTGGAGATTGAGTTAATCACTGATGGCCAGTGCTTTATTTTTATTTATTTATTTATATATTTTTTTTATTGTTTGAAGTATTACAAATAGTAGTACACATGTCTCCTTTTTTCCCCCCATTGGCCTCCCCCTGGCCTCCCCCCCCCCCCCGTGTCTTGTATCCATTGGTTATGCTTATATGCTCCAGTGCTTTACTTTAATCAATCATGCCTGCATAATGAAACTTCCATAACAACCCTAAACCACAAGGTTCAGATTGCTTCTGGGTTGTTGAATGGATCCATATACCAGGGAGCTGTGGCCCCTCAACTCCATGGAGACAGACACTCTTGTGCTCTGGACCCTTCTGGACCTTGCCCTATGTACTTTTTCATCTGGCTGCTCATTTCTATTCTTTATAATATCCTTTATAATAACTGGCAATAGTGAGTAATGTGTTTCCCTGAATTCTGTGAGCTGTTATAGCAAATTATCCAACCTGAGGAGGAAGTCATGGGAATCCCTGATTTTGTAGCCAAGTCAGACAGAGTGTGGGTAACCTGGGGACCCACCTTTAGTGATGGCATCTTTAGTGATGCAGTGTTGTGGGACTTAACCTGTGGGGTCTGTACTGACTCGAGGTGGTTAGTGTCAGAATTGAATTGCAGGACACCCACAGAGAATTGAAGAATTGTTTGGTGCGGAAAACTCACACATTTAGTGTTGGCAGTGTTGTGAGTAAAGAAACAGTTTTTATTGAACTCACTTCTCTCGAGAGATTAACCTCAAATAGTCTGGGGCCCTCCTTGGTGCAGGCTAGTGATGCCTTCTCTCCAGCAGAGGGCGTCCTCCGCTCCCTTAGGGCAGCGGTTTGCCGCTCTGTTGACTAATGCGTTGGCCGACCACTGTCATATACTACCCTTTACCTCTTTGCGCACAATATGCCACAATTGCCTAACCCTCACAGCTTCCAACACGGTAACATTTAGTCTAGTCCAGTGGTCGGCAAACTCATTAGTCAACAGAGCAGCAAACAGCGGCTCGCAAGCCCTGGTTTGCGGACCACACTGCCTTAGGGGATTCAAAGCTCAGGATCCAGGAGGCCTAAGAAATAGGCTTTCTCTTAGCCCAGAGAGGGTCCAGTTTTGCATTTAAATATTTAAATATGTACTTAAGTTTACCTTTACACTTTATCACATTCCCTGGGGGACTGTCCTTATCTATGATCACTTTCTTTAGGAGACACTTTCCGGGATAGAACCTGTGCCTCAACCAGACAAACCTATAAACTTGGCTGTAGTCATGTGGTGACTAACCAATTAGCCTAGTGGCCATAGACTAAACAAGAATATTGTCCTTACAAAACAAGTAAAAACACTGACAGATTTATTTTTATTTTTTCTTACCATATTCAAAGTGGCCTCAAATTTCTAACTATTCTTACAAAAAATGAGATTCTTTTTTATTTTATTTTTATTTTTTAAATATACTTTATTGATTTTTTTACAGAGAGGAAGAGAGATGGATAGAGAGCTAGAAACATCGATGAGAGAGAAACATCGATCAGCTGCCTCCTGCACACTCCCCACTGGGTATGTGCCTGGAACCAAGGTACATGCCCTTGACCAGAATCAAACCTGGGACCCTTGAGTCTGCAGGCCGACGCTCTATCCACTGAGCCAAACCGGTTAGGGCAAGAGATTCTTTTTTAAAAATAAGTTTCCAACTTAAATTTTTTTTCATTGATTTCAGAGTGGGAGAGGGAAAGAGAAATAGAAACATCAATGATGAGAGAGAATCATTGATCAGCTGTTTCCTGCACAGTCCCTACCCAGGGGTCAAGCTTGCAACCTAAGCATGTGCCCTGATTGGGAATCGCACCAATGACGTCCTGGTTCATCCATTGATACTCAACCACTGAGCCACACCAGAAGTGGTCAAACTTTTTTGTTTTAATCCTCACTGGAGGATATGTGTTAAGAGAGGAAGGGAGGGCAAGAGAGAGAGAAACATCGATGTGAGAGAGAAACATCCATCAGTTGCCTCCCATACGTGCCCTGACCAGGGATCAAACCTGAAACCTAGTATGTGCCCTGACTGGGAATTGAACCTAAAACCATTTTGGTGCATGGGACAATGCTCTAACCAACTAAACTACCCGGCCAGGGCAAAATTTTCGAACTTTAAAGATCATTTGAATTTGTGGATCCCACTCCTCCATACCCATCTCAGATGGTGGAAAATAGCAGTCTCTAGTCACAGGTTGTTTTTCCTGAACACAGGCTCTCAGCCAGAAGAAAGCCGGAGAGTGTGGAGGGGGAGGGAGACTGCCATGCAGACCCCACATCACTCCCATCAGCTCCCCAGGAGCTCTAGAGCTGGAGCTGGAGTTGTTCCAAGCTGGCCCAGGACAGTCGGGCCTTACACTCCTTCATAGACCAGTCATTGGGTCGGGCCACCCAGGAGGGCATGACCTTGGGCCAGGTGGTTCTTTGAAGGGGCTGGCACTGAAAGCTGTCCACTGATAGTGCTCATAGCAGCTGGGGGAACAAGTCCTTCAATGAAGGGGACAATCCACCCTGGGGTGGAGGCCACAGTGTCCCTGCTGCCATCTGCCAGGACTTGTTGGTGCCCTTCCCTTAGCCAAGCCCCTGCTGGGCTCAGGTGTTAGGCTACTGTGCCTGCCCTGCTGGCTCTTGGCCCAGCCTAAATGTTTCTTTAAGCAGATCCTCTGCTTACTAGCCAATCTCCCAGTGGCAGAAGACCCGCCCAGAAAGGTGGTTGTCTCTCCTAGAGAAATATGGTTGTTTGTCAGGTGGGAACCCTATTGTATAGAGGAGAAGCAGTGAGAAGGTGCCAGCTCTGATGGGGTGAATTTGTAACTTTGTCATGCCTCAGTTCTCAACAGGAAAGAGTATCCTACCTACAGCCACCCTGTTATTCTGATTGCTCATTGTTTCCCCCTTTTCTTTTTAAGTATATTTTTATTGATTTCATAGAGGAAGGGAAAGGGAGAGAGAAAGCAACATCAATGATGAGAGAGAATCATTGATCGGCTGCCTCCTGCACACCTCACACTGGGGAGCAGGTCCACAACCCAGGCATGTGCCCTAACTGAGAATCAAACTGTGACCTCCTGGTTAATAGGTCGACACTCAACCACTGAGCCATGGCAGCTGGGCTGTTTTCCCCCTTAAACACCACCCTCTGTGCCTACACACTGCCTCTCCCCAATAGTGCTCCCCTTCTTCAATTTTTATCCATCTGCCAAGGTGGTCCATATGTCTGTGATGACTCCTGCTTGCTGACTGCTCCTGTGTCTATGAACTGCTCCCTCTTGCCTGGGGAGGGGCCTTTCTTTTCTCACTCAGGCCACCTTTTCCAGAACTGGGGTGTGCCCACTTCTCTCCGTGTTGGACTCCTCTGCCCAGATGCCTGGGGGGTCCCACCTGCAGAGAAAATGTGTTGCCAAGCAGATTTGCCAACACAACTGTTTATCCCGAAGCAAAGAGGAAGGCTGGAAGCAAGCAGGAAAGTCAGCCCTTGGCACGTAGCTCTATAGAACCCTCTGCCACAATAATGACAATGCTCACTAACACATAGCACTCAACTTCGGGCCAGGCACTGCTGCAAGCACATGACTCATTAACACGCATAATCCTCACAGCAGCCCAATGCAGTAGGCGCTATCATTGTCACTTTACAGATGAGGAAGCTGAGGCACAAGGAGATAAAAGTAACACAGCTAGTACAAGATAGAGCCAGGATTCAAGGTGGCCCGGACCCCAAGGCCATACTCTTTACAACTCTTCCAGCTTTAACACATGTCCTGTGGGGATCCCCCAATTCTTGGCTGACCCTGGCTCCAGAAGTAGGCATGAGATTCCCATGGCCTCAATGATTGGTTCAGGAGAGAGCATGGGAGCCAAGCCAGGCCCTGTGGGACCTCCCCCAGGACTCTCCTGCCAGAGCCAGTGGGAACAAGGGCCTCTCTTTCCAGGAAGGTGGCTGAGCCACCTGAGAATGGAGCCAGCACAGACTGGGGGAGAGGGGTTGGACCTGGAAAGATAGAACCCTGAGGACAAGGCTGAACCCTGGGCCCGGCCACACCTACACTTGGCAGTTGTGCTAGTCAGCTAATCCCGTCACCTAGTCAGGGTTGGTTTCTGTCCCTTCTGAACTGTTGGTTACCTTTGAAGTTCCAGTGTCTAGTAGTAGCTGGCACATAGTGGCATTTACCTGGTTCAGAATTTTTTATTGACAGCCTTTGGGGTCTACGCTGGCAGCTTTATTGCCCATTCTCTGCTCCGGGCTCAGCCCAGTTGAACTGCTGAACTACCCTCCCCGACCAAGTACCCATCACATCCGCATCAGCTTTCCTTTCTTTGGCCTCTGTCAGGGCCCCACCTCTCCTCTCCTTTTAGGTCGATTCAATTGCTTCTCCAAGGGGCCTTGATCACTGGGAGCTGAATTGACATCCTCCTTCCTCTGAACCTTTGCTTTCACTACATAGAAACAGTTCACGGCTCACCTACAGCAAGTGACAGCTGCTCGAGGAAAAAGGTAGACACACCTGGTTCACCTGGTACCCCTCCCCTTGGGGCTTGATATTAGATTTCCTCTGGAGCCATCTGCAGGGTAGGAGTGGCAAATATGCACGTCTGGGGGCCTGGCAGGTGATATCAGTCACTGATGCAGGCCAGGTAGGTCTCTCTTAAAGCAGGCAGCTCAACTGCCAGTTGCTCTGAATAAGGCCCCTAGATTTTTTCAGAGAAGCAGAAGTTTATATGTTTGTATAAGCATTCTGGGTTTTTAAATATTAGCAATTAATTCACAATTTGAGAGACACTGTGTAGGGCAAACACATTTGGAGACGCTGCTAGAAGTGAGGAGTGTCCAGGAGTGTCCACGACCAGGGCTGAAGCATGAAGGTGTGCGGGGTGTGACCTGCGTAAGGCACCGGGCCAAGGGCAGGAGTGGGGCTCATGTCCAGTAGGAGCTTCATCACCAAGTCATGTGACCAGTGTGACACTGTATCCAGCCAGAGGGCTGGTGGATTTCCAAAGCAGGCGGCTGCCTTTCCAAGGAGGACAGCATCACAGACAAGAGTAAAAACCACAGAAACAGACCTGGGTCGAGGGTGACCCACTTGTCCTGGTTTGCTTGGGGTTTTCCTGGTTTTAAACCTGAAAGTCTCACCTCCCAGGAACCTCTTAGCCCCAGGCAAACTGGGACAGTGGTCACCCTACCTAAATCCCTGTTCCCACCATGTCCCTGGCCCGCTAGAGGATATCATAGTGACAGCTGAAATGTTCAAACTCATCAAGTGCCAGACCCCATGTGTTAGGACCTGCATGGTTTCCCTTACGTCTCATAACATCTTCATGGTATGGCTTCGTTATCCATCCTACAGAGGACAGTTGGAGGTTCAGAGGGTGAAGTGACTGGCCCAGGGCCAGCAGTGGCGCTGGGGTTCCACATTGGTCTGGCTCTGTGTCCTCAGCCCCTCGCAGAGAGCCCCAGCGTTCTAGGCCAGGAGGCCTGGGAAGAGTCAGGCCTCTTCCTCAGGAGCACACTTACCTGGTTGGAGGTCCCGCCAGGATCAATATTTGCAGGTCTGAGACCTCTACGCCTGGCCCCCACCGCTGCCCAGCTCTTTCATTTCTGCACTTTGGCTCCAGCCCCTGAATGGGACCACCCGGGACCCCTCAGGGGACCCCTTCTGTTTCCAGACACCCTGACCCGCTCCTGTCCCTCCGCCCTGTGCCCACTGCAGAAACCAGGAAATTAAATACTTAGAAAATAAATGCTGCAGGGGATTTATTGCTTGGTCTGGGGAGAGCTATCCCAGGCTGGCAGGGGCACGGAGGCAGGGCACGAGTGTCCCAGGATCTCAGGAGGCTGCTGAGCCAGTCCTTTGGGGCTTGCTGTGCAGGGTCTAGTCATAGTTGGGGCCAGAGTGGGTGAGTTGGCTGGTCATGTAACACACGGCTAAGCGGATGCCTTCTACAGTCCTCTGCTTCGTCCTCTCTAGCATGCTATTGACAGAGAGAAGGACCTGGCCGGTCCCGGTTACAAGCCCAGAGAGAAGGCCGACCTGATGTTCCCCAGGATGCTGGAGACGGAGCGCAGGCTGGGCCCTGGGCTGTGCAGCAGGTCTGTCACGGAGCTGTGTCCTGAGGCCAGGAGGCCTGTGGCCATGCTCATGGTGGCCTCAGACCAGATCAGGATGTCTGCCAGGGAGCTGATGGACCCCTCGCCCCCTCCCAGCAAGCTGGTCATGGAGCGCATGTAGGCCTTCTCCTCACAGGCTATGTACAGACTGGAGTCCAGATGCCTTCTCCTCAGGGCTACTGTGGGGGCGCCAGGCAAGCAGGTCACACTGCTTCCTGGGAAGGGCGGGACCAGTGGAGCCTGCAGGTCTCTTGAGCAGTCTATCAAATCCCCCTCGGTCACTACCTGGGACTCAGCTGATGGCAAAGCTTCAGTGTCAGGGTTCACGGCCTCCGGACCCTCAGATTTCTCAACAGCTTCAATGGTGTCAAGCTGGCTGTCTGCATCTGCAGTGTCCATGGCAGGCACATTTGGGGGAAATGTGCTTCAGCATTTGGGGTAGATGGGTCTAAGTCTTGCCCCCTGTCTGGGACACCCGCTGTTTGTGGTGTCTCTTCCTTAACCAGGGAGTCACTTTGGGAAATCTGAAGACTCCGGGTCCTCCTTGAATCTTGCACCGGCCCAGCCCACACTAGGTTCTGGAGTCTCAAGGATGTTTGCAGGGCATCTGGGGCCGGGTGGGCCAGCTGGGCCGTGGCCTCCTTGGGCTCCTGCCTGTGCCCTGCATCAGCTTCATCTTCATGCTGGTTCTCGTCCCCAGATACTGCTGTGGCCTTGGAGGCGGCTGGCTTGATGGAGGCCGGATCTACATCCTGCTGTTCAGTTGACGCTGCACTGCTAGCCACGGGGCCATCTGCAGGGAGGGAGACCTGACTTTGGGATCCCACTGCAGAGCTATCTGAAGACCTGCCGTCACTGTGCATGGGGATGCCGGCTCCTCCCCAGGGGACAGTGGTCATCCAGGCCTTCTGTTACTTGTGCTGCTTGAGGGAGTAGTGATGGCCCTGCTGGGCTGAGCTGTCCAGGTGGTGAGGTCACAGGGGGCTGAGGGCATCCGACGATGTCACAGGCACCAGCAGAGCAAGGGTAGATGCTTTTAGTGGGCTCAGTCCCCAGGACTGTTTATAGCCAAGTCTGCCAGTGCATAAGGAGAGAAAGGCAAATACATTAGAAAAAGGTGGAGGTGTGTATGCCGGTGCAGGTGCCACAAGGAATCATGATGGCTGTGACTCTGATGAAAGAGGATGGGATGCAGTTGCTCACTTATAATAAACTAGAGACCCAGCACGTGATTGAAATCGCACAAGGAGGCTCCCCGCCTCCCGCCGTATGAGGAGGCACCCCGCATGGGTCCCGGACCCGTGCCTGACTGGCGCAACACCAGCTGCTGAGGGAGTCAGGCCAGACTGGTGCCCCAGGGGACCAGAACCCGCGCTTGACTCGCAGCATGTCCTGGCCCCCCTGCCTGTGTCTCCTCCGGGGTCACCCGAGCCACCACGCCGGCTTGGACAGGCCTCCTGCCTCTGTCTCCGTCTCTGCTCCAGGCCTCACCTGCACGCACAACCTCCTCCTGTCTGGTCGTGACCCCTTACAGAGTCCTGGCCTAATTTGCATACCTCTTTATAATATAGA
This sequence comes from Corynorhinus townsendii, assembly GCA_026230045.1. NCBI lineage: Eukaryota > Metazoa > Chordata > Mammalia > Chiroptera > Vespertilionidae > Corynorhinus > Corynorhinus townsendii. Next base: position 31,731,856 of record JAPDVU010000005.1, on the reverse strand, counting down.
TGTTATAAGGGACCACTACCAGCACCTTCCCAAGAAGATGTAGTCCTCTGCTCCTGTACACAGTCATATCTTGTTGGGCCTCTGGTGACCACAAGGGACCTGGCCTGAGAAAAAGCCCCATGTAGAGGATGGTGGAGCCAGGGGGATTGCGGAAAAGCAGGGCAAAGCCTTGATCAAACTGCACCTGCAGCCCCCAGCCCCCAGCCTTCCTGTGATGGCAGGAGATTTACTTCCAAATTGCTTTAGCAAGTTGAGCCAGGGCTTGTTGTTACTAGCAGTCACAGCAGCTTAAGGGATAACATCTAAAGTCATCCAAGGGAACCTGAGTAGTAGAGACCCCACCATCCTATCTCCCCTGAACACCCTGGCTCCTCTGGCCACTAGGATGGTTGCTCTCGTGTCACCTCTCTCCTGCCTTGGCTTCAGACCTCTCCTCCCAGGACCTCTGTCCACACTGGTCCAGAAATCACCCCACAGAGTCCCTCCCACCCCCTCCCTTGGATTTGTCCTTGGCACTGGTTCTCAGATAAAGCAACTGAAGCTATCTCCACAGACTAAGCACTACAGGGCTCACCATTTGAAGCAGCAAAGATTGTCATTTCTCCCCCAGAGTCTACACTAATGAGCAGAGAGCTATAAACCATCTAGTCAATTGGCCCCTGGGCTCCCCAATCTTTGGCTGGCTGCTCCTCAGGATGCTCCATCTCAGCTCTGGGCTCCCAGGGTAGCCTCTCTGCATATCAGCTCTGTAAGAGGGTCTCCAGGTTCTCCATCTTCCCAGAACTCCACTTCCTGCATGTTCAAGGCACAAGGAGAGAGTAACTTCAGTGCCATTAGCAGATGGTATGAGAATTCCACCTAGAACATCACTGGGTTTGTTTGCAAGAAACAGGATAATCAGCCCCAGGGGCTGGGGCTGAGAACCCAAAGGCATTCTCAAGTGACAAGGAAGTTGCTACCCAGCTTTCTAAGGAGGAGGATGCCATTAGCCCGAGGGCCTTTGTTTGGAAAGAGCTGGGTTTGGGCCAGGGGCCTACAGACCAATTGTTCTGCTGGAGAGGGGGCAGGATTCTGGGAAATGAAGGCTGAGCTAGAGGGGAGCAGCAAGGCAGCTGTGCTGAGAGGGAGGGTCAGGCTTCCCTGGGGATGCAGCAGATGAGGCTTGGGGAGAATAGAAATATCTAGAGGGAATTTTTAAATTTTTAAGTTGTTTGTGTTGAGGTCTCCAGAGTACACCCCTTCCTTCTCACATCAGAAATCTTACCTTGTTTGCTAGTGCTTTTGGGTAAGTGCTGGCAGCCAGGGGACTACAGGTTGTGTGTGGGTGTGTATTTCTCCTAGACGTTGGCTTGGAGCAGACGACTGTCTTTGGGGACACAGATAGAGATAGTGGAGGGCTGAGTTACAAAATGGTGCTGGGACAATTGGTTAAGTATTTGGGAAAACACTAAGTTAGTTTCTAACTTTCACTTTCAGTTTTTAAGGAGGTAAATGCAGAGAGAGGATCAAAGGCAAACTAAAAAAAATATATATTTGATTTTGTGAAGAAGTACTTTCTAAGCTTTAAAGCCAGTAAAAAAATTCTGAAGGGAAAAATAAAGATAAAAAAATGCTCAAAAAATTTTAAGAGCAAACCACAAACTGGGAAAAATATATTTGCTACAAATATGACTGAGTTTATACTATATATATATATATACTAGGGGTTCAGTGCAGGAGTCATGCACCTTGAAAGGAACTGTGGGCCACGAGGCTGTGGTGGGTACAGGGGCGGGTCTTGGCCCATCCTCTGCGACTCCCCTCCCCACCCTTCCTCAGCCCCTCCCACCAGGGCCCCTGGGCCCCTGTCTGCAGGCAGCCCTGCTCCTGCTCCCACACGCTTACAGAGCAGGCCCCACTTGCATCTGCTGATGGCGTGAAGTGATTGGTGCCCGGAGCCAGCAGCAGTAAGAGCAGGGCCAGTAAGAGCAGGGCCAGCACTGGCGGGTGTGAGCAGTGGCTCCGGTGTTGGCAGTGGGTGTGAGCGCCAGCTGGGACTACACGCATAGGAGTGCAGAGTGTGTGCGAGTAAAGAATTTTCAGTAACCACCAGAGGCTCGCCTTCATGACAGTGACCCGCACCCCACCTTGGTCTGGCGCCCCGGCTCACCTGCTCCACCATCTCACTGCAGCCAATGCCCATCATGTTCCGCACACGCCCCCTGGTGGTCTGCACACATTATAGCGACCGATTGTTCAGTTGTTCTGGTTATTCCACCGTTTGGTCTATTTGCATATTAGCTCATATATATATATATATATATATATATATATATATATATATAGTCCAAGTGATGGACCTGACACCATTAGATACCCAGTAACACAATATGCAAAAGATGAGAACAGACCATTCGTCCAAGAAATCTAAATCCTATCTAATAAAAGAATAATATGCAAATTGACTATCACTCCAACACAGAAGATGGCTGCTCCCATGTGGTTAAAGATGGCTGCCCCCATGTGGACATAAGATGGCTGCCACAAGATGGCCAGCAGGGGAGGGCAGTTGTGGGTGATCAGGCCTGCAGGGGAGGGCAATTAGGGGTGACCAGGTGGGCAGAGGAAGGAAGGTGGGGGCGACCAGGCCTGCAGGGAAGGGCAGTTGGGAGGGACCCAGGCCTGCAGGGGAGAGCAGTTGGGGGAGACCAGGCCTGCAGGGGAGGACAGTTAGGGGCAAACAGGCTGGCAGGGGAGCAGTTAGGCATCAATCAGGCTGGCAGGGGAGTGGTTAGGGGGTGAGCAGGTAGAAGCAGTTAGGGACAATCAGGAAGGCAGGCAGGTGAGCAGTTGGGAGCCAGCAGTCCTGGATTGTGAGAGGGACTGTGAAGGGTTCCAGATTGGAGAGGGTGCAGGCTGGGCTGAGGGACACCCCCACCCCCATGCACGAATTTCATGCACCGGGCCTCTAGTAACTAATAATCAAAGGAAAATATTCAAATGTATTATCAGTCAAAGAAATATATGATTAAAAAATAAACTATCTGTAGGTAGTGGTATTATAAGTGACTTAAAATTGTTTTCTTTGGCAAACTGCATTTTCTAATTAATTGTTTTACAGTAACATTTATTGCTTGCGTTAAGAGAAGATCCTAAAAGTAAAAGCACACGATACCATTAAATAATGAGTAGCCAAACATTAAATAATGAGTAGCCAGAGTCAGAGATTTCTAGTTGTGGTGGATCACGGGCAACTTTTTTCTTTCAACAATCAGTAGGTATTACTTTAAGTATTAGAACTAATTTGCAAGTTAAAATAAATTCCTTCTTTCTAACCTCCCAGAAGCTTGTGCTCTGCATGCAAATAGGATTCCTGGGGCCACCCAAACACCCACTCCACAGTGGGAATGCAATTGAACTGAGAGACCACCCCTCCCACATCCAACCCTAAAACAAACGTGTGCTTCAGCCCTCCCCACACCACATACACACCCCCTAGGGCTGCCCAGCCCTTAGGACATCCCCATCTCCAGGCCCACCTAGTTTCTCCTGGCCCTTAAGTTTGGCTTGCCAACTGCTTGGAGAGGACTCAGGGCCAGTGTGGGACTGCCTGAAGGCCCAGGGAGGAGGAGTGGGCTGCCCCAGTCCCCTCAGAGGCCTGGCTGGTGGCTGTGCAGTGGCCTGAGGGGGCTGTGAGGGGCTCTGGTGCAGACCAGCCTTGAGAGGGCGGAAATCAAACCATGATCCCTCTGCCTGCGGCATGTCCCCCCACCCATCTTTCTCATTTACTCCTGGGTCTCTGAAGTGTGTCCCCTTAAAAGGCAAGTGTTGAAGTCCTAATCCCCAGTATCTCAGAATGTGATTGTATTTGGGGATTGGGCCTTTAAATTCTAATTGAGTAAGAATGAGGCCACTGGTGTGGGCCCTAATGCAGTGTGACTGGTGTCCTTTTCGGAAGAGGCAGTTTGGACACAAACACACATAAATGTCTATAAACCGAGGGGAGAGGCCAGGAACAGCTCCTTCCCTCACAGCCCTCAGAAGGAACGAATCCCTTCTGCCTCCTGCCTCCAGAACTGTGGGAAAAGACAGTTCTGCTGTTTCAGCCCCCAGTCTGTGGCACTTGTAATCGCAACCCTGGCAGACTGATGCAGTGCTCTTGAGCCAGACTGGGACTCAAATAGAATTTTTAAATATATATTTTATTGATTTTTTACAGAGAGGAGGGAGAGAAATAGAGAGTTAGAAACATCGATCAGCTGCCTCCTGTACACTCCTCACTGTGGATGTGCCCCCAACAAGGTACATGCCCTTGACTGGAATTGAACCTGGGACCCTTCAGTCCGCAGGCCGATGCTCTATCCACTGAGCCAAACTAGTTAGGGCTCAAATAGAATTTTATTTTTTTAAACCATTTTAAAAATATATATATTTTATTGATTTTTACAGAGAGGAAGGGAGAGGGATAGAGAGTTAGAAACATCGATAAGACGGTAACATCGATCAGCTGCCTCTTGCACACCTCCTACTGGGGATGTGCCTGCAACTAAAGTACATGACCTTGACTGGAATTGAACCTGGGACCCTTCAGTCTGCAGGCTGACGCTCTATCCACTGAGCCAAACCAGTTAGGGCTCAAATAGAATTTTAAATAAATTAAAGATAGGTGTCTGCTCCAAAAAAATTTATTATCCAATTTGAGAGACAGGTCATAAGTCTGTTGTCACAACACAGCCCAGTGGGCCAAATGCACAATCCCAGCAGTGTGCAGTGGCAAGATCCAGGATGCTGACTAGACTTACAGATAGAGCCAGCCAGGAGCCAAGCCATAGGGTACAGGGAGGTCATAGGGTTTTGCCCTCAGGCTCCCCAGCTCTCTCCCAGGCCCAGGGATCTGCTAGTCATCTACAGGGTGCGGTGGGGTGGGGTAGGGGTGCTGTGACTCTACATGGAGCCAGCTTTGTTCCATCCCTGGAGCATCCTGTGGTTGGTGACTCATTTGAAATGCCTGTGTCTCCCAGTATTGGGGCCCCTCAGCTCAGAAGGAGTGGGAAGGAGAAACCAGGATGGCGGCATAGGTAAACACCTAAACTGCTGCCTCGCACAACAATTTCAAAACTACAACTGAAAGACAAAACAGACATCATCCAGAACCACAGGAAAGCTGGCTGAGTGGAAATTCTACAACTAGAAGGAAGGAGAAAAGCATACTGAGACTCACAGGAGCTGCGGAAGGCAGAGGTACGAGGTGCGCACGCGGAGAGGAGCAGCAACTGAATATGCAGCTGGCTTTCTCAAGCAGGAGGGAGACAAAAGCTCCTGACTGCTCTGAACTCCAGTTCCTGGTGAGACTCTGGGGACCCAAACTCATACGGGGAGAAACTGGACTGTCTGGCATCAGGCAAAACTTGAGGGCGGCTTTCTCTCAGAGGTGCTTGCAGCGATTACTGAGGGACACTGAGACCCAGGGGCCTCTTAGGGCAGGGCTGATGGGAAGCCATTGCTGTTTGCACTGCCCTGAGACTCCGCCCCATCCAAGCTGAGCGCAGAGGCTTTGGTATATGAATAGCCTGGTCCTTTGAATTCTAAATTTACCTAATAAACTGCAGTTGAGTCAGTGAGACCCAGAACATCCAAAAGAAGGCCCAAAGCCCTGTAGCAGCTTGCATTGCTTCATAGCTGGGCCACATCTGGGCACCTCCAAAACCCAATCAAAGAAGAGGAATCTTCAGATATCTCCATACCCCCTGCTGGGTGACCTCAGGCAGAGGCTAAATTAGCACCTCCTTGGAGATCCAAAAGCCAGTGTACGTAGGGGTCAGAGTGGGACCATCCAGACTACAACTCCTCAGATCCAAAGGGACACACTCAAGGGGCAGACTCAGTGAGCACCAAAGCCCCATTGAAGTAAGTGTTGTCTCATAAGGGTTTCTCCAGCATAGAAGTTCTCCCAGTGTAGACACAGCTGATCCTCACAGCCAGTTGGCCTGGAGGTCAATTCCTCCCAGTGATACCAACAACAACGAAGGCTTAACTACAACAAGACTGTGCACACAGCCCACAAAGCGGTGCACCAAGAGTGTCCACCTCAGGTAACTGGGGAGGCTGAGTCACTGGGCCCTATAGGACACCTAGCACACAAAGCCACTCTATCAACTCAGGGAAGCAGCCAAAATGCGGAGACAATGAAATACGTCACAAATGAAAGAAATGGAGGAAAGCAAACAACTTGATATAGAATTTAAAATCATGGTTATAAGGTTTTTCATGAATTTTCTAGAAAAGGATGATAAATTTAGCGAGACTCTTGAGGATATGAAAAAGGACCAACTAGAAATCAAGCATACACTGATTGAAATAAAAAATAATATACAAAGATCCAACCACAGACTAGCGGATCACAAGAATCAAGTCAAATATTTGAAATACAAAAGAAGCAAAAAACACCCATCCAGAAAAGCAAAAAGCAAAAAGAATCCAAAAATATGAAGATAGTGTAAGGAGCCTCTGGGACAACTTCAAGTGTACCAGCATCTGAATTATGGGGGTGCCAGAAGAAGAGAGAGAGCAAGATACTGAAAACCTATTTGAAGAAATAATGACAGAAAACTTCCCCCACCTGGTGAAAGAAATAGACTTACAAGTCCAGGAAGCGCAGAGAACCCCAAACAAAAGGAATCCAAAGAGGACCACACCAAGACACATCATAATTAAAATGCCAAGAGCAAAAGACAAAGAGAGAATATTAAAAGCAGTAAGAGAAAAACAGTTAGTTACCTACAAGGGAGCACCCATACGATTGTCAGCTGATTTCTCAACAGAAACTATGCAGGCCAGAAGGGAGTGGCAAGAAATATTCAAAGTGATGAATAGCAAGAACCTACAACCAAGATTACTTTACCCAGGAAAGCTATCATTCAGAATTGAAGGTCAGATAAAGAGCTTCATAGATAAGAAAAAGCTAAGGGAGTTCATCAACACCAAACCAGTATTATATGAAATGCTGAAGGGTATTCTTTAGGAAGAGTAAGAAGAAGAAAAAGGTAAAGATAAAAATTATGAACAACAAATACATATCTATCAACAAGTCAATCTAAAAATCAAGTGAATAAAAAATCTGATGAACAGAATAAACTGGTGAATATAATAGAATCAGGGCAGGGGCATAGAAAGGGAGTGGACTGACCATTCTCGGGGGGAAAGGGATGTGGGGGGTGTGGGAAGAGCCTGGACAAAAATCGTACACCTATGGATGAGGACAGTGGGGGGGGGGGGGCGGGGGAGGGTGTTAAGGGCAGAGGTTGGGGTGGGAACCGGGGGGAGGGGAGCTATGGGGGAAAAACGAGGAACAATTGTAATAATCTGAACAATAATGATTTATTTAAAAAAAAAAGAAGGAGTGGGAAGAGGGGTTTCCCTGGGGTTACTGCTCTAAGAGAGTTACTCACTGAGCCATAGTTCTAAACTAGTGGTTTTTAGCCTCTTTAAGTCAGGAAGAACGATTTGGAGAAGTGATGAAAGATATGGACCCCTCCCCAGAAAAAATGCACACACATGCATTCCCTGAGCCCCACCTCTAAGATCCTAGCCATCTCTGGTTATTTGCAATCCAGGGACCTGCAGATCCTTGAAACCCACCTGCTGGGTGGCTTGTAGGCAAGCAGAGTGTGGAGTGGTGGTAGGGGTGGGTGAGCAGGGATGCAATCCAGGTGGAAGACACCAGAGTAGCAACAAGTGCCAATAGTCCATAGCTGGTTTGGCTCAATGGATAGAGCATCAGCCTACAGACTGAAGGGTCCCAGGTTTGTTTCTGGTTAAGGGCACATGCCAGGGTTGCAGGCTCCATCCCCAGTAGGGGGCATGCAGGAGGCAGCCGATCAATGATTCTCTCATCATTGATGTTTCCATTTCTCACTCTCCTTTCCTCTCCGAAATCAACAAAAAGGATATATTTTTTAAAAAGTGCCAACAGTACGAACACTCGGGCTGGTCCTGCAGGGCTGTTCCTGGAGGAAGGAGGTCTCACTTCCTCCTGGAGGCTGAGAGGGTGGGGCAGTGTTCTGGGCAGCAGAGAGGCCTGGAGGAAGGAGGAAGCAGAGCTTTGAGAAGACTTGGGGAGGAAGCCTCTAGAAGCACAGCCCTGTAAGAGCCTTCCTACCACATTGCTACAATGGCTGAGCATCAGTTTTTGTAAATGTTTCCACAAATTCAGGCCTTATCTTCCAGGACAAAGCAGAAAGAACAGGGTCAGAAAGTCCAGTTCAGGTTTTGAATGAGTAGAACAGTAAGTCCTGACCTGCCCAAAACAGGAATGTGTTCATGGGGGATGGTCAGCAAGGAGTTTAGGAAAGGAGGATTTGTGGATCCAGCATTGCTGACAGGAGAGAGCTCTTCCGAGTGTGTCCTTGGAGGGGATGGACCCTGAGCTTGCAGACACCTAGAGGAGTCCCACTCACCCCTGCTGTGCCCACACTCAGCCAGCACCTTGGGTGTCCTTTGGCTTCTGTAGTGAATGCAGTTATGGTCCCCCAAAGACATGTCAACCTGCAACCTTAGAATGTGACCTATTTGGGATAAGGGTCTTTGCAGGTGTAATGAAGTTAAGGATGGTCAGATGAGATCATCTTGTAGGGTCGGCCCTAAATCTGATGACTGGGGCCCTAATAAGAGAAAGAGGAGGTAGTTGAGAATGAGACACGAAAGAGAAGATCTTGTGAAGATGGAGGCAGAGGTGGGAATCAATGATGCATCTACAAGCCCAGGACACCATGGGTTGTTGGCAACCACCAGAAGAGAGGAGTGAGGCATGGAGGGTTCTCCCTCAGAGCTCCAGAAGTAACCAATCCTGCCACCGTCTTGGTTTCTGACATCTGGTCTCCAGACTGTGAGAGAATAAGGCCATCAAGTTTGGGTTGTTTGTTACCTCAGCACTAGAAATGAATATAGCTTCTGATGGTGGTCATATGTGCTGGCAAAGGACCTCATATCTGAATAAAATTGGGAAACACTGTGTTAAACTATAGGTTTCTTTGTTCAAGAAAGACTTTTCAGAGTCTTTTTTTATCCTCACCTGAGGATATATATATATTTTTTTCTTTTGAGTGTGTGTGTTTATTTTGAGGATATTTTCCCATTGATTTTTCAGAGAGAGTGGAATGGAGAGACAGAGACAGAAAGAGAAACATCGATGTTGTGTGGCTCCCGCATGCACCCCGACCAGGGCCGGGAGCCTGCAACTGAGGTACGTGCCCTTGACCGGAATCGAACCCGGGACCCTTCAGTCCACAGGCTGATGCTCTATACACTGAGCCAAACCTGCTATGGCTCTCAGAGTCTTTAATAGGCCACAGAGCTTTATGAATTTCCAAGGGTGGAGGATCAGTATTGAACATGCATTTCCCAAACTTATTTAACCAAGAATCCCTTTTGTATTAGTCAGCTTGGGCTGCCATATAGAATATCACAGACTGAGTGGTACAACAGACATTTTCTACAGTTCTAGGGGCTGCAAGTCTGAGGTCAAGGTATTGGCAGGATTGATTTCTGGTGAGACTTCTTTTACTGGCTTGCAGATACCCACCTTCTCATTGTGTTCTCACATGGCCTTTTCTCTGTGCATACTGGAGAGGGGGAGGGGTGGTGGAAGGGAACTCTGGAACTCTGATAGCTCTTCATCTTCTTATAAGAATATGGATTTTATTGGATTAGAGTCCTATGAATCTGGCCTCATTTAATCTGATTGTCTCCTTAAAAGCCTATCTCAAAATATAGTCATATTGGGGTTAGAGTTTCAACATATGAATTTTGGTGAACACGATTTAGCCCCTTACTGCATATTGATTTTCTGGGGGATTGGTTTCCCCCCAGACACACCTGGGGAAATGTAGAATTTAATCTCAGGAGTATAGGGTATGCGTAGTATAAGGATGTCCTATATAAGGATGTTCTCAGTAACAGGAGGAGAGGACAAAGAGCATGTGTTAAGATATTCCTGTGACCCAGACCCCATGTCACAGGGTGAGAAGGAGGTTTGTTAAAGCTCCTCCTGTCAAAAGATGGAATCTATGCTCTCTACCCCCTGAATCAGGGCTTGGCCATGCGACTTGCTTTGGTCCAGGGGACAGCAGGAAATATGAGTCAAGAAGAGACCTAAAAAGTGTTTGTGCACAGGGGTTTGGCTTCTCTTGTTCCTTTTGGAACCCAGCTGCCAAATGACAAAGTCCAGCTTGCTGGGTAATGAGATCAATGTGGCCCAGTTGCCCTCACCACCCTAGCCTAAAGCCAGGCATGTGAGCGGGCTATCAGGGACCTGGACCATCCAGTCCCCCTACTGCAGCCATGTAGACTAGTGGAAGAATCAACCAGCTGAGCCCAGCCCCCCGCCCCCCCCCCCGCCACCACAACCCCAAAATAATAATAGTTTCTTTAAACTATCAAGTTTCGAGGTGTTTTGTTCAATAGTAGCTAAGGCATTCCAGAAGAGACCTGTGACTATCACTGATTTATACTGAATAGTTTTCTCAGGGTGTTTTTGTACCAAAGTTACTGGTAACCTCAGTTCTATGAAGAAGCAATCTTTGCCACCAGTCTTGCTACTAAAGTTTTCTATCCTCTTAAAGACATCAGCATGATGAATACAGGATGTGAGCTTTATTAAGCCAGTTCCTGAAGTCAGACATAGACTGAAATTGAAAACACATTTTAAATGATAGAACGTATTAAACATGTAAAAACTGAGCTATCTTGAATAGTCCATGGAAAGGATGTGGTGAACACTTAGGTTTTACTTGCAAAGCAATTTCCTTTTGAGAAATGGCACCATCTTCTGCAAACCAAGCTGAAGTGACTGTCTTGGTGGTAAGGATCGTCCGAAATGGGGGTTTGGGGGGAAGAGCAGTGGATGTGGACAGCTCCCACGTGCCCTCCCAGCCTGACCTAGCTCTCTGCTGCCTCCCAGTGCTGATTCTTTGGAATTGCAGGAGGGTGCCACCCTTCATTCAGGCTCCTGGCTCTGTAGATAGCTGATCCCTCTCAGGGTCTGGGCTTAGACCCAGACCCTATGTCACAGGGTGAGAAGGAAGTTTGTGATCCATACCACGCCCCCCCCAACCAAACACACACAAAGCTACACTTATCCTACAAGCCAAACCATTTAGGGCAACAATTCTTAACTTTTATTAACATTTATTAACCCAGGGATTATACTTTAATTTTTATATTTGAAGCCAATTAATTTTTTTTTAAGTCACACATATTCTCATAGGACCTTAGCTGCTAGGTTTATGTCTGTGCCTGGGATGCCTGGTATAAGGAGACCAACCCCCACCAGGACGTACTGGGACCCTGCTGCCTTCCCAGGGCTCCCTGCCTTCCACATTGCCATCAGCTATTGATTATTTTAAACATACTTGTATAACCATTTTGCTAAGTGACAAAATCATGATATGGTTATTTTAGACAAGTTGGAAATTATATATGAGTGTAAAGGAGAATAATTTTATTACCTTGAGATAACCAGTTAACATTTAAGGGTCTTCCCCCCAATCCATTTTTTTAGGTAAAATTACCACCCAACTTACCTCAATCAATATTTACAAGATATATTTTTACTTGAAAAATTGGAATCTCACTGTACTTTTAGTTTTAAACTTTTGTTGACTTATTTAAAATATTTTGAGCTCCCTAGCCAGTTTGGCTTAGTGGATAGAGCATCAGCCTGTGGACTGAAGGGTTCCGGGTTCAATTTCAGTCAAGGGCACATTCCCGGGTTTTAGGGGCATGTAGGCAGCAGCCAATCAGTGATTCTCTCTCATCATTGATGTTTCTATCTTTCTCTTCCTCTTCCTTCCTCTCTGAAATTAATAAAAATATGTTTAAAAAACACATTTTTGAGCAATTTCCTATGTCCTTAAATAGAAGCTTAATAGGTGCATACATTTAAGTATAAATTTAAATTTAATATCATTTAAAACATAACTTTAAATTTGATAGCTGCATTCCCACCATAAAGGTACACTATATGGCCAGTCACCTATTGTAGGGTAATTTTTAGTCTGTGTTCACTGGGTGTAGCTGCAGTAACAACATACCTCAAAATACACTGACTGAAATAAAGAATAATATACAGAGATCCACCCTGGCCGGTTTGGCTCAGTGGATAGAGCGTCAGCCTGCAGACTGAGGGGTCCCAGATTCGATTCCAGTCAAGGGCAGGTACTTGGTTGCGGGCACATCCCCAGTAGGGGGTGTGCAGGAGGCAGCTGATTGATGTTTCTCTCTCATCGATGTTTCTAACTTCTATCCCTCTCCCTTCCTCTCTGTAAAAGATCAATAAAATATATTTTAAAAATATATACAGAGATCCAACAGTAGACTAGAGCAGTGGTTGGCAAACCACGGCTTGCGAGCCACATGTGGCTCTTTGGCCCCTTAAGTGTGGCTCTTCCAGAAAATACCACATGCGGGCACACATGTACAATGCAACTGAAATTTTGTAGCCCTTGCGTAGAAGTCGGTTTTTAGCCTGGTGAGTCTATTTTGAAGAAGTGGCAATAGAACACTCAGGGGGCCAAGGAGCCGCATGTGGCTTGTGAGCTGCAGTTTGCCGATCACTGGACTAGAGGATCGCAAGAATCAAGTCAAAGATTTGAAATACGAAGAAGCAAAAAAAACCTAACTGGAAAAGCAAAAAGAAAAAAGAATAAAAAAATATGAAGATAGTGTAAGGAGCCTCTGGGACAACTTCAAGCATACCAACATCAGAATTATGGGGGTGCCAGAAGAAGACAGAGAGCAAGATACTAAAAACCTATTTGAAGAAATAATGACAGAAAACTTCCCCCACCTGGTGAAAGAAATAACTTACAAGTCCAGGAAGTGCAGAGAACCCCAAACAAAAGGAATCCAAAGAGGACCACACCAAGACACACCATAATTAAAATGCCAAGAGCAAAAGATAAAGAGAGAATATTAAAAGCAGCAAAAGAAAAACAGTTAGTTACCTACAAAGGAGCACCCATACGACTGTCAGCTGATTTCTCAACAGAAACTATGCCAGCCAGAAGGGAGTGGCAAGAAATATTCAAAGTGATGAATAGCAAGAACCTACAACCAAGATTACTTTACCCAGCAAAGCTATCATTTAGAATTGATGGTCAGATAAAGAGCTTCACAGACAAGAAAAAGCTAAAGAAGTTCATCACCAACCAAACCAGTATTATATGAAATGCTGAAGGGTATTCTTTAAGAAGAGTAAGAAGAAGAAAAAGGTAAAGACAAAAATTTATGAACAACAAAGTGACAGCAAATACATATCTATCAACAAGTGAATCTAAAAATCGAGTGAATAAAAAATCTGATGAACAGAATAAACTGGTGAATATAATAGGATCAGGGCCATAGAAAGAGAGTGGACTGACAATCCTCAGGGGAAAGGGGTGTGGGGGGTGTGGGAAGAGACTGGACAAAGATCGTTCACCTATGGATGAAGACAGTGGGCGGGGCGGGGGGGGGGGTAAGGGCAGAGGGTGGGGTGGGAACCGGGTGGAGGGGAGTTATGGGGGGAAAAAAGAGGAACAACTGTAATAATCTGAACAATAAAGATTTATTAGAAAAAAAAAGAATTTGAGCATTTTGGCTACTGTAGTTGTCTCACATGACCCTTCTCTGTTGTCTAGCCACTCCTGGATTATTCTGGATACCCACTGTCCCAAATGTGGATCCAGTTGAGCCTGGGGGTGGGGTGGTGACTTATCAGCACAGTCCCATTACCTGGCTTCAGGGTCAGCCTATAACCCAAGGGCAGTGGAGTAGACTTTTTTTTTGGTTGGGGTAGCTGGGAAGGATATTTCTAGCTCCCTCCTGACTCTAAGATATATAGACATGAGGTTTATTGCTTGAACCGCAACAAGAGGCATTTTGCCACAATGATGAAAGCTGGTTTGAGCATGAAGCTGACATGGAGAAGTGGGGGAAGAAAGACACAAAATAGAGTCCAGGATGATAACTTTGATCTGCTGGATCAAGCCAGCCCTGATGTGCTGAGTCAGGGTGCCCAGCACTTAGCAGTACTGGGAGCCAGGGAATCCCCTTGAGTATGTAAACCGTTTTGAGCAGCTGCATTGAAAGGTGTCTCATGCGTCAGTCTTTCAAACCTCTATCTGCGGCTCTAGCTCTCTCTGCTGTGGATCTTCTTCCTTGATATGGATCCAGAGTCTTCAAGTCCCTATGTGTCCCTTGAGTCCTCAACAGGGCACCAGCCCTCTCTCCAGGGCCTTTGTACAAGCTGTTGTGCCTGCCCAGGACATTCTCCCCTTCCCTTATGGTCTCAACCTAAATGACATCCCCTCGATAAGTCTCTTCCTGACTCCAGGTCACTCCAGAAACATCTGCTGAGCTCCTGCTCTCCCAGGCAGCAGGAGAGGCCCAGCTCCCCATGGGGAGCTCTGGAACTGCTGCTGATCTCATGGGAGGCAACAGGAATCAAATGGCCACACTCTTGTCCTCAGATGAGAGAAATGAGACCCGGATTGGAAGTGAGAGTGTACCTGGGTGAATCCGGAGATTTCAAAGAAAGCCATGAGGCTGGAAAGCAGAGGGGGGAAGTTGGGAATAGATCTCACTGTCTTAGGAATGTGGCGATGCTGAGGAGGGTTGGGATTCTGGATATGTTGTGAAGGTAGTCAATTGGCCTTCCATGTTTGCAAAATTACCTCTGATTCAGCTTCCACTGCAGGTCTCCAATAATGGTCATGGTTCATGTATTTCTCCTTGAACTTCATATATTTTTATATAGAATTTGTTATTGTGATATCATTCATATGCCATAATAGTTATCTTTTTTTTTTTTAATCCTTACCTGAGGATATTTTTCCATTGATTTTTTTAGAGAGAGTGGAAGAGAGAGGGAAAGACAGAGAGAAACATCAGTGTGAGAGAAACATCGATTGGTTGCCTCCTGCACAAACCCCCGAGCAGGGCCTGGGCTGGGGAGGAGCCTGCAACCAAGGTAGGTGCCCTTGATCGGAATCAAAACCAGAACCCTTTCATCTGCAGACCTAAGCTCTATCCACAGAGCCAAACTGGCTAGGGCTATTTTTTTATTTTTTAGTCACCCTTTTAAAGTATTAACATAAAAAACGTCTGAACCTGTGGAGAAGTTTTATGAGTTTATTTGAGCCAAACGGATGACATACTGGGCAGCAAGATCTCCAAGGCTCCAGAAAATAACAGTTTAGCAGCTTTTTGTATGCACTTGAAATTAAGGAGGGAAAATCAGGGAGATTATATGGAGGTGGGAAAGCAAGGCAGGGATTGGATTCTAGGATAATTACATAATAATTATGTGCTCTTGAGGGTGGTTATTTCGAAAGTATGTTAATCTGGATGCACAGAAGCAATGGACAGGGCTTGTTTAAGGCCAAGATAAACCTTTTACTAAAAAGTTGTGGACCTGCTCTGGCCAGTGTGGCTCAGTTGGTTAAGTGTGGTGCCATCCACCCTGAGGTCCCTGGTTCAATTACTGGTCAGGGCACATGCCCGGTTGCATGCTGGATCCCCAATAGGGAGCATGCAGGAAGCAGTCAATCAATGATTTTTCTCTCATCATTGATGTTTCTCTCTCTCTCTCTCTCTCCCTTCCCTCTCTCTAAAACATCAATAAAAAATATACTTAAAAAACAAAGTAATGGATATGGGCTGTGACTACTCACCATGAGCTGCCCCGTTAGGAGTTTATGATCAGACCATCCTGTACAGAACCCTTTTTCATCTACAAAAGTGTACAATTCAGCCTGACCGGCATGGCTCAGTGGTTGAGCATCAACCTATGAACCAGACGGTCATGGTTCAATTCCCGGTCAATTATATATTTTTATATATATATTTACATATATTTAATTGATTTCAGAGAGAAAGGGAGAGAGAGAAACATCAATGATGACAGGGAATCATGGATAGGCTGCGTCCTGCTTGCCCCCTACTGGGGATCGAGTCCTCAACCCGGGCCTGTGCCCTTGACTGGAATTGAATCCGGGACCCTTCAGTCTGCAGCTGATGCTATATCCGCTGAACCAAACCAGCTAGGGCATGTACACTTTTATGTGGACATATGATTTCATTTTTCTTGGGTATATACACAGGAGTGGATTTGCGGGATTACCTGGTAACTGTTTAACCATTTAAGGAGCTGCCAGACTATTTTTCAAAGCAGCTGCACTGTTTTACATTTCCACTAGCACAGTATAGGATTCTGATTTGTCCACATCCCCACCAAACACTTGTTCTTTTGTTTTGTTAATCGTCACCCAAGGATATTTTTCCATTGATTTTTAAAGAGAGTGGAAGGGAAGGGGAGAGACAGAGAGAGAGAGAGAAACATGGATGGCAGAGACACATTGATTGGTTGCCTTCTGCACGCATCTTCACTGAGGGGGAGGAGCCTGCAACTGAGATGTGTACCCTTGACTGGAATGGAGCCCAGGACCCTTCGGTTTCAGGTTGACACTCTATCCACTGAGCCAAACTGGCTAGGGATTGTTTTGCTTTGTTTTTTAAAAATAGCTATCATAATGGGTGTGAGGTATAAATGATCTTTTAAAAGTTCAGGTTTCTGAATTTACAAGGCTGAGGTTCAGACCCTCAGCTACTTTCAACCTCACCTTCTTTCAATCCTCTGCACAGGAGGGCAGCCGGAGGACTGGGCAGGAACAGAGGCTGAGGTCCAGGTGGGGAACAGCGGGGATTCAGGAAAGACAGTCCTTTGCTGGGAAGCCTGCTCCCGCTCAGGCACGGTGGCCATGGGCTGGGGTTAGATTGGAGTGCCTAGAGCAGGTGCCCTCTTCTCTGGAGTATCTGGGATACCACACTGTCTGGAACACCCACCAGAGTTCCTGGGACCTCCCTGGTTTATCCTAATATTCCTCCAACAGCTCTAAGCCATCATTCGTGGAATCAGCATCTATTGAGCACCAATCATTTGCTGATGCTGTTACAGGAGGAATTCCATATGACCTCAAGAAGCATACTCACCCATGACCCATAACCGTTGATTTAAAAACCAGGTGTGCTGCAGTGTGGTGGCTTATGCTACAGGTTCCAGGGAGGCTGGTGTTGGGGAGGCTGATTCAGAGTTGCTGCAATGACCCAGGCAGGAAATGATGAAGACTTAAATGGAAGTAGTGGGTAAAGCAGTGGACAGATCCCAAAGACATCGAAGGCCAGGCCTGGGAAGCCCTTTCTGTGGGAGTTGAGGGAGAGATTTGGTCTAAGGCAGCGGTTCACAACCTGTGGGTCGCGACCCCTTTGGGGGTTGAACAACCCTTTCACAGGGGTCACCTCAGACCATCAGAAAACACAGATATTTACATTACGATTCATAACAGTAGCAAAATTACAGTTATGAAGTAGCAACTAAAGTAATTTTATGGTTGGGGGCCACCACAACGTGAGGAACTGTATTACAGGGTCGCAGCATTAGGAAGATTGAGAAACAGTGGTTTAAGGTAATATCTGGTTCTTGGCACAGAGGGCTGGTTGCTCTGTCTCATTTAGTAAGGTATGAAAAACGGCAGTTCGGGGTGGAAGAAGCAGTTGGGTTCAGTTTGTGACATTCTGAATGTGAAGTTATAGAACACCAAAGGGAGATTTCTGGATCCAGGGGGCAAATTGTTCCTGGAGAGGAACATCATTTGGGCACCATGGGGGCGGGCAGCCCCCCACTGGGAGGTGGAGCCATGGCTGCTGCCAGAGAAGGTGCCCCACGCAGAGGGCAGGAGGTAGGGGTATATACAGAAAGGAGTTGGGACCACAGAGCCAAGGGCATTATCCAAGGAGAGAATTTACAGGGCAGAGGAAGAAGGTGGAGGAAGAGAAAGGAGGCAGGGGAAACGTTCCATAGAGGACACGGGCAAGGAAAAAGCCACAGAGAGGTGCAGATCGAGAAGGTTCAGAAGTGTCCTTTGGGCTCGCAATCAAGGGGGTATTAGGGGTCCTGAGAGGGACTGGCAGCAACTTTTCTCCTCTTCCCTGCTGCTTGCTCTTGTGAAGGACAAGAGAAGGAAAGGAGGGTGAGGGTGAGGCAGAGAGAGGCTCCCCTGTCCCCAGACAAGAATATTGTTTTAGAGAGACTCCAGCTTCCCCAGGGCCTGGAAGGGAAAGCGAAGGACCAGGGCTGTATGCAATTCCAAAGGTGGGGACACCCTGGGGAGGCCTGTTTTTTCTTTGTGAAGTGGAAAATGGGTAAATGCTGAAGGAGGGGGAGGAGGAGAAGTGAGGATTCCTAGAGTGAAGACAGGGAATAGATGCTGGGGAGATGGAAACCAGAGGCAAGATCCATTCGAAGCTCCTGGAAGATTTTCTGAGCTGCTGCTGAGCAGTATGCTTAGAAACCCCGACTTGTGTATAGCAGCATTTCTCTCAGGTAGGGCTCAGCCTCCTGGAGGCAGAAGGGAAAGATGACCACGGGCCTGGACTAGGAGGTGCAACAGGAGAGTCAGGGAAGGTGAGCATCTGTGCCCATGACCAGCCCTCCTCCAGCAGGCTCAGGGGTCCCCTGGTCACTGGCACAGCTGGTTAAGTGTGGTGCCATCCACCCTGAGGTCCCTGGTTCAATTACTGGTCAGGGCACAGGCCTGGGTTGCAGGCTGGGTCCCCAGTAGGGAGCATGCAGGATGCAGCCGATCAATGATTTTCTCTCATCATTGAGAGCTGAGGGCTGAGCCGTGCGTCTGAGCTGGCAGGTGAAGCTTCTCAGGCTGCCTCCAGGAGAGGAAGGCCGGGTCTTTTCACTCTGGCGCCTGAAGCCCGGTTTCCTGGTCCCTGGAAAGGGATCCTCTGTGGGAGGCAGCAACTTCCTGCTCGTGTCTTAGGTCCCATTTGGCTTCTCAGCAATTCCATTAACCTTGGAACCAATTCCCTGCTTGAACTCTGTTTATTTTTAATCTTCACCTGCAGGTATTTTTTCCATTCTTTTTCAGGGAGTTGGGAGGGAAGAGGATGGGAGAGAAACATCAATGCAAGAGACACATCAATTGGTTGCCTCCCACACTAGCCCCGACTGCCTTTATTCGCAGCTCTCAGGAGGCAACTTTGGGCACGCGGCCCGGGAAGGAATCACTTGCAGACCGACTGGGGGATTTTCTGACCCGGGCTAAGGTGGGCCTCCCACTCTGGCGTTGTGAACGTAAGTCTCGGGCTCATCAAGAAAATATGGGCGAATTCCTTTCTCCATGACAGCCGAGAAGCTAAGCATGGAGTGCGGGACGGGGATATGGAAAAACTCTGCCCGAGTCGACAGGATCCGGACACATCGGGAGCAGGAAAGGGCCAGTACCCACAGCCCCCCGAAATCGGCACACGCGGCGCCAAAAAACGTCCGTCCCAAGGCGCAGGCTCCGCGGAAGGGCACTTCAGTAACCGCGCGTCCACGACCCAATCAACGTCGGCCTTGCACAAAGCGAACCTCCCCCCAGGCCGCCGAAACGGAATCTCCACCCTTTCCTCTGGCGGCCTTGGACCGCCCACTACTGCCCAGGCTCCGCCCCTCGCCGTCCTCGATAGAGATTCACGATTGGCTTGTGGGATGAACGCAAACTCTGGTTCGTTGAAGTGGAGTCACGAGGGCACAGTCGTCGCCTTTCCAGAGGGGATTACTGGGCAGGCTCAGTCTTTCGCCTCAGTCTCGAGCTCTAGCTGGTAGCGAGACGTACGCGCTCCGGTTTTTCAGTACCAGCGGCCGCCATCGACGCCGTTTGATTCCTTTGGGCACATCTGCGCCACTCACCCGCCACACACTCCACCGTCATAAGCCGCCGTCATGGTGAAACTTGCAAAGGTAAGAGGTCTTCCTCGCGCAATCACGGACGCCGAGGCCTATTTTCTGAGGAGCGCGCGCGCGGCGCCGCGAGGAGGAGGGCCTGCGCGCTGTCCCAGGCGCATTCGAGGGCGCCATGCTGCGGGAAGTCTCGCGTGATTAGTGCGGAGGTCTCGCGTTTTTTGGATACTTTTTGGCGAGATGGAGAGCTTCGGCAGGTGTTGCTGATTCGGCGTGGAAAGACTTTCCTACTGAGCGTAGTCCCGAGGAGGCGCTGCCCCTCGGTAGAGGCATGAGGCCAAACTCCTGGGACCGGTGCGAGCGGGACACCGCCTCCTGATGCACGTGCCTCGGCGGGCGCCCCGCCACGTGGGCCGCGCCGCGTGGGTCCTGGCATCTCCGGAGGGGACCGTTCCGTGAGGTGGGGAGTGGCGGGATTTCTTGATTTGGAGGCCCGCGGCCTATAGGATCTTAAATATGAGGTGGGCCCCGGAAGGAGGCCCGGCCGCGTGCTTTCACTGCCTGGGTGCGCGCACATGGTGGAGATGGCCCCACGTGGCCCTGGGGCGGGGTTTCCCCGGGAAAGGAAAATTATAAGACCAGTGGTCTTAAACGTAGCTTAAGAGGTGATATTTCTTTAATGTTCCCCTAATTTAATTTCAGAGGAATGGGGGGATAAGGTGCCAGAATTTACTGAAGGCTTTTTTTCCTTAAACTATTGGGGTGACATTGGTCAACGTGAACATATAGGTTTCAGGTGTGGGTTTCTATGTTACAAGATCTGTGTATTGCACCATGTGTTCACTACGCAGTCAAATCTCCTATCACCCTCTATTAGGACCCCCCTCCCTCCATTGCCATCATCGAAGGGTTTTTTAAGGTAGTTTTTCCCAGGTGAGGTTTTGAGTTATTGGCCATTAAAATGGTCCCGTTGTAGGCTAGTGAGTATTAAGAAATTGTCCCAGATAAAGAGTAGATTTTGGAAGTATAAATTTTAAAACGGATGTACTTAAGGAAACAGGAAGAGGGAGATGATTTCTTTGAAATTGTCTTTTTGCCTAAAGTTGGCTTATGTTATTTGTAATATTTAACAGAATGAAAAGTGGATTCTGAGAAAGGGAGATGACCAATGTACCATGAGGAATCTGAGCAAAGTGGTAGTGGCCTCAAACATGGGAGGTGTAATGTGCTAATAATCGTGTCTGTCTTAGGCTGGTAAAAATCAAGGTGACTCCAAGAAAATGGCTCCTCCTCCAAAGGAGGTAGAAGAAGATAGTGAAGATGAGGAAATGTCAGATGAAGAAGATGAAAGCAGTGGAGAAGAGGTAATTATGTACAATAATGCAGAGTCCTATACAGTCATGTTGTATGTCTGAAAATACTGGCAAAGGAAAGATTGTATTCCTTCATACATGCCCTGTTGTAATGGTTGAGTGTCAAAAATACCATAAGGGTAAGTACTTGGATGAGCTTGAGAGAAAAAGTCTGGAGCCTCTTCCTCATGTGCCCTCTACAGGGCTTAGTGTGATGATGTATTAAATAATTTTTCCAGTTTCAACATGGTAGCCCCACATGCTAGATGAGGAAACAGCCTGGACAGTTAGCTGTCTTGTGTGTGGCAGTGCTGAGCATTATATTCAGGTCTGAGGTTAGTCTTACCAGATTCCTTTCCTAGCTGCCAAGGAGGTCTCGGGGGTTTTTTGTTTGTTTGTTTTTTGGTATGAGTTTTGTAATACTATTCACATTTTATAATGTTGTGGAGTGAGGAACGCCACCTCCCTTTGTGCTGATAATAATCCTCTGGTACTCCTGGCTTCTCTTGGTACTGTAATGACAACTACAAGTTTTATTTGAACACATAACTTGATAAAACTGGTGGTCAACAAGAAGTATCTTTGAGTGTGACTTGAATGTAGATAATGTTTTTATCAAGCTAAGTGCTCACTCTTTGTATTAATTTTGCAAGGACTGTCCAGCCTATTTGATACTCATTTTATCTCTGGTCCTAATACTGAGCTTCCAGTGAACTTTATACCACCTCCCCAAATGATTTAATAACACTTAACAGTTAGAGCTTTTAGTTATAGGCATTAATTCATAATCCTTAAAACAACATGTAACATTGGTTATCATAGTCAGAAGAGAAAAAAAGTTGAGGCTTTAAAAAATCTTTCCTCAGGCCACACAGTAGCAGATGAGATCCAGACAGTCTATTTTCAGATTGCATTTGGGAACTTTTTGGTGAAGTGAAGAGCTTTGCCAAAGCTGAAGCAATTGCTAGAGGATGAGGTACAGAAATTCACAAGTCTGGGTCCAGAGGTATTTGAACTGTTACGGGTTCATTATGATTGGATATTTTACCTGAAAATGAGGACTGTGATTTCATGGGTACAGAGAAGGACATGTAACATGATGCTATAGTTCAGCATGCTGGTATATATCTAATGCATGTGGTCTTGAACCAGAGGTAGTGCCAGAATTTAGCACTCATTTATGTGGGAACCAGTGGTCACTCTTTGAGTTTAAAAATAGACTCATGTTTATTTTTATTTAATTTCCAGGTTATCATTCCTCAGAAAAAAGGCAAGAAGGCTACAACTCCAGGAAAGAAGGTGATGGTTTCCCCAACAAAAAAGATTGCAGTTGCCACACCAGGCAAGAAGGCAGTTGTCACCCCTGGCAAAAAGGCAGTGGCTGTGCCAACCCCTGGCAAAAAGGCAGCAGTTACACCAGCCAAAGCATTAGCCACACCTGGTAAGAAGGGAGGCACACCAGGCAAAGCATTGGTAGCAACCCCTGGCAAGAAGGGAGCAGCCACCCCAGTCAAGGGAGCAAAGAACGGCAAGAATGCCAAGAAGGAAGATAGTGATGAGGATGAGGATGAGGACAGTGAAGAAGAGGATGATGATGATGAGGAGGATGAGGATGAAGATGAGGATGAATTTCAGCCAGCAGTGATGAAAGCTACTGCTGCTGCTCCTGCCTCAGATGATGAGGATGATGACGAAGATGAGGATGAGGATGAGGATGATGACGAAGAAGATGGTAAGGCGTTCTATTGGTCCTTGGGTTCTTGTTTGCAAGGTACATTAGGGGTGAGATTGTGGGATGCGTGGGCAACATGCAAACATACTCCTTCCATGACACCATGGGGGTTAGATAAAAATCCTCCCAGGGATTCTCTGCTGGTTGTTCACTAGTATGGTAGCCGTGAATGATTGATTGCCTACTCCTGAGAAAATGTTTAACACAGCACATTCTATGCGTAGTTTTCATAATATAGGGTTTTGCTTCCAAGTAATCTGTTAATTCTTGCTATAACTACTAAGCACAGTACTGTATTATATATTTTTTTCCTTTAGATTTATCTGGAACTAATGTTGGTTTGGGGATAATTCTCTTGAGTTTTTACTAGGTAGCTTCTCTTTCAGACTCTGAAGAAGAACCTATGGAGATTGCACCAGCCAAAGGCAAGAAAGCTCCCGTAAAAGCTGTTCCTGTGAAGGCGAAGAGCACAGCTGAGGATGAAGATGAAGAGGATGATGAAGATGATGAAGAGGATGATGAAGATGATGAGGATGAGGAAGAGGAGGAGGAGGAAGAGGAGGAGGAAGAGGAGGAAGAAGGTAATTGAGCTTATAAGTGGTTTGATATGAGTTTTATTTAAGGAAGGTACTGTATATGTGTGGCTACTTATGGATAACACAGATTGTTTGAAATCTTGTCCAGAACCTGTGAAAGAAGCACCTGGAAAACGAAAGAAGGAAATGGCCAAACAGAAAGCTGCTCCTGAGGCCAAGAAACAGAAAGTGGAAGGTAACTTGTCAGAATGGAGAGGGGGAGGGATTTGCACCTAATAGCACAAGTGATGAACAACAAAGGGACTTAATACTGAAACCTGATGTTACATTGCAGTATGCTGATGTGCTGTGTATAGAAATTTATGCTGGAAACCAAATTCATCCCATACTTTATAAA
The DNA here is from genome assembly GCA_026230045.1 of Corynorhinus townsendii. Lineage (NCBI taxonomy): Eukaryota > Metazoa > Chordata > Mammalia > Chiroptera > Vespertilionidae > Corynorhinus > Corynorhinus townsendii. The sequence continues at coordinate 31,708,089 of JAPDVU010000005.1, read as the reverse complement.
TCAGATTAATTTGAGTTAATTTTTTGTGCAGCCACAGAACCAACTACGACTTTCAATCTCTTTGTTGGAAACCTGAACTTTAGCAAGTCTGCTCCTGAATTAAAAACGGGTATCAGTGATGTTTTTGCTAAAAACGATCTTGCTGTTGTGGATGTCAGAATTGGTGTGTCCAGGTAGGTAAGGGGAAGTTAAGCCACCGTGTTCCTGGGTCTGCTAATGCTTTTTTCCCTCTCTTTTTAGAACAGTAGTACTTTACTCTTAAGCATGAATGGTCTTCAAAGTTTTAGACATTAATGAACTGTTACTTAGATTATTGTATGACCTTCCCCAATTGAAATTTCCATAATCTCCCATAACTTTTGATACAGCACAAAATAATTTTTAATGAGCTTTGAGCTTTTATTCTTAAAAATATGTAAAACTATTAGATCCAAGTAACCAGACAGGATTCTCCTACCTTGATGCTTTAACAAGTTCTTTTGTTAGCTGTTAAGAGCAGTGTAGTTAATAAAGACAATCTCAGAGGTGGACCTGCATCAGGTCTTGGTACTTAAACATCAGTCTGTGTCCTGAGCTTTCAGTGTCTTAATTTTGTTAATAGAGTATGCTGCTTTTTATCTTAATCATTGCTTGCCCCATTGCATTAGTGTTGCTGCTTGTCTAGTATACATGTTAATAGGGCTTCTTGCTTTTGCTTTTTTTAAACCTGTAATTTTTATCCTTTGCCTTATCACCTTAAAGGAAGTTTGGCTATGTGGATTTTGAATCTGCTGAGGACCTGGAAAAAGCCTTAGAACTCACTGGTTTAAAAGTCTTTGGCAATGAAATTAAACTAGAAAAACCAAAGGGAAAAGACAGTAAAAAAGGTATGTACTGCTTTAGGTAATTGTGATACTGATAGGTAATTCCTTAATTGATATATTTCTAGTCTAATTGGCCAGGTTAAATAATTACTCCCCCCCCCCCCCCCCGCCGTGTTGTGAGGATTAAATAAGTTAGAATGCTAAATGCTTACAGTAGTGCCTGGCAGTGTTTGCTGGTGCTAGAAATTCCTGAGTCAGCAAGCAATAATGAACTTGCAAAAAAATAACTGTTTAGCCCTGGCTAGTGTGACTGAGTTGGTGAACATCATCTCATGCACCAAAAGGCTGCCTGTTCAAATTCCCAGTCAGGACACATGCCCAGGTTGCGGGCTTGATCCCTTAGTAGGGGGTGTGCAGGAGGCAGCCAATTGATGCCTCTTTTCCTAAATTTTAAAAATCTTCAAAAGAAATATAGCCTAGCCATTGTGGCTCAGTCATTGAGCGGTGACCTATGAACCAGGTGGTCAGGGTTCCATTCCTGGTCAGGGCATATATATACCCAGGTAGCAGGCTTGAACCCCATTGTGGGGCATGCGGGAGGCAACTGATGAATGATTCTCATCGTTGATGTTTCTAATCTACCTCCCTCTCTGAAATCAATAAAAATGTATTTAAAAAATATGTAATTGTTTAGTATACAGGTGCGTGCCCTAATATGGGGATATCTTTCCTCACTGGAACTAGATCAAATCCCTGACTATTCTTTTTGTATCCTTCATATACTTTGTCATGTTTCATGTGTGTTCATGACTTTTTAAAGAAGTTTAAATTGATTTTGAGAGAGGAAGATGGAGAGAGAGATCCATCAATCGGCCACTGGGATCAAGTCCACAACCCAGGCTTGTGCCGTCGCCCATCCAATTGAGCTACACTGGCCAGGGCTGCTCATGACTTTAAATTAAAAACTGCCCACTGGTGTGGCTCAGTGGATGAGCATTGACCTATAAGCCTGGAGGTCACGGTTCGATTACTCCGTTTGGGGCAGGCATACAGGAGGCAGCCAATCCATCATGCTTTCATCGATGTTTCCATCTCTCTCCCTCTGCCTTCCTCTCTGAAATCAATAAAAATATATTTAAAATATGTACATAATTTGATTTTAGAGAGGAAGGGGGAGAGAGAAACATCAATGATGAGAGAGAATAATGCATTGGCTGCCTTTTGCAAGCCCCTGACTGGGGATCAAGCCTGCAACCTGGCATGTGTCCTTGACTGGAATCAAATCCATGACCCTTCAGTCCATAGGCTGATGCTCTATCCACAGGAGCCAAACCAGGTAGGGCAGCGGTCGGCAAACCGTGGCTCGCGAGCCGCAGTTTGCCAGTCTGTTGACTAATGAGTTTGCCGACCACTGTCCTATACTACCCTTTACCTCTTTGCACACAATATGCCACTATTGCGTAGTCCTCACAGCTTCCAACTACATGGTAACATTTAGTCTACCAGTGGTCGGCAAACTCATTAGTCAAAAGAGCAGCAAACCGTGGCTTGTGAGCCGCAGTTTGCCGACCACTGAGCTAGGGTGAAAATATATTTTTGAAACAAAATAAACTGCTAAGCACCTACTAGGTTGAGTTCTAAGTGTCCAGCACATAGTTTGATGTCGGGTGTAACAGGAGCTTGTGTCTTGCTACTGCTGTATCGCCATACTCTTAGTGTTTTTTTTGTACATTTATAGGATCCCAAATTATTTCCTAAACAGAACTTTTCTATTGGTCATTATCTTGCGGGTAAGAAGAAAAGTCTTTTAACCCATCCTATTCATTTTGTGTTTTTTTAAATCTAGACCGAGATGCAAGAACACTTTTGGCAAAAAATCTGCCTTATAAAGTTACTCAGGACGAATTAAAAGAAGTGTTTGAAGATGCTATGGAAATCAGATTAGTCAGCAAGGATGGAAAAAGTAAAGGGTATGTTTTGTGTCTATCGGAATGTTAAAAGAGTTTTATAAATCAATGTGATTCTAATTTATAAAAGGAACGACCCAACTTCCTATGTGTATGATTTGGGCAAATATATCTATAACCTGTGCCTTGATTTTCTATCCATACAATCAGGATAATGTACTTAATTCATAGTGATTTTAAAAGATGAGTTATTTAAAAAGATTATAAAATGTATAGTGTATGCTTTGTAAGGAATGGCAATTATTTTGAAGTGAGGTGTGCTTACTGTGAACATACATTTTAGGAATACTTGGTAAACTTAATGGGAGGAAAGTTTTTTGCTAATCTTACCTGAGGACATTTTTGTCCACTTCTTTTTCAGAGAATGGAAGAGAGAATCATTGATATGAGAAAGACACATAGACTGGTTGCCTCTTGCTGTGCCCCTGAGCCTTTGTTAGTGAGTCTGACACTAACCAGTAACCCACACCAGCCAGGCTGGGAGGAAAGTTTTAATTGAAAAGTGGTAGATGGCTGAAACCTCAAACATTTCAACTAGTACAAAATTGGACATTTTTGTTGTACTCAGCTGAAGTAAGGTCATTGCTGAGTTTAAAACATTTGTCTTAAAAATTAATGTGATTGTCCAACCTTCATGGCAAACCACAGGAGGTCATGGTTTGATTGAGGCTGTCTGGGTTGTGGGCTCACTCCCCAGTGTGGGGCATGTAGAGGAGATGGCCAGTCAGATTCTTTCTCATCATTGATGTTTCTACCTCTCCCTCTCTGAAATCAATAAAAAATACATAATTAAAATTAGTAAGGTTTTAAAAATCAAACAAATTCCTTTTTAAAACACCCTTTTGCAGGATTGCTTATATTGAATTTAAGACAGAAGCTGATGCAGAGAAAACCTTGGAAGAAAAGCAAGGAACAGAAATAGATGGCCGATCCATTTCTCTGTACTATACTGGAGAGAAAGGTCAAAATCAAGACCATAGAGGTGGAAAGAACAGCACTTGGAGTGGTAAGAATAGTCTTCCTACAGGGTTCCAGAACTGATGGAGTGAAATCCTTTGCATCTTTGAACTTTATATAAGTTGACTGTAGATGTAGGTAAGCAAGTTACGCTTCTATTTGTAATAGTAATTCTGTGTCTTGATTGAGAGCTATATGAAATCATTTTGCATTAGAACAGACAAATTTAACTTCTTTGTATGTTTTATATTTTAAGTGACAATGTACATTTAAAAAATTTTGTACATTTTAAAATTAGAATATTGTTCTAGGAAGATATAGATCAGTAGTCAGCTTACACTTTTGAATAACAGGAATGAAAGGAAGCCAGACATAACTGCATTATAAGCATTCAGTATATTGAGACACTTGAATGGGATTCTATCTGCATCAACATTCGTATGTTAACTCTCCTAAGCACAGAAATTCTTAAGAACAAGATAGAGCTGTGGCTGAAGTTGCAAACCACTGTTTCACAGTCTTCATTTGGCATCTTTTGTAGGTGAATCAAAAACTCTGGTTTTAAGCAACCTTTCCTACAGTGCAACAGAAGAAACTCTTCAGGAAGTATTTGAGAAGGCAACATTTATCAAAGTGCCCCAGAACCAAAATGGCAAATCTAAAGGGTATAATAATTTGTATCTTTATGTTATCAGTCATTGGCTGTAAGAATGTCTTAAATAGTAGATATAATCCTCTAACCCTGTCTGTTAGAAGCTGAATCATTTTTAGCTATATAAGTATAAAATAAAGAGCCTCATTTATTTGTTGGGGGCGGGGGGAGGCTTATGGCATCAGATGTGATTGCAGAGGAGCCATGAGCTTGATAACTTATTCTAAATATTGTTCATCCTCAGGTATGCATTTATAGAATTTGCTTCATTTGAAGATGCTAAAGAAGCTTTAAATTCCTGTAATAAAAGAGAAATCGAGGGCAGAGCAATCAGGCTGGAATTGCAAGGACCCAGAGGATCGCCTAATGCAAGAAGCCGTAAGTTACAATTACCAGGGTATTGTCGTTGGGGGATAACTCTCCTCAGTGCCATGCTTTAACTTGGGTCAGATCTAGAGGTGAACTTTTTTTTCTATTGTTGCTGAGTAAATGACACTGGATATGATGACCGATTATCTGAGAAATAATTGATGAAATCCAAGAAAATTCCTCTAGATAGTCAAGTTCTGATCCAGCCACGTCAGCTCTGAGCAACAGATCTGCCCATGGTTTTCTGCCCTGTATGGTGGTTGTCGCTACCTGCTTAAGATCTGTCTCACTTGTTTGAATCGGCTCTCCTGCTTTCTATAAAAGATCTGCTTTGGTGGTCAAGGTAGACTTGAGATAGCAGTTGATTTAAGCCCTTTGCTTTCATTAAATATTAGTTGGCTAAGATAACCTTTTTCTCATAGAGACACGTTAGGGTTCCAATATGACAAGCATTCTTGTCTAGTAGTCATTCTGAATATTACATAAGTCCATGTCATCATTATGAATGAAGGGTTATTTTTTGTTCTTCCCCAGAGCCATCCAAAACTCTATTTGTCAAAGGTCTGTCTGAGGAGACTACGGAAGAGACATTGAAGGAGTCATTTGATGGCTCTGTCCGGGCAAGGATAGTCACTGACCGGGAGACGGGCTCTTCCAAAGGGTAAGGTGCAGGAGGGTACAGTGTCCACTGAGTGGGGACCTCTCATCCAATGTGTCTTCTCATTGAGCTCCTTTCTGTCGCTCTGTGGCAGTTTATGGATTCGCACGAGAAGAAGAGACAATTCACAGAGCTAGCATTATTTTGCCTCCTGTCTTCAGAGGTATATGCTGCTGTTTTGTGAGACATTTTTGCATTTAGGCTGTCAGTAAACTCAGTTTCAACTTTCTGGACAGAGCTACTCTTACCACTTTGGTCACTCCTCAATTGAGCAAGGCTACTTTCTAGGGGTTAACTTTTGGCATTTACAGCCAAACGTCAGTTCTCAAATGTCTCCCATCTCAAACAGTTCTGTTCTTGACCAACTTGTTGGCAGAAAAAAATTTTTTCTAATAACAAAACTGCGGTTCTAGACCTAATAACCCTTTCATGCTGATACATTAGCATGACAGAAAGCATCTCTCAGGCTACAAACAGGAGAGAATGTAAGTCAGTTTACCTCTAAACTTCCAGTAACTATGGTCCTCAACCTGTGGGTCGCAATCCCTTTGGGGGTTGAACGACCGTTTCATAGGGGTCGCCTAAGACATCCTGCATATCAGATATTTACATTACGATTTTAAAAGTAGTAAAATTACAGTTATGAAGTAGCAACGAAAATAATTTTATGTTTGGGTGACACCACAACATGAGGAACTGTGTTAAAGGTTGCGGCATTAGGAAGGTTAAGAACCACTGTTCTAGTTGTTAGCATCTCAGGAAATCGTGTTGTGAATAATTTTAAAAGGAGTGCTGATGTTGCTGTGTGAAAGTGTTTGCAAAAACAATGATCACAGGAAATTGAGATAGAAAAACTGTTGATTTGGATAAATGAAAAGCAGCTGGCTGAGGCCATGATTCCTGAGAAAGAAGATGCTGCACCACTGGAATGTGTGCTAAAAGTGATTTAAGGCTAGTTAAGGCTTCATTGACCTATGAACCAGGAAGTCATGATTTGATTCCTGATCAGGGCACGCGCCGGGCTTGTGGGCTTGATCCCCAGATCATCCTTGCTGATCATTGATGTTTCTCTCCCTCTCCCTTTGTCTCTAAAATCAATTAAAAAATATATATATTAAGTAAATAAAGCTAATAGGGGTGGTTCCATAAAAGTAAGAAATGTTTGTTTATAAATTAAACAATATGTTAGACATGTACTATGTATAAGAAAGGTTAAAATGGAATCATTTAGTAGTCTGGAATGGATTCAATTTACATTTCTAGTGGGTAAAAATGATTTCCATTTTGAACAAAGCAATTTGAAGAGCCTTCTGTGACGAATTAAGTTAGAGAACCTAGGTTCCACTGTATTTCATATATCTTTGCTTTATAATGGATAATTTCATTTGGTATTTTAGGTTTGGTTTTGTAGACTTCAATAGTGAGGAAGATGCCAAAGCCGCTAAAGAGGCCATGGAAGATGGTGAAATTGATGGAAACAAAGTTACTTTGGACTGGGCCAAGCCTAAGGGTGAAGGTGGCTTCGGGGGTCGTGGTGGAGGCAGAGGTGGCTTTGGAGGCAGAGGTGGTGGCAGAGGTGGCCGAGGTGGATTTGGTGGCAGAGGCCGGGGAGGTTTTGGAGGTAAGGAGCATCGAGGTCTGCATCAGTGGTGTCACTATCACTGGGGGAGGGAGACCTGACAGCTTTGCACCTGTTCTTTAATGATGGTCTTCCCTTCCTTCAGGTCGAGGAGGCTTCCGAGGAGGCAGAGGAGGAGGAGGAGACCATAAGCCACAAGGAAAGAAGACAAAGTTTGAATAGTTTCTTCTATCCCCGTCTTTCCCTCTTCCATTTGAAAAAGAAAGGACTCTGGTGTTTTTACTCTGTTACCTGATCAATGACAGAGCCTTCTAAGGACATTCCAAGACAGTATGCAGTCCCGTGGTCTACTTGGATATCCATTTAGATAACATTTCAAAGGAGATACCCTGTTGGTTTTGACTGGATATTCGTATAAACTTTTTAAAGAGATGAGTGGTAGAGCTAACCCTTATCTGTAAGTTTTGAATTTATATTGTTTCTTCCCATGTACAAAACCATTTTTTTCCTACAAATAGTTTTTTTGTGTGTGTGTTGGGGTATAAAGGAAAGCAGAATGTTTTATCATAATTTTGCTTCAGCAGCTATGGGACAAATTAAAAGTCCTAAACTCTGGTGCCAGACTTTACTTCCTAGAGTGTTTCTCCTGGAATATTGCTGAAGGTGGAGCATGGTAAACCCACTTCAGATCCACTCCACCCCCTGATGGGAATGCTTGGTGCTTAGGTTTCAAATGCTCTAGCCAAAAGTTTGGTGAAATGGAAGTTTCCTCAGACTTCTTGGGAGTCCAGTGTGTTCTAACAAGTGCTCCGGAAAAAGGAACAGGAGCCCTTTGGTTAGGCCGCCTTAGATACACACTGAGAATATGGATTCTGGAATAGTCAGTGACTAACAAATAGAATTCATGCTGGATGGATGGACCAATGGGGACTGTGTGGCTGGGGAGGAAACTACCAATCCAATAGATGGGCCTGGTATTTTTTTTTTTGCCTACCAGCAACCTTAGGTGGAACTATAAGAAAGGCCTTTGGTTTTGCACTATGTGTAGTACCCAGACATTCTAATGATTTATTAAACATTCCCTGTCCCTATTACACACACACACAAACACACTTTTGTTAGAAGTTAAAGGCTGATGAGATGGTGCCCCAGCCCAGCTGATGTGGCTCAATGGTTGAGTATAGACCTATGAGCCAGAGGTCACAGTTCAGTTCCTGCTCTGGGCACATGCCAGAGTTGCAGACTTGATCTCTAGTAGGGGGCATGCAGGAGACAACTGATAATGATTTCTCATGTTTGTTTTTTAAATATATTTTTTTTTTAATAGAAAGGAAGGGAGAGGGATAGAGAGAAACATTGATCGGCTGCCTTCTGCACATTTCCCACTGGGGATGTGCCCGCAACTAAGGTACATGCCCTTGACCGGAATCAAACCTGGGACCTTGCAGTGCACAGGCCGAAGCTCTATCCGCTGAGCCAAACCGGTTAGGGCTGATTCTCATGTTTCTCCCTCTGAAATCGAGAAGGAAAAAGTTGTTTAAAGTGCCCCAGGTGACAGCTGAGATTTTTTTAAAATCTATTTTTATTGATTTTAGGGAGAGAGAAATATCAATGGTGAGAGAATCATTCATTGGCTGCCTCCTACATATCCCCTACTGGGGACTGAACCTGCAACCTGGGCATGTGCTCTTGATTGGAATTGAACCTGGGACATCAGTCCGCAGGCCGATGCTCTATCCACTGAGCAAAACTGGCTAGGGCACAGCTGAGATTTTTGAAGTCAGCCAACTCTAAAAGCAGGTGGACTTAACTACCTGTTGACTAATCAGACTAGTAAAAATGAAATAAAAATGCAATACTGGTAGAATTCAATTTACAAGGAAGCCAACCTAAGAGGTAAATGGGTAGTTTTGTCTCTGATAGTGGGATATGGAAATCTTAAGCCATGTTGCACATCAGCCACTTACCAGTCCTGTCCCAAAGTACTAAGGATTTAAGAGCAAAACAGAGGTCTTGCTTTTGAGGGATGGCAAGTGCTAATGAAAGTGGTGCTGCCAAGGGAGGTCTGTACTCTGATACGGAAACCAAAACGAGCTGGGAGCCAGTATTTTCCTAGACTTTAAAAATTCCAATTAATCCAAGCATGTGATTAAATTGCAACTCTTAAAAGGCTGAGTGGTGTTAGAACTCAACATACCAAAAGTTGTTTTGTTAATGGTGCTTAATCCCTCCTAAACTGTCAAGGGCCTGTGAGGGATCTTTGTGGGCCTCCAGGGGACCCATGAACATTGACTAGGGCCTTCTCCCAAGTAGATGCTTGGCTGCTTTGCTCAACTATTAAGAAGCCTAAGAGTGTAATAGGCAATTTGGGAATCTAGGAGCATGAAGTAGGATTGCACCTAGCCCAGGCCCAACAGTCCGTGCTTATTCAATGCTTGTCTGACTTGGAAACTTAGAGTAGGGTTTTGGGGGCTTGTGGAAGGGAAGGGAAGGGAAAGGAAGCTAGAGCCTGACCTGATAATTACAAGAGGAGTTCTTGGCTGCTAGGGTAGGGCCTGTACTATAAGATACCTGTCCTGCCATTAGAGTTAGTCTCTGATAAATAATGCTGATACCGTGGCCACAATATGAACAGGAAAGTTAAGATTCTTTTTGCTATTTCCTTCCCATTAAGGGATGGAAACATCCGGTCCTGTTAACTCCAGAGGTGTGCTGGTTTACAGTAGAATGAAGATGAGGATGAAGGCCCAGCCATGAGTTTTGACCTATGGAACCAGGAGGTCACTGGTTGATTTCCAGTCAGGACACATACCCAGGCTGAGAGCTCAATTCCCAGTGGGGGGTGTGCAGGAGGCAGCAGATTAATGATGATCATTGATATTTCTAGCCCTCTCCCCTTTTTGAAATCAATAAAAATGTTATGAAAAAAAGGTGAGGATGGAGGGTGATTACCCTGCAGGCTGGAGAGGAGTGCTAGGGCTTGCATTTAGGGTCAGGCCCTGTAAACATCCCAGGCCTTGCTGGTACCTGTCTGGTTTCTAATTTGGTGGGTTGGGTGAGGACTTTGCTGCCATTTTAGAAAAGGAGTCCCTTTCAGGAAATGGTTGTCGCTACTTTTGTCATTCTCCCAGCAGGTGGCAGCACAGCCACAAGAATGGAAACCTGATGTGTCAGGGAAGCCTGAAGATTAGTTTCAGGCCAGTTGATCTTGAACTCCATACTCTTCCCTCAGATTAGTGACAGGGCCTGGGAATCTGCAGGAAGTCCACTCAAGACACTTTGAGAAATGTTGCAGAAGCCCCTGAGTGGATTCCAATTGGATCCAAGAACTAAAATCATAGAATGTATCTGTGCTCTTTTCTCTGAGTTATCCCTTCTATCTATGGTCTACTATCTCTGTCTCTCTCTCAGCTTTAAGAAGTGCCCAAATCTTTCTTCCTAAAAGAGGTTGTCTCCTGACCGACCCTCCCCACCAAGCTGTTCCCCCTTCCTTTCATTGCCAAACAAAAATACCACAATCTGGCTCTCAGCATTGTGGCTTCAGTCCTCATATCCCTACCCCTCTGGTGTCATTAAGAGTCAAAGGCTGGGCTACTCCCCCTTTGCGGGGCAGCCTGGCAGGGGTCCTCCTCTAATAAAGCCTATAGTCCTGGTGGGGTGGGGGGAAGAGTCAAAGGCTGAAAATCAGTGGTCAGTCTTTCCTCCAGTTTATGGTTTCTCTGGAGCATCTGACAGATGATCCCTCCTTCTGGCCTGAAACCCCCTCTCCACCCTTCAAAGATGGGCTGTCACACCAGAGTGATGACTCTGACAGTAGGCTGAGGTGGAAAGGGAAGGAAAATAACAGCAAAATTACAGTTAAGAAGTAGCAACAAAAATAATTTTATGGTTGGGGGTCACCACAACATGAGGAACTGTACTAAAGGGTCACGGATTAGAAAGGTTGAGAACCACTACTCTACATGGAAACATGAACATGTTCTTGGCAAACTGAAGGGACTTGGTTTTGTTCACTGGTCTGTCCTGTGGGTGTAGAACAGTACCTGACACATACCAGGTACTCCGTGATGAATGAAGAAACCCTGGAGAAACTCCTTCACTTGACTGCAGGGAACCCTATGATGGCAGTGGGAGAGGATCTTATGGCCAGGAGTTCCTAAGTATAAAGTTCTTACCTTTTTTGTGTTGGGAATTTTTTGGGAGTCTGGTAAAGCCTTTGAACCCCTCTTAGAATAAATGTCTTCAAAATTATTTTTAATTTTCACAAAGGACAGGTTTTTGAGTTTTCTGAGAGAGGAAGGGAGAAAGAGCCACATCAAGTGAGAGGATGGTTGCCTCTGTACTGCCCGAACAAGGTGTCAAATCCACAATGTAGATATGTATCCTGATCGATGATTGAAGCTGGAATCTTTTGCTGTATGGGACGATGCTCCAAGCAACTGAGCCACCCAACTGGGTCTTAAAATCTTTTTCTTTTTTTTTTTAATTATAAGGGGAAACTATTAGAATAGTTACTAAAATATTTAAGAACAGCTTTTGTGATAGAATCATATGTATTGATGCATTAGATAAAATGTATTGACATTTAAAATACTGTTAGAGAGTTGGTTCTGATAATGGTGGACTGGCTTCTAACAGACTAACCCTTATGCTGATAATTATAAACTGGACAAATGTACAACACCAACTTGTGGAAGTGTTGAAGGACAAACTACCAGAAACTAAAGCAGACACTATCCTTGAAATAAGATAAGGACACTAGGTGAGATTCATGCTTAGCCTGTGGTTGTAGTGTTTTCAGGTGTTGTCTAATTTCTCTCTGCAAAGAAATTGATAGTGTTTTGTGCCTGCTCTCTGGGTAAAGCGCTCCCCAGCACTTGATCTTTGCAAGGCTGTTCTTGGCTTTACTTTCTTCTCTGTGGACAGCACTACCAAGAAAGCTTGTAAATTTTCTAGAATGGCCCAGAGTCCCCCATTCATCGGGACTATAGACTGATGCGGGGGGCGGGGGGAGATGAAGGGGGGGGGGGTTCAAGCCAACTTCAGGGAATTATGCAGTGAGCAGCATATGGGAATGCAGAGAGAGAAAGCAGGCACTCAGGGAGCTTGGCTGTGAAGGTTAGAGTAGATAGCAGTAGATCAAAATGGTTGTTTCAGAACCTCGAATGGAAAGACATCTCATTTAGATGGTTAAAAGTATCCACCAAATAAGGTAACCTAAGAATACAGGGTTTTTTTTCAAAGTCCAGAAGTGGGCTTTCTCCCTCTTTCAGAAAAAGATTTCTGCTGTCAGTCTGAACAAATGCTTTAGAATTTGTCCTTCAAAAGTCACGAAGAAGCACTTCAAATGACTGTTTTCCTATTTCCTGATAAACTTTTTCAAATGCAATGATTAAGAGACCTGCTTCTGATAAAGTCGATGACTTTTAGAAATGTTGACAAAACATCTTTCAGGATGTTGGAAAAGTCTTTGTTGCCCGTGCACATCTATGTAAAATGATGACAAGGAGAGCTTTATTGCTAAATTTGCAAAATCAGTTTTGTAGGAGGCCCATCTGCTCAGAGAATGAACCTTTTCTATGCAGGCGAAGTTTTATTGGCAAAAAACCTTTTTAACCACTTCCAAAATGTTGACAGCCTTTGTAGTTTGCAAAAGCGATTTATAAAGTTAGAATTCTTGGGTAGTGTCAGCATGCTCATAGCAAAAGCATGAGCAAAAGGCCTCCCTGGGGAATAGTGAGGCTATTTTCCTGAAAGACCTACTTTAAAATGTTAAAATAAATCTCATCTATTCTCCTACACGTTACATCATTTGATGGGGGAACTGCTTCCAATGTTTTCTTTTGACTCAATCCAGAAAGGAGCTCAGTAATTTCTGTGCGCATGTCCTGACACTCTGACATGCCTCCCTAAGGGTGTGGGAGATTTTCCTTGGCCTTCTGGTAAGTAATCTTAGGGGATGCTTTCATAAAAGCTTCTTGTGAAATAGCCAATCCAAGTGTTGGAAGTGTTCCAGCTTTTTTGAATTGAGCTTTTCTTACATAAAACCCCCTTCATCTCTGCATTTTTAGGACATATCATGCCCTTTCTGTTTTGCTGGTTTCATTCTTCCATTCACAAAATTTCAGCACAAAAATCCCTGGCTTTTGTGTCCTGTGGTATTCATTATTCAAAGTGAAACTGGCCCGGCTATTGTGGCTCAGTGTTTGAAAGTCGACCCTGAGGAGGTCACTAGTTTGATTCCCAGTCAGGGCAAATGCCTGGGTTGTGGGCTCCATCCCCAGTAGGGGCCTGCAGGAGGTATCCGGTGGATGTTTCTCTATCCTCTCCCTTCCTCTTTCTAAATTAATAAACATATATTTTAAAAAACAACAAAAAAGTGCAACTGGTTAATAGTAATTTTTTAAATGCTTTTTTTAAAAATTGATTTGAGAGAGAAAGGGAGGAGAGATGGAAACATCTATGAGAGAGAAACATTGATTGGCTGCCCCCTGCACTCCCCCTAATAGGGGTTGAACCGCAACCCGGGCCTGTATCCTGACTAGGAATCGAACCAGCGACCTCTTGGTGCATGGGTCGATGTTCAATCACTGAGCAACATTGTCCAGGCTGTGATGGTCTTTTGAATGTGTCAACCTGACTAGGCTACAGTCCCCAGTTCTTCAGTCAAACACTAATTTAGGCATTGCTTGGGAAGTGGCAAGGGGGAAATGCTGAGGCAGGTGGCCTGGATTATGGATGGAAGTCATGCTGCCCTCCCACCAACCACCATGCATTCCCCCTGCAGACTCCACCGGTTCTTAAAGGTGCTTGGAGCAACTGTGGCTAAACTGACAAGTGACTAGTCACTTGCTTTTGGCTCTCCCTATTGGGAACTGTGTGAAAAGGGATATCCTGAGCCACATTCTGTTCCTTTTAAATATGTTGACTGAACCTAGTCAGAACTGCGTAGAGAACTAAAGGACCAAGAATGGCCCAGAGTCCCCCATTCATCCAGACTAGACTGATGGGGAGGTCCAAGCCGACTGCAGTGAATTATGCAGTGAGCAGCATGTGGGAATTCAGAGACAGAAAATAGGCACTCAGGGAGCTTGGCTGTGAAGGTCAGAGTAGATAGCAGTAGCTGAAAGGATTATAGGATTGAAGGAGAGGTTTTGTTTTTGTTTTTAATATTTGAGAAACTTGAATCCATTTAGGTGACCATTGAGAAGGCCTCAAATAGGCGGGTGCATAGGAAGCATGGAAACAGACCCAACTGTACCTGAGAATCTATAGTAATAAAAACATAATATGCTAATTAGACTGGACGTCCTTCCAGACAACCTTCTGGACAAAGCTGGGGCTGTGAGGGAAGCCTGGGTCCCTGGCACCTGCCAGCAGCCAGAGGAAGGAAGGCCTACTCTTAACATGAATTTTGTGCCATCGGGCCTCTAGTTCAGTATATAATAAACTTGGCACTTTGGATTGGTGGAGGGAAGACAGACTGGTGTGAGAACAACTGGATAACCACCTGTCTGGAGAAACACTATGTTAGTACCTCGTGCCTTATATTAAAATAAATTTCAGGTGGATCAAAGGTATTGATATGAAAAGTGAAATATAAAATACTAGAAAAGAGTAAAATACTAGAAAACAGGAAGTGACAAATGGAAAAATGTTTTCACAGCATATGAGATAAACATCTGTGATGAAGCCCTTCTACAAATAATTTAAATAGACAAATAAGGCAATAGAAAAACAGACAAAGGTTTTGAACAAAGCTTTCTCATAAAAGGAAATACAAATGACTCATAAACACTTGAAACAATGTGACCTTACTTGGGGTAATAGAAATACAAATTAAAACTACAACAGTATACACCTTTTCTTACCTGTTAGATTGGCAAAGATCACCATGTTTGATAACATACTTTTGGCAAGAGGGTTGCTCTAGGGCAGTGGTTCTCAACCTTCCTAATGCCGTGACCCTTTAATACAGTTCCTCATGTTGTGACCCCCAACCATAAAATTACTTTCATTGCTACTTCATAGCTGTAATTTTGCTACTCTTATGAATCGTAATGTAAATATCTGTGTTTTCCGATGGTCTTAGGCGACCCCTGTGAAAGGGTCTTTCGACCCCCAAAGAGGTCGCAACCCACAGGTTGAGAACCGCTGGTTGTAGACATCAGGGCTTATCCACAGAATGCAATACCAGGCAGCTTCTGGTGGAATGTTAGGCTAACTTCACACAGACTGAGGTGGGATGATCTTTCAGATTCACGTTTAAGTAGCAAGTCTTTTGCCCCAATTTGTGTAAAAGATAGAAAGGGTGAGTCCTGGCTGGTGTGGCTCAGTTGGTTGAGGATTGTCCTATGCACCGAGGTCACCAGTTTGATTCCTGATCAGGGCACAAGCCTGGGTTGTGGGTTCAGTCCCCGAACGGGAGGCAACCAATTGATGTTTCTCTCTTTCTCTCCTTTCCCCTTCTTCTCTCTAAAATCAGTAAAAACATATTTAAAAAAACCCACAAAAGATAAAAAGGGCGATAGCTTCATATGTACTTGCACATTGACTACTTCAGGAAACCTCCACAGAGACAGGTGGCAGTGGTGGCCTCGGGGGACCAGAAAGTAGTAACGGCACAGGAGGGAGAGGAACTTTTCCTCATTATATTCTCTTTTGTCATTTTTGTGCCACAAGCATATACATATTCAAAATATAAGTAAAATAATTAAAAAACCAAATGACCAAATAGAGAAATAAACTTCCTCCAAAGGTCGAGGGGAAGCCTGGAAGCACCCAGCTCTGGCTGAAGCCCACAGATTTCCTGGGCCTCCTCTGCACAACTGTGTGGCTCAGTGACTGTCAGCTGCACTGGTGGTGAAAGGGGAGGCCTCGGGAATCTGAAGAAGATGGAACAGGTCTTGCGGACAGAGCCTGGGCCCAGAGACAAAGCAGGCCCTTTCTTCCTGGACATCAGCATCTACCAGCCCAGCCCCTGCGTGGGGGAGCAAGGCCAGGAAACCAGGGAGCTCTGTCTGAAGCAGGGACAAGCTGCAGGTCTGAAGTTTGGAGTTTCTGTAGGCTGCTGGTTTCAGGTATCCTTTTAGGAGCTCATACTTTTTGCCTATTTCTTTAAAAAAATAAATAACAACAAAAAAATCCCTGGCCGGATGGCTCAGTTGGCTGGGTGTAGTCCTGTGCACCTAGGGATTGCTGGTTTGATTCCTGGTCAGAGAAAATGCCTGGGTTGTGAGGGCTTGATCCCTGGTAGGGGGTGTGCAGGAGTCAACCAGTCGATGTTATGTGCTCACATCAATGTTTCTCTCTCTCTCTAAAAATCAATTTAAAAAATCTTAAATTAAAAAACAACCATCCCAAATATACTACCTTGAATTTTTTTTTAAACGCATACCACCTTTGCTTTATTCTGAGCACTTTAGGTCGATATGAATGGACTACTCCAGCCTTATCACCAGGTCTCTGGACTGATTGATGTTGACTTGCATTCAGTGTCTCTAGCCAGGTCACCAATGGCTCTGTAGGGAACAGTAGGTCTGGAGGTTCAGACTTCCCCACCAGAAACCAGGACGGGGGATGGGGCTGGGGGCAGGCAAGAAACGTGTACAATGCTGTGGATCATGGTTGGAGCTCAGGCAGAGGGATTCATCTGGGCAACTCCCTCAGCTTCATGAGTGCCCAGTTCCTCTCTGAGCGTGGCACACAGAGTCCATAAAATAAGACATTTTCCAGCCTTGAACTTGATCCCAAAAAGTGGAAGTGCTTTTGAGATCTCAGTTTTAGTCATACCTTGTTCTGTCTAGCACATGTTATCATTCTGAATTTTTTCTTTTAAGTTGGCTTATCTTTCACTGGTTTTCCAGTTATTTTATTAATTATTTCACTTTTTCATCTTCCTTGCTCATTAAATCTTATATGCCCTTTCCTATTTTCAACTCTCTTAATTTCTGAGCATCTGGTTGAGTTGCTTACCTCGGCCAAAGATCCTGAGGTTGCAGAGACACCTGGCCTCCCCGACTCAGCTGGAAGGACTCAGAGTCTCCAACCTGTTGTCAGGAGGAAGTGCCTGACCCCACAGGCCTGGGGGAGGAGAGCTCCTCACCCCACCTTTGGCTCTAGTTCCTCAGACTTTCTGGTCCCTCCCCAGGTAGCCCTGACTCTACATCACCTATTCGTCAGTACCCACAGGCTTTTGAAGCACAAATAGTAGAAATGTGAATATACTTAAATCTAGTATCTTTTTCTTTGTGACATCATCCATTGCTTTATGTAGAGAACAATAACATTTTCATGTATGGTTCCCACTGTTTTTATTTTTTACCTTTTGCCCTTTCATTTCTTTGGATTTGGATTTTGTTATGTTACTATATGTTACTTTTGTTATTTTCCAAACAATCACACGTCCTAGAATCATGTCTTGAATGAACAGTCTCTTGCCCACTAATTTTCTTTCTTTCTTTTTAATTAAAAATATTTTTTATTTTTTTAAGATATATATTTTTTAATTGATTTCAGAGAGGAAAGGAGAAGGAGAGAGAGATAAAAACATAAAGGATGAGAGAGAATCATTGATCGGCTGCCTCTTGCAAGCCCCAAACTGGGGATTGAATCTGAAACCTGGGCTTGTGCCCTTGACTGGAATCGAACCTGGGACCCTTCAGTCCGCAGGCTGATGCTCTATCACTGATCCAAACCAGCTAGGGCAATTTTAAAAATACATTTTTATTGATTTCAGAGAAGATGGGAGAGGCAGAGAGAGACAGAAACATCAATGATGAGAATCATTGGTTGACTGCCTCCTGCACAGCCCCTACTGGGGATCGAGCCTACAACCCAGGGAATGTGTCTTAGGCTGGAATTGAACCTTCAGTCCGCAGGCCGACACTCTATCCACTGAGCCAAACCAGCTATGGCCCCACTAATTTTCAATTTCTGCTTTGTTATACACGATAGTTCTAATTATCCCAGAGTCAGTTTCTGATCTATTAAACATCATTAATCTGACCATGTATTGTACCAGACAATATTAATTTAACTACCGTAGTAGTTAATTTGTAATGGGTTTTTAATCTGGTAAAGCTAGTTTCTTTTCTTTTCAAATATTCTTAATTAGTTTTGATTGTTTCTTCTTTCAGATGGCTTTTAAAAGAGCTACCAAAAAAAATTAAAAAGGAAAAAATAATTTTGTATAGAATTGTTAAATGTTAAACATTAATATTGCTACAGGAACATATTTTTCAATTGTTTTATATCACTAAGAAAAAGTTTTTATATTTCTTCATTCACCTCATATTTATTATTAAAGCATTCCTATTAATAATTTTTTATGGTTGTATTGCTACATACTACCAACAATCAGAAACTGAAATTTTAAGGCCCTGGCTGGGTAGCTCAGTTGGTTAGAATGTCGTCCCGATACACCAAAATTTCGGGTTTGATCCCTGGTCAGGGGACATAAAAGAATCAATCAATAAATGCATAAATAAATGGAACAACAAATCTCTCTCTCTCTTTCCCTCTCTTCCTTCCTCTCTCTAAAAATCAGTTAACAAAAAAATAAATTTAAATTGGGGGTGACCACAAATGAACAATCCTATGGACTTTGGTGGGTAGGGAATGGAAGCTAGATTGCAAGAAGGATCAGTAGTACCCAATGGAAACACAATCTTGTAAGGAGGGGAATGGTGGAGGGCACAAGCTTACCTGGGGGCCCAAGGATGGGAAGCATCAGATCTTGAGCATAGCATGAGGGTCAACTTCTAACTCAGGTTCTATGGGCTAAGTCTATTATTTTTGTTGCCTCATAACCCCTTTCTTTGGGGAACCTGTCCTTCCCTCAGTGCCCCTTCTATTATAATCCTGCTCAGGCCATGTGGCGCTAACCCTGCCCCTGGCCTCGGTGATGTCCTGATAGAGGATTCTATTCTTCTTACTGTGAACACTGGTTCACACTTTAAGTTTTGCCAGAAATATCAGAAAAGACACTCATTATTTTTTTGGGAGGGAGGGGAGTGTGAAGCTGCCTGGGACCATCTTTTCCTCCCTTTGGAGATCAAAGCAATTCAAAGAAAAGAAGAGCAACAGATAAAGAACAATTATTTAAGCACCCAGACCCAGCCACACCTGAAACCCTAGAGATGTGTTACACCCACTAAAAGGTTTTTTCATTTGTTTTGTTTTGAGCTAGTTTGGAGTTGGGTTTCTATCAGGTACGAATGACTGCAACCTGAATAAGCAATAGTTTGTGGCAAAAACTGAAACACACACACAAAACAAAAAAAAACAAAACCCACATTCCCCCAGGGACCCAAGCAACCCTACTGTGGGATCTGTCTCCCTAGTAAGATATGAGAAGGGGAGATGCATCTCAGCTAGGTGCAGATTCAGAGGCGCTGGTGAGAAAGCTGGGGGAGGGAGATGAGGAGGTGGGGAGCAGCTACAATCTCCATAAGAGGAAGGATGGACTGACTGCCCTGTCCACTCTCTGTCCCCAAAGCCTAGCGGAGTCAGCCCTAAAGTGCAACAGGTTCCCAAGGGGACCTTCTAGCCCATGGTTGTTCAGCAATGCCCATGGGCTATGCAAGTGGTCCTGAAGATGATGCAGTGTGGGCACAGGGTGGTGGATGAGGGCCAGTTATCCAGGAGGAAAGTCCATGAGAGTGACGAGGAGGGCAGTGAGCAAAGTCCAACTGTGGTGAGAATTATGCAGGGAGGGTCCCAGAGATAATTCTAAAAAGAGAAGGCTTGCTCTGCTTTTGACAAGGAGGACTACTGAGTACAGTAATAGGATTCAGGGACGAATGGGAAACCAAGTACCTGGGAGCTATGAGATAGGAGGTGGAACGGTGTACTGGCTGTATGCAGTTTGGGGGAGTCAGGGGAATTCACTGGGCTCTGTTTGCTGGGTTTGGGACCTGGGTTATATTAACGTCATAAAATGAGTATTTCGTATCAGAAATGGGTTACATACACTGGAATGGGTTGTTTCTTGGGAGTTTGAAAGAATTTATTGCCCAAATGGTCTCCAGAGACTTTAAGAAAGTGTCGGGCTGTATGTATGTATGTATGTATGTATGTATCACTTTATTGTTGATAATATTACATATGTCCCCCTCCTCCTGCATTGACCCCATTTAGCTTTTCTCTGCTTTTATTAAATTTGCCACAGATCCAGCTATCTCAATCTATTTTTGCCTGGCTGGTGTGGCTTAGTGGTTGAGTGTCGATCTATGAACCAGGAGGTCAGGGTTCGATTCCCAGTCAGGGCGCATGCCTAGGTTGTGGGCTCGATCCCCAGTGTGGATGTGCAGAAGGCAGCCGATCAATGATTGTCTGTCATCACTGATGTTTCTATCTCTCTCTCCCTCTCTGAAATCAATAAAAATACTTAAAAAAAAAAAGAATCTACTTTTGAATTTAAACAATTCGACTGCTTTCAGATTCATTAAATCCAACTTTCATCTTTACTAGGTCTGTATTATTTCTTTTTTTCTGGCTTTGCTTTATTCTTTTAAAGTTCTCTTCCTGAAATTTTGCATAGAGGTATTAATTCAGTTATTTGTATTTTTTCCTTAAAATAATTAAAGCATTTAAAGTTGATGCCCTAACCGGTTTGACTCAATGAATAGTTGGTCAGCCTGCAGACTGAGGGGTCCCAGGTTGGATTCCGGTCAAGGGCATGTAACTTTGTTGCGGGCACATACCCAGTAGGGGGTGTGCAGGAGGCAGCTGATCCATGTTTCTCTCTCACTGATGTTTCTAACTCTCTTTCCCTCTCCCTTCCTCTCCATAAAAAATCAATAAAATATATTTAAAATAAATAAATAAAGTTGTTAAAATTTCACAATGGTCAATAGCCACTGCTTTAGAGCCAAGGCTTAACATGTAACAAACACCCTTGAAGTCATAGTGACATAAATTGGCTTTACCATCATAAATACAATTATGTGTTATTCCTGATTTCAATACAATGTACCATTATACTTTTTATTTTCTTTGACTCAACAGTTTTTTAAGAAAAAGGCTAAGCTTATTGTCATTGTTCTTGTTTGGTTCTCTTTTGTGGGTAATTTCTAGTTTATTGTATTATGGACATAGAGTTCAGCCTGTCCAGTTTCTGCTTTGGGAGAGTCTTGACATTTCCTTTCTTTATAATACACATATGTGGCAAAAACTTCCTGTGTAAAAAGAAGTCACAAGCTGTGTGTAGTACAGAGTTTGATGTGGAGCTTTGGTTCAGTCTTATTCATAACTAGAGACCCAGTCCACAAAATTCGTGCACTCGGGGGGGGGGTCCCTCAGCCCGGCCTGCGCCCTCTTGCAGTCTGGGAGCCCCCAGGGGATGTCCCACTGACAGCTTAGGCCTGATCCCCGTGGGAAGCCAGCCTACGCTGTCAACCGGACATCCTTAGCACTGCCACGCTCGCGAGTTGTGAGCCTGGCTTCTGGCTGAGTGGTGCTCCCCCTGTGGGAGTTCGCTCCTGCGTTGAGCACCTGCCCCTTGGTGGTCAGTGCGTGTCATAGCAATAGGTAGTTTTGCCGTTTGGTTGATTTGCATATTAGCCTTTTATTATATAGGATATTGTTGGGTCTTTGATGTCTTTAATTTTTGTCAGTTTCATCTATTCTAGGTTGATTACATAGTATGCTAAGGGCTCTCTCTACTTTTGTCTTTCTGGCAACATGTAGGCCAGCACAGCGTGGCTGGGTCTGAAACCAAGGCTCCTTATGAATTTGATTAAGTTTAGTTTTTAATCGTAGTTCTAGAAATCAACTCTCTCTCCCCATCTCTCTCTCCCTCTCCCTCTCTCTCCTTGTCTATACTCCTCAGAGACCCAGCCTTTCCTCTGATAATCAGTAAACCCCAAGGCAGCAGAAGACAGTAGCCTGGACTTGACTAATGGTCACAGGGTCAGGACCTCTGCAGGCTAAAGGTAATAGTTATATTTCATCTCCTGAGCCCTCTGACTACTTTCTCATGAGACCAGACAGAGGGACTGGGGAGCAGACCTCAGAGCTGTCCTCAGACCTGAAGAAATGACTCATCATCCTTACCTCACCTCTGATAATCAGCTCCCAAGACCACGAAAACCCTAACCCACAATGTCTTGTGGTTTTGTCCTAGAGAATCTGTCACTTGCTTGCCATCGGGAAATTCAGGCTTTTGAGCATCTCCTGGGTGGCGTCCTTCATAATAAGGCAGTCAGTATTTCTCCATTGCAGTTCTTGGTGTCCAGTGCTTGGCTGTGCTGGTGCTGGGTGGATGGATTCTCTGTTCTGTAGCCGGTCCCCTGCTCAGCGGCAGTTAAGGTGTTGGTTGGCTGCATTTGCATCTGGAACTTGGGTTCCTTTCCCAAGCTCGTTTTTAAATTTTTATTTTATAAAATCATTTTATTGATTTCAGAGAAGAAAGGAGAAAGAGAGAGATAGGAACATCAATGATGAAAGAGAATCATTGATCTGCTGCCTCCTGCACGTCCCCTACTGGGAATCAAGCCCACAACCTGGGCATGTGCCCTGACCAGGAATCAAATCATGACCTCCTGGTTCATAGGTAGATGCTCAACCACGGAGCCACACCAGCCGGGCCCAAGCTCGTTTTTTATTACTGGCAGCATTCAGTTCCTTCAGATGAAGGACTGTATTTCATTCACATTTCCCTGCTGGCTGCCAGCAAGAGCTACTCTCAGCTTCTAGAAGCTGCCCTCACTCTGGTCACTTGGTCCCCTCCATCTTCAAGTTACCCAAGGCACAAGGACTCCTGCTTCTGTCACTAGCCGGAGAAAGCTCTGCTTTTAAAGGCTTGTGGGATTAGATCAGGCCCACCCAGGTAATCTTCCTGTTTTAAGGTCACCTATGCCATAGGAGTGATATCTCATCACATGCGCAGGTTCTAGGGAGCAGGCAGGACAGCTCTAGGTGTGCTGTGATGCATAATGGCTCATACTTTTTCATTATACAAGACACATTTATCAGTTGCTCTATTTAAAAAAATATTTTAATTGATTTTGTTGACTTTTAGAGAGAGAAAGAAAGAGAGAGAGAGAGAGAGAAACAACAATGGCTGCCTTCTGCACACCCCCTACTGGAGATGGAGCCTGCAAACCACAACTGGGGCATGTGCCCTGATGGGGAATTGAAGTACAAACCTTTTTGTGCACAGGCAATTCCCAACCAACTGAGCCACACTGCCCAGGGCTCAGTTACTCTATTTTTAAAGTCCCAAACAACACAGCTTCAAATTACATAAAACATATCTAGCAAGAAATGTTTGACTAGGTCTGGATGAGCTGGGCTGATTTGATCTGAGTCTGCCTTTCAGCAAGCAGCTGGTTTTAGCTAACTGCAGGCAGCTACGGTGGAGGATGGTCAGCTATTTCTAGACCTGCCTCAAACCTTCCAGACTGTGTGCATGGTTCTGAGTGGTGGTTAAGTGCAGCTTTAGCAGCCTGGCTGCCTGAGCTCAGACCTCAACCCATCACTTACAACCAGGCGGCTCCAGCAAGTCTGCATCTGCATCTGTTCTATATCTCTATCCTGGATGAGCAGCTAGATCAGACCAACCCTGAAGGGGCAGCCCTTGGCCTTTCACTCATGCCAGCTGGCAAATCCCCTTTAAAGTTTCAAACTGTTTGAGTTGAATTTTATGTCACTTGCAACCAAACATACCATAACCAATGTTGGCTATATATTAGCTTTTATTTTAAAAAAAAATGGGTTATTATATCATTTGTCAATGAGAGCTCAGATACTAAACAATTAAGACAGAAACTATTTCCAGATATCGAAGGCCTTCATTCTGACCTCAGAAGGCCCAGGAGGCTGGGCTGGCCACAGTGATTCTGTCAATCAGAAGGGTGGCACTCAGCCCCTTGGTGGGTAAAAAAAGAGAATCATTCGTCCTTTCGCTGAATGAGTCCCCAGCCGCGTCCCCTAAGGTCAAAGTTACCTCACAACCTCCAAAGCCACCACGGCTGTCCGGATCTTGGTACACTTCCATCTCCTAAACTTTAACCCTCAAGTCAGTGATACCTGCTATCTTAGAAAACTTTCCTTATACAGATGAGCCCAAAGGAAAGGATAAAGCCCCTGGAATCCCACCCTTAGGAATTCCCGCGAAACGTTTTGGCAGTTTTCCCGCATTTCTGAGGCATACATGCCCTTAGTTACCGCGGATGACTCGGGGTACAAGTTATAGATTTCACATAACCGGTCCTCTTGTCACCTTGTCCTACGTGGTCAGTTGGGGGCGCTCCGTGCCATCTCTTGGGATTGCACAGCACCAGGGACTCCTCCCTTCCTCCCGCCCTGCCCGACGCTCAGGACTTTCGCGGGGACCGGTGCCCATGGCCCACCGCTACGAGAGGCAGTTCAGAGAGGTCTGCGATCCGCCCCGCTCCCCCCATGGCCCAGCGGCGAGGGCCTGCAGGTAGGTTCCATTGACTATGTCCATTGGCTAAGTCGCGCTTCGGGTTGCGGACCCCGAGGTGCCGCGACGCGCACTCCTGCCCAGACCCCTGAGATCAGGTGGATTCTACCACCACCACCACCACCACCACCACCACCACCACCACCACCACCCCCCCGCCCCCATCCCAGACGGCAAAGCGCGATTGCCCCTACTAAGCCCAAGGGTTCAGCGATGGTCGATGGTCACGGGGTCGCGGGCTGGGCTGACCGTCCTCGGGCGCCCGCACCCTCCAGCAACTTTTCTGCCCAGCGATTTCAAGCCCCCAGGCTGGACGGGAATTCCCGGCGTTCTTGTTGAGTCGGCTGCACCGGTGGGAGGAGATTCCTAATAAGTCACCGATTGTAGTGCAGGGTCAGTAAATCCCAGCCCAGGCGGGTAGTTCCCTGTTGGGGCGCGCCCGAGTCGCTTGGGCAGCTGTTTAAAACACCTAGGCTCGCGCTCACCCCGACATCACCCGGAGTGGGGACCAGGACGCAAGCATTTTTTTCAAAGCTTCCCTGGGGGCTTTTCAAAAGAATAGCAGAGTTGTTGAAACCGGTTTGGCTCAGTGGATAGAGCGTCGGCCTGCGGACTGAAGGGTCCCAGGTTCGATTCCGGTCAAGGGCATGTACCTGGGTTGCAGGCACATCCCCAGTAATGGGTGTGCAGGAGGCAGCTGATCGATGTTTCTAACTCTCTATCCCTCTCTCTGTAAAAAATCAATAAAATAGGGTCGTTGTCGCCGCTGCTGCCGCTGCTCCTGCTGCTGAGGCTGCTGGCGGAGGCCGGAGAACCAGGCGGCGGCGGCGGCGGCGGCTGAGAGGGCGGCAGCGGGAGCGGAGCGGGACGAGGGAACGAGAGGAAGCCTGAGAGGTGCGAGCGGAGCGCGCCGAGCCCCGCCTGCCCTTCCGCGCGCCAGGGCTGCCTGAGGAGCCCGAGCCCCCAGCCGCCGCCGCCTGCCTGCTCTCCTCGCACAAAGCCGAGATCCCGCGCCCAGACCAGCCCAGCCAGAGCCGTGCCATCCCCACCCGCACCGTGCCCATCAGCGACGCCGCGCAGCTACCTCATGACTGTTGCACCACGCCCGAGGGGACGCTCTTCTCCACCACACCGGGAGGAACCCGAATCATTTATGATCGAAAGTTTCTGTTGGATCGTAGAAATTCTCCCATGGCTCTCAGACCCCACCCTGCCATCTGCCCAATATACCAGGAGTCACCAGCCCTGGCACCTTAATCGAAGACTCCAAAGTAGAAGTAAACAATTTGAACAACCTGAACAGAAAGCATGCAGTTGGGGATGATGCTCAGTTTGAGATCGACATCTAACTGTCCTGCAAGGATCAGAACAGCAGCAACGCTGATACCTGTGTGTATACCTGACTTGGCCAATAGGATCAACAATGAAAACACAGAAGCAGTATCAGCAGTCCCCATTGCAGCGCCCCTCCTCTTCCTCTGGGTGCCAAATGATGCGAAGATGCGCTTCATCTGACTATTTCCTCTTCCTGTTTCCTGTCCTCCTTCCCACTTAGACAGATTAGGTTGAAGGCCCATGGCGTATTTCTGTAGAACTAAGCAGCCCACAAAGGAAAACAGTTGAATTCTTGCTTCCTTAGTCATTTTTGTATTGAGATACACCCCTCTCTCCCTCCAATTAAAAAAAAAAATCCCAAATCAGTTATCAACTTACCAACAATTGCCGGCTTCCAGGAAAGTCTGGGGAAGTGTGACAGAGGTTTGCTGGGTTCAGCATTGTTCATGTTCTTATCCTGTGTCTCCTCCCTGTCTTCCACCCGTGGTTCAGTGCTACAAGAGTCTGTTTTGGGGTCTTCAAAACCAGAGGCAAATAAACAAGAAAAGAGCTGCTCAAAAAAAAAAAAATCAATAAAATATATATATTTTTAAAAAAGAGCAGCAGGACTGAGCCCCTCCCCCCCCCCAAGCTTGAGCTCTAGGTTCAGCTGGAAGGTGTGAAATTCATTCCAAGATTTGAGTTCTGTATTAGAATTATATGCAAAAAGTGCATTGTACTCCCTAATGTGTCTGTGTTCATCCTATATAAGGGTGATATGCAAATTGACCCTAATGGCAGAACAACTGGGAAAGACGGGTCGCTATGACGGGAACTGACCACCAGGGGGCAGACACTCAACGCAGGAGCTGCCCCCTGGTGGTCAGTGAGCTCCCACAGGGGGAGCTCCGCTCAGCCACAAGCCAGGCTGACAGCTGCGAGCACAGCGGCGCTAAGGATGCACTAATGATGTCAGACTGCAGGGAGCGGGAGCAGGCCTAAACTGTCAGTCGGACATCCCCGGAGGGCTCCCAGACTGCAAGAGGGTGCAGGCCAGGCTGAGGGACCCCCCCCCCCCACAACCAGTGCAATAATTTTTATGCAGTGGGCCTTTAGCTTTAATATAAAAGCAAATGTTAAAAAGATCCCTTTTAGAAGAAGATAAATTCATAACGAACAAGAGGTTAAGATTTCTTTCATTCAAGAGGGCAAGCAGATACTATAAGGGGCTCACAGGAGGTGTCAAAATCACACATTTATATGGTGTGAAGGAACTGAATTGCAAACTGAAGCAGAACTGTTTTTTCCTCAGGAGAAGTCAATGGAAGCTCTGTGGACAAAAATTCTGTTTCCAATCAAGCATCAGACATAACATGAAAGTTACTAAAACCCACAAATATACATGGAAGTTACCACCAAGGAAAAAGGGAGGAGGGGAAAAGTCTTGGGGGAATAGTGGGAGGGGTTAGCAGCACATACCTGAGTTCAAGTTGTGCACCAAACGACTGTGGGACCTTTTTTTGGGGAGGGGGAGCTTCCATTTCTAAAGTTGATCGTGGTGCATAATGGGGTTCTAGAATCTTCCCTCCCTGCTCTACAGCTTAGGTGGAGAGTCAGTCACCTGGGATCAGGCTTTCTTTGTTAAAGGTAGGGTTCTTTGAGTGGTCTCCTTCAGTTATGTAAATGTAGGTGAAAGGGCACCAGTTGCCCTGGGGTAGAACAACCTTTTGGGGCCTGACAAAGGTACCCCTTCTCAAGGCCCCTTGGAATGCTGAGCTGGTGGTAGGGGCTGGTGGCAGGGGAGAAAGGGAAGCGTTTTGGATCCAAAGCCCAGGGCCTTGGGAGAGGAAAGAGCTTGAGACCCATCTCCCCTCAACCTGCTCCACAAATTCACGTTGGGGATTGACTAACATTTACTGTCAGGAAAGGTCTGGAAAGTTTCTTCGCAAGAACAGCCTGAATGCTTTTTGGGTTCCCCAGCAGACTCTACAGCTGAATGTGAGCCACAGGACCTAACCACCCCTATCTTGCTACTGCTGTTTGGGGAAAGGTTGGCTGAGTTGGTGAGGGTGATTTAGAGGATCCCTTGTGCCTTAAGCATGGTTCGCTGCAGCCCTGCCAGGCAGGTACACCGAAAAAGCTACAGGACTGTGTGGGCTCCACAGCGCCACCGTGTGGAGGGGGAGACCCTGCTGAAGAGTCCTGCCCAGACTTTCAGAGAACACACTGGACCAAGGAAGCTCTGAGATTCAGGACAATTCGGGACTGAGTGGGCTCCAAGAGGAAGAGTTTGGATTTTGTAGGGAGGAAAAAGAATTTCATCTCTACCCTTTTGGGTTCTTAGCTGAAACTTCCATCGCTGTAGTAAAAGATTAATAAGATAAAAATACGAGGCCCCACTGGGCGTGGCTCAGTGGTTGAGCGTCGACTTATGAACCAGGAGGTCCTCATGGTTGGATTCCTGGTGGAGGCACGTGCCTGGGTTGCAGGCTCAACCCCCCAGCGTGGAGCGTGGGAGGCAGCTGATCAATGATTCTCTCATCATTGATGTTTCTATCTCTTCCTCTCCGAAATCAATAAAATGTACCCAATAAGGGTACATGAGGGATTGAAATAAAGGAATATTTATACCCTGAGCTATGGTTATTTCGATTATATTAAGGGCTTACCATAGTGCCAGGCATACTGAATGTGCTCCATAAAATGGCAATAATTATCATTATTACTGGGAATCAAGATGGTAAATACTGAAGATTCTGGAAACTTCCAGAATGCCCTTTGTGTCTGTTTCCCAAGATAATCATCAATATGTTAGAGTCACTGAAGGAGGAATGCACGAGGCCAAAAGTGGTAAAGAATAAGACATTTATTAGGTCACCTGGAAAACCAGATGGGCTGAGCCCCCAAATGGCGCCAGCACCCAGGGAGGGGAAATCAGAGATTTTAAAGGACCATAGGTGGGCTTTTTCTGGGTGGAGAGTTCTCTGGGTGGGTCTGGATCCTGGGAAGGTCCGAGGGATAGGATAATGGTCTTAGCAAGTGAAAGGTGGTGTAAGCAAAAGGGAATGTCCTTGGTGACGTGGTCTAAAGATCAGTTCCTAGGAGAGGGAGTATCGATTCAATTATTTGGTCAGACCTAGCACAATAAATCTGGGAAAGGCCAGGGCTCTCTTTGGAGGCAGCCAGGTTGCACTTCTAGGTGGCCGGAGGAAACCAGCTGGGTTGGGAGGGCCAGGAGCTGGTTGAAGGCCACAGTCGGCTGGGGTATTCTGGCTTAGGCTCAGGGTGGGCAGTGCCCAGCAAGTCTGGTCTCAGTCACTAGCCTCTTTTTTCGTGGTGCCCCTTCCTGTTAAGGAGACAGGAGCTGGGCAGTGACGGGCAGGCCTCGGGGCCATGTTCTATGTTCTCAGTCTGATGTTCCTGGGACTTGGGACTGGCTGCCTCCCCAGGCTCCCAGTGCGGGGCTGGGGTGTGGACATGTTTCTAGGATCCCATGTGTTCTTGTTTCTTCCCTGGAAGCCGTGATGGCTCCTCAATGCCTGCAGAAAGCACCCTAATTCTTAGTAAGGTGAGCCTCTCTCACAGGGACGCCCCAGTCCAGCCTTTCCCGTCTCCAACACTGGCACAGCTGGCTGTCCCTCCTGTGCCCCACTATTTCGTACTTCTGGGCCGTCACATGTGTCCCCAGCCGGGCCTGTCCCTCCATTCTCTTCCACAAGACAAATGCCCACTGTTCCTTCAAGAGGCAGGTGCACTGTCAGGGCTGGGGGTGAAGCCTGCCTGCTCCCCAACTTGTGCGGGGGGTCTTGTTACTCTGGCCCCCTTGTGGGCTCCTGCCTTTCTTTCCTTCCTTTTGGTTGTGTTAAGCTGGTGCCTATTCCTCTCTGCCAGCCTAGGCCTGGACCCCTGAGGTCTGAAATGGGGTCAGGAGCAAGGCCCCCCCACGGGCAGAGGCTGAGGAAGTTCCCGTTGCAGCTGAACACAAGGTCGCCCCAAACCTGGGAAAGGCCAGAGCTGTCTGAGTCAGTGGCCCTTCCACGTGGTCCCCTGGCTGTCCTTCCTGCTCTTGCCCTCACTCGACTCCACTCCAGGAAGAGAGGCCCCAAAGCCTCACTTTGCTTTCTGCAGCTCTGGCAGGGCCTGGCTTCAGGGGGTGAGTGATGGACAAACAGGGTGTGTGCAGTCACAAGGGCCTGCCTTGGAAGGCCCCCACTCGTCCCCTCACCCCTCCCGCCCCCTCCCCTTGGAAGGGCCTGCCTTGACTTAACTTTCAGCTAGCTGTAGTGATACTCTCTCTCTCTTTTTAAAAATATGTTTTTATTGATTTCAGAGAGGAAGGAAGGAGAGAGAGAGAGAGAAACATCAATGATGAGAATCATTCATTGGCTGCCTCCTTCCCGCAACCCGGGCATGCGCCCATAACTGGAATCGAACCCGGGACCCTTCAGATCACAGGCCAACACTCTATCCACTGAGCCAAACTGGCTAGGTCTCAGCTGCAGTGATCTTGAAATTTCTAATGTTTTAAAACCAGAGGCCCTGCAAATTCCGTTGCCAGATGACCAAGGTGGGGATCTGTGCTGGGGAAGAAGAAATAGTTGCAACAATGTTCCCTTTTCTTCTCCAAGGGCTTAGACCCAGGCGCCCCGCCAGGATGACGTCCATTTAGTCTTGTGCCTCCTTCTCCACTCTAAGATGTGTTATGTTAGGATCCAGCCATTTCTATCACTCACCTGGGGGAGAGCCATGAATGACTGACTCTCTTGGGGCACCAGGCCCACCCTGCAACGACTGAGCTGGGCACAGGCAGGGAGGGATATGCTGCTTGCTGACTACAGGCCCAGGACCCTTCTCCTGGGGTAGCTGCCCTCCCCATCCTGGAGGTAAGTGGCTGAGGCCGCACCCTGCGGTTCCCCCAACACCAGACCCCCTCGTTGGCCCTCCCACCAGCCACTGTTTTAGTGCTTCTGGTCAACCTTATCAAGAAGGGCCATGAGGGTCCCACCAGCCCCTGCATGCCCCCACCCAACCCCACTCCCTGTAACATCAACCTCACTATCAGCTCTGGCCTTGCCCTCTGAGGGAATGTGCTGTTAGCTCAAACCTCCCCCACTCTGCCCCCTGCCCCCCAACAGTCCAGGCCCTGTGGCCTCTCCTTTCATCCTGGCACTCACCTCCCTCTAAGGCCCTTCAAGGGGTCCTTGTGTACCCACCAGCCAAGAACAAGGAACAAGCTGTGTCTTCAGAAATCTCTGGCAACCTGGCCCCAGAGAGGCCCTCTGATGGGAATGGGAACAGGAAGTTTCATAGCAGAAAAACCCCAACCCCCTTTTATTGAGAAAACAGTCAATTCCTCACTCTTTTCCCAGGCGACTTTACCCCGAGATACGCGATGACATCCTTCTGCACCCACCCCAAGGACCCCTGAACCTGGGCGGGCGGCCCCCAAGGGACAGTCCACGCCTTCACAGGAGCAAATGCTGGTCTGTCGGGCCCTGGAGCAGCAGGGTTCTGGAGGGGCTGTGCCAGGCACCAGGGTGCCCTGGGCGTGGATCAGCGTGGCCCAGGGAGGAGGGGTCTTGCTGGAATGAGGGGAGGGAGGAACACTGCCATCTCCTGAGGCCTGGCACCTTCTTCCTCCAAATTCTTCATAAATAGAACTTCACAGTAATAGAGGTATGTCCACTTCCAGGGTCAAACCGGCTGGGTTCTGGCCAGGGAGTCAGACCTCAGTGGGGCCGCAGGAGGGCCCGTGGCTGGGGTTGGTCGGGCAGCACCGTGACTTCGGGGGCAGAGCCCTGCGTTGGGGGCGGGGGGTGGGGGGACAAGTTGCTGCCATCAGGAGGTTCTGAGGATTGCTGAGGTAGTCTGAGGGGCAGGTTCTTCCAGCAGGGGCTGGTCCGGAGCATCACAGGACGCAGCTAGGACTCAAGCTACCTGGGAGCAGAGGGGGCTGAGCAGCCAACTCCAGGCAGATCTGGGGGGGAGGGAGGGTGTGCCCAGGGGGTTCTGAGGCTCTGTCTCCAGGAGACCAAGGAGCATGGAGTGGGTGTGGGGGGACTGTGTGTCTGCACAGGGTTGAGCTTCTCCTGAAAAGGTTGCTTGGGCCCGCAGGGAGATTGAGGCATTTCACAGGAGAAGAACCTTCCGTGAATAAAGAGGGCTGCCACAGAGCCATCCAGGGCCTGGCCTCGCCCAGGTACCTGAGCATAGGGTTCCTTCAGAGGCCACCAGGGCCTCCCACCAGGTCAGAGGGAGTGAGGCAATGAACCCAGTTAGGAGGGCTGCCAGCAGCCTTGCTCCCCAGAGGACCTTCTCCAGTCTGGGCGGTCCCAAACGTTCCTGCACCTCAGCTTTGCTTTCTGGAGAGTGTCCACACAGGGAGGCCCCCCGGCTACCTGTGCCCCACACACCCAGGAGCACACCAGGCCCAGATCTAGACCCTCCCCTGCCCTGCAGGGCACCAACGCTGCATCCGCCCTGGCACTGCAGCTCCAGCTGATGCTGGTGGCCCGGCCGGCCGGGGTCAGAGCACCTGGAGCTTGCGGGAGCAGGTGAGGTTGCCGTGCACCAGCCCCCACATGGCCAGCAGCTCAGTGGGCAGCAGCTTGTGCACAACCAGCATGGAGCGGAAAAAGCACGGCTCCTTGTTCATGCGGCTGTGGCGGTTCCGCGAGATGCCGAAAGTCTTGAAGCCCTTGTGGGCCACGGGCTGCACACCTAGCACCTCCAGGCACATGCCCAGGAAGACGTCATCGATGGGGTAAAGCTCCACAGTGTCACAGGCATGGTGCAGGCGCCGGGCCAGGCCTCCGGCCATCAGGAAGCCGCCTCCACCGGCGTAGGGAGGGTAGCTGGCCTTGCTGTACAGAGCCCCAGGGATGTAGTACTTGTTGTCCTTCTTGCGGATGGGCCGAGCATGCTGCAGAACGTCACCCACAAACAGGTCTTCCTCTGGCCGCTGGTCAGCCAGAAACTCCAGCAGGTTGGTGGGGTTGACGAAGACATCATCATCGCCCTTAAAGATGAAGCGGACATTGGGGCAGAAGATGTCAAGCCACTTGAGGAAGTGGATCTCCTTGAGGGTCAGATTGAAGAAGCTGTCAAGAAAGTCCCACTGTAGGATGTCGCCATAGAGGCGGTCCTCGTAGGCTAGCAGCTGCTGGTAGTGGGCGCGCTCCTCCTGCTTGGAGGCTGTGCCCAGCAGGAAAAGGGTGCGCCTGGCACCTAGGCCCCTGCCCACCGACTCCTGCTCCAGGCCCCAGGTCTGGCGGATAGCCTCCCGGCGGTCATGTTGCGTGATGACCGACTTGACGACCACCAGCAGGTAGACGTCGCTGTTGCACTTTTCCGGGTGGTTCAGCAGCATGGGGAAGTATCGGCAATGGCGATAGAGCAGAAACTGCTGGAAGTGTGGCTCCAGGCCCTGGAACCAGGACTGATGGGTCAAGTTGATATTGGCTGAGCAGTTAGT
The DNA here is from genome assembly GCA_026230045.1 of Corynorhinus townsendii. Lineage (NCBI taxonomy): Eukaryota > Metazoa > Chordata > Mammalia > Chiroptera > Vespertilionidae > Corynorhinus > Corynorhinus townsendii. The sequence goes on along the minus strand of JAPDVU010000005.1, from coordinate 31,674,885 downwards.
GGTGGTCACATCCCAGGCCTCAGGGCCCCGTGAGGACATGAGCACGGGGGAGACCAAATCCTTCGATCTCTTCCAGAAGTCATTGGGGTTCACCAGATGTCCACTTGGTTTCTGGGCCTTCTGTGGCCCTAGAGTGGGTGGTGGGGGCTCTTGCAGAAACTGACTGGGGGTCAGACTACGCTGGAATACAGCTATGCCCACGAGCAGGGCCAGGGACAGACACACACTCTTGTAGACAATTCTCTTCCTGGGGGTGTGCGGGGGTGGGGGGAGGGGAGAGAACAGAGAAAAAGATGAATCCCTATGATCCTTCCAGAAGCCCCGGTGTGTAACTATAGTCCCAGATGGGCAATGGGTCCTGGGTGTGGGTCAGAGGAGGATTCTGCTTCCTCTCCCACCCTGACTTCCCTCCTCCAAGACCAAGGAGCCACACAGGCTAGAGCAGCGGTTCTCAACCTGTGGGTTGAGACCCCTTTGGGGGTCGAATGATCCTTTCACAGGGGTCGCCTAAGACCATCGGAAAACACAGATATTTACATTATGATTCATAACAGTAGCAAAATTACAGCTATGAAGTAGCAACGAAAATAATTTTATGGTTGGGCGTCACCACAACATGAGGAACTGTGTTAAAGGGTCGCGGCATTAGGAAGGTTGAGAACCTCTGGCCTAGAGCCTAAGAAGAGCACTCATACAAGCTCAATGACTTTGATGGGGTTCCCTTAACCTCTCCAAACCATGATTTCTTCTTCCCTGAAATGGGGACAGCATGGATTGGAGTTCTAGCTAAAGTGCCGGGCAATGCAGTGTGTGTGCAGTCAGGGATTAGCAGTTCTATAGGGTCTACCTCTGGTGGAGACCGTTGCCCTGTTCACCTCGATCACTTTCATTTACTGGGCAGACCCTGTGCATCATTCCGGTGAACCGGGGGAGGAGCTGAGACAGGACCTGCTCTGCAGCCTAAAGCTCTATACTCTGTGGGGGGGTTGGGGAGCAGGCTCTAACTAGGGACTGAAGAAGCCTGTCCCTCTTCCCTCCAACCCATCCATCTGACCCAACAAAAATAAAAGCCCAGGGCATCCAGCATGACCACTGCCCCCTACGCCCCCAGCCTGGCCCCCACCTCCCTTAACATCACACTAGGAGAGATGCTATATTGCCTTGGGAGGGGAACACATTCGGACCCCCACCTTCCAAGGACCCTGCTTGCCCAGGAACAGGGCCCTATCCCACCCATTTCAGAAGCAGAAATTAGAGTGTTGCCAGGAATGCTGGACACAGGACCCTCTTTCTTCAGCTCACAATCTGAGGGTGGCCAGGCCACCTGCTCTGGTCTCTCCTGTGGAGACATGGGGGTGACACTTGCCCATGTGGTCCCAAGGTTTCCTGTGCATGGAGTGGAAGGAAGACTGGGTCACCTCAGGTACTGGGTTGGGGGTGTGTGACCTAAGATTGACCCTGGGAGGGAGCAGAGTGCTTGGTTCTCCAGCCCAGGGGGTTTCAAGGAAGCCGCTCATACCATACCCCAGGAGGGTCACCCCAGGGGAGGGGGATGCGGCAAGGCCCCTCCACCACAGGCCGGTTTCACCTGCACCGTCTCACTCGGTTTGTAGGAAAAAGTCCTTCAGGGGAGGGGAGTGAAGAGGAGGGGAGAGAAGGGGAAGGGAGAAGCGCGCGGGCCGGGAGGAAGGAGAGCCATTGGGGGCAGAGGACGAGGGTCGCTCCAGATGCAGAAGACCCTTCGGGGTAGGGCTGCGCGCACTGGCTCCAAGTCCCCGGCCACCGACCGGCGGGTCCAGGCGCCGCACACTTTCGGGCATCTCCGGCCACCGCCGCGTGAGCCCGCCTGACCCGGGGAAACTGCTACCAGCTCCGGACACCCAGCGCGGCATCTCCCGTACCCGGGAGCCGCCGGGCGACTCCGTCGTCCCCTTCCCCCTCGGCCTCCGGGACAGGGGAAGCCCGGCCTTCCCGCCCCCCAGCCCGACAGCCCCCCGGTCCCCACTCACCCTAGAGACATGGCGGCCCGGGCCGGGGCGGCAATGGAGTGGAGCGCGGGTCGCTGCTCCGGGTTCGCAGCTCGGGGACGGCAGGCGGGGACAGGGACGGGGCGGGCGGGGGCGAGGGAGGGCCGCGCCCCCGCCCTGACTTTTCTCTCCGGGCCTGCCGGAGGAGGGGCCGAGAGGGGCGGCGGCCCAGGTGCGTTAACCCCTTCGGCGCCACCGATCCTCGGTGCCTGCCGCGCGCCCAGCCCGCCACGCTGCGGCCGGGCGAGAAGCACCCATTTCTCAGAGGCGGAACCCGAGGCTGCAGAGCGCGCAGAGTCGCCCAAGGTCACTCGGTCCGAACGTGGGTAGCTGAGTCGGAACTTCGCCCCCGGGTATGCGGTTTCCCTTGTGGAGCTGCCCAGAAGTCGCCACCCCATCTGGATGCGTGGGAACCTGGACGCCATCCATCTCCAACCTCCCGCAGCCAGGGAGCGGGGGTGGGAGGCAATTCCCTCTGGCTGCATTCGGACTTTTCCTTGGTGGGAGGCAGAGGCAGACCAGCGTTCGGGACCCTTCTCCGTACCCCCAGGCAGCAGCCCTCTCCAAGCCTGTGCCCCTCCCTCCTCGGGGAGCTCCCCTTCACCACCAAGGGACGACCTGTCTGCCCCGCTCAACCGCCTTCTTTTTTCATCCATCAACAAACATTTCACTCAAAACCTTTTTTGTCCCCAAGCCTTTATTAATCTATTTGTGTGTGTGCCAGACCCGCCCCTCCTAGGGGTGGGCTGCACTGGACAGACTTGGAGGGGCGTTCTTGGCTCAGCCAGGCCTGGGATGATGGGTGTTCCCATCCAGGTGACTTCCAGAATCCTCTAACAGGTAAAAACTCCCTCTGCCCTGCTCTCTCCCAGATGTCTGTGCTAGTCCTTCCCATGGTGAGGTCCCATCACGGAGCATATGGTAGGACCTTGAAAAATGCTGGTAGAATTAAGCGGAAGCATTTCACAGTCCAGTAAATAACAGCTAACATTCATTAATCAAGCACTTAAAATATGCCAAGCACAACTCTAGGCTGCTTCTCAGCTGACTCAAGTAACCCAAGCAGCATATACTGTTGTTATTCCCACTTTACAAAGGAGGAAATGGAGGTTCCAGGAGGGGAAGCTCAGTAGGCCAGGCTCCATAATTAATAAACAAACCCAGGAGGCCTGCCTGGCTCCAGAAGCAGGCTCTGGGGCCTTCTCTCAGGGGCAGCAATGACAAGGAGCTGCTCTGAAGCTGGGACCCAGGCCCTTGAATCCCTATGAGCCTTTGACTTAAGGCTCAAGGACTCTTTAGAGAGGGTGGAAAAATCCAAGGTGCGACAGAATTTTCATGGATGTTGTGAGCTCTAATCAAGGAATGCGAAGGGACTTCCAGGAAGAATGCCACAGGAAAGCCCTGGGACCAGCACCTTCCCACTCATAACCCCACTGACCACCTGTCCCACGGGGCACCAGGGACTTCACTGCCCAGTTTCTGGGTTCTCACCTTTCACTCTGGAAGTGTGACCTTGAGGGAGGGCTGGGGCCAGGCCTGGCCTGGGATAGCCCACCCTACCTCAGCACTGACCTTTCACCCAGAAGCTGTGGGGTCTCCTCAGGTCCTGGTGAGGGGCAGACACAGCTATTCCCTGGGAAGGGGTTTTGAACCCAGGTTTGGGGACTAGAGGGGAGAGCTCTGTACTTTTTGGCTCTCACTAGGGGCTGGTGGCCTGTCCCCTTGAGACTCAATTTCCTGTGAGCACCAATTTCCTGAGAGACGCAGATCAGCGTCTCCTACATGGTGGCATCCCGGCAGGCTGGCTGCTATTAATATTATTATTGTTAATATTAATAACCCAACCCACAAGGCCAAAGAACCCACCAGGGCTCAAGGAGGTGGTGATGGGGGAGTTGCCCAAGGTCAACTGGGTGTTTGTCAGTGGAATCTGGTTCACTGAGAAGAACAGTTTGTCATCATGGGTTCATTTTATCGGTGCCTAGGTGGAACTCAGACTGGGGAATGGATGACAATTAATTACCCAGCCCCTGACTGAGGTTTGGGGGTCGGGGGTGTGGGACAGGGCTGGGCTCAGTCAACTTTCAGTCCGTCTGACAGGCTCCCTGCTGGCTGTTGGGCCTCCCTTTGGGCAGAGCCCTGGCAGATCCCTGCTGATTATCTCAAACCACAGCTGGGGTGGTTGAGCTGGGCCAATGGGAAGGGGGAGATCAGTCCTTACATGGAAACTGTCTGGCCCCACAACCCAGGCAGATGGAAGCTGCAGAACCAGGAGATCTGGGAGGTGGGGGGTGGGGTGGGGGTAGGGGGTGGTCTGGCCTGTAGCCAAGGAGGGAGGGTGGGGGATGGGAAAAGCTAGTTGGGCAGGAGGAGTCCCAGAGTGTGGTGGAGGTGGGGTAGGTGTCACTGGGTCCTCTGATCCCCTCAGGTTGAGATTCTGCCCTCGACAAGGAAACTCAGGGAGGCCTGATGTTGGAGAAGCCCAAGAAGCTCCTCCTTCCTCTCCCTCCCCTGCGCCCTCCTTCTCCTCCACCCTCTCTACCCTACACCTCTTTTGCACTTTACTTTCCCTTCCCAGCCCCCTTTCCCCCTCCCTTCCTCCTCCCATCCCTTTCTCACAGTCTCTATATCAGCCACCACCCCTTCTCCAGAACCAGTTGGGATAATCCAGACCCTGCTGGTTTAATAGCAGCTAGCCAGCCGCGATGCCACCACATAGGAGACGCTGCTCACCCGGGACCAAGGACATGCCTTGCCCTTGGGTGTGGGGAGACACCTGATGGGCCCAAGATTGCTCTCAGTCATCCCTTAACCCAGTGGTCGGCAAACTGCGGCTCACAAGCCACATGCGGCTCTTTGGCCCCTTGAGTGTGGCTCTTCCACAAAATTCCACAGCCTGGGCGAGTCTATTTTGAAGAAGTGGCGTTAGAAGAAGTTTAAGTTTAAAAAATTGGGCTCTCAAAAGAAATTTCAATCGTTGTGCTGTTGATATTTTGCTCTGTTGACTAATGAGTTTGCTGACCACTGCCTTAACCAGACAATGTGGGGCTGACTTGGGGGAGAGAGAACCAGAAAGCTGGGTGTGAGGAGCCCTGGCACCTTGGAGAGTGATTACCATCTGCAGAGGCTGGTGCTCAGTGGTGCTGGGCAGTGGCCTTGGTGGAGAGCTGCCCTGAGCAGAAGTCCGCACTCCAGGGCAGCCATGACCAGTGCTCCAAGTGGGTGGCTACTCGTGCACCAGAGGGTCCATCAGTTGGCATAGCAGTGTCAGAAGCTACCTCTCTTCAGGGAAAAGCATGTCCTTGAAGATGTGTGCCAGGCAAGAAATACTGTATAGGCCCCTCTGCCCGAGCAACTCAGCAGAGCAGTGCCCTGGGCCCAGAACTCTCCCTGACTCGTCCAGGACACCCCATACAATGATCTGATTGGAGGATTAGCCAGCTTTTGACTATTATGGCCTTGAATTCACCCAGAGAGATGCTTTTGTGACAGAGAGTGGGGCTCCCCAGGGCTCCTGGGCAGTGGTGGGAGGTCGGTTTTGTGCTTCTTGCTGACAGGTGTTTTAGGTGGGGTTTCACTGTAATATACCATGTGGGAAGGAGGTGTGGGGTGTGGCCTAGCATTTCCACCTACCTCTGGTCCTTGGAGGCCACCCATATCCACTGTAAAGAACCTGAACCCTTCTGTAGGGAACCCTGGAAGGGACTGCCCAGGAACAGTGAAGGGAGGAAGGAAGGAGTAAGGTGGGGGGTGGGGGGGGCGCGGGGTGGGAAGCAGCACACAAAGGAGAAAAAGGGCCAAGAAGGAGCTAGCAGAGAGGTGGGGGGAGGGGGAGGAGCTCAGGGGGCTGGGAGGAGGGGTTTTCAAAGCATGGATGGTCTGGTTTGAAGTCTGGGAGGTGCCCTCACCCAAGGGCAGATTGAGTCAAAGAGAAGCCCCAATCACAAGGGTAAGAGGCTGGGGGGAGTTAAAAGAGTCTCCTTTCAAGATTTGCATACGAGCAGCACAACAGACACACCCAGTTGCCAGAGTTCCCAAGTGCTCTTCTGTGGGCAGATCCTGATCAGCCAAGACTGACCCAGCAACCCAGAAGGTGGCATTGCCCTAACGGTTAGAATATTTCAAACTCAAAATTACCGGCTGCCTGCAGAGAATCTGTTGGAACCTGGGAAATTGTATTTTTCCAGTTTCCCAGATGGTTCTGATGTACAGGCAGGTTTGGGAAAGACTGGCACTGTGCCCTCCAATTCCAGCTCCCTTGGTCAGCCATGGGCAAGGGTCAGCAGAGGGACACTTCCTCCTGTGAGCCTGGGGAGAGGGACAACAGAATGGGGAGGCAGCTCTGGAGGAAATTGGAGGCAGAGAGGGGGAGAGTTGAGGAATTCACTTTTCCTAGTGAAGCAAGTGGCAGTTGAGGAAGCAGAGGGGTTTAGATGCTTAAAGAGTGGGAAAGGGTGGGACAACAAGACGTGTTAGGGCATTCCTGTGCATCCTGGAGACCCAGGCCTGTGGCTGAGGCAGGGGTGTACTGGTGTCTCTGGGTGTGAGTGACAGAAACCCAACTCAAAGTAGCTCAAGCAAAGGAATTTATTTGCTTGTATGGTGGGAAAACCCTGTCCTTTGCTCTCTCTTGTCCTCTCCCCACAACCCACCTCTCTGTACAACTCACCTGTTTTGTTTAAAACAAATTGTTTTCAGTCTTCACATGAGGATTTCTTTTCTACACACCAATGTCTTGTCATTGATCTTAGAGAGAAAGGGAGAGAGAGAGAAGTGCTGATTTGAGAGAGAAACATCAATTGGTTGCCCTGACTGGGGATCAAACCCAAAACCAGGGTATGTGCCCTGACTGGAAATTGAACCCACAGGCTTCTTCCGTGAGGACTAGGAGAAAGGCAGGCTTGCAGATGGCCTCAGGTGTGTATCACTCTATCTTGAGGACCCCAGAAGAAAGAGGGTTTTCCCCCCCTTCTCAACCTTCATATATAAACTTCCAGGGAAGGACTCTTATCGGTCTTGCTTTAGTCTTATGCCCAGACCTGGGCCAATGATCATGTCTAGGGGGATTGGGGCAGTGTGATTGGCCAGGCCTGAGTCATGTGTCTCCTGCTGGGGTAGGGTTATCGGTGGAAGTGTAATTCTTGCAATGTTGCGAAGAAAAGAATTTCCTGAGACTTGCGTCGGAGAATGAATAATATTTATTCAGTGGAAATAAACTCCTGGGTTTCCAATGTTCCATTTCCCTCCATCTTGCCACGGAAAAGATCCAAATGTGTCTTCAGCAGGGCCAGAATAAAAGCCACTGCCCATTGTTTCTGCTCCATATTAAAGTACAGTCTAGTCCAGCATCCGCATGTGGAGTCCCCATGGCCATGGGTCATGTGGCTGCTAAGGCCACATAGCTGTGGAGTGAGAACACGTGAATTCACGAATGGGCAAGTTTGGGTCACAGAGCAAGAGAGGGCAAAAGAGAGGAAACTGGGGAATTAAAATTATTTTTTTATTGATTTCAGAGAGGAAGGGAGAGGGAAAGAGAGATAGAAATATCAACGATGAGAGAGAACCATTGATTGGCTGCCTGCAACCCAGGCATATGCCATGACCTTTTGGTTCATAGGTTGATGCTCAACCACTAAGCCATGCAGCTGGGTTCTTTGGGGGTTTAACCAGGAGCGTCTTCAAACTAACCAACGAACTTTCCAAGCTTTCACACTTCTGATGGGGTGCACCCTCTAGCCAACCCATTATTCTCCAGGCTAGACTGACAGGCAATGTGCATTTGCCTATCTCCGCCTTCTTTCCCCAATAATCCAGTGCCTTGGGGAAGGGGAGGGTGCTAATCACCTTGGAGGAACGATGCTGTGTGAAGCTGTAGCTTCCTGGTAAAGCTTCCCAGGTGACCATGCTTACAACGTCTGACTTCCCTTTGCTTTCTTGCCTTTATTAATATTAACTAGCCAATGACAACCGTTGAGGCAAGATCCTGGGAGTAGCAGCCCCATAGGACCTTCCTGGAAGGGGGCAGATCCCTCAGAGGAAGCAGGGGAGCCCTGCCTGGCCAGGTAGCTAAATTGGTTAGAGCATCATCCTGATACTTGAAGGTTGCGGGCTCAATCTCTGGTCAGGGAATATACAAGAATCAGCCAATGAATGCATACGTAAGTGGAACAACAAATCGAGGTTTCACTCTCTAAAAAATTTTAAAAATTTTGGAAATAAAGAGAGCAAGGGAAGAGATGCCAGTCAGTCCTCCTGCTCAGTCAAGCTTCTTGGACTCTTAAATCACCCTCCCACACAGCCCCTCTGAGACGGAGCCCTGGAAGGAAGAAGAAAGGAGTGGTGGCTGTGTGGGAAACGTCTCCATATGTTTTCCTGGCAAGGAGCCTGAAAGAATGAGAGAGAGGGGCCGTAAAACCAGGACTCCAGGCTTTATTAGAGGAGAAGGACCCTGCCGGGCTGTCTCGCAAGGGGAGAACAGCAACACGTGCAGAGGTGAACACGCCTTTTGAGGGGAGGAATGGGAAGGGATGGGGCACAGGGTACTGGGCATGCGCTGATTGGTGGTTTCATATAAGGCACATGATTAGGCACTTAGGTACTTAGGAATCAAGAGCTTAGGGTATTTGGCAGGTGCTGATTGGTGGTTCAATGTATAGTCCATATAAGGTGCCTGGTTAGGTGCTCAGGAATGTCCAGGCCGCAGGTGCAGGTTATGTCATACTCCGTCCATCAGTTGGGGGAAGGGAGGATCTATCAGAGCCCAGGCTGAGAGGAGCCCCAGGCTAGCTAGTCGAGGGGTGACTATCTGGCCCCCTTTCTGTGCCTAAGTTCCCACTGGCTGATCTGGGGCAGCCAATTCCCCCAGTACTTTGAGGTGTGGGAGCCAGTTGGGCAGGGCTGGAGCTGAGCAGCAGACAAGAGAAGCCAGGGTTCCAAAGGCCCGGGAACCATGTCTGTGGGCTTGGAGGAAGCTGGGTGGAGAGGCTAGGCAGGAGTGGAAGGGGTGCTGCCCTAGACTCACAGACACACTCTCTCACAGACACAGAGACAGAAGAGACAAACACACACACACAGCCACACAGGTGTGCAAGAGACACAGACACAGGCCACATAGGCCCAGACACTTAAACACACACCCAGTGACAGACACACATACAGACATACTCACATTCAGAGACACATGTAACACTCAGACACACGTAGGTCAGATACACCCAGACATGTTCACACAGAAAACATGCATATTTAAGGGAGATACACACATACACTCACAGTCATACACACATGCACACAAGGGATATGCATACCCAGTGAGAAGCACACGCGCGCACACACACAAATACACATTTCCAGAGAGATGCACACGCATACCTAGACACATTCAGAAACACAGATACTCATCACACACACTGACACATGCAGAGAGACAAACAGATTCACACACACACACACACACACACACACACACACACACACCCCTACGGCCTTTCCCAGGGGGAGGGGCTCTTCTCAACCAGCTCATCTGCTATAGGTGAAAACCTGTGTGGTGGGCCCTTGGGAACATGGGAATGGGCTTGGGACCAGGCAGACCCCTATTGCATCCATGAGTGGCCTCTTTTGATCTGTTCTTGGTCCTCAAGTCTGTGTCTACCCCTGCTTCCAGGAGCTTCAGGCACTTCCCCACACCCACATCTACCCCAACCCCTATGCTAGCCACCTTGGCTTTCTTCTCCCATTCACCAACATCCCAGCTTCCTTCGGCTCAAATGCACTCTCCACTTCCAAGTTGCATGAACTCCTGCTCATCTTTCAAAACCCACCTCAAATGTCCCCACCTCTGGAGTAGGGGCTCCCTCCCCTGGCTGGCATCATGTCTGTCTGTCTCTCCTCTACTGGTCTCACCACACTGGGCACAACCAGGGGCAGGGACAGGCCTTTCTTCGTTCCTGGCATCACAGGGGAGGGAGGCGCCGGTGCCTGTCTTTAAATAGCCCAGGGATGAGTTACCAGCATTGGCTGCCTGGAGGAGACCCTGGCAGGGAGGAGGGCAGTCTGACCTTGGCCACATTCAGATGATGACTGGGTGTGCCCACCTCAGGGAGCCTTGGGCGGCCCAGACAGATTTGCAAAGCCCCAGCCCCACCCCCAGAACACGCGTTCAAACTGACACTGACACGCATTCACATGAGGGTGGGCATTGTGCCCCCTTGTCCTGGACAGCTGGGCTGCCCCCTCTCCCCAGGCCACCAGTGACTCACATCTCCGCCCTCCAGGCGCTGGCTTGGGCACACACAGTCTCCTTTCAGCCCCTGGGCCTCTAACACTAGCTTAGTCTTCCTTCCCTGTGCCGCCCCCTCCCTGGTGAGCCAGTAGGGCCTCCCGGCCTGGCAGCTTGGCCCACGGGGAGGCCACGCAGAGGCCTCCTTCCTCTGCGGCGTACAGGGCTCCTGTCTCTCGTCACCTGGCTCTTGTCCAAGCCAGCCCTGAATGGCTGCCTTTTCATGGCCCGGAGGCTGGCCAGGTGCATTCTGGGCAGCCCGCTCCCACCAGGGCCGAGGGACAGCTGTCGCCATGGTGATGCTACCACCGAGGGGACAGAGCCACAGGGGCCAGTGAGAGTCAGAGTCCTAAGTCCCTCCCAGGCTCTAGTCTAGGACCTCCTCAGTCCCATAGAGCCTTTTCTCACATACCTTTCTGTCTGCTTCCCCAGCGGCTCTAGGTAGCCTGGCCAGGCGAGAATTATTATTCCCATTTTCCGGAGGAGACAACTGAGGCCCAGGGAAAGGTCAACCCACTGGGGAGTGGTGAAGCTGAGTCCTGGTCTTGGTAAAGAAGGTTAATAAGATAATGGGCCTCATAGGATTCCAGTGAGCTTGATGAGGTGGCTGAGCAGGTGTCCTGGAGACGGGTCCACAAGTGGGCACCATGTGACGATGGTCACAGACCCTTCCCTTCTCTAGACTCTGGGTTTGTACCCTGTACTTCTCCTCTCTAGTCTCAGTCTGGGCCCGTCACAGTACCTTATGCCCCCACCCACCCTGACAGCATGCTCTGGTCAAGGGGTGGGCTCTACCCTGGGAGTTTCAAAGAGGAACTGAGAGAGGGACACTTCTTTGCTCTCTGATCACAGGGCTTTTGAGGGTGTGACTGAATATACTGGGGAAACATGGTATCACATGCACCCCTCTGTCTGCAGTGAGAGAACAAAACACTCAGAGCAGAACTGAAACCCAAAGGGCAGGAGCCTGGCTTAGAGGCCCTGTGGTTGGCCAAATAGGGCCCGTCTCGAACACATGTCCACAGCCTCACCCCCAGGACCTGTGGCTGTGTGCGGTTGTGGCCAAAAGGGGTGCAGATGTAATTAAGGTTACAGACCTTAAACTAGGGTGGTGAGCCTGATTGTCCAGGGCCCCAATCTAATCACAAGAGCCCTTGAAAGCAGAGAATCCTCTGTGGCTGGAAGCAACCAAGATGCAGCAAAAGGGAAAGTTGGAGAGGTTCCAGGCCTGGGAGGGATTTTATGAGCCTTTACTGGCTCTAAAATATAGGGACCTACTCATGGTCCAGAGATCAGACGGAGGCCTCTGGGAGCTAAGATCAACCTCCAGCTGATGGGCAGTGAGGACATGGGACCTCAGTCCTACAGTCATAAGGAACTGGATTCTGCCCACAGTCCGAATGAGCGTAGAAGTAGCGTCTTCCGGGGCCACCCCATAAGAATGCAGCTGGCCGACATCTGAGTTGAACCTGGTAAAATTCTGAGCAGAGAAACTGGGTGAGCCAACTCGGATGTCTGACCTACAGAAGTCTGAGAGAATAAATCTGAGTTGTTTCCAGCTGTTGAGTTTGTGGTAACTGATCACAGCAGCACTAGAAAGACAACATCGGCCCTAAGAACTGGTGCCACCCTGCTTCCCTTGATTTGGTTACAGGCACCAATAATTTTTTGTTGGTGGTGTTTGTCACCCATAACCAAAGACTCCTCACTGATGCATTCTTTTTATGACACCTTCATTGTTTCCCAAACAGCCTGCTCTCCTAGGCTGGCAGATGAGGAGGCACCCAGAAACTGGGGTAGCCACCACCCAACAGGCTGGGGGATAGCAATTGGTGACAGAGGGACAGGCCCTCTTGGATCTGAGCCAAGTTTGAAGCAGTTCTTCCAGAAGGCTTAAGGGCACTTCCTCACCAAACTGGACCCCTCCCTTCCCCCAAGTAGGGCTGAAGTCACTGGGGAGAGAGCCGTTGCCTGGGGGTCAGGGAGAAGCAACTTGTCCTGAGAATGTCCTGTGGTGGCTTGGTCAAAGGACATGGGGGTTCCAGTCCCAGATGTGGGGTGATGGGTCTGTTCCCTGTGTGGTTAGTGGTGACGGTTTCATGGGTATCTGCATATGCCACCGTGGACAGTGAGACTCGTACAGTGCACTGTATGTCAGCAGTGTGTATCTCTCTCACATCAATATTTCTCTCTCTCTCTCCACTTCTTCCTCCCTTCTACTCTTTCTCTAAAGATCAATGGAAAATATTTCCTCAAATGGGGATTTAAAAAAAAAGAAATGCAGGTTCCAGGCCCCTTCCTCCTTCCCTGCCCAGTTGACTCCTGCACTTATAGGTTTGAGCATGTGTCCCCCTAGACAGGATCCTGTGGGGAGCACCTGGGCCTCCTTCCCTCTCAGAGCTCACTTGCCTGTGCAGTGACCGGGAGAGGGCAGGAAAGGTCTCCTGGGAGCTGGGATTTGTGGCTGAAGTCATCTGGCCCAATTGTGGACAACAGTTCTGAATCACAGCTTGGTTTTAGCTTGAGGCTGGCCTTAGACCCAGGATGCCATCTCACTTCTAAGAGCTCATGGAGCCAGAGGTACCAGGATAGAGAGAGGAGCCTGGGCCAGGAGGCCCTCTCCCTGCTGTCTACTTGACTCTCTGGTCACAGGAACATTGGCAGCAGCCCCCAAAGATGAGAGAGGAGGGGCTGGACAGAAGTGGGTCAGTGTGGGGATGAGATGAGGGGTAGGAAGGGATGGGGGCTTTTTTAGAGCCAGGGAACCCAGAACTCTCGAGAGTAGGACCCAGGATCGATCTCTCCTGGACATGGGAGGTCACTGCCAGTGTGGGGAGCCTCTGATTAAAGATGCTGAAGAATCAACCAAGGAGAGAAAACACCCAGTCCTGGATTTGATGTTGTAACACAGAAGACGACCAGGGTGTGTGTGAGTGAGGTCCAGCCCTGCCCCAGCCGGAAGACAGCTTGGGAATAAGGGAGGGCACCAGGGACTCACCCAGGGACCAAAGGGTCAAAGTAGGGAGGAGGAAAGGGGCCTCCTGGCTCATGCTCCTCTCTCTGTCCCAGTGCCTACGTCTCCATACACTCTCCAGGGTGTAGAGGGGACAGGCTACAGTGGTCCTAAGTGGGGCACAAAGGCAGCCAGGGCATTTCAAGCCTGCCGTCCCCTCCCAGGCCACAGTCCTGGGCCTCACATTCTAGCACTAAGCTTTCTTGAATTTCAGCCCTGGGCCAGACCGAGTTTCTGAGAAGTTGTATTTAATGGCAACTATGACCTGGAACTTTTTGGTTCAGTTTGCCTGGCCTGCTGCTACTCCTGCCTTATGGTGACCTTAGAATCCTCCCATGGATGACCATCACAACTGAGGCTGTGGAGCGGGTCTGGTCCCTCAGGAGACCGTGACCATGGCACTGTGGCATCACCGTCAGTCCCACCAGAGACTCTGCGTGGCCACCATCCCTGCCTCTCTTCCTGCAGACCAGGATGTGGCCACTGGCAGCCAGCATTTTAGTTTCCCCACCTGGGAATGGTGATAGTGTCCCCACTTCACGCCCTGGCACCTTTTAAAGAAAGTGCAGTTGATTACAGTATTATATTCCTTTCAGGTAACTCCAGCCTCCTTTGTCCCCACTCTTCTTGCCTTTGGCTCAGGCACTTTATCCAGGGTCTATTAGCCCGGCCTTCTGCAAATAAACCCAGGGTTTCCAGTGAACCCAGATCATCACTCTGGACCTGTAGGTCACTGGCAAGAGCTGTGATGGCAGCCGGGAGCAGTGCCACACCCTTCAGCCCATGGGGCCCGTGTGTTTCTGGGCCACACACAGAAAGAGAAGTGTGAGCAGCAGTGTGCCAAGTGGAAAGGTGTCCAGGAAGACTGTTAACCATCTGGTCCTCCATTATCACGCAGCCCAGGGAGAAAGGCTGCAACTTAGTTCCTATAAGGTGACAGCCCGGAAGTGAAACACCAGAGATCTACAGACATATAGAAACAGATGTGGGCAGAGGCTGCCCGAGTAGCTGACGGGCCACTACCCATACCACCCTTAGGGCCCACACCATCCCCAGCACGGTCCCTGGTCTACCCAACCTTCTGCCTCAGACGGCACCTCCTCACACACTCCTGCCCATGCACACTCCTTCTGCCAGGAAAGGTATCGTAACTGGCTTTGTTTGAGGAATCACTCCTAGCACAACTTACCACTGATGGTGTCTGAAGAGGTGAAGATAGGCAGCCCCCGCCTCCTGCCTATCGGCACACTGGAGGGAGCAGGAGGAGCCCCCAGAGCCAGGTGGGTAGGAGGCGTGGGGAGCATTCACCTTGCACACAAAATGAAAGAGGGTGCCTGCAAACTCAGTAGTCAAGTTAAATATTTTAATGCACTATTTAAAAAATCAAATCAGTAAACTCTGGCTGTGGGCTGGCTACCTGTTTTTATAATAAAAGTTTTGTTGGAATTGGGGCTAGGATTAGGGTTCAGCAAAGCGAGGTAGGGTCATACAGGTGCAGGATCAGATCTTGTTTTTATTAAAAAGTTTAATATTTTGTCATGGATTTTTTGTATCATTCTTATTTATTTGTGCATTTGCTTTTATTTAGCTATTTTGATTTGGACTAAATCCTTCCAGTTTGCTGAGTGACCCCTGGTATCTGACTGGATCTCAAACCTCTACCTGTTATAGTCTCACCCAGGATTGTAATAGAAGCTTTTTCCAGACATTTCCGTCTGCTCTGAATGAAGCAAATGAGATCAATGCCTGCTCAGGAGAAATTAGGGGCCAGTAGCCGGTCTTCCTGGAGGCCCACCATTTCTCAAAAGCCCCACAGACTCCTCCCGGGAGCTTTCATGGGGCTGATCCTAGGAGCCGGATAAGGTCTCCAGATGACCTGGGAAGCCTTTGGTTTATTCTTGTGCAGGTATCCCCTGCTTTTCCAAAGTCTGATTTTAAGGAAGTCCTCTGCCAGTACCTGTTTTCACTAATTGACAGAAATCCAAAGAGGATTTTCACTGTTAAAAAGAAAAAAATGAGAGCAGGGAAAACAGGGTTCACTGTCTGGCAGGAGTCCTTATAGGGGCAGCTGCACCCAGCAGCAGAGAGGCCCAACAAGCTTCTCCCCAGGAACCATACTCAGCATCTCAGCATCCAGCTGCCACCGCTTTGACCCGCCTGTGAGCACCTGGGCTTTACTGCGGTTTATTCTGTGCATCTGTTAGCAAGCACGTTCCCAAGGCATCCGACAAACCTAGGAGAATTTGAGGGTGTTACCCTTGGTGAAAAACTGGATGCAATTAAGTGTTTTGATTGTGGTGAATGAAATAAAGACATCATGTGGGTGTTGAATTTTGGGTCTGAGAATGCTCAAAAGCTTTTCCATATAATTAACGGTAATTGTTTCTTCACGTTAGTTTACAAAAGGTTTCACAGAAAGCTCTACTTTGGAGTAGCAGGGAAACCTGCCTTTGATGGCCCTGCCCCCCTAGATCTGCTCGAATCCAGTCCCAGCAAACGCTGTGAGGCCAGCAGACGGCTGGAATGCTGAGGAGCATGTTGCTGATATTTTACAAAGTCTCCTCTGGCTGTCAGCCTTGTTGGGAGGTGTGTGTCTGCACGAGGACTCTCCGGGGGCGGCTCAGCAGTTGGGCACTATTTACTTTCCCAGAAGAACCAGCCAGCCACACCTGATGAGCTCAGTGTAGTTTGACCTGAGTAAGAGACTCCCCTCATTCTAAAAGACAATCTATTCTTTTCTCGAAATGGCCAGACATTTACAAACCAGACTTTAGCTCATCCGAAGGCGGGAGGGAGAAATGGCCTTCACCCCAGGAAGACACTGGGCAGAAAGGATGACTCCACTCCCTCGGGGTTGCTGGAGTCGGCAGCTCCCACTGGAAGGCAGGGAAAGGCCGTGCCAGTCGGTGGCATCCCAGGAATCTGAGCGGGTGGATTTACTGGGGAGAACAGGAAAGATATTTTCCATTGCGTGCAACGGTTCAGGTTTCAGGTTTGATCCGTGATTCCACTTCCAGTCTGGGCTTTTCCTGTCTGCCCATATCAGCAGCACTGGAGATAAGCATTTGTTTTCTCTTTCTACCTCCTCAGGTCAAGTCAAGAATCCAGAGAACGCCTGGAGGGTGGCATTCCCGAGAAGGCAGGAGTGTTCTCCCGGCTTCTTTCCCAGGAAGAAGAGGGGCTCACACATTTCCAGAGACTCGAGATGTGGCCGCGGGGCCAGTCACACAACCTTAGGTTCTATCATGCCCAGCCAATGCCACTGCCAAGAACTCATGCGATTAAACTTCTCAGGGTCCCGACTGCTAACAAGTTTATAGTCACCTCATGGGTCACCTGGCCTCTCGCCTGCTCCCCTGAGGAGTCAGAAGGTCACTGAAAAATGCAATGCTTATCCTTTACTTAGGTCCAGTGAGACAACAATGTCCCCACTAAAGGGCCTGGCCAGGGCAGATGGAGAGCCTGGGGGGAACATATGATTGTATTCTCACACACACACACCCCATCTAAATACTGACAAATTTATTTCAAGATTTCTATTTTAGGAGAGGTCAGACCCTGCTCTTAGCTTGGATACCATTTCCCAGACCCCGGCCTTGCTGGCTTTGCAGGGGAATTTCCTTCCTCTGTCCTAAGACGTGGGCCCTAATGTCACAGGCCTCCCCAGCGGGCACGTGTCACTTTGCTAGTGGAACTCTTTGTGGTTCTGGTGTCAGAGGTAAGGAGACAGGCCGACTGGCCAACCCTCAGGAGACTCTGAACGATGTGTGCAAAAGCGCAGGGCTGCTCTGGATGAGCCACATTCCGAGTCACGGATGGGAACAAACCTATTCTTACCAGATTTTAAAAGAGGAGGAGAATATCAAGACTGCTGGTCAGGCATATGGCTTGAGAATGAGTTTCTCTGAGTCTAAATTGCTGCTGTCTCCTTGCAGTTGGTGCTGGTGAGGTGAGCCAGTTTCTGCCGAGGCCACGGCCTGGCTCCAGCTGGGTCCCAGGTACCTCCACACAAGCTCCGAGATGGACCTGCTCGCTGATCTGACTCGCGCTGTCTCCCCAGCGATGTGCCTGTGAAGCCCTCTCCTCTGTGTGTGCAGGACGACCAGGGAAGGATGACAGGACCTCCCCAGCCCTCCTCGTCTGGCTGAGCCAGGAGCAGAAAAGGAGCCTGGGTCATGGGGCTGTAGGAGGCCTGCTCTCTGTCTGGAGAGCCGTCCACCCCCCAGTTCCCCAAGCTTCAGTGGCTCATAGACAACTGTCTCTTCACATCTGTCACCTGCAGCTGCTGGCGGGCGGAGCGCAGGAAGCTGGCCGGTCCTGCAGAGGCACGGTGAGCTGGGAAGAAACCATCCTCACTTCCTGTGAGATTGGCTGCCTGGAGGAGAAAAGCCAGAGCGAGCTGCCAGCACCAGGCAGTCCGTACAGAGCCCCCTCTGTCCCAGACAAGTCCCTCTTTCAACTGGTTCTGCGCAAACAAAATAGAGGCCTTCCTCCCGCTCACCTGCTCTGCGGCCAGGGCATGACTTGTTTGGCCGCACTCTTTCCTCACGGGAAGCAGGCTGCAGGCTTCTTGGTGTGGGGGCTCAGTGAGTTTTGCTGGCAAACGCTCATGTTTTGGCTGAGGTCACAAGTCATAAATCTCACTGCTCACTGAGCTCTCCACACCGGCCAGGGCCACGATGTGCCACTGGCCAGCCCATCAGCTACATGTTGTTCTCCCGTAACATTCGCAGGGCTCCTGACTAGTGCAGCCCGGCTGGGCAGGTTAGAGGCCTGCCGGCCTCTCTGGCCGGGCTTCCCAGCATTGACTGGCGCTTCCTCTGTGAGGAAGCAGCCTGACCTGCCCCTTGGGTGGGGAGAGGGGCTGGGGTTTGCTGTGTGTTCCCAGCAGACAGGCCTCCTAGCCGTGGCCCCTGAACCACAGTTCCAGCCCTGCCGGTCCCCAGTTGGTCAGAGGGCCCAGGGCCAGTCAGGAAGGCTGTGGGCAGGGAGGGCTGGGGGCAGTGCAGTCAGTATGCCTGACATTCTTTTGTTCTGCTCCTCTTTTGTTTCCCCTTATTTTCAGTAAAGCTCTTTAGAAAGGTCCAGGCTCCGCTGGGGAGTTGGGGCAGTCAACTGGCCAAGGCTGGGAGGGAGTAGAGAGAGGGAAAAGTGGTCTTTACAGTGAGCACAGGGCAGGAGGGGGGGGGACCCTAGGGACAGTCCCTCAGTCCATCCACAGGCCTGTCTTCCAGGAGGCTGGAGCAGCTGCCTCCCACCAGAAGGCGGGTCAGGGTTTCAGGGCCGAGCACAGGAAGCCCCACAGAGAGGGGATCTGACCTGAGAGGCACGGCCTGGAGGGTCTCACTCCACTAGCTTGTGCATGAGCCCCTAAGGCCAAAGGCAGTTTCTTAACTGGAGACCAATGAAAACCAGGTCCTGCGGGCAGGGCCCTTCTCCACGGGAAAGGAGACCCACAAGGGGAAGACTTACTGTGCAGGCCCCTCGCGGAGGATGTGGAGGACGCAGTGGAGGATGCAGTGTAGCCAGGGCGGCTGGCCTGTTGGGGGCTACATAAGGAGAACTGAGGGGCCAGGGCCTTGGCCTTGGGTGGGTTCAGGTCCAGGATCTCTGGGGTACAGGGGGTCCGGGGCTTGCAGGCAAAGGCTGATGAAAATTCCCTAGAACAAAATGTGCAAGCTAGAGTCAAAGTTACTGCGTGGTAGGGAGTCTCAGAAGGAAGGACTCCCTGCTCTGAGCATAGAAGCCAGGCGGGCAGTGCCCTGGAGATAGGGTGGGGGTGGGCAGAGCAGGGCACCCAGAGGCTTAAGTCCCTGTCCCCTTGGAGCTCACATTTTAGGGAGGAGAGAATAAAAAGAAATACACGCTCAGGAGGAGATAAGCAGGGAAGGGGAATGGGGAGCCCGGGAGAGAATGGAGTGTTAGGGAAGGTGTGGTTGGTAGAAAAATGGTAGCAAAGATGTCCAGGCCTAATCCCTGGAATGTCACATGACAAAATGGGAATTGAGGCCGCTAATCTGCTGACTTTAAAATAGGGAGATTACTCTGGATTTTTGGGGTGGGCCAAAAACCACAGGGGTACATGAAAGTGGGAGAGAGAGGAGAAGAGAGTCAGAGAAACAGTTATGACCATGGAGAAAGGGACGGAGATGCAACACTGAATATGGAGGAGGGGCCACAAGCCAGAGTGGGCAGGTTGCCTCTAGGAGCCAGAACAGGCAGAAAAGAGAATCTCCCCGAGAACTCCAGAAAGGAACGTGTCCTGTGGACGTCTTTATTGCAGCCCAGTGAGAGCTATCTGGGTCAGGCTTCTAGCCCACAGAACTGTAAGATAATGAACGTGTGGTGTTCAGGTCACTACATTTGTGGCAATTTGCTACAGGAACAATAGAAAGCAAATTTTAGATAGGATGATCAGGGAAGGCCTCTCTGAGAAGGTTACATTTAACGATCCTGCGAGGCAGGCATTACTACCCCATTTTTCAGATGTAGAAACTGAGGCTCCAAGTTCACACACATAACAAGCAGGTGGTGAGGCCAAGATCTGAACCCAGTGGGGCCTTAGACCCAGACGTTCTCCAGACGCCCGCTGGGTCCCAGCCTGATGGACCAGCTGTGCAGACTGTTGGCCAGTCTTGGAATGGTGTCTTCCTTCCCTCCAGCCCACAGCCACCGTCACTCCGTGCTGTTAGAGAAGAAGTCTTGGGAGTGGGATCTTGGTTCTGTGACCTCCCAGCTACGTGGCTGGGATTGGGATATGATTTCCCAGCCCAGCCCTTTGCTCTTTAGCTGTCGACCTGAAATATGCCCACCTCTTGCTCCCACCTTGCTTCTGTGACCCTTACCATCTATGTGCCCATTTTCCTGACTATAACTCTGAAGACTAGAGTCCCAGGCTGTCACCCAGGGCTGTTGTCACCATTGAATAAGCAGCTCCCAGCACCCAACAGATGCTCAGAAACTGCAGGTCCATTTTTCCTACTCTACGTGAACGCCTCAGCCCAGGGGCTGCCCTCAGTTGGTAGAGGCAGGCAGCTGTGGAGCTTGGCAAGTGAGGGTCCTCAGGCCAGAAGAGGGAGATGATGACAGGCTGCAGGCCTTTCCAGAGGATGGTGGGGAGCGTGCATGCATGCATGTGGGTGTGCTCCTGGAAGACTGTGGAAGTGTAGGGTCCAGCGGCTGGTTAGGGTGCCTGGCTCACTGAAGGGCCAGGACTCAGTCCTGTTCCACTGCTAACTGGTAACTGACCATGAGCAAGTCCACTGATACTGTGGGAGCCTCAGTTTCCCCACCTGTAAAATGTCTATCAGACAGCTGTGACAATCCAGTGAGGCTGTTCCAGGCACCCAGTTGTGCCCCAGGCCCCACAAATGGGGGTTATGGCTCTGGGGAGTGGGACTTGGGAGGAAACTGTGGAATTTTCTATTTGACTCGTTTCTATAGTTCTACATGCCTACCTTTTTCTTTTTACATTGAAAATATATTACTTTAATAATTAGAAAAAGAAAACTTAAACAGCTCAAAGTCTCCAAATTCAAATTTAGAAAAAGATTGGCATAAAGACTGACCATAGCTCAGGCAAGAAATCTTCCACACCAGGTTGAAGAGGAGAGGGGCGATTTAGCTCCCCTATGTTTTTTAGACTTTAAGATAATTTTTTCTTTCCAAAGAAAATTTACTTTTATATCATCCTTCATATTATCCCTTGAATATTTCCTACAGTATACCTTTCCCACCGGTGCATGTTTTCACAGAGCTGCAGTCACACTGCTATGCTATTCAGTATTTCTCCATTTTGGAGCCTTAGTCCATTCTCTCTCCATGGGTCTGAGTAGCCTCTATCATAATTATTTTCAAGGTCCACCATTTCTTACTTCTTTTCAGTCGGGTCAAGTTTCTAAACTTTCTAAATCTCTGTTTTCCAGCTAATGAAAAGAAAATAGGATTCCACTGAGTCTACCTACCTACTCCAGGACTTCTGTTAGGATCAAATGAGATGAGGCATGGGAAAATGCTTCACAGACATTTGGTTACAGGGTGAAATGTTTCCACCTGGCTATAAAGCAAGTCGTGTTCCTGGGCTGAAGAAACACCAAGGAGGCTAGTCGTCGCTAGGAAGAGGAAGCTGAGAGTTGCTATGTGACGTCATTACCCACATGGACACTTAGCATATTAGCCTTTTATATATATAGATGGCCTGTCACTAGGGAGAGGAAGCCGGGCATTGCTATATGATGTCATTACCTGGTGCCACAGCCACTGTTTCTGGGCTGGGCGGTGGGCTGCATTTTGCGCCATGGGGTCTCTGCAGCATTGGCTGTGATTTGGTGGGCTGTTGCTCTGGGGTGGTGGCAGGGCCTGTGTCCCACTTGGGGGAAGCCAAGTGTTGCTTTGTGGGCACCAGGTCCACGGTGACATTTCTCTGCACGTCATGGCAGCTCCTGTGTTGAGCATCTGCCCCCTGGTGGTCAGTGTGCATCATAGCGACCGGTTGGACAGTGGGAGGGACACTTAGCATATTAGTCTTTTATATAGATAGATGGTCGTGAGCCTTTTCATCTGATTGATGTACTGTAATTCATTAAGCCTCTGCCCTGATGGTTTGCTTTTTTTTCATTCGTTGCTAATTCATGTGTGCCAAGAGCTGTGCTGGGTGCTGGGGATGAAAGATCAACCAGACCCGATTCCAGCTCCTGGGAGTTCACGGAGCCTGTTTGATCTGTGAGCAAAGACTGTAAGACAGTGAGACCAGCTGCATCACTGATGCTTCTTACCTACTATTATTTTATTCAAATGATTTACTTCCTATTTAGCTATTTTAATCTCAATATTTTTATCATTGTTTTAGCAGTTAATTATTTTTAAGTTGTGGTGATAACTATCATGACCATTTTTAAATGTAACCCTACTACATTTTAAGAAGAAAAGACTGAGAGAAACTATAAAAAATGACCAGGTGAACACTGGAAGCTATTCCAGGTAGTGGGAATGGCAGTGGGAATAGCCTGAGTTGCCTGGGGATGTCCCATCACATGGGCACAGGCCAGGGAGGGTCATCCAGGGTCGCAGGAGCTAGCAATGCAGACTCAGGATGCTGGCCAGCTTCGCCAGATGGGGCCTTGAAGCTGATGGCAGTGATGTCAGGTTTGCAGAGCTGGGGCAGCTGCAGTGAGCCGGCAAGAAGTAAAGGGCGAGAAAGATCTGAGCAGCAGGGCTCAGGACTCTATAATCTCCCCATCCCAGGGCAACCAGAAAAGGGCCCTGGCCTTTAGCTGAGCAATTTGGTGATGTGTGTCAAAACCCTTTACTGTGGGCCAATTTTATATGTCAACCTGGCTGGGCCATGGTACCCAGATAGTTATTCAAATGTTATTATTATTATTTTTTTAAACAATTTAAAAAATATATTTTATTGATTTTTTACAGAGAGGAAAGGAGAGGTATAGAGAGTTAGAAACATCGATGAGAGAGAAACATCGATCAGCTGCCTCCTGCACACCCCTACTGGGGATGTGTCCGCAACCCAGGTACATGCCCTTGACCGGAATCGAACCCGGGACCCTTCAGTCCACAGGCTGACGCTCTATCCACTGAGACAAACTGGCTTTGGCAGTTATTCAAATGTTATGCTGAATGTTTCTGTGCAGGTGTTTTTGGATGAGATTAACTTTTAAATAAGTGGACTTTATAAATAAAGTAGATTGTCCTCCATAATATGGGTGGGCCTCATCCAATCAGCTGAAGGCCTGAGTAGGAGAAAAACTGACCTCCCCTGATCAGGAAGGAATTCTGTCATCAGATGGCCTTTGGACTCGAATTTCAGTTCTTCCACAAGTCTCCAGCCTGCTGGCCCATCCTGCAAATTTTGGACTTGTCAAGACTCCACAGTTCTTTAAAGTAAATCATGTGACCCAATGCCTTAAAGTAAAGCTTTCTCTCTCTCTCTCTCTATATATATATACACATATCCTGTTGGTTCTGTTTCTCTGGAGAACCCTGACTAATACACCTTAAAAGACAGCTTCCTCAGCTGATTGATGTTTCTCTTATCGATGTTTCTTTCCTCCCTTCCCTCTCTCTAAAAAATCAATGAAAACATATTTAACCTCAGAGGGAAGGCAGGGGAAAGAGGGAGGGGGTGGGGGGGGAGAGGAGTAAAACATCAACTGCCCTAACTGGTTTGGCTCAGTGAGTAGAGCATTGGCCTACTGACTGAAGAGTCCTGGGTTTGATTCTGGTCAAGGGCATGTACCTTGGTTGTGGGCTCGATCCCCAGTAGGGGGCGAGCAGGAGGCGGCTGACCAGTGTTTCTCATCTATGTTTCTAACTCTATCCCTCTCCTTTACTCTTTGTAAAAAATAAAAATATATTTTAAAAAAGCGATCAACCAAAGGACTTGTATGCATGCATATAAGCATAACCAATGGATACAGACAGTAGGGGGTGAGGTGCTGGGGGGGTGGGAGCGGCTGGGGAGAGGTCAATGGGGGAAAAAGGAGACATGTAATACTTTCAACAATAAAGAATTTAAATGAAAAAAAAAAACAATTTTCTAAGACGTTTTTGCTTCATTGGATTTGACATGTTAAAAAATATATTTAAAAAACAAATAAACAAACAAACACAACAAAAGCCAGCCTCCTCTTTGATTTAGAACAGTGGTCGGCAAACTGCGGCTCGTGAGCCACATGCAGCTCATTGGCCCCTTGAGTGTGGCTCTTCCACAAAATACCATGGCCTGGGCGAGTCTATTTTGAAGAAGTGGCATTAGAAGAAGTTTAAGTTTAAAAAACTTGGCTCTCAAAAGAAATTTCAATCGTTGTACTGTTGATATTTGGCTCTGTTGACTAATGAGTTTGCCGACCACTGACCTAGAACATAACCTTTGTTTGGCCAGGATAGTGATGCTGGGGAAAGAGCACCCTCAGACAGGGACTCCCTCTGGCTGGCCTCTCCCACTAGCATTGGAGAAGGTGGCCTTCGGCAGAGCACCAGGGAGCCTCCCTTGGCTTGACAGACCTCCCCCCCCCCCCCGAGGTTCTTCAAACCATCCGGGGGCTGCTGCAGGAGGGCCAATGTTGACTAAGAATGCTGGCCACTGTCACTGAACTCTGCAGGGGCGATGGCGGCAGGGCCAGCTGGAGAGGACACGGTGGGACATAGGGGCTGATAGTTGTTGGTAAGGATCAGCCTGGCCCCCAGTGACCGCTGGGCTCCCCATTCCCTGCAGAATGGTGAGCTCAGCAGCCTGGCAGCCAGGAAATGGTGATGGTTTGGTGGGAGATGAGGCCAGATTAGGGCAGAGCAGAAAAAGCACATGGAAAAGTTCAGGACAGCTGTCACCTATGATTTAGAAAAAGTAATTTGCTGCATGAACACATGGTGCTGGGTACTAGGAAAAAAAGTACACTGCAACGTATGTGTAAATTGGGAGGGCCCTGAAAGATAGGTAACTATTTGCTGAAAGGCCCAGCCCCCTTATATGGTCTCTGCTTATCAATAGGAACATTGTGCTGGAAGGAAGAGCAATAAAAGGCCCCTGGAGATACTTAATCTCTACCTGTGTTTGGAATGCTGCTGAGTCATAATCCCCACGCAGAGGATCCTGTGTCCTGGCACTTCTCCGGAACCACCCTTTGCATTAAGATGCTCAGGGGCCACAAAACCCAGAAATGTGTGGGGGCTGGGGAGAGAACACACCAGGACGTAGGAAAACCTCACGGAGTTTCTAGCTCTCCCAGCCTAGTTTCTCTGGCCTCCTAGTTTGCAGTTTCTTTTGGCTGGATGCACTGTGTATGTGTCATCGTGAGCTGCCATATATATTTTGGGGACAAACATGAGGGGGCAAGCATATGTGTATGGATGAAAAAAAAGGGGGCCATATGCTCACCTGACTAGTTCAGGGAAGGCCTGCATGGTGGTTGTGCAAACTCAAAGACCTAAAATAACCACAAAGGATGGTCTGAAAATTAAATATTTGACTAAAAGCAGTTTATAGTGTGTAGTCATGTCCCAGGCCAGTATTTTCCCTGACAAAGATCAACTTCAAATTTACTTAGCCTATTGCCTTTTTGCATCTAAAAGAACATATGTGTGAAATGTCTGGGTAACTTGTAACTTCTCTTTTTCCGGACCCCTCAGGGCACAACAAATGGTACCAGGGCTTCCCCTCATTGTTATTGTTATCAAGTTAATCTCCAACTGTTAACTATGTTAAGCTATCCTGTATCCATCTATGTAAAAGAAGCATATGTCCATCATTTCACTTTTTATTCAATCCCAGAGGTTTCCCTGCTTTGCTCTCTCCCACCTCCCTAATCTATCACCAATAGATTTCATGTAACCCACTTAGGTCTTTTCCTTTTGATGGTAATTTATAAAAACAAGATATGAACTTGCCATTCTCAGAAGCATTATCCCAATCTGTTGAGATTCTGCTTCCTGGCAACTGTCGACAGTTTGGCTCAAACTCACAAAATTCTTTACAGATTTGAATGTTTTTTGTTTTTTTACCGTAACAGTAGACAGATGAAAAAATATCTTTCTGCCTTCTTTTTTAAATGACAAAATACTTGCAGAAGAGTCATTTCCTGTCTGTGGCAGGACAGGACCTCCGTTTGATTCTGCTCCCAGCTGAGGACTGGATTCATTTGAGGAGCTCATCCCTCGCCTGTCCTCTGACCACCTGGAGGGAGCGTCCAGGCAAATGCCCTTCCTGCCCAGCTGGGCTCCAGTTCGTGTGCCGTGCCTCGCTGAGCGGCACCTCAGCAGGCAGCAGGAGGGCTGATAGGTGTTGGGCAAGACCCTGTGCCCACCTGGGCAGTACAGTCCACCACCTTCCCGAGGGGACAGTGGGAAACCAAGCCCTGCACACTCCAAGGTCTGGGCTGACAGATTTCCCGGGAGAGCACCTTGGCTCTCAGGATAAATAACTCAAAAAATAAAAGTATTTTTAAAGCCTGGTTCATAGTATGGTTCCTTCCCTAGCTAGTCAGTGCTAAGGAATCTAAGAAGCAAAACAGAAAGAAAAAGAAAAAGGAAGCCGTGGCCACAGGAGGGTGGAGCAGGCAGTGGTGTGGAATCTGAACCTTCACTCCCTGCTTCCCGGAAGGCAATTCCACAGAGAGACCTGTGATGGAAGCCACCGGGGTGGGGCTGGGGCTGCAAACATTTAAAACCATCTCAACGTCGGGGCTACGGAATGAGAGCAAGTTTCCCATTTCCCATTTACCCACACCCGCAGCTCTGAGCAGTTACGCAGCACCCACCCAGCAAACTCCTCTTCTGGGGCAGGGGTTGTCCTCACCCTAAAGGCAGAGAAAGAGGAGTTGGGGGGACACCGAGCCTTGCAGAGAGCCACTATCCATCCTTCCTCCTCCTGATTCACCCAACAAATATGTGAAGAGCCTGTTCTAGGCCAGGAGAGGAAACACTGGGACAAACACCCTACACGTAGCTTGTCTTTGAGGACATGGGAGCCAGTCATGGGCTCTGTGGGAGCTGGTGGGCTCTGTGGCCCTGGAATGCGGTGGAGTGACTAGAGTTTTGGGTCAGAGAGGAGGAAGGAATACTTAACTATACCTGGAGCAGCCCCAGTGAAGAGAGGGTTGGGGGCAGGGAAAGAATATTCCAGGCAGGGGTGATGGCCCGTGGGGGAGGGGACTTCTCCCTCTTCCTATCCTCCTCTTTCTCAGACAGAGCCCCCGCCCCCCAATGAGAGTTGAATTCAAGTAATGGGCATTAAAACCCATGGGCTTACCACCAAGGGCATTTGTGCCCAACAGAAGTTTCTGGGTAACCCCACTGTGTATAACAAGGGGTGTTTCTACGAAAAGAGCCTTTGGGGGTCCCTGTCTACTATGAAAGCAGTTATTTCTGGGGAGAGAGGACTGTCCTCAGTGAAAAGCCTCAGGCATGAATTCAGCATTTATAGAAAAGAAAAAGAACTGGCCCTGGCACCAGAAGGGCAGGTTTGGCCTGGCTGAGCTGCTGGCCTGGGAGCCCATCCTCGGCCCTGGCTCACCTGCTGGGGTTCTGATGTTGAGCTCCCTACTTCTAGAGGGTGCCCAGAGCTAGAGAAATCTAACTAGCTGGGTGCAGAGCTCACCTTCAGCCACTGAGAGGGGAGGAGGCCCAGGTGTGTGTGTGGGGGGAGAGGGGGAAGAGGGATGCCAAGGCCCCCAGCCAGTCAGGCATTGGGCTGGAGACCAGGGGCCCGGCCCCACGGGTCTGTTTGGCTCATCCTGCCACCTGTTGCACTCTCTGATATCCAGGACTGCAGTCCAGGCCCCAAAGTCCTTCCTGCTCAGCCCTCCCAGATCTACTGTAGAGGGAAGGGGCTTGAGCCCTCCCCACCCTCCCCTCCCCCTTCTTTTTCTCTACTATGGATGCCATTCTGTAGGCCCCCGCCTATTCTCTGCGGCAGTGGGAGCTCCGGGTGCTCCCCTGGCCTCTAGAACTCAGCAGAACTGTTTCTGTGGGGATTCCATCAGTGGGAGCCTGCAGTAAGGCCCGAGTAAGGGGTGGGCCAGCAGGTGATCCCTCTACACTGTGAGGAGGACCATCTGCAGGGGATGTTGGATGGCTTCAGGCCTGGGGCCCTGGGATGCCATCCTCCCACCGTCTTACCAGCTCCCAAGAGCCCGCTGCTGAGGGGCCTGCTCACTGAGGGCACGTTCATGGAATACTTGCCTAGTCTATAACAACGTGGGCACAGAGCCTGACCAGTCTTCGGGGCACTATGCCATAATTCAGAGGCTCCAGGGTGTAGTTGCATTGAACACGTAGCGAGCCCAGTGTCTTAGTACAGTAGGCTGGCTTCTCTTAGACTACCCAGCCTGCTGGCCCCGGGCCAGGAGGAAGAGGGGGGGCAGCTGGGGTGCCTGGCGCTCAGGAGACGATGGGTCTGGGGCTCCTCTCCCTGAGGTCTCCTCGAGTCTGAGAGAAGGTGCCTGTGAGATCCCTGAAAGCCCTCTCTAGACTCTAAGGACTCTAGTGACCATGAGGGCCAGTCTGTGCTCCTTTGGTGCAGAGGAAGAAAACGCCCTTTCTTCTGCCTGTGGGGCTTTGACTTCTGTTTTAGGAAGCTGACATCTGAGCCAAACCATGTCACTGCCTTCCTTCTCCATTTTCTCCCCTCCATCCCACCCTTCTCCACAGCAAAGTGCTGAGACTGGATGCTGCCCTCAAGCTGCCCTGGGTCACACCCCCGCCCCCCGAGATGTGTTCACCTTACAGTTCTCCCAGTGAGTCCCTGGGGCGCGTTTATGAGTTTCTTCTCCTTCTGGGCTGATAACAGATAGCTCTCAGGCAGCAGGGCCTCTCTGCTCTGAGGTGATCAGGCAGGTGGCTGCGTTTGGGGGATCTCAGCACCTCGCCTCAGGCCCCAGAGAAGTGCTCCTTCCTCCATCAGAGCCTGGGCCTCGGAGGACACCTCGCTTTCCTACCTGGTGGTTTCTCCACTGCACAGGGCCCAGGGCACCTCCCTCGGTTGGCTGGGGGCCACTGAGGGAGGCAGGCGAGGCTCTCTCTGATGTCCTCCTGGCAGCCACTCCTCTGGCTTGGCATCTCTGGAGGCTGGGGAGAAGGAGAGAGAGCTCAGTGGACTTTTGTTCTGGAACCTCTTAAGGATGCTCTTTACTGGGCTGGGTGGCAAAGCCAAGAAAAGCACGTACCTGGGCCAGCCCCTGGCTGGTCCCTGGCAGTATGGACAGGGACTTGTTTATTTGTGTAGCTGGGAACTTTCTAGGCAGCCCCCTTGACGTACAGTACCTATAGCCTGGGGTGCAGCAGTGCGCTCTGGCCAAACATACGCAGCACAGCAAAGTGCGGGCCTATTGGCCCTGTGGCCTCCCCAGGGTCCCCTCTGCCTCGCAGGGAAAAGCTGATGACACATGGAATTCCAACAGGAGCACAGAGACACACGGAAAAATTATTTGGTTTTTTTCTGAAATTCAAATTCAACTTGGTGTCCTGTATTTTCACTTGGTAGGTTTGGCAGTCCCAGAGGTGGGGTTTTCTCTACTTT
This sequence comes from Corynorhinus townsendii, assembly GCA_026230045.1. Taxonomy (NCBI): domain Eukaryota; kingdom Metazoa; phylum Chordata; class Mammalia; order Chiroptera; family Vespertilionidae; genus Corynorhinus; species Corynorhinus townsendii. Next base: position 31,645,540 of record JAPDVU010000005.1, on the reverse strand, counting down.
GAGCTGCCCCAGACGCCTTTAGGCCTGAATCCCTCAGTCCACCCGGGCAGGAAGTGCCCTAATTCCCAGCTGCAGCCTTGAGCTGCCCCTCTGCCAAGGACCAGGCACCGACTCATCCTGTAGATCTTCGTGGGAAGTGATGAGAAGGCCCGGATGACTGCCCATGAGCTCTCCTCAGAGCCTGGGGACAGGGACCTGGACCCTTCTTCTCTGGCCCCACTTCCTCTTCTCTCTCTACAGCCCAAGGGGACCATGTCACTGTCAGAACTCTGCAGCGACAAAGTCTGGATTCGCAGCTTCCAATTTCTCAGTTCTTTTAAAATTCTCTCTGGTGCCTCTGTGATAGGGCCTCTCCTTTATCTTAAATGTAAAAAGTCTTTCTGGCAGGTCTCCTCAGCCTGTAGTAAGGGCATATCTCTGACTTCCAAATAAGGAATCTGCTTCTGGTATGAAACCCAACAGGTGGCTTTATCTACTGGACAGTCTCCACCAAGAACTGGGTCCGGAAATAGAATTTCACCGCCTCTGATCCATTCTTCAATGGCCGGCTTGTCTGTGCTCTCTGCTCAATGGGCTTAGAAGGAGGAACTACACTGAACTCTCCCTACACCCTCTGTGGTTTTGGTTCAGTCACCAGGTAACAGTCACCCTTCCCTCCACCATATGCCACATTGTGGAGGTCTCCGGGGTCTCTCAGCCAGTGAGCGCTGGGAGCTCTGGGGAGAAGGGCACCCGCCTGTGTGCCCTGAGGCTTCCTGGGACAAAGCACTGGTTTCCTATCTGTTCCTTCATTTCAGACAGGGCTAGGCATGTTTAACTCCAGGGCCCACTGACAAGGCATGTGATGCTAATATTCAAGGTAGTCCTGGTCATTGGGGAAATAAGAATAACTTTCCTCGGGCCATATTGTTGGCTTTACTCTTGGGGAATGATTTCCTTCCAGCACCTGGAGTGAGTTCTTTGCTTAAAAAGATTGTACTTTCCCCCAGCTGGTGTGGCTCAGTGGTTGAGTGTCAACCTATGAACCAGGAGGTCACGGTTCGATTCCTGATCAGGGCATATGCCTGGGTTGTGGGCTCAGCCCTCAGTAGGGGGTGTGCAGGAGGCAGCCAATCAATGATTCTCTCTCATCATCCATGTTTCTATCTCTCTCTCCCTTCCTCTCTGAAATCAATAAAAAAATATTTTGGCATTCAGCTGATCACGCAGTTTGAGGGTCCCACAGGTTTCTTCTCATGAGTTGTACCTTCGTGTTGACTGATGCATAGGTCTGAAGGGGGCTTCCTGAGCAAATGGCCTGCCGGTCATGCTGGTGGGTCCCCACTGGGTCCCAGGTGGGGCATTAATTCCCAGCCGAATGAAGGCCAGGAGGCCAGACTCAGCAGCAAGTCATGTATGCGAGGGGACCTGTGGGGAGGGGCTGGGCGAGGCCAGGATGGGACGGGAGACAGGTGTGCAAGAGCACAGAGGAGGCAGAAAGGGCTGGGGAAGCAGGACTCAGGGGGAGGGCCAGGAGGAGTCAGACGAGGGAAGGAATGACACAAAGACAATGGGATCAGCGTGGCCACCCAGCCCACAGCCTCCTTCTCTCCTTGCTCATTGACATGGCACTTGTATTGGTGGAGCCCAGCCCAGCTCACAACCAGTCTCAACATAGCATCCCAAGCATGGAAGCCAAGACTGTTTGCCACCCCTCCTCACATAGAGGCTGGGTGACAAGAGGAAGAGATGGCTGTGGCAAGACCAGCCGGGAAGCTGACACTGGCCTAGGGACATCGGTCCCGGGGTGGCTGTGGCTGGGCAAGCCTGAAAGAGGGTAAAGGGTGGAACAGAATCTAGACCAGAAACAGAGTAGGTGCTCACTAAGGGACTAGGGAAAGCCGTTACCCTAGGCTTGGCTTCTCCCAGGGAAGAACTGGGGTGAGTAAAAGGAACTTCAAGGTGAGCTAAGGATGCTGGCCTGAGGCTGAGAGCAGCCTGGCAGAGTGGGTGAGCAGAGATTGGTAGGCCTAGTCTCTGGCAGGTGGAGGGCACGCAGGTCAGTATTCTGGAGTCCACCAAGTTGGGAGGGGGTTGATGGGCAGAGGGGGAGTCTGAGAAAACAGGAGCAGGTGGAGGTTGGGAGACTCGGACTATGGTCACAGCGTTCAGAGCAGGCTGACAAGTGCACCTGCAGCATGACTTGGGACGCGCAGCTGCTCCTACTTCAGGCCTCCCATCTGGAGGGGCTGCTGAGCAGCTGCTGCCTCCCCAGGGAGAGGCACTGGGAACGACTGGTGATTGCCAAGGCGGAGTCCCTGGTGGGTGCCCACTGTCCTCACCTGAGGAACCAGAATTTGCCAGGGCCTTCACTTTGTCAGGGCTAATATTAATTGTTCTTGAAAATAACAATAATGTCAACATTGCCAACAACATCAGCTGCCACTCAGCCAGCTGTGTCTATGATAACCTCCAATGCCTCCTGGCAGGTAACAGCATGGTAAGTCTTTCCAAAAGATAGGACCATACTGGCAATCAGTGCAAGACAGAGGGCCACCCTGGTGGTCATTTTGGTAAAACTAGGATTTTTCCAGTAAATACGTTACCCAGATGCAACTTTTTGGAGGTCCAGGCCTACGGAACTTGAAACCATTTTTAACTCAATGGCATCAGGTTATATTGGCAAAAATTGTTATACAGCCTAAAACCTCCACCCTGGCAGCAGAAACCTTTGGATACACTGGGCCAATCACCTTTTAGCAAAGGCATATTACTGTGTAAAGCTCTAATAGAACCATGTAAAGAACAGATGATCAAATCTGGCAGAGCCTGCAGCACTGCTCACCGCAGGAGACCTCCCCCGAGTCCCAGGCGGCCTGCTTCCTTTGCGCTCTGGGACGGACTGTCTGCTGCTCCGAACCCGGGCTTGGAAGTGTTTGGATCCAATTGTGAGCAGTTGATAAAAGTTCTCAGATGTTTCTCACACTGGAATCTGACCTGCTCCTCTGTTGTTTTTCCTATTTGAATGGAGATTAGAGTCTTATCTGGCTTGCTCATATCCTTTTAATTTCCTCTTGAAAATTAAAGAAAATACTTTGTATGTCTCTGATGCAACGCATATATATTTTTTCTGGCATCTGAAAAATACTTTTTAGAAATCAGTGGCCCCAAAGTGTCCCCACGTGCTGCCCGTGTTATTACATGAAGTCGAAACGCAAGGCTCCGAAGCACCAGGCTGGCCGCCCTTGCAGACTGGAAGGTGGGCCTTGGGTAGGGACTGGAGGCAGCAGTTTCTGGCACGTCGGGATGTCTGGGGGGAAATGGGATGGTCTTCCAGCCTGCAGGAAAAAATGAAAAACAGCCATCAAAAGAGAAAGCCAGGAGATATTTGACTGCTGACTACCTTGTAGCATCACAAACAAATATAGAAACTCGAAGTACCTGAAATTCTTTTGTTAATTTCTATTAGCAGTTATTAAGCCTTTTTAGGGGTATTGGTAGAAACTAGGAAGTACCCTTCTTGCTCATGTTAGCTCTTATACATTTAGTGATACATGGCTTAGTATCTTTCTAAGACACAATTCTATCTTTTGGCTTTGAGTGACATGGGGCATGACATTTCAACCATTTTAAGGAACCAATCTTCTGGTTCGTCCTCTAAGGATGAAAAAGATTAGTGAAAGGATGGGTCCAATCAGAAAAGACATGACATATCATGTCAACCATGGCAACTGGAGTTAGGCAAACACAGGAATCTGCCTAGAAGGTATAGGCATGGCCTCCTGTTGGCCTGGTGGGTGAAGGAGGCTGGCAGAGACTCATTCATCCAGCAGACATGTATTGGGTATTTCAGTGCACCAGACCCAAGCCAGGCGTGAAGATGGGAGCGGGCAGGGTGCTCCCAGGCCAGCCTGTATGCACAGCACTCACTCCCCTCAGCAAGGAGACACCAGCTACCTGCTCCAGTGAGGGCTGGGGGTGGGGGCACATCAGAGCAAGCACATGCTCACCTGTCTTAGGAGTGGGCCCCATAAAATGGTTGTTCTTGAATGTCAGTTCCAGTAGCAAAGACAAGCAGACACTTAACTGTCCTAAGAGGGCAGGAAACGTGTGTGTGTGTGTGTGTGTGTGTGTGTGTGTGCCAGTCCTGAACTCTGACCTGGGGCCAATAGGGAGAATTTACGAGATGTAACACCATAAGCAAGGTGAAGAGGCAAAGAAATGACTCACACTGGGTTGTTACAGAAAGATTTAAGCACCATAAAGACTGGCAGCTGCAGGTAAAGGGTGTCCTGGGAGCTTCCGGGGTTGGGGGAGAGGGGGTGGGCATCAATTGAAAGGGACCGTGCCGGCCAGGGCTTGACTAGATTTGATCTCTAAAGGAAACAGGAACCACAGGAATGGCATTCCATGTCCATGGTTGTGGAGGGGGGACCCAGCAGGGAAGTCCCTTAGGAGGCTCTCCTGGGCGGAGGAGAGTGCTCAGGAGGGCAGAGAGAAGGGCCAGAGCAGGAGCACGTGGGAAGGAGAGGGCTCTGCATCCATGGATGGTTCTAGCTCAGTGTCTGGGGTGGTGACACCATTCCCTGAAGCAGGGGGCTCAGAGGACTGTGTGTTCACCCAGGAAACCTCAATCAGGGATGCTGCGGGGGCAAGTCTGGGCTGAAATTAGAGATGTGGGTGTCAGCCGCATGGAAACCAGACAAGTGGGGCCTGCAGTACATGGCATTTAGGAGGAAGAGGGGGAGAGTGACGGACCGCCCACAGTGGCAGCGGACGTGGAGGGGGAGGGCTGTCAGCAGTGTTCTGTGTGTGTGGGGGGGGAGGGGTCAGAACAGGAAGGCCACCGTGGCTGAGGCAGCAATAACTTGCTGAAGTCACAGCCAGACCACGTGGGGCTGTGAAGGGAGAGGAGAGTGGGCCAGGGAAGTCACCAGAGAGGTGAGGGAGGCAGGGAGATAGCAGCAGCAGTAGGAGGTGAGTTTGAAGAGGGAGCAAAAGAGGCATTAAATGATGGAGCAAAGTTTAGATAGTGATGGGAGGAGAAAGAATTCTAGAATCCATGGAGGAGGGAGGCTTGGATCAGAAGAAAACAGGCCAAGAGGGAGGCACGCATCTGTCGCTGGGCTGAGGAAGGGTGCCGAATTGCACAGGGACCATTGTATCGCTTTTATTTTCAACTTTTCTTTTCATGATTATAAAACCAGTGTTTATCATGAAAAATTAGGAAAATATATAGAATCTATAATGTTCTGCCCTCCCAATACCTAGACATTTTTGACATCTTTTTAAAAAGGCAGATACAGCCCTGGCCAGTTTGGCTCAGTGGAAAAAGCATCGGCCTGCAGACTGAAGGGGCCCAGGTTCCATTCCAGTCAAGGGCATGTACTTCAGGTGCAGGCTCCTCCCGGCTCAGGCTCTGGTCAGGGTGCTTACAGAAGGCAACCTGTCAATGTCTTTCTCTCACACTGGTGTTCCTCTCTCTCTCACTCTCTCTAAAAGATCAATGGAAAAATATCCTCAGGTGAGGATTAACAACAACAAAAGCAAATACATACCCCCAAAAACCACACACAGAAACTTGGGATTACTGTGAGTGGCCAGTAGGCTAGATTCACTATTTTTAATTTGCTTTATCATTTCCTAATATATTATGAGGCTCTTCCCATGCATTAAATATTCTTCTAAAACATCACTTTTCAATACTGTTTTGTGTGAATATATAATTTATGTAATCAGCCTCCTACTTTGGCCATTTAGATTATTTTTCATTTTATAAATAACCAGAGGCCCATTGCACGAAATTCGTGTAAGAGTAGGCCTTGGCAGCCGCAGCGGCTGCCTGGATCCCTCCCTCCCAGGGGTGTTGGCTGCCTCATCTGGAAGGTCGTTGGGTTTAATTAGCATATTATGCTTTTATTATTATAGATGTGGCAATAAATACCTTTGTATATATATCTCTGTAAAATTCTGACTTCTCAGTATAAAATCCCAGAAGTGGAATTACTGACTCCAAAAGTACTAGTATTCTTTTTTTTTTCTTTTTTTAAAAAATAAATCTTTATTGTTCAGATTATTACAGGTGTTCCTCTTTTTTTCCCCCCCCCATAGCTCTCCTCCACCTGATTCCCCACCCCACCCCATGTCCTTACCCCCCGCCACTGTCTTCATCCATAGGAGTAAGATTTTTGTCCAATCTCTTCCCGCACCCCTCACACCTGCTTCCCCTGAGAATCATCAGTCCACTCCCTTTCTATGTCCCTGATTCTATTATATTCACCAGTCCATTCTGTTCTTGAGATTTTTTATTCACTTGATTTTTAGATTCACTTGTTGGTAGGTATGTATTTGATGTCATTTTGTTGTTCATAATTTTTATCTTTACCTTTTTCTTTTTCTTCCTCTTCTTAAAGAATACCCTTCAGCATTTCGTGTAATCCTGGTTTGGTGGCGATGAACTCCTTTAGCTTTTTCTGTGAAGCTCTTTATCTGACCTTCAACTCTGAATGATAGCTTTGCTGGGTAGAGTAATCTTGGTTGTAGGTTCTTGCTGTTCATCACTTTGAATATTTCTTGCCACTCCCTTCTGGCCTGCATAGTTTCTGCTGAGAAATCAGCTGACAGTCGTATGGGTACTCCCTTGTAGGTAACTAACCGTTTTTCTCTTGCTGCTTTCAAGATTCTCTCTTTGTCTTTTGCCTTTGGCATTTTAATTATGATGTGTCTTGGTGTGGTCCTCTTTGGATTCCTCTTGTATGGGGTTCTGTGCGCTTCCTGGACTTGTAAGTCTATTTCTTTCACCAGGTAGGGAAAGTTTTCTGTCATTATTTCTTCTAATAGGTTTTCAGTATTTTGCTCTCTCTCTTCTTCTGGCACCCCAAAAATTTGGATGTTGGTACGCTTGAAGTTGTCCCAGAGGCTCCTTACACTATCTTCATATTTTTGGATTCTTTTTTCTTTTTGTTTTTCTGGTTGGGTGTTTTTTGTTTCCTCATATTTCAGATCTTTGGTTTGATTCTTGGGGTACGTTGATCTACAGTTGAGTTTCTGTATATTCTTTATTTTAGACAGTGTATGCTTCATTTCTGACTGGTCCTTTTCCATTTTTTTGGCATTCTCATTAAGGTCCTTGAAGGTTTCACTAAGCTCCTCAGAAGTGTCATCAAGTTTCTCGGCGGTTTTTAGAAGATTCTTGAGTAACCTTATAAATGTGGTTCTGAACTCTATGTCATCCAGTAGTTTGCTTTCCTCCGTTTCTTTCATTCGTGACATGTTTCTTTGTCTCCACATTTTGGCTGCTTCCCTGTGTTAATGGAGTAGCTTTGTGTGGCAGGTGATCTATAGGGGGCAGTAGCTCAGCCTCCTCAATCACAGAGGTGGATGCTCTTGGTACACCCCTTTGTGGGCTGAGTGCAAAGTCTTGGTGTAGTTAAGCCTTAATTGCTTGGTACACTGGGAGGAATTGACCTCCAGGCCAATTAGCTGTGAGCACTCACTGTGTCTATAATGGAAGAACTGCTGTGCTGAAGATACGCTTATGGGGCAGGACTTGTTTCAGTGGGGCTTTGGTGCTCACTGAGTCTGCCTCTTGAATGTGTCACTTATGAATGTGAGGAGTTGAAATCTGGTGTCTCACACTGACCACTAGGTACACTGGCTTCTGGATCTCCAATGGGGTGCAGGTCAGCTACTATCTGAGGCCACCCAGCAGGAGCTACAGTGAGAGCTACAGTTTTCTCCTCTTTGCTTGGGGTTTGGAGGTTTTGGAGCTGTCTGACCCAGGCTATAAGTTTGCTAGATTAAGCTGTGATAGGGCAGGCCTTTCTTATGCTAACTCAGCTGCTTGGAGCTTGGGTGGGTTTGTAGGTTGTGCAGGACGGGGTCTCAGGGTGTCACTAGGCTAGGGCGTGGCAAACAGCAATGGCTGCTAGTTAGCCGGCTCTGTGTCCCCGACGGCATCCCTGAGTCCCATGCCCCAGTGCAGTAAACAATTATTCCTGCGTGCAGCTCTGCAAGCAAGCCACCCTCACTGGCAGACAGTCCAGCTTCTCCCCGTAGGAGTTTGGGTCCCCCGTGTCTCCTCAGAGACTGGATTTCAAAGTAATCCGGGGCTTATCTCCCTTCGGGTTGAAAAAAGCAATGCCTGCCACCAGCCCGGATCACGTGCCTCCGTACCTCAGCTTTTCAGCGCTCATGCACGTCTCAATGCTCTTTTCTCTTTCCTTCTAGTTGTAGAACTTCCACTCAGCCAGCTTTCCCGTGGTTCTGGGTGATAGACGTTTTGTCTTTTAGTTGTAGTTTTGAAATTGTTGTGCGAAGCAGCAGTTTAGGTGTTTACCTACGCTGCCATCTTGGATTCTACCAGTACTAGTATTCTGAATGCATACAAAGCATAGTATCAGAGTGCCCGCAAGATCACTGAGATTGTCGTACGCTCCCGGCAGCACTGGATTCTTGGGGGCGCTGGTGTGCGTGGACAGTTATATCACTTTTTAAAGAGGCTGACTTAAAGCTCCTGAATGTCCTTTCTGCCGCCCCTGCACCCCGCCATCCCCTCCGACCACACCACACTGGCCAGCTATCTCCCCTCTAGGCGCTGCTGAGAGCAGGAATCCCATCTCATTTACTGGTGCACCCCCAGCAATCAGCACACTGTCTGCACTGAGTGACATGCATGGAGGGTGGTGATAGACAATTGCTTTGCTATAGTGGGAAGGCCCACTGTTTCGGGAAAATGAGGTTTCTCATTCCTTGCAGGGACCATACCCACCAATCAGGACAGCCACACCTGCCCCTATGGCAGGAAAACGTCTCTTCTTTCTCTACAAAGTAGAACATCTGACTCAAGAATTAACTGTGCCCACTGGTTAGATCTTATATTTATTAGACTCCCTTTATCCTTCCCTCTGATTAAAATATCCTTATGTCATTTTTGAATCTCTGTGAAGCCAGGGTGTTAGTAATTTTAAAAGGTAATTTAAAAATAATTTTTTTTAAAATGATGAATCAACATCCTCTTTCCTATGTCAAACAAGATTAATTTTCTTAGTTCCTTTTACTTCTTCCATTCAGAAAGACATGTTTATAAACTGGATTTTCTAGTAGTTGATACTTGGCTATATTCTGAATCAAAAAACCTCCACTAAACCTGTCAGTTAGAAATGACATTTTATGGACAATTAGGGAATCTTGATATACTATATAATATTATTAAATTAATGTTACTTTTCATAGTTATGATACTGTGGTTAAGTACAGGATGTTCTTTTTAGAAAATGCATGCTGAAAGTCTGCAACCTTTTTTCAAACAGTTCAGCAAAAAAAGGTACACATGTATAGCATGCACATAGAAGGAGCAAGAGTGAAAGAACTGACGGTGAAAAGGTGGCAAAATGTTAACAGCTAGAAGCTCTTCATTGTAATATTCTTTCAGCTTTTCTGTAGGCTAAAAAATACTGGTTTAAAAGAAAAAGGTGTGATACTCGTTTGCATATTACTAATTAAAAAGAAAAACTTTGAGCCCTAGCTGGTTTGGTCGGACTGCAACCGGGGCATCTGCCCTGACCAGGAATCAAATCATGACCTCCTGGTTTATAGGTCATGCTCAACCCACTGAACCATGCCGGCTGGGGCAGGATAAATGCTTTTCAACAGAAACATTTTATTTTGAAATGTTACATACATACATCTTACATTGCAGTTTAAGAAAATAAACCCTCTTAGCCCAGACTTACACTGGGTACCCGTTCCTGTGGCCGCTGGGGGTGACTGGCCTTCGCAGGGGCTCGTCGCCGCCCCACTGCACACCAGCCAGCCCCTTCCGCCTCGTCTTCCCCGTGTTGGTCATGATCTGGTGGGAGGAAAGAGAAAAAGGGGCTGGAAAAAGCATCTTGAAAGCTGACTAGAAGTAGAACTTACTATATTTAATACATCAATCTATAGGAGCACGAGGCTTTGCAAATAAGAGGATGGATTGCAGGTTTGGCTCAGTGGATAGAGCGTCGGCCTGCGGACTGAAAGGTCGTGGGTTCTGTTCCGGTCAAGAGCATTTCTTTGGTTGCGGGCACATCCCCAGTAGGGGCGTGCAGGAGGCAGCTGATCAATGTTTCTGTCTCCTCGATGTTTCTGACTATCCCTTTCCCTTCCTCTCTGTAAAAAATCAATAAAATATATTTATTAAAAAAAAATAATAATAGAAGAGGATGGATCATGCCACAGAGTATTTAAATTTTCTCCTTGGGTTTGTGTATTACACTATTTAGTAATATAAATTAAAAACAAAAATCAAACCATAAAAAAAAGGAGATGAGCCCTAGCTGGTTTGGCTCAGGGGATAGAGCATCGGCCTTCGAACTGAAAGGTTCCAGGTTCAATTCCCGTCAAGGGCACAGGCCCGGGTTGGGGGCCTGATCCCCAGTAAGGGGCGTACAGGAAGCAGCTAATCAATGGTTCTCTCTCATCATTGATGTTTCTAACTCTCTCTCCCTCTCCCTTCCTCTCTGAAATCAATAAAGAAAATTAAACAAAAAAACCCAAAAAACAAAACAGAGACAAAAACAGTTGAATATAGTAATATCACATCTCTGGAGAGGACCAACTTTTGAACATGAGAAGGGAAAAAAGACAGATTTAGTTTCATGAAAAATTAACGTTTCCACCCTGGCTGGTATTCTAAGTGGTTAGAGTGCTGTCCCCTGCCAAGGGTTGCGGGTTCTATTCTGGCTCCAGTTGGGGTGAGTGCGGGAGGCAACCACAGCAACAACAAATTTAACATTTCCAATTATAGAGCATATTAAAGATAAGCAACAGACTAAGAAGAAATATTTGCAGCAAATTTAAGCGATTAAAGGTTAAAATTTTCATCAGATAAGGAACTCTTATAGATAAGTGGGCAAAGAATTCCAACAGCCAAGGCACAAAACAGAAAATATCACCATAAAATAGAAAAATGATGAATCTTACAAATGAGAAAGTGAAGAAATAAAATGAAGTCACCATAGTCAAGCTGCTAAATTACTAAAATCAAGTAAGTTGAGGCCTGAGGAAATGATTCTATTCTTGCTTTAACTAGTCTGGGAACTTGAACTTTGGAAGTTTCTAGTCCTATGTCAATGCCTGGATATACAACAGACCCAGACAACCTTCTGAAGGACTGAGGAAGAATGTGTGAGTACCCAGACCACCTGACATCCAGTTTCCAGACCATGGCCATCTCTGACCAATTCAGAGGCTAAGAATGCAGAACTGATTCTTTTCAAGAACGTACTTTTTACTGTAAGAGCCCTCAGCTTTTCTTTCTTCTTCGGAAAGCTGGGTATTGCCTAGTTGTGTTTCTGGTTTGCATACCCTAAGACCCTTGAATAAATCTTTATTATTTATTTCTACCTGAAGCCTCCTGACTCTTTTTGAGTTTTTCAACACAACTAATTAGAAACTACAATTTTAGCCCTGGCCAGGTGGCTCATTTGGTACAAAGGGTCCCGGGTTCGATTCCGGTCAAGGGCATGTACCTTGGTTGCAGGGTCCTCCCGACCTGGGTCCTGGTCAGGCAGGAGGCAACCAATCAATGTGTTTCTCTCATATCGATGTTTTTCTCTGTCTTTCCCTCTCCCACTCTCTCTAAAAAATCAATGGAAAAATATCCTCGGGTGAAGATTAACAAAAAACAAAATGTTAGTGACTAGAAATTAGAATCTCTTTTGGAAAGCAGTTTGGCATTTTATATCAAGAGTCATAAAACTGTTCATATCCTTGGGTGTCAATCACAGTGAAAGAATCCCAAATATGAAAAATGTTAAATAAATAAAGTTGTTGTTACAAAATTATTATAGAGTGAAACTGGAACAATCTAACTGTCCAGTAATAGGGGAATAATTAAGTAAAACATGCATGTTCATTTGAAATATTATATAGCCATTTACACCGATAAATGCTAGGTTATAAAGAAAATGTCTATTTAAAAAATTAAATAAAAGTCAAGTTATAATACTGCACATAAATGATGCTTTTGATTATGCTAAAAGTATGAAAAAAGACTGGAAGGATTTAGTCAAAGATACCAAATGATTGCAGTGGCTATGTGGGATAGTAGAACCAAGAGTAATTTTTCCAAGTTTTCTGTAATACGGTTGTATTATGTTAATAGTTTAGTTGTCCAAAAAAGAAATCGCTGAAAAACTGGTGAAATTAAATAAAGTCTATGGACTGCTCCAACACCCATTTCCTGGTTTGATAAGTGCTGCAGTTACATAAGGTACTGACTGAGGAAACTGGGTGAGGGGGCATGGGACCTCTCTGCAAGACTTTCTCAACTTCCGGTGAATTTATGATTATTTCAAAGAAAAAAGTTTAAATTTTTAAAAAATTGGAAAAATATCTGTGATTTCTTGATTTCTACGGACAAGTTATTTGGGTTTATCAACAACTATGTGAGTGGAGGAGAAGAAAAAGGGTCACTTTCTGATGGAAAGCATCAATAGGCCTCACCTGTTGTGGGGACAGCCACTGGCTAGGGCAGTGGGCGGCAGGCAGGCTGCCTAGCCCTGCACTGGGAAGGGAAGGGGAAAGACAGGAGAGAGAAGGGGAAAGACAGGAGAGAGAAGGTGGGAGGGAGGCCTCTACCCTCTTGGAGGAAATGGAACATAATTAAGCTTTCCAAGTAAGAATTAAAACGTAGTTTTGTTTCCCTTTATGTAATGTGAAATTCGCAAGAGAGCTGTTTGAACTGCAATCACTTGATATTGCTGTCCACTCTGACCTCCCTGGCACACTGCCCCCACCCAGGATCTAGGCCTCACCACAGAGCAGGCCCCTTACGTCCAGTTCTCAGCGGTACTTTAGGACCTTTCATGCCTTCTCTTCCCCCCTCGGTTGTGCCAGTCAGAACACTTGGGTCTTTCCACACAGAGCTGAGGGGCCTAAATCTGAAGCTCCGGGGAAAGGGAGACAGTGAATACATGGGTTCTTTCAAGTCTGTTGCCAGCCCTCTGCCTCCTCCTCCCCACTCCACTGTCCTTTGGAGACTGACCCTCCCTCTTCCTTCCTAGAGGAGAGAAAACATATCATTGATATTTGAGTATTTCAGCCTTTGGAAAACCCAGGCAGCCAAACCAAGTCCGTAAAATTTCACAGACCTAAGAAATAATTTATGGTGGGTGCTATCTGTTCCCTTCAATGGGTGAGGAAACCAAGTCTGGTTTGTGGGACAGAATGGTCTGGTTTATTATCAAGGTCCCCAAGGAGAGGTCCTTGGTGAAGAGGGTTCAGTGTGCAGGGCCCAGGACCTCTGCATGTGGCATGCCTGGTGTCTCAGAGCAGCCACTGTTTCCTAGTTATCCTACAACCCTCTGAGTTTGCAGGGGGAGCCGCGTTGTGGCCCATGTGATTTCTGGGCCCCTCAGCTGCAAAGGAGCCTTTCTGAGCTGGCAAGATCATAAACAGTATCTGGTTCAACAATCTGCTGTCTACAGAGTTCCACAGAAATGCTCAGGGGTTGCTGGGAGAGAAAAAAGAAAGGGTTCCTGGCACCCACCTGACTATCCAGAGGAACTCAGCTTTCTCTGTCACAGATGGAGAGTGTATTTGAAAGAACAAAATCTGCCTCTAAAAGTTCTGCTGCTAAAAGAATTTAACCACAATTTAAAAAATGCAGCTCATAATTTAGCTGAATGTAATTTACTCAGTAGCAAAAGATGGTTAACACATGCCAATTTAGGTGAAAGATGTATTTTCCATTTACAGTAGGTCCTCGGGTTACGTTGGAGATCCATTCCTACGGCGCGACGTAATAACGTGATTTTCGCCGTAAGTCGGAACCTACCTACATAAGCACCTTTGTCACTCACATGGACACATACACAGCAGTAATGAAGTGAAACAGTAAAAAAATTTAAAAGAAAGTTAATTCCTGACGTTTACTTGTGGTAAATAAATAATAAAAAACATAAAGCACATATGTATATACGTCGAAATGACGGAACTTTTTTTTTTTAATAAATAAATGGGAGATGGCGAAGTAACCACGAAATGACTTACGAGTCCGACGTAACCCAAGGACTGCCTGTACTAGCTTTTGAGTACTGATGAATCACTTAAAGAAATTATGGCATATTATAAAGTATAAAGTATAAATGTATATACTTTAAAAATAGCTTCCCAGACTCCCTTGCAGCTAGGGGCTATGTGATCCAGTTCTGACCAGTAAAAAGTAGGTGGATGTCACCAGATGGAGCTTTGGGAAAAGCACATGGAGGGGGTGGGTCTGGCTGGCCTGCATGTTTGGCCTTCTCCCCAACTTTATCATGAATTTAATTCAAGAGTTGCATCCATCATCTCATGACCAAGAAGCTCAAGCACATGGATGAAGGGCTGACACACAGGGCAGAACTACTACAGGGCTAATGGAATTAAAGCTCCCAGGCCCCAGAGGGGGCCCTAGTAATGTGTTTTTGTTTGGTCATATGTTTTTGTAAAATTTGCAGAAGTAGGATATTTGTAATCACTTAATACTGCTGTTTTCTTCTACTCAGACTTCCCTTGTAACAAACAAGATGTGAAAATTAAGAAGCTGGACAGGTAGATAATTACTACTAAGCATGGGCAGACCTTCAGATATTATGAAGGTCCCTACGTGTGACCTTTAGTTGTATTCTAATCCCTCTTCTGTTCACCAACAGGTCTACTTGTGACAGGTAGCTAGGGCCACTTCAGGGCACTTCAGGGCCACTGGAAACACACTGGCTAACATGGAACTTCTCATAAACACAGTATCGTAGCAGAATAGACCAAACGCTCATATGTTATGGCAAACCTTCAGGGCATCAATGGTCCATCTCTCCTTTCTATTTCAGGGCCCCCAGCCCCTTCACGTGGTACTTACTCCCAAGTACTCCGTGGTCAGAAGCTTCTCGCCTGAGAGTTCGCCGAGCTGTGGCTGGATCAGTTCGTCTTTGTCCAGATCGGCTTCCATGGTGTCATGGTCCTCCTGTTTCAAAAGATACATGGGGTGAATGCTCTGGACCCCCTGCCACAAGTTCCCAGCGGGCACTTGCCACAAAATGAGAAGGCTTTAGGCCAACCAGAGCAATGCATGGGTCTGCATTTCAAAGGGTCTCAGGGGCAGTCTGCCTTCTGCTCACACCTCTCCAGGAAGATGAACGGGAGAGTGCTAACCCACCTCTTTAGGAAGCAAGGTGCCTATTAAACACTTCCACGACCACAGCTGAGAAGAGGTTCAATAAGACGCTCTACGGTCTTGAATGTATCAATGTTAACATCCTGGTTGTGGCATTATACTATAATTTTGCAAGCTGTTACCATTGGATGGAACTAAGTAAAAGGTACATGGGATTGTTCTGTAGTATTTCTAACAATTGCATGTGAATCTACAATTACCTCAAAATAAAAGTTCCAACTGTAAAAAGAGAAGAGTTAAAAACAAAATAATAGCATTTATGAGCTGGTACGCATCTGTGTGTAATGAAATGCCAGCTGAGCAGCAGTCATAGTAACGGGGGCCCTGTGGTCCTTTCCCACCCCCCGCTAGGACTTGGGCGAGTGCACTGTCCTTTGCAGGTTAAACGATAAAGATCAGTATGAACAGACCAGACCTTTGTCTGACAGGGGCACTGACCAAGGAAGGACGGAGTCCACATGAAGTCAGGGAACTGGCCTGCTGTGGAAGCGGGAAAGGGGGATGGGTGGGCCTGGGAGGAAGCTGGCAGTCCAATGTGGGGGGTGGGGAGGGGCTCGTAGAGGGGGAGCCCCAGGTCATCACGCCCTGGTGACCATAGTTCCTGAGATCATCTAACCAATCCTTCCCCTAATTCCTTGTCCACTCAACACCCTGTAATTTGGTTCCTCTAAACTTGCCAACAGGAAGAGAAAGCTCTATTCTGCAAACATGAGTACCCTGTTTTATTTTCAAACTAATTTCCAATCGTTCTGGATGCTCCAGGCTTTTGTGAATTTGATTTATCTGAGTCAGTTTCCAAGGAATCTGAAAGCTCAAATTCCCAGGAGGACTGCCTCTGGGTAGGGCTGTGGCGGGGCTGGGGGGGGGGGGGGGGGAAGGGGGGCGCGGCGGGGGTGGTGGTGAATGGGGTGTGCAGGCCTGTCTTTCCAAGCTCATTTCAGGACACAGATAGTCAGCGCCATCTGCCATCACTAGACAGTGTCACCCAGGATGGGCTGTCTGAAGAAAAGGGGATTTGACTCATTCTAAGTGGTCCCCTAAGGCAGAGCAGAGCCAGCAGGCTCCAGAGCCTTCTCTGTCAGGCAGCCTGTCTCACTGGTGGGAGGGGCCACGTGGACTCCCACCAGCACACACTGGAGAGCATTTAAGTGGTGCCCTCATATAGAACCATTGAGGAACCTGCTTTCCATTTCCATAGCGCCTTCCGTCCTAACTCTTACAACGACTGTGTGGATCCTTCCATTATTATTTTGTTTGACGTGGAAAACAAGCCTGAGACAGTGACAACTCCATGGTGACAGCCTGGCCTGGGGCTCGGGGCAGCCCCTTTCTGCCCAGACTGTTTTTGGCTTGGCCACTTGAGGCCTGCAGAGATGCCTGTTTCCGAGGAGGCCCAAGCAGACTCACCAGGTCATCTGAGGCCCGAGGGTGCCCAGTGCCTGGTTCAGGTTAAGCTCAAGGGGCAGAGAGTGTGAAGAAGAGGGCCACAGCAGCATTCTGGAGTCCACAGTCTCATCCCGCTCTCTTCCCATCCCATCTAATCACAGAGAATCCACTCCGATCCACCTTGGAACACCAGGTTCAGGGTCGATCTAACCCCTCCCTAGTCCTAACTCATTCGCGACAGCCAGGGCAGAGCCTTCTCCTGGTGGGGCTTCGCCTGAGTAGGCAGCTCAGCCAAGTGTAGCTACCCACTATCCTGAAATTTCACGCGGGGACCCTCAGAGGCAATGCCATTTGCGAGGCCCTGCCTGGGGTCAGCACTGAGACAGCTAGGGAAGATGGACACCGTGGCCTTGGCTCAGAGTTCAGTTTACTAAAATACCAACACCTCAGTGACCAAACAGTGTGTGCAATACTTGATTATTTCAGGAAAGTGACTGCTCCTTGTGAACAATAGCAGTGGGCTCTGTGGTCAGAGTGAGTGGCAGGGCGCTCTGGGCAGTGGAGTCGTATTTCAGCCCTTTTCCAAGGAACGAAGCCTTGGAGGCACCGGCTGGAAATGGGCACGTGAAGTGTGATTTCACAGAGGTATTGGTGATATGCCACTTCCCTGCCAGGATGGAATATGAAACGTTAAGAAACAAAGCAAACGTCCACATTCCATTTCAATGGAAAATAAATGGTCAATAGCTAACCTCGGTCAACACTGGCGAAGTATTTCTTTACCCTGGACAACAAGTACAAGTGTGAGACATTCACTTGCCGGTCAAACCACACTCATACAAACTAGTGACCGCAATGAAAGCTTGATGTATTAACTTGCTCAAAAAACGAGTTTGTAAGAGATTTGTCGAAATATTTATTTTTGTTTTTGGTTAAAACAAGTTGAAGTTTTTTTCATTAAAAGTAGCGTATAGTTTTTTTTGGTAATTGATAGCCCTTTCCTAACCTCCAGAAACACAGGACAAGGTCTGCACTTGGTCCCTAATATACACAACCTTTCACTAGAAGTTGACTCGAGTTGCAGCTTACTGTGTAAGTGAGGACGAGAGAAAACAGGCACCACAGCCATCCACTCACCACCATCTCTCTACTAGCAAAACAGAGGCAAATACCACTGGTGCTTTCAAGAATATCATGTTAATGTTAAATGCATAAATGGGAGAAAACGGACATGAAAATCATTTTTCAGTTGGTAGTTCTTGGTTAAGACAGTTTTGTACCGAGCTCTAACTGGGAAGCCATGGCTCTTGTCAGTGCCTAGGTTTCCCCATCCATCCATCGAGGTCATCTTGCTGACCCCTTTAAAATCATGACTTAAATTCTCTGGTCTTGAAAAGGCATGTGCTGTATAGATGTAAACAAGTCACTGTCATCATCTTTCTAGGAAACGCTGATATTGGTGAAAAGGAAATGGAGGCATCGCCAGGGCTCCTGAGACTTACAGAGCCACAGTAAACTGAGCTGAGCCAGTGGAGCTGGAGAGTGCAACTGAACAAAGAGAGGCAAGAGCTGAATTCAATACTATTCAGTCTAATTCCCAGCCTCTCTGGGAAACTATGCGGGAGGGAGGTTCGGGAAGGTGAGGAAACCAGGGGGTGTGGTGGGAAGTGTAAGCAGAGAGCTGACCAAGAGGATTAGAACCACTGAGGATGTATAAGAACTTTCTGCAGTGGGCAAACCTAGGACACATTCAGTGACAATTACTGCTCAAGCATTACATCCGGGAGAGAGGCAACTACTTCCTGTTCCTTCCCCAGTTCCTTCCCTAGTTTCCTTGGGAAGGATTCTACTCCCCTCACTCAAGTGCAGGCAGCTGAGGGTGGCGATGCCCCAGGGCCAGAGCTCATGTGAAAACAGCACCAGCCACATCGCTAACTTTCCGAGCTGCTCTTGAAATGCCAAATGAAACATATTTTGCAATCCACTTAGTGAAGGAAGGAGGTAAAGGATAAGAAAATGCTTCAAGAATAAATGCCTCCTTAGGGTGGGGTTTTAAATACCTTTGTTGGAAGGAATTTTACTAAAATTACTGGCCTTTATGTGCTCTAGCAGCGTGCATCAGATTACTAAAGGCAGAGCTTAGGGGTAACTGATTACTTCAAGAAATTAAGAGTGCCTCATAAGAAAGGCACTTGAGGTGAGAGGAATTTAGGTGCTCTAATGCGAAGCTTCCCCGTGGCAGCTCGGTGATCTTATGACACAAGATGCTTAACTGGAGCCTTTAGATACATAATACTCCAGACTGACCAGATTCTAAGCAATTGGCCTGAAAATAAAACTAAGGTTAACCACTAAATGCATTTGAAAACTCAGATTCTTTCAGATATAATGAGGAGAGCAGAATGTATTCAAGTGGTTTTACATATGACAAGTAAAAGTATCCAGTGTGTTTTCCACTTGAAATAATTATAAGACTGCTAGCAACAGTTTAAATTTGAGACACCTTAGAACACTGCATTGTAAATCTCACTCTTTGTAAAAATAAGAGAAAAACACTCCGCATGGGAGAGAAAGGGTGGACAAGGTGACTGGGCAGGCAGCATCGTCAATATATTTCCCCTAGTGGAATGGACCCTTTCTTTCCCTTTTTGCTTTTTCCTGGGGGGCGGGGTGGTGGTGGTGGTGGTGCCCAGGGCTGGGGTGGAGCAGGTCCTGAATCCTCAAGGACACACCATGATGCCTGGAAGTTGTTTGGGACAGCAACTTCCCCATCCACAAAACACATCCAGGTAATGATGGCTGGTCTAACTACCAGTCCCGTTCAGGAAATAACCACATGATAGAAACCAGAGAAATCCCAAGGTCTTTACTTCTTTGATTCTTCTAACCCATTGCTTTAGCTGCTCAATTTGCTTGCTTAAACGTTTTCTGAAGTCTAAGTGAAACAGCAAGATATATCGTGATAATGGCAAAATGCTCTGTGAAAAGCCACACATTAAAATATGTAATACACAGACTTGGAGGCTCAATAGGACGGGAAGTGAAAGACAGCAGGAAGCTTTTGTGGGACAGAGAGAGGAAGCAACCATCATCACACCAGCAAGAAGACTTGTGGTTGCTTCTAAACAGGGATCCTGACTCAGTTGATGGGGGGTTGGGGAGGGCTCAGGGGAAGAACAGACTCAGGGACTAAGTGTGCCCAGCCCTGAGTGAAGTAGGAGGGTGGGGCTAGACAAGAAACCATCAGCCAGAACTGCACACACCCCCCTGACACAATGTCAGCAAGAATGTCATAAGAAAAGACTATTATTCAATAAACCACTATGTTCAGAAATAAGGTTTAGATGAACCTCAACATCTTCATAGAATCTATATGAAGCAGATTTGAAAAGTAAGAATTTGTCAGTGTTTCTCAAGTTCCTGGGGCGGAGGGGGAGTGATGGGGAAGAGGAATATGAATTTGGTTTTTCAGGAAAAAAACCTCACAGGCTGGCTGTTACCGAAATCTGCACTGGGAACAGCCTCCTTCCGGCCTTCTTACCCACAGAGGGTGTCCGACCTCTCTTCTCCCTGCTTTCCACCTCCAGCTCCAACCCCACCACCGCCGGCCTCGGCTCCAGCTCCGGCCAGGCAGCACATGTGGGGCCTCAACTCCAGCAGACCTCAGTCTGCATCCATCTAGACCACCCCTGGTTGTGATGATGATGTTAAAACTCAATGCTAACACACACTGAGTCTGTGTCATCACCAGCACACGATAAAGGGGGTACAGAGAGGCTCCTGTGCTGCCCTTTCTCTTCCCTGTCACCTTGGACTTGGAAGGAGGGCACAGCACACATGATCAAATGCACACACGACACGAGACAAGACCCTGTCGGCTTCAATAAGCTGCCCTGCCACGGAGATGTCTCTCAGGGATCAAGACAGTGTCTAGCCTCGGCGTTAACGCCCAGCCCAAGGTCCTGGGTGAGAGACCTGTCCTGCATGGCTCTGGAGGAAGGAGGGAGAGAGAACCACTACGTGGACAGAAGGGAAAGAAAGGAAATGGTCATTTCTTGGTGTCCATTATTTGCCACAGATTAACTCACTGATTCCACAATTCTGTAATGAGTATTTATTTTTATAGATGAAGGAACAGAGTTAGTAATGTGAAAGAAAATACAAAGGTAGCTGGGGTCTCACTGAGTGGGGCTTTGGATGCTGCCTTTAGCAAATTTTAAAAAATTTTTTAAAAACATTTTTATTGATTTCACAGAGGAAGTGAGAGGGAAAGAGAGATAGAAATATTAATGTTGAGAGAGAATCGTTGATCAGCTGCCTCCTGCATGCTCCCAACTGGAAATGGAGCCTGCAACCCTGGCATGTGCCCTGACTGGGAATCGAACCACGACCTCCTGGTTCATAAGTCAACACTCAACCACTAAGCCACACCAGCCAGGCAGCAACTTAATTTTATTAGGTGATGAGGGGCATAGAAATGTCTTTTGAAAGGATCATGTGAAAGTGTATGCAAATGGGTCAACCACTATGGGGAGCAATTTGACTGTATCTAGTAAAGATGAGACCCTTGTGGCCCCTGACCCAACAATTCAAGGTCTAGCTATGAACCTCAGAGAAGCGCTCACACATGTGTACAAGGAAACAGGGATGGGGAGCCTCTATCCCTCAGAAACGAACGGACAAACGCAGTGGTTCTGTCTTACAATGGAACACCACACAGCACTTGATGGATGAACTCGGCAACATGTATTGGTACGAATAAATCTCTAACATGTAATGTTGAATGAAGAAAGCAAGTTGATAAGTGAATTGCACAGTATTGTGCCTCCTGTGTAAAACTAAAAACCACAAAACAAAATGTATATTGTTTATAGAAACAAAGATATTATAAAAGCACAGAATCGTCTGTAGAATCTATACCAACTTCAGGATAGCAGTTAATTCTGGCAAGGGGAGGATGGCAGAAGGATGAAGGAACAGGTCCCCACCTCTTCTATTACTTTGTGGAATGTTGAAATGTTCCCCAATTTAGAAATGAAGTGTTCATGTCCCTGCATGACTTGAGCTTTAGGAAGAGGACCTGGTGGCCACATGCAGGACAAGCTGGGAAGGGAAGAGACTGAGGCTAGGCAATCAGTAGAGAGGAGATGAGGCAGAAGCCAGCAGGTGGAATAGAAAAGGAAATGAAGAGGAAGAGGAAAGTAACCCTCAAAATGATGACCCAGAGTCTGGAAGATGACAGTGTGAGGGAGAAGGAACAATCACAGATCGCTTAATAGTTTACAGATGCGAGCCTGGGATGGTTGGCAGTTGACTAACATCAGTGTTGGTTCACGCCCACATGAGCTTTACATCTGTTTGTTGAACATGTATCAGGGGTGTCAAACTGAGCTGAGCGCTGCTCTAGTTCATGGTAGCTAGGAATTGGCCCATTTAGAGAAACTGAGGCTTGTACATGGCAGAGTCAGGATCCAACCAGGACCCTGATTCAAACAATTCTGACAGCCTAGAAACCATGAGATCCACAGGCCACCTTTTCCCAGTGCCTCAAAGCTCAGTTCAAGTACAGGAGTGACAAGAGCCGCCTGGGACTTCCTGAATTCACATGGCAGTTTTATTTTTCATTGTGAAAATCGCACTCTGAGTGATCACTTGACGTCACTTTTCAGTTAATACCTTCTAACAGCGTTTCTCCTCTGTCAGAATAAGGCCCTGTCCTTTCCAGGGCTCCAGGTGATTGGACCTTAGTGAACTTCTCTGATTCCATATCCTATTCCCACTTCTTGCTGTTCCTAGAATTCCTCCAAAATGCTTCTACCTCCTGGCCTTGACCTATGCTGTTCCCACTGTCCACCATGCAGCCTACTCCCCCACGCCCTCCTCCTTTACTGCTCTTCAGGGCACATGACACCATTTGACATTATTCCTATTGGCTTATTTGTGTGAGGTCTGCTTTCTCCTGACAGAGTATCTTTGTTGCTTATTGCTATATCCCTAGATAGAGTATCAGGCCTAGAATAGTGCCTAACAGCCTCTGGCAATAGAAACATGGGGAGTCAGTCAATTCTCCTCTACAGAAATCAAGTGTGACAGATTCATTAAAAACCATCATTTCAGGGCAATGGAAGATGACCAATGACAGAGAACAGCTTGAGAAGGGTTTGCTCACTGGGGAAGAGCTATTAAAATTAGGCAAGAATGGTGCATTCATGGTCCCTGTGCCTAGGCGAGTTCCCACCGATTTCAGGCAGGAAAACCCACAGCTGTACTGGTTGAAGGTGTGGACTTGGTAGAGGACAAGCAGCAGAGCAACTAGAAATGGGGGTGGGAGGTTGTCTCTGGAAGCAAGAGCCATGGAAGGACTGAGATGATAAAACACCCAGCACCCCTGACAGGCTGCTGAAGTGCAGAGAACTCCAGGAAGCCCTGAGAAACGAAAAGCTTGGGGAAACTTACAAACTTTCTGTGCTTTCCATTGTGTTCCTCAACCTCCACACAGTTCAAGCGGCAGAGGTGGAAACCTTATTGGCTTGAGGTATGTAAATACCATCTCTGCTCAGATCTCTCCACAGTGAAACTATGTGGAGAGACCAGAAGGGCAGGGAGATAATAAGCAGATACCCCAGCTGCATACCACATTGGAGAGAATTTCACAGAGATCAGGCAAGCTAACCGCATGCTAAACAAAACAGCACCAACTCAGCAGAACACAACATAACCCAGAATCACTACAACATCAGCTACTATGCCTGCTTTTCAAAGGAAGGCATCACTAGACATGGTCGAGAAACAGAAGAGTGTGGTCAGTACTCAGAAAAAATTAACCAGCAAGTAGAACTAGTTTTGAGTGGGCCCAAACAAGCACTTCAAAGCACCTATTATCAAAATATTTAAAGAATTAAAGAGAAATGTGCTCAAGAGTTAACGGAAAATACACTAAAAATGAGTGAAAAACAGGAAATCTCAGTGGGGAAATGGACACTCTAAAAGGGAACCAAATGGGGATTTTAGAGCTGAGAATACAATAACGGAAATGAAACTTCATTGTATTTTGCTCAGTGGTGGATAGGAGATGCCAGAAGCATCAGTTAATCGGAAGACAGATCAATGGGCTCAAAGAACAGAGAGAAGAAACACTGAAGAAAAATGAAGAAAGCTTTTGAGAGCTGTTAGACAATATTGAGTATTATAATATGTGTGCAAGTGGATTTTAAGGAGAGGAGAGAGAGAAAGGGACAGAAAAAATACTTGAATAAATAATGGTAAACACTTCCAAAATTTGGTGAAAAACTGTAACTTTTAGATCAAAGAAACTAAATGAACCCTAAAAAGGATAAAGAAAATCACACCTAGGCACATCAAATTGCTGGGAGCCAAAGCTAAGGAGAAAATCTTAAGTAACAAGAGAAAAGCAACTCATCACATACAGAGAAACAATGATAAATGACAAATAATAGCTGGATTCTTCTCAGAAACAATGGATAGAATGACATATTCAAAGTGTTAGAGAAAAACCTGTTGACCAAGGAGTCTAACTCCAGTGAAAGTATTCTTCAAAAATAAAGGTGAAATAGAGACAGTTCCAGATTTTTTTTTTTTTTTTTTTTTTTTTTTTGGTTTGTTTTGTTAATCCTCACCCAAGGATATTTTTCCCATGGATATTTCGGTGAGTGGGAGGGAGGGAGGGAGGAAGGGAGGGAAGGAGAGAGACAGAGAAACATTGTTGTGAGAGAGACGATTGATTGGTTGCTTCCCGCCTGCACTGGACTGGGGCTGGGGATCAAACCTGCAATCCAGGTACATGCCCTTGACCAGAATCAAATAGAAAAATATCCTTGGGGGAGAACTTTTAAAAAATTTAACATAAAAGAAGGCAGGAAGAATAGAGGAACAAACACGTGATAAACAGAAATCAAATAGCAAATAGCAAGATTAAACATTACACTAAACATTAGATCTTTATCTCACATCATACACAAACATTAACTAAAAATGATCCTAGATCTAATGCTAAAGAACTCCTAGAGAGAAGCATAGAGCAAGTCTCTGCAATGTTGATTTAGGCCAGTGGCCATCAACTGGGTATGCTTTTGCCTCCCAGGGGACATTCAGCAATGTCTGGAAACACTTTTGGTTATCACAACTTTGGAGTGGGGCGGATAACACAGGCGTCTACTGGGTGGAGGCCAGGGATGCTGTTAAACATCCCACAATGCAAAGGACAACCCTAGCACCAAGAATTATCTGGCCAAAATGGCAACAGTGCCCAAGTTGATAAACTCTGGGTTGAGCCAAGGTAGAATGCTCTTAAGTATAAGGATTTATCAAATAGGTCAAAACTAGAAATCTACATGCCTCACTACAGAAAGGTACTATTATTCCAAAAATCTGTGATAATAGGGAAAAGCCATGAACTGCTTTGGTATTTATAAAAAACTAATGGCCTGGTGCATGAAATTTGTGCATGAAGGGGGTTCCCTCAGCCCAGTCTACACCCTCTCCAATTTGGGAACCCTTGGGGGACATCCCTCTCACAATCTGGGATCACTGGCTCCTAACCGCTCACTGGCCTGCCTGATTGCCCCTAACCTCTCTGCCTGCCTGCTTGATTGCCCCTAACTGCCTCCGCCTGCCTGCCTGATCGCCCCCAACTGCTCCCCCCTGCTGGCCTGATCTCACATTAGCTCCTCACAGTTCACCCAGATTTGGTTCTGATAGGTCAGTTTCTATGCCAGTCAGCGTCTCTGGGCCTATATCTGGGCCTGATCAGAGAGGTGGGGCTGATCAGCAGCCCCTGCAGAGGCCTGGAGAGAAACAGAGGCCTGGCTGCTGGCAAAGCCCGGAGAGAAAGAGAGAGGAAACGGCTGCCATGGAGGCTGCAGATCAGACCCTGACTCTCTCTCTGGGCCTGATCCGCAGCTCCCTTGGCAGTCAGTGCTGGGTCGCACGGTAACCCAGCACTGACTGCAGGACTGACTTCCAGTGTTTGGTTGAGCCTTTGGTCATTTTGGATGTTACGGACCCTGTTTTTTTAAAAAATATATTTTTATTGATTTCAGAGAGGAAGAGAGAGATGGAAACATCAATGATGAGAGAGAATCATTGATCGGTTGCCTCCTGCATGCCCCCCCCCCCCGCCCCCCACCCCGGGATCAAACCCACAACCAGGACATATGCCCTTGATCAAGATCAAACCTGGGACCCTTCAGTCCACAGGCTGACGCACTATCCACTGAGCCAAACCAGCCAGGGCTGGGTTTTTATATATTAGGATTAGATAAGAAAAGTTTTATTGTAGAGCACTGGTTAACCATTTCAGCATCTGTTTCCATGGAAACAGATGATGGACAAGAAGGTATGTAAATGCCTGAGAATCATCAGGTGTCTCTGAGCCTTACCTTGTTGTGAGCCCTGGGACATCTATTCCCATAGAAACCAGTGGAAATGAGGGAAGTGGCCATGAGTCAGCCTGCTGGGCAGTTTATTCCAGCCAAGGTCTGACAGCACAGGAGCCGTGTTATGGAAATAAATGAATTTAGAGCAAGGAAAAAGGCAAAAGCTTTAATTGGGAACACTTTTTTTATGGACTTGGTTAAATAATGGAAAGGCCCAGTAAGTGATGCAGACATAAGACAGACAGTTCTTTGCTAATTAGGTAATGGAATTGAAAGTGTATCTGCACCGTGCCAAGCAAGCTGGCCACTGTGGGGCCCCACAGAGCAGTTCATGGAGAACAGCTTGCCGCTGGCTCTTGAACATGTACCTGAAGCAGCGTCAGGTGGGTCAGCCATCCCACAGGTTATGTAGGAAGGTGGCCGGGGAGAAAGGAGGCATGGCCTAAGCACTCCACAATGGCAAGGGCACTTGAGGGAAGCCGCTTAGAAACCAGCTGGTTCTAGGTCCCACCATCTTCTGTTTTAGCCAGATAATGGTATGTGCCCCTAGTTCATAAAATCAAGTTCACCCTACCCATGTCATGCACCCACTCCAAGCCCATGTTCCCCACTTTTTTAAAGGCATCACCACCATCCCATCTATCTAGGGTCCAAGGTCCCAGCCTTCAGGCCTAATGACATGCCTGCCAGTTACCCATACCTGCCGGTTTTGCCCTCCAGGAGCCCTAGGCCAAGGCTAACCTCACTCCCACTGAGCGTGCAGCGGAACGAAGGGCAGGCACACAGGCTTGCACACCTGCCAGGGTTTGAATCTCAGTTCCACCAATTACTGTCCCGGTAACAAGTTTCTGAGACTCCCTAAACTTTGGTTTCTTGTCCATAAAATAGGGCCAAAAACAGAACCCACTGGGCAGAGGGGCATGTGGAATAAATGAAAGGAAGCTCCTGGCCCCAGCCTGCACATAGCAAGCTAAGTATCCCTAAGCTTCCTGGATCTGCAGTTAAGTTGAACACTGACACCAGATGAATCTTCCTAAGGCACAGTTCTGTTTGCAGCCCTCCTGGGCTCACAATTACTCAGTGGTTCTCCATCTTCTGCAGCCTGGCTCCAGATCACCATTCTAGCCTTGTCTGCCACCCTTGTGACCCAAGTTGAGGCCAAGGTGAACCATCCTTGGTTGGTGTCAGGCCATGCTCCCAGCTCATGGCATTCCTTGGCTGGGATGCCCACCCTCTCTTATTTGCTATGTGTGTTTTTGTTTAATTCTCACCCAATGATATGTTTACTTATTTTAGAGAGCGAGGGAGGGAGAGAGAGAGAGAAGCATCGATGTAGGAGAAAAACACTGATAAGTTGCCTCTCGTATATGCCCTGACCGGGGATAGAACCACAACCTGGGTATGTGCCCTGAGAGGAATCAAACCCACCATCTTTTGGTGAATAGGACGATACTCTATCCAACTGAGCCACCTGGCCAGGGCTGCTATGTTTTGTGTGTTTTTTTTAAATGAAGTGCTCTTATTTATTTTTTAATATATTTTTTATTGATTTCAGAGAGGACGGGAGAGGCAGAGAGAGATAGAAACATCAATGATGAGAGACAATTATTGATTGGCTGACTCCTGCACACCTCCTACTGGGGATTGAACCTGCAACCCGGGCATGTGCCCTGACCAGGAATTGAATCATGACCTCCTAGTTCATAGGTTGACACTCAACCACTGAGCACCACTGGCCTCAGGGCTGCTGTGTTTTTAAATAAAAGTTCCTTTTGAAAGACTTTGGCTTTTATCAGTTGGGGTGAGTATGAAGGGGATCAATGACCCAGACGACCAGATATGAGTGTGGCAGTAATTGTCCATGCCTGGACCCCAGCAGCGGCAATGGTGGGATGGAGGAAGCAGGAAAACCAAGGGAAGGTCTGAGACCACACAAGGTCCCTGAGCTTCTTCACGCTTGCAGAGTCCACTTCAGGGAGAAAGGGGAGGTGAGGCTGAGAGTTTGGGAGGGCCAGGCTCATAGCCTCCTGGGTTAACCGTGTCTTTTATTTTCTCTATTCTAATGCTCTGACATCTGGGGCCTTCCTGACCCTGGAAGGACCACCTCTCCCAGAGCTGGCCAATTCCTGGAAATAGTAAACCACTCACTTGGGAGCATACCTTCAAATGCAAACCAACCAATCCAGAGCCCACACCCAACCCCAGACGCACACTCTGGGCCATTATCCACCTGCCCTCATCACCCCAGGGCCAGGGACCAGATAACCAGAGTCAGCCTTCTTGCCCAGAGCCCACTGAAACCATTTGAACTAGTCAGTCCTAAACCAGCTCCGCTGTCTCGCCCATTCCTTCCCAAAGAAACCACATCAAAGTCCATTGGCCACATTGCCCGGGTGCTCCCCGCAGTCCCCAGGACATGGCACACCCCTGCCTCCTGGGGACTGTAACAAACTAGCTCTTCAAAGCCGACTGTCTTCTGACCTGTTAGCCTTACCAAACCTCAGATTTTCTACTAATACACCAGGTTTCACAACGCCCAAGGCTACATGCTTATTGAATGTTTCTCTCTGGCACCCATGCTCCAACCAGAGCCAGAGCACAATGGGATGCCAGGTGCAGAGACACTGGTACTTAGCATGGTTCTCTGTAGCCAGGCATGGGAACCTAAAGCTGGCGACAGCGCCAATGTATGGACAATGATGATATAATCACCGTGACAGCAATTATGAGAGCTAACATTCACTAAGGGCTTACAATGGCCCAGGAACCATGCCAAGTGCTTTGATGTTAATTATCCTCAGTGAAGCCAGAGTCAGTTCTACTGCCCGAGGCTGCCTTTTCTTTGGATACTGAGGGCTTTGTATTAGTAAATGTATCTAAAGAGAGCATCATATCAAGTTTTACCTTGAAAAGTAGTGACATGGAATTTTTTTTAAAGGAACAGGACCCAGCCCTGGTCAGGTGGCTCAGCTGGTGGGAGCGTCATCCTGTACACCAAAAAAAAAAAAAAAAGTTGGGGGTTCAATTCCCCGTTGGGGTACAAAGGTTGTGGGTATGAACCTTTGGGGAGCATACAGGAGGAAATCAATTGATGTTTCTCTTACACCGATGTTTCTCTCTCTCTCAAAAAAAAAAAAAAATCAACAAAAACATATCCTTGGTGAGAATTTAAAAAGAAAAAAAGGAACAAGACCCAATTTTCTGCTTTCTACACTGATGCTTTAGGAAATATGGTTAAGAGGAAGGCAAGAAAAGGTCTAGCCTTCCTGTGTCACAGTCAACCACACGGGAGGGTCACTGGGTCTGAGTTTACCACAGCCATCTGGGGGGTCAGTGGCAGATCCACCCATCAGCATCCTCCTCCTCCTGGCACCTGACCAGCTTCCTCTCCTCAGAGTATGTACATAGGCCACTGGGCCAGGTGGAAGGGGTGGAGGCAGAAGAACTGATAAGACAAAAATCTATTCCAGCTCCTAGGAAAAGGTGAAAAACCATATCTGTCTTATGAAGAGAGACTTTTTAAAAAATATATATATATATTATTGATTTCAGAGAGGAAGGAAGAAGTGGAGAGAGAGAGAGAGAGAGAGAGAGAATGAATCAAGGATCGGCTGCCTCTTGCACTGCCCCCTCCCCCCTGGGAATGGAGCCCACAACCCAGGCATGTGCCCTTGACTGGAATCGAACCTGGGACCCTTCAGTCTACAGGCTGATGGTCTATCCACTGAGCCACACCAGCCAGGACATGAAGAGAAGCTTTTAATGCCCAAACTCATAAACATTGTATACAATAAAACTGTAAACCAATGGTTCTCTTAAGTGTGGTCTGGGGAAACTTTGGAGGTCTCAAGACCTGTTCAGGGGTCTATAAAGTCTAAACTATGTTCACAATAGTATATTATTATACTAGAGGCCTGGTGCACAAATTTGTGCATGGGTGGTGTCCCTCGGCCTGGCCAGCGATCGGGGCCAATTGGGACCATCTCGCCCAGTCCGGGGGAGGAGGGACCATGGGAGATTGGCAGGCTGCGGGAGGTTGGCTATGGGAGTGCACTGACCACCAGGAGGCAGCTCCTGCATTGAGCGTCTGCTCCCTGGTGGTCAGTGCACATCATAGTGACCGGTTGACTGGTCATAACGGTCACTTTGGCTTTTATATATATATATAGACTAGAGGCCTGGTGCATGAAATTCATGCACTGGGTGGGGGATGTCCCTCAGCCCATCCTGCACCTATCCAATCTAGGACTGCTGGCGCCAAACCGCTTGCCTGCCGGCCTGATCACGCCATAACCACTCCCCTGCCAGCTTGATCGATGCCTAACTGTTTCCCTGCCGGCCCGATTGCCCCTAACTGCCCTCCCATGTAGGCCTGGTCACTCCTAACTGCCCTCCCCTGCAGGCCTGGTCGCCCCCAACTGCCCTCCCCTGCACG
Organism: Corynorhinus townsendii; assembly: GCA_026230045.1. Lineage (NCBI taxonomy): Eukaryota > Metazoa > Chordata > Mammalia > Chiroptera > Vespertilionidae > Corynorhinus > Corynorhinus townsendii. Next base: position 31,615,152 of record JAPDVU010000005.1, on the reverse strand, counting down.
CCTGGTCGCCCCCAACTGCCCTCCCCTGCAGACCTGGTCCCCCAAATGCCTTCCCCTGCAGGTCTGGTCACCCCTAACTGCCCTCCTTTGCTAGCCTGGTCACCCCTAACTGCCCTCCCCTGCAGGCCTGGTCCCCCCAACTGTCCTCCCCTGCAGGCCTGGTGACCCCCAACTGCCCTCCCCTGCAGGCCTGGTCCCCCTAACTGCCCTCCCCTGCTGGCCCGGTCACCCCTAACTGCCCTCCCCTGCTGGCCCGGTCCCCCCAACTGCCCTCTCCTGCAGGTCTGGTCACCCCTAACTGCCCTCCCCTGCTGGCCCGGTCCCCCCAACTGCCCTCTCCTGCAGGCCTGGTCCCCCCCAACTGCCCTCCCTTGAAGGTCTGGTCACCTCCAACTGCCCTCCCTTGCAGGTCTGGTCACCCCCAACTGCCCTCCCTTGCCAGCCGGTCACCCCTAACTGCCCTCCTCTGAAGGCCTGGGTCCCCCTCAACTGTCCTCCTCTGCAGGACACTCCTAACTGCCCTCCCTGCAGGCCTGATCATCTCCAACTGCCTTCCCTTTCAGGCCTGGTCCCTCCCAACAGCCCTCCCCTGCTGGCTTGGTCACCCACAACTGCCCTCCCCTGCTGACCATCTTGTGGCAGCCATCTTGTGTGTTGGAGTGATGGTCAATTTGCATATTACCTCTTTATTATATAGGCTATCATATACAATAGATAGTTATTTTAATGTAATAAGATCTGTCTTTTTTACTCTTTTATCTACTGAGGTTTTCTAGAGGCTATGTGACCAGTGGTGCTACAACCCCTATAGCTAATATAATGTATGCTTCAGTATCCCTGTGTTTTCTACATTTTCATAGCTAAGTTTGTTCTCAGTAATTCTACTGTGCTTTTTCTAGCCATCTTTAGTTATATCTACTATAACTGCTATGCTTCATTATCACCCAATAAATCATCATTTTGAAATCTTGAAGTTTTCCTTTTTTCCTATGCAGAAATAGGCTAGAAGTACACTTACTGTTTTATTTACAATAGTATTTTTATAATCAAAAGAAACTTTTCTGAGTTTTAAAAATATCTCTAAAACTGTTACTATTTAAAAATTTAAGACTCATGTGGCCCTGGCTGAAGTGGCTCAGTTGGTTGGACCTATGCATTGAAGGATCACAGTCTTGATTCCCAGTCAAGGAACATACCCAGGTTGCAGGTTCGATGCCCTGATTGATGTTTCTCTCTCACATTGATGTTTCTCTCTCTCTCTCTCTCTCCCTCCCTCCCTCTTCTTTCCTTTCTCTCTAGAATCAATGAAAAACATATCCTCAGGTGAGGATTTAAAAAAAAATCAAGACTCATTCATTCTAAAATAAAAGATAAAAGACAAGAACATTTGTTCATAATACCTTTTTCCTATGGTTTTAAGGATGGATCACTGGCTTATAAAAGGGAGAGGAGATGACTTGCTTTCTTAACCTAAAGCTGCACCACTGAAGGAAAGATGCTGAGAAAGTGAAACTGACTCATCAGAAAGTTCTGTCACGGAGGGAGGAAGCTATTCCAAGGGCAAAACTGCAGATAAAAAACAGAAATACGATGGACACCATCTTTCCTTATTTTATAGAGGTCAATAATTTACCTTATTGTGTCTTATGCAACAGAACACATTAGAATAGTTTTACATGCCAGTGAAGATGAGGTATGATTTTGAGACCAATTAGTAAGAGTTTAAAGAAAAAGAATTTGGATATTTTAAACATATATGTATATATTTATTATAATTATACAAATTATAGGTGTGTTTTCTTTAAAAGTAAAAACTGAAAATGTCATAACTTTTCAAACTAGATTTAAAAGCCACTAAAGCTGCATGGTGGGTATACAGGAACCCTCTCCATTATTATTTTCTTCTACACAAGTAAAAGTTTTGTCCTCTCACAAAAAATATGCAAAAAGCAAAGCCACGAAAGCCCTGGAAGGGTAAGCTATTATACTGCCTTGGTTGGAGAAACACGTACCAGGGCCTTGTACAGCTGATGCTGCTGATGCCTGCTGGACCAGAAGCTGGAAAAGAATTACAGCATGCTCCATTCCGATGGAACGGTAGCTTGCTGAATAAAGATTAAGCTGCAAACATAAATGGTGAATTAATATCTCATTTGCAGAATTATGCCTGGGCTTGCTATTTGTCTTGCATTCATCCAGTGTCAACAGTAACTCCTCATCAAAGATCTTTTATGGAAATGCTTGGCAACAAAACACAACTGGTGTTGGCTGAAATACTTAACGTGTTGAACACTTTTATTGACTTTCCCCATTTATCCTGGAGCAGGTGCCCTGACGTCTGCACTGATGGTGCAGAAGCAAAGAAGGTAAAACCACTGGTGTGTGAGAATCGATTAGGCAATGCTACCAAACCCTGTATAGTCACTGGATTCTCCACTGCCACGAGGTAGGTAGACAGACAAGTGACAGATAAAGATGACAGGTAGATGATAGGAAGATGACAGAGTTTCATTTAGCAATGTCCTTGATGAAACAGCTGGAATTAACGTTAATAAATCCCGGCTCTTGTGGCCCATCTGTGTAGCAGTGGGGTATGCACATGATGGTGTTCGAGAGGAGAAACATTTGTGGGATTATCCAAGCTGCCAGCTGAATGAGGAACTTTTTTCAAGGAACACCATTTTTGCTTGAAAGAATGAAAAACGGGTTCTTCAGACTTGGGTATTTGGCAGACATTTCCTCAAAAATTAATGAGGGGAGCCTGCCACTTCAAGGAGAACAACGGATGGTATGTATTATCAATAATAAAATTTGAAATGTCAAGAGAAAATAATAAAAAAAACACTTGTATCTGCAACTGTGAGCTTGATAGCTTCCCAACACCTAAAGACGAATAAATTGTGTTAAATAATACATTTCTTCAAAGCACTAGATGAGATGTACTTGACCCTTTAAATTGTACTTGTCTTTTGTCCATGATCTTGTGTGTCCTGTCCAAGCTAATCTAATGATGGTTTCATATCTCTGAAGAATGGGTCTGGAGCTTGTGGGCCAAGATAGTATAAGAAGCAACCTAGGAAATAATGGAAACATCTGCCCTGACGCCATGTCTCTCTCCTGCCGTCAGTGTTCAGCCTCTCCCTTCCCTCTCTACTGGATCCTTCCCATCCGCATTGTAACATGCTTAGGGCTCCTGCAAATGAAAACAAACCAAAATGCCCTGTTTAGCTACCATCCACTCTCCTCTTGCTCACAGCCAGGTCTGTGGAAAGTGCTGTATGTACTTATCAGCTCCATTCTCTCCTTTCCTCATGCTCCTCAACCACTCAGTTTGGCCTTTGACCCATCAGTCTGCTCCCCAAAGGACCTCTGATCCACTGATCCCTCGAGCCATTCTCACTTCCCATTTCCACTAAACAGGCCTCTCTTCACCTCTTATCTACACTTCCTCCTCCCTACCGCCCCAGGAAGGGCGGAACTCCCACAACTTTCTGCTACATGGACATATAAGCACATATATAATTCAGAAGGATGTGTGTTTTATATGTTTATTTTTTTCTGAAATAGAATCACACTGTGCACATCACTTTGCAATTTCCTTTTTCCATCTGACATTATATCTTGGATAGTCTACAAGGCATAAAAAACATTTCTAGATCCACCTTTAAATTTTTTAAAATTCTGGCACAAAATTGTATGTGTATCAGCCATAACTACTAAGTAAGTGTTAACAATCGGAACAAGTTGTTCCATTTTCATAAATTAGACAGAAAACATTAGATTTTGCACCCGGGGGTCCTGTTGAGTGTGTCCAGTGGAGCAGGACACCTGCTGAAGCTCTAAGTGCCAGGATTTCAGCTCAATGTGAGGTGAAGGCCCCTGTCTGACAGAGCCGCTGTATCTTCGGAGGCATATGGCTCCACTATATATCTGTGTTTTGGGTCTAAATATTACATTAAAGAATATTTTACATTTCTGAGCAAGACGACATTGGACTCTAAGGCTCTGAAAGTCACTTTGCTGTCTCCTGCAAAGTTGTCACCTTTAGGAGTGACAGCCACTTTCCAACAACAGTGCCACTTCCTCAAATGATTTTTGGAAAATTTCTTTTAGCCTAAGCATCTCTCACTTTTTAAATTTTAAAGGCAATTTTAAAAGTAACACCTGCCCTCGGTGGAAGCTGAGTAGAGCAGGGCACCCTTGCTAACACTCTGCAGTGAATGGTCAGGATCATGAGGGAGGGAGAGTCCAGGAGCTGCTAACCTGATTCACTACAGAATTGAATTGGCCCCACATGATAGATCCTTTCCTTATCATCTCCCATCTAAACTTCTTCTAGGGCCTTACCTGGTTTGGCTAAGTGGATAGAGCATCGGCCTATGGACTGAAGGGTCCCGGGTTCAATTCCAGTTAAGTGTACATGCCCGGATTGCAGGCTTGATCCCCAGTAGGGAGCGTGCAGGAGGCAGCCAATCAATGATTCTCCCTCATCATTGATATTTTTTATCTCTCTCTCCCTCTCCCTTCCTCTCTGATATCAATAAAAATATATTTAAAAAAATAAAAAATAAATTCCTTCTAGGAACCTTCTGAAAAACTCTAGTTATCACAACAAGTATTTTCAAACACTATCCTCTTTCAATAAAAATCTGTAATGTTGCAAAAAGCCCAGAAAATTAAAAGATCTCTATATTCCTTCATTTATAGTAGACTATAATTGCTTTCACAGGGAAATTTCCATAAGTTGAATTTCCGTCATCCACTAGAACAGCTGAACCAAATGAATTTTCCCTTGCAATACAAAATAAAGGGATTAATAGCAACAAAACAGAAAACACACACACACACACACACACACACACACACCAAAACCCAAAGGGGTAACGCAGGAAGGGAAAAACAGATCTTGAGAGGAACTGTTGGACATGATGACAAAAAGTTATTGAAATTAAATATTAACTCAAAATATAATTTAAAACAGTATTGAAGGGCCAGGCATCAAGGTGGTGTCTTATCATGTCTTATCACAGTCCTGAGAAGCCTGGGTCAGGGAGCTGGCTTGGCAAAGGTGGCCCTTGGGCCACCAGGCCTGTTTTTGGAAGGTTAGCAGGCTAAGATGGATTCTTACATTTTTAAATATATGAAAAAAATTTAGTGACACTTAAGTCATACAAAATTCAAATTTTACTATCTACAAATAAAGCTTTATGGGAACACAGCCACAGTCACCCAATTATGTATTGCTGATCGCTACTTTGAGTGGTTGAAACAGAGACCTTGTGGCCTGCAAAGCCTAAAATATTCAGTATCTTCCTCTTTACAGAAAAAGTGTGCTGATCCTCGTTCTAAACCAGATTTTACTGCCATTAACTCTCTGGTGACCTGCAGCTGACCCGCTCCCCCCTCGGTCCACCTTCGAGGAGGAAGGGCCTGGAGGAGTTGCTGGCCTGGATGCAGGCTGAGGTCCAGAACTGTGTTTGCCCCCCAAGCCAAGTGAGCCAGAGCACTACAGAGCACCTGTAGTCCGTGAAGACAATGGCCTGAGGAGGGACCATCACTTGTAGGTCTCACTCAGCACAGCTGTCCTCCCTGGTAAATGAACTACCTCCCCATCGGATGACATCAATGGACAGAAATTTGGCTTTTACACACCTTTTAAACTGAAAGACGCAACTCCAAATAAAAAGGCATCTCCCAGCCTACACTCCCCACAAAACAGAAAGAACACAAGTCATAGTGCTTCAGAGAACTACGGAGGACACCGGGTATGTTTTTCTAGGTCTGAAGGGAAAACAGTGAGAAGGCATGTCATCTGAAAACCCCTCTCCAGCCGATGAGCCACCGTTCTCTACACCACTTCACGAGACACACCCACATTACTTCTGAACCTTCATGCTCTAAAACAACATGTAAGCAGATTTTTCACAGCTGAGGAAACCCGTATCAAAAGAATGCAAAAGAACCAAGTAAACGGATTAGTACTACCAGCTCTGAACCACACCCTGTACTTGCACACTACAGATTCTCACCATGAGCCTCATGCCCAACGTTCCCACCATTTAAGGCAGGTGGAGGCCTCTTCAAAGCAAAAAACTCCTGTTGAAGAATTATCTTTCAACTTCCAGAAATCCCAAGTGCCACGGTAGCAGGATGCACATCTGCCATGTGGCGGCCAGACTTCAGACATGGCTCCCCCCTGAACCTCCTGCTGGTAGAGTCTAACTGCTGGCCCACACCCCGGGCTGGTTCTGGGATGCACCCTGGGCAGAGGCCGCAGAAGAGATGTTCTGAGACTGCTGAGCCCAGAAGAGGATCAGAAGCTGTCACTTCTTTCCTCTTGGAGACCAGCGACCAACTGGTAAGGAAGTTTAGGCTAGACCCCAGAGTGATCAGAGGCTCCATGGAGAGAGGCCCTGGAGGGTGCGTGGCCAGCTTGGACACAGAAAGCAGCAGCCACATTCCACCTCGAGCAAGACCAGCAGAAAACCCTGCAGCTGAACTCCAGCCAACCTACAGAACTGTGAGAAATGTAGCAGGGAGAAAAATCTCCTTTTCCAGACTAACTTTTCAAGGCAAGGAAGGGACTCAGAATAGTCTGACACAAGTTTCCTATGGGTGTCAAGAACCTCCAACTTACTTCATCATCTTCATCTTCATCATCATCAGATTCAAGAACACCATCCGGGAACTCTTCTATAAAGAAAAAAAATCCATGAGTGACTGTGAACACAGTTGGGAGCCTTGGTCAGCAAAATCCTTGGGGCTCTGCAGAGACCTGTAAACACCCTAGTGAGAATAAGTTACATCAAAGCAATCATGTGCCTGGTGCCATTTCAGCCAAAGTTTGATTTTAAATACATCTCTCCATTTTTTTTTTTTTTTATCAGAACACACTAGTAGTTAGTTGCATGAGAAAAATTAAAAGCCAACACACAATTTCAGAAGAATTCAGGGGAAAGTAAGATACTGCCACACATGTTATTTCACTCAATCCTAATGAAGATTTTGTTGCCTCTTATCCCCATTTTATAGCAAATGGAGACACAGAGAGGATAAGGAACTTATGGCCACATTCCCAGTAAGTCACAGAGTTGAGATTCAAAATGATTCTGATTTTTAACCCCATGATTTTCCACCTTCCGCAAAGGGCCTGCAAGCAAGTGGCTTTCAAAATGGAGGTGCTGTGATGTTCATCAATGACAAACCTTTCTTTTCAAATATGGAAAAGCCTTAAAAAAAAGAGAGAGAGAGAGAGAGAGAGAATCTTAGACATTTCATGAGGCCACAGGCTAATCCAGGGGGAGTGGTCATGGCAGGTAGGGTTCCTGAACGCTCCCGGGGTTCACTGCTAGATCTTAAGAGTTTACAGAGGAGGAATATATTAGTAGCTCAGTGGAGTCACAAAAGAATGAGCCTCTATTTCTTTGTCTGTAAAATGGGTATGAGACCACCTACTTCCTAGGGTTGTTGGGAGGGTCTTACAACACGCCAGAACTAAACCACCTGGCCCAGGGCCAGGTCCACAGCAGGCATTACATAGAACTTGGTTACTTTCCCTCCATGAAGCCTTCCTCCACCCCTCACTGAGCAGTCACCAGTGTCTCCCCTGAAGACACTCGGCATTTGTCTACAACCTGGTCAAATCACCACTTTTGGACAATCCACGTTTACTAATGATGGCTACTGACTTGTCTGGGTATCTTCCTCACCCACTGTACTGGATAGTGAGTCCCTGGGGACACCAACCCTGACTTACTCATCTCTGTATCCCTTCTGCACCTTCCTCATTATCACTCATTTCTTGAACAGATGACATGAAAGTAAAGAATGCCTGACAGAGGAAAGGGAGTCAAACAGGAAGTAGGAGGAAAGAAGGAATCAAAGGCTGTTATTCTTGAAGAGACTGGGGGCAGATTCACCCTAACTAATCAAGCCCCAAGCCATTTCCTAGAAGGGAATAGGCAGAAACCTTGGGACAGCCCAGCCACTGTCCTTGAAACAGCCCTCATTTTAAAGGGAAGGCCCACTTCCACCTGAACATCTTCCTCTGGTTTCCATGGAAATGAGCCCCGGCCTGAAGGGAGCCGAGCTCTCAGACTCCTGGCTGCGGTCCCCCTGCCTCCTGTACATAGGAGCCCTGTGAGGCCCTCCCTGTGAGCCCCATGAGGCCCTCCTGATGTAGGTGGCCCGCAGCAGCAGGACACACCTGTGGGACCTGCATGCCTCCATGCCTCTCTTGGGCAGAGCTGTCGTCATGGAATCTGTTTAGTCAAAAAGCCACTCTGCAGACAGGAGGCTGTTGTTACTGAAGCGTAATTACCTGACTCTATTCCCCACCAGCCCCTGGACAGCATGACCGAAGTCCACCTTCCCCAAAGGGCCTGCAAGTGGCTTTCAAAATGGAGGTGCTGCGATGTTCATCAACGACAAACCTTTCTTTTCAAATATGGAAATGCCTTTAAAAAAAGAGAAGCTTAGACATTTCATGAGGCCACAGGCTGGTCCAGCTATATTACCACCCCTGAGCCTATTGGTTCAGACTCATCCTATCTCAGAACAACCCTGTTCTGGGAACTGAAGTGCTCAGAGACCTGGCTTTCCTCTCTGGGGGTGGGGGTTTGAGTCCCGCCCCACACTGTTCCCGGTTGTGGCTATCCAGTAACTACCAGGGCGTGGCTCAGCAGCTGCCAGTACCTTTCCTTCCCTGACAGCCCAGAGGTGAGGCTGGCTCTGGCTCTGCTGTGACCGGTCAGGACTTCCTGTCTTCTCTTCAGGGACCCGCCGGTATCTGCTCCCCTAGCTGAGGGTGGGGTTACCCCTTAGGCCCCACCAGAGTAGTCCTTCCCTCCCTGTGGGTCCAAAATGTACTGGAATCTCTGTACTTGAAGATCTTCAAACTCTATTGGGAAAACAGCACGAGAGGACTGAGAGGGATGTGAAAGCATGAAAACCCAATCACAGGTTTTTATGTTCACTCAGCTAAAACAAGGCAATGCCATTTTATGGAGCTTACACTAGAGAACTGCTGCTGCCTCCCACTCTGCTGTTACTTTGCCCTTGAGGAGGAAGCCAACTGGACAGATGTTCTCCAGCTCCCCCTCCCCCAGATCCATCACATTGCTGGTGGTTCACTTGTTAGGGTATTTGTGCTGGTAAGTCTGGCCCTCCATCCAAATGTTCGACTTTCCCAAGCTTTTCCTGAACACACAAGGTTACACAGCCCAGCTCTGCCCAGATAACTTCTTGCCAAAGCACATCCCGGACAGAAACGTACACTGACCCCTCCCTGCTCACATTCTTTGGCAAATTGGTCCAAGTGCCAGTTTTATGGAAGGAAAAGAGATGTTTTCTAGCCAGAGATGGAGAGCGAGGGGCCCACCCTGCTTCTTGGCTGCCAGAGAGGTGGGAAGGCTGACCAGGAAACGGAGGTGCTGAGTGTCGGTAAATTGTAACACAGTCGGCCCTGAAGAAGAGTCCCGACCAGCAGGATCCCGCGGCTGCAGAGGAGCCCTGGCCCAGGAGGAAGCCTCAGCAGGGTGGTGACCCTGGAGAAGACAGGGAACAACTTTCCCCGGCCATTCGCCACCTTCCCAAGCTGGGGCTGCTACCCACAGAAGGTTAGGGAGTAATCTCAGCTGGGACTGAGGGTAAGGTTTTCTTTCACTTAATTTTTTTATTATGTCCACCCAGCAGAATGGAGGCTCAAAGTCAGAATCAAAGTTGTTGCAGAAAATAAAGTCCTATTCCTGTCTGCCTGATTTTGGGATGAATTATACTTGCTCCATGAAAACCAGAGGAAGATGTTCAGGTGGAAATAGGCCCAGCCTAAAGTGAGCCGAGCTTTCAGACCCCTGGCTGCTGTCCCGCTGCCTCCTGTCCATCAGGAGCCCAGTGAGGCCCTCCTATGCCTCCCCCGTTTCCAAGACAGGGATTCGCTACTTTGGCTGCATTTGGAATCACCTGGAAGCTTTAAGCAACATTCCCAGCTGGGGCCCCAGAGGTTCTGGTTTAATTGGGGTGGGGGCTGCCCTGTGCAGCCAGGCTGTGCACCGTGAGCTGGAGGAGCCACCTGCAGGCTTCTTCCAGAGAGGGGCATCTGGCATCTCTCTGCCTGGCCTCGGCCAAACTGCTGACTTGGGGTCAGAGCAGATGGAGAGATTCCTTTTCTACCTTGTTCGTGTGCTGAGCAGATTTGTGCACTTGGACTCAGTGATGTGGACTGCTGGGTGTCAAGGAAGGACAGTTAGATAGACTTAAGTGACATGTTTGGCCCCTAGATGCTGGCAGTGCCAGGTGCCCCTGGCACATGTACAAGTCAGGATGAGGGTGTCGGGAATCCACAGAAAGCACTAAGCATTCCCCCACCACCCCAGTCCTATCCAAGGCATCTCTCACCAGCCTTTCTGCTCCTTATGGGATGTGGGTTGTCATGGTAATGGAGGAAGCTGGATAGAAAGATCACATCCTCCCATGCTCTCAATGGCAACATAACTTTCCCGGAAGTGAATGAGTGCATGTGAAAGAAGGATCACATTTTCTACAGGTGTTAGGAAGATCGGCATCTGTCTTATTTACCTGAGGACTCGGGGAAGCCACTCTTTGGAGGTGGCGGGGAGAATTAGGAGAGACCCACAAAAAGGGAACTTACAGTTAGAGAAGGGTTTTGTTGACTATCAGCCTAAAGTGTGATAAACGGTTGTTGATTTGGGGACAATGTGGCCTTCACTACCTGGTTGAACTTTTGTTTCTGGGTTCACTTGGGCTCTTGAATATGACAAGCCTTCTCATATTTTTCTGGCACATGTGAAAGATTCAAAAGATAGATAATAGATTCTTGCAGCAAACAGACCTGAATTAAGCTGTTTGATGATGAATTCGATCTGGCGGATCATTTCAGCGTTGCCTTCTTTCATGAAGCAGCGGAGGATGTCTTCCATTCCCTAAGGCATTGGAGAGGGTAACCATTAACATGTCGTAGTTCCAGCTAATTCCCCCAACACTTTCTTCTATTTGCACAAAGAAAACTCCTCAGCTCAGTATTAAAAATTATTTTTGTTCTTTTTATAATGCACAGTGAAATTCATTTCCTTTTTGGTTGATTAACTGACCCAATTACAACACATTTAGTAAAAAAAACTATATACAATTTTACTGCATAAATATTTCCTTTAGTTTGGCAATATGTTGTTGTTTTTTGGGGGGAGGAGGGTCTTTCCTGTGTTTTCCTTAAATTTATACACTGCCTTCTAGATTTTAGGGCCAAATTTGGTCTTTGAAAAGTAAAATCTATGCTCAGGGGAATAAATGAACAAATAGGATTTTTTTAAAAGCAGTATTTTATTATTCAAAAGAATTATAAAGTCGCTACCTTACGTATTATTTACTTTGTTACAAAACACTGACATCATAACTTTCAATACTGACAGAATTTCAGGGAAATGTAGAGGTAAGTGTCTATTTGCCCCTTCTCTTTCCTTGCATGATTTGAATAAGTATGTATGGCTGGGCCTGATGAAGCCTTCTCACTATCACAAGGGAAATGAGTATCTAATAATGGACTCAAAAGAGAAAGCAGAGTCCAGAGGTGCAGGCATAGAAATGGGTCTAGCAATGTGTGGACCCTGGTCAAGCTGTGCCTGAAACTTATGCCTGGACTGTCCAGTTACATGAGCTAACAAGTTCCCTTCTCATGCAGGCCAGGTTGGAATCCATAGTTCTAGAACTGAATTAAAGAAGTGCCAAGAATGTACTTCTTTAAACATGGTGATTATCATCATGTAAAGCAGAGCATCAGTCCTGGCTGGGTATCTCAGTTGGTAAGAGCATTGTCCTGATATGCCAAGGTGGTAGGGTTGATCCTGGTCAGGGTACATACAAGAAGCAACCAATGAATGCATAAATAAGTGGGACAACAAATCGATGTTTCTCTCTCTTTCCCCGTCCTCTCTCTCTCTAAATCAATAAGTAAAATAAAAAAAGAAGATCATCATCACCTTCTAGAAAGGTTAATTTGGACTGTCATCCTAGCTCCCCCCGAGTTAATCATGTGACCTTGGTCACATTACTTAACCTCTCTCAACTACAAAGTGAGGATAGCAACTTGAACTAACATGAGAGTTTTAAAGATAAAGTATATAGTCGGGTGTTGGTTTTATAGGTGAATACATTTGTCAAATACACATGTAGGGCCTGTGCATTTCATTGTAAATTAAGCCTAAAACTATAGTGTCTAGTACAATGGCGGGCACACAGCAGATGCTCAATCAAGGGGTGAGGCTGTGCTTATGGGGCTTGTGGCTCAGGAGAGAGCTGGCAGCTAAAGGAGGTTCCCAGTGACAGCAGAGGGAGAAGGGGGTGAGGACGGAACCTTAGGGAACAGAAACACTTAGCTAGCAGACAGAGGTCGGTAAGCGCTCAGGAGAACCTGAAGGAAGGTCAGGAGGAAAGAGCTCTGGAAAGCCCTTAAGTCAAGATGAGCATTTCAAAGCAGGCGTGGTTAGCAGTGCTGAAGGCTCCTGCGGGACCAGTCAGATACCTGGGCTTGTCTGACCAAAGCGACAGGCTCTTCACTGTCAGGAAAGCTGAGTTTATGCCTCTCCGTCTCCTAAACTGGTCTCTCCATTCTCCACCTCCACCCAAGGTGAGGGCCAGAGGAGGAAGAGCGTATGAAGCGAAAGCAGTGTAAGCCCTAAAAGGCCAAAGACCAGGGTCGCCATGCATCAGTCAAGGTCAATGTCTCTAATATTTTCACCAGTGGAGTGAGATGTTCACTCAGGCTCTCCTCTATCTTTTCCTTCCCAGACGTTACTTTTGCAAACAATCATCTGCTCATATATTGAAAGATCCTTTTCCCCCTCCTCTTGCTCTCTTGCATGTACTAGTAGCTCTAGCTCAGTTGTTACTTGGGGGTTAAAAAAAAAGAAAAAGAAAATCACAACTTCCTTCTCTGTAATTAGAAGGATCATTTGAGGGAAGATTTCTTAATAAACAACTCCCCGGGCACATGATCCAGATTCTGCCAATCAATGTGACCGTGTGAGACTGATTTGGAAGTGGGTGCTGTGACAGGTGGGAAGCAGTGGCATCCAGTCCTTTGGGGACAGCAGAGGCAGGTTTTTTTTGCTTCACAGGCGTGAGCCATGGGCCAGCTGTTACTGGAGCAGCCTATGGAGCACGTGGGCATCCTCCTGGCCCTGTGGCTGTTAACCCAGCTCCTGACCAGGCACCCGGTCTGCACCAGCCCGGGCAGAACATTTGGCAGGTTTACCTCCCTGGGGAGCACTCCAGCCCAGCTGTCCCCGCCCGCCCTGGACGCAGGCAGCGGTGCGGTGGGCTAGGGCAGCCCCAGGGCCCTGCTCTACTCTCCAGCCCAGACCGTGGCAGTCTCTCAAAGTTCACACGGGCTTCAGGACACTCATTTATCTTTTTCTCCCTATTATTTAAAACCACGTAATAGCATTTGGTACTAATATATTTTTATGTAGTCTTGGCCATTTCCCACAAGTACACAAATGTTTTACACAGTTGCAAAATCAGAGTTGTTACGCTGTCATAGTCTGCTTTTATCTCTCATTATACAATAACATTTTTTCACACCGCCTTTCCTAATTATCATCATCAATAGTTATTAGTACTGGGAGCAAAAGGACCATAATTTCATTAGCAAGTCCTCTGTTATCAGGCACTCATGCTGCTTCCAGTTTTCATTACAAACATGTTGATAGTGTGGTGAAGGCCTGGGGGAGGGATGCAGGGGGGCCAATAGTGGGAGAAAGGGCACACCTGTAATACTTTCAATAATAAAGATACATTTTGAAAATTGATTTCAATGAAGAAGAGAGAGGGGAAAGAGAGATAGAAACATCAATGAGAGAGAATCATTGATTGGCTGCCTCCTGCATGCCCCCACTGGAGATCAAGCCTGAAATCCAGGCATGTGTCCTGACCAGGAATCTAACTGTGACCTCCTGGTTCATAGTATGATGTTCAACCACTGAGCCACGCTGGCAGGCAATAAATTAAAAACAAACAAAACATGTTGAAATGTGCAACTTCTGGTAAAGCTCCTTTTCTGCACTGATGAGCAGAGGAAAATAAATGAGTCAGAGGTGGAGGTTTTGGCCAACTGCCTTTCGAAAGGGCTGTGCACGCCGAGAACACCAGCAGGCTGAGAAGGCGGCTCTGCCTCTGCTTCCCCAAGCACATCAGGAGCCGAAGAAGGTGGTGAGATTATGATGTTCCCCCCTCACTGCCTGGTTAGCTTTATTCTAGTCACATGCAAAAAGAATGTAATTCCTTTATCAACTGAAAAACTTCCTCAGGGATAAGAGTGAACTGTGGGACATCTCAGGGTTTTGAGAGTTTGGCCACAATCTCCCTTAGAGGCCTCTCTTATGAACAGTTAAGTAGGCAACCACTTAGGTGCTGTGTCCAGAAGCTTCCCCGCTCAGGCTGCCAGGTTCCTCCCGACCTTGACTTCAACACCTGTTAAAATGCCAGAGGGAGGCTATGCTGCGCACACCTTTCCCAAGCGGCCCAGGTTTTCTTCTTCAAGTCCACAAGACAGTAATTCAGAGGCTGTCTAGAAACACATGTCTGAAACCATAAAGGGAAATCTGAACGGATTCAACTAGAACTGAAGCCTTGGCTGCCTGGGCTGAAATCCTGGCTAAAACAAGGAGAGACTCTCAGCCAGGACCATCCCACTAACCTGCTCCTGAACTTTGTCCCACAGAAACAGAGAGGGATAAAAAAGTTTTAAGCCACTAAGCTTTGGGGTGATTTGTTACACAGCAATAGATAACTCTTACAAGTAGCAACATTTTCATTTCCAAACATTTGGGGATTTCCTAGATACCTTGTTTATTCAACCTTTTTCTGCCCCATTATTGCTCTCTCTCCTCCTGCTGGGACTCCAGTTGAGACCTCTGGACATGGTCACAGTCTCTGAGCTCTTTCCCTCTCCTTCTCCTCCCCACCACCCCTGGCCAGGATGAGCTCTAGGGGCCACCCTCTCTAATGTCTTACAACTTCGTGTCTGCCCTCCCGACTTGGTCCCTGTCCCTTCACTGCCACCCCCTCCGGTCTTCTCCAGCAGGTCTTTCCTCCATGCTGCCTTTCACCCTTTTAATTCCATGTTGCCTCCATTCTTTCTTTCTCTGCAGCCCACGTTTTGTTCCTTGTGCCCTGGTTGGCTGACAATTCCTCTCTTCCACCTGAATGACCATAATGCAGAATTTAATCACGTTTATTCTCCTCTGTTCTGTATTGAGAAAACAAATTTTTAATTTAAAAGCAGTAGGCAATTAAGGCCCATCGTTGACTGCGACCACACAGAACAGTTAAATGAGTTGTTATCTCTGGTGTAACTGATGATGTAATTTAAATGACCAACTAGAAGACTGAACAATTCTTCTAAGTAAGCAACACAAAGTGCAAGGCCATGTCTTGTTGGTCTCAAACTAAATTTAGCCTCTGGAAATACATTTAACCCTTTTATCACATTAAAAAAATTTTTTTTTATCAATTTCAGAGAGGAAGGGAGAGGGAGAGGGAGATAGAAGCATCAATGATGAGAGAGAATCATTGATGGGCTGCCTCCTGCACACCCCACACTGGGGATCGAGCCTGCAACCCGGGCATGTGCCCTGACAGGGAATGGAACCACGACCTCTCAGTTCACAGGTCGATGCTCAACCAGTGAACCATGCCGGCTGGGCTATCACAGCACTTAATATGTACACTGTTAACGGGGTTTCACATCCTTTCTATCCCATCCCAAGGACAAAACTCCAGGGTTTGGGGGATCAGATCTAGATACATCTGTCATCGCCAGACACGACACTAACCACGTGTGGCTTATTTTATATTTCAAATACAACCACTAACGTAGACACAGTAAATATTGAATTCACTCTTTAGCAAACAAGCCAACTCTGGGCTGTATGTCATCTTCACCAGCCTTTCTGTCCCATTCGGTTGCTGCAGATTCAGAGAGTTTTGATTGTACCAATTCTCAGGCTGCCCTGACTCCTCCAGGAGTCCTGCAGGTGAATCTGAGTGATGATTTCTCCATATCACCATTTCCCTGCTAAGCTTCTGCTACTACGAAATCCATACACATCCCCCAAGCCCCAAATTTACACGAGTCATTTAAATTAAAAAAAAAAAAATGTCGATAACTTTCCAAAAATAAACCTGCTAGAAACTTTCTAACACTGTGGTTCTTAATCATTGAAGGGATCCCTTGTCTGATAAAAGCTACAGGCTCTCATAAAAAAACTGCAAATATAGGGTGTCCCAGAAAAATATATACACACACTCTAAGTAATGATAAAGGCTGTGTTTATTCAAATACATTTCATTTTCAGAATTGAACCATCAGCTGTTAAAGTGTGTGTACATTTTGGGGGACATCCTGATGTATCTACTGTACAATTCTGGGAGTTCATAAACTATCTAAGAATCCTCCATGGGCCGGCCCAGAAAGCCCTTGCTTTCACAGGACAGTGGCACCGAAGGAAGTCTCAGAGTGTTTCTTACCATCGCTCTCGCTTCCTCACGAACGGATGGGATAGAGAGGATGCTGTACAGCGCTCCATTCACATATGGCTGTATCTTTAAGGGGAGAAAAAAAACAGTCATTTGCAAGTTCTCACATACTATACAACGCAATTATCAAACAGCACATGTGAGACACTCTGGCTGATGAGGACGGTGAGTGTCTCCAAATGACAGATGTTCTCCATTTGCATGTCCCAGTGACAGCTGTATCAAAGAGTTTAGAACCAGTTATCCGTCAGCCAGGCTGGCAACTCAGGAGTCATCACCAATTCCTCTCTCTTTTTACTCTCCTTTGTGGAGTCCTCACACTGTCTTTGATAGGAACCCCCTTCCCATCCGCATGCTACTGTCCTTGTTCAGACAACATGTCCATGACCTAGGCTACATCCAACTCCAAATGAGTCTCTACCTTTGATCCGCACCCTTTAATCCAACTGTCACATCACTGCCCAAATCCCTGTTCTCCCTATCCCTACCTCAGCCACCGGCCACAGTCTACCTGGGCCGTCGGCCGGTCGGCCGTCTCACCTCCTTAGTGCAGCACGCAGGACCCTGCAGGATTTGGCCTCTATCACCTCCCTCCCTGCCGCCATGAAGTGCACACTGCAGAGTCCACACTGTGCAGGGGACGCCCGCACCATGCTGAGACATGCCTTGTGCCTGAGCCCTGGCTCTAACAGTTCACTTTGCTGGGTGCACTCCCCACTGAAAAGCTATGACTCCTCCTCTCACACCATCTCAGACATGTCAGAGGGAGCACTTCCTGAGCTCCCAGTGGAAGCTCTGCTCTGCCCCTCACATGCCTCCACTACTGGACTGGAGCCAGTGTAGTTGAGATTTATACTTGTTTCTCCCATTTTACTCACAGAGGTGCACTTCACAGGTGGCAGCAAGTTGGAGGCAAGCAAAACAGGCAGCCCTGGGGAGTGGGCAGCCCTGGGGAGCGGGCAGCCCTGGGGAGCGGGCAGCCCTGGGGAGTGGGCAGGGAAAGTGGGAGGGCTGCGAATGGAAGCCCATACTGCAGTAGTGAGAGCTGTTCATTAGAGATGTGTACAGAGCACCACAGAAAGGTCCCGAAAACACAGGGAAAATGTAAGAAAAGTAATGAGATCTAGACTGCAACACTATTTATATAAAATAAATACACAGAATATTAATGCATTTTCAGACTACCTACATGTCCGCAGACACATGTTAATCACAATAGAGGAATATCAACATGGGGGGAATGAAGCACCATGGAAGACAAGGAGAAAAATAACTCTTAGGAGGCAACTGGCACAGGCCGGTGCTGGTGGTGTGCCAATAAGGGAGGTGTGCTGGGAAGACTTCCTGCTCCTGAGTCTAGAATTCAGAAATTATGAAAGCTCTGAAGTAGCTTATACGAATACTCGCAGAAGGGAGAGTGTGGTAACTGTCCTCGGCCAGCCCTCCCCAAGCCCTCACGGCTGAGTACCTCGTGGTTTTCGTGGCCCAGCAGATCCGAAAGAACTTTCAGTACGAGGCCTGCCACTGAGGCACACATGTTCTTCCCTTAGGAAAACAAAATAAAACAAAACAAACATGATGTGTCTAAACTCAGAAGCACAGTTCCAGGTCAGTCAGACTTGAATACAGATCTCGGCTCTTCTGCTTATGAGCTGTGTGAACTTGGGTGAGTCACTTAACCAACTTAGGCCCCAGTTTCTTCCTCTGGGATCCATAGATCATTAATATCTACCTCAAAGGGTGACATGGAATGAAGTACAGGAATGGGCTGGCAACTCCTGTGCTCAGCAAATGGGGTTATTTTCCTTCAGGCAGAGCACAAGCTCTTCATCACAGTGAAATTCTGCCTCACACAGACCATCACCATCAAAATCACACAGGTCATCAAAACACTCACTGCAGCCCTAACCGGGTTGGTTCAGTGGATGGAGTGTCAGCCTGCAGAATGAAGGGTTTCAGGTTCGATTCCGATTGAGGGCATGTGCCTTGGTTGTGGGCACATCCCAGTAGGAGGTGTGCAAAAGGCAGCTCATTGATGTTTCTCTCTCATCGATGTTTCTAACTCTCTCTCTCCCTTCCTCTCTGTAAAAAAAATCAATAAAATATATATTTTTAAAAACCAGCCAACCAACCAAACAAACAAAAAACACTCACTGCAAATAAACCAATGATAATAAGAAAAGCTGACTATAAACTAGTAATGGTTTAAAGCTATGACTTTGTGCACAGGCTAGTTTTAAAACAGAAGACTGAAGTAGTCATTTACTCAGTCAGCAACACTGTGCTTCAGATTACAAAGCATCCGAGGATGAAGGAGCTGCTAACAAACAGCCCTGAGCCACGTATCCACGCAACCTGCCAACACTGGGCTACTCAGCTAAGCTCAGCCTTGGCACCTCTTCTAAGGAAGTTTCTTTCACCACAGGGAACACATCGCTTAAGTGGGACAAGCCTGTAGAAAAGCTGACATCATTACCTTTATTGATCAAATACATGAATGATTTGTGATTAAGGGCAGGCAGCAGGCTCGGCCACCAATTTAATCCTGTACAATCTTGGGAACATACTTCTCTGCCTTCAGATAGAAGGTATTCTAATTCTTAACCTCCTCTCTTTGAGTCATGTAATGAAGATGAAGAAAAACATGAACTAATTTAATTACCTCTTAATGCAGATACTATATAAATATATTGCATATAGATGGATATATATATATATACACACACACACACATATATATATATGGAAATTTATATATATATATCTATATATATAAAACATTCTTTCCAAGGCCAGACTGGTATTTTGGCTTCAGGGATTCACAGCTTGATACCCAGTTGGAAATGCTTTACACCCCTCCTGTCTCCGGTTTTCTATGAAGAAGACTAGAGGAAGCCATGCCAGGCTCATGGGTCATCAGATTTGAGGGCCAGGACCTCTCCCCTCCCACACACTGGAGCCTGGAGCCGGGGCCCAGGCTGGGAGGCTGTGAGACCTGCACTCCGGAGGCAGAGGTTCATGAGCAGGGCCACCGAGTACTCCAGCGTGTAGTCGGACAGGCAATCGGGCTCCTTCAGAATGTCGATCAGCCAGAAAATGAGGCCATCTTGAATCATGGCTGTCTGCAGCGGGCGCCTGGGAGGAAACAGCCCACAGGTCAATTCATGCCAGTGAGAAACTTCATATAGGAGGGCACCGCAACAGCAAGGCATGTCAGAGAAGACCAAGTGCACAAGATACTGATGCGGAGGAATATTTCACTGTCAGACCCATACAGCTGAAACAACAAATTCTTTACCTTTCATGGGTATGATTAAGAGTTTAAAGAAATATAAAGCATTAAGGAGGCCTCCTACTTTGAATGTTTCCTTTCCAATATTTAAAATATTTATTGATAGCTTTTGGTCTACTTGACCCAGGAAGCAGAGCCATAGAAATAGTTCACTGACAAACAAATTTTTACTGAACTCTAAGTCTATTGTCATCTAGCTTAGGCATTTTTCTCTGTGAAAAAATAGAGAGAACATAAGAGAGAAGCAAAAAACCAGCTGAATACCATTTTGATTCAGATCTCTACAGAGTAAGGATGACTTAGTGACCTGGATAATACAATTTACACAGAATTATATTCCCCCCAAAGTCCAGGTGTCACAGCTTACAAAATGCAGTGCCTCGTCAGAATGTGCCATGGTGCCTGTCAGCACGCAGGCCTTAAGAACTGATAACACTCAACCTGAAACCACCAGGAGAAGTCTTCTGAATTCTCTGAAAATCAAAGCAATGCTGTGCACCTCCTGAGGGACAGGTCATGGTGAGACTGCCAGTGGACAGCACCTGCTTGTGCTGGTCTTCGCACTCACCGGTGACCTTTAGTAGCATACAGTGAGGACGCATACTTCTGGTAAGCCTAACTACTTTCTACCTTCATTTTTCCAGAACAAAAAGGTCAAATGACTGCTTGGAGGAAAAGGAAAAATTGGCAGTAAATATTTGCATTGCCAGGCGGAAGTATTTCTTCACCTTATCTTAGCTGTTATTTAAGTAAGCTATTGAATTTCTAAAAATTTTCCAGTCAGCTATTATCTTTTTAAACAAACAGAAATGAAGTGTTTATGTGATCTGAGGAAGTAATAACTGTGGAGATTATTCACAGTTATTTTCAATTCATAGAGTTAGGATACGAAATTTTCATTGGCAGGAACCTGGCAAAAAGCAAGAGCTGACTACATGCCACTTTTCCCACCAAGCATACACACATGTAGACTGTCACGTGGCAGACTGGCAGGTCACTCACACTGATGGGAAGGAAGTGTGTTCAGTAGAGTGCTGACAAGAGAGAAAAACCAAGATGGCGGCATAGGTAAGCACCTAAACTGTTGCCTCGCACAACAATTTCAAAACTTCAACTAAAAGACAGAACAGACACCATCCAGAACCACAGGAAAGCTGGCTAAGTGAAAATTCTACAACCAGAAGGAAAGAGAAAAGCTCACGGGGCTGAGGTACGGAGACACATGCGCAGAAAGGAAGGGCAGCTGAGAGCCTGGCTGACTTTCTCTGGCAGGAGGGGGAAGGAAGCCCCCGACTGCACTGAACCCCAGTTCCGGGTGAAACCCCATGGACCCAGGCTCATACAGGGGGAGTATGGACTGTCAGGTAGAGAGAAAGGCACACGGAGGCTCGGAGACTCAGAGACTCGGGGGAGCCGTGGCGGGCAGGGGTCTGGAGGCACATGCGCGAGTGCTTGCAGAGAAGACTGAATGCGGAGGAGGTTGCTGCAGGCTTTCCCTAGCAGAAGGGAGTTGGAAGCTCCTGACTGCACTGAACCCCAGTTCTGACTACACTGAACCCCAGTTTCGGGTGAGCCCCTGGGGACCCACGCTCTTACGGGGGGAATCTGGACTGTCAGGTGGAGGCTCGGGAGCCGCGGAAGGCAGAAGTCTGGAGGCGTGTGCGCAAGGGCAGGGCTGACGGGAAGCCAAGACTGTCTGCTCCACCCTGAGACTCTGCCCCATCCAAGCTGAACACAGAGGCTTTTGCAATTTTGCAAGTCTGATCCTATAAGCCTGTCTCCAGCACTGAACTTCTCCCAGCATAGACACAGCTGATCCTCACAGCCAACTGGCCTGGAGGTCAATTCCTCCCAGTGATAACAACAACAATCAAGACTTAACTACGACAAGGCTGTACACACAGTCCACAAAGGGGTGCACCAAGAGTGTCCACCTCAGGTTAACTGGTGAGGCCGACCCACTGGGCCATATAGGAAACCTAGCACACAAAGCTACCCTACCAACTGAGGGAAGCAGCGAAAATGCAGAGACAAAGAAACAGATCACAAATGAAAGAAATGGAGGAAAACAAATGACTGGATATAGAATTCAAAACCACGGTTATAAGGTTTTTCAAGAATATCCTAGAAAAGACTGATAAACTTAGCGAGACCCTTGAAGACATGAAAAAGGACCAACTTGAAATTAAACATACACTGACTGAAATAAAAAATATTATACAGAGACCCAACAGCAGACTAGAGGAACGCAAAGAATCAAGTCAAAGATTTGAAATACAAAGAAGCAAAAAACACCCAACCAGAAAAGCAAAAAGAAAAATGAATCCAAAAAGTTGAAGGTAGTGTAATAATCCTCTGGGACAACTTCAAGCATACCAACATCAGAATTATGGGGGTGCCAGAAGAAGAGAGAAAGCAAGACACTGAAAACATATTTGAAGAAATAATGACAGAAAACTTCCCCCACTTGGTGAAAGAAATAGACTTACAAGTCCAGGAAGTGCACAGAACCCCAAACAAAAGGAATCCAAAGAGGACCACACCAAGACACAGCATAATTAAAATGCCAAGAGCAAAAGACAAAGAGAGAATCTTAAAAGCAGCAAGAAAAAAACAGTTAATTACCTACAAGGGTGCACCCATATGACTATCAGCTGATTTCTCAACAGAAATTATTCAGGCCAGAAGGGAGTGGCAAGAAATATTCAAAGTGATGAATAGCAAGAACCTACAACCAAGATTACTCTACCCAGCAAAATTATCATTCAGAATGGCAGGTCAGATAAAGAGCTTCACAGATAAGAAAAAGCTAAAGGAGTTCATCACCACCAAACCAGTATTATATGAAATGCTGAAGGGTATTCTTTAAGAAGAGGAAGAAGAAAAAAGTAAAGATAAAAATTATGAACAACAAATACATATCTATCAACAAGTGAACCTAAAAATCAAGTGAATTAAAAACCTGAGGAACAGAATAATCTGGTGAATATAATAGAATCAGGGGCATAGAAAGGGAGTGGACTGATAATTCTCAGGGGGAAAGGGGTATGAGGGGTGCGGGAAGAGACTGGACAAAAATCATACACCTATGGATGAGGACAGTGGCGGAGAGGTAAGGGCAGAAGGTGGGGTGGGAACCGGGTGGAGGGGAGCTATGGGGCGGAAAAGGAGAAACAATTGTAATAATCTGAACAATAAAGATTCATTAAATTAAAAAAAAGAAGAAGAAGTGTGCTGACCATCAGGAAAGGTTGAGGACTCAAGGTACCAGAATTTTTAATAAAGTCAAAGAGAAAGCAAGGTGGTCATGAGGGACTGTGGATGCTGGAATAATCAGCTTAGGATCCAGCAATTCCACTCCTAGATACCTACCCAGGAGAAATGAAAGCATGGCCACACAAAGACCCGTATATGCCCTAGCTGGTTTGCTCAGTGGATAGAGCGTCAGCCTG
This sequence comes from Corynorhinus townsendii, assembly GCA_026230045.1. Lineage (NCBI taxonomy): Eukaryota > Metazoa > Chordata > Mammalia > Chiroptera > Vespertilionidae > Corynorhinus > Corynorhinus townsendii. The sequence goes on along the minus strand of JAPDVU010000005.1, from coordinate 31,591,857 downwards.
TGGACTGAAGGGTCCTGAGTTTGATTCTGGTCAAGGGCACATGCCCAGGTTGTGGGCTCAATCCCTAGTAGGGGGCGTGCAGGAGGCAGCTGATCAATGATTCTCTCTCATCATTGATGTTTTTCTCTCTCTCTCCCTCTCCCTTCCTCTCTGAAATCAATTTTGAAAAAACAAACATATATAAAAAGATCTGTATGCAAAGTTCACAGGGGCATCATGCATAATAGCCAAAAGTGGAAAGAACCCAAATATCCACTAACTGAGGAATGTGGTTTCTCCACATAATAGAATGCCATTCAGCAATACAAAGGAACAAAGCACCGACACATACTATACAACATGGATGAACCTCAAAAGCACTGTGCTAAGTGGAAGAAGCCAGTCACAAAGGAGCCACCTTATCTGATTCCTGTTAATCAAACACCCAGGACAGGGAGGTCTACGGGAAGTAGAGTCGTGGGCACTGGGCTCGGGGTCAGACTGAGAAGTGACTGTAAACAGGCATGAAGCTCCTTCTATGGTGATGGGAATATTCTAAAATTAGACTGTGGTGACGGCTGTACAACTCTATACTAAAAATCACTGAACTGTACACTTAAAATGGGTGAATTGGGTGGCATGTAAAGCACACCTCAATAAAACTAGGGATTAAAAAAGAAAGCTCTGTGAGGACACCAGACCTGGCTAAAGAAGTGGTGTCTGACTTTAAATTTCTAATGCGGAGCAGTTCCAAGTTACAACGGGGTCAGGGCTGAGACTCCTGGGTGTGTTTCTGGGACATGTGGACAGGGTCCTGGAGCCGCCTCGCCCACTGCTGTGACTGTTCATCGTGGGGCATGGGACTGACACCATCGGAAGGCTGAGGCTCTGTGAGGCTGAGACACAATCATGCACACTAGGAGGCTACAATAGCGCTTTTAAATCATCTTCCTCCATCATATTCGAGGTGAGCTTTCTAGCTCTATTTTAGAAAGTCACCAAACCTGCACTAGGTGTTAGCTGAAAAATGTCATCTGCCTTTTGGGGTGTCATCGGACTAAATAAACACAAAACAGCGGCTTCTGAAAACCCCACTTTGATTTTGCAGGAGCTGCTGTGACCTGCTGCGTGGTCATCACCTGAGGCTGAACTTCTGCAAGGCCCCGAGCACATTCTCCCGGGTGACGACGTCCTTGTCTTCCTCCTTCAGCCTCTCCTCCAGCATCCGCAGCACCTTCGTGCTCTGGGCAAGGTAGAGGCGACCTGGTAACACAACCAGAGTTGAACAAGTAAAAGAGGGAAGACTGCTCTTGTGTTAAGATCATGCTCCAAAACCACTTTCTATGAAACCTTTGCATTTAGCACATGCAGAGCTTGTATAATTTTAGATTCTAAAAAACTTATCTATAAAAATAAAAGTGTAATATACTAATTAGACCAGACGTCCTTCGGGACGACCTTCTGGACAAAGCCGGGGCTGCGAGGGAAGCCCGGCTTCCGGGTGCCAAAGGGAAGCTGGTGCCGGCAGCTGGGGGAAAGAAGGCCTACTCTTGCACGAATTTTGTGCATTGGGCCTCTAGTTAACACATATTTCTTCAGCAAAATTGGTTTTAGTCAATCAACTATCAAGTAATAGAAAACCCCTTCTTGTAATCTAAACCTAAGTTACCACTGTGTTCTTGTGGGGAGCATTGTCCTTTATTCACCTGAAATCTTGAACCTGAAAGTCAGTCTGAGGAGAAGAACGGGGAGGGAAACCTGTGGGTCATGAATCCATTAGCAGTGCTTTCTGGCCACACCCTCTGCTCCTTCTGGACGTGCCCATGGCCCAGAGAGGTTGGGGACCAGACCTGGAACCCTAGAGTAGGGCTTGAATTATCACTAGCCTGTTGTGGGCTTGTGGCTTGATGCAAATGCTAATTTTGGACATAAATTTCAAAGTATTATATAAATGGTCCCTGGCACACACCCTGGCTTATGATAACTATTTACTAAACAGATGAAAACTGTACAGATAAATGAAGGGACACATTTTTGGAGTGTCATATAGTCATAATTTGAAACTCCCTTTATTCACTCTAAAAAGAGCTCCAACTAAACTTGGAAGATAGCGACACTTTGTAAAATCATTTGAATTCAGTCACAGTGGCATGTCATCTTTGGAGCTTTTAAATCTTCTAGTCTTTTGCAGGAAATGATGCAATTATTGGGATAAGCTTTAATTGTGTCACCAGCCTTAATGTACTGACATAGAAAATTATAAAAAATGTATTATCTATTATATAGCGGAAGGCAATCCAAAAAGTACAGTTATAAAACCAGAAAGCTTATAAAGTAAAGCCAGAAGGCTTACAAAAGAAACTCCAAAACCATCAAAATTTGCTCTGGCATAAAGTACAGCAATATGACAACATCCAATTTTCACAAAAAACCTTAGATGCATTAAACAGGCATAAATTGAGGAAATATACATCATCTCTAAAAAAGTTGGAGAAGAACGTCCATTTTTAAAGGGGAAAAAATGCATCAATAAGGCCTAGCTCTTCTCTTTGAAGAAAAGCTGGCGTCTCACCTTCCGCCAGGGACGCGATGGCATTGATGAGCCTGGCCGTGTACTGGCGCACCACATCGCTCCTCCCGTGCAGCAGCTGCAGCACGCTCCTCTGCGGGGCAGCAGAGAGGCAGGGACAAAGGAGTCAAAGACCGGGAGAGACAAATGTGGCTCCTCCGCGGGGCCGCTGTTGTCTTCCTCTGCACAAATTTATTACAAGTGAGAGAAACAGACTGAAGCTAAACAGTTTGTCTGGAAATCTTGATGGCCAACTGATTTTTTCCTGAGATTGATGAATATCAGTCATTTAAACTTTTAAATTAAAAGAATTATATGATGGGTACTCAACTTATCAGGGTGATCACTTCCAAAGTTATATAAATGTCTAATCACTATGTTGTACACCTGAAACTAATAAAATACCGTATGTCAACTGTAATTGAAAAATGAAAAAACTTACTTAAAAAATGATTGATACAAAGGCAGCAATACGGTTTTCTCTTATTTTGATGTTTTTCCAGGTTAGGATGACAGAACGCACACTTCTAATTTGGCTCCCTGAAGCCACAGTAAAACTACAGTAAATGGATTTTAAAGAATGACACAAATTTTCAAGATCAGAGAGAAGAGCAAAAGAAATTATAACAACACAATTTGGGAAGTGGGAATACAGATGGAAAGACTTAGCAGACTCAAGAATGCCATGGGCAATAAGGAGGTAACCCCACGTACATCACTTAATCTTCAAAGGCTCAAGACGTGAGAAAAATAATTATGAATGAATGAAAGCTGTTAAACAAGCAGCTCATGCTGCTCCTCCACTACTGTCCTCCTCTCACCAGAGGTCGGGGTGCTCTCTTGTTATGGTAACAAGGGTCTCTGGATGGGGGACACCAGGCCCAGATGAGCAGAGCTTCTACACCAAAATGGGTGTCTAAAGAGCCACCCTCAGTCCTCTCCCCCTACCTGGCTCCCAGAACACTGGCAACCAGACCCTTACCCTTTAGGAGGAAGATCAGAAAACTCTTCTTGGAGGAAAATGCCTGGCCCAAGAGAAAGAACTATAGGTCCTGAAATCAGCAGCCCCTGACACATGGCCCACCTGGCTCACCCCCAGTGGGGTCTCTGTCTACAGTCCCTACCCTCATACTCAGAATTTCCAATAGGCTTTTCAGTCCTCCATTCTAAACATTAGGAGATAACCAAGGTCTACCAGAAGTGCAAGTTTCTAACATGGAAAATAGGGCCAAGATAAACAGGGGGAGGGGGTTAGTGGAACAAACTTAGAAGAAATGAGACTAGGTAGGGATAAGAAAACTAAATATAAACAAAAAGATGTCACTAATAATACTTAAAGATATCAGAAGTTAATTTTATCTACAAAACAACAGAATGCTATAAAAAAGGAAATGAAAAACTCAACAGAGTGGTTGGAAAATAAAGATGAAAAAACCTCCCAGAAAGTGGAGTAAAAAAAAAAAAAAGGAAAATATGAGACAGAAGATAAGAAAATGAGAGAACCAGTTCAAGAGGAGGTCCAACACTCAGAGAGAGAGAGAGACAGAGAAAACTGAGGGACTCACCTACAAAATAACTCAGGAAAGTTCCCAGAACTAAAGCTGTCAGACTGAAAGGGCTCGCCAAGTGCCCCAGTGAACCCAAGTACACCTCATGAAAGGTATGTCATAGGGGGTAGGGCAGAGGTCTGGAACTAGTTCATCTCACTCCAAATGCTACATTTTCCCACTAGAACAAGCTGGCCCAGAGCAATATACAAAAACAGTGTTGGACACATTTAAGGCAGGCCCAGGTGAAAAAACACTGAATTTGCACCCTGGACAGTGGCTCACTTAGTTGGAGCGTTATCCCATACACCAAATGGTTGTGAGTTTGATTCCTGGTCAGGGCACATACCTAGGTAGCAGGTTCGATTCCTGGTTGGGGCACATATGAAAGGCAACCGATCTATGTTTCTCTCTCATATTATGTTTCTCTCTCTTCCTCAGCCTTCCTCTCTCTCTGTAAAAATCAATAAAAACATATCCTCCAAAATAAAAAAGAAAGAAGAAACACTGAATTTGCTTACCTACCTTGCCAATCATAAGTCATGCTGAGTTTTCAGGGCCAAGATAAATTAAGGTGAGGAAAAGACTTGGGAATTTGAGAAGAGGAAAAATGGCAGAACAGAGCTCCAGAGCTGAATCCAGTAGTTCTAAGTTGTTAGGACTCTATCAGACGTGAAGAGTGGGCTGATATCCAGGGTGAAGAGCAGAGCTAAGGAGCTCAGGCTGACATACAGTCACCAGGTTGAAACATGCAGAAATGGACGTCTCCCCAACTGCTAGGACCATTCCTGAGGAACGAAGGCCCAGCTGGGCCCCGGCCCATCGCTCACCCACCTGGCTGTGGCCATGGCAGTCCAAGAGGTCGTTGCTGATGTAGGCTTGCAGCACGGTCTCCCTCTGCTCTCCGGGATGGGACGTGGTCAAGCGCTGGAACAAAGAGAAGCAAAAGTAACAGTCTGACTGTGGAGGAAAATGTCTGCAGCGTGGGTATGTTTTAAACGGCAGTCCCAGTAACTAAACATTTAACTAAACAGAATAAGTAACATCCTGCGGAGTGAGGTAAACAGCCAACCTATCTGCTAATAAGAAATTATGATGTACTTTTAAGTGGATGATATGGGAGATGTAGGAGTTATCCTATACATATGACATTTTCAGGGAAGTGTAAAAATGTCTGGATTGTGCATGTACAGATAAGGGAGCACTCACCAATGCCTGGAGAGGATTTTTTGTTGTTGTTTTGCAGGAAGGGGCTCAAGAGTTGGCCTCTGAAGGGTAAGCAGACTGTCAGCCAGCACAGGGGATGTGAGTGTGGTGGGGAGAGTGTGGGCCAGCTCAGGGCGGTGGGGAAGTACAGGGGTGGGCCCAGGGGAAGTTGTAGAGGGCTCAAAATGAACGCCATGCCAACAAAATAGATTTTATGTTATGGGGATTGACACAGCAATACTGTGTGTGTGTGTGTGTGTGTGTGTGTGTGTGTGTGTGTGTGTGTAGGGGTAGCTAGGTAGAATTTTGTAGATTATGAAAAGCCTAAGTCGTGCTGTCTTAAGTTAGAATTTCCTTACTGCCCGTAGGGCTAGAAGGAAAATGGAGCATGGGGAGCATGGGAAATTTGGACCAGCATGAGTTTAGGATATAAGAAAACCACATGACTAACGTGAGCAAATGTCCTTACTTTTGCAGGAAAATCCTACTAGATGAAGATCCCTGAGACTGCAGGCCCTGCTCTGGCGGAGGACAAGCTGCCGTGTAAAGGACAAGGGGTTGGGGGAGAGGTCAAAAAGAGCCGCAGAGCCCCCAGAACTGAAAGGCGGAGGCTGGTGTCGCTGACAGACTGGGCCAACATAGCCAAGGAGAGAGGCCCAACCGGGGGAGAGGACTAGATTAAAGGAGGTGATGCCAGGCATGCCCCATCTGTGGGTGCCACCCTTCCGTCCAGTTCACTGAGGTCAGGCCTGGGGCACTGGGTGGGGTGAGGGGCACGGGGCTGGAGTGGAGATGCTGGAGGGGGCACAGACAAAACTGTAAGACACCTGTTTATTTTTTCTGGAACATCCTGTCTCACCAAGAGGCTCAGGAGCACCGACTGATCGGAAGAGCCAAAGACAAGATGAGTTTGCTCGCCTGAGCGGAGAGGCAAACATCGGGACAGGGATGGCCACCAGAGATGAATCATGCCGCCACACCCATCTGGTCAGCTCCCGAAAACACAGCAGATGAGCAGACATCGCAACTGACACAGGACTCTTCCTGCTGCTCCTGGTGCCTCCTCGGAGCACTCCAGACCTTGTCGCAGGAAGCACGTAGGCCTCAGAGGTGCAAGAGAGGAGACCTTTTTCTATCTAGATGGGGAAATTGCTCCAAGGCACATTGATGCCAAGGCACCCTGAAATTCGGGGGTCTGTAAAGGAGTTTGACATTATTCCAGGGTGAGTTAGAATGCATCGCCCAGTTCAGCAGCTAACCAGTGTTAGCTTAGACCTACAGTTCTCAAAGTGTAGTCTGGGAACCCAGGGTTCCGAAGCCCTTTTGGGGAGTCTACATGGTCACCACTGTTTTCATAATACTACTAAGCATAATGTTGTTTTCACCCACAGTCTCTCAGAGGCTACTGAAGTGTTACTGTGACAAATCAAATGCAGGAGCAAATATGAGAATCCAGCTGTCCTCCACGAGGCCAGACATAAAAGAAATTCGCAAAAATATAAAACAATGCTGCTCTTCTCATTTTTTTTTTTTTTTTTTTTTGCTTTGGAAGATATATATTTTTAAATAGGTTGCTATATCCTGGGTTTATCATTGTTATCTTAAATGATTTGATAAGTATACATTTTATAATTTCTCAGTTTTAATTTCTAACACTGTAAATATTGGTAAATAAAATTCACATACACTAAAGCTCTTTGGGGTCCTAAGTAATCTCTGAAAGAGTAAAGGGGTCTGAGAGCAAAGAGCTTGAGGACCACTGACTTATCCATGATGGACATGAAGAGGGGGGAGAGAAGCAACAAGTTAGATTCTATTTTCCCTTACAGGAATGGTAGTAGTTTTTACCCTGAGGCCTGCTCGCATGGCTGGTAACACTGGGGGCTTTGTGAGAACCAGGAGATGCTCGGACACGCCGACCCCACCAGCTGTCAGTGTGACTTGACCAGGAAAGGGCTGGGTGACAGGAAGTCCCCTAGGCCTAGAAACTGCTTGTGTGAAACAGCCTCGGGAAGGCCATGGTCACAGTGAGGCTAGTGTAGGAGTTTTTAAAGAGAGGCCAGGCTATCTTCAGGAGCTGTTTTCACTTTAGCTCAGGTGTCAGCAGGCAGCAGGAAGGAAGATCTTTAGTAGATGCGTTAAAAGATGCGAGCAAGGTAGCAGCCCAATAAACCAGCACAGTCTTTTTCTCAGCTTCGCGGGAAAGGTACGTACCCAGCGCAGAGCCTGCAACAAGAAAGCTTTCAAGCGGTCGCTCCCCAAAATCAAATCCCTCTTCAGTTTCTCATAATCCAAGGAGGGCAGCAGTGGGACATCCTTCAATTTCCTACTCAGCAACACACACAAGTTCAAAGAGAAAGAAGAGGGCAAAGGGGATGTTCAAAACACGTGCCTGGTGAAGTTCCCGTGGGTCAGACACCCCCACAGTGACAACACAATAGATCTGGATAGAAATGCTCAGCTCACACAATGCTATCCTGTGGCCCCTCAACAGAGAACACAAAATTTAGACATTGTGACTGCTGACTGCCTGGTGACAGTAAATTAAATCGATTTCTAGAGAATATTATAGAAACTATTCAACAAGCTTTTCTATTTGAGGTTACCTCACCAAAATAAATACAATTAAGATTAAAAAGACACTTCTGGCTTAACACTATTACTTATAATTACTGGTATTTCCTTTACTATCCACATGGAGCCCAGCTGTTCAGATGAGCATTTGTTAAAGTTACTTTGAATTCCAGTTTACCCACAGATGTTCCACAATAACAATTTCTAAAAGCAATTACTCACATGGGTGCCACGGAGGCTCTTAACATGGTTGAAGCCTGGGAGGGTGGGGGTGAGGGGACAGAAAAGAACAGACCATGTTACACATTGATGGCTGTGCACTGACCCTAAATTACTGTAACAGCACAAAATCTACAGATCTGCAAGGTTTCTGGTCTACCGGGATTCTCCAACCATAATCATATGTTTTAAAAATTAGCCCAAGTCAAAGTTAATCAATACACTACTAATGCATTTCCCAAGCCATCCACCCCTTGGTTTGGTGCTACTCCATTCCCAGGAACAATCTATAAAAATACCAGGTGGGTTCTCCTGACCAAACTCCTGGAGGTACTAAAGCTGCCAGGTCAAAGACAGAAGAGAGGACGAAGCCATAAAAATCATTTAATGACCTTGTTTTTTTCTTTATTAAAATTTTATCTTTGAGTATAAAAAGAACGCATTGCACTTCATACCAAGTCAAACACTATAGAAGTGTTTATAGACATATAGAGGTGTTTGTAGAAAAAGATAAATAATCCCCTCCCGTCCCACTACTCTGTAATCCAAATCATTGCTCGCTTTATGGGCATTCACATTGCGTGTCCCCCCTCCCTTCTGGCCACTGCAGGCAATGCTATATTAAACATATAGTAAAATAGGAATAACCCAATGCTTTGGGTGGCACTTGTATGAATCGACTCAAACCAAATGTAAAACGATATTTTGAGAAAATGGAATACAGACTGCACTGGTATTACATAATGCTAGGGGACTGGTGCTTATTGTATTAGACATTGTGGTTATAATCTGGTTTGTTTTTCAAAGCCCTTCTCTGTTAGAGATACTGACTTCTCTGCAGATGAAATGAAATGTTCACAATAGGTGTTAAAGAACTCCAGAAAAAAAGTGAAGTAGAGGCAAAGAGAGGAAATCTCAGCCGTCTGGGGGGCCCCTGATGTCAAATGGTCATCATCCACGCTTCTCAAGTTGATCTGTGATTATCTTGCAACCACTTCTGTGTCTTTCTCTTTCAGCAGGCGTTGTTCCACAGCGGCTAGAGGTTTAGCACCCTCGTGTCCCCGGCACCCGGAACAGTGCTTGGACAAACAGAGGCACTCACCGACATGTGCTGTATGAGTGAATGAACAGACTGACTTCTGAAGTGGGCACTCAGAATCCTGGACTGGTTTCTCCACTGGTTTATCTGTTGCTTTGCTGCAGATTTACACAGCAGGCAGGTTCCCACCTGGGAGTCACCACACCCTGCTTTTAAATGGCTCATGATTATATATGTTTTCAATTTTTTTAACCCTTGATTTTTTTTTTTTTTTTAATTAAAAGACAGCAGGGGAACAGCAAAGGCAGGTCACCTGGCAGGCGCCCTCAAGGGGAATGTTGACTTAGGGGAGGTAAAGGTCACAGTGGGACCCATGAGGAAATGTGCCTTAGCCACCAGACCGAGACTGAAGAGCAACGGAAGGAAGTGGAGAACCAGAGGAACATCCCACCCTGTGGGGAAGGGAGGTTGCTACGGCCAACACTGTAATGAGAAGGGGGACTCGCACAACAGGAAATGCAGGGTTGTGCATGCAGGAGGGGGCGGCTGGCACGGAAAACTGCGAATGAGATTTGGAAATGGAGCTAAGTAGGTGGAGCGTGGGCAAGCGTCCGAATGAGCTCCCAGGCTCCACAGAAGCTTCTCAGGCAGGAGCTTCTCAGGCTCCCCAAATCATCAAGGGCACCTGCTTCAGGGACCTGCGGGGAAGGTGCAAATAGGGGGCTAATAAGAGAAAGACAGAGCAAGATGCAGCAACACCCACAAACGGGGAAGTGCTGGAGCTGGGGTGCTGGAGCTCATGGGGTTTCTGGAACTGAGCTGAGCCGGGAGGGCCAGATGGGCATCAGATCAGGGAAGGCCACGGACTCCAGGCTGAGCATTTTGGACTTGATGGGAAGGACCTTGAATGATTCCCAGGGGTTGCCAGAGTATCATTCACTAGACAGGAAACACAGTGGGGAGAGACCACTTGTTTGAAGAAAAAGATGAGCTCAGATTTAGATGGAGACAATGTGACATGCCTGTCAGACATTCAGGGGAGAAAGCACGGAGTCTGGGCTTGGAGATTGGGGAAATGGCTGAGCTAATGGCACAGTCACACTCTGCCAATTACACCCTACCAACTGGTTGAGATCAAAGGTTGAGTTCAAGTTCTCAGGTCACCAAGGTCAGTACAGGTACAGGACAGCATGGTATATGAGGTGCAGCAGGGACAAGGAGCCAGCTGTGCAACCCCTCGTTGACATACAGAGCTCGGGCCCAGAAAGCCTGCCTCGAAATGCAGTGGTGATGTGAGCAGAGGGCAGGCACCTTGCTAAGACTTAAGAAAGCCACATAAGGGAGAATCAAAGGACTGAAGATGTTGGCCTTCAAGCCAAAGTCCTATTCCCCACAACAGAAGCTTCAGGAAGAATCCTGAATAACTGCACCAGGCTGTCCTGGAAAAGGGCTTCCTCCACCTCCTCCAGCCCCTGCTGGGTTTATTGCTAATAAAGGTGGCTGATCGGGGAGGTAGATGCCTTCTAAGATTCACATGCACTGGGCCTTTAATGTCTTTAATGCTATCACACCTGGAAGTATTTTAACTTGTATTTCCAATGAGGTCTACCTGGAGTTGTTGAAGAAAGGAAGAGTTAATTCCCAAATGGGACCTTTTTCCTGGATGAATTAAAATGGAAACTCCCCCATCCAATGAATCCACAAACCCAGAGGTGCCATTCGGTGGGACTTGCGATTCACCCAGGGGGCTACACTCAGATTTTCACCTTCAGACTGTTTCTGCATTCATGCTTGCCCAGTGCAAATTGGGGGCTAATAAGAGAAAGACAGAGCAAGATGTTCTCAGACACTTTTTGCAGCATACAAAGATGCCTGTTGCAAAACTAGAAACAGCAAACAATTAAAAAGCGGCCTAAACGTCTGCTAGAGTAATGGTTAAATGTGCTATACTGTTCCCAATTAAAACTCTAGGAGGCAAGGGAAATGCAAACATGCTAAGAGGATATGGAAGATTTAAAAGGCACTGTTAAGAGACAGCTGCAGAACGCTATGTGCAATAAAACCTTAATTATATATAATTTCTAAAGGTCTGAAAGGATGCATATGAAACGTAGTCAACAGGTTACTGAGGGAGGAAGGTGAGATGGGGTGCGTGTGAGGAAGGGAAGCAATTTGTGTTTTGCTCCATTTACTACTACATTGTTATATTTTCCAGCGGACACATATTCAGGTATCACTTGTGAAATCTTAGAAAACTGAGACTGTGTCCTGAGGAAGAAGTTTCCCTCTTACTCCTTTCACTGGCTGATCTCAGATGATTGGTAAGGATGACCAAATGACAAGCCTGAGGTCAGGGTAGTGACAGGCAGTCGCACCTGGGAGAGGCCACCTGGGAGAGTTCTGGTCTCAAAAAAATCAACCCCGTTCTTATCAGTCCTTCTGGGGGCACCTGGAGCTGACTGCCAGCTTGGATACCGTGAGCAGACTTCTGAACACAGTTAACTGGGCATGAACTAGGCAGAATGGAAACACATTTCTTCCCACTCGCACATTTCCTCCATAGGGCCTCCGCCAGTGTGGTCCTCACCCTTCCCTCCCGACCCCCTCATTCCAGGCAATGAGCCTGCTCAGAGAGCACAGGGCAGCTCTGCTCCCAGCGGTGGTGGTAGTAAGGGGCTTGCCCAGAGCTGTGCATGACTGGGTGGGTACATTTCTTTAATTCCAGGGTTCAAAAGTTGGGAACCATCAGTTTCCTGGATTTACCTAAATTCCATAGATAAACCTCTGAAGAATTTTATAAAGAATGTTCGTGTGCTGGAGATGCATGTGTCTCTTAAGATAACTAATCTGGGGCTAAGAATGCAGGACTGACTTTTCTCAAATGTGTGCTTTTTAAAACTCTCAACTTTTCTTTCTTCTTTGGAACATGCTGTGTTTTCATTTTGCAAATCCTAAGACCTTGAATAAAACGTCATAATTTTTAACTTAAAAAAAAAAAAAAGGAGCCCTGGACGGTTTGGCTCAGTGGATAGAGCATCAGCCTGCAGACGGAAGGGTCCCATGTTCGATTCCGGTTAGGGGCACATGCCCGGATTGTGGGCTCCATCCCCAGTGGGCGTGTACAGGAGGCAGCCAATTGATTCTTTCACATCTCTGATGTTTCTATCTCTCTCTCTCCCTCTCCCTTCCTCTCTGAAGTCAATAAAAATATATATTTAAAAAAAAGGGAAACCCACCTGCCTACAAATAAAATCCATATTCTCCAATATAAGTTTTATAAGTATTGACAAAGATATTTTTGGCTACTTTCTCCTTATTCTTTGTCCTATTTTTCAATTGGTGCAGAACTCAGTGGGGAAGGTGCTATTTTCTGAGCTCTTTTGAATTTTCAGCAGTGAATGAGGTTGCAGAAGGCCAGATTTTTAACAGCCAGATTCAGAAGTTGGTACCAAATGCACTGAACTTGATAGAGCATAGTAGTTTTCTGATGGGCCCCGGCCGAGCCCCTTTTCAGAGTGCAATGAAGCGGAACACTCAGGGTCGCCCCAGCACCCAAGGAGATACTGACCAAGACATGGTATAAAAGAGGCTGGTCTGTGCCTGCCTACTGGTCTTGAAATTGATGAAATTATTTGGACCAAGAGTAGAATTTATTCCCTTAAAAAAAATGAAAAGCAACCTTATCCTTCCATCCTAAATCCTATCAGTACGTCCCATCTAAATTGTACCCTAAGTTTCTCTTCACACATTATAAATCTGAAGTGTGACAACTTTAGCCACGCCTAATCAACTACTATGTTCTCTGGTACTTTTACCATGACTCAGATCCACTTTTTATCAACTTGTAGATAAATTTACTAGGAACAATAAGAGATTGTTTGCAGCGTTTATTGTCTGTTCCTGAGTGGCTCAGTAAAATGAAAACAGGAGCCTAGGTAAACAAAGCTAGGCTTCCTCTCTCCCCTGGCTTCTCAGGCTGTGGCTCTGTGCCTTTGTGGCTCCTAACAGGAAGGAGGGCAGGACTAGGTCTGGACACATGGTGTTAGCTTCTAATGGGATAAAGTGACAGCTATGTTGTGCCTCTCTCCCTTTAAATTGCTCCTTATTAACATGACAGCAGTTTTAAACAAGCTGGTGTATCACTCCACCACCAGAAAATGTAAATACAGGCATTCCTGCACATGTGAGAAAGGATAGGATTCTATACCACAAACCTAGAATTAATGAATAGATGGAAGGCAGGGAAGAAAGGAGTGGTCCTGTTAGACACAGACCTGCTAGGCTCATGACTGCTAAGCAGCCATCCCTTTTGATAAACACACTGCTTCACATTGACTTCACCGTACGTGTGCACAGAAGTCTACCCAGCCAGGCCTTGGGGATACGCTTGAAGCCCCTCGTCCTGGAGGGCCCCTTTTCTGAAACCTGGATGTCTCTGTGTACTTTACTGACATTTAAAAACTGGCCACTCTCGGAAAACCAAGATGGCGGCACAGGTAAACACCTATGCTCGCTGCCTCTCACAACCACATCAAAATTACAACTAAAAGGCAGAACAACTACCACCCAGAACCACGGGAAAGCTGGCTGACTGGAAGTTCCACAACTAGAGAGGTGAAGAAAGCACACTGAGACTGGTGAGAGGTGGGGAGGCATGGAAAGTGCTGGCACCTGGATGTGCTGCTCTTTTAATCGGGAGTGAGATACAAGCTCCCGCTTGCTCTGAACTCCAGTTCCAGGCGAGACTCCAGGGGACCCAGACACATACGAGGAGAAACTGGACTGTCTGGCATCGGGACAGGAATGCGAGGGCAGCTTTCTCTCAGAGGCGCTCGCAGCGATTATTGTTCCTGCATGGGGGCACGGGCACAGAGGTCCAGGGACCTCTCCGGTGCAGGGCTGACTGGCAGCTATTGCTGTTTGCTCCGCCCTGGTGATTCCCTGAGAACCCGCCCCACCCAATTTACAACCTCACCCAAGCTGTGCACATTGGCTTTTGCATATGAATGGCCTGTCCTTTCTCCGCCTAAAACCTGTCAAACTGCAACTGGATCAGAGATCTGCAGAGCTTCCAAAAGAAGGCCCAAGGCCCAGCAGGAGCAGCCTTGCCTTGCTTCACAGCTGGACCTTGTCTGGCACTTCCAAACCCCATACAAAGAGGAGGAATCTGCAGATGTCTCTATAGCTCCTGCTGGGTGGCCCCAGACAGTGGCTGACCTTGCACCTCCTTGGAGATCCAAGAGCCAGTGCACCCAGTGGTCAGAGAGAGACCATACCAGATTACAACTCTTCACATCCATAAGAGACACACTCAGGGGGCAGACTCAGTGAGCACCAAAGCTCCACTGAAGCAAGTCCTGCCCCATAACGGCGTCTCCTGTGCAACAGATCTTCCAGTGTAGACACAGCTGGTCATCACAGTCAATTCCTCCAGGCCAATTCCTCCCAGTGATACCAACATCAATCAAGGCTTAACTATAACAAGACTATGCACTCAGCCCACAAAGGGGTGCACCAAGAGTGTCCAACTCAGGTGACTGGGGGAGGCTGAGCCACTGGGCCATATAGGACACCTACCACACAAGGCCACTCTATCAACTCAAGGAGACTTAGCAGCTACCCAGTACACAGAAACCAACACAGGGAAGCAGCCAAAATGCGGAGACAAAGAAACAAGTCACAAATGAAAGAAATGGATGAAAGCAAAATACTGGATATAGAGTTCAAAACCATGGTTATAAGGTTACCCAAGAATCTTCTAGAAACCTCTGAGAAATTTAGTGAGACCCTCAAGGACATAAAAAAGGACCAATCAGAAATTAAGCATACACTGACTGAAATAAAGAATAATATACAGAAATTCAACAGCAGACTAGAGGATCCCAAGAATCAAGTCAAAGATTTGAAATACAAAGAAGCAAAAAACACCCAACCAGAAAAGCAAAAAGAAAAAAGAATCCAAAAATATGAAGATAGTGTAAGGAGCCTCTGGGACAACTTCAAGCATACTAACATCCGAATTATAGGGGTGCCAGAAGAAGAGAGAGAGCAAGATATTGAAAACCTATTTGAAGAAATAATGACAGAAAACTTCCCCTAACCTGGTGAAAGAAATAGACTTACAAGTCCAGGAAGTGCACAGAACCCCAAACAAGAGGAATCCAAAGAGGACCACACCAAGACACATCATAATTAAAATGTCAAGGGCAAAAGACAAAGAGAGAATCTTGAAAGCAGCAAAAGAAAAACAGTTAGTTACCTACAAGGGACCTTATCTGATGAACTCCTTTAGCTTTTTCTTGTCTGTGAAGCTCTTTATCAAACTGTCAGCTGATTTCTCAACAGAAACTATGTAGGCCAGAAGGGAGTGGCAATAAATATACAAAGTGATGAACAGCAAGAACCTACAACCAAGATTACTCTACCCAGCAAAGCTATCATTTAGAATTGAAGATCAGTTATAGAGCTTCACAGACAAGAAAAAGCTAAAGGAGTTCATCACCACCAAACCAGTATTATATGATCTGCAGCTTTGAACACCATGTGTCCATGTGAGGTGCCACTTCCCCACGCGCCCAAGGAACATGGTCGAGGACACTGCTCTTCACCTCGTTACCATGTCCTTTCTATGAAGATCCACAAGAGAAATGACCCCCAGGTCTTGGCACCAGAATAGCCACTTGTTCAACCTTCTGTCTTCTTTTTAAAATGTTTTTAAATTACAATAGTAACACACCTACTTGGAAAAAGTTCACAGTCTGCAGGGCACCTAGGAACTTCAGTGATGCTGACATGGTCTATTTTGGGAACTTGTGGCGGCATTCACGTTACTGTTGTGCTTTCTAGGCTGCTTAGATACAGCAAACTGTGGATAATAAATATTAGAGAACTATTTTCTCTTCATTATAAGTAAATCACGTAACTGCTGACATGTCCCTTTTTGCACAAGCCCTGAGAGCCAAATATGCCTCTCTCCAGATGTACAGCAACTTATGACATGTATTTTTATACTAGCTTAGCCCTGGCTTACTTTTATTATTCCTACCTTTATTTTCCTTTAACCACAATTTATTTTTCCCCCAGCGTTATTGAGATACCGACGTATAACACTGTAAGTTTCAGGTGTACAGTGTGATGATCTGATACATGTATACATTGTGAAATGATTACCACCATAAGGTTAGTTAACACGTCCATCACCTCACATAGGTACCTTTCATTTCTTGTGGTGAGAACATTTAAGATCTACTCTCTTAGCAACTTTCAAGTATATAATACAGTATTGCTAACTATAGTCACCATGCTGTACATTAGAACCCCAGGACTTACTCATCTTATAACCAAAGGTTTTACCCTTTGACCAACATCTCCCATTTTCCCCACCCCTCAGCCCCAGGAAACCACCAGTCTACTTTCTGTTCCTATTGAGTTTAAACCACAACCTCTTTACTTTTATTTTTTCACTAGAGGCCTGTTGCACGATATTCGTGCAAGAATAGGCCCCTGGCTTCACTCCCAGCTGCCTGGGAGCCAGCACATCCCTGCTCCTGGGCCGCCCGGAGCCGGGACGTCCCCACTCCCACTGGGAGCCAGCAAGTCCCTGCTCCCCGGCTGCCTGGAGCCAGCAAGTCCTCGCTTCTGTCTGGAGCACCACTCCAGTAGCTCCTTCCGCCGCCCTCCTTCCCCTCATAGCAGGCTTCACACTGCTCTGTGCCTGCATATGCAAATTAACCACCATCTTTGTTGGGTTAATTTGCATGCTCACTCTGATTGGCTGTGGGTGTAGCAGAGTGATGGTTAATTCGCATGTTTCTCTTTTATTAGAGAAAAGAATATGATGTCCCATATTTGAGTTTTTTAATGTTATAATAATAAGCTGTTTCAAACCTACTTGAGAATGAGGTTTCAGATGTACACTCCAGTAATTATATAACTCACTAAGTGATTATTCCAATGAACCTAGTACCCATCTGACACCATACATATATATTAGAATATTATTATTTTTTGTTGAAAATATTACATATGTCCTCCTTTTTCATCTTTAAGTTTTTTATTTTTGTTTTTTTAATCTTTATTGTTTTTTAAATATATTTTTATTGATTTCAGAGGAAGGGATAGGGAGAGATAGAAGCATCAATGATGAGCGAGAACCATTTATCGGCTGCCTCCTGCACGCCCCCTACTGGAGATTGAGCCCACAACCTGGGCATGTGCCCTGGACCGGAATAGAACCCAGGACTTTTCAGTCTGCAGGCCAGTGCTCTATCCACTGAGCCAACGTGACTAGGGCTAAATCTTTATTGTTGAAAGTATTACATATGTCCCCTTCTTTCCCCCATTGATCCCTTCCAGCCCACCCCTGCCCCCCACCGCCAAGCCTTCACCACCCTACTGTCTGTGTCCATGGGTTATGCATATATGCATACAAGTTCTTTGATTGATTAGTTCCCACCCACCCACCTTCCCCCACCTTCCTTCCGAGAATCATTTATCATTTTTGTTGTTATTAATCCTCACCTGGGGATATTTTTTCCATTGCTTTTTAGAGAGTGGAAGGGAAGGATAGAGGGAGAGAAACATTCATGTGAAAGAGAGACATTGATTGGTTGCCTCCCGCATGCAACTGGACCAGGGCTGGGAATCGAGCCTGTTACCCTTTGTTACATGGGCTGATGCTATAACTATTGTGCCACCAGCCAAGGCGGGAATAAATTATTTTTTTAATACTACAAAAGGCCCTAGAATTTATTTCTGAATGGTAACTGAATTTCTTTTAATGTTTTATCCTGGGTTTCCAATTATTATTATTTTTTTAAAATGAATCTTTATTGTTCAGGTTATTACAGGTGTTCCTCTTATTTCCCCCCATAGCTCCCCTCCACCTGATTTCCCCCTCCACCCCATGCCCTTACTCCCTGCCACTGTCTTCATTGATAGGTGTAAGATTTTTGTCCAGTCTCTTCCCGCACCCCTCACACCCCTCTCCCCCCAAGAATTGTCAGTCCACTCCCTTTCTATGCCCCTGATTCTATTATATTCACCAGTTTATTCTGTTCATCAGATTTTTTATTCACTTGATTTTTAGATTCACTTGTTGATAGGTATGTACTTGTCACTTTGTTGTTCATAATTTTTATCTTTACCTTTTTCTTCTTCTTCCTCTTCTTAAAGAATACCTTTCAGCATTTCACATAATCCTGGTTTGGTGGTGATGAACTCCTTTAGCTTTTTCTTATCTGTAAAGCTCTTTATCTGACCTTCAATTCTAAATGTTAACTTTGCTGGGTAGAATAATCGTGATTGTAGGTTCTTGCTGTTCATCACTTTGAATATTTCTTGCCACTCCCTTCTGAGCAATCAGCTGACAGTCATATGGGTACTCCCTTGTAGGTAACTAACTGTTTTTCTCTTGCTGCTTTCAAGATTCTTTGTCTTTTGCCCTTGGCATTTTAATTATGATGTGTCTTGGCGTGGTCCTCATTGGATTCCTCTTGTTTGGGGTTCTGTGTGCTTCCTGGACTTGTAAGTCTATTTCTTTCACCAGGTAGGGGAAGTTTTCTGTCATTATTTCTTCTAATAGGTTTTCAGTATCTTGCTCTCTCTCTTCTTCTGGCACCCCCATAATTCGGATGTTGGTATGCTTAAAGTTGTCCCAGAGGCTCCTTACACTATCTTCATATTTTTGGATTCTTTTTTCTTTTTGTTTTTCTGGTTGGGTGTTTTTTTTTCCCCCCTCATATTTCAAATCTTTGGTTTGATTCTTGGGGTCCTTTGGTCTACTGTTGAATTTCTGTATATTCTTTATTTCAGACAGTGTATGCTTAATTTCTGACTGGTCCTTTACCATTTTTTGGCATTCTTATTAAGATCTTTAAATGTCTCACTAAGTTCCTCAGAAGTTTCTAGAAGATTCTTGAGTAACCTTGTGGTTTTGAACTCTATGTCCAGTAGTTTGCTTTCCTCCATTTCTTTTATTCATGACATGTTTCTTTGTCTCCACATTTTGGCTGCTTCCCTGTGTTGATGGAGTGGTTTTCTGTAGTAGGTGACCTATAGGACCCAGTGGTTCAGCCTCCCCAATCACCTGAGGTGGACACTCTCGGTGCACCCCTTTGTGGGATGAGTGCACAGTCTTGTAGTTAATTAAGCCTTGATTGTTGTTGGTATCACTGGGAGGAATGGACCTCCAGGCCAATTGGCTGTGAGGACCTGCTGTGTCAACCCGCTTTGTCTATAATGGAAGAACTGCTGTGCTGGAGACACCCTTATGGAGCTAGACTTATTTCAGTGGGGGTTTGGTGCTCACTGAGTCTGCCTCTTGAATGTGTCACTTATGGATGTGAGGAGTTGAAATCTGGTGTCGTCTCACACTGACCACTAGGTACACTGGTTCCTGGATCTCCAATGGGGTGCAGGTCAGCTACTGTCTGAGGCCACCCAGCAGGGGCTATAGTGAGATCTGCAGATTTCTCCTCTTTGCTTGGGGTTTGGAAGTTTTGGAGCTGTCTGACTGGAGCGGCAATTTGTTATGTTAAGCTGGGATAGGGCAAGCCATTCATATGCAAAAGCCGCTGCACACAGTTTGGGTGGGTTTGTAAATTGGGCAGGGTGGGGTCTCAGGGAATCACTAGGGCAGAGCAAACAGCAATGGCTGCCAGTCACCCCTCTCTGCATCTCCGTGTTTCCGTGTCCCGTGCCCCAACGCAGTAAACAATGATTTCTGCGCGCACCTCTGCAAGAAAACCACCCTCACTTTCCGACCCGATGGCAGACAGACCAGCTTCTTCCCGTAGGAGTCTGGGTCCCCAAAGTCTTGCCGGGAACTGGAGTTCAGAGCAGTCGGGAGCTTGTGTCTCCCTTCAGGTTGAAAAAAAAGCGCACCCAGCCGCCAGCCACCAGCCCGATTCGTGTGCCTCCATACCTCTGCTTTTCCACACTTGTGCACATCCTACCCGGTCTCAATGCTCTTTTCTCTTTCCTTCTAGTTGTAGAACTTTTACTCAGCCAGCTTTCCCATGGTTCTGGGTGATAGACATTTTATCTTTTAGTTGTAGTTTTGGTGTGGTTGTGAGAGGCAGCACATACAGGTGTATACCTTATGCCGCCATCTTGGTTTCTCCGGCCCTAGTATGTTTATAAAGACCCCAATATTAATGGGCAAACCCTTATTTGAAAGTCATTTGAGGCACCCACGGGGGTGCCTCAGGATGCCCTGGCACATCCTTCCTAATCCAATGTACCTGGCTGCACCCACTCAGTCCCTGGACCAGGCAGCAGGGTGGTGTGAGCTCCAGGGACCTGGGTTCATGAACTTTGAAAACTTCCCCGGGAGATACTAGAGTACTTGCTCCTCTGGTTAGGACCCCAACTCAACAGCACAGGCCTCCACATGAGCCCGCCTAAGAAGGACGATGGCACCTATGTAGTATTTGGCATGGGATGCAAACCCAAACCTAATTACGAGGAAACATCAAACACAAAAGGAGAAAGGTTCTATTTTTAGAAAGGGGAAAGGACTACATTCTCCTAAAATCTCAATTTCATGAAAGTCAAAAAAGACCGTGGAAATGTTCAAGAGTAAAGAAGACTAAGAGATGTGACAGCAATGCATGGCCCTGGACTTCCAATTGGCAGCAGGCTGTAAAGGACATGAATGGCTCAGCTCACACTATTGGAAAATGCACAGATTAGAGAATACTGAATCAATATTAAATTTACTGAAGTTGATAATCACATGTTATACAGGACAATATTCCTATTAAGAAATATACTCTGCACTGAAGAATCCTATCTAATAAAAGAGTAATACGCAGATTGACCATCACTCCAACACACAAGATGGCTGCCCCCATGTGGTCAAAGATCCTGCTCCCATGTGACACAAGATGGCCACCACAAGATGGCCAGCAGGGGAGAGCAGTTGGGAGGAACCAGGACTGCAAGGGAGTGCTGTTGTGGGCAATCTGGCCAGCAGGGGAGGGCAGTTGGGGGAGATCAAGCCTGCTAGGGAGGGCAGTTAGGGGTGACCTGGCCAGCAGAGGAGGGAAGTTGGGGGTGACCAGGTCTGCAGGGGAGAGCAGTTGGCGGGTACCAGGCCTGCAGGGGAGGGCAGTTAGGGGCAAACAGGCTGGCAGGGGAGCAGTTAGGCATCAATCAGGCTGGCAGGTAGAAGTGGTTAGGGGCAATCAGGAAGGCAAGCAGGCGAGCATTTGGGAGCCTGCAGTCCTGGATTAAGAGAGGGATGTCCAACCGCCCGTTTAGGCCCGATTACTGGGATCGGGCCTAAACGGGCGGTCAGACATCCCTCAAGGGGTCCCAGATTGGAGAGGGTGCAGGCTGGGCTGAGGGACACCCCCCTCCCCATGCATGAATTTCGTGCACCAGGCCTCTAGTTTAGGAATAAAGGGCCATGGTACATGCCCTCAAATGGTTCAGAAAACAGATTGTGTAGAGACAGAAAGTAAAGAAACCAATGGATAAACTGCCAGCAGCTAAATCTGGGTGAAGGCTACACAAAGTGTCCTTTGTGCAATTTTTGCAACTTTTCTGTGTTGGCAATTATTCCAAGTAAAAAGTTAAAAAGAATACTCTTGCTCTGGGCCATACAGCTTCCAATATTTTCCCCTTGCTGGTACCAGCACTTGGCACCCACAAGCAGCGCTACTGGGCAGAGCAGAACACGCCTCTCCTCAGGGGGTCGTCTTCCAACTGCTCACTCCTTTAAAACCACCTTCTCCTCCTTCTGGGAATTTACAGACCCCAACGTCAGCTGAGGTGCAGCCTCTGAATGTTATTTTTTCCTGCTCTTTCAGTTTTTTAGTTACATTATCTTTTAAATATATTTTTTATTGATTTCAGAGAGAAAGGGAGAGGGAGAGAGAGATAGAAGCATCAATGATGAGAGACAATCATTGATCAGCTGCCTCCTGCACACCCCCCACTAGGGATCAAGCCTGCAACCTGGGCATATGCCCTGATCGGGAATCGAACCATGACCTCCTGGTTCCTAAGTTGATGCTCAACCTCGAAGTCACGCCGGTGGGGCTAGTTACAATATTTTAGTGGGGGCGGGCAGATCAGGGGCACAGAGCCTCACCGTCCCAGGCCTCGTGAAGTCCACGCTGTGTGCCAGGCTCTGCCGCATCTGGTTACTGAAGAGGCGGATGCAGACGCTCTGCAGGTACTCAGGAGTGATCTGCAAAGAGATATGAGTTTGGCTGGTGAAAGGATGAGACCCACCCAGAGATAGTGGAGGCAGCCTAGCAGTCACAGCTATCTCTAGCGGGCTTCTTTAAGGGCCAGAGAGGAAATTTTGCTTTAACTCAGGAGCTCTCAGTAGTTAAAGCACCACCAATGTCCTTCTAAATGTCAAAAACATTGCATACTTTTAGTTCTAGTTTTCTATGGCTTGGAGACTTTGGATCAACCTCTTACTCCTGATACTGTTTCCTGCTTTTTAAAAAAATACGTTTTTATTGACTTCAGAGAGAGGGATAGAAACATCAATGAGATAGAAACATCAATTGGCTACCTCCTGCATGCCCCCTACTAGGGGCTGAGCCCGAAACCCAGGCATGTGCCCTTGACCAGAATAAAACACGGGACCCTTCAGACAGCAGGCTAACTATCCACTTAGCCAAGCCAGCTAGGGCGAGAAAAGTGTATTTTTTAAAAGTATATAAAAATGTTTAATTTCATGTGTCATCAATGTAATGCATATTTAAATCCTGAGATACTATTTCTCATTGATCAAATTTACAAAATATAAAAATTTTATTGATAATGCCCATGGTTGACAAAGGTATAAAAGAATGAACTGTCTCAGTGGAATCAGATTAGCACAGCCTCCTTGAAGGACCTTAGCATAGGTTTCAACCAAGTAAATCAACTTTAAAAAATGTGAGGCAGGCTTATCCTCAAGGATATTTCCCACTTTACTTAAAATTTATAAAAGTAAAAACCTGGAAACAACCTAAATGTTTAATAGCCTAGCCTTGTGGTCGGCAAACTGCGGCTCGCGAGCCACATGTGGCTCTTTGGCCCCTTGAGTGTGGCTCTTCCACAAAATACCATGGACTGGGCGAGTCTATTTTGAAGAAGTAGCATTAGAAGAAGTTTAAGTTTAAAAAATTTGGCTCTCAAAAGAAATTTCAATAGTTGTTCTATTGATATTTGGCTCTGTTGACTAATGAGTTTGCCGACCACTGGCCTAGCCACTAGAGGTGAGGCACTGTGAAGAATATTTTATGACGTCATGAACACATGACTGAATGAATATTAAGGCGGATTAGAAAACTATATGAACTAGAGTCCATTTTTTTAAAACATGTATATAAATATTGAAAAAAGCATGGGCTGTTAACAAGTGTTATTAAATGACACAATTACAGGTAATTTTAATTTTGCAAAGTTCTATATTTTTTAAATTTTTACAATATATATTTTATAATCATATTTTAAGTTGTTAAAAACAATTTTAATACACAAACTTACATTAGTGATAAAAAACTTTATAAAGTGCCCTAACTGATTTGGCTCAGTGGATAGAGCATAGGCCTGTGGACTGAGGGGTCCCAGGTTCAATTCCGGTCAAGGGCATGTGCTTTGGTTGTGGGCACATCCCCAGTGGGAGGTGTGCAGGAGGCAGCTGATCGATGTTTCTCTCTCCTCAATGTTTCTAGCTCTCTATCCCTCTCCCTTCCTCTCTGTAAAAAATCAATATATTTAAAAATTTAAAAAAAAAACTATATAAAGCTTAATACACTCACACACACACACACACACACACACACACACACACACGCACAAGTAAACGAGGACAATCAGAATAAGAGCAATGGATTTTATCAGTGCTAATACCCTAGTTGAGACATTGTGCTATACTTTTGCAAAATGTTACAACTGGGGAAACTGTACAAGGACTCTCTCTGCATTGTTTCTTAAAATTGCATGTGAACTTCCAATTACATCCATTTAAAATTTTTTTATTTCCACAAAGAGATTTTATTATACTGTCTAATTTTTATTAAGTACACTAGAGTCACTCCCACTAAAATCAGGAATAGACAAAGATACCCACGATCTTATTTAAAAATGTCCCACAGTCCTAGCCACAATATGCTAAGGAAAAAAGATATATAATGAAAGAAGCAAAACAAAAATATTATTTGAAGATGATATGACTACTAACCTAAAACACAGGAGAATCAATCAAAAAAATCTATCAGATTAACAGAGTTCAGAAAGGTAACTCGATCCAAAATCAACGTGTGAAAATCTATAGCTTTCCTATCTACTAGAAGGGCACTGCCCTCTTATTTTTATGCCACTATATAGTCTTTTTCTGTTGCCAATTTATTCTTTACTGATATTAAGAATCAGGTAGAGAAATAAAGACATGGGCAATAACGTGCCAGGAAAAATGTATAAAATGCTGTAAGCAGCATGATAAACAGCAGAGCACATCAGCCTGGTCTCCTGTGTGCACTCTGGCTTTGTGAAACAGGCAAAGTCGTGTCTGCAAGTGGCCAGGAATCAACATGGTTCATGCCCGTATGTCTTTATGTTGAAAAGACATGAATCGCTGAGGAACTTCCTTACCATCTTGCCACTGACCGTGGCCTCCAGAGAATCCACCAGCTCTGCTGTGACTCCGATGAGGTTGTGGTAGTCTGCCTGGATCTTATTGTATCGTTTCAGGTATGTCATTGACCTACGCTCAGCTTCTAGCAGCTGCTGGTGGAGCTGCTGCAACATTTCTAGGAAGAGATTTATATTTATATTAAAACAAAATAAAACAAAAAAATTAAAAAACCCTGCAAAATAAAAAACATTCCTCTCAAGGGAATACCATGCCTATTATCATATTTTGCTATAAACAATGAACTTAACACTATCTGTGTCTAACACTTTGCTTCTATTTCATGCCACATTTAGTTACAAAGTGCTTTGCAATCACTGATTTTTTATTTTTTGTCTCTGGTAGTTCAACTAAATCATCTCTAGTTTTCCTAATAAAATCTTTCTCCTGGACTGAACCCCACAAAATTTCTTTTAGTTCTCTTTATATACAAGAAACAAATTCAACATTTCATTCTCTAGTCAGCTCGCAAAATGGTTGAACCAAACTTGTGTTTTTTTCTCTGTAAGGTTGTTTGGGGGACAATTTATAACCGTAAGGCAGTTCTTCATTTTAAGTAAAGGTTAGGGCTGCTTGACTGATGCTGGAGAAAAACTAGAATCTAGAAGATTCCAGGTGTTCATTCTGTCACTTTTTTGTTTTGCTTTTTAATCCTCATCTGAGTATATGTTTTTATTGAATTTTGAGAGAGAGGAAGGAGAGGGAGAGGGAGAAAGCAACAACTATGTGAGAGAGAAACACTGATTGACTACCTCACACATGCACACTGACCAGGAATCGAACTCACAACCTAGGTATGTGCCCTGACCGGGAATCGAACCCTCGAACTTCTTCAGTGTACGGGACAATGCTCCAACCAACACCAACCAGGGCTCATTGTACCAGTTTCTTAAAGCATAAACCATCCACTAAGAGCAGGCAGACTTGGAAGGTTCTAGGCTTCCTTCTTAGAATCGCCCCAAGTCCTCCCACGGGCAGCACTTGCTGGCCATGACACGCTGGGCACATTTGGGACAGGCGACTTCAGCAGTGCCCACACTCTTTTGACCCACCACACTTCTCCCCTTCCCTGGAATGCTACATTTTGGATGGAATAACCCAAGTTAACTCACTATTGTCCTCCCAATCCAGCCTCTGTGTAATATCTAAAGTCTTTATTTTAGAACACAGTTCATGTATACAGAGAGAGATTTAAAAATTATAAAGACCAGTGCTCAAATCCATACTCTATCACTTTCTTGCTGGATAAACTGAGGCAAGATATTTAAGTTCTCTGCTTTTCTTAAGCTATAAAATGGGGGAAATGATAACCATATCAAAAGGTTACTGTGAGGATTAAATGAACAAATACATTCAAAGTGCCTAGCACAATATTAGCCTATAGCATGTGATCAATAAATGGTAAGTGTTATTATTATTTCCTTTCATGGGAAGGGGACAAATATTTTCTAAATGTATTTCTATAACTTTAAAAAGTGGCAGAAGGTTATATCCTACAGCAGTGGTCTGCAAACTTAAAATACATTAGAATCATCCAGATATAAAGATGATAAAGCCTCACCTCCAGAGACTGATTTTGTGGCTCCTGGGTGGGGGCTGAGTATCTATACAGTCTCCCAATGGCTCTGACACATGCTAACATTCCAGAGCCACTGTCCTGCTATCTGTTCCTCCTAATTTGTGTCTTAAACAGCTATGAGGATCACCCATATTCAAAGTGTATTTCAAAAGCTTTTATTTTTTATTGATGTGCAGAAGTAAAATATTTTAACTCTTAAAACCCAAAATATCTATATATATAAAAGCCTAAGCGACCGTTACGACCAGTCGACCAAACGACCAGTCAACTGGTCACTATGACATGCACTGACGACCAGGAGGCAGACGCTCAACTCAGGAGCTGCCCCCTGGTGGTCAGTATGCTCCCACAGCCAACCTCCTGCGGCTGGCCAACCTCCCACAGTCCCTCCCCCACATCCCCTACTGGCCGCCCCAATCAGCCCTGATCTCCGTCCAGGCAGAGGGACCCCACCTGTGCAAGAAATCGTGCCCTGGGCCTCTAGACATATAATAATGAACAATTACTACTATCATTATTTAGCATCCATCAAATCTGAGTAGTGAAAGATAACTTTGAAAGGCCACCTAGCACAAACTTACGTTCAGTACTTCAACTTCTGGAGGACATCCCTAGAGGTCCTTTATCAAGCTTCTCCTTAAATATTATTAGGGAGAGGGAGTCACTACCTTTGGGAGTACACTGAGTACTATGAAAGCTTTTTCATATGTACAAAATTCAAAATTACATAAACTGGAACTTTCAGCAATGACAATTTTACAGGATACTGATAATTCCATTTCATAGTAATAAGTTTAGAGAGTATCTGTGTGAACTCTCTCATCACATACCAAGTGGCAGATACTGAATGAAGTACCAAAACCCATTAGCTGGGTCAAATGACTTCCCAAACATCAATGTCATCCAAGTAGTCCCTCTGTAAAGGGGACATACTAAGGAACTCTTCCTCTTGAAACTCACCATACAATGAATGTAAATGTAAGGGACTATTTATGGACCTTTTGCCTTAGAAACCCAGAATTGGAATTTGTGACAACTTCCAAGTATGGTACACTGATGGAAAAGAGATCTAACTGCCCGCAGCCTGCAGGAAGGAGAGAAGGCAGTTGGGCTGACACATTTATGACCATTTCAAATACACCATTTAGCAAAACAGCCTGCTATCCAGAGCCATCACCTTGCAGACACCTTCGCTGCTGACAAACAGGACCTGAACATTACTGTAAGCTGTTTGAGTCTCAGCACAAAACACCAACTTTACTTCTGAGCATTAAACAGAATTGACTCTTTTATCCTGTCAAACATTTTATGAGACAAGGAAATCTAAGCCAAGACGCCTTGCAATGTGAGGGCTCAACTTTTAATGGAGATGTCTTATTCCATGTTATTTCAATGAAATTGGCTTACTCATGCTAGTGAAATTTATTGAGATTCTTCGTATTTCCAAAGTCTGAAGAACTGCATTTTGAATTTTAAACAAGTGCTGAACACACTGAAAGAACGCCAGTTAAGGGCATAGAAAGTTTTCTGTTGTTCCTGAGCAGTGAAACAGTAAGAAAAGTGGTGGCGATCTTCCCCACAGTCATTTGAACCTCCCCTTGCTAACATTCCTCCTTCATTTAAGGGCACTGCTTTTTTAATTTTTAAAAGAGTACATGAGATTTCATTTTAGAGATCCCTTAGCTGTTCAAGACAAAATGATAACTTTAAAGTTAAACCCTGGCCGGTTTGCTCAGTGGTTAGAATGTCAGCCCGTGGACCCAAGGGTGGAAGGTTCGATTCCCAGTCAAGGGCATGTACCTCAGTTGCAGGTCTAATCCACAGCTGGTTGGGGCTGAGTGGGAGGCAACCAATCAATATGTTTCTCTCTGTCTGCCCCCCTCCCTTCCACTTTCTCTAATACTCTTGCTCCTTGGGTGAGGATTAAAAACACACACACACAAAACCCCCCCACACCTAAGTCTAGAATTAAATTAAATTGGAGGCATGTCTGTGCCTTATGGTTAATGCAACTATAGTTTTGGGAGGAGGGGACGAAGAGGCGACCACTGGATGTCTTGACACTGGGCCTGCCCCTGGTGCAAGTGCTCTGCAGAGCTAATGTCTAACCTGCATGGCGATACTGCATTTCGGGATGTGTTCAGCCACAGAAACACACTGTGCCTGCCAGACTTAATTTTGCTTGGCTCTCCTAAGAAAACTCAATTAAAACAAAATTAAAGAAGGCTCAAAAACCCTGGTCTCCTTGCTGAAATTTCAAATGAAAGATGTGTAGAAAAATACAGGTTCTTCTATTTGCACTCCCCTCCCATGTTTATTTTGCCTGTAAAATTGGGCCACCTTTCAGAGACATAGCTGTTCCCAGCAGAAAGCTAGCCTCAAATACTGCAGGGTATGCTGGGGTGTCAGGGGCCGGAGAAAATCAGGAATCTGGAAGCTGTTTCTCACCACCTCCCTCCCTTAGTGCCAGGGCATCCAAAGAATTAATCTGAGCAGGGACTGAGCAGCCTGACTGCAGGGCCGAGGCAGTTCTCTGGGACCCGTGAGGTGGGGTGGTAGTTTTAGAATATGACTGCAAAGTCTTTGACTCTCCTTCTCATCAGGAGGTGAGGTAAAATTCCCCTTCCCTGAATGTGGGCTGACCACAGGAGTTCAATTCTAAGGAAGAGAATGCAGAGAAATGACCCTGAGTCACTTCAGAGGCTGGGGTAGAAAGGGTGGCACAGCTTCCATTGGTTCTCTCTGAGGACATTCATCCTGGAAACCCAGCCACCATGCCTGAGGAAGCCCAGGCCACATGGAGTCCATGTAGGGTTCCAGTCAAGGGGTCTGCTGAGACCCCACTGACAGCCAACACCAGCCAGCAGATGTGTGAACGTGGTGAGGACGCCTTGGCGATGGCTCCACCAGCTCCATCTGCACCCACGGGACATCCCCAGGGAGAAGTGCCTAACTGAGTCCAGTTCCCAGACCACACAAGATGATAATAATAAAAAATGATGTTGTTTCATGCCTGAGGTGGTATGCGAGGCAGCAACAGCAGTAGCAACAGTGGGGCAAAGAACCATTTCCAGGCGTTGCAGGGCAAGACCCGAGTGCCCAGCCCAATTTACGATTCCAGCTGTGCTGATGTGAGAAAGCTGCATGGGAGCCACCCAGCCAAGGGCCTGGGAAATGCACCAACCCTGTAGGGAGCAGGCCTGAGCAGCTGAGAGATGGGCTGGAGGGGCTTGTCCTCGGAAATAACTGTGCTGGGAGCACAGCATCTTGAGAAGCTCTAAGGCTGCAGCCTGGCAACCCTGGGACCATTCCATGTGGACCCCAGGAGGCCACATCTGTACCCTGCCCCTCCGTGCTCAGGCACAGGACTGCTCCTCCATGAAAGGTCAGTGGGGTCTAAGAGGAGCAGCACAGCTGGCGGAACCAGAATTCAGAACTGCTGGGCTGGGGATCTGCACGGCTACCAAGCACAAAAACAAACATCTAAACTCTTCTCATTTGAAGCCGCTAAAGCATCACTCACTTGTCCACTCCTTGGAAAGCAAAGAGCTAACTCATTGATCAATGTTTCCTCTCTTTAGAAAACGTCAAGTTTCTAAAGGGAAACAGGAAGAACAATGGCAGGAAGTTCTGAAATCCTCACTAACATTGCTCAGCGGTGAGGAGGGAAACGTGCTGCTCCATGTGGTAAGACTCCACCTGCTGGAACTGAGGATGATGCCGCCCATCTTTACCCAAGGCCTGAAGCACATCACATACTTTCAGCACAAACATTTAAGTGGTTTTTATCATGTGGTATCAAAGACAAACTCAGGCAAAGAACCCCAACTCTGGCCAATTTCATGATAACTACAGTCTTTCTCATCTTTCTGAAAAGTGACAGTTCCAGTGAAAATGACTAATCATGGAAAAACATCATTTTAACGCTAAAAAATTAAGACTGGAATTCCTACCTTGAAGGTAAAATATGGAAATGCTTTATAAGAATGGGTACTCCATATTGCTATTAGTCTAGTTCAAGGAGAAAGTGGAAGATACTAAAACGATTCCTCCCCCCGCCCCATCGGGCTGTCTTCTAACTGCGCTTGGATTTGCTTCATTTCTCCAAGTCTTAGTTACCTGACATGCAAGATGAAGCTAAAACACCAGCCTTCCTGAAAAGTGGGCCTCAAGGAATCTCAGATACAAATAATTGCAAAGCACTTTATAAATATTTAGACTTTTAAAACCCTCATTCTCCAAGTCTTTGGAATTCTCTCCATCTCACTACTTAAAACTTGAGTTGGCAAGGTTGTTATTTAAAACTTGTTAATCTACATGGCATGGTTTACCTTTGTGACTTTGTCCATTCTCCTTCTGGAATGAGAAAGCAGTTCAGGAAAATGGGCACTCAGGATGCAGTCCTCGGGGTATCCCACCCCAGCATGGTGGAAAGCGGATTTTCAGCACGGTGAAGGCCACTTCCTACCTAATGCTGCTACGAATAACTAAGATGGTTACTGGCTTCTCATCACTTGGGTGACTCGCTCTCAAATAAATCCTCTTCTCTCCATGTCAATTGTCTCCCTGTACATCCAAGTCTTATACTATTTCAACAGCCTCCTAACTGGCCTCCTTACCTGCTTCAAAACACCTTCCCCATTGCTACCAAAATGTTCTACTAAACGTGCAAATCTGAATTCATACCCTTTGACTCTAACTTGAGTGCTAAAGCTTTATCCTAGGGCAGTGGTCGGCAAACTCATTAGTCAACAGAGTGGCAAACCGCAACTCGCAAGCCGCGATTTGCCGACCACTGTCCTAGGGAAATTGGGATTGGGATGAAAACAGCACAGCCTGTGTGCTCAGTGGTTGACCGTTGATGTATGAACCAGGAGGTCACGGTTCGATTCCTGGTCAGGGCACATGCCTGGGTTGTGGGCTCGATCCCCAGTAGGGGCGTGCAGGAGGCAACTGATCAATGATTCCCATCATTGATATTTCTGTCTCTCTCTCCCTCTCTGAAATCGATAAAATATATATATATATATATATATATATATATATATATATTATTTATTTATTTATTTATTTTAAAGCCCTAGCCAGTTTGGCTCAGTGGATAGAGTGTCAGCCTATGGACTGAAGGATTCTGGGTTCAATTCCAGTCAAGGGCACATACCTCAGTTGCAGGTCTCTTCCCCAACCCTGGCCCTGGTCAGGGCATGTGCAGGAGGCAACCAATCGATGTGTTTCTCTCACATCCGTGTTTCTCTCTGTCTTTCCCTCTCTCTTCCAATCTCTCTTAAAAAAAAAAAGACCCTACCCAGTCTCAGAGACCCAATGCCACAGAAGTCAACCCTTTATGGGCCTCGGCACACCCTCCCATTACGAATTCATTCACCCGGGGCATGTGAGTGTTGCCTCATCAATTATGCCTGTTTGTGAGGCAGTCTAAGCCAGCGAGCCACTCTAACACCACGGTGGTCTCCACCGGCTTTGAAAGGATACATATAATGTTAAAAGCTTTGGCGTGTTACTGGCTTTAAAAATTAAAGCTAGAAACTTTTCCAACTTCAACTTCAATTCTGGACTCCAAGAATCCTGAAGGGAAAAAAAAAACAAGGAAAATAAAATAAAAGCTAGGTCACTAAATGCCAACAGCACCATCAAGTTGTGGCCTTCAGGGTTAAATAAGCTAGATGTTTTGGCAGTGGCGTGGTGCTTAAAACACAGATTTTAGGACAACTGACCAATTCATTTATAGCAGATTCAGGTACCCACAGCTGGAAGGAAAAACAGAGTTCTTTCACAAACAGGGCAAAAATAACCCTGTACATGATTTGAATATTTCATGTGATTTAAACACAAGCGTGACAAGTAACCTTATTAGGTTTATTACCCAAAAGGATTCAATACAGTTTAGGCATACGTGGCACTGGCAGGCACACACAATGACCACCAAGTTACCTAAGGCCTCCTAAAGAACGGCGCTCACTTCCATGAACCTCAAGTAGGTAAGGAAGAAAGACAGTACCTCAAGTACTCCATCGTGTCAGGGATTACGATATGTTTTTAGTTTGATTTGTTCCTTAACAATAAATTATTTCTCTCAAGTAATGCTCATTGAGAAGAAAAAAATAATTAATGAAAGAAAAAGGTTTCATAAGCAACAATCTTTCTCAGGGCAATTTTCCTCACAGTCTTTATATAAAAATATCTACACACAAACTAAGAAGTCCCAACAAAATGAAGCTGTATCCCCCATTTCCTATCCACCGGTCCGCCCACAGACCTTCCCGCCCTGCCCCCTTGCTCTCCTCCAGCTCTGTATCCTCCCCACACCTCCTGCCCACCCACCCAGTCAGTCATCTGGTGTGTTACCTGACTTTCAAAAAGTAAGCAGATAAGCAGAAAAGTCTTGCATTTTAAAAAGATTTCATAATTCCCTGACACGGCATAACTGTTTATAATGTGTATGTGTTATGGGTTGAACTGTGTCCCAATCTCAGAATATGAGGTCATTGGGGACAGGGTGATGCAGACGTAATTAGTTAGGATGAGGTTGTATTGGAGAGGGTGGGCTCCTAATCCAACATGAATGGTGTCCTTATAAGAAAAAGGAAATTTCAAACAGACGCAGAGAGAAGATGGCATGTAAGGAAAGATCAGAGGCTGGAATTACGCTGCCACGAACCAAGCAACACTTCCGGAAGCTGGAGAGGCAAGGAGAGACCCTCCCCTGGAGGCCTCGCAGGAAGTCCAGTTCTGCCGCAGACACCTGGATTTCAGGCCTCTGGCCTCCTACATTGTGAGGCAGTAAGTTTCTGTTGTTTTAAGACACCTCATCTGTGGCCCTGTTAGGGCAGCTGCAGGAAACTAACACAATGTTAGGCTCTCTGTGCTCAATATACACTGAGTGGCCAGATTATTATGATCTCTGAATGCATAATAATCTGGCCACTCAGTGTGTGTGTGTGTGTGTGTGTGTGTGTGTATGAGGCCCAGTGCATGAATTCGTGCATCGTGCATGGGTGGGGTCCGGCCAGCCTGGCCAGGGGAGGGAACAATTTGCATATTAGCCTTTTATTATATAGGATATATACTGAGTGGCCAGAGTATTATGCGTTCAGAGATCATAATAATCTGGCCACTCAGTGTACAGAAAAGAATCCCAGGAAAGGACTGCTATGTTGGCCAACATAAATTGAGACATTAAAAAACAAAACAAAACAGAACAGCTGGGTGTCCCTAGACCCACTGTAGTGAAATTATAGTCTTAAAGGCCAGCAAAAAAGACAGATCACCTATAAAGTAGCAGCAATTAGACTGATGGCCAAATTTAAAATAGCAACAATGGGAGCTGGGAGACGAAATGATGATACCTTCAATGAGCTAAAAGAAAGTAACTGTAAATCTACTATCCCGAACTCAAGAATGCAGTCAAGACATTTGCAGACAAACGAGAACTGACCACAACCAAAGGGGATTTTAAAGGAACGTTCTTAAGTTGGAGTAGAAAGATGGAAGGTCCTCAATGTGAGATGAGGTAGCAAGCAAAATATGGGCAAAGGTAGGGATAAAGCTATGCACACACTGATTGCATAAAATAGCAAAAAAGTCTAATTTGTGGGGTTAAACTAAAATATTTGATAATAGCACATAAATTGGAAAGGGGATGAATGAGGTTAACACATTCTCAGAACCTGTAAGGTCAGAAAGAGAATAAAGACATTAACTTTAGATTTTATTATGCATACACACTGAAGTATCTATGATGACCATTACAAGAACATATGTAGGGAGTAGCAAAAAGAAAAAAAAAAAAAAGGAATAAAACGACTCCATGAATATTGATGGTTTCTCAATTCCTCACCGCCAGCTTCACCTCACCCTTAGTTAAGCTAGAGCCATGCTGCTATGTCACAGTTTTCACAAACTGAAGTCTTTACTGTGAGAAAATCTACCATCCTTGTCAAGTTTACCACCTTCCTAACCCTTCTATCTCAACCTTCTTGGAGAAGAAAGTGGTAAAACTAAATTTGGACTGACCAAAAACAAAACAAAAAAGCACAGAATTCAATGTAGGCTACTTTACAACAAGCCTGCTTTGGTGAATCAGTCAGCCTCTGGTTTATCAGCTACTAATAAAGAGGGAGAAAGTTGTTTTACTGAATCATAACGGAATAGGAAACTGAAATGCACTGATTTCAGGAGAACTGCATCCAATGTTCAATGGCAGAGGAGTAAGCTCCATATAGATTCTTGGAAATAGTATAACGTCTTTAGATAAAGCAATCGACATCAAAACAGTTCAGGCTCAAAATACATTTCAATAAAATTCTGTGGGACATATTCAATTTAGTAAGTCAACAAAAATTACTATAATAGGTAAATCTTATTAAATAAATATTATGCTGAAATTTTAACTAAAATGAAGTATAACAGCCCTAGCCAGTTTGGGTCAGTGGGTAGAGCGTCGACCTTTGGAGTGAAGGGTCCCAGGTTCGATTCCAGCCAAGGGCACGTGCCCGGTAGCGGGCTCGATCCCCAGTGTGGGGCGTGCAGGAGGCAGCCGATCAGTGATTCTCTCTCATCATTGATGTTTCTAGCTCTCCCTCTCCCTTCCCCTTTGAAGTCAATAAAAATATATACTTTAAAAAAATAAAACGAAGTATAACAATTAAAAGATCACCCTCTGCCCTGCCCCCATGCATTGCCCCGCCTCTGCCTCACAGGCCCCGCCTTCCGGCCCACCCCATGCCTGCCCCGCCCAACCAAAAATTAAAAGAGCAATAGGTAGGCCCTGGCCAGGTAGCTCAGTTGGTTAGTGTCATCCCAATATGTTCCAAGGTTGTGGGTTGGGTCCTGGATCAGGGCACATACAAAAAGCAACCAATGAATGCACAAGTAAGTGGAACATCTCTCTCTCTCTCTCTAATCAATCAATAAAAAATAATGTTTAAAGACCTATAGGTAAATAGTGTGATGGAAATAATAGTACAAATCAGGTAACCAAATATACACCAAATAAGTGAGAATTTTATTACAAATTAAAATATACATAACCAAGCACTGGCCGAGTAGCTCAGTTCATTTCAGCGTCATCCCAAAACGCCAAGGTTGCAGGTTTGATTCCTGGTCAGGGCACATACAAAGGAGCAACCAATGAATGCATAAATACGTGGATCAACAAATTGATGTTTTTTGTTTCTCTCTCTCTCTCTCTCTCTCTCAAATCAATTAAAAATGTATATATGACCAGCAATTATATAAAGTACTCTAGTTCTTTTTCAGGCTACTGTCAATGTAATTGAATTATCCAACCAATACTGAAAAAGTATACACAGAATGATTTAAGAGATTAGTATATTAAAAATATTTATGTTGGTCTATATTAACAAATCATGGTGCAACCAAAAAAATCACACTTTATAGCACAGGATAAAGCAAATTATCTGAGTATTCTTAAACTGCAACATAAGCCAACGCGAGCTTTTACGGCACCTTTCAGAAGCCACCAGCGTGAACAAGGCGAAGCCAAATGTGCCAGGACTGAGGCTCAGAGGCTGTCACTCACCTGGAATAGCTCTTTGAAGGACGGGTGCACCATAGG
Organism: Corynorhinus townsendii; assembly: GCA_026230045.1. Classification (NCBI taxonomy): domain Eukaryota; kingdom Metazoa; phylum Chordata; class Mammalia; order Chiroptera; family Vespertilionidae; genus Corynorhinus; species Corynorhinus townsendii. The sequence goes on along the minus strand of JAPDVU010000005.1, from coordinate 31,555,907 downwards.
GTTCGGAACAAACGGCAGCGCATAGAAAGGGAGGAACTCTGTGGTCTGGCTCAGCGCTGCCCCTTTGCTCTCCAGGTAGGTTTTGAAATAAGAAATCCTTTCATCCGATTCCTCTTTGTCCTACGAGGAAGGGAAGATGCGTGCTTGAGGTCCGTCCCCTGCTTGATGCCAGCCCGTCCAGCCCACCGTCCACCCCAACATCTCTCTCCAGCCTTGGCGCCGGCAGCCTCCCAGCTGCCTGGCAAGTGCACTGTCTCCAGTCATTCTGACAGCGCCCGCAATTTCACCCCTTCATGAAACTGTCAGGAATATCAGAGAACAGACATATGTCCAATATACTGCCTTTTACTTTATTACCATTTTCTCACATCCTTATGATTCATCATAAACATCGTTTTAATGGCAGGACAAAACCTCATGTTGTGGGCCTGTCACAATTTAACCAATTCCCTATTATTAGATATGTACACAGTTTCCACATTCCCAAGATCATAAATATTTGTGTGCATTTCCATGATTCCCTTAGGAGAGATTTCAAAAGGTGAGTAGTTTTTTGAAACAAGTTTCCACATCACACGCCTTTCCTTCATTACGGTAACTGAGCACTGATCTTGCCTGCAGCACTAATTCCACACGAAATCCAAGCAAGTCCTTCCCAGGGTTTCCAATTCCTCCTGCGCCTCCAACCTTGAATTTGGCCTTTTCCTTCCAAGACACCCTGGCCTCACCAGTTACCCCCCTCAAAGCCTGTTCTAATCAAAGCACCTCACTGCACCTACATTGTAATCACCTTGTAACAACCAGAGGTAAAAAATATTATCATGTTTATTTTTTTAATCTTATATCAATGGGAAAATTAGAAAACATAAATAAATACAAAGAAAATGAGAGTCTCCCACGATGGTACCCACATGAGTGCTATCTTGAGGACAGCCTTCCAAGAATGGCTACTATAATGTTCTGTAGGGCTGCTCCCTCCATCACTGACCCCTCCGTTGGCCCCTCTGACAGTTCAATAATTTAACCCAGGTCCTCAGGGCGGCAGGTAGTGTGTGGACAAGCCACTAACCAAGTGCATGTGGTCCAACGTCAGCGCGGCCCTGCTCCCTTTCCTTGGCTCTGCACTGGGAGGCTCACCCGCCCCGGCAGCCTCGAAGCCCTCTCCTCTCTGCAGGTCTCCAGTCCCACCTGGCAAAGACTTAGGAAACTAAACACAACAAACGCACAGGCATACCATTTTTCTACTGTTAATGCTTAAACTTCTCTTCTAATATATATATATACATATATATATATGGTGTAATATGTGGTCTACATATGTGTTCTTAGACATACATGCATATGTTTGCTGAGTTTTCAAAAACTTGAGGTATTCAGGAAAACAATGTAGCTTTCATTACAGAAACTGTTAACTCTCTATGTAAATTAGAAAATAAACTGCTGCCCTGGCCAGTGTGTGGCTAAGTGGTTAGAGCGTCAGCCCATGCACTGAAGGATCATGGGTTTGATTTCTGATCAAGGACATATACCTGGGTTGGGGCACGTATGGAAGGAAATCATCGATGTGTCTCTCTCACATAAATGTCTCTCCCCCTCTCCTTCCTTCCCTCTTCCTCCCTCCTTCCACTCTAAAAAAATAAAATAAAAAATCAATGGAAAATATCCTCTGGTGAGGATTAACCAAAAAAAAAAGAAAGAAAGAAAAGAAACTGCTGGGAATGAGGTAGAAAATTATTCATCAGGACACAAGACACCTACCCCTCAGCACTATGATAAAGCGGCCATAAAACTAAATTAATGCTCATTAGGAAACATAACAAACAGCTATCATTCTCCCTTAACACACTATTCGGACCAACTGCATCACAAGGGGAACGTACAGGTCTCCTCATGGAGCGTTTCAGAAGATAGATGGCAAAATGGATGTGAAGGTAGAATTCCAACTTCTGGGCAAAGGAGTCACCATCTCGGATGGAGCTGGGAATGTGCTCTTCCCACAAATTGAAGAACACTTTCTGGGCTCCGTTGTCAAACGCAGCAATGAGGTCCCTCTGTGGAGAAGACATCAGACTGAAGCCCAATCATAGGGTGTCCTTTCTTCCAACACCCAAAATTCTCACAGCGCTCCCAATACCTTAGACACCCCAGGACTCCAGGTTTCAGTGTGAGGAAAGCAAGTCTCCTTTTCAAAGGTAAGGGGCAGAAAACTGAGACCCAGGGGCTTCAAGCTCCATAGCTGAGATTCCTGCAGACCCACCCTGGTTTCCCACCCCTTTGCAGTATCCAATCTGGGCTTTATAAGAACCCTACCTGACATTTAAGGCCTCTGAGATGGAAGGATTCAGGCAGAGGCCAAAGACTTGTGGCCAGAGAACTCATAGGCACATAAATACAGTGAAGTTGCCTTACAGATGAACAGAGGCCAGTCTGAGAGCCCAGGCAGGCCTCAGCGGAACACTCCTCCTGTATCTGGAGCTTGCTGGCAGCACAGTGCCAAGTCCCGGGGCGCAGGAGCTCACACACTGACCCTGTCGAACCCAGGCCTGGAGGCGGCACTGCTATTTGCCCTGTTGTTAAAAGCATGTGGCGCAGTGGGAAGCAGTCACGCACATAGAGACTGGGCACTCTAGGTACAGACTCAGGCTGGAGATGGAGGAAGGAGCCAGGCCGGTCCCATTCCAACCTTAGAGCTGGAGTCTGACTATGCAGGGCACAGACAGTTCCCAACTCGCCACCCAAGGAGAAAGGAGGTGGCGATTAGCATGTCACCTGCCTCACAAGAGCAATGATCACAAATACGGGCTGCACAGGCTTTCGGAGTTAGGTGCAAGGCAGAACCAAAAGACCTTCCTAACAGTCCCAGTCAGTATGGCAGCAGCTCAGTGGCCAGGTGCCTGAGGCCCGGAGGGGCACTGGGCAGAGGGCACAGCCCCACCTGGAACTCCACGGGCCTCTTTGACCATGCCCCATGTTAGGCCACGGGGAGTCAGGGACCAGGAGCAGACAAGCAGTAGGCAGTGGCTGTGGCCTAACTTCTAGCTACTCAGCGGGCCTCTCAAACAAGTCTCAAGATTTTCTTAGAAGTGGGTGCATTGAAACAAATAAATCAATTGAAATAATAAAATCATACGAAGCTGAAATATGCTGCTCAGGAAGCAGTATATTCTCGCCACTGGATGTAGTCAAGGTGAACTTACCTAGAAAGTTATGAATGGTATGGAGACATCAAAAATGGTTGAAACAAGGGGCTTTAAGGTTCTTTCTACACTCAGGTCTGCCCTTCGCAACCCACTCGTATTCACAGAGTGGCTCCGGCCTTCCTGGACAGGACGCTGCCCTGTCCACGTGCCCTGCTCCCTCCTCCAGCCTCCCCACGCTAGAGTGCAAGCACCGTGAGGGCAAGGGTTTTGCTTTGTTTTCTTCATCACTGTGTCCCTGGTACCTGGAATTAACAACCTCAAACTCATCAGGATGAACATCATTTGTCTCAGTGTCTAAGCATTGCAAGGTTTCCTCTTTTATTCTTCCCAAGAAATGTATGTGAAAGATCTTATGTCACCATCCACTTCCCAGGAAGGGTACAGAGATATGAAGACGACACTACTAATTCATCCACTGACACCTGAGAAGTCTGAAAGTCACTTTAACCAGGTCCCCCGAAGAAACTCCAACATGCTCAAATAGCAGCATTCTTTACAAATTGGGAGCATTTTGATTATCAACAGAAATTTAAAAAAAGTAAAATGTTACCTGGATTATCGATGATTTGGAGTCCCTTAAAGAGCTACCTGCTGTTTTAGGTAATGCTTTTCCCTTCATTTTGCATTCTTTTGAAAATGTTTTCAAGGTGTCTTCAAATTCAGCAAAATCTAAATACTATAAAAGAGACCACAAATGTACATATAGTTTTCTGTGTTAACATCAACAATGTAACTGCCTTTGATGTAACTGCACCAGTTCAATATTATCACCAATTTCTAATGGGGATAAGGGACTGTCATTTTTGGGAGAATTTGGGATCCAGCTTAGCATTTACTTATCCATATATACACTAAAAGCCTACAAAGACGGTAACATAGAAAATGCTTCTTTACAGAAAATAAGTTGGCTTTCAGGAGAAAAATGTGAGCTCCACGATTCATTATAATTATTAATAGGAAATAAATCATGTTTGCAGCCATAGGAAAAAGTGATGGGCAGACGGCCTGATGGCTCTGGGTCGGGTAGGTCTCTGGGGATTTGTTACTTGAAACAGAGGGATGTCCCTAAGAGAAGTCACGAGAAGATGGGCCATGCCATCAGTGGCCTTCGGGCAGAGCACTGCTGATCCTGACGCCCCAGCCCTGCATCCCGCACCACAGCTCCACTGCTGTCGTGACACTCAGCCCGCCTCCCACTTTGTCCATCACACCTTTCTGTTTCCACCTCTCCTAACTGTGACTATGTCCCCAGGCCTGTCCACAGCCCTCTGCTGTGTTAAGAATTTATTCATGCATTGATAACTTAAAGAACCTTATTAAGTTTTCTGTTCTTAAAAAGCTCAAATGGCCCTGACCGGTTTGGCTCAGTGGATAGAGCATTGGCCTGCGGACTGAAGGGTCCCAGGTTCAATTCCAGTCAAGGGCATGTGCCTTGGTTGCGGGCACATCCCCAGTAGGGGGTGTGCAGGAGACAGCTGATCGATGTTTCTCTCACATTGATGTTTCTAGCTCTCTATCCCTCTCCCTGCCTCTCTGTAAAAAAAAAAAAAAAAATTTAAATTAAAAAATCAATAAAACATATTTAGAAGAAAAATAAAGCTCAAATGAAGGATGACTTCTCATGTTGATTTGAGTATAGACAGTTTTTGTCCTGCTCCTTCTTTCTCTTTTAGACATGCATGCATTTAGATAGCTTACCGTTCACATATATGACTTTGTAGGCTCTGAATTTTTTATATTGAAATAGTTTTATTATTAAAGTATCTATAGATACTGAAAAAAAAAGAATTTATTCATAATCATGCCAACAAATCCCAAAGCTGTGTCTCCAGGTGGACGCTTCATCCTTGCTCCACTTGCCGTACCTCTCAATGCCTCGTGGACAGTTGGGATCACACAGTAAAGCAGTAATGACTGTTTTTTTAACAGCAGCTATGTGCCAGCCCCACACTAAAAGCAGCAGAGGACACCAGAAAGCATAAGGCATGAGTCCTACCCTTCAAAAGCTATTCGCGTGGGATGCCAAAATGTCCATCAATAGGCACAAGGTAAGAAGTTATAATGCAGCCACTCAGTGAAATGCTCCACAGCATCAAAAAAGGTGAGGACCACAGGGAGTTGTGCAGGCTATGTTATTGTTGACGGACTAATGACAAGCTACATGAACAATGTGTATGGGACCATCCCATTTTGTAAAACAAATTACAGGCCTGTGACTATATTTTGACTATTCATAGAAAAAAGTCTGGAAAGATAATATTCTAAATCATTAGCCATGGTCACTGCAGGAGCGGAGCAGGGAAATTCAATGTTTAATACATTCAGGCTGTTTGAATCTATTACCATAACTATGTGTTGCTTTTATAATTTTCTTTAAAAGAATTCTAGAAAGCAGTTTTAAAATTTCAGTTTAGTTAGTTATGAAAACAAAATGTAAACACAGGGAAAACTATGTCATAGAAAATAGATAACTGGGATGTAATGACAGAAGAGACAGGGCAAGGCACTATAGAACCTGCCGCGTTGTAAATGCAAGCTTTACAAGTTTTCACGGGCTTTCTCTGTAGTTTAACATACCTACCTCTTTCACTAGTCCAAGCAATTCGGATTCATGAGCCAGGATATCCCCCATATTGAAAGGTTACTGTTAATTCTCACAGCAAAAATCTCTACAAGGCAAAAATATTAAACAAAAGCTTTCATCCTAACCATCTGTGAAATCACAAAAAAGGTGGCTGTGGTATGCAGAATAATGGCCCCCAAAGATGTCCACATCTTTATCCCAGGAAGCTGTCAATATGTCATATTACAAGGCAAGGGGAATTAAGGCTTCCGATGACATAAAGGTTGCCAAACATGACCTAAAACAGGGAGAGTATTCCCTGGCCAGGTGGCTTAGCTGGTTGGTGCACTGTCGGTACACCAAAAGGTTATAGGTTCAATTCCTAGTCAGGGCACATACCTAGGTTGCAGGTTTGATCCCTCAGGGTATCTACGGGAGGCAACTGATCACTGTTTCTCACGTCAATCTCTCTCTATCAAATCAATAAAAACATATCCTCAGGTGAAAATTTAAAAAATTATTTTAAAAAACAGGAAGAGTAGACTAGATTATCAGGTAGGTACAGTGTAAGCACAGGGGTCCTTACAAGGGAAAGAGGGAAGCAAGAGGGTTGGTGTCAAAGACTCAACCAGACATTTGCCGGCCTTATAAATGTAGGAGGGACCAGGAGCCATGGAATGCAGGAAGCTTCTAGAAGCTGGAAAAGGCAAGGAAGAGATTCTCCTCTGGAGTACCCAGAAGGGAACAAGCCCTACAAACATCTTGATTTTAGTCCAGTAAGACCTATTTCAGACTTCTGATCTCCAGAATTGTTAAGATAATAAACCTGTGTTGTTTGAAGCCATTACGTTTATGGTAATTTATTACAGCAGCACTAGGAAATGGGATAGCTAAAGTCAAAATTTCTTTCTTCTATGTAATTAGTAACAGTAATTCTTCCTACACTTAAAATGAATGTGGACAAGGACTAGAGGATGGTGTAAATGAGAAAGTCAAAGATTGCTGGTGAAACTGTGGAAGATTATTTTTCTTATTTAGTTTTCTAATGTGCTATAATGTGGTATGCAATTCAAATAGTCAAGACCACAAAGTGTATTTAGAACAGAATAGAATTTAATGATAAGGTCAATTCATCTACTTTAAGGAATTAGAATTAATCTGATGTAAATGAACACAGTCACTAATCCTTCCCTCTGCTCCCAAGTAAAAATATTAAACATTGACAAAAAGTGCACAATTTCCAGTTTTCTCCACTTTCCGTGTCCGAGTTGGGTTAATCAGAGTGAGGTTTTCCCAGAAGACAGGGGAAAGCGAAAACAAGCGTAACAGTGATGGAGCATTGAAGCTAAGAAGTGGGGAGGGAGGTACATAAGGGAGTTGTAAGCCAGAGAAAAAGTAATGGGGCCAAAGACCTGCTTAAGAGGCACTTAAAGTGAGCTTTAAAGAGAGAGGGTGGTGGTCAGAGAGGGGGATGGGTGCTTGAAATAAAAATTTTGGAGGTGGTACATGACCACACCGTGGGTGGATGAGGACGATTGAGGGAAAGATGCCTAAACAAATGAATGACTAAATAAAATGAGGATGAGGAGGTGGAGAAACAGACGGTGAGCCAGGAGCTACCATCTTCAAGGAAAACAACTGTGCCTCTGATAGGTGACTGCCTCAAGGGGCGGTGTCAAAGCCCATGGCATATGGGGGGAGGGGGGGTGGTCTGGAAGTAGCGTTGAGGAGCAGAGAGAACCTGGGCCCCACCTGCCGCCTCCAGGCCTGCCAGATTCATAAGGTGTGAGGAGAAAGACAGCTCCTGTTTGAGGACCACCCACCCCACCCCTCCAGCCTTTCTCTAGACCCGTCCTTTTCCCAACTCCCTTCTACCACTGCCCCCATGTTAGGCCCAGCCAATAGTGAACTCCCGGCCATTGTCCCATACAGCATGCTTTCTAAGTCCTGATCGATGCACTTGCCCCACCTCATAGGCAAACTCAACTCATGACACTAACTTCATCCAGACTTGACCTCCTATAGGAAGTCTTTCATGAACCCCTCCCCTTCCTTCCCCATCAAGGCTCTCCCCTCTGGGGTGCCTCAGTACCCTACATCTATTTCTGCTGTAATACCAAGGCAGGAAGCTGTATTTAATTTTTGTATCTCTAGAACCTAGCCGAGTGTCTCATAAGTATGATAGGCACCCAAGATGTTTGACGAATAAATGAAGCCCAAGTAGAGGGAACAGCATTTTTGAAGATCCCAGAACAAGAAAACTGTTATTTTTTGAGAACTCAAGTTCCTTCCTCCCTCAGGGCCTTCGCACATATTGTTCTCCCTGCCTGTTAACACTTGCCCCATCTCCTGCTTCACCTGGCAAACCTCTCTACTTAATAAATACTTAATAAGCAATAAACACGTCCTCAGAGAAGCAATTTGTGAGCATCATTTAAATAGCATTCTGTTGTGATTTTCTATCAGAGAAGGTGAGCCACTCACTATTGGGTATTCTATTACTCTGACATCCTTAGGAATTAAAGAATTTTTCTCTAAGCCATTATATCACAATAGGTTCATTTATTGAGGATTTAATGTGTGCCAGACAATGTGCAAAAAGCACATGTAAATTAAAGTTACATTTAATTTTCACAATACACCTGACAGGGCAATATGATTTATATTCTCCTTTTACAGGTGAGGCAACAGAAACTCAGAGAGGCTGCGGTGCTCCCAGTAACCCAGCTAGTAAGGGGGGAAGTGGGAATTTAAATCCAGACCGACATTAACCACTGCACAGCATTATCCAAGGTTTGCACCACCTGAATCCGAATCACCTGGGATGCTTGTGCAAATGGAGGTTCCTAGCGCCACCCTGATCTCACTGAACATCACCGCAGGCACGATGCCCGAAATCGTTTTAAACAAGCTCTCCAGACGATCTTTATGCACATTCAAGCTTGAGAGCCACTGCTCCACGTCATGCAGAAACTAGAGAAAACTTCACTTTTGAGGGTTGCAGTGGCAGCTTCTGAATTCCTATATAATAAACTGGGTTTACGACTAAGGGTAAAACTGTGGAGTGCGTCTAGAAGAAGAATTTGCACAGCAAGCATCCTGTTTTTTGCTTAGAGTGAATGAAATCTGGACTTCACCGGGGTGCTTGGGAAGGGTGGTTAGATGATGGAGATAACGGAGGGGGTGAATCTAGAAGTCCCAGGTCACCCGCTCGCACTGCCACTAACGATCTGAAGGGACCCCCGCCAAGGGTGGCCCCACTGCACCCGAGACCAGGGACTACTGGTGGGAAGCAGCTGGGCCTGTCCTCGGCCCACGCCGCAGTGAGAGCCCTGGACCGCAGAGAAGCGGAGGCAGCTACAGCGGCTGCCGAGCTGGCACGTCGGGATTTCTCTCTGGGGCGAGGGCTCAGCAGCATCGCGGCCCTCGGGTCCCACCGCTGCTCCTCCCTCCCGGGGCGGCGGGCTCGGGGGTGGCCCGGCCCCATCGGGGACGTGCTTACCTGGGGCTCTGCCGCGGGGACCCGCGCCCACCCCGCCCGGCCTCCAACTCTCCAGCCGTCGCCCCGGCAACCGCCGCCGCCTGCTCAGAGTCACGCGGGGAGGCGCAGCCAATCACGGGCACGGTGGGCGCGGAGCATACTGGGAGGAAAAGCGGGAGCTTTGGGAATTCAGGAGGCAAACTTTCCTGGGGCGGAAGTAAAGCGAAGTTGCCTGCTGGCGGTCGACCGCTGCGTGTCCGTGTCTTACCCTCCACCACTGCGGTTCGTTCGTTCGTTCATTTCCACCAGCAGGGCCCTGGCTTTGTTCCCAGCTCTGGGGATGAGCCCCAACAGGCTCAAGCTCCAGCCTCAGGAGCTAGTTGCATCACAGGAAAAACGAAACCCGCAAGAGAAGATTCACTGTACAGTGTACGCGGAAAAAGATGGGATTGGTTATTTTTCATTTTACTGGAGTGACCCAGGACCACCTTAGAACATGTCGCCCAAGATCTGCTTAAAGCTCCAGGTACAAGGGTTCCACTCCACTTCGGCAGTTGGCAGTGATTTTTGGAAAAACCTTCCCCACCCCACCCCCACACGAAATTTGTTTTTTAGAAATAAAACTGGAGCCCTGGCCAGGTGGCTCAGTTGGTTGGAGTATTGTCCTGTACACCAGAAGGTTGCAGGTTCGATGGTCTAAGAGAAGCAACCAATCCATGTTTCTCTAACAGCGATGAACCCCCCCACCCCTTAAAGTCAGTAAATGTATCCTCTGGTGAGGATAAATATACATATAAAATAAACTGGAATGCAAATCCTATCTCTCCTTGTACATGGTGCTCTTGAACTGAAGTTGCCCAACTCTGGCTGGAGGCTGGGAAGTGGCTAGAGATGGAGAAATCCTTCTGTTCCAGACATTGAGGCTGTGCGGTGATGCCTCCATCTTCCCATCTCCATGCTTCCATCTCCATGCATCCAAGAGGGTGGAGACAGGGAAGACGGCATGGTGAAGGTAGGGGAGCCTGCCTTTGGAGGAGCCCTAAGATAGTCTGTGGCCATCATCTGCCCAGCCACCAGTCTCCCCAGCCCCCACTTCCCTGTGCTCTTTTGAGATTGTCTTCAAAGAAAAGCTGTAGTTAGCAGGAAATGACATCCTCTTCAGGTAATATGTACTGAAAATAATCTTCCTGTTCATAGTAATAAAAATTAAATTGATTGTCAACTCACTGTGTGCCTGGGGTTGTCAGACAAAATACAGGACACCCAGTTAAATTTTAATTTCAAATAAATTTTTAGTATAAATATATCCCAAATATGGCCTTATTATTATTATTGCCTATACAGGTCATTATATTAGCAAAATATGGTGACTCTGTGTGTGCCAAGCACTATGGTAAGTGAATTACACAGATAAATTTTTAAAATTGATTTTAGAGAGAGAGAAAAAAACATCCATTTATTGTTCCACTTATGCATTCATTGGTTGATTAGGCCTTGACTCAGGGATCCAACTTGCAACCTTGTTGTATCCACGTACACCAAATGAACTAGCCAGCCAGGACAGATGATTTTAATTCTCACACCACATCCATATATAATGTCGATAATGTTTTCACAGTTTCACAGGTTACGTGTTGTACTTTACCAGAGCCCTGTGCTCGTGTAAACAGTAATGGTTAAAACACTCCCTCCACCCCTTTGGTTCTGGGAAGCGGTTTACCAAAAAGAACTACCTTTCCTTATGTGACTTGGATGAGGCTCACTGCCCACTGAGTGTAAGACTTAGCCTATTTAGCCTGGTGTGAGTACAAAGAATACTTTTGCCACAAAGGCGAAATAGCTTAGGACTGAAGCTTGACCTGGGCACTACCCAGGTTGGCTCTGCTCTGTGTGTTCCATGAGTTCAGAGCAGTACACTGAACCCGCTGCTTAACCTTCCCAATTCTTAATCTTGCCAAGCATCCCATTGGCCCTAAATGGGTTGTTCTTGTTTGACCACTCCAGTTTTCCCAAGCTGCCAGTGGGCCCAAAATGACTTTCTATTTAGTTTAATTATTAAAATTTTGAACATAGGCAAAAGTAGATTTAATGAATCCACATAAATCCATCTCTCAAATTCTAGAATTATCAAGATATTGCTGTTGGGAAAGACTTGATACCAAATTCAATTCTTGGAATATGCAGAACACTCCAGGGGAGCTAACCAGCCTTGCACAGGACATCAAAGCAACTGACTGAGCTCTGCATTGAAAAACGACACATCTGAGTCTTCTGCAGCCAACAGCCCACTACGGGCCTGGGCCCTTGAACTCCTTAGGGGTGGGAAGCCATGCATCCCTGTAGCATGCTACACAGCTCTTGAATGAAGTCATCTTTGCAGCTGTAGTAGGCAACTAAATGCCTGGTGGCTGTCTCTACCAAAGGGCAAAAAGCTGAAACAAAAGCAGAGGAAGAGGGTACAAATCTCCAATGAGGGGGGAGCTGGTAAACAGTAACACCTGAGTTGGATGAGGGGGTGAAGCCCTCTGAGGTTGACCAGCTCCAACAAACCTGGCAGCCAGCTGGACTGAACTTGTTTTGGAGCTCCTACAGGGGGCGCCCAGATCAAGAACATGTCTCTGAGCAAGCGCAGGATCTGGATTTAATCAGCAGGTTGAACAAGCAGCCTACTGAAATACGAGGCACCAAGCGGAAGATGAACTACTGCAAGGCACTGCTTAGGGAAAAAAAAATCCCTTCCAGGAAAGTTGTGTTTTGCCCAAAACTCATGATTTGTGAGGGATGCAGATCCACCTTTCTTCCTGGCCCAGAGTCTACAATAGAGGTGGAGGACCCGAGTGTTGGTGTGTCTCACAAGCTGCTTGATTTCTTGGAAGGAGAGCACACCCTGCTGGGAATACAGCTGTCAGGGAGCAGGAACGCAGTGAGGCCTGAAAGTGGGGGAGACCAGATTTCCACCTGGGCCATGAGTGCTGTCCTTGCCTTGTCCCAGAGATGTGAGTCACATCACAGCCCTCAGTAGTTCTGTGGTCTGGAGGAGGTTGACAAAAAAGACCCAGGCCTTGAGAAACCAAGACGGCAGCATAGGTAAACACCTATACTGCTGCCTCGCACAACAATTTCAAAACTGCTACTGGAAGACAGAACAGACATTGTCCAGAACCACCAGAAAGCTGCCTGAGTGGAAATTCTACAACTAGAAGGAAAGATAAAAAGACACTGAGACCCAGAGGAGCTGTGGAGGACAGAGGTGCGGAGACCCACGTGTGCACTGAAAGGGCAGGTGGCTAGAAGCTCTCCCAGGGGAGACACAGCTGATCCTCACAGCCAGTTGGCCTGGAGGTCAACTCCCCCCAGTGATACTAACAACAGTCTAGGCTTAACTACAACAAGACTGCACACACAGCCCACAAAGGGGCACACCAAGAGTGTCCACCTCAGGTAACTGGGGAGGCTGAGCCACTGGGCCCTGCTAGGACACCTAGCACACAAAGCCTCTCCATCAACTCAGGGAAGCAGCCAAAATGCAGAGACAAAGAGGCAGGTCACAAATGAAGGAAATGGAGGAAAGTAAACGACTGGATATAGAGTTCAAAACCACGGTTATAAGGTTTTTCAAGAATTTCCTAGAAAAGGCAGATAAATTTAACGAGACCCTCGAGGATATGAAAAAGGATCAACTAGAAATTAAGCATACACTGACTGAAATAAAAAATATTATACAGAGACCTAAAAGCAGTCTAGAGGATTGCAAGAACCAAGTCAAAGATTTGGATTATAAAGAAGCAAAAAACAACCAGAAAAGCAAAAAGAAAAAAGAAACCAAAAAGTTGAAGATAGTGTAAGAAGCCTCTAGGATAACTTCAAGTGTACCAACATCAGAATTATGGGGGTCCCAGAAGAAGAGAGCAAGATACTGAAAACTATTTGAAGAAATAGTGACCAAAAACTTCCCCCACCTGGTGAAAGAAATAGACTTATAAGTCCAGGAAGCGCACAGAACCCCAAACAAAAGGAATCCAAAGAGGACCACACCAAGACACATCATAATTAAAATGCCAAGAGCAAAAGACAAAGAATATTAAAAGCAGCAAGAGAAAAACAGTTACCTACAAGGGAGCACCCATACGACTGTCAGCTGATTTTTCAACAGAAACTATGCAGACCAGAAGGGAGTGGCAAGAAATATTCAAAGTGATAAATAGCAAGAACCTACAACCAAGATTACCCAGCAAAGCTATCTAGTCAGAATTGAAGGTCAGATAAAGAGCTTCACAGATAAGAAAAAGCTAAAGGAGTTCATCACCACCAAACCAGAATTATATGAAATGCTGAAAGGTATTCTTTAAGAAGAGGAAGAAGAAGAAAAAGATAAAGATAAAAATTATGAACAACAAATACGTATCTATCAACAAGTGAATCTGAAAACCAAGGGAATAAAAAATTTGATGAACAGTATTAACTGGTTAATATAATAGAATCAGGGGCATAGAAAGGGAGGGGAAAAGGGGAGAGGGGGTGCGGGAAGAGACTGGACAAAAAGCATACACCTACGGATGAGGACAGTGGGGGGCAGGTAAGGGCAGAGGGTGGGGTAGGAACCTGGTGGAGGGGAGCTATGGGAGGGAAAAGGAACAATTGTAATAATCTGAACAATAAAGATTTATTAAATTAAAAAAAAGACCCAGGCCTTAAAATGAACTTCCCAAGGAGTAAATCTGGACCCAAGATTGTTTCAAAGAAAGTACACTTCCGCTGGGCTCTCATCAGGGGTGTTCCCACATACAGACACTTCAGATTATTTTAGGAATATCACTAGTTTCCAAACACGTGTAAAACACACATTGTGGGGCACATGAGATGAGCAAAGAGGATGGTACATTGGCCTGAACTGGAAGAGTAGATGCTAAAGTGACTGAATTTGGGTGGTTTCCTGATAAGTCTGCACACCTTGAGGACCAGCTAACAAGGTACACACAGAACATCTTGAATTATGTGGCTGTCCCTGTCTTTTGCATGGAATATTTCAGATGAGATTTCTGGAGACACTAAGCATGCCCTGGCCTCCTTGTCCGAGCCTAAGAGCCAGTCCTACCTACTTGCCCCAGACCAAGGTCACATGATCATTTATTGCGTTCCTGGTGAAGCCTATGATGTGAGAGAGCGCCTGAGACTGATAACTGGGTTACCAAGTAAACAGCGGATTAATCTTAATAAAACGAGTAATTCGTGATGATAAAAAGTGCACATAGTTCCATTAAAGCTCCCTTTTTACCCTTCTTCCCACCAGTAATGAAAGACCCAGGGGCTCCACTGAACCTGAGACCAAAGCTAAGATGTAGAGCTCCATTCACCCCTGGGATGAAGCCTTTTACTAAAGGACACACGTAACCAAAAGTGAAACTATGGGCTGTGAGGAGAGAATTTGGCAGGTCGCTGCGGCCTTTCCAAGTGTGTCCCAAACGGCTGCAGAGTCATCTGGGACCTTAGACATGCCCATTGTCAGACCTGCCCAATCAGAAAGTCTGGAGGCGCGGGCAGCAACCTGGACGGTTGGGCTGGGTGCTCCAGGTGTGGGACCCGCTGGACTGAAGGTCTGGGGAGAGCGCCAGGAGCCTCTGGGGCCCACGGCCAGCCACCGGGACAGATCGGGCCCCAGGCGGGCGCGGGACGAGCCTCCCCAGCCTGGCGCCCCGCGGGGAATAAATCTCTCAGCGGGAGCAGCGGGCCGTGCCGCCTGAGGAAGCCGCCCAGACGTGCCAGCTGGCTCGGGGGCCGCTGCAGCCGCGGCCGCTCCCCCGAGGAGGGAGCGAATACAGGGCCGCGGAGCTTCCACCCAGTGACCTGAGTCTTGGGCGCGGGGCTCACAGCAGGTCCTCCATCCTGGGAAGAATGGGATCAGCCGAGGTCTTGGGTACGGTCTTAAGGCAGCAGCCATCCCAACCGGACCTGGGCCCCGCCCGGCGGAAATTTGGCTTCGGCTTGGCCCTTGGCGCCCGAGCCTGCCCCGCCCCCCTCGGCCACTTCCAGGAGCCCGGCTTTTGGAGGTGCCAGCCCTACAGTAAGAGCGCGGACAGGTTCCCAGAAATCACACGCGCTCTGGAGCGGAGCCCGTTCCCACCCGGAGGCCTGGACATCCGTTTTCCTCCCATCACTGGACCCCAGGCAACACCCCCCTCCCCCCCACCCACCCCTACACACACACACACACACACACACACACACACACACACACACACACACGCGCACACACCGCCTCCACGCCCCAGCTCCGACCCAGGGAAAGAAGAAAGGCGGAAAAGCACGCAGCTGCCCTCCAACTTCCCTTTCGTGGGGCCCCTGCCCTTTCCTTCCCTCCCGCCTCAACTCCTACAAAGTCAGGCCAGGACTCCTCCGCAACCAGGACAGAAACGCATCTTCACACAGCTTAAACTCAGTTTTGTTGGTGCACATCACAGGCAAGTCAGAGGTGGAGCCGGCCTGAGTCAGACAGAGCTGCAGGGGTACCCCCAGCAATGGACCTCGGCTCTCGGCCCCTCTGCCTCTCTCTCTTCTCTGGACTCTGCGAGGGACTGAGCCTGAAAATCAGTTCTCCCTGTGGCTTGGCCTGTACCATGTGAGCCCAGAGCAATGGGTGGCCTGCACAGAGCTAAGCCCCCTGGGAGGGTTCTCCCTGGAGTCTGGGGATCCCATGTCTGATTCCTTCCGGAGGAGTCTGCACCCTGCCCTTGGCTTTTTAAAACACCTCTGGGTGTAGGAGGTTAAAGTCTCCTTTGCTGAGTGTGATCAAGCTGATTACTTGCTTGAAGTCTGGTCTCCACAGGCTTCTTGTGGGCAGAGCAGGTTCATCCCAGAGAGGAGGAGAGGGGGAGGGACACGGACTTGTGCCCCTTCCTACCTCCCGCTTGGAGTCAGGGGAGTGGCCTTCTTCTCCTGTGACTCCATGCCTGTACCAGGTCGCAGGAGGGCCTGCCAAGACCTGGGGGGAGGTGCTGAAGCAGGCAGAGATGCTGGAACAGCGTTCTGTGTAGCAACGCTTGTCCTGGCTCAGATGTTTCTGGTAGATAAAGTTGTCACCCTTTCCCTTGAGTATTTGCAGCCCTACTTTGAGAAGGTCCAGGAAAAACGGGTCTAGGAAAACAAGAAGATAGAAGGAGCATGGATCCCTGACACGGGGCACCAGGCCAGCTTTGCACTACCTACCCCAAGCTTTGCTGAAGGGAGGGAAACAAACATGTGTCTTATTTAAGCTGCTATCATCTTGGCTGTTCAGAGACCTGTGATCAAATCTAATTCACACTATTATGGCCCCTCAGAACCGCTCATGCCATCTGCACATTTTTCTGTGGGAGGACTCTTGGGTGGGGGCCCTTGAAGGGGGAGCTGAGTTCTCTTTATAGATGGGCACAGGGTGAAAAACAAGAGAGAGGACCTGGTTGCTGGAACCTGAGGGGGAGGAGCAGCTGACATCTGTCTGGATGAGCCACATGTCTGCTGAGCAGAGCTTCCTGTGCTGAGCACTCTGGTTTGAGAGGACTGAGCATCCAGGGATGTGTCCACGAGACAGAGCCTAGGGCAGGGTCCCGGGAGCATCAGGAGGCTGGACCTGGCCCTCCGGGAAGGTGCGGGTGCTGAATGACCCACTGCTACATCCAGGGGTGCCCCTGGGTAGTGGTGCACTATGGTGACCCTGCCCCCAAAGTGTCCAGGTCTTGGTCTGGACACCAGAGCCTGTGTCTCAGCTGTCTGGGTCTGGATCTGGAAGGCCAGGTCTCAGACCAGGCTAACTGTGGCCACACAACCACCCAGCCAGGCCTTTTGCCATCTCCACCAGAAGCGTCAGACCCAGAACATAGATCTGGGGAAAAGGCCAAAACAAGGGACAGTTTTCCCTCCCTGCCCTTCATCCTGGTGTCAGGAGCCCTCAGAGCTCTGGCCTGTCCTGACTCACATTTTCTAGAACCTCTGTACTATGGAAATGTGTGTACATGTGTCTAGAGGGCAGTAATGGGTTGTGGACAGGCAATGTCCCTTTCTTGCACTTAAAAGTCTGACCTGCTCTTGATCTGATCAGGGACCCCTCAGGGGCCTGGGGCACAGTCAAGCCCAAGCGTGGGAGGGGCCCTCTCTTAGGCTGCTTGGCTCCCAGACCTCCAAAGCTCCACCCACTGCCCTCAGGGAAACCACGAGAGCTGCAGGCGCCAGCGAGGGGAGCCCATTCATTTTCTCTGCCTGCTCAGCCCTCACATGGCCTTATAGGGTACAGGCGGCCAACAGCGAAGGCCAGGCCTGCTGGGGGAACCAACAGGGAGGCCTCAGAGGGGCTCTCCAGTGAGGCTGCCTGGCCACCCTGGATGCTGAGTCTCTATCTTCCCAGACTCCCCCTTTAATAACATGTTTTGTAATATCATCTTTTCTATCATAAAATGAAGTTCCCAGATAATATAGCCTACTCACCCATATAATTTAAAAAAGAATCATATAATGCCCTAACTGTAATAGAAATAAAAGGAAAGCAACTTGTTACAAAATAATATATATTTCCATATAAGTGGTTGGTTAACTACCCAGGAGACATAAAAAGAAGTCTGGTGCATGCATGTGGCCTTAGGCAGTTGCTGGGCCTGGTGCAGGTTTGCTGTGGGGGCAACTGAGTAGCTCAAAACAATGATCAGCTCTTGGTAAAGTTCTGAATGAGACCAAGACCGTCCTTACCCCACCCACACACGAGGATGTCCAGTGTGGCAGGCTCCCACCAGGAATGCCAGTTGAGCTCCCCAATCATTGTGGAAACCCAAAATACCCCACCAGTGTGTGAAATGCCTCACTCCCAGGGATAGTTGCCCCACCCTGAGAACCTGTGTTCCAGGCTATGGGAGTGGAGGTGATACAAATGTGCGTTGACCAGGTCCAGCCCCAGGAGCTAAGAACCCAGAGTGGGAAGAGGCGCAGGATGCAGAAAGGACAAACAGGTACAGTCCACAACCACCACTTGCTGCCTCTGACTTTGCTCCCTTCCCTAGTGGACATGGATGGACACATGGCACCATCAGCGGGCAGCCCGAAGCCTGATATCCCTCCCTTCAATTAGACATCATCGTAACCAAGTTGGGTCAATTTGGCCTAAAATGTCTCTCAAATCCATGTGCGTCTTCTTCTCTTCATTGCTTCCTCCTCCTACTTAGCTCAAGCCTCATTTCCCTGGTAGATGATTGCAATGATTTCCTCACCTTGACTCCCCTCTTTCATGCCCCCCTATTCAATCACCTCATCTTTCCCCCTGGTGAGCCCCATATGTGAGTCTGTTAGGGCTGCCATAACAAAATATCACAGGCCTTATGGTTTAAACAACAGAAATTTATCACAGCTCCAGAGGCAGGAAGTACAAGATCAAAGTGTTGGCTTGCCTTCTCCCTTGGTCTGTGTGTGGCCCGTGTCTTAATCTCCTCTTCTTGTAAGGACACCAGTCATTTCAGGTTAGGGCCCACCCATATGACTTCATTTTAACTTAACTACTTCTTGAAAGGTCCTTTCCCACATCAGTCATATTCTGAGGTACTGGAGGTTGAGACATCAACATATGAATTTTGAGGGGACACAGTTCAGCCCATACACCCCTCTGCAACGGCTCCTCTTAAAGTACTCTTTTGGTATCAAATTCAACTCTATGCAGCTTGCGTTTTAATTAAGCAAAGAAGAGAACTGATTGCTCCTGGAACTTCACAGTCTGGAGGCAGAGGCACAGCTGGACTTGGGGCTCACAGGATGCCATTTGGATCTGCCTATAGCTCGGGTTCTTATGGGTTGGAGCCACATTCAGGCTTCACGTGGTGGAGGCTCAGCTTGAGGCCACGTCAGAAGTGGAAGAGAGAGTGGTTCTCAGTAACTAGAACCAATGTCCCAGAATTGGGTCCCATTGCCTCGGATTGGCCTGACTTGGAGTGTAGTAACTCCATTCTGGGCTGAGCTAAGAGGTCATCAGTTCCCTCAGGGAGAAATGAAACTACAGACATCATTTACCAGAAGGAATGCAAATGGTGGCGGGGCTAAAGCATTATAGAAGTTCTCTAGAGAACGGGTGAATAAATGGATGAGTGAGCTTTTCTTAGATCTTCTCTAACGTGGTATAGATATATGAGCTAAATCTAGTCATCTATAGATCTGATTTCCCAGTTTGTTTTGGTCCCATTGGCTTTCTCCTGAGATGCAATGCTTGTCCATATTTTTCATTAACATCAGCTCCACTGCCAGAGCATGCCTTTGTCTTGAACTGGTGGTAAGAGGGTCTGCGCACAGACTAAGCGGCTCTGTTAGTGGCTGGATTCAGACTGTTATTGACTCCTTGACCGCATTAAAAAGAAATACATTTCTAAACCACAAAATACATGTAAGGAAGTCTATTTTCCCCATAAAGACCATTAAAATTACAAATATATGTTGATCAAATTATTTTAAGAAAAATGAAATTATTTTTTCCTGGACCTCTGCTATGTTGGCTCCAGCAGGTGCTTTGTCTGCTGATGGGAATTCTGGCCCGATTGACCTCGCTTGACCAGGGAGCCATGGTCCTCTTGCCTTCTGCTTGCTGATGGCTGAGGTGTTACTGGGGGAAGTGAACGCAGTTCTCCTTTCAGCGCTTTCTAGAGGCTGAGGCACCCACATTCAGGTTGCGGTGGGGCAGGCCTGACTGTATGGCATCCACTCACAGGCATTGTGTATTGGGGTAATATGATGGTATCAATCACTCTGAGCCACTGCAAGCCACAGTCTCAGGTTGGGGGCCAGAGTGGGGCACTTCTCAGACAAAGTGGTGCATCCTGGCTGCCCCTGTGGGCTCTTCAGTAGGCCTACCCCAGGGCTCTGGGAAAGAGAGCAAGAAGCAGCTCATAAAATAGGCTGCTGACCGAGTTAGACACCCCCTGAGTCCTTTTAAAAAAATTATTGATTGCCCTAGCTTTTTGGCTCAGTGGATAGAACATCGGCCTGTGGACTGAAGGGTCCCAGGTTTGACTCCGGTCACGGGCACATGCATGGGTTGTGGGCTCAATCCCCAGTAGGGGAAGTGCATGAGGCAGCCGATAGATGATTCTCCCTCATCATTGATGTCCCCCCACCCCTCTCTCCTTCTCCTTTCCTCTCTGAAATCAATAAAAATATATTTTAAAAATTACTGATTTTTAGAGAGAGAAGGGAGAGGGAGAGATAAACATCGATCAGTTGCCTCCTGCACCTACCCCCACTGGGGATCTTACCTCAGTATGTGCCCTGAGTGGGAATCAAACCAGCGACCTTTCAGTGCATGGGACATCACTCAACTAACTGAACCACACCAGCCAGGGCCCTAAGTCCTTTTTGATGGTGAATTGCAGTTGCCATGGGGAGTGTAGGCGAGCCTGAAGGTAGGAAGGCCAGGAAGCCTGGTGCCATATATCACATATACTACATAGACCTGTCCTAGGGGCCACAGCTGGACAGCAGTTCCACTTTCTGAGATCCTTTTCATTTCTGGGGCCCTCTCCTTGGAAATACATTGTGTCTCCAGGTATATTCATACTCTATTGGTAGTGAGACATCTTTCCTCTAAAGAGGGCTTTTGCTGATGGCTATGCTTTGGGGTTCTGAGGTCCTCCCTATCTCTGTATCCATCTACTAGTAAACAGCCAGGGGACTCGTCTTCTAAAGGCAGCTTTGCAAAGGACAGTGTGGTCTCTGGATCATCTGTAACAGAATCCTCTGAATGCTGGCTAAGCGTGATGGATTTCTGAGTTGGTCTCCAGATCTGCTGAATCATTTCCATAGTAGCTAAAATATAAACATAAGCAAAACCAAAAAGAAACAGGTTTTGTAGTCAGCATGACCTGGGTAACTATGCACACTTATCCTTCCTAAGCCCTTTCTGTAAAATGAAGATAATATTTACCTGGCAATAGAATTGTGAGGATTAAGAATGGCAATGTGAATAAAGTGGTGAACAGAGTGCCTAGCACACAGGAGCTAAATGATAGTTTGCCACTATCCTCTGTCCATCCACCCATCTGTCCATCCTTCCATCATTCATCTATCACTTACTAAATGCCTACAATGAGCCAGGAACTGCTGCTGTAGGCACTAGGAATACAGGAGTCATTAAAAATAAACCCCTTGTTCCCATGTAGCTCACATGCTAATAGGGGGAGACAGACAATAAACAAACATATAAGTGCCATGGAGAAGAGTAAGTCAGGATCAAGGGCATCACCAGACTCCCCAAGCCAAAGCAATTATTTAATTTGAAACCAGCAGGTGTTATCAAACATTCTGCAGGCTCTTTGGGGGATACTTTGGGGCTTGCTGTTAAGGAGCTTATATTTATAGACTGGCTGAAAAAGGAAAATCCTACACACATAGGAAACCATTGGAAAACAAATTGCTGTGCCAGCCACGTGTCATACGTGCTTGAGAGCTGCTCAGAGGATACTGGGTGCTGGCAGTGAGGTGTTAGTGAATACCCCCAGCTGGCTTTAAAAAAATATCTATCTATCTATCTATCTATCTATCTATCTATCTATCTATCTAGATAGATAGATATAGATATAGATTTTACAGAGAGGAAGGGAGAGGAATAGAGAGTTAGAAACATTGATGAGAGAGAAACATGGATCTGCTGCCTCCTGCATGCCCCCTAGGCACATGCCCTTGGCCAGAATTGAACTTGGGAACTTTCAATCTGAAGGCCGATGTTCTATCCACTGAGCCAAACTGGTCAGGGCCCCACCTGGCTTCTTATCCAGGAACAAAGGAAGGAACTTGCTTAGGGACCTGTCGCCCATCCTTATTTTGGAGACTAGTTCATACCCAGCATATGCAGAAAGTCTTGGATGCCTGTAAACCTCTTAAACCTTTTGAACATGAATCAGGGCTTCTGAGAGATCCTGGCACAAGTCAGAGGCTGCTTGCACCAGGTCATGGGAATACTACTTAGTGGGAAATTCTTTATCTCTGTCCAACTCTTTGCCAAATCCCGGCTCTGTGTAATGCCCAAGGTCTTGAAGGCAATTACCTCCCGGATGCAATTTTATTACAAATAAATAACTTTGATTTGGAAAACAGTGCACGCACCAAAGGAACTGCACAGATCCCAGCAAACAGATGGCAGATGCCATTAGGAGCAGCTGTTGTAGAGGCCGTGGGTGTTTGGAAATACTGCTTCTATTGACAATCCCTCTCTGATATGGTTTAGGAATATGGAGGAAGACACTAACTTAGAGCAGAGTGTGGATATAGGATAGGCAAAGAAATGGCTATTTGCCATTTGTCTGTTGCCAATTTGGATCAAACAAGGCCAGAAAAGAGGCCAGAGACCAGCTTAATGCAAAGATGAACTGAAAATATAAATGTAAAAAATGGCCTTTGATATTGAAGAGGTCACTCTTGAGTGTCCCCATGTGTGAAATGAGGGGTTAGGGCATACCATTCTGATTCAAATAAAACTTAGTGAATGCCTACTAAGTTTAGGTTCTTAAAGATAGATTATTTCAAACAATAGCACTCCCCTCTTAGGGTAGTTGTGAGGAATGAGGGCATCAACATGTGTGATTCCTAGCAGTGTCCAGCACATAGTAGGCAGGTAATAATTAGCCATTATCATTTGATCCCTGCAACAACTTTGAGGTGGACATCATTTCCTCTCTACAAATGAGGAAACCACTAAGGAAAAGTGAATCAAAGTCCACTATCTTTCCATTATGCAGCTTGGCTTAGAAGGGCCCTTACGCTGTTAACTATAAAAAATGAGAGGGTAGGAAAGGAACTTGAGCTCTAGGAGCAATCAAGCTAAGCACTCTCTAAGGAATTTTCTGTGGAAAGTGGAAGTGTTGTCTCATTTATGATGAAGATAAGGGGTCTGGGACAAAGCCACAAAACTTCTTTGCCCAAGCTCATTTCTTCTCATCTTATGCCAGTTATGTTTCAGAGACACAATCTTGTCTATACACACAAAGAAAAGCCAGGGTTCCCAAAGAGTAAAACCAATTGAAAAATAGTCCTCAGCAGAAGGGTTAGTTACTGCGGAAGAGGAATAGGAAGAGACATTTAGACTCTGGGGAAGAGGCTTGAAGACAGATGAATGAATCACTGTTTATGCACTCATGGACTGTTCCAATTATTCCTAGTGCTCACTTGTGGCTTTCACTGTTCTGGACAATACAGGTAGTCAATGAATATGTGATCATACATTTTGTGCTAGGATTATAATGGTGAGCAAGACTAACTTGGGGGAAGATAGGCAAGTCAACTAGGCAACAGATGATAATATGGTGACGGGAACAATCTGGAGCAATACTGGGTGCTGGGAAGGCAAAAAGACCTAGTCCAGCTGTGGTGGGGGTCTGGGGAGGGTTTCTTGGAGAAAGTCTCTATAAATGGAGACCTAAAGACCTAGAGGGAGAAGGTGGGAGTGAAGAGAGGAGGGTAATTCAGGCAGAGGGAATGATATGTGCAAAGGCTAGGAGATGACAATGAATTTTTGGAGGAAGTGCAAGTGGTTCTGAGCAGGAGGTGGGAGGAGAGTGAAGAAATGGGAGGCTGAAGAGGTGAGCAACAACTAAAGCCTTGAATAGCGTTGCACACATAGGCAACGTATGTGGACATTATTCAACAAAGAACCACTGGAAGAGTTTAAGCAGGAGATTCATGATTTTTAAAAAGCCCAGTTTTGGAGAATGGATTAAAGTGGGTCAAGTCTAAAGGGAGATAGTTAAGTGCTTGAACTAGGGGCACAAACAGTGGGGGAGGGTGGATGAACTGGGGATATTTCAGAGGAGTCAAGGGTGAATCCTGTTTCTCATGTGGACCACTGGATGGAGGGGTTGTCATTAGCCCCAAGGAGGAGGAATAGGAGGCTGGACGTGCTTTGGATGCACTGCCCATGAGGCAGCCCTAATAGGGATGCCCAGTGGTTGGTTGTGCAGCCAGCTCAGATGAAGATATGGGAGGGATGTGGACTGGGAGTCATGAGCAAAAAGACAATGAATAATAATAATAAAAAAGTGAATGAAGGTGTGGGATAGACAAAATTGCTTGGAGATTGGACAGAATGAGAAAACCCAAGACCAAATTCTCAGAAGGCTAGAGTTAAAAAGCAGTCATAGGGAGTGGGACCTACCAAAGAGCCCAAGAATCCCTGCACAAAGGAATCCTATATAATAAAAGGCTAATATACAAATCGACCGAATGTCAGAACGACTGGTTGCTATGATGCGCATTGATCACCAGGGGGCAGATGCTCAATGCAGGAGCTGCCCCCTGGTGGTCAGTGTGCTACCACAGGGGGAGCGCCGTGCAGCCAGAAGCTGAGCTCATGGCTGGCAAGTGTAGCAGCGGTGGTGGGAGCCTCTCCCACCTCAGAGGAAGCGCTAAGGACCCCTCAGGGGATGTCCAATTGCCAGCTTAGGAGAGGACTGGGAGAGAGCACAGGCCTGGCTGAGGGATGCCCCCTGTCCCCCAGTGCACCAGGCCTCTAAGTGCTCAAATAAAGCTAAATACTTACTCAAAGGAGTCAGGGACTGGAGGAAAAGATTTGTCATGAATGCCAAGAACGAGTATTTAAAAGGCAGAGCCAGCAGTCATTTATCTGCAGAGTAGTAGAAAGATGATTCCAGGATTAAGTCCAATCCAAGAAATCAAACCATTTCTTTCCATCTGTGCATCCCACAAGGCTTCAATTCTGACACAGTGTGCTACAATGACATCATTGGGAATAATTGCAGCCATTCTCCTTTCTTGTTCTTCTACAGAATGTGTCAATTTTAGCGCCAATCCTGTCTTCAGACATGACTTATTTCACTTTGGACTTATTTACTTCTTGGTTAGCTCTCATTCAGTGCTATGCATCCCTAGGAAATCTAGGAGGAAAAAACCCCATCAGAGTCTCATCATAATCTGATCCAAGAAGCCATTTTTCTTTTTAGCTTGTTTTTTTAAAGCTAAAACCTCACAATTTAAGACCAAAATATAAATTCTAAATTGTACTGCATACCAGGAACTAGTGTTGCCTGCTCCTGAAGTTCAGTTTATTATTTTGGACTGAATTTAATAACTTTGGCCCGAGGCCAGTGAATGTACCACCTCTTCCAGACTACTCAATTTTGGACAATAACATAATTGAGACTTCTGTTTTTAAAACATTTAATATATTAAGGGAAATGTTAGAGATCACTCTATCTGAAATTCTAGAAGCTTAAACAGGAAGGACATAACTAATTGTCTAGGAAATGAGATAATCTCTTTTATAGAATCATCTGATATTGAGGAAACAAGGACTTTACAAAGGAGGGGACACAATGAAATTAACCAATGAGTGAGCCATCCTTTGGGATCAGTAACCTTTAGACTTGGACCTAACAAAGATGTAGTACACGAATGTATTAGGGCTGATCTACCTACCCAAGTTTGTTTCCTCTAAAAAGTGAAAGAATCAAGGTTAAAGCAAAGAATGATTCATGTATGTTAGAAATGATCTTTTATATGACTGAAGACCAAGACACAAAACCCCCACAACCAACCCCTGCCCCCCAAATCTAGCTATTATTGCCATATCCCAGTAAATCAGAGATCCATTTCATATGCCAAAAAAAACCTAGTCAGAATAACGACCGTGCTTGCTTATTTCAAAAGTTCAGCATCCAAGAAAGGTCTAGTACTATAAAAATAAAACATGTACGTGTCAAAACTCACCAAATTGTATACACTTCAAATGTCTCCATTTTAATTACATTTAACTTACATCTCAATTACTAAAAACATGAAAAATGGAAAAGGAGGAAAAAAGGTACATCATCAGATTCTGTAGCTAAATGAAACTGAATAGTTTATATCTATTGTTCTTAACAAGGTCAATAGCAGGAAACAATAAGCAATGCTTATTTTTAAAAAAAATGTATCTGAATTGCCTACATTTCTCTTGAATTAAAGGGACTTCTTCAATAAATGATGGCACCCACACCTTCAATACCTTAAAAAAAAAAAGTCCTAGTTGATTTGGCTCAGTGGATAGAGCATGGGTCCTCAGACTGAAGGATCCTCAGTTGCAGGCTCGATCCCTGGCCCTGGTTGGGGCATGTGCAGGCAACCAATTGATGTCTCTCTTCACATTGGTGTTTCTGCCTCTCAACTTCCCTTCCTCTCTCTCTAAACCAGGGTTGTTTTTTTCCCCCTCTTATTTTTCAAATCATCTATGAAATAGTTTAACTGTCATAAATTTAAAAGTCATATGCCCTGGCTGGTGTAGCTCAGTTGGTTAGGCATTGTCCCACACACCAAGATTGCTGGTTTGATTCCCAGTCAGGGCACATGCCCCAGCTCAGTCTCCAGTGTGCTGGAGGAGGCAGCTTATAGATGTTGTGCTCTCACATCAATGTTTCTCTTTCTTTCAAAACCAATGAAGTATTCTTAAAAGAAAGTATATTATGTATTTTTATATATAAAACCCTAATATGCAAATAGACCGAACAGTAGAACTGAACCACCAGTCACTATGATGTGCGCTGACCACCAGGGGGCGAGTGTAGAACATGGCAGGCGTTGGCCCTGGCAGGATGGTGAAGCAGGTTGAGTGGGGATGTCAGACCAAGGTGGAGTGCTAGTTGCTGTCATTGGGGTGAGCCTCTGGCAGTTACTGAAAATGCTTTACTGCCGCGCACCGTGGTCCCGCTTGGCGCTTGCACCTGCTGTGGGCACCAGTGCTGTTTATGCCTGCTGCCAGCGCCGGCCCCACTTGCACATGCTGCTGGTGCCCGGCGCTGGTCCCCATCAGTGGGTGCTAGCAGCAGCTGCCAGCCCCAATCGCCTGAGGGCTTCTCCACCTCCCCCTACTCCCGAGGGGCGATCGAGGCAGCAGTTGTGTAGCCACTGCTGGCGCCAGCCCCAACTGCTCTGTGTGGTCAGTGGGTGTGAGCGGGGCTGGTGCTGTCAGTGCGCAGGAGCTGTGGTGGTGGGAGCGGAGCTGCCAGCAGACAGGGAACCTGGGGCGGGCGGGGGGGGGGGGGGTGCTGCAGCGGGAGGGGCCGGGCGGGGGCATGGAGGGTGGGCTGAGACCTGCCCCTGTGCCTACTGCAGCCTCACGGCCCACAATTCCTTTCAAGGTGCATGAATTCATGCACTGGGCCCCTAGTGTGTGTGTGTGTGTGTGTGTGTAAAAGTCATACACATTCATCCTAGCAATCAAGGTTTTAGCTCTTTTAGTTTAGGCATTTCATGAAGGTGGTGGTGGTGGTAGTGAAAGGCATTAAGCCCAATTATTTAAGATCCAGGCTGAAAATCAAACAATCAAACAGTCCTTGTCCATCTGGAGATTTTAATATATTTATTTGAAAACCAAGTTGTGTGAAAGAGCATACTAAATAGTCATATATCTTCTCTTCAACCAAAGACTTGGAGACAAGGTTCTTCAGGTCAGTGCAGAGGCAATGATACATGCAGTGAATAGCAGGTCTCAACATGAATTTCCTCATAGACATTTCCAATATGAACCTGGACAACCTTCTTCAGGTGAGCAATGCGATCCTGGGGAAGGGGAGAAGGGAAGCAAAGCTAGGGTCATTCTTTATTTCAAAAACGGTTTGTTTTCTTTTAAACTACTAGCTGTTGAAGTCTAAAACTAGCCCCTATACAGTCCTCATATGCCAATTTGTGCTACAATAGACTCTATTTTCACATTTCTATTGGAGTATTTTATCCTTTTGAAAACTAATAATCTAATTTCCAACTAAAAAATTTCTAAACCATCTTGTACTAACTGCCTTGAATGACTTAATCAGGGGTCTTCAGTGAGGTATTGTGAAAGGGAGAAGGGGGCTAATGTGAGTCGGTTATACAAAGACTGAGTGCTCATGGTAGTAATACTGTATTGTGCTGGCTGGGAAAGCTGAGGAAGAAACCAAGATTTCCTGAAAAGAGAAATTCTCTGGAAGAGAATTTTCAAGAACAAGTCTAGATAGAAAGGACGTTAGTATAAATCACCCTCTCTCTAAGGTCCATACTGTCTCTCAGAGGCTTGAATATATTTTCCTACTAATGACAGGGTTTATGCTTTAATATATAGCTGACATTTCTGTAAAACCTTTCATTAATTGCTAGTCAGTGTATAATAATCATGTTAGATTTGTAATCTGACAATTAAATTTAAATATATTTTTATTTTGTAATAAATGATACCGTTCTTTTTCTTTTAAATATATTTTTATTGATTTCAGAGAGGAAGTGAAGGGAGAGAGAGAGAAACATCAATGATGAGAGAGAATCATTGATTTGCTGCCTCCTGCATGCCCAACACTGGGGATCAAGCCTGTAATCCGGGCTTATGCCCTGACTGGGAATCGAACCATGATATCTTGGTTCATAGGTCAATGCTCACCCTCTGAGCCATACTGGCTGTGCAATGATACTGTTCTTATTTTCTTTAAAGAGTTGAATAAATTAATATCTATCTGATAATGTATTTGAACTAGGGTGGAATTAAGGAAGCTTGATCATACATCTTCAAATATGTGATGACCATTAAAAAAAAATGGAGGAAATATGAATGACAATTTTGTGAAATTAGATTATTCCCAACTTTTGCCTTTTAACCTCCCCCCAACACTGTAGAATGCCGGCATAATAATCTTTTTCAACTGGACAAAGCTTTGTGTTACAGTCTAAATGACCACAAAGTACCTATAGGCACTGTGTTTCATACATACTAGATGTTCAATAATTTCACTATATAAATAAACTGTAACTGATCTACAACAAGGAGCTTATATCACAATGTAAATTAACCCCATCATTTAGCAAACTGTTAGTTTAGATGACTTCTTTTGGGGTGAGGGGGATGCAAGGCTGTTTTGATAAAAGCACTGAGCAGATTTACATCCAAAGCAAGCTTTCTACCTCCTCACAGACCTATAAAAAGTTTGCAGACCAGCTACTTTGAACAGCATTGGTAGTACACTATAGGGTACAATCAAAGAAGAAAGAAAAAGGAATTGGTGGTTATGATTGTAAGCAGAGATAAAAAGGGGAGGGGGCAATTATTTAACACTGTTTAGGTAAATAGGGATGAAGCACAAAAGAAAGGGAAAAAGTGAGACAATGTCCCCACATAAAACTTTTCTGAAGAACTGACAGAGATTTCTCTTGATACACAATTTTGTTCCACATACCTCTAGTTCTTAATCATCAATATACTCAAATGGTTCTGGGGGTTCTGGCTCTTGTTCCTCCTCCTCAATTTTCGGGCCATGGGCTGCCACGGGTTCCACCAGCTCTTCAATGTCTTCACTGGTATCCTTCAGAATGATGACACCTCCAATGGACAGCTGTCAACACAAAGCAGGGAATAAAGAGGCACAAGCTCTTCTCATATTCCAGGTTGTTCCAGAATCTAGAGTGCATATTTGTTAAATGGTACTTTAAGGTTGCCTGAATAATTTGAAAACAAAGAACTGGGCTAGAACTACACTTTACTAGGTGAGTCAGGAAACCTGGCATTTGTGCCTGTGTTATGCTAATCTTCCTGACCTATTCTTTTGGGTTAGTAAGGCCCGATGAAGAAAGCAATGTCAGTGTCCATTATAACAGATAAGGAATATTTGCGAACTTAAGACAGTGGCTCTGGAAGGCAGAACAAGTGGTACTGCTCTATTTGCATAATGTATAGCAATTTAAGAATAGTATTTCCCAGCCCTAGCTGGTTTGTCTCAGTAGAAAGAGCATCAGCTGGAGGACTGAAGCGTCCCCGGTTTGATTCCGGTCAAGGGCACGTACCTCGGTTGCAGGCTCAATCCCCAGCCCTGGTCAGGGCAAATGTGGGAGGCAAATCAATCGATGTGTCTCTCTCACATTGATGTTTCTCTCTCTGTATCTCTCCCCCTCCCTTCCACTCTCTCTAAAAATCAATGGAAAAAATATCCTCAGGTGAGGATTAACAACAACAACAAAGAATAGTGTTTCTCAGTACTAGCTTTAGCCTGACCGCAGGGAGAATGTTTACTGTCTAAAATATGGTATTCTAATACTATATTTTAGTACTATGCCTTTCTATTCAAATTGTGGTCCAGGACCATTACATCATTATCACCTGGGAGTTTGCTAGCAATGCATAAAACTTGTCCCTACCCTAGATCTACAGAATCTGCCTTTTAACAAGATCTCCAGGTGACTTATATGCACATTAATGTTTGAGAAGCATCCTAGTCTAATAGTAGACACTTCATTATTTGTGAAAAAACCATAATTTTAGACTCAAAAGACAATCTACAAATGAAAAGTCAAATTTTCTTCAGCAATTTCAGAATGACAAAGAGAACATAAATAAAACAAATATCTGCGTGTTTTTCACTTTGATCTACAAATTCTTGTGATGTAAGGCAATGAAGAAATAGCAATTCTATTAAGGCCTCTCCCAAACTTATTAGCAGAAGGTAAATTCAAACACCAAACTCTGGCGTGCTAATCTTATTCTATTTGCTTGCCTGTGTGAAAGGAAATGGAAAGCTGCTCTCTGTAATTAAATCAGTCCACAGTGGCAGGGCACATCTGGAAAAAACATATTTTCTACCAAAGCACATTACTGGGAAGGAAAAGAAGCACAAGAACATTAGCTAAATGATTCACAAATGTATAAGCATCTCTGCAGTTCAAGCTAATCTGATTTTTTACTCATCAGAACACTGCCCTGCCATGCTACAGGAGTGGTGTGCTTCATAAATTTCTAAACTATTTTCCTTCTCTTAACAACACATATCCATACACTTTAATCTAGAACTTTTGCTCTTAAAAAGTTTGCTTTTCTTAAGAGGAGCCATTTTATGAATAGACCCTACTATTACTAACAATATTCACCCAAGAATAATCAGAGTACACGGTTCATGGCCTAAAAGTTTACTCAAACTTTCTAAAGCAGCGGTTGCCAATTGGTGGTCTGTGGACCACTGGTGGTCCGTGAGGTCCGAAAGGTTGGCAACCGCTATTCTAAAGACCAAATAGAAATACATATTTTACTAAACAGAAGAAAATACCCATGTTCACAAAAGGACTTCCTACAGTTTGGAAACATTTGGCTTCAGGTTATAACTACTTATTTCATGCTTAGTGAAATGAAATAATCCAACTCAAATCTTGTAATATAATCAACATATGGAAAGAACTTTTTATAGATATAGGGTTTAGTGTTATATGTTACTAAGAAAGTTCAAACTTTCTAAACAGAAAATAAGATATGTGACATTCTGTAATTCTAAGAAGACTAGTGACAACTGAAGATACACACAATGGAACAGGTCCTGTTGTCAAGAGCTCCACACTCTCTTTAAGACATCTTTTCTAAAAAAATATTGATTTCAGAGAGGAAGGGAGAGGGTGAGAGAGACAGAAATATCAATGATGAGAATCATTGATTGGCTGTCTCCTGCATGCCCCCACTGGGGATCGAGCCCACAACCTGGGCATATGCCCTTGACCAGAATCGAACCTGGGCTCCCCTTCAGTCCGCAGGCCGACAATCGTATCCACTGAGCCAAACCAGCTAGGGCAAGACATCTTTTAAGGTGGACAGGAAGTGCAGTAAAAATGCTACCCATTTTTAAAACTAAAGCTGCCTTTTGCAAACGCAGAATCTGAGGAAAGGTCTTGATGACCCTTGTCAGAGGGTATGGGAGTGATTGAGGGAGTACCACATTCTTCACTGCATATACACAGAGACAGCCTCATCTTTTCTTTTTTTAATTGAGATGTAATTCACATAACAAATTATTTAAATTATACAAATCAGTGGTTTTTAGTATATTCATAAAGCTGTGCAACCACCTCTACTATCTCATTCAAGAACACATTCATTAATCTAAAAGAAACCCTGTATTCATTAGCAGCCACTCTTCATTTCCTCTACTTCCCCTATTCCCAACCACCTCCTCCCTCCACTAATATAACCTCTGTCTCTATGGATATGCCTATTCTAGACATTTCATATCTATGGAATCAAGAATCATACAAAATGTGATCTTTTGTGTCTGGCTTTTCCCACTGCACATATCACAGTTTGTTTATCCATTCACTAGTTGAACATCTGAGTTGCTTCTACTTTTGGGGTGTTACGTATAAAGATGATACGAACATTAGTGTACAACTGTTTGTGTAGACATAGTTGTCATTCTTTTGGAATTGCTGGGTCGTATAAGTCTACACTTAACTTTTTGAGGAACTGCCAAATGACTTCTCACTAAGTTACAATTTCTCCACATCCTTGCTAACTTTAATCTACAAATCTACTTTCAGTCTTTTTTATTATAGCCATCCTAGTGGATAGGATGTGGTATCTCCTTGTGGTTTTCATTTAAATTTCCCTAATGACTAATGATATGAAGCATTTTTTCATGTGCTTTTCACTGGCTGTTTTTAGATCTTCTTTGGAGAAATATCTATTCAAATCCTTTGTCCACTTAAAAAAAAAATGCTATTTATCTTATTGTTGAGTTAAAAGTAGTTGTTTTTTAAATATATTTTTATTGATTTTAGAGAAGGGAGAGGGGGAGAGAGAAACATCAATGATGAGAATCACTGATTGGTTGCCTCCTGCATGCCCCACACTGGGGATTGAGCTCACAACCTGGGCCTGTGCCCAGGAATCAAACCGTGACCTCCTGGTTTCTAGTTTGATGCTCAATCACTGAGCCTTGCTGGTCAGGCATAAGGGTGTTTTTTTTAATGTGTTTGGATACAAATCTCTTATGGGATATATGATTTGAAATTACTTCTATTTTGTGGGTTACCTTTTTGCTTTCTTGCTAGTGTGTCTTTTGCAACATAAAAGTTTTAAATTTGATGAAGTCCAATTTATCATTTTTTTTTGGTTGCTTGATCCACCAATGTGCTTAAGGTGTCATATATAAAAAAATATTGCCTAATCCAAGGTATAAAGATATGTTTTCTTCTAAGGATTTCATTGTTTCAGCTCTTATATTTAAGTCTCTGATCCATTTTGAGTTAATGTTTATATATAAGGGTACAACTGAATTTTTTTGCAGGTGAGTATTCAGTTGTCCCAGTATCATTTCTTGAAAAAAACTATTCTTTACCCATTGAATGGTCTTAGCATTCTTGTAAAAAATCAGCTAACTATAAATGTATGGGTTTATTTCTGGACTCTTTCAACTTAATCCCACTGATCTATATGTGCATCCTTATACGGTATCACATTGTCTTTTTAAAAAATATATTTTTATTGATTTCAGAGAGGAAGGGAGAGGGAAAGAGAGACAGAAACATCAATGATGAGAGCATCATCAATTGGCTGTCTCCTGCATGTCCCTGACCTGGGGGTGGATCAAGCCCACAACCTGGGCATGTGCCCTGATTAGGAATCGAACTGTGAACTCCTCCTGGTTCATAGGTCAACACTCAACCACTGAGCCAGCTCGCCAGCCAGGCCATAGCACATAGTCTTTATTACAAGTTCAAATAGAACTCAGTCCTATAATACTATTTTGTTCTCTGGCAGTGTCTTTGAAATTGGGAAGCATAATTCTTCCAACTTTGTTCTTCTTACATTGTTTGGGCTATTCTGGGTCCCCTGAATTTCCATATGAATTTGAGGATCAGCCTGCCAATTTTTACAGTCAGTAGGGATTTTGATAGGGACTGTGTTGAATCTGTTATCAAATTGGGGAGTACTGCCATCTTAATAATACTAAATCTTCCAATCCATGAACACTGATTATTTTTTAAAAATAGGTTCTTACTGATTTTAGAGAGGAAGGGAGAAGGGGAGAGAGGGAGATAGAAACATCAATGTTGAGAGAGAATAATCGATTAGCTGTTTCTTGCATGTCCCCTACTAGGGATTGAGCCTGCAACTGGGGCATGTGCCTTGACCAGGAATCAAACTGTGACCTCCTGGTTCATGGGTCAATGCTCAACCACTGAGCCACACGGGCGGGCATGAACATCGATTACTGATGTAGTTTTCTTGTGAGGTCTTTGTCTGGTTTTACTATCAGGGTAATACTGGCCTCACAGAATGAACTGGGCAGTGTTTCCTTCTCTTCAATTTTTTAGAAAGTTTGTAAAAGACTGGTGTTAATTTTTCTTTAAATGTTTTAAAGAATTATCCAGTGAAATCATCTGGCCCTGAGTTTTTCTTTGTAGTTTTTCTGATTCTTAATTCAGTCTTTATTTGTTATAGGTCTACTCAGATGTTCTATTTCTTCCTGAGTCATTTATAGTAGTTTGTGTGCTAGGAATTTGTCCATTTCATCTAGATTACTCAATTTGTCAGCACACAGTAATTCATAGTAATCACTTGTAATAATCCTTTTTATTTCTATAAGGTTGGTAGTAATGTCCCCTCTTTGTTTCCTGATTTTAGTAATTTGATTCTCTCCCCCTTTTCATGATTAAATAGGTAGGTTTATTTATTTTCCATATATAATAAAAATAATTATAACAATAACCAACTTATTACAATGTGGGGCTAAAAGGAAACATTCTGCCTTAGGATAAATTAAATGGCAAGACAACCCTATTCTAATTGTGAAATTCAATTCTCTCAGTGCTCATGTATAAACTGTATTACCTTGTTTAATCTCTGCCACATTCCTATGAGTTAGGGATGATAATTTTTACTTTATGGTAGAGGAAATTAAGGCAGAGAGAGTTTATTAATACCTGATCTAAGGTCACATAGGCTGTCAGTGGTAGAATCAGGATTCAAACTCAGGATGTCTGGCACCAGTCTATGCTCCTAATCACTACCTTGCATTAGGAACTTCTTTGGTTTAAGTTTCTGGTAGATGAAGGTACTTAACAGGGTAATACAAAGGAACGTTCCCCCATATCTATATGGAATGGAAGAAAATGTTCTGTCTTTTGCTAAGAGATTTATTAGGCTAAGAGCTTTCCCCAGTGCTCTGGAGATTTAGCCTTTTCTATAAATATTAAATTGTCCTATGGGTTAATATCCCTTGGGTATATAGCTAAGGGCCATAAGTAACTTACTGGTTTGAAAGGCTGGTATCTACAAGTCTCTGGCATCGTCAGAACCTTCAGCTGGGCAGGCATAACTCGGGCTGGGTTATCCAGTAACTGGAAGTTTGGCTCAGGTTCTTTTTTCTTCTCTTTTTCTTCCTTCTTCTCTGCCTCATCCTAGAAAATATGAAAAAATAGCCCAATAAAGGTTCACTTCTGTTCCATATCACTGAATAATTTGGATAAGTTTACTGAGCAACTATTAGGTACAAAAGGTACTTAGGATTAGATATAATAAAGGTACAATTAAAGTAATATCAAACTCAGAGGAGGGAGAGGGTAACTCTGCTTGGGGGTAAGAATGATAATGAACTTGGTTTAAAAGAATGAGGTTTTTCCACCAGCAGAAATCAGAAAAAAAGGCTCTATATTATAAGTGGACCATTTCAATTGTCATTTCATCCAATAACTGATTTTTGATTTGTACCATGAAATGTTCTATTCTTCCCATGAATAAATATACTTTCTAAGTCTCTTCTAATTAAAATTATGAGTCTCTATACTTGGAATAGTACAATTATTTAAAGGAAGCCAAGAGTAAGGTATAATAATGTTCAACTAAGGAAGAATCTAGACCATACAGAGATGGATAAATCAACTCATGTAACCACCAAGTTATACCTACCACTTCCATTTTTTCCTCTTCCTTTTTTTCTTTTTCTTTTTCTTTCTTTTTAGCCTTGGCAGTAATAGATAAAACAGCTGTGGAAACCTAGAAGAAATAAATAGGTTAAATCATTGTGACTCTTTATCTATATACAAATGTACAAGTCCACAGAGAACTCAGTCCTATAATAATACTATTTTGTTTCCTGGCAGTAACATCAAAAACAAAATAATCAAAGAATAAATGGGAAAAGCAAGCAGGACATTTATTCACATAATTACTACTATGTTCATCAAGTAAAGCTTTAGTTCTTGGAGGTTTGTAACTAATATAACTTTTTTTGTTTTTAAGTATCTGCTGCTTACCTTGGATATGGATTTGTTGTTTTTGTTTGTTTATTTTTTGTTAATCCTCACCCGAGAGTATTTTTACATTAATTTTTTTTAGAGAGAGTCACATCGATTGGTTGCCTGCCACACGTGTCCAACTGGGCCTGGGGATTGAGCCTGCAACTGAGGTATATGCCCTTGACCTGAATCAAATATGGGACTCTTCAGTTCATGGGCTGATGCTCTATCTACTGAGCCAAACCGGTTAGGGCGGCTATGAATTTGTTATCATATGCTTCTGAGATAGAGATTTGAGTGCTGTACCCTTTATTACTTCACAGGGAACACACTGGAAACCATAGATTTTCTCCAAACTTGGTTGTAAACATACTCTCATTGGACTAGATGCCCTACATTGGTATTATACAGTGGGTGAGTGATTAGCTTGATGGATCTCAATGAAATCAAAGGTGAAACCAGGACTGTGAAAGGCTGGCAATATTGATTTAAACTGACTTCAAATAATCAACTGGCTAATATGAAACATTCTCTTGAGATAAAGAACCATTTTTCTAAATATAAGGTATCATTAAAATGTAATTTTACTGAGAAAACTTCAGGAGCAATTGCAGCTAATTCACCATAGTCTGATTTAACATGTCAACACGTGTCCTCATACACTGTTGGTAGGAGTACAAATTGGTTATATGTACTTTGAAAGGAAATTTAGTTAATACCTATAAAAATAAATAATGTGCATTATTTCTGATCAAGTAATTCCACATTTAAGCTCTTAACCTATAGATATATACTATACATGTGCTAATTCCACATCTAAGCTCTTAACCTATAGATATATACTATACATGTGCACAAATATATATGTATAAAGACTCCTGTTGCAGTTTCATTTGTAACAGTGATAAATTAGATATAACCTTAAGTGTCTACCAGATAAGGAACTGGTAAGACAAATAATAATATACACATAAAAGGATGGCTTGAAGTTTGGAAAATATAAAATTCAGACAGATTGAAAGTTTTAAAGATAAACTATTTAAGTGAAAACAAGAAGCAGAACAGTATGCAGAGAATAATTCTATTTTGTGGTATGAAAAGTAATTATATATACAGAGAAAACATTGGAAAGAATTCACAAATTGTGATTCTTGCAATATGGGACTTGAACAATCAGGAGAGAAAAAGGGCTTTTATTTTATAGTCCTGTATTTTTACCATAAGAAGTATTACTTTAAAAATATCTAATTTAAAATATTTAGCCATGGCTGGTGTGGCTCAGTTGGTTGAGCGACAATTCCATGCACCGAAAGGTCGCCTATTCGATTAGTTCAATTCCTGGTCAAGGCACATGCCTGGGTTTTTGGCCTCGATCCCCAATAGGGGACGTGCACAAGGCAGCCAATTGATTTCTTGCTCTCTCTCTCCCTCCCCTTCCTGTCTCTCTAAAATAAATAAAAACATTAAAAAAATTTTAAAACAAACCCAAGTAAAACACTAAATAGCTCCTATATATGAGTACAAATGCTGTTTGAAATAACAAAGAACTTACCTTTTCCTTTTCTTTTTCTTTTGGTACTTCCAGTGGGGCAGGATATGCAAATGTGGATGGTTTACAGTTTGATTTATACTGAACTTTCGGCATCTGAAGAAATAAAAGAATTTCCCTCCTCCATTAAAATAATCAAAATAAAGATTTAAGTATTATATGCTCTTAACAAGTATACAAATGTAAAGGGATGCCAGAAGTTTCAATCCAGGCATCCCTTTATCTCATCTTTACTGACCATAAACCTGGCTCAGTGGGTTAAATCCCACTAATGGTGTGAGCATCAGATTGTTACCTCTTTTGTAAAGTGTTATCTGATTATCTAGCCTGCATACCTAACTTCTATATCCCTTCCTGTATCACATTAAAAACCTATACCAGTTTGTATACAATTTCTACACCACATAATCACACCTTACAAGAATCTAATATTAGCCTCATGGAAAAATCAGCTTTACAGCACTTATTGACCAGGTTTAAAGTTCTCTGGTCTTAATATTTCTGATTACCCAGTTTGCACTGATAAAGAATGATTTATAAGCATTATATACTAGGACAAGAAATCTTGTCTTTCATCTCACTTTCATTGTAAAGGATGGAAACAGATGCCCCAGCTGGTTTGGCTCAGTAGATAAGAGTGTAGGCCTGTGGACTGAAGGGTTCCAGGTTCAATTCCAGTCAAGGGCATATGCGCAGGTTGCAGATTTGATCCCCAGTAGGGGACATGTAGGAGGCAGGTGATCAATGATCCTCTCTCATTAATGTTTCTGTCTCTCTCCCTCTCCTTTCTTCTCTAAAATCAATTAGAAAAAACAAAACAAAAACCTCTCTATATAAAAGCCTAAGTGACCATCCAACCGTCTGGTAGCTATGATGATCACTAGGGGACAGATGCTCAATGCAGGAGCACAAACCACAGGCATGGAAACATGGAATAGGACTGATGAATTTCAGAAGGAAGGGGGGAGGGCAGGAAGAGATTAACCGAAGATATTTTATGCATACTAGAGGCTAGGTGCACGGATTTGTGCAGCAGTAGGGTCCCTTGGCCTGGCCTGCGGGGATCGGGCCGAAACAAGCTCTCTGACATCCAAGGGGCCCCGGATTGCGAGAGGGCGTAGGCCAGGCCAAGACCCCACCGGTGCACGAATCCGTGCACTGGGCCTCTAATGTGTGTGTGTATGTATACATATGGAATAGAAATACGAGATCATAAAATTGTGGGTCAGAGGAAAAAGTCCCTAAAGATTCTACAATATATTTAACTACATGTTAATGGTTAGGGATTGGTAAACCAAAAGATTTTTGTTTTGAGAACTAAAACTGCCCAATATTTACACATGTGAGTAATTTAGTATTGAAACACTTAAAGGATAATTTGCTCAAACAGCTATATGGAAAAAAAAAATCAATTCAATGAAATAATCTCAATCAACCATTTTTTTTTTTTTTTGCCTAAAATTTCTCCACTCTGAAAACCTAACAGAACATTTTTACAACAGTCATGAACAGATATAAGAGTTATTTAAGGGTCAAACAGGTCTCTGAGCGGATGGAAGAGTAAAAAGGTGATGGAAGAGCCACAGAACTGAGAAAGACCTAAGCACAAACCCCATTAAAAAAAAAAGGATGAGCCCAGTTAGTGTTATTCAGTGGTTGAGCGTCAACCCACGAACCAGGAGATCACAGTTCAATTCCCAGTCAGGGCACATGCCTGAGTTGTGGGCTTGATCCCCCAGAAGGGGGGCTTGCAGGAGGCCTATCAATGATTCTCTCTCATCATTATGTTTCTATCCCTCGCTCCCTTTCCCTTCCTCTCTCTGAAATAAATAAAAACATATTAATCTTCATTTCTTATTAAGATTTAGTTTAGGTCTTTTTCTTCCTTGCCCAGATTATTATAACAAATTCCCATTGATACCAGAATGATGTTTCTAGAATGCAAACCTCATCATATTATTTATCTGATTGAAATCATCCAATAGCTCCCAGATTTTTAATAAAGTTCATCAGAGTAATCTATAAAACCTTTTCATGTTTTTATATTTTGCCCCCTCTCTCACCATTCCCTCTCAATTGATTTACCTAAGGTTATAAAGTTAGTAAGAAGACTTGATTTTTAAAATTTCCACCAACACATTCTATTCAAAAGGTGATGATCCAATTTAAGGGGGAAATATGTTATTGATGGGATACTAACAAATCTTTAAAATTTCATGAAAATACTTTAAAAAAAAAAAGTATTTTATTGATTCTTCACAGAGAGGAAGGGAGAGGGAGAGTTAGAAACATCGATCAGCTGTCTCCTGAACACCCCGTACTGGGGATGTGCCCGCAACCAAGGTACATGCCCTTAACCGGAATCGAACTTGGGACCCTTCAGTCCACAGGCCGATGCTCTATCCACTGAGCCAAACCGGTCAGGGCTATTGAAAATACTTGTGAGCAGACAGTGAACAGAATGGGGTGAAGATGCACTGTAAAACTGAGATCACACAAACATACCTTTAAGTCCTTGTTAAGGCCAATGACACAGGTAGGGGTATAAGCCAATGAAAGGAAGTGTGAAAGAGGAAACCAGAACCAGAACTGGGTAAAGACAAGGACGCCAACCACAGAAGGCATATGGGTATGTCCAGTCCTAGACTGTAAGGATATTGTGACATTATGACCACCTGTAGAAAGAGAAAGAAACCATG
Source organism: Corynorhinus townsendii (assembly GCA_026230045.1). Classification (NCBI taxonomy): domain Eukaryota; kingdom Metazoa; phylum Chordata; class Mammalia; order Chiroptera; family Vespertilionidae; genus Corynorhinus; species Corynorhinus townsendii. Next base: position 31,515,421 of record JAPDVU010000005.1, on the reverse strand, counting down.
AACATGAATTCAGGAGGGCAATAATATTTTTAAGTACTGTAGTAGGGAAGTATTTGGTGATTATTTTAAGAGTACAGTTCATAAAATCTAATATGGAGTTGCTGGAATTAGCCAGTGAGCTATCTAGAGTCTCTAAGACTGAAAGAGCTGTATTTAACTGAACTCAGGGTAAAACTAGACCTTTTTTCTATTGAAATAGGCATTTTTGGTTGCTAGAATTTGTCTAAAACATAATTTTTCCCTCCAAATTTTTTCAATTTCAACTCGTTTAAAACTGATATATACTAAGACAACTGAAAAAAATCAGCCAACACTCACTGAACACTTTAGTAAGTGACAGGCTCTGTTCTAATTGCTTTACATGTATTTTTAATTCTCATAATATTATAAGGTAGACTTTACAAGACAAGAAAACAGACATAGAGAAAGGGAAACAACTTCTCAAGGTCATACGGCTAGTACTGTAAAGGCAATGGGACTCAAACCCTCATAGTATGCACTTTGCTAAATTATTTCTATGAATAATTTACCCAAGACTCAATTTCTACCACAACATAGTTATTTTATTAGGCTTAGTGTAAACAGATAAATAAATCTGGAAGACTTAAAAACATTTACCTGCATCCAATATTCCCTGGGCCAGAATAGCACCAAACTTGGCCATGACATCATCATGTTTATCATTGATGACTTTGGAATACAGTTGTCTAAACTGACTCACCTGAAGGAACAAGAGAAAGAATTATAGACTAATTCTATTCATTTGCTGTGTCATTTTAAAGCAGGAAAAAACAGGTTGCTCAATTGGTAATGAAATTTGAGTCCTGAATTTCACAACAATCGAAGAGAGGAAGAATATGGATCCTATTTGAAGAAAACATAGTTCTGTGGTTGAAATCATGGTGTTATGACTTTTCTGGTGTGGGAGCACCAGTTCTGTTTTCAACCCTCATTCCACAGTCAATGATTCAGGCTCAAAGGAATGTTGAATTCAACAATAAGGCTTTCATTGCACTGTGAATTACAGCTATTCTGCTTACCATCAACCTTACAGATTTCTTAACAGGCATGATCCTTCCGGTCTATCCTAAAGTAAACTACCCTTTCAGTGAAGTTGTGTGAGGTATATTTTGGATTAAGTGTATTCACACATAAGAGCAAAGATTCTTTATGCATACACACTAATTTTTTGAGGACATGTCACAATAATTACTCTTATGAAAAGGAACACACTAAAATCAAACATGTGCTGACTCATTTAGGATGGGATTACTGGTAATTTTGTTAGCTTCTTTATTCTTTTCTGCATTTTCTAGACATAATATATATGACTTTTATAATTAGAAAATAATATTTATAAAATTATGTTCTTAATGTATTTGTGATTCCTTTAAAACAGTTTGGATAACAGTAAGTGAACTATTTTAGACTTCTACCACATCTTACACTTCTCTGTATTTTCACCAGTGCTTTTCAAATGATAGGTACCCAGGAAGAATTCTGCTTGTTCAAGAAGAACATGATCATGGAGCTCCCCAAATCTGCCCAAAGCAGAATATATTGAATTTGAGCTTCCTAATGTGATGACTTTATATGTATTAAATATTCTTTCAGAATCTCTTCCCTTCTTCATTCATCTTGGTCTGGCAGGCCACACTGTGATAGTGCAGAGTAATATAGAATCAGACAATGCTGGCTTATAAATACCTCTGCTCTAATAAGCTGTTTGGGTAAGTAGTTAGCTTTTCCGAGTCTGTTTTTCTTCATCGCTACAGACATCACAGCATTTACCTTACATGGCTGTTATAAAATTTATATGGGAAAAAAATATACATGATGTATAAAAGGCATTTTATAGTTCAATAAGCACGGCTCTTACCATACAGAGGCAGAATCCTACCAGTCCTTCTATTATCTCTGTAACCTAAGTACGACTAAAAAATTATATTCCTTAAACATGGTTCTCGTTTTTATTCAGACAACAAAAGAATGTGATGGAAAAACAATGAACTAACTGCCACTACCCAGCACATAATAAGCTACTCCTTTCTCTGGGTCTTACTTTTTCTAACTATAAAACCCAGCATGATTAGATCATCACAAAAGTCCCTTCTGGTTTTAAAAAGTCTAAGTTTTGATGCTTCTATTCTGGTTCAGCAGGTCAAATTCCTTTGATTCTGAATTGCTTTTATTCTTTATTTTTTTTCCTTTTCTGTGAACTTCGTTTGGATGAACACTTACATTACCTTATACAGGATGGAAATTTTATGTTGTAAAGAATGTTGTGAAATATTTTAAGAACTTATAAAAAGGAATACTGGACAAAGCACAGTATGTACACTATAAGGAAGAATTTAAATATAAAATTACACCTAAAACAATAGGAAAACATCTGGTGAACTGAAAGACAGATTAAAAAAAAAATCAATGCAAATATATAATGGGCTATCTAGTTAATATTAAGTATACTAATTTAAAAAACTAATTTTTAATCACTTAAAATTTTTCTTCACATTTTACTACCTATGTAGCAGTAGTTTAATCTCATTATTATGATTCCTCATAAAGAATTATTATTTTTGCAGGTTAAGAATTATTATTTTTGCAGGTTAAGATAGTATCTTAAATTTGGAAGTCGACTTCAAGATCATCTGGTGTACTCCCTCTATTTTACAAATGTGAAAGCTGAAGTAAAATAGGTGAAATTACTGTCTTACTTGTGATCACAAACAACTAACTGCAATCATGGCTAGAATAAGGATTTTCTGACTCAATTTCATTATTATGTATACTATGCCCCCCCCAACATAAGAGTTTGTAGGAGAAAATCACATTAATTTCCCATCTTATCTATAATAATAAGTGTAATATGCTAATTAGACTGTATGTCCTTGTGGATGAAGCTATGGTGGTGGGGGCTGAGCCCCTTGCACGATTTTCATGCATCGGGCCTCTAGTATTGTAATAATCTCACAGAAAGAGACAGTTAAATCTACCTTCTCCAAATTAATGCATTTTTGATATCCACCCTGTTTTAAACTCTAAACCTTATACTACTTGGGGGGAAAAACACTCTTAGATGTCAGAGAAAAAATAAAGAATGGGAAGAAAGGAATGAAGTTTCTCGGGAGTAATTTTTGCTGCTATTCATCACCTGGCTATGTCTCGTCTTTTCTCCTTTTTTTTCTATTTTCCTGAATATAGAACTGTAGCTGCACATGAGGGATCAGATTGGGAGTTTTTTCCCTTTATCTTCTTTCTTTTTTAAAAAAAATATATTTTATTGATTTTTTACAGAGAGGAAGAGAGAGGGATAGAGAGTTAGAAACATCGATGAGAGAGAGACATCGATCAGCTGCCTCCTGGATGCTCCCCACTGGGGATGTGCCCGCAACCCAGGTACATGCCCTTGATCGGAATCGAACCTGGGACCCTTCAGTCTGCAGGCCGACGCTCTATCCAGAGCCAAACCGGTTAGGGCCCCTTTATTTTCTTTTCTCTTTCTATTACATCTGCTTTTATGACTTAAACTACAGGTCTGTAATTCCTCCTAAGAAGTACTTGAGGCCAGATGAATTTTGGAATTCAGAATTTAGAAAGCTAACATGGTGTATGCACTATATATTATGCAATACTCAGAGTATAGTGAGGAGGCAGTGTCCCATAATAAAACAAATTGTTTCTGCGCAGCAAAATGCTTGAATATTAACGCTAAACAGAATAAAGGTTATAAATGAGTTCATATTGATTGGGTCAGGTTTTACAGCCGAATGAGTCCTTAAAAACGAAAAAAACCTTAGTTTTCAGAGCTTTCTGAATTGTAGATAAAGAGCTATGAACTTTTAAAATTTCTTTGTGGCTAGTGCCCAAATCTCTTTCTTTAGTTCTGATTCTTTTGCTATGCTCTCATCTTAAGTCCAGCAGACTTACTATCATCTCAAACTTAACACACCTAAAATAATTCTTTATTCTTCTTTCAAGATATTTCTGTCAGTGCTTTCATGATTTCCCCATTATCAATATCCCAAATAATAATTGCAGCTCCTTCTCAATTTTATTAGTAATATTTTGTTCATGGTAATTGCTTGTAGGCCTTTCTTTATATTACTATCTACACTGTTAGAGTTCAAGTCCTTATCTTAACACGTTAAGCACCCTGTCATTCACTGGTGACTGACACTATACTTTCCATCCAGAAGACAAAACAGGCTGGGCGCTTAACATGTTAAGGCAACAGTCTAATAATATAGATTACTACTTACAAATGTGTTATGCTGTAAAATATTACCATATAATATTAAAATTTCAAGATTATAATTTCATCATTTAAAAAAGTTCACACATTTCTCTACAGAAATACTTCTAGGTTACCATGATAGCTCACAAAAGCCTAATCTATCCAAACTGGGATTTATTTTAGAACCTCAAAAGAATATCAAGCTTGACCAACTATAATCCTACTTCAAAAAAGGGTATCTTCTCAGTGGTGGGTGAAGCTTCCTTATAGCAGACGGTAGGAAAGATGGTATTAGGCGAGGAGGAGCACAAGATCCATTCTTATACATTAGTATCTTTATCTGATTCTATAGATGATACTATATACATGTTCAAATAACTGCTAAAGATAGATTTCATGTAACAAGAAAAAACAAAAGACAGATCCATCATAAAGAGCAGAGTTGGGTTCCTGAGAGAAAACAGCTCCAAGGACCTATTCCTGTCTATGTCTAAAGGACATTATTCTAGTTAAATGATTCTGAGCCTCTGGTCAAAGGGCTTCCTAAATTGAGTTTGTAATCACCCAAGGATGTATGCATGTTGCTGGGTATATGTTTGTGAGAGTGAGCAAGCAAAAAACTGGCAGAGGAAAAGCAAGGATGTACTGGAGTTATTTCAACTAGAATTACAATGTAGAGCTAAGTGTTAAGGTGGCATTCTGTAAAAGGATGTGACCTGTATCCTGATTACATAAAAATATTTCCTTTGGAAATGTCAATTATAAATCTCACAAAATATCTGAAAAATGTTCCTTCTGGATTCTTTTGAGGAGGGGCTATAGTTTTGATGAAATTAACAATCTTGGATTTCAACATGTTTCCACTTTATTGCATGAACTGGTTTACAACCTTGTAACTAGGACTTTGTAGCCTTTAAAACTTCTCTTCAAGCTTGTTAACAGCTTTTTCTTCTCAGCAAAATGTTATCTATCACTCCAAAAGATTGTCAATGTTGTCTTATTAGCAATTATCAGATAGAAATGATAGAAGCTATAGTCTACAAAGCTTTTTATCACATGCTTAATAGCAGAAAACAATGAGATAGAATTTTAATTCCCCCCCAGGATATTTTTTCCATTGCTTTTCAGTGTGGAAGGGAGGGAGGCAGGGAAAGAGAGACAGAGGAGAGAGAAACATTGATGTAAGAGAGACACACAGATTGGTTGCCTCCCACATGCACCCCCACAGGGCTGAGGATCGATCCTGCAACCCAGGAATGTGCCCTTGGATCAGGAATCAAACCTTTCAGTGCAAGGGCTGATGCTCTAACCACTGAGTCCCATTGGCCAGAGCAAAGAATATTTGATTTTTATACTGTCATACAGTGCTGTTTTTGTAGTCAGTGGGGGTACAAACTTGACTTTCCCCACTGAGTTTATATTAATGACAAGGACAATTAGCTGTTACTGTATTTCAACATTCTTAATCAATACCCAAGATTCTGATACAACCTGAAGATGGAAGTGTGCTCCATGTATTCATTCACTGAGCTAATAAAAGACTTGTCTCAACAATATTTTATAGAATGATTTAAAAATACTAATTATTGCCCTAACCAGTTTGGCTCAGTGGATAGAGCGCCGGCTTGCGGACTCAAGGGTCCCAGGTTTGATCCCGGTCAAGGGCATGTATCTTGGTTGCGGGCACATCCCCAATAGAGGGTGTGCAGGAGGCAGCTGATTGATGTTTCTATCTCATCGATGTTTCTAACTCTCTCTCCCTCTCCCTTCCTCTCTGTAAAAAAATTAATACATTAAAAAATATTAATTATTTAAACTACTGAATTTTTGTACTTTTTCTAAAAATGAAAAAGTTTTATTTATTAGAATAAATAGTTGAATGTTTTCTCAAACTACAGTCTCCCCTACCCAACCCTTCTTATTCCAAAGGACTCTGCTATTATTGGTACAGAGCTTATGATTATGAAATCCTACAGCAGATACCCTAGCTGGTTTGGCTCAGTGGATAGAGCTTTAGCCTTTGGACTGAAGGGTCCCGGGTTCAATTCCAGTCAAGGGCATGTACCTCGGCTGCAGGCTCAATCCCTGGCCCTGGTCATGCCACATGCCATAGGCAACCAATGGATGTGTCTCTTTCACATTGACCTTTCTCTCTCTCCCCCATCCCTTCCACTTTCTCTAAAAAAATAAAATAAAATAAATGGAAAAATATCCTTGGGTGAGGATTAACCAAAACAAACAAATAAACAAAAAACATCCTACAGTAGAGATGGGAAGATGGTAAATATCTTGTTCACAATACAAATAATGTGCAACTGACATGTGAGGGCAAAGTGAATAAATATCTGTGTATTACCATTAGGGGAGATATATTCCATGGCCTAAAGTTTCTTCTTTTAATGCTATATTACTCAATTGGATAACCTCCAACTGATAAAGATCAGCAGAAGGTCAATAGCAAAAATAAAAAATGCAAAAGCTACTCAGAACAGCTATATTTAAAACAAAAATCAGAAAAAAATGTGGCCTGAGAAAAAATGTTTATGCTCTAGAAGACAATTACTAAAACAGATGAGAAGACTGATTCTATCTGCAATAATGCAATTTTTGGATGTCTTAAAATTTTGACAAAGAGAGAAGCACTGAAAAGGAAACAAAAATGATAGTAACTGCTTAGAAAGTGAAACCTATTAAATAAAGTTCCATAAAATGAGAATGAATAATCAATGAGTTCTGGAAAATTTGCTCTTCTATCCCCATCCCCCACATCAACCTATTTTGCTGAAAAGAATGATGCTGGTTTAGCACAGTGGATAGAGCATCGGCCTGCAGATTGAAGGGTCCTGGGTTTGATTCTGGTCAAGAGCACATGCCGGTACTGTGGGCTCGATTCCTGGTAGGGGGCATGCAGGAGGCAGCCAATCAATATTTCTCTCTCATCAATTTTGTTTCTATCTTTCCCTCACCCTTCCTCTCTGAAATCAATAAAAATATGCTAAAAAAAAAAATGATGCTGAACATCTGCTTGATGGGGCAAAAGACAGTAAGTATACCAATTTTTTTTTTTTCTGTTGTCAATATTTTGACTGATTCTCATATGAGAGCAGAATTAATAAGGCCGTTAATTGCCCTGATTTTAAGTTCAGAATGAAAGTATCTGAAATTATTGCACTATCTACCACATCTATTTAATATACATCAAACATGGTAATTTTTAGCACACGTAAGTAAGATTTATGCATTTCTATTTCTCAACAAAATGGGCTTCAGAGGGACCACCTGGAGAGCTTAATATGACGAGCAGTCACTGTGCACTGACATCTGGCACATAAAGTGAGAGGCATTAGCTATTGACTGATGGACTAGAGGGGGGTGGTAGGGAAGAAGGAAGGTTGGAGGGAAACAGAAAAAGAGGATGAGAGAGACAAAGGGAAGAGTAGGCAAAGCTGCACTGAAAGCCTATTATAATCCCACTTACAGGAAGAGCAACATATGCAGGGGTGTTTCTTTGGACAGATGTGGGTCAAGAGGGAAAAGATAGCTGTCCTGAAGCCACCTGAAATCCTGTCTGAGAGATTATACAAGAGGGCAATGTCATTTCTAAATTGAAATTGTATGTACTGCCTGAGTTTACATCCTGTATCAGAGGAACAAGTTATCTCACTGAATACATTTTAAAAGGACAGTAGAAGACAAAAATTAAAGTTGACTTTTATGATTTCACAAACCCATGAGTTCTATTTTTCAAGTATGGTTATATAGTTGAATTAACAAAGTGATCATAAATCTGTAAGAAAGGCATTTAAAGAGTATAATGTATTTAAAGTTTTGCCATTCTCCTACCTCTTGGCTTTCTATGAGTTAAGTGTTCACCACATTTGAGGTAAAAATGTCCTCAAAAGAAGGTAAGTACCTAAAGAAAAGCTTGAACCAGCTGTATTCTAGAGACTCGTTTTGTTTGCTCACCTTTGGACAAGTGATTTCAGTCTGCTGGATCATGATGAGAGCCGAAGCTATGAGAGCTCCTTGCCTCACATAGTTCACAGGGTCATTTGTCATTGGTTCTAGCAAATTAATTGCTTCCTGAAAGCATTAAAAAACAACCACCCTTAAATAAAGTTCATATAGCTGGGTTCACAAATTAATTACCATCATTCTAAGTTAATTATCTTCATCTGACATTGTAATAAGTTAATTTAAGATAAACTGGATGCACAGTTCAGAACTGAGTATGCTTTAAGTTTCAATATAACTGATGGTATGTGAAAAGGAAGCTTGCAGAACACGAGTGCTCCTGTTTTGAGGTAAAAAAGAAAGTAAGAGAAAATGATTAATGTTTGATAAGCACCCATTATTTCCTAGGCACAGTGGTAGGTATTTTATGGATGTTATCCTAGATAATCCTCTTAAACCTAAAAATAAAACAAAACAAAATAACAATACCAAATAATCTTTATAAACAAAGAAACTGAGAGTTAGAAATGTTAAGTAATTTGCCCAAAGTCACATAAGTAGCAAATTGAGGTCAGTCTGACTCCAAAACCTGTATTAAGTATCCAACTTCCTTCAAATACCAGGTTATGGCAATGTCTTAGATAATTTTACAAGATAGGGTGGGAACAGGTGGAGGACATTAATGGGGGGACATCTGTAATACTTTCAACAATAAAGATAAACACAATCAACTAAAAAAAAAACAACCACTAAATTGAAACAAAGATAAACTTCTAAAACAAAAAAGATTTTACTTGCTAGTAGAATGGTAAAAAATTTAAATAAAATAGGACTAGAATTGATTTCATGGTTACACTTCACAAGACCACATATAATGAATGGGACTTTGCAAACTGTTTACCAGAATTTCCTCAATATCATATCCTTCAGAATGTGGTCAATACTATGAAAAAAGGATTTCTTGATTAAATACATCTGGGAGTTCCTGCATACTATATATTACCTCCTGTTACAGATTCAAATGTATATATCATATCAAAGTTCTAGGAATGTACAAAAGCTCCAAGCACATAAAGTGATGTGGGATGTTAAAGAAACCACTGGAACTTTAGTTTTTCCCAGCATTTGTCCACAGTAATGTTACCAATAACTCTTTTGCCTCATATAACTTCTATTAACATCCTGCAGAATAATAATAACCTTTGTTAAGTGCCTCCTTTGACATCCCTTATAAGGTTCTTAGGTATACACCTACAGGAAAGGGTTTTACAAGATTATCAAACTTATTTCTTAATACGTATGCAATTTCTCAAATATTCTTTGTTCCAAGGTCAAGGAAAGAAAGAATAAACTGAATTCTTTTTTTTGAAAAATGACTTTTGATTTCTTTAGATGTGGATTTAAAGTCCTATGCCACTTAATGTTGGGGATACATTCTGAGAAATGTGCAGTTAGGTAATTTCGTCATTGTGCGAACATCATAGAGAGCACTTACACAAATCTAGAAGGTAAGGCCTACTACTCTAATTGTATGTGCTGTACTTTTATATGACTGGCAGTGCAGTAGCTTTGTTTACACCAGTGTCACCACGAACACAAGACTAATGCATAGCACACTTACTGATGGCAGTTACGACATCACTAGGTGACAAGAGTTTTCAGCTCCATTTTAATTTTATGGACCCAAATATCATTATGTGATGCACAACTGTATTTATTTGTTTTTAAAAATGGGAGTTAGCATCAACCCATGAACCAGAAGGTCACAGTTTGATTCCCAGTCCAGTTGTGAGTTTGATCTCCAATAAAGGGCATGCAGGAGGAAGACCATCAATTATTCTCTCTCATCATTGATGTTTCTATCTTCCTCTAACTTCCTTTCTCTAAAATCAATTAAAAAAGGAGAGCTATTAACAATATTACACATATCAGATGTGTTTTCTTTCTCCCACGTTAAAAACTGTAATGACATTGTGCAGGGGAGTTTTTCAAACTAGTATGTTGTCAATATAGTTTATGAAGTAGTCATGATAAAATATAACCAAATTTCCAACTTATAAGTTAAAAGACATTAACTTGGCTTTTGAGGTATGTGCTATAACATCAAAGATATATTTTAGCATAAACAGATGTTTCAGGTTTTTAAGAAAAACTAATAACCAAAGCACCAAATTTCAGATAGGTATTGATATGAAGATCATACAAACTAGAAATAAAGCAGACTTGTATAATATGAGTAATAAAATTTTTTTCATTGAATTAACATATCAGATTCTGTGTCTCAAAGAAGATTTGCTCCTAGATATTAAGTTTAGAATAATCTGGAAAGAAAACAAAAGTCTAATTTACATTTAACTTATGAGGCCTGACATAAATGTCTATTAAAGACCTGAGGGGGGAAATACTTAGTAAAACATTCAACGTATATGAAGGCCAATTTCCATGCACTTTATATACTCAATTTCTAATAAAAGTGAAGATGCATCTATATATATAAAAATCAAGTGACCGGAATGACCGGTACAACTGGTTGCTATGATGTACACTGTGGCTGGCCAACCTCCTGCAGCCCCTCCCCGCCATCGCACCCCCCCCCCCCCATGAGGGTGGGCCGGCCGGACCCCACCCACGCACGAATTTGTGCACAGGGCCTCTAGTTTTCACATAAGAATTTCTCACCCAAAAGAAATGAAAACATTGAAAAAAAAATTAAACTCTGTGAGGGCAGAGACCATGTCCAACTTGTTCACCATCAAATCCTTAAATGATCTTCCCTCTATCATTCATGTGACAAATATTTACTAAAAGTCTACTATGTGCCAGGTCTGACTTTAGATTCTAGCAGTGAACACACTGTTCCCAGGGACTTGACATTTCAGTGGAGATGAGTCAGATAATCAATAAAATAGGTGTAAAAATATGTTAGGTGGCGATAAGTGCTATGAAGAAAAATAAAGCAGGGTAAGGAGACAGAATTGAGAATATTGGAAAATGTTGCCATAAATTTTTACACAATTCTTGCTACATGTAGTAAAAATGTCTATTTTAATCCCTAGCTTCAATTATGCTTTATGTGGTTAAAGTTATTAGTATCTAATAAAAATACCCTTCTTAGAGAAAAAGTAAAGCAAATTAAAATTTAATTACTGAAGGCAATCAATAAACAAATAGCTATACTTTGTTTTATTTTAGTTTGAACAATAGATGGTAAAAAGTGACTTCTTCCCTCTGATGTAAAGACTCTGGTAGCATAATTTCTCTCTCTCTCTCTCTCTCTCTCTCTCTCTCTCTCTCTCTCTCTCTCTCTCACACACACACACACACACACACACACATTGCCAACCCTATTAAAAGAAAAGTTCACCAAGCTATGGGCATTATGTGTTATAAAAGATAAAATTTGATATTATGTTATTGCTGTGAAAAAAAGAACAAAACACAACACTTGTTATTTAAGCAATAACAATGCATTTCTTTATGAATCTCATGAATTGTGTTTTCAAATCATCAACTTGCCAACTCTGTCACTTTGGAGGGCTTAACAAATATCAGGTTAAGTTCATGAGGAGAAAATAGGCAAATAGCAATAAAATAATTTGTTTAAAACCAAATCAACCCCCAAAACTTTAATAAAAATTAAAACAACAACAAAACAAACCAAAGGAATAAAACTGAATTGATTTTGGTGGCCTCATATAGAACCTTGATTTCCACAATACTAATTCTGCAAATTAAACATGTAAAATAACCAAAGTCAACAGCATTTTTTCCATTACAGCCACCCATATAATGCAGTAGTTCGTTCTTAAATGACTTTGAGCCATCCAGAACAGTAAAGTAAGGAAGTTCTGGGAAGCTTTGTGAGGCAAGTCTTACAGATCACACCACACTCGTATTTTTACAGCTGTTACATAAAACTTTCTGTGAAGGAAAACGGTCTGGCGCCAGGAAAGAACTGATCCCATTGGTGTTGGGCTTTACCTTGTTTCCTGTACCAGCACAGCAGATGCCCAGGGCCATGGCAGCTCCATAACGCACATGAGGATTATAACTCTCTGACAACAACGACACAACGCTGGGGCACTGTTCAGGGGTCCTGATAAAAAACAGAGAAAGTGAAGACAGTGTTATATATAACATATTTTAAGTCAAGATGGGAGAATTTTAACCATTTTTTTTAAAGTTATGAGAAACAATAGCTACATTTAACACAGGAATTGAAGAATTAAAAATCTACAGAATTCGAATTATTGGTATTAGAAATCTATCTTCAATATTCAGAGAATATGTGCAAAGAAAGAGGAATGTATCAGTGATTCCTCAACCACAATTCTGCCTTACAGAATTACAGTCATTCCTTGTTGCCTCCTCCATAATCGGGAATAACCATGGGGACCTGGGGGGGCGCATACTTCTTGCTCTATACCCATATTCTTATATTTCCTGCTTACGCTCTGTGTCTTGTTTTTGGAACCTAGGATGGTTCCAAAACTGCATGAAAGATTTAAATCCCCCAACATTACTCTGGTTGAATATTAAACTAATGAATAAGCTTTGGTAATGAGGAAATTCTGATTTTTCTTCTGTCTTTAGCAAATTCTTTTGTGTTGATAAGATGTAGAGAAATTGTTCTTTTGTCATCTTCCTATGTTTGCAACAAAGAAACAGGACAACCTTGACTAATGAAGTATCTGACCTCTAAAAGACTACCTTGTTATAGTGGTACCCTTGAGGGGTAGCAGGACAGGGGTAGTAACCAGAAGAAGAGAGTGTAAGGTGAGTTTATGGTAGGCTGGTAATGATCTTGAACTAGGTACTAGTTATAGAGGTGTGTTCAGCTGTGAAAATTCATCAAGTTGTAGGGTAGTGATTATGAACATGTTTTCAGAAGTATATCACACTTCAATAAAGTCTGTTTTAAAAAATACTATCCATATTTATATTTCAATAACATTTTTAACAAAGACTATCCCATTGTGAATGAAAGCAATGATAAAGCAATGAACACCTATAGACCAATTCAAATCTATAATTCAATGTTAGAATTGTTCTCTAGCCTCAAACTCTAGTTATTAGTAAATTCAAATTTCAAATGGAGCAGAGCCAAAATTATGAAAACTGTCTATAAAAGTGGAATTTTGCTATAAGGGAAGGTTGGATCATTTCCCCCTGTAACAGAGTCCATCAACCTTTCTTTCTTTTTTTTTTTTTTAATATATTTTATTGATTTTTTTACAGAGAGAGGAAGGAAGAGGGATAGAGAACTAGAAACATTGATGAGAGAGAAACATTGATCAGCTGCCTCCTGCACACGCCCCCACCGGGGATGTGCCCGCAACCCAGGTACATGCCCTTGACCGGAATCGAACCCGGGACCCTTCAGTCCGCAGGCCGACGCTCTATCCACTGAGCCAAACCGGTTTCGGCCCATCAACCTTTCTTAAAAATGTTCTCAGTTTGACTAAATTTCCTAGTATGAATAACATGGAAATAATACTAATGGCAACAATATGGAATATACTAACAAGATCTGGGTTCTAGTCCTAGCTTTGTTAATTTTTTAGAACATGACATTAGGCAAGTCAATCACATTTCATTTTCTGTAATTAGAGATAATTTTTTTCCTATTCTGCATGAATAATATAAAAAACAAATGGGCAAATAATTGAAAATATGGTAATAGCATATGCACAATGAGATAAATAGTAAGTTATAAAAGAGGAAGCCATGGAGTAAAAAAACCTACGTTTAAGTTCCTGTTTTGTCTATAAATAGCTGGAATAATTTAGATAAGGTTCAATTAACCAAATACTTTGGGGTCCCTTTCTCCTACAAAAAGGAATGGGACTAGAAGTTCCATAAGGTCTGCTCCACTTTACAAAAATTCTATGGCTTCAATGAGAAATGTTCCTATGAAATAAAAATGAAATTTAAAGTGATATTAGACCAAAAAGACTGTTGGAGAACTATTCTGCAACTTGTAGTTGACAGCACCAGCATTTAACTTTTATTTAACTCCTGTTAGGCTAAGAACTTAAAGCTCTGTCCATGGTTTGATATCCAAATTCTCAGACAAACAAGATTGCACATGTCTCAAGGGCCAAGAGCTGTCTTCTATATTTCTATAAATTATTAGCATAGTGCTAGGTACTAAAAATAAAATAATTTTTATTTTATTACTTAGTAAAAGACAAAGGGAGCCAAGTTAAATTTATATTTAGAGACTTAACCAACAAGTACTTTCTACTAGCTTAAAGCCTAATGGTTAACCACTGGGAAAAATAATCAAGCCCTTTCCTGTTCCTCTTCCCCCTTAATTTTATAATTCAGCTAGATAATAAAAGAAGGTAAGAGTTAACAAGTCCCTGTCAGTGTTACTTGATAAAGGCTGAGTGTCTTTGAATTTTATATGCTTTGAAGTTCCCAGTAGGGAGAGCAAGTATAGGTCTAGGGAAAGCTGCTTTAAAAAAGTACAATACACACTGGAACAGGTAACTAAGTTCTGATTTGTAATTTCAATAAAATTTCTTGGCTTGCAGTTAACAGTCATCTTGCCAATGCTACTATTTGTACAAACCTTCCACAGACTAGGAATTATGCAAAGGTATATGCACAAGTCATTGCCACATCATCCGACCATAAACTGCACATTAGAATTCCATTCTTTCAACATACTGGCTATTAACTACGGTTTTTTTATTGAATATTTTCTGCAACCTCAATGTTAAATCATATTAATAAATCAAGATGCTGTCAAGAATTATGGTGTCTTTGCTCAGCTGGTGTGGCTCAACAGTTGAGCACTGACCCAAATGGTCACCGGTTCGATTCCCAGTCACTTGCACAGGTTGCGGGCTCAAGCCCCAGTAGGGGCTATGCAGGAAGCAGCTGATCAATGATGTTTCTCTCGCATAGATGTTTCTATCTCTTTGTCCCTCTCCCTTCCTAACTCTTAAAAAAAAAGAATATGGTGCCTTTTTCCAATTTATCTTCACCAGAGAAGCAAAAAGTATAGCAATATACATATATAGGCAGAAACACCGTTCTAAGAACCTGGGGTCCATCACAATGGGAATTTGGTGCAGCCATAAACCTCTGGGTAGTCCCTTGGTAAAATTATGAATTTGTAATTTTCACTAGGCAAGTGCCACATGATTAACACAATGGCACAGGAATTAAGACTATCTTCTTCACCACCCCTGTCCTGGTTGAGCATCATCCCATGCACTGAGAGGTACCAATTTGATTCCTGGTCAGGGCAGGAGGCAGCAGATAGATAGTTCTCTCTCATTATTTTTCTTTCCCTCTCTCCCTCTCCCTCTCCCTTTCTAAAATCATTATCAACAACAGACTCCAAATATTCTGAGCAGCACCCTAAATTTCTAATTACCTACTGAATGTCATTAATTAAATACATTACAAACACCTCAGTAGACATACAAAAAAAGGAACAAGGAGCACACCTCCCTTAAATTGCTTCTCCCACCATGATCATTCATCTACATACCCAGGAAACTCACACCTTCAATCATTTTATTCCCTCACTCCCCACATCTTATCTGTTATCAAGTCAAGTGAAACCCTTAAATCTTGTTTCTGTTTCCATTGCCGGTTTCAGGCCCTGATTATCTCTCACTGGAAATAATACACTGATTTCTTAAATTATCCTTCTGCCTCTTTTTTTCCTTGCCTTTAGCTGTGGCAGAGAGAACATGGGCTTGGAAGAAAGACCCAGATATGAATGCTAGTGCAGACATTTATTAACAGAGTGACAATCACTACATCTCTCTGAACCCTAACTGCTTTATCCATAAAATGGTATCTGCTCTACTTAATGCATGCTGGGGAGAGTTGGTGGTGTGGTATAGTATAATACTATACTATAACAACTGAAATCTAGATGCATAACTGGAACTTGTCTTTGGGTTAGAATCAGAATTTGGCTACTAGTAAGCTATAATTTGGACTCTTATTTTGGCATACAGAACATTTAGCCACTTGTTTCTAAGAAAGGGTAGAATATTACAGGGGAAACAGATTCACAGCAAAGAGCTTATCATAAGTGTATCTTAAAACTTCATTTATTTTATGATCCTCACTTGTTAAAAATTATACTTAGAATAGAGCATTAATAACTTCATGAGATTTGGAAAAAAAATGTTGCCTGGGAACACTAACACTGGGAGCTTTACCTAGTTGATTACCATAAAGACCAAAATAGGTTGTGAGGGCTATAAACTCAAAAGCACATAAAAAAATTCTTGTAGGTTTCTTGGTTGAATAACAGTTCCAACTCTGAAACATTCTTCAGGAAAGTGTTAAGGAAGGACACATTCTTTAATAAATTAGCTTAGACATTTAATCTCCTCAAAAGTACAAATCATAATATTCTTTGTTTACTTCCATTTTTCAGCAGGTAGCTTTAAAAGGACAATAGAAGCTTTCTAAGCAATGATCAGAATGCAAACATTTACTTGCATGTGTATATGAAACTTTAAAAAAGTAACTGTTAATAAATGAATAGAAGATAAAATCATATCATCATTTTGCAACTTGGAATGAATTAATGGACCTCAATTAATTATCAATGACTACAAACTTCATAAAACAAGAAATTATCAATGACTACAAACTTCATAAAACAAGAAACAATTAGACCTTATTGTACATTGTTAGTCCTTCCCCTCCAAAGAGAGAGAGGAGAGAAATTGAACCAACAATCAATTTAAAGAAAATACAGAAGACCAACATACACATATTATACACAGGGTTGCAATCAGCAAAATCCATACTGTGGGAACAGTAGTAATGATAACTTGGTTTCTTCAACAAACTGCAAGGAGTGCAGAAGAAAAGAGAAAGAGGCAAGAAAAGTCAAAAGATTGAGATCCCTATAAAATAAAATAAAAAAATACACCAAGTCTTTAATTTTATTAATGTTCTTTCAGTCATTTTAAATAATTCTGACACTCCTTAAATCTTAGCTTTTCTATATAAAGTTACCTCTTAGATACTATTATCGGTGGGAAACCTCTGTGTCCCCACCGATTACTAGTGGAAGTATGAGGAAAGGAACTTGCTGAGACTAATACAGGAGAATGAGTGGCATTTATTTGAGTGGAATCAAAACCGAGGTCTCCTCTCCCTCTGTCCCGCCATGGAAGAAGTGTTGCCGTGTCTTTTGCAGAGCTAGGATTAATGCCATTTTGTTCAAAGTTTCTGTTCCATTTTCGCAGTCCAATCAAGCATCAGGCTAACTTCACTTTGTGTTCTCAGCTGCAGTACATCAGTCCATTGCATGTGGGGTCTACATGGGCCATGGGCCATGTGACTTCTAGGAACACAGGCGAATGCAAGGAAGCAGGAGGCCTTGTTGAAATGAGCTAATCTTAGCTCTACAATGTCTGTATTATAATTATCAATATACTAGAGGCCGAGTGCATGAAATTCGTGAACTGGTGTGTGTGTGGGGGTTGCCCTCAGCCTGGCCTGCACCCTCTCGCAGTACAGGACCCCTTGCTCCTCACGGCCTGCCTGCTCATTGTTCCTTAGTGTTGCTGTGGATGTGGGAGAGGCTCCTCCCACCACTGCTGCACTCACCAGCCGTGAGCCCAGCTTCTGGCTGAGCTCCCCCTGTGGGATCGCACTGACCACCAGGGAGCAGCTCCTGCATTGAGTATCTGCCCCCTGGTTGTCACTGTGCATCATAGTGACTGGTCGTTCTGGTCATTCTGCCGTAACGGTCACTTAGGCTTTTATTATATAGACTAGAGGCCCGATGCATGTATTCGTGTAAGAGTAGGCCTTCCTTCCCTTGGCTGCTGGCACTGGCTTCCCTCTGGCACCTGGGACCCAGGCTTCCCTCTGGCTGCTGGCAGGCACCCGGGACCCAGGCTTCCCTCTGGCTGCTGGCAGGCACCCGGGACCCAGGCTTCCCTTCAGCTGCCGGGACCCGGGCTTCCCTCCGACTGCCGTCAGGTATCTGGGACCCGGGCTTCCCTCGCAGCCCGGGCTTTGTCTGGAAGGCTGTCTGGTCTAATTAGCATATTATGCTTTTATTATTATAGATTTGTATCACCATAAGCTTATAAATTACATAAGGGTAGAAAATGTTTACCTTGTTCATCTCCACAAGCAAATGGAACTCAACAAATACTTCACAAATGAATGAATATGTAAAGGACAAAATGTGCACATTGTTAAAAATTCCTTAATGGCTGGTGTTTGAGAGGTAAAAAATATCCTTGGCTGAGATTTCAGTTGTCCTCTTAGGCCTACAAAAGATATTAGACTGTCTTTTTAAGTCAAAGATAGAATTTGTTCAATAAATTAAAAAGG
This sequence comes from Corynorhinus townsendii, assembly GCA_026230045.1. Taxonomy (NCBI): domain Eukaryota; kingdom Metazoa; phylum Chordata; class Mammalia; order Chiroptera; family Vespertilionidae; genus Corynorhinus; species Corynorhinus townsendii. The sequence continues at coordinate 31,496,892 of JAPDVU010000005.1, read as the reverse complement.
CATCAGGGATAAAATTTAGAAAAATGCACCAATTAAATTTTTTAGTTATTGTTAAATTAGAGTCTAAATCTCACGTTTAAGTTACTTTAATTAGATTTTATCTGGAGTTCTAGGAAAATGAGAAATTCTACACAAATGAAGTTTCCACATATTTAAAATGTTATTCGGCCTTTAAGAATGGTACTTTATATCATTTTGAAAGGAAATATTTTTAAAAATGCATGTCAGAGCCTGGCCTGTGTGCTCAGTGGTTGAGCATCGACCCATGAACCAGGAGGTCACCAGTTTGATTCCTGGTCAGAGCACATGCCTGGGTTTTGGGCTTGATCCCCAATAGGGGGCATGCATGAGGCAGCCAAATCGATGATTCTCTCTTATCACTGATGTTTCTATTTCTCTCTCCCTCTTCCTTCCTCTCTCTGAAATGAATAAAAATATATTAAAAATAAATAAAATGCATGTCTCATATTCCTGCTATACAAAAAAGCTGAATAAAGATCATTTAACCTTTCAAGTGTGGGAATCACCACTATGACATCAATTATTTTATCACACATAGTTCTAGAAGGCTGAGTAATATGAGAGCTATAAGTCTCTATTCTGAGTAGACCTACACTGCTATACTTTTTAATTCCTGTTTTTTTTTTCAGTTGACCCTGTGTGCCGTTATTAAAGTGCTTGTCCAATTTTTAATTTGTTATTCTCCTCTGGACTTGGCAGGGAAACATGTGTATTAAAACTGTCTCAAGAGTGAATTTATCACTGAACATTCTTTTGTAATATTTAGATTTACCACCATGTGCAAATGTTATTTTCATTAAAGAGGGGAAGAGATAGTTTTTGTGAGTGTGTGCATACAGCAAAAAGATCTGGAGTAGGAATTTACAAACTACCTACAAACTACCTTCTATCTAATATGAATGACATTTTAGAGCACAATTTAGTTATTTGCCAACTGAGATATTTATCTATCCTTTTATTTATTTCTTTATTATTTTGTTTTCTTTGATTCTCAACTATGCTTCTAATAATTCGAGGTTGCCAAATAAGTGGTTGTTCTAACTGGTTATGCTCCTTAGCCATTAAACTAATTTAAAAATTTAAGGATAATCTAAGTACCAATTTTAAGTACTTTCAGTTAAGATTCCTTTAAAAAAGTGAGTGAATGCGTGTGGGAGTTGTTAGTATTAACAAAGTATAATAATAATAATAATAATAATGGTTAGTATTTTATAATATACAGAATACTTATAAAAATTTTATCTATAGTCCTAACCGGTATGGCTCAGTGGATAGAGCGTCGGCCTGTGGACTGAAAGGTTCCAGGGTCGATGCCGGTCAAGGGCATGTACCTTGGTTGCGGGCACATCCCCAGTAGGGGGTGTGCAGAAGGCAGCTGATCAATGTTTCTCTCTCATCGATGTTTCTAACTCTCTATCCCTCTCCCTTCCTCTCTGTAAAAAATCAATAAAATATATTTAAAAAATATTTTGTCTATAAACATAAATTAATGTTTACTTCATACATGTCTTTACATTGAATACAATGGTGCTATTTTCAATATGACGTCATTTGTTTTGCAAATCTCTATCTACCTTTGTAAGCACAAAGGCCAAAATGTAATTTCATAATAAAACAGTATTTAAAAAATATTTCCATATTCCTAAAGACAAATTCTGGCACACTAAATCCATCTGATTGTTCTTGAATATTATTTTATTTGTTTTTACCTCAAATTCTTAGCAAATATTTTTTCTAAAATATTGAATTTTGAATTTAAAAAAAAGCAGCAAATATTGAATAAAATCTGAAGTGCTCAGTAAAACTGAAATGAACTAAGTATTTTCCAGTAACTACCACACAAGCTAAAAAATATAATTTGAAACAGTAAAAGGGTATAAGTACTATCAGTAATAGTAGTAATTAAATAATTTTAAAATACAAGTGATCTCTGATGCTCTTTTAAAAAGGAAACTGAGAATGCTGAAGTTCTAGTACTAAGCTAGTGTTATGGTTTAGAAAACTTAGATAACATAGCTGCTAAGATTTTTATATCCATTTTCTGAAATAAAGCAGAAATATATCCATTACATATCATATACTTTCCCTAACATATCTGTGAAAAAACAAAACAATTGCCAATGAATCAACTCTCAAATTCAGAGGCCATCTGTTTAACAATAAGCAATGAAAAAGTTTCTGCTAAAACCTATGATACATGTAGAATCCAGGCCTTCTTGTGCTTTTCTATATAAGGCTGCAACCAGAGCAAATTATGTTCCACAGCAAAGGCATAAAAAGCTGGGTAAGAATCTTGTTTCACAGCTAGAAATTGCTTCACAGCTAGAACTCTAGAAATTGCTCTAAGGCTCACAGAACAGACTCTTCTCTTCACAGAATGAAAGCTCTACATTCTCTAGATTGTGTCTTATTTTTTCTCAAATGGGAAAAACAGCCCAGGTTTAATCCACAACAAATCTATCTTAAGCTAAAACGACAGGGTTTATTATAATTCCCCAAATATTAAAGAGAGCTCTTAAGAATATAACTTGAATAAGGGTCATGAACTGGTTCAACATATTTCATTGGTGATTTTATGAATTATAATGAATGCTGCTACTCTCTAAAAACGAATATATCAAAGAGGAAATAACCTCCTTGGCATGCTTACAGCTATACAGCACATTAGTTTCATTATTTTCAAGTGCCAGTGCTGGAGGCTCAGAATAAGTCAACGGGAGGAGGACTTCAGTCACAACAGCAAGCAGGTCTGCTAAGCAGATAGATAATGGAAATGAGCAAATAAGAGGTAAGTATTTAATAAATAATAAGAGTTAATATATTTTTTCTTCAAAAATTGTGCTACTGTAATTTTTCATTTCTATTTAGTAGTTTAAAAACCAAAATGAAAAATTTACCAATGTTAAATGGAAAATTTTTAATATGGGATCTGTAGATTTTATGAATAAATGGTTTAATCTTCCTCTTAGCTTCCTCTCCTTTCCAAGGAAACTGAGAAAGTTAAGAAAAAAGATTACTATTTAAAACAAACAAAAACCTGGTTCAAATTTGGCAGGAAGTGATAAATTTGGAAAAAAATATCTGTTGCAAAAACATGCTTTCTTTACAAGATGAAATTACTAAAACAATTATTTGGATCCTAGTAATACCTGTATTTTTTCCCCTTCTCTCAAACTAAAGAAGTCCTAAAATGCTTTATGAAAACAGCATTTATATCAGTATTAAGATAAGCCTTGTCTGAAAAATAAAAAATTCAAATAAAAATTTCTAGCTGGTAAAAAATTTATACTTTAGGTGGGCTGAGAGTGTTTCTAGATGTGTGGCTAGTGTGTACCAAAAAGTTCAATTCAGAACTATTTAGTACTTTGACGTTTCTATTCTTCTGTACATATTCTAAGGTAAAGTTAACAACTCGTTTTTTATTTTAGCCACTGAAATATCAGGAACGTGTTTGTGGAAACTGGCTGCACTGCCACAAAAGCACAAGAGACCTATTGTGAAGGGAAAGGCTACTAAGTTCAAGTGTTATTCTGTTTTTTGAAAGTAAAGAAAATATTGCAATCCACATATTTTATACCTAGGGGAAACTTCCAGGCATTCCAATTCTAACACAACTCTACCACTACAGAAGAAAAAAAAAAAGAGAAACTAATAAAGTATTTTTTTTACAGCTATCGTTTTCTTCCACTTAAACCTTCTGAAATCTGAGCCTCTGCAGAATACTAAACTTGGGCTTTATCTACAGACATGGACAGATGCATGTGTGCTCTATTTTAGAGAACTTGAAATTGTTCTGAAAGGAAGGAATCAACTTTGGCTTCAAGTATTTGGCATGGGAAGAATGCCTTAAAAAAGCAGATGACCCGTTTATCTACTCACCATGCTGACCATTGTCTGGAATCGGATCAAATCACAGAAAAACAACGAATGGCTTTCTCTTATAGAACATCTGAACAAAGCACAATTCCTGAGCTCATTTTGCAGAGCTCATTTGATTACTTAATCTCTTCTAACTGGTCTGGATTACAGACAGAATCGATACCAGAGGAAATGAAACAGATTGGTGAGCAACAGGGAAACAAGCCACGCTGGGCAGCTCTTCTGATAATCATGGTAATAATACCTACAATTGGTGGAAACATCCTTGTTATTCTGGCTGTTTCACTGGAGAAAAAGCTGCAATATGCTACCAATTATTTTCTAATGTCCCTGGCAGTGGCTGATTTGCTGGTTGGATTATTTGTGATGCCAATTGCCCTCTTGACAATAATGTTTGGTAAGTATTTTACTTTGTTCTTGCCATCAAATCAAAGAACTATGATATACTATACTAGTAAAGAATAGATACTTAATCTTTAAAGGTGGACCTTGACTATTAAAACACACAGTGAGTAAACAGTTTGTTTTTAATAATTTTCTAATTAGTTTTATTTATTCATTAAACCATTTTTTATTTTTCAATTATAGTTGACATATTATATTAGTTTCAGGTTTTCTATGGTAGTTTTAAAAAACAAAAATAATTTCTTGGAAATAATTCTACTCCTTCCTTAGCCTAATAAAATAATTTGAAGTCATCTAGCAATATTCATTGATTCTGCATACATTACCAAAAAATTGTAGTGAAGGACATATACTTTATCTTTCCCATTATTAATGCTTTTTTACTTGACAAAGCCATAGCTAGGACACTTCTGTAACAGTTATGTGCTGGGTTAATTATTAATGATAAGATATTTGATCACTAAATTTTAAGTCACCATTTAAAATGAGAATTATTCTAAAATTTCTTGTATCTTTTTATAGTTTGTGTAATTTAGACTCAAACACAATTCTTACACATGTGTCATATTTAAGAAAAAATTACGTTAGTTGCTGAAGGAAATGGTCTGGCTCAGAGTATCCCAATAGATGACCCATGTGTTTAATTTTTGTGATTTCTGACCATTCATGTCCTTCACACATATGTAAGAGAAATCAAACCTCTAGGATATTAAAGTAAGTGACCAGCACCTGAGTTCTTACAATAAAAAATGTAGTCTGACACTGACATTTAGTTTGTTATAAGAAAAAGATATTAAAATGATATAAGTAGTTTCTGATTCATGTATATCATCTTTAATTATAGAATTTGAGTAAACACAAATAATTCTGCTGATGAATTATGAGGACTCCTAAAAATCAATATTAAGAGGATGTTTAACTTATTCAATGCTTGGTGTAAATTGGTATTCCCTTCATTAAGTGCTTAAAAAAATGATTATTTGTAAGAGAATAGGGGTTCTTGGAATTATGCTTATATGGCAAAGACAAAAATATTTCAGGTTATAGAAGTAAAATTTATTTAACTACAATCATATTAGGAGGTGAAGAAAAACTGCCATTCAAAATATTATATTCAGGTTGAAACGTTACATTTTTATACTTACAGAAAAGATATCTAAAATTAAGCACTTGATCCCCCAAATATAACCAAATGGTGATGGGCTGAAACTTCCCATTTTAAGCCAATATTTACGCAGGCTTTAATTTCTGTGGCAGAGCAATTAGTGACTAAGTTCTGCTGCTTTAATAGGTTCTCTAATCATTCATACTATCTATTTATCTATCCTCCTCCCTTTTATAAATTTATAATCTTTTGAATAATCTAGTGCTACACGTAACCATGAAAAATAATTAAGAAATCTTACTCTAAAAGAGAATCTAAACAATTTTGATTCTCAATAAAATTGAAAAGAAATACAGTAAATGAGGATTATGTAGGAACATTTTTGCATATTTAGTAAAGATTATACAGGTACTGGATTCTAGCTCTTATCTCCATATACGTAACAGTAGCCTAACGTGTAAAATCATACTCCTTAAGCTGTGCTTTGCTAGGCATACAGAAAATGTTAAAATGTTCACCTCCTACTACCATAATATTTAATTGATAAGTTAAATAAATAAGATTGAACGAGTTATGTAGAAGTAAATTTTAATCTTAATATCCTGAGTCCATAAACATCAAACATGTACTATATATAAAAATATCATGGTAGATACTTATAAATTATCAGCTAAGTAGTTAAGGAATCTAAAAAGGCAAAGCTTCATAGTATTAAAGTTAGGTGACAAACGAAACACAAAAACAGATAAGAGAGGTAATTCCACGTATTCCACGGGAATAGGTATCCAGCAGCTGAAAACGAAGGGTATATTATTTAAAGTTTTGGGGCCCAAGATATTCTTAGCAAGAAAAGTTAGCAGGAAATCCAACATATTTTAACATATGTAGAACATCTTTCTATTTATGTCATAAATAATATATGTATTTTTAACTACATTACATTCTTTCAAGTATAGGGTATCCCCCTAAAATGTATACACACACTGTGAATAATTATAAAGGCAGTGTTTATTAAAATACATTTCATTTTCAAAACTGAGCTATTAGCTATTAAAGTGTATATACATTTTTGAGAGGACAACCTGCATTAGTTATTTTAAATTACAAAATAAAATCTTTCATAGCCCCAAACACTTTTACTATCAGTAATCAAGCTGTATACTAGGGTTAGATTTTTTTTAATGATTTAACTGGAGTACTTAACCACTATTTAAAACATTATTGCATTAATTCATTACTGAAAACATTGTATTTCTATGTGAAAGTGAATGAAGAAAATGCATGCTGCCCTCTTTAAAGCTTCAAAACAATGCATTCAAAAATTGGAAATTGCACGTATTATAAGACTTCAAATATTAAGAAATTTTGACAGCCCTTTACATGCTAATAATTAGTAAGACTTCCTAAATTAATGCATTTACAAGAATTTCTAACTTTAATGGAAGGAACAGATTTTGTATATTTTCTTTCATTACAGAGAGAATCCTCAGAATGTCTGCAAGTTTGTACAAACAAAAGTATCTCTAGTTCTATACACATAAAAAGTTAACTACCACTATGATGATGAGTGATTTTAATTATCTCAGGGAAATTCAATTAAAGTAACAAAGAAACTTTATATTAGCTCATATTTTAATAAAATTAAATTTTAAAAAGAGGAGCCCTAACAGGTTTGGCTCAGTGGGTAGAGCGTCGGCCTGCGGACTCAAGGGTCCCAGGGTTCAATTCTGATCAAGGGTATGTACCTTCGTTGCGGGCACATCCCCAATAGGAGGTGTGTAAGAGGCAGCTGATCGATGTTGCTCTCTCATCGATGTTTCTAACTCTCTATTCCTCTCCCTTCCTCTCTGTAAAAAATCAATAAAATATATATATATAAAAGGAGAGCACTGAATTCTAAAAAGTGGTTCTTAATACTATACTGAGGAATATTTTATTCCACCAATGATTTACATAATACTTGATTATATATTGTTTGAATTTTTATTTTACCAAGATTATGACTCCTGGCATAACATGGTTTTCAAATGAGTTGTGCTCTGTCAACTTTTCTGTCACTTGTTCCTCTCTAGCCTTAACACCTCTATTATGCAGTTCTATTTTTTTTTTAACTGTCTTGCCTATACATTCCTAAAATCCAGGATCACAAATTAGTAACTTATAGCTTAAGTCCTGAAAATGCCTACATCAGAAATAATTAGGTAGGACACAAAGGAAAACAGAACATTATTTGCCAATATAAAAAAGGATGTTCACAGTTTAAGAATTTCTCTAAATGTTTCCTTTACTCATTAAATAAATATTTACAGTATTTGGTCATCCATTGGTCATTATTGGTTTATTTATAACTTAAATTTTAACCCATGTCTCATGATCTATAAGTTAAATATTATCTGTGGTACAGCTGAAAGAGGATGTATAAAATGGCTAAAGGATTGCGGGGGCAGGAAGGCGGTGTTTCAAGAAAGACACCCAGGCTTTGAATCCTGGTCTCCTATGTTGGCTTAGGTAAGTCACTTAACATATCAGAGTCCAATCACCTTATCTATAATATTGGTTTGCTAAATTTTACATTGCAGGTGTCTTGTGAAATTGTCAAATAGGACCTAGGACATTATAGGCACTAATAATTGGCAAGTCTTATCAGTATAGTATGCGAAAGTGTTTATATCCTTAAATACATCATTTAGTTTAGATGTGTGTCTGAACAGAGAGGAAACAGATGTATACTAGTAAAATAAAAAAAAAATATCAGTTATAAATTTATGTAATAAAATGCTGCTCTATCCAATTATTAAATGAGGGAGCAAAGCAATTAAAGGCACTTCTTTTTGGAAAGTGGAAAACTTAAAAACCAAGGAAAAAAATTCATAGGTATTAAATCACTTGAAACATTTTAAGCACTATTACATCAGACATCTAACCCCAGAATATTTCATATGCTCAAATGTAGTGGAAAAACAACAAATACAAAACAGAAGCTTCATAATGAAAATTAAAGCACTTATCTATGTCTCCCTTTTCTGGAAAGTAAAGATGGAAACAAAAATTTCTGAGATTAAAAAAATGTATACTTGAAAACTATGTCTTTTTTGAATTTGTCCCGCTCTAATCTGCTCATGAACTATTTACCTTTGTGAACTCTACAGCACAGCCTTCTAGGGGAAAGGCTTTAGAAATAAATACGTACGTAGTCTTTTAAATCTTCCAAAGGGAACTATCTTATGGCCCAGACTTATAGATTACTGTGAATTATTTCCTAAACTGATGATATAACTCAGTTTTCTAAACTAAAAACTTACCCAAAGGGTAATAAGCACGTTTCAGATAAAATGTGGGGACTGAAGGGTCCCAGGTTCGATTCCGGTCAAGGGCATGTACTTTGGTTGCAGGCTCGATCGCCGGGCCTGGTCGGGGGGCGTGCAGGAGGCAACCAATTGATGTGTTTCTCTCACATCGATGTTTCTCTCTGTCTCTCCCCAGCCTTTCCATTCTATAAAAATCAATGGAAAAATATCCTCGGGTGAGGATTAACAAAAAAAAAAAAGAATCACACAAAAAATGATTGTTTTTTGCAAAAACAAACAAAAAAACAGGCATGGCAATGAATATAGTTTGTGTGTCTTTGCCATTTATATATAAAATAAATTCAACTTTAGTAAAAGGCACATTTTCATTACAAATGAAAAGTTAAACAGTTAAACATGTTCTCAAACCCTTTTTTTGAAGTACAGTTTTAAGTTCAATTGGATGGAGGCAGGAGATAAACATACTGATTTTATACTGATGATATGGGTTACTGTTTCTAAGTTAGGAGTGTTTTAATGTCTGGGCTAGTTGGCTAGTTTCTGTCAAACAACAGTAGCACATTTATTGATTGCCTTCTCTATGCCAGACATTGTTTTAAACACTTTACATTTATTATTGCATTTAATCCTCAAAGCAACCCTATAAAAATTATCATCATCCCTGCTTTATGAGAGGACATAAAAATAAATAAATAAGACATAATTTGAACCCAGGAGAACTAACTCTAGAATTCACACTCTTAATATCTATTAAACTACTTCCTCAAATGAAATGAGAAATTATTTCAACCAAAAATGTCATATCCAACATACAGCCAATGTTTATATTTTAAATCACTCTTAACAAGAGAACCATAGAATTTTCTCTAGGGACAAAGGCAGGACACCCAGTGTTTTTTAAAAGTTATATATCATATTAAATGATACAGAATAGCTGGGTCTTAACCAATAAATATGTGTATAAATTCTTGAGATACTGCCAGACCTCTTTTCTGAGGAAAGTATTAGACCTATGCATATGACGTTGTTGAACCCTGTCTGGGAGACAAATAGAAATGTATCTTACTGAATGGCAATTCCACCACCCCTTTGGCATGGTTGTATCTAAAGCATACAAGTCCTCATTTTAGACAACAAAACACTTGTGCTACTAATATTTTTTGAATGTTTATGAAAATTTATTTGAGCCAAAGAGAGGATACATCTGGAAGCAAGATCTCAAAAGACGGAGATAAACACTTCCTATGCTACAAGTATTTTAGATAAATAATGAGCTGCCTATAACCTAAGACTCATCTAAGACTTGTTTTGCTTCTATAATTATCAATTTGTAATTAGTTCAGGCACTCATCGAAATGCAATTATTCAAACCTTACTGAAATGAAGTTCTTCTTTGAATTTATTTGAAAGTGGGTGGGGGAAAGAGGTACACAATGAGATATTTTTCAGAGAAAAGTTGTGTGCTTTCTTTTTACAGGACAACAAATGCTATATAATTTAAATGTTTTCCACCTTCTGTTGTTTTTATGAAAAAGACAAATTTAGAGCCCCAAAGTAGCAGTGATTTTTTTATAATATGTTTTCATTGATTTTTAGAGGGGAAGGAAGGGAGAGGGATAGAAACATCGATGAGATGAGAAACATCATTGATCAGCTACCCTCCACTTGCCTTCCTACTGGGAATCGAGCCTGCAATTTAGGCATGTGCCCTGACTGGCAAATCCTTCCTGGGCCAACACTCAACCTCTGAGCCATACTGGCTAAGCAGGGTAGCAGTAATTTAGTTCAACTATCTGATAACTTATTTCCCATAGGCTGACTCTTAGAAACACCTTTCTTTTTATGTAAATCTGCAACTATTCCATTTTAAATAAGTTCTCATGGAAATAAACTGGACACAATACATTACAAGAAATATATGAAATTATAAATTGTTAAAACAAAATTGAAACTCCTAAAAAAGACAACAAAGTTTTGGAATAGTTAACCTATCTTACCATATCAACTGAATCTTTTATAGTTATTTGAATAGTAAGAAACCTTTCTTAACCTTGAGCCTATGAAATTCACACTAACTGAAAAGGTAATTTTAGAATGAAAGCATATGAACTAGAAAAAGTCCCTTTATAACAGTGGTTCTCAACCTTTCTAATGCCGCGACCCTTTAATACAAGTTCCTCATGTGGTGAACCCCAACAATAAAATTATTTTCATTGCTACTTCATAACTGTAATTTTGCTACTGTTATGAATCGTAATGTAAATGTCTGTGTTTTCCAATGGTCTTAGGCAACCCTGCTAGCGGTTCTCAATCGGAAAACACAGATATTTACATTACAATTCATAACAGTAGCAAAATTACAGTTATGAAGTAGCAACGAAAATAATTTTATGGTTGGGGGTCACCACAACATGAGGAACTGTATAAAGGGTCGCAGCATTAGAAAGGTTGAGAACCACTGCTTTATAAACTGAGAATGTCTAGAATTGTTTTCTTTTGTTTTTTTTTTAAAATTATATTTTTATTGATTTCAGAGAGGAAGGGAGAGGGGAGAGATAGAAACATCAATGATGAAAGAGAATCACTGATTGGCTGCCTTCTGCACGACCCTACTGGGGATTGAGCTGGCAACCCTGGGCATGTGCCCTTGGCCGGAATCGAACCTGGGACCCTTCAGTCCACAGGCTGACACTCTATCCACTGAGCCAAACCAGCTAGGGCTAGACTTGTTTTTAATTTGTATAAATTCTTAGATTACTTGAATCTATTTAGGCAACTAGATAAACCTTTTTTCTTTGTATATTTCTATTAATATAGTCATCTATTTATTTTATGTTAGTTTCATAAAATGTCTATTCACTAGTATTTCATGAAACTTGGAATCATAAAGCTTAATCCTAATGATCCATTTCTCTTAATTGTAAATCTCACAGCCTGTCTTTCTTTTCTTTTTCTTTTGTTTTGTTAAACCTCACCCGAGGATTTTTTTTCCATTGATTTTTAGAGAGAGTAGAAGGGATGGGGAGAGACAGAGAAAGAAAATCAATGTAGAGAGATACAGCACACATCCTAGGACAGAAATCAAGCCTGCAACCAAGGTACGGGTGCCCTTAACCGGAATTGAATCAGAACCCTTCAGGTCCACGGGCCAATGCTCTAACCAATAAGTCAAATCGACTAGGGCAGTCTCTTTCCTTTTCAAAGAAAATTTTCTTCCATGCCTCAATATTTCTACTATTGTCAATAAGAAAGCATTGAATCAACAAAATTATAGCGATCTGAACTGACTTTAATATCTATTACCTATTCCAAAACTGGAGTTATAAAATAAATTCATTGGAAAATGAGGTTAACAAGATTTCATAGGTTTAATTAAATTAGCAATAAAGAACTTTCCCTCTTAGCCCACAATGAGGAATATGTGGACCAGATAATATAATTCCAAAGACATGTTCTTTTTATATGAGAGTTCTTTGTGGCTTCCCATTCATGGCTACTAGATTTATGATTAAAATTTTCCAGATCTTAATTTAAAAAAATATAACCCATAATTAGAATAGCTAAATAGGCAAGTTTAAAAATTATTAGCAACCCATTAAAAAGAACTTATATGCATATATGCATAAACCATGAATAGGCAATAGTGCAGGGAAGGCCTGGAAAGGGGGTGGAAGTGAGGTGGAGGGGATCAATGGGGGAAAAAAGAGCGAGCATTTGTAATACTTTCAACAATAAAGATAAAATTTAAAATAATAATAATAAATAAAAATAAATAAAGTCTAAGATACAACATTAATTACCTGCCTTTTACAATCCTTAACTATGATCAATATCTGTGGATGCAGCTCCAGACTTGAGCATTTTTCTATTTCCTACTTAGTCCTAAATCTAGAACTTCAGGATAGTTCAGAATACACATCACTTTAAGTAGTTTACACTGTAAAACTTCTTTTAAAAATATATTTTATTGATTTTTTTAGAGAGGAGTAGAGAATTAGAAACATCGATGAGAGAGAAACATCCATCAGCTGCCTCCTGCACACCCCCTACTGGGGATGTGCCCTGCAACCAAGGTACATACCCCTGACCGGAATCGAACCTGGGACCCTTCAGTCCGCAGGCAGACGCTCTAGCCACTGAGCCAAAGTGGTCAGGACATACACTGCAAAACTCTTAATCATACATGACTCTGTTCACTCTACTTAGTCTACTGGTTTGCTTAAGCTCAGGTCAAACATTGCAACCTTTGACTGCCTATAGTCTTTTCCCACTAATTAACAGAAAATCTGAATAAGACAGCTAAAAGGGAGAAAATGTAATTGATTCTTTCTACACACAAATTTTTCTGCAGGTTTCCCATAAGTTCCTTTCTGAGTGCCTAGCTTACATTAACAAATATAAAGCCAGACACAACCTTTCCCAGGAAGTCTTCGAACACAGTGTTTCTTAAACATTAACTGCATACATATCACCCTGATATCTTATTCAACTGCAGAGTCTGATTCAAATGTCTGGGATGGGGCCTAAGAACTTGCAGTTTTAACAAGTTCCCAGGTTATGCTGATCCTTGCAGATCTTAAGAGCACACTTAGAGCAGCAAGGCTTAAAAGAATACTTTCAAGTTTTGACAATTAAATGATCCCTCTCATATTCAGAGACTTAACTGTGCCTGAATTCACTCATCTGCAAAATCAGTGATATAATCTCTAAGGTCCCTTCCAGCTCAGTGACTCTATAATTTATTATCTTCATCCCTTATTCCCACCCCCAGTTCAGTGAAATAGGAATGATAAGGTAATAGTAATTTACTTAAGAATATGAATTACTCCTTCCACCTGATGCTTTAATAGTTTTTCTAAAGAAGCTGCTGAACATGGAAACAAATACCACGCAATAATTTACCCTTTCTGAACAAAAATTCATACTGATTTTGTTATTATGCTCTTAAGAAGAAACATTTTAATATGTTGACCTGGCTACCTTTTTGTGAAGTATCCAAATATTTTTTTCACTGAAATCCTACTTGATTCTTAAAAAAAATAAGTAAATTCAAGTCTATAAAACTTCTTTCTCTAAATTATGCTCTCTCTCTCTCTCTCTCTTTTTGTTGGTCTAGGATGTTAATTTCTCTCCACCCCTAGGCTTCTTGAGTTTAAACAGTTTACAATAAAAGGGCCAGTTGGTGCTCTGAAATCCTGAGAAGTTATCTTTGTCCTCCTTCAATTATCCCAATCATCTTATGCCTGTCAAAGTCAGATACACTTGCAAAACCCAGGAAAAGTAGTTTATATTTTGTCAGTGGACATAGGACAAGCTGTAAAAATGATTTATTTAATCCTTATCTGAAGATATTTATTACTGATTTTATAAAGAGAGGAAAGGGAGGGGAGGGAGAGAAGGGGAGACGCAGAGGGAGAGAGAGACAGCAATGTGAGAGAACATGTATCGGCTGCCTCATGCATGTCCCCTATTAGGGATTGAGCCCATAACCTGGGCATTTGCCCAGTCTAGGAATTGAACAACCTTTTGGTGCACAGGATGATACCCAACCAACTGAGACACACAGGCTAGTGTAAAATACATTTTAGTTTGAAACTACAAATCTGTATGTAGTGGGTATATGCATAATACATAATGTAGAAAATCTCTTATGTATGGATACTTGTCTAAGTAAATTTATTGGAAAGCTATGTAGAATATTGAATACCATATCCAAAACCTTAGATTTTAAAAAAGTTCATATTTCTTAAATGCTTAAGACTGTATGAGGTATATGGTGGTTTTTTTTAAAAATAAGAGTTTGTTAAATAAATTAAGTACTACGTCTAATCCTGAGATTTTCTGTTTAAATGAAAAGTTTGTATCACTTATTTCATCTCCGTAACTTGAAGTGAATGATGGGACTTCAAAGAATAATAATTCACTTTTCCTCAACATAACCTGAAGCCATTTCTTTTACAAACTTTATTTAAGAGCTATTTCTGTCAAAAAGAAAACTGAAATAATTTCACCAAATGAGTTTGCTATACAAGGTTCATGTTGCTAGTTAATGCTAGAAGTGAGCCCAAATCCCAGGTATCACTGAGAATTTCATTCTAATACTCTTTTTTTTTTTTTTGCCACATTATATTGCTTCCTCCATATGGTAAAAGGTTTTCTTCTTTTATAACAGCAGCTTAAAAATAAAATTTTATTTGAATAGCAAGGTCAAGTTCCAGGTGCAACATCCTGTAAATTTTTTTAATATCACAAAAAAATAGATAAAACAGCAAAGGTCACAATAATGCTACACACTGATTTAGAAAAGGGTTTTAATTATAAGAACAAAAAATATATTTAGAAGGTACCATCTGCAGAAATATATTTTTAATATTACTGATTCCATTATCTGAAGTTAAACATCTTGCAGTTTGTTATTAAATTTCAGGTAAACAAAAAAAAAAGGTCAAAAAAATATGTAGCACTTTGAAGAAAAACTGCAGATTGAAGGTTGTCATTTTGCTGAAGAAATGTTTTTGTTTTGTTTTTCTTTCTTTCAGAGGCTATGTGGCCCCTCCCCTTTGTTCTATGTCCTGCCTGGTTATTTCTTGATGTTCTTTTTTCTACTGCATCCATTATGCATCTCTGTGCCATTTCAGTGGATCGTTATATAGCCATCAAAAAGCCAATCCAGGCTAATCAATATAACTCACGAGCTACAGCATTCATCAAGATTACAGCGGTGTGGTTAATTTCAATAGGTATGTCGGAAATGTCAGGGTGCAGGGTGGTGTATATAGCCTTTGGTTCCATTTAGCTAGCATTCCTGGCCTGGTGGGCCATGAAATTCAGCACAAAAAGTCAAGGCAGCTTACTGACACATCTACACAAGCTCCTATGCCATTACATTAATCATACAGCTCCTAAACCATACTATCAGCAAAAAGTATAAAAAAGCAGAAAAGTTCATGTCCTCAGAAAGAACCATTTTCATGTTTAATGATATATCTTCCTGTTTTGATTTTGACATGCAGGAAGAGTAAGTCTAAAAACAGTTTTCATATTTGTTAACAGATCACTAAGATCTAGGTAGCATACAGAATCCCAAAATATTAAAATAACAACAAGAACAACAAAAAAGCATCCTAAATGACATCTAAGAAGATAAATAGAAAAAACATACCAGTCCAAGTATTTTGTATGCAGGTATCAAAGATCATAAATTCATCTTGGAAGCAAATATGTGTACATACTAAAGGCAGTAAATGTCTAAGTGTTTTGAATATGTTTAATTAGAAGTTTTAAGAAAGATACAAATGATGTTCAGAAATGATTTATAAAGAAATCATATTTCTTCTAAACTGTTTTGTGCCTCTATGCCCATCTTTAATAGCTGCTATAATATAGTATCTTAGCATAAAGTACAGTATAAATAACTCAAACCTCTTACAAGTTACTATCAGAAAAACAAACAAATTCACCACAATTACTATGATCATTCAAGTCTTCATGGTATAAAACATTCAAAGAGGAAAGAAAAAAATCAAGAGACCTAGCATCTAAAAGGAAAGCAAGAAAAGATGCGACTTCTCTCTAATCAGAATAAGAACACTGGGGCAAAAAAGCAAGACACTGAAATTAAATCTTTATATTCCTGAAATAATGACATCAGGGCCAAACCTCTTAAAAAGTCTGGAGATAAAAGTAAGGAGTGTTACTCCTCTGGCTTGGGAAGAAAGTAGGGTCAAAGTAAAGTCTATCCAGAATGGAGAGATTTGCAAACAGTTTGGTGGGCAGAGCCTGACTGACAGAGCAGAAGAGGCTCCCCAAAAGGAAGCTAGAGAAAAGGCATGGAAGATTAACAGGTGACAATTACCAATATTTAAAGTGGAGAGGAGGAAACCTAAAGTAGTTCACTTCAAAAGACCCACATCTTTTGGGGTAGAGTGGGAAGAATAGGCAAAGGCAGGAAGAAAATAGGAAAAATGAATTCTTAAGAATTAAAACATTTGAAACTGTGAAATATGGTCAAGCCAATATATAAACAGCCTGTTGGTAGATGTGGTGCCTCAATTAGGGCTGGATAACACGAATTTATAAACTGATCAAAAATTTATTGAGCATCTATGATGTGCTAGGTACTAAGACTACAAAGATGAATAAGAAAAAGAATCTTTGCCCGGCCAGTGTGGCTCAGTGGTTTAGTGTGGACCCATGAACCAAGAGGTTACTGGTTCAGTTCCGGGTCAGGGCACATGCCCAGGTTTTGGGCTCATTCCCCAGTAGGGGCATGCAATGTTTCTCTCATTGATGTTTCTCTCTCTCTATCCCTCTGCCTTCCTCTCTCTCTCAAATCAATTTTTTAAAAAAAGATTAAAAGAAAAAGAATCGTTACACTCAAGGAAGGTACAGAAATAAATTAGGCTAATACAAAGATATAAGTATGCAGGGGAAAAAAAGAATTAAAAGTCCCCAGATTTATGGCTTTGGAAGGAATCTTACAAATCTACTCTTCCCTTTTTTATATGAGAAAAAATCCTAAAGGTTTAAATGGTTGGCTTAAGGATTCTTACAGCTTTTCAGCACCAAGGCCAAGATCAATGCTCTTTTCATTTCATCATACTTTGTCTTGTAGAACCAATGACAATTTAGTAACTTTGTAAAAGAAAAGCTGATGATAGCGTTAGTTTGGTTTTTAAATTCTGCAAAGTACTACAAAAGCTCACTTTCTTTTTCTGAATTTATGATTATCCAAGGTAACACTTGGCAATAGTAAGGAGAGTAAGAAGGGAAGGGTTTAAAAAGTACCAGTGGAAATGTTTGTATTGGCCAACAAGCTGGCTGAGAAGGTAATGTGAGCCTTGATAAGGTTAATGGAATGTGAAAATAGAGAAGGAAGGATGGACCAGAGGTCAAGATAACAGTAAACAGAAGTTCTACAGCAATGAAGATTAGAAGGGCAAGAAAGGGAAATATCAGAGTTCTTAATTTTAGATAAGGGATAATTTTAAGTGGATTTTAAAAAGGCTTCAGGAGTGCAAACAACAATAATAATTACAGTTGAGAAGTTCAAGAACATAAAATTAATGTGTAAGAGTCATCAATGGGATAAAGTCATGGGAGATGTTAGCAATGGAACAGTGGAGAGGAAGACTGTAACAAGGAGCTATCAAGCAAGATAACAAATGTCCAGGGGGTTAGTAGATAAATGGAGAATAGAGTGGTATAAGTCTATTAAATAGACTTTAAAAGGGAAATGTTTTTTGGAAAGAACAGTGGAATGATTATCTGGAAGTAAGACAGAGCAGGGTTCAGCCAACTTTTTCTGTAAAGGGCAAAATAGTAAATATTTTGGACTTGCAGGCTCTTGTCACAACTATTCAACTCTGCAGCAGAACAAAAGCAGCCATAGAAATACATTAACCATGAATATGGCTATGGTCCAATAAAATTTTATTTACAAAAACAGAAGGCAGGCCAGATTTAGCCCTCAAGTTGTATTTTGCTGACCCCTAGTGTAGAATAGTTAAGTATACAGAATCCTCTTTCTGGTGGTGGTCCTGCAGAAAAGCAGAAAAAGCAGTGGGCTCCATTGGAAAGGGTTTGAGGAAAGTATTCTTGTCAAGGGCTCTTTAGCTACCATAAAAAGACTGTGCAGATAAAGGAGTACTTTTAGATTCATAAAACAACACAAGGATTCTAGAGGTTTCTAAAGATTAATTCAGACTTAAAAAAAATATATCTGCTCTTTCAAAGGGAAAAGATCCAGGCTAACCCTTGCGTTACTTGTCTTCCTAATAAACTACTCCACCAAGCAAAATAATATTTAACTATTTATAGTATTTAAAGTATTAGAAAATTAGCACGAGGTACATTTCTTTCATATTTATTAGAGGAATTCAATCCTAAAATAAATTTCATGATTCACATAGTCTCAAAATTTTAAGTAGCATTTTTAAAAAACAATGAACCCCTTAGTTTTCCCTAAGAAGGAAAAAGTTAAAAGACATTCACAAACATCAAAAGATAAAACTATCTGTTAAAAGAAACCATGTAATGTCAAGATAATAGATAATGATTCAGAATTAAGATGCATGAACATACTCTGAAGTCTCTTAGAACAATTAACTACACTGAATAAGATAAAAACAAAGTCTCTTGAATACCTTTTCCTTAAGCTGGAATAGATCAACAAACGAAAATAGATAATGAGAAGTGGAGAGTAAATGAAGATATTCTCTACTATTCTATGAATATATTTTATCTTTAGGGAAGCCCTAATTATAAACCTGATATCACTAGCCAATGTCTGTTTAAAAAATATCAGATTTGCTTACTTAGGTTTTATTTTTCAAATCTTCCCTTGATTAAGTGCTTTGACAAATTCTGCATTGTGGGTACCAGGAATTACAATATACTAATCACAAAAAGCCACTAAAATAAACTCTAAGAGGACCTAATCTAAGAATCAAGAGTCATAAAATTAATTTATCTTGTTTCCTCTTTCTTAGGCATTGCTGTTCCAGTTCCTATTAAAGGGATAGAAACTGATGTGGGTAATCCAAATAACATCACTTGTGAACTGACAAAAGATCGTTTTGGCAATTTCATGCTCTTCGGCTCACTGGCTTCCTTTTTTATACCTCTGGCGATCATGATTGTTACCTACTTTCTCACTATCCATGCTTTAAAAAAGAAAGCTTACTTGGTCAGAAACAAGCCACCTCAACGCCTAACGTGGCTGACTGTGTCCACAGTTTTCCAAAGGGACGAAACACCTTGTTCCTCACCTGAAAAAGTGGCAATGCTGGATGGTTCTCACAAGGACAAAACTCTGCCCAACTCAAGCCATGATATACTTATGCGAAGAATGTCCACAGCTGGAAAAAAGTCACTGCAGACCATTTCCAATGAACAGAGAGCCTCAAAAGTTCTAGGGATTGTGTTTTTCCTCTTTTTGCTTATGTGGTGCCCCTTTTTTATTACAAACATAACTTTAGTTTTATGTGATTCCTGCAACCAGACTACTCTTAAAATGCTCTTGGAGGTATTTGTGTGGATAGGCTACGTTTCCTCAGGCGTGAATCCTTTAGTCTATACGCTCTTCAACAAGACATTTCGGGATGCATTTGGCCGATACATCATCTGCAATTACCGGGCCACAAAATCAGTAAAAACCCTTAGAAAATGCTCCAGTAATATCTTTCGAAATCCAATGGCAGAGAACTCTAAGTTTTTCATAAAACATAGTATACGAAATGGGATTAATCCTGCCATGTACCAAAGCCCAATGAGGCTCCGAAGTTCAACCATTCAGTCTTCTTCAATCATTCTACTAGATACACTTCTTCTCACCGAAAATGAAGGTGACAAAACTGAAGAGCAAGTCAGTTATGTATAAAAGAAATGACAGTTTTCATTTAATATAATGAGTAGGATGACGAAGCAGATATGAATGTACCAAGAATTATATAAAAAACTCATGTATCAATCATATCATCTCTTTAAACTAAGAGTTATGTATTAAGAGTATCCAATTTTCTTTATTTGAACACAATTACTTCATGAAAAAAAATCATTTGTACAGCTGCAAATTAAAATAATCCAGCACTCTGTTTAAATGTTGAGGTATTCAAATGAAATAAAATTAAGTAAATCAATACATCTCAGGCTTAAAAATGTCTTCATAAGAATTTCTTTAGTTCCTACTTGTATGCAAAGCTGTGCTACAAGTGAAATAAAACAAAACAAAGCATTATCCTTGTCTTCAATGCCTTGAAAGCATAAGGTATAACAACAGTGATGGGAACAGAGGACTAGGAATCTATCTATACATATAAAAAGCCAGCGACTGGAACACCATAACAAATGTAACAACCGGTTGCTATGATGCCCACTACGGCCAGTGAACAAGCCCAATCTGGGGGGTGGGGCCAGCCGGCCAACCTCCCATGGCCCCTCCCCCAAGCCGGCCCCATCCCGTATCGGCCTCTCCCACCCTGATCGTGGGCAGGGCGGGCGGCCAACCCCACTGTGGCCCTTCCCCCTGGCCGGCCCCGCCTCCATGGGCCCGCCCCACCTTGATCAGACTGCAACCCCTCCCCTTGGCCGGCCGGGCCCCTGATTGCCCCCCCTTACCTCAATAGGGTGTGGGGCTGACTGGCCAATCTCCTGCAGCCCCTCCCCCTGGCCAGCCCTGACCCAGATGGGCCCCCACCACCCTGATCAGGGGCAGGGCTGGCCAACCTCCTGCAGCCCCTCCCTCCAGCTGGCCCTACCCCCGATGGGCTCCCACCACCCTGATCGGCCCAGAGCCCTTCCCCCCAGCCAGCTCTGCCCCCGATCGGCCTCTCCACTCCAACCAGGGGCAGGGCCATCAGCCAACCACCCATGGTCCCTCTCACAGGTCCCCAATTGGCCCCCCCCCCACACCAATCAGGAGTGGGGCTGGTGGCCAACCTCCCATGGCTCCTCTCCGGCCCACCATCACAGCCCCTCCCCATGGCTGGCCCCGTCCCCCAATGGTCCCCCCCCCCCACCGGCCAACTGCCTATGGCCCCTCCGCCCAGCTGCCCAGCCTGGATCAGACCCCGATCCGGGGTGGGCCGGCTGGCCAACATCCCGCCCCAACACTTCCTCCTCCCAACAGGCCCAACCCTGATCCTCCGATTGGGGCCAGGCTGGCCGGATTCCACCCGTACACGAATTTGTGCACTGGGCCTCTAGTAAATGTATAAAATGATTACTCTAGAGATAAAAAGTTAAGATTGTCATTTATAGTGTGGCTTACTTGGAAGTAGTCATAATTTTGCTTTCATCAGAAAATTGCCTTGAAGGAAGGGGTAGGGAGGACAGTAGTTGGATATCACACAAAATAATAGGATCTTAGAACTCTAGCTGTTTATTAAATAGCTGATACCAGGGATCTATTTAGCAGAGGTGGGTCTACAAGAGGAGGAGAAATAAATGAAATCACTTTTGGGTACCTAAACCTTCTTAAATAATACGTGCAAGCTGGAGGCATGAGACCTCAATCCAGGAACCTAAACTTGAATGGTCTCATAAGTTGAGATCATGGCTGCCAAAGCTTACCCAAAGACTTGGTTGGACTTCGGGCACAAACAGTTTTTATTTACCCTCTTATTTTTTTTCATTTTGTACTACTAGATCTGAGAATAAATTCAACCTGTGTAATTTACTAGCTAACTGATTGGATTTACAAAAGATACTAAATTTCTCTGAGCCTCAGTTTCCTCATTTACATTTCATAGGGTTCTTATGGGGGTGAATACAGTAAATGGTAGACAATTCTTTTTACTTTTTTAGATTTTATTTTTATGCTACTCTCATAAATTTAGGCTGAGGGGGTATGCAGTGAAGACAGCACATATCTTAGCTTTTTCTTTTCATGCTGACCCATTCTTATGCCTCAACCTATTATTCTATTGCTTGCCCTCTCAACACAACTCAGTTAAAAAAAAAATCCTCACTCAGGACATGTTTTTTATTGATTTTAGAGACAGAGGAAGGGAGAGGAAGGGAGGGGGAGAAAATGGGGGAAGGAGAGAGAGACACACACACACAGACAGACTCGGCTGCCTTCTGTATATGCCCCGACTGGGTATTGAACCCACAACCTGGGTATGTGCCCTGACCAGGAATCAAACCCACAGCCCTTTGGTGCATGGGACAACGTTCCAACCCTCTGAGCACACTGGCCAGGGCGCAACTCAGTTTTAAAAAAATTACGTTAAGAAATATGTTGGCTATTGAGAAACTCAGCCCAAGTAAACCAGGTATATATTCTCCATGTGAAATAGCAGAATCCTTTCCTATAATCTGGGTCTAAAATATATATCTTACAAGCTCTATGTCATCTGCCAAAAAGAGTATACCTTACAAATATAATCCCTAAATTATCAAAGCTTTAGGCACTTGTCCTCACCAGTCTAAGATTTTCAGCAACATTAAGGATAGGCTATCTCAAATAATTTATGTTCCTAAAACAACAACAACAAAAACAAAAAACATTCTTTTCAGTTTTGGTTCCAGTCTCTAAAGATGGAATTGGCATATGTTAATATTTATATTCATGTAAAGTCTTGTGAGATTAAGTTTTCAGATATCACTCTGTCTTTCAAACAGTATCTTATGTATCTGAAGGTATCTATAATTGTTTCAGGAAACCTAAATACTAGAGATAGCAATCACATTGCCAAGCTCTACTTCTAGACAATCCAGAGTAGAAGAACTATCTTCCAACATGCTCTACATTGCCTCCAAATATGTGTATGTGCTTAAACATACGCTCACCTATAAAATTAACTATTAGACCTTTAAACTATTTAGCTTCAATTTCTGAAAGAATAAAAAACTCGTTGCTTATAGTTAGCTGAGATCTTTCTATACTTAATGAGGGCATTCTACTATTTCCAGAAGATTCTAGAAAACGAAATACAAACCAAATATAAACTATTTCTGAAAAAGTACAATATAGCACAGTATTTTTACCACTTTGATACATAATTGATATTTCTATTTCAGAATACTTTAATTTTTAAGCAAAACTCAAAAGTTAACCAATCCTATGGCAACATAGAAACTCTATTTACTAGTCTTACCTTCAAAGAAAAGGAATAGATTGTACCTCTCTAGAAAAATAATTTTGAAAAAAGAAACTTTCATTCTATTCCATATTTATTAATTAACGGAGAAAACAAAAACAAAAAACAAAGGTGTAGAAAAAAGAAGAAAAATAAAAAAGAGAAAGTTATAGCACCCAGAACATAAACACAAAGATACTGAGACAGAAAAAGAGAACAGCATATCAAAAATATGTATCAAGTTGTAAATAGATACTGTAAAGGTAATTCACGCATTTGGTGCTAACGAGTTGACTGCTAGGGTTCCCTAAAATTCTCAGGATCTATAATGATGCAACATTTTTACATTCAAAGAAACTATTTTGTGGCCTAAAAGATACCTGCACAAAGCATCTCCATCACATCTAACAAGATGCATCCATATCTGAAAACATTTTAATGTACACACTAAGAATTTTTTAGTTGCAAACTATAACAGCTAAAGTAGCAGCAAAGATGACCAAGGACCTCCAAGATTGTTTCATTTTAAGGTCTATGTCAGATCAATTAACTTATTCACCATCATAGCAAATTTTTTTCAACTATGTTAAGACCAATGCTTCTTTTAACTTCTTCATTTCCTTTCTAATGTCAAGTTAAAATAATTCATATTCTGGTCAATTCCAATTGAGTTTCAGTCAATGCCATGTACAGTACTATACAAAGACTTGCTATAATAATAAAATCTTGCTGATTAGACTGGTAACAATGGGACCAACAAATACCTAATTCTTAGATAAAAAATATATTAGGCTGATTTCAATCTGACAAGAATGCCTTTCAATTTAGTTGTCTATTTTTATCATATACATTAAGAACAAATAATCCAAAAACTCAGGAGAAAGAAACAGTGAAAATACTACAACTCTTTGGACTACCCTGAGAATAAAGGAGATAATATACATGAAAATTTTTTGTTTCCCACAGAGACAATTTCATACTAGTTGCTGAAATACAAATACATATTTACTGATATGTTTGCAATGTTTTGTTCAATAAGTACACACTCTAAAAATAAAGTTAAAAAAATTAGAAGAAATAAATCCTCAAAACATGGTTCAAGAAGGCCAAATGTCTGCAGTTATTTAAAAAATGATTATTTACCAGGGAAGAAATAAAATGGAACACACTAAGAGAGTAAATGATGACAAATCGGAAAACATATACTATTCTTAAGACAGGACAGAAACTTTCCAAATATTAATGAGGAAATTTGAGAATAAACATGCTCTATTCAGAGCCACTTAGGAAGACTGTGTTCTAACAAAAAGGCATGGTAGAGAAATCATTGGTTTATCATGAAACCTGTTTTGAATTTCAGTTCTATCATTTAGCTCTGTAACAACGGGAAATTTTATTAACTATTTTGGAATTAAATTTCTTTCTCTTTTAAAAAATGAGAATATTGGTTAATTTCTAAGTTTCCACTGGAAAAATTAAAAATTCTCACTCCAGAGAAATGGTACTAATCTAAAATTTAGAAAAATTTGTTTTAACTCCAGCTGCTTAGATAAATTGATTACATTCAATTACCTTCATTTATGAAGTTTTAGACAAAACCATCTCTAAAGTCTTTTTCCAGTTTCTACTTCTTATAAGAATCATATTATGAAGAGAAAACTCGAAATGGTCCCTTTGAAATAAAGAGCACATAAACTCCTTAGCTGGATCTGACTATCCTATATCCTAGGTAGATCTCAGCAAAGCCTAACAGCAGCTCGTGGGAGACATCTGTTGCTGAAACTGGGAATTTAGCACATGTGTGAGCTACAGGAATACAAGGACAAAGTGAATTGTTAATTTGAGAGCAAACAAAAAAATTTTCAATTAGCTCATCAACTTCCTATGTGGCAGAATATGCACACTAGGTCACTGATTTATATAACTTGAAATATAAAGTCACTAATAGGGAGAATGAACAGCTGACAAGAAGCAAAACAAAGAAAGAGACTATCATGAGTAGGATTCTTTACACAAGCCAATAGTTACTAAGAGTACACCTAGAAGATATACTTTCCATACTCAAATTATCTAGTTTTAAAATCTTTAAAATACCCAAACTTTTCTGGATAGCAATAATAAAATCATTAGTTTTTGTTTTTGAATTGTGTCTAAACTCTAGAACAAAGATTTAAGGAGGTGAGGATGACCAGCTCAGTTAAAACGATATATCAAAGATGACAAGAAGGAAATAGAACTATTCAACTTCTATTTTGCTTCTTCCATCTTTTCTCTCAGGAGAAGGATTTTTAGACCAGAAAGATAAAAAGTAATGTGAAGATGGATCAAAATGCAAAATAGGTAAAGAGAATGACTGTCTTAAATGAGTTCAAGTCTCTAAAATAAATGAACCACCTCCCTGAAATAGAACTTGCCGATGTAATCATAGAACTACTGCTGACAAATGTGAGGAAAAACAGAAAATCACAAAGGTACAACAGGACTGTAAGTGTCTAAATAAAATATTCCCATGTTCAGAACGAATCTTTTCAAGAAAGAGGATTTGAGAAATTAAAAGTAAAGTCGGGTGCAGATCTTTTTTAAAAAAATGTAGAATAGCTTAATATACATAGGTTTTGTTAGATCTTAGAAAAGGAATAAACACTTGACGCATCTATAGATTTACTAAATTAAGAAACAATAAGCAACTAATCACATACCTTGTTTTGAAGGTATCAGACTAGCAGATCTGGGTAATACCTTTAGAATTTAGTGAAGGCTCTCTTAGTATCTTTGTAAACAAGTTGGACAAATGAGGGTTAGAGGATAATACAGTGAACATTAGTATTTGGTTGAACTACCTCATTCAATAAAACTCATTGGTATAAGGAGAAACCAATTAGCATGCCATATGGGTCTGTACTCTGCAATTTTACTCAACATTTTTATCTACAATAGGAAGAAAATATTTTATAGCCTGCAGTAATTGGATAGCTTCCTATTTGGGATATAATGGAGAAGATCCTGTAATCAGTTCGTAGTAGATGGTCAATAAATATTGGTCAAGTTATATCACAACTCTCTATAACAAAGGTTCACTCCCAGGAACTTAGGGTAGAAAATCTATACCAGAGATTAAAAGGATATGAGACACGACTCATCTAACATGTACCCTGGGAACTTATTTTGTGTAATTTCATCACAAATAAGCTGTAACAAGCAGTGTCCAAATAGAGCTTAAAAGAAGTAATTTTAATTTTCCTTTGTTATATTTTAAGATAAAAACAAAACACTGGTATCTGAGATCAGAGCTAAGCAGACTGTGAGAATTAATGGAAGAAACACTACTGCATCTACCACCACTATTATAATTACCATTAATGCACATTTAAACAGCACTTACTATTGCCAGAGCCTGTGCTAAAGGCTTTAGATAATCATAAAAAAACACACACAAATATTATACCCATTTCACAGACAAGGAACCTGAGGCTTAAGGAGGCTAAGTAGCAAGCCCAAAGTTACTCAGCTAATTAAGTGGCAGAGCCAGGATTCAATACAGGCAGATTGGTTTCAGAATGTGTCCTCTTAATCACAACTATATTACAATACCAAAAGCATCTCCATATCTGTAAGTCCAAAAATAGTATTTTTAAACCTGCAAGTTTTTTTATTTTACCATTTTTCATTTAAACAAAGCCTATTACCTTTTACTTTCATGAAAGAGCTTCAAGAACTTATAAACCTGTGTAAGAGATATCATCCCATTTAAATTGCCAATATACATGGAAAGAGGAATACTGAAGGTGTTACTCAGATTTTAAAAAGTGAATAAGCAGAAATGTTACAAAAAATAAAGAGAAATAATAAGTGATTTTACTCTTTCTCAAATAGGTTCTCAGAATCCCAAGACAAACTTGCTTCTTAGTCAGGTGACCAGTACTAATCTTATTGTTAAATGGTCCTTATTCTAAATCTAAATATATTCCTCAGGTATTTGAATTTCTGTTTAGTTACTGACTATAAAAATAAATGAAATATAAATAGAACTGGAAGTTAGAAATTATTACCTGAATAGAATGAACCCAAGTGATTCTACTGCTGCCCTTCTGACATCGTCATTAACATCACTCACCTGGGGAAAAAATTTATGATTACGTTATACCATGCATTTTTATTACTAGATCAAACTGATAGGGGTCAACATCATTCAAATATATATTAGACCTCATTAATATGTTATTCTTTTATTAGAATGTTTTTCCCCAATTTAGAAAAACTTGTCTGAGAATATCTTTATTTCAGGGCTTACAAGTTTTAAAACTTGGTGGTGTTTAAGGTTCAGGACTACTTCTAAAGACCATTTCAGCTGCATTATGGCTTTTGTGGGCTACTATGAAATCCTAACCATTCCTTCAATGTTATTTTCAAAAATTTATGTCCTAAGGTTCAAGCAAAATGCAGATATTTAGAATATGCCACATTCTGCACTGATAAAGGACAAACTACTACTAAGTACTGTGGTATGTGAATATCTCTGGGAAGGAGTTATGAATAGTTTTAAGCCCATTATGCATGGGAAGTACTGACCTTGGGTTTATCTTCTCCCAGCATCATGAGAGCAGAAACCTACTGAGTTAAGACATATGTGGAATGCCTGCTGTGTTACCAGGCAACAGTATTTACTGTTGATAAGCTATATTTGGATTAGGAGGACTGAGTGGAAAAAGCCTCTTGGAAAACATGGGCATTGGCTTTTCTGTATGTTTTTCTTGAAAAAGAGCATGTTCCTTGGGGGTACCTGAAAGCTAACTTCACAGGCTGTGAAAAGAAATGGTTCCCATTGTTCATTAGATTTCCTGATCGTAGGGTTGCTGCACAAACTCACATAGTCTTGTCTCTTCAATGAGGGTGCCCCTTGGAGTAGAGTTTCAGAAGTCATTGCACCTGAATTACTTTAAGGACTTTCATTCAATCTGACATACTGTTATCCTGTCCTTCATCCTTCTGAAAAGCTATATGAGACTGATGCTTAGATACAGCTGATCGTGTCCTGTGAACGAGAATCTGAACCTGAGACCACTGATAGTGGTCATGTGATGTGGGTGCTACACTCACCCAGACATGTAGAGTCCATTTGCAAACTTTCCCTTCCATCCCATCCCCAAGAAAGATCACAATACTTACAGCAACATGTAGCAGGCGTCGTATAGCTTTGTTGTTACCTGAGCCACAGTAAGCCATGGCTACGGTATACATTCCAGACCGTCGAAGAATTGGGTCCTAAGAAAAAACAATTCAACATTAATCACCAACTTATTTCAAACAATAAATTCTCTAGATTAATGGGCATAGTTGTATGCACTGAGAGAGTTTGTTTTAGGTAGGAAAAGATGAATTCAAGAACTACTTTGTGGTTGGTATTTTCTAAATGAATGGGGAAATAAGACTAACATGAGCGAATTAATTGCTTGAAATTGCCAACATTCTGTGAAACATAACATGCCTGTTCTGCCTCATACATTCTAGAAAGTATAAACTCGGTATCAACACCTACTGCCCTGTGACACTCACTTCCATTTATCAAAGGGACACAAAGAAGCCAGTTTCTATTCCATATTCTAACTTGTTTTTTATCATTTAATTCGTTGGAACTGAACACTGAGTAAGAAATATGGAGGTCTGATAGTTGACCAAAATAATTAGTCATTTTATCAGTAAATTATAGCAGTGGTTCTTTTTTTTAAAAATGTTTTTATTGATTTTTAGAGAGAGAGGAAGGGGAAATTACAGAGAGATAGAAACACTGATGAAAGACAGACATCAATTGGCTGTCTCCTGCATGCCCCTCACTGGAGATTGAGCTCACAACCCGGGGCATGTGACCTCTTGGTTCATAGGTTGATACTCAACCACTGAGTCACACTGTCCGGGCTAGCAATAGTTCTTTTAATCAGATTATAGAGGACAATATACTGCTGACTACTTATAATAATACCAATGTGAAAAGCAAACAAAAGACAATGGAAAAAACCTCATTCAACTAAGTAAGTAAAGATTGGCACTATTTTTTTTTAATGAAAAACAAGGAAGCAAACTTTATCTCATTAAATGATTAAGAAATCATTCCAAAAACACTATTTCTAAAAGGAATTAACTTGTAAATTACTAAATATTTTCTGATTTATCTGAAAATCACTGATCTCAAATCTTCATTAAATTTTAAATCCTCAACTTCAGTTTACATCTCCTAATCAGTATTTTTGTTTTCTAAATTCTATTAGGTTTTACATACCTTATGAAAAGTTATATTAACAAATGTCGCTAGGTGTTCTGAAGGGAACAGAGATAATTTCCAGTGAAGCTAAGTGTTTTATAAATGGTGGAAATAACTGGAAGGTGAGGGAGTGCAAAGAGAAGAGAATCGATGTGTGATTCACCTTATCACGGCAGAGAGATTCAATGAGAGCATCGGCCTCTTCCATCCTCCCGTACATTACTAGTGCAATGCCAACTGCAAGACCACGCAGAATCTTCTCATGTTGAGTTTCTTGTGCATAGCCGACCATATCCTCAATAGCCTGGGCATTTTTGGAGCCCAACATAACCAAACCTAGGGCCAGGCCAGCTGCTTCCCCTAGTGAGTAAAAAAATTAAAGAATAAGAGCTATGTATATAAACTCAATGTAACATACCCTATCGGGAGTGGCATATTAGCAACAACTATCAAAACAACCATTAGCCCTGCTTGTACGGCTCAGTGGTTAGAGTGTTGACCCGCTAACTGAAAGGATTGGGTTCAATTCCGGTCAAGGCACTTACCTGGGTTGCAGGTTCCCTGCCTTGGTTGGGGCACATTGAGGAGGCAACCAATTGATGTGGCTTTCTCACATCAATGTTTCTCTCCTCTCTCCCCATCCCTTCCAGTCTTTCTAAAAATTGATGGAAAAAATATCCTCCAATGAGGATTAATAAAAAAACGAAACAACCGAATCATTAGCTTCTCATTGCATTTTTTCAAACCATCTGATAAAAAGGAAGGTATTTTAAGTAGTTGTATATTTATAGCTTTATTCTTTAGAAATCTTAACTGATGGTACCATAGTAACCTACAGTGATTTCAAAGGAAACATTATGACATTTTTTCTACATTTTTACCCAGCATTTAGTACTATGACATAAGTAGGTCACTCTAATAAATTTGTATTTACAAAAGTTAGTTATATAGAGGTACACACAAGACTATACCATTTTTAAAAGCCTTTATATTACAAACATTTTTTGAGTTTGACAAATGGGGAAAAAATCCACTCTTCAAGAAGAGATTTTTAAGAGGCTACACAAATTATAGGTAGAAAATAAATTATAGTTAAATTAAATAAACCTAAAATTTGTTGTCTTCAGAAAGAATCACTTACCTGTCACGGCATCATCCTGATAAAGGTTTGTTTTTAGCAAATCATACACATCCTGGCGTGCAGTCCCCATGGCAGCCAAACCAAGGCCCAGACTGCCACCATGTCGAACAATCTAGGAGAAAAAGCATGGGCTCCACTGATGTAGTACACTGTACTTAAAATCCAAGCTTTAATTCTAATTTCAAATTATTATCAAATTATTTTGATATAAATACATGGAACAGTTGGCTTAGTTAGAATGATCAAAAGATTTGAAAATCAAAAGGCCAGTGGTAATCTCAGAAATTTCAATTTCCAAAGAATGGTGCTTGCTGATAGAAAATAATAGTGAATTTGAAAGTGAAGAAAAGAAGAAGAAAAATGTGGAGTAATATTAACTCTCTTTCAATACATTTATGTAAGAGAAAGAGAAAGTCGCAAGTGCCAAGGAAAGTTTCTGTTAGGATAGGTGAGACATGAATATGCTTATGGGCTGAGGGGGGAAAGATAGCATAGAGGGACGCTGAAAAGGAGAAAAAGGTAGAGCTAATGGAATATGGAATAAAGTGGAAGAAAATGGAATCAAGAGCAAAAGTTGGTCTTTATTTGAAGAGGAACATTTGGTCGTCTGTCATTTTTGAAAGCACAGTATCTTTTCATTGGTGATAACAACCCAATCTTGCTTGAAGAATACTGCTCCTTCATTGATAAGTCTTGGTGGGACTGTTATTTAAGAAGCTTCTACCTTCCTCTAGCCCAAGTACTGGCCTATGACCCAAAGTTAGGTCAACTGGATGCTTCTCTGGAATTTTAATCGTTCTTAAGTGGAATGACCCAAGGACCAAAAACATTTAAGTTCACTCATCCTGACAGTAGGGCCCTGAAGATACAATTCCAGTATTCCTGTTATCTACTTCCCTATAGCTGCCCTGGCTCTTAACCTTTGTGAGAACTGGTTCATCAGCTTATCCTTTAATTATATAAGCTACTTCCAATAAATTAGTCAGAAGTGGTTTCTGTTGCTGGCAACCAAAAAGCTTTGTCTGATAAGAAAGTTTTTACCTGAGACCAGAGGAAGTAAGGTAAAGGTATATGTAAATGTAGATAAGATCTTGGATAGGGGGCTTACACACTGGGACAAATGTTTCTATTGGCCTCAATCTTTTCACTAAAATACGAGGACAAAGTTTTTTGGCCGACTCAGCTACTCTCCTAAAAGGTTTCTAAAAGATTCTAAAATAAACACTAAAGTCTAAAATCCTATTTCAACGTTCCTTAAGATAGGGCTAATTAAGTTTTTTCAAAAATTTACATTTAATACTTATCAAAGATCAAAACAAGCAAGAATTCTGATTCCCAAAAGAGGATATGCAATTTCTTTGGGACTAATTTCCTGCAAAATGATAGGATTAGACTAAATGTTCACTAAGGTCAGCTAAATAACATTACAAAACTCTAAAATGTGGGAATAAAACATGTGTTTTGAAAACAATACTGTTGGGGACTTCCCAAATATAACAAAATTTCTATTCACTAAAATAATTTGGCAAATGTTTTCCTGGACCCTTAACTAATGAAAATTTAGTTTTCCATTCTAACACTTACATCATTGCTGGCATTCTTAAGCTGGTTAAGCAGATAGTCAATTATATCACCACCATGATTGGCATGAATTAGACCTAATGCATAGAGACCTCCACCTTCCTGATAGGCTGATCCTGGAGAGGTGTCCTTGGGAAGATATGTTGCCATTAACTGTAATGCTTCCTTCTCATGACCCTGTAAATTGGAGCCACAACAAACGTGTCAGTAAGAGAAAGTAAGAAAAAGAGCTAACATTTTCTATGATAATTGCTTTTCTCCAGCATGTTCACTTGCTAAAAGAGAAGGAGGAAATGGGGCTCTCTTCTACAACTTTATCAATTGAAGAAGAGAAGAGCCTTTCAGAGACCCAGTCACATCCTACTTAGAAACAAATGCTTCATTTTTCCCCCCTGGTTTTATAACATATCCCCAATTCATCTTATATTATATAAACAACTTATTTCAATCCATCCTTTGAGAAATGGCTTAATCTTCATAGGAAAAGGATTTCTACCTTTTATTAAAAACAAACACATTTATATGTACTTTAATATCTTACTTTATCCTTCCCTATAAGAGGACTGATTTAACAAAATGTACATGTCAACAAATTATAGTAAACTTCTACATTTTATTAATTCCAGAAAAAATGCCCTGTTCTAAAGCATATTCCCAATAATCTGGTATATTACCTTGTGAATTACACCCAAACTGGCTGTAGCTGTAAATTTTGCCCAGTTAGTGGCCCTGGCCAACCATTCCAAGTTATCTCTGTAAGAAAAGAAAATTAAGTAATACTACTGAACAAATACCCTAAGGCATTTTATAATTCTAAAGTCAAAGCATTAAAAATTTACCTTGAACTATTGCAAATCATTTCACTGTATGGATCACAACTTACTGCAGATTCTATTTTACCTAAGTTGTTCTTAATATTTTGAGGACTTTTAAAAAATGCTTAATATGTAATTCCACTATGAACAAAAGCAAAACTATACTAAATTTCTGAGCTTAATGTATTTCATTCAAAAGCTGATACTCAAGCCAATTAACTAAGAGAATTAATTTTGCCTTAAAAC
This sequence comes from Corynorhinus townsendii, assembly GCA_026230045.1. Lineage (NCBI taxonomy): Eukaryota > Metazoa > Chordata > Mammalia > Chiroptera > Vespertilionidae > Corynorhinus > Corynorhinus townsendii. The sequence continues at coordinate 31,463,553 of JAPDVU010000005.1, read as the reverse complement.
AAGTAGGGCCCTGGCTGGGTAGCTCAGTTGGTCAGAGGGTTTTCTTGATAAGTCAAGGTTGTGGGTTTGATCCCCAGTTAGGGTACTTACAAGAAACAACCAATGAATGCATAAATAAGTTGAACAACAAATCTATCTTTCTCTCTAAAATCAATAAATAAAAAAACTTATAAAAAGAGAGAAAGAACCAGTCTTAATTAAAAAACAAACAAGTAGGCATATGCAATAAGCAAATATATAAAATAGCATAAATAAAATTTAAAACCCAGGACTGGCAGGCAGCAGGGGAAGTTCTCCAATCCATGTAACAATGTCAACAGAGTCTCTGTAAAACATGACTGTACAAAGCAGAAATCTTCCAGTATATTTACCTAAGAAACTGGTCACTGGTAGTCCCACAATGCATAAAAGAGTTTGCTATAACAGTTGCTGTATGACATACAGAATTCCGTACCGCATCCTTACAAAAACAAATAAATTTTTATCATTGGCAGAGTATTCATATATATTGCAAACTCACCCATGAACACACAACCAGAGTCCCAGTTATATGGTGAAACATGAATGAACTGAACTAATATATTTAAAATAATGGATCTTGGCTATTTCTTTATAAAGATTAAAAACAAGCAAGTCAAAAAGAGCTTTATTTGCGGTTTTAACGAGGTAAATAGATTTTAGGTAGGTTAATTTAGGTAGTAGATTTTCTAGTTTTGGGTTTCTGAATAGTTTAAATTACCATTTCTCTAAACTCAAGGTCTCCAAGGTGCTGCAGTAGCTTGAGGAGCAATGCTACACCTCTTTTGGCACTGCACCTCTGGCAGCCATCAAGTAACCATGTGTATTTTTAATAAGACTATATTATAAAGATTAGTTTCGGAGGAATCCAAGATGGTGGCGTAGGTAAACACCTAAACTGCTGCCTCGCACAACAATTTAAACTGCAACTAAAAGACAAAACGTCTATCACCCAGAACCACGGGAAAGCTGGCTGAGTGGAAGTTCTACAACTAGAAGGAAAGAGAAAAGAGCACTGAGATGTGCACGAGCGCTGAAAAGCTGAGGTATGGAGGCGCGGGATCTGGGCTGGCGGCAGGCATTGCTTTTTTCAACCCAAAGGGGAGACAAGCCCCCAATTACTCTGAAATACAGTTTCTGGGGAGACGCGGGGGACCCAAACTCCTACGGGAAGAAGCTGGATTGTCTGCTACCGGGTCGGAAAGTGAGGGGGGCCTGCTTGTAGAGCTGCGCACAGGAATAATTGTTTATCTGCGCTGGGGCACGGGACTGGACGCAGTCGGAGACACAGAGCCGGCTAACTAGCAGCCATTGCTGTTTGCCACGCCCTAGCCTAGTGACGCCCTGAGACCCCGCCCCATACAACCTACAAACCCACCCAAGCTCCAAGCAGTGGCTTTTGCATATGAATGGACTGCAGCTTAACCTAACAAACTTGCAGCCCGGATCAGACAGCTCCAAAACCTCCAAACTCCAAGCAAAGAGGAGAAAACTGTAGCTCTCGCTGTAGCTCCTGCTGGGTGGACTCAGACAATAGCTGACCTGCACCCCATTGGAGATCCAGAAGCCAGTATACCTGGTGGTCAGTGTAAGAAATCAGATTTCAACTCCTCACATCCATAAGTGACACATTCAAGAGGCAGACTCAGCGAGCACCAAAGGCCCACTGAAACAAGTCCTGCACCATAAGCGTGTCTCCAGCACAGCAGTTCTTATAGACACAGCGAGTCCTCACAGCCGATTGGCCTGGAGGTCAATTCCTCCCAGCGTACCAACAGCAATTAAGGCTTAACTACACCAAGACTTTGCACTCAGCCCACAAAGGAGTGTACCAAGAGCATCCACATCAGGTGATTGGGGAGGCTGAGCTACTGCCCCCTATAGGTCACCTACCACACAAAGCCACTCCATCAACACAGGGAAGCAGCCAAAATGCGGAAACAAAGAAACATGTCACGAATGAAAGAAACGGAGGAAAGCAAACTACTGGATGACATAGAGTTCAGAACCACATGTATAATGTTACTCAAGAATCTTCTAAAAACCGCCGAGAAACCTGATGACACTTCTGAGGAGCTTAGTGAGACCTTCAAGGACCTTAATGAGAATGCCAAAAAAATGGGAAAGGACCAGTCAGAAATGAAGTATACACTGTCTAAAATAAAGAATATACAGAAACTCAACTGTAGATCAACGTACCCCAAGAATCAAACCAAAGATCTGAAATATGAGGAAACAAAAAACACCTAACCAGAAAAACAAAAAGAAAAAAGAATCCAAAAATATGAAGATAGTGTAAGGAGCCTCTGGGACAACTTCAAGCGTACCAACATCCGAATTTTTGGGGTGCCAGAAGAAGAGAGAGAGCAAAATACTGAAAACCTATTAGAAGAAATAATGACAGAAAACTTTCCCTACCTGGTGAAAGAAATAGACTTACAAGTCCAGGAAGCGCACAGAACCCCAAACAAAAGGAATCCAAAGAGGACCACACCAAGACACATCATAATTAAAATGCCAAGGGCAAAAGACAAAGAGAGAATCTTGAAAGCAGCAAGAGAAAAACGGGTAGTTACCTACAAGGGCGCACCCATACGACTGTCAGCTGATTTCTCAGCAGAAACTACGCAGGCCAGAAGGGAGTGGCAAGAAATATTCAAAGTGATGAACAGCAAGAACCTACAACCAAGATTACTCTACCCAGCAAAGCTATCATTCAGAGTTGAAGGTCAGATAAAGAGCTTCACAGACAAGAAAAAGCTAAAGGAGTTCATCGCCACCAAACCAGGATTACATGAAATGCTGAAGGGTATTCTTTAAGAAGAGGAAGAAGAAGAAAAAGGTAAAGATAAAAATTATGAACAACAAAATGACATCAAATACATACCTACCAACAAGTGAATCTAAAAAGCAAGTGAATAAAAATCTGAAGAACAGAATGGACTGGTGAATATAATAGAATCAGGGATATGGAAAGGGAGTGGACTGACGACTCTCAGGGGAAGCAGGTGTGAGGGGTGCGGGAAGAGACTGGACAAAAATCTTACTCCTATGGATAAAGACAGTGGCGGGGGGTAAGGGCATGGGGTGGGGTGGGGAATCAGGTGGAGGGGAGCTATGGGGAGAAAAAAAAAAAAAGAGGAACACCTGTAATAATCTGAACAATAAAGATTTATTTAAAAAATATTAGTTTCAAATAATTGTCATAAGTGTAAATTATGTAATTCTGTGTCCTTTCGCCATTTGTAAAAATTGTATTAAAAGTTTGGAGAAGCATTATTACATATGCTTTAATCAACTATTTAGAATGGAATAGTGTATGAATTTTTTTTAAACTGGGTAAGTTAAGAACCACTGCTCTCAAGTTTGCAATTTAGTGGAAAAACAGACACATAAGCTATATCATTGTGCTGACAGTGCTTTTGTCCAAGTGCTACATGTATACATTAAAATCAAAAGTGAGCTAAAGAAAATGGTAAAAAAAATACACTGAAATTCCCTATGAGAGATTAGCACAAAAACAGGAACTCATTCAATATTAAGTCTCTTTTTCAACAAGTGTAAGAATTTCTCCCATTTATTTTTATACCAGAGGCCTGGTGCATCAAAATTCATGCATTGGCGGGGGGGGGGGGTCCTGCCCCCTCTCATAATCCGGGAGCCCTCAGGGGTGGGAAGTGATGCGGTGATCAGGGAAAGGCAACGCTCCATCACACCTCTGCTGCTGCCACTGCTGGCAGCACAAGCCTCAGCGGGCCCTGGTTACCTGAGCCTTGGGTGGCCCTGGGAGGCTGGGCAGCCACCATTCGAGGTTTGCCTGCACCTCGGGCTGGCCCGGGGTGGCTGAGGGGATTGGGGGACTCTGGAGGCAGGCACGTGAAGTGGCCGGGCCTGCTTGAGGGTGGGCCCGGCCTTGTAGCACACCTGCCACCCCAGCAGGGCTGAGGGGACTGGGCGCCACCATTTTGTGGCTGTGGGCGCTGCCATCCTTGAGGGTGTGGCAGTCAATTAGCATATTCCCTCCTTATTGGCTGTGGCTTTGAGGGCGAGACAGTCAATTAGCATATTCCCTCCTTATTGGCTGTGGGTGCCGCGATCTTTGAGGGCAGGGCAGTCAATTAGCATATTCCCTCCTTATTGGCTGTGGCTTTGAGGGCGAGACAGTCAATTAGCATATTCCCTCCTTATTGGCTGTGGGTGCCGCGATCTTTGAGGGCAGGGCAGTCAATTAGCATATTCCCTCCTTATTGGCTGTGGGCGTCGCCATATTTGAGGGTGGGGCAGTCAATTAGCATATTTCCTCCTTATTGGCGGTGGGTGCTGCCATCTTTGCAATGGTGTGAGGGTCAATTAGCATATCCCCTCTTTATCAGATAGGATAAAAACTTATTTCCATAGTCAGTAATAAAATGCAACAAAGTATTCAATAAGAAATAAATATAAGTACCTATATTCAACAAATAAATGTTTTTTAAAAGGCTCCGCTATAGATGAATTTCCTACCTTTGTGCTTTTTAGGATCATGAGATCTGTGTTATTATTTCGTATTAAAAATTGCAGATGTAACTCAATAGCCATTTCACCACTTAAAATTTTAATCATTTTCAAAGTCTGATCCTTGGGCTCTGGACTCTGCCAAAACAATAAACAAAGAATAAGAATTCATATATTACTAAAATCCACTAGGCAACTTTTAACAGCCCCAAACTAGTAAAATTCAAATATTTCATACATATAATACCCATTTTAACAGTAGGATCTGGGAAAACTCATGTACAATTTATTTATTAGATACCACTGAGATATGATACCAGCTTGATGGAAGAATGTAATTCATTGTGAACTAGCTTCCAATGTAAACTATTTTTTAATATAAAAAAATAAGGTGTAAAAGAATAACTAATTACTGATGATATATAAGGAAAACTTTTATACAGAGCCAGCTTATACTTTATGTGAGGAATTGCTAATCCAAACTGACAAAATTGAAAGCATCTTTAATCAACACACCTATATGATCTCATGAAATACCAAGCTATCAATCAACAAAACTATCCATCCAGTTGAAGTTTATATACCTGAGCATCAGAAACCAAAAGTTCTGATGAAGGAAAAATTTATATCCATTAATATTGCTGTTCTAATACTTATCTCAGTCTTTTAAATACCATGAATACTAAGAAAAAAACAGACAACCAAATTGCCCCCTCTGTGGTAAGTTGCAATTTATATAGAGGCCATACTTTTTCTCCCCCTGTGACAGGTAAGTCAGAGTTATTCTGAATGAAATCCACTCTTTGGTTAGAATCTAGAGCAAGCATGTCAAACTCACGGCCCACAATGAATATTTTTGAAGCCCAGCCAATATAATGGTATGTAAGAAATGTTTTAATAAAAATTTTGTAACTTGATTTTTACAATATCCTGTTATACCTAACTAGAGGCCCAGTGCATGAAATTCGTGTGGGGGAGGGGAGGGTGTCCTCCAGCCCGGCCTGCACCTTCTCCAATCTGGGACATCCCTCTCGCAATCCGGGACCACTGGCTCCTAACTGCTTGTCTGCCTGACCGCCCCTAACCGCTTCTGCCTGCCAGCCTGATCGCCCGCTAACTGCCCTCCCCTGCCAGCCTGATCACCCCTAACTGCCTCTGCCTCGGCCCCTGCCACTGTGGCTTTGTCCGGAAGATGTCTGGTCTAATTAGCATATTACCCTTTTATTAGTATAGATTATTAATAATGAACTACAACGTTCGCTAATGACTGATTACTATAATCGTGTTGCATTCATTTCCCTTACGCACCTTACACGCAGGCACATTATTTATCTCCACTAATACTAGCAGCGAATATTTTAGCAGCAACTGCCACGTCATTAGTCTTAAGACTGACTTGTTTGGTGTGCGCATCAGGAAATATTTCACTTTCGGAGAACAAGAGGTTTATCTGTGTTATGCTTATTAATTTGTGCAGTTATTCAGTGTCTGGTAAGTTAATGTTCAAGAAAAAAAATTTTTTATTAAAACGTTCTATTATTTTATGTTAACGATTACTCATTTATTTCAGTCCTTTGTATTCAGCATGTCTCTACTGAAATAAACCTACGTTTCTATGAAAACTGAAGCTTTTGTTTTTTTGTGGCCCACATAAAATTAAACTTTGTTTATTTGGCCCATGTTAGCCTTTGAGTTTGACATGCTTGATCTAGAGATTTGATTTCATTTAAGTTAGGTACTTACTGGTACTTTAAAATTTTAATTTTTACAGAAAATATATTTTTATAAAATGAGTTTGGTGTCAAACCTAGTAATAAACGTCCATAAAAACAGGTGTGTAACATTTTAAAATAATTTACAATATACTCTGGGAATATATGTTAAACAGCAACCATGACTTCAAAAAGCACACTTACCGCTTCTGGTGTCTTTCCTACAAGTACACTACCTGTCTTTTCTTCTGTTTCCATTGACTCACTAAAATGAAAAGAACCAACAGTTACTAATCTGATAAATCTCTTCTGAATAGCATGTCTGGGTGATATGTTACCAAATTTAAGATCTGAATTATGTCCAAATTAAATATTTTACAAGGAAAAATGTTTAATCGCTTCATAAATATTGCTGCTAAAAAACAGAACAGGCCATAGCTGGTTTGGCTCAGTGGATAGAGCATCAGCCTGCTTACTGAAGTGTTCTGGGTTTGATCCCCAGTGAGGGGCACGTAGGAGGCAGCTGATCAATGATTCTCTCTCATCACTGATGTTTCTATATCTCTCTTCCTCTTCCTTCCTCTCTGAAATCAATAAAAATATATTTAAAACAAACACACACACACAAAAAAACACAACAAACAGCCCTAACTGGTTTGGCTCAGTGGACAGAGTGTCAGCCTGCAGACTGAAGGATCCCAGGTTCGATTCCAGTCAAGGGCATGTACCTTGGTTTCAGGCACATCTCCAGTAGGGGGTATGCAGGAGGCAGCTGATCGATGTTTCTCTCTCATCCATGTTTCTAACTCTCTATCCCTCTCCCTTCCTCTCTGTAAAAAAAAAAAAAAAAAAAATCAATAATATATGTGTGTGTGTGTGTGTGTATATACAAAAAAACAAAAACAGGAAAGATTCTAATAAGACAGACGTGGTTCAGTTATTGAATTTCCTCCAAATATATTCATAAAAATATACAAAGCAGTTAACTAGGTTAGAAAAATGCATGAGCAACAAAAGCAGGTGACAAAGTATCCCCCCAAGTTCCCTAAACACAGTTAGGTGGAGATATACCATCAATAGCTTACAAAGCCAGTTTGATGTGAAGCAGTTGGGCTGTAATAATTCTCTCTCTTTTTTAAATATCTTTTATCGATTTCAGAAAGGTAGGGAGAGGGAGAGAAACATCAATGATGAGAAAGAATCACTGACTGGTTGCCTCCTGCACGCCCCCTACTGGGGATTGAGCCTACAACCTGGGCATGTGCCTGACCAGAATTGAACCATGACTTCCTGGTTTATAGGCTAATGCTCAACCACCAAACCACACCAGCCAGGCTGCAACAACTCTTAAAACTAACCAGCCAACACTCTGTTCTAAGTTGAAGCACTATACTTTGAGGAGGAAATGCTGAGTATAGAATCCAAATTAAAAAGAAAAAAGGTCCAAATAAAAGTGAGAAAGAAAGCAGAGCCAAGAGACCTCAGAATGTAAGACACCATTTGTTTAACACTTCACAACAAAACAGAAGAGGAAATTCTAGAGGGACGCGAAATTACAAAAAGCACCTCAAATGAGCCTCTTTTGTAAAAGTTTACGAAAATCTAATGTTAGGGAAGATAAGCCACAGAAAAGGTCAAAGTAAAATCCCATAAAATATTGTAACAAAAAAATTTTCAGAGGAGGTAAAAGACATTTAAAAAATCATACAAGGTATAAAAGAATATTACATATCAGAATAAAAAAAACTCAGAAATGAAATAGAACTAGGAAAAAAATTAGAAATGAAAGACGAAAATAATTTCAGAAATGAAGATTAATTCAGAAGGAACATGTGAACAAATAACTATGACACAAGAAGACAGTAAAGAGAAAAAATTAAAACAAAACAAAACTAAACGTTATTCCACTAAGATCTGGGACAAAGTAAAGATGTTCATTTTCATCACTTCTATCTAATAATGGATTGGAAATGCTAGCCAACATGGAACAAGGGAGAAAAGGTATAAAGTTATAAAGGAAGAATTAAAATTTCTAGTCACAGATGACATGATTCCTACGTAGAAAATTCTATGGAAGGATCTTTAAAAAAATTTACTAGACCTACTAAGTGATTTAAGCAAGGTTAGTATACAAAAGTCAATTGTATTTTTATATATTAATAACAAATAATAGGAAATTGAACTTTAAAACATACCACTTGTAACAATTTCAAAAACCATAATATTCTTAGGAATAAATTTAAGGAAATATGTGCAAAATCTCTGCACTATAATCTACAAAACATTGCTGAGAAAAACTAAAGATATATGTACACTTAGTTCTGATAACAGCACAAAAAGCTGAGAATGTTTCATATTTCTAAATACCTAAGTCAAATCTCTGAAATCTAGCGCACCTGCCCCTCCTGAGGTTTATAATTTACTAGATTAGATGGCAAACATGCTGCCCTATAGGCCCTCCCTGTCAGCAAATCACTTTCCAAAAGGGTCCATTTTTGTTTTTCCAAAATGTGCCAAGCACAGTGCAAAACAAAACAGCTTAAAAAAAATAATAAATAAATCTTTATTATTCAGATTATTATAACTGTTCCTCTCCCCCCCCCCATTGCTCCCCTCCACCCAGTTCCCACCCTACCCTCTGCCCTTACCCCACCACCCAGTCCTCATCCATAGGTGTACGATTTTTGTCCAGTATCTTCCCGCACGCCCACATCCCATTCCCTGAGAACTGTCATTCCACTCCATTTCTATGCTCCTGATTCTATTATATTCACCAGTTTATTCTGTTCCTCAGGTTTTTAATTCACTTGATTTTTAGGTTCCCTTGTTGATAGATATTTGTTGTTCATAATTTTTATCTTTAACTTTTTCTTCTTCTTCCTCTTAAAGAATACCTTTCAGCATTTCATATAATACTGGTTTGGCAGTGATGAACTCCTTTAGCTTTTTCTTATCTGTGAAGCTCTTTATCTGACCTTCAATTCTGAATGATAGCTTTGCTGGGTAGAGTAATCTTGGTTGTAGGTTCTTGCTATTCATCACTTTGAGTATTTCTTGCCGCTCCCTTCTGATCGGCATAGTTTCTGTAGAGAAATCAGCTGACAATTGTATGGGTGCTCCCTTGTAGGTAATGAACTGTTTTTCTCTTGCTGCTTTTAATATTCTCTCTTTGTCTTTTGCTCTTGGCATTTTAATTATGATGTGTCTTGGTACAGTCTTCTTTGGATTCCTTTCGTTTGGGGTTCTCTGCGCTTCCTGGACTTGTAAATCTATTTCTTTCACCAGGAGGGGGGGAGTTTTCAGTCATTATTTCTTCGAATAGGTTTTCAGTATCTTACTCTCTCTCTTCTTCTGGCACCCCCATAATTCTGATGTTGGTATGCTTGAAGTTGTCCCAGAAGCTCCTTACACTATCTTCATATTTTTGGATTCTTTTTTCTTTTTGCTTTTCTGGTTGGGTGTTTTTTGCTTCTTTGTATTTCAAATCTTTAACTTGATTCTTGCGATCCTCTAGTCTGCTGTTGGATCTCTGTATATTATTTTTTATTTCAGTCAGTGTATGCTTAATTTCTAGTTGGTCTTTTTCATATTCTCGAGGGTCTCTCTAATTTATAGGCCTTTTCTAGAAAATTCTTGAAAAACTTTATAACCGTGCTTTTGAACTCTATATCCAGTCGTTTGCTTTCCTCCATTTCTTTCATTTGTGACCTGTTTCTTTGTCTCTGCATTTTGGCTGCTTCCCTGAGTTGATAGAGTGGCTTTGTGTGCTAGGTGTCCTATAGGGCCCAGTGGCTCAGTTTCCCTTATTACCTGAGGTGGACACTCTTGGTGGACCCCTTTGTGGGCTGTGTGCACAGGCTTGCTGTAGTTAAGCCTTGATTGTTGTTGGTATCACTGGGAGGAACTGACTTCCAGGCCAATTGGCTGTGAGGATCAGCTGTGTCTATGCTGGGAGAACTTCTGTGCTGGAGACACCCTTATGAGACAAGACTTACAAAAGCCTCTGTGCTCAGCTTGGATGGGGCGGAGTCTCATGACGGAGCAGACTGCAATGGCTTCCCATCAGCCCTGCCCTAAGAAGCCCCTGGGTCTCAATGTCCCACAGTAATTGCTGCAAGCACCTCTGAGAGAAAGCTGCCCTCGAGTTTCGCCCGCTGCCAGACAGTCCAGTTTCTCCCCAAATGAGTCTGGGTCCCCAGAGTCTTGTCCAGAACTGGAGTTCAGAGCAGTCAGGAGCTTTTTTCTTCCTCCCGCTTGAGAAAGCCAGCCACATACTCAATTGTCAGCCCTCTCTGCACGTGCGCCTCTGACCTCTGCCTTTCGCAGTTCCTCTGAGTCTCAGTATGCTTTTCTCTTTCCTGACATTCCAGTTTCTCCCCTTATTAGTCTGGGTCCCCAGAGTCTCGCCCAGAACTGGAGTTCAGAGCAGTTAGGAGCTTTTGTCTTCCTCCCGATTGAGAAAGCCAGCTGTGTACTCAGTTGCCAGCACTCTCTGCGCGTGTGCCTCTGTACCTCTGCCTTCTGCAGCTCCTCTGAGTCTCAGTGTGCTTTTCTCTTTCCTTCTAGTTGTAGAATTTCCACTCAGCCAGCCTTCCTGTGGTTCTGGATGATGTCCGTTTTGTCTTTTAGTTGTAGTTTTGAAATTGTTGTGCAAGACAGCAGTTTAGGTGTTTACCTATGCCGCCATCTTGGTTTCTCCAAAACAAAATAGCTTTTAATGAAACTTTACAATCTATGAAAGCTAATGGTAAAATTTATTCTTAACATATGCAGACTATGAACATTGCACCTATTCCCAAAATAAAATAAAGACTGTTCAATTAGTTCTGATGCAGAAAAAGGTAATTATACCTGTCTTTCTCTGATCCTGGAACAGTACCCGTATTGGTGGATCCAGGCACAGAAGGGATAGGGGTGCCAACAGTTCGAAGATTCTGGATTACAGATGACAAAAACTGCTGGCTAGCACTTTCATACAAATCAAAACAAATCTGATAAGCCATCAGGAGGTTGTCTTCCTTCACCAGTTTTTCTAAGATATCACTCACAGCCTGGGGATCATCTAAGAAAATTAAGCACTGAAATGCAGATAAAGAACAATTACACAATAATTGGAAACTGTCTATTAGATACTTTAGAGTGACAAACAGTCAACTTCTAGGAAACTTTAAAATGTAAGTATAAGCAAGTTGGGGCAGACTAACCACCTAGTCTAGCACTCCACTTCTAATCCTGTCATAAAGTTTTCCTGTAAATGGAATTGGCCTTCCAAGAAAATCCATACAAATTATACTCACAGCTCCTAATATTGTGCCTGGCAATTAGCAGTATTCAATAAGTAGTTGATGAATGAATCTTGGCTTCTTTAAATCTTACTCATAATTTACATTTATGTGTTCCTTAAGTTGTAATTTCTGCTTTACCATAAATTGTAGTAGTCAATTCACTCATTTAAAACAGTGTATTGTGTTTGGTCAGAATAAGATGCACTAAAATGACCATTTTGAAGCATTTCTCTAACTACTCTTATGATCTGCCATGTTTTAACAAAATAATCCAATAATGTTAGAATTTTTCTTTTAAGACTTAATTTAAAATTTCTTGTTCCTTTCAGTAGCAAATAACTCAATTTTAGAATGAACACATAATCAAAGTTAGTAGAATTAAGAATAGGAGCCCTAGCCGGTTTGGCTCGGTGGACAGAGTGTCAGCTTGCGGACTGAAGGGTTCCAGGTTCGATTCTGGTCAGGGGCACATGCCTGGGTTGCGGGCTCGATCCCCAGTGGGGGTCGTGCAGGAGGCAGCCAATCAATGATTCTCTCTCATCATTGATGTTTCTATCTCTCTCTCCTTCTCCCTTCCTCTTTGAAATCAATAAAAATATATTAAAAAAAAAAGAATAGGAAAGAATGGGAAAATAGAAAATAAATGGCAAGTAACAGGGGAATGGCTTAGTGAGGCAAATACATCCACTAAATGACTACTACACAATCAAGAAAGAGTTAGAACAAGAGTCTGTGAAGAGTTAGAACAAAAAATGTTAAACTGAAGGACATATCTAATTGGTACTGTTTGCCTCCAGAAAAGGGAACTTGAGAGCTAGAAGAAAGGGGTGAGAAGAATTTTCACTGCATACTCTTTGATTCTTTTTGAATTTTGAATCATGTGAATGTATTATTACTTGTTCATAATATATCTTACAAATATATTTAAAAAGTTTTAAAGGCACAAGAAATAAGAGCTAAAAAAAAAAAATTCCCTCTGAGGAATAAAACTGAAGTACACAGAGGAAGAAGGCAGAGGACAACTGCTTTTTATAAAAATTTTAAAAAACTACTTAAAATGTAATATTAAAAACTACTTAGAAGCAAACAAAACTCCAAAAACCTATATAAAGAAAACTGAAAGGAAATATACTAAAATGTTAAGTTGACTTTGGGTGATACAAATGTGGGTATTTTCCTTCCAGCTTTTTGTTTCAAACTTACTTTAAAAAGCATTAAAAAAAGATGTATTAACCTAAGTTTTAAAAATGTATACAGGATGAAAACACATGAGAACACAATTTAACAAACACAATGTATGATAAAATGTTAAGCTCTAAACAGAATACAAAGATTTACACAGTATGACAAATGTTAAAAAGTAAACCCAAGTGCACTTCCAGCCAATAAAATATAATGTAGCCACTGAAAAGAATGAGGTAGTGTCTCTGTGCTAATAAATGGAGGACAAACTTATCTATGCATTACCTTTGAGAAAAGACCTAGGAAAGGAAAATACATATTTTTTGTTTTATTTTCTGTACCGTCTGAATTTTTAAAAAACGTGTAAGCAAATTCATACATGAAAAGAGATAAGTATATACGTATGTGTTTGGGTAATGAAACCAAAGACAATTTTATACTTGAAATTCTTTCTAGAATGACATAACATAGATACACTATTTTTGTTTTCTTCTACCCTTTTTTTTTTTTTACCTTTATTTCCAAAATTTCCTTAAATGCTTGGATTATTTAAAAAATATAAAAAGAATACAGGCAGGATATAAAAGATAATGGATGAAGACCTGACTTGAGGTGGTGAACACAAGATAGTGTACAGATGATGTGCTGTAGAAGCATGCACCTGAAACTTACATAATTATGTTAACCACCAGCGTCACTCCAATAAATTCAATAAAAAGGGGGAAAAAAGAATACATAGAAAGAACAGATTATAACAAAATAAGCTTTTAGTTTTGTGAGATTCAGTTTCTTATAGGTAAAAAGGGATATAAACTATGTACCATATCTTCATAGGGCTGTGAAGATCAATTAAGTTAGTAATGCAATCAAATGTAATATTATGTAATGTAATGAGGCACAGCTCAACAGTACAATGTAAAGTAATATAAAATAATGTAATTACCTGACAAACATTGATAAAATCAGGTTTCTCCAGGTTCATGTAGATTTTAACTAGAACTCTTAATACTTTATTCCGAAACTGTTTATTCTGCATTAAAGACATGCAGAGCTTGAGGCTATAAGCTAGCATTCCTGAAACATCATTCTGAAAGAAAATTTAAAGATATATCATTATCTGATTACATTACAAGCAGGGAAAGTAAGTATTGTTTCATAAAACATGTTTTATCTATATAAAGACGTACTCTGGCCGAAACCAGTTTGGCTCAGTGGATAGAGCGTCAGCCTGCGGACTGAAGGGTCCCGGGTTCGATTCCGGAGGTCAAGGGCATGTACCTGGGTTGTGGGCACATCCCCAGTAGAGGGCGTGCAGGAGGCAGCTGATCGATGTTTCTCTCTCATCGATGTTTCTAACTATCTCTCTCTCCCTTCCTCTCTGTAAAAAATCAATAAAAATATATTAAAAAAAAAAGACATACTCTGGGATGTCAAAGTAAGATGCATTTCTTACTTTGCTTTATTCTTTTTAAAAACATTTATCACTCCTTTACCTTATATGCAGGGGTGGGCAAAAGTAGGTTTACAGTTCCCCTGTAATTATTTGCCTTGCTCTCTATTCCTCCAATGTTCCATTTGGGCAGGAACTTTGTTGGTATTTCCAATGCCTAAAATAGTCTGGCACATAGTAGGCACTCAAAAAAGAAATCTTTGTTGAACGAATGAAAACAAGTATTTTCATTCTATTCACAAGACAAGGAGAGGCTATAACTACACAAAAATGAAACCATAAAACAAGGGCCATTCTATTACATTGGGTGGTTCATTCATTTAATTCATTTAAACAAATCTTACCACTGCTACTCAACATTGCCTTGGGCTTTGGGGTTAGAGTAATGAACTAGGCACAAAATACCTGTTCTTATGGAGGTTATAATTTGGTAATAAAGATAGATATTAACTGCCTAATAATACAATCAATTAATTACTAGAGTGGTAAACACTATGAAAAAAATATAGGTCTCCAAGATATTAACAAAATAATTGGATCTAGTCTTTGCAGTAGGGGTTGAGGAGAGTGTATGGGGGTCAGGAATTGACAGAAGGCTCTCTAAACAAGTGACAGTTGAGTTGAACTCTGGACCTTGAACTGAAATAAAGCAGGTAAAGAAAAAAGGAAAATAATTTTGGCAGAGGCAATATTTTTAGCCAGGGGAACAAGGCAGGATACATTTAGGAGCTGAGAGGAGGTCAAAATGGCTGGAGTGCAGAGAGCTAGCAAATGGAGAATAATAGCAAGTGGACATGAAGATCAATGTCCACTCAACTCAGTCTTGCATCTTTCTAACCATTTTGGTTGATGATTTACAATTGTCATAATTATTGCAAAATATTCCCAAACTAGAAATCCAATTGGTAATTTAGTCATAAGTCTAAAAATATAGCAGTATATCAATACAGTCTTCTTAGAAAGGGCAGGATAATTAATTCAACCTCCTCATGCAAGACTTCAAAAGAATAAATACAGTAAGATAAAAGTAGATATTCAAAATACAACCAAGCTTCTTATATAAATTATAAAAATAAAACATTAGGGCAAAAGAGCACCTTATTATTTCTAAACCAGATTTTCTTTTTACTACCTATGAGATTCTATTTTAATAATTTCCTTTGCTGATTCCCCACCAAAAACAATCTCTAAAATCATATCTACCTACCGACTCCAATATAGTCTTTTCAAAGATATCCAGTCTTCGTGTCTCCAGAGCAATGCCAATAGCTTGCTTATATTTGTGATCATCCAGACATCGCTGGAACATTTTATTCACAATGCCTTCCAATCTCTGGTCAATTGGTTTTCTTTCTCCTTCAGGCAAATCTGCATTTTCCACGCACTGTTTGGTGTAGTGATCAATGCATTTTGCTATGAAGAAAATAAAATAACTTTGGTCACCTTGTAAATTGGGCCAAACTACTAGAAAGGACAATACCAACATTTATAATCATAAAAACTTATGGGATGATTATAGAGTAATAAGCACATTTCAGTATTTTTAAATGCTACAAGTTATACATTCAAATTAATATTCTTCCCTTCCTAACAGTTATATTGGAGTACTACACATTAATTCAATAAGGCTGATATTATTGTAAACATTTCTATCTTGTTACTTTATTTTGACCAGAATTACATTAAATAACTTGACTAAACTACTTACTCAAAAGAGCTGGCTACAAATAGCTGCTGTTTTACTTTCAAGAAACAAACCCTTGTTATTATTGATGATATTAAAAAAGACCTATCATAGCAATTATCACAAGGCAATAAATTAGACTTTACAATAATGAAACTATTAAATCCTTCAGAAAAGTAACTGTGTCTAAATCATTTTTGTAGAATAATGGTGAAATGACCTGAACTGTGCCACAAGTTCTAGAGGCAATTCCAAAGATTTCCAAAATTGTAGCACACTAATTGAAATAGTCATTGTCTCAATGTGAGGTGAGTAGAAGCTATTCACACTCCCTCACCCCAGGAGTCTAAAAATTCATGCAATGGTGTATGTACACAAGTTGGCTTTCCATTCACAATAATTTGGGTGGAAAGGGAGGATGGAGCCACATACTGAAGGGTGCCAATGGTGCACTTGATAAAAAACACTTAAGACCTAGCCAGTTTTTCTCAGTGGTTGGAACATCGGCCCAGGGACTGAAGGGTCATGGGTTCGATTCCAGTCAAGGGCACTTACATTGGTTGTAGACTCAATCTCTGGTCACGGTCTGGGCAGGTGTGGGAGGCAACCAATTGACGTGTCTCTCTCACATCAATGTTTCTCTCTGTCTCTCCCCCTCCCTTCCACTCTCTAAAAATCAATGAAAAAAATATCCTCAGCTGAGGATTAACAAAAAACAACACACACACAAAATAAAAAAACAAACAAAAAAATCCACTTAAATTTGTTTGCAATTTATACTACTTTGCAATTACCATGAACCTTTTAGGGAAAAAAAAAAAAAAGAGAATTTCCCTAAGCCTTCTTCTACCTTCATATTAGAAGATAGCCACCCAATCTTGAATGACAAATGCAATAGTATCCTCTCTACTAGTATAATTCATTGCCTTGTCGCTATCTCCTTTAAAGAGAAGAAAGGCTACAAGGACAGCTGCAAACTACAGCCCCAGGAAACAGAAATGATTTGAACTACCATAAAAAACTGTTGTTGAGCCTGGCTGGTGTGAATCTGTGGTTTAGTGTTGACTATGACCCAGGAGGTCATGGTTTGATTCCTAGTTGGGGCACATGCCCAGGGTGTAGGCTCGGTCCTGGTAGGGGCAGGAGGCAGCCAATCAATGATTCTATCACATCATTGATGTTTCTCTCTCTCTCTCTCCCTTCCTCTCTGAAATCAATAAAAATATATTTAAAAAAGAAGAATTGCTGTCTACTAGATGACCCATGCTAATGGATCTATACTTTAGGGGAAGCAAAGGACTTTTATAAACTAGAATATACCACATTTAGATTCCCTGCAGGTAGAACTATACAGGTTCAGATACAGTTAAGAAGAATGAAGTGGCAGTCACAAAACAGACATTAAACAATTCTGGTTGCAGAAAATCTTCCCCAGGCCATAATACAAGCTTTTTGAACCAAATGTAGTTAAGTGAGAAAACATTACCCCTACCCATTAAAGAGGAACCTCAGAATTATAGAATTTAGGGAGTTTTCCTTAGATTATAACTGAGGAAAAATGGTACATACCAGTTTTAAATCTGTGCTCTCACTTAGCAGGTTCATTCCCAGCAGGTCTTGTCATAACTGGGAGAAGATTTACTAATCTTGAATTTTCTAGATGAACTGTTAATGGTATTAAGACAATAGGAAGACTTTCCCAATTTTTATTTTGTATATCGTCTCATAAATTCCTCAGTTTAAAAAATATTCGTTCTACTAATTACTATAAAACTAGAAGTGTGAGCCCCACGTCCACATAAAGAAAAGCAAACAGAACTTGCCTGTTGACCAACAACCACTTTCTATAAGGAAAGATAATGTTTAGAGATAGGGAAGGCATCTACCATTTCACAGCCCTATTCAGACCAAAAGTCCTGTTTAAAACATGACTTATAAAATAACAGCTTTGAAAGCACTTGCAGATAAATACTGTAAAAAAATTATCAACATTCTTCAAATAAGAGAAAAGAGATAAGGAGATAAGTGTAACTCCTCACATTTAACTTAATGTAGGAAAGTGCTCTAGTTTCAAATAACATGTATGGTCTATTCTTTTTTAAAAAATATTTTTTTATTGATTTCAGAGAGGAAGGGAAAGGGAGAGATAGAAACATCAATGATGAGAGAGAATCATTGATCAGCTGCCTCCTGCATGCCCCCTATTGGGGATTGAGCCTGCAACCCGGGCATGTGCCCTAACCAGGAATTGAACTGTAACTTCCTAGTTCATAGGTCAATACTCAACCACTGAGCCATGTTGGCCAGAATGTACAGTCTATTTGTTTTATTTTGGTATGGTCTATTCTTTAAAACAAGGCTGGGGAACATCCGGCCAGGCCATGTAAGGCCCTCGAAACCTTTGGTCTGGTCCTGCCACTGAATTAGGGGTGAGTTAATTAAATGTTTGACCAAATAAAGCAGGCTAATTTAATTTTTAAGTTGATAATTTTGTGTGGCCCTCTAATCTATTTATATAAAAGCCTAAGCAACCGGCAGACTGTCTGGTAGCTATGATGTACACTGACCACCAGGGGGCAGATGCTCAATGCAGGAGTGGAAACCACAGGCATAGAAACATGGAACAGATTGATAAATCTCAGAGGGAAGGGGGAAGGAGGGAGGGCGGGAAGAGATTAACTAAAGATATTATATGCATACTAGAGGCCCGGTGCACGAATCCCTCGGTCTGGTATGCGCCCTCTCACAATCTGGGACCCCTCAGGGGATGTCCAAGAGCCACTTTCGGCCCAATTCCTGCAGGCCAGGCCGAGGGACTCCACCGGTGCACAAATTCATGCACTGGGCTTCTAGTGATGTTATAAATATCCAAATGGTCCTTGGCAGAAAAGTTATTCCCCACCCCTGCTTTAAAACCATCTGTTCTTGCCCTGGCTGGGTGGCTCAGTTATGTTGAGTGTCACCAAAGGGTTGCAGGTTCAATCCCTAGTCAGGGTGAGTACGGGAGGCAACTGATCGATGTTTTGCTCTAACAGCAATGTTTCTTTCTCTCTCCCTTTCTTTAAAAAGCAATAAAAAAACATAGCCTTGGGTGAGGATTAGAAATGAATGAATGAATGCGGTCAAATTATTCACACCTTTCACACCATCACAGCAAAAACTTTAAAAATGTGCGAACAAAATCCTACTTAGAACTTCAGGGACATTTGAAAACCACCCCTTTAGATAATTTTGTGCAGCATTTCCCAACTTCTCAAAGAGAATACCAACTTTCTCCCTTTAAGGGTTCAGGTAAATAATGCAGCTTTCCTCTTAATCAGGAATTCAAAAAAATAATCATACTATAGACAGACAACACACACACTCTGTAACTAAAATCTAAAGCTTGCTCTTCACAAAGACATGTCTGAAGGGTATTTTAGTAATTAGTTTATGTGTGCCATGAGATAAAAAAGGTTGAAAATCACTCAGAAAGCCAGAAGCCTTACTGTGTGCTATCCCCTCAACTTCAAAAATAACGAAGCAAATGAGAAAACAATGGTTACTAGTAGAAACTATGGATTTTGAAGACTTGGTTTTAAATTCTGACCCTTCTATTTAATAGCCACGTGTGTTTATCATATTGAAACCCAAGTTTTCTCATTTTTTAAAAATACATTTTTATTTCAGAGAGGGAGAGGGAGAAAGAGAAACATCAACGATGAAAGAGAATCACTGATTGGCTGCCCCTGCATGCCCCACACTGGGGATTGAGCCGGCAACCCTAGCATGCGCCATGACCAGGAATCGAAGCATGACCTCCTGGTTCATAGGTCCATGCTCAACCATTGAGCCACGCTGGCTGGGCCCCAAGTATTCTCATTTTTAAAACAGGGCTAGATCCTTCCTCACAGAGCAGCTGTGGAATAAACCATGGTATGAAGCATTAGTGGCCCAGAGCCTAGGACAATGGAGATATTCAATAATGGTTTCCTGTATTAGAAACAACTCTATAAATTACTATCATTTAATTTGTTATTGATAATAATTTGATTTATTTTTTCATGTAATATGCTCATTAGGCTAGAGATAACCATATCACCGAGATAACTAACTCTGTGTTAAGTTAGCTATTTCAGAATAATTTCTTAGATTCATTCTTAAAATGTTTTGTGAGATGTCCTCATCATTGCTGTTATTATTACTGTTCATTATGATAAAAAATAAAGCACGGAATTGGAAATTAGATCTAAAAACTCAGCCTGCATAAAATTACTGTAGAAATATTATGAACTTTCAATTAAAATAAAATTTGGCAACAACAAAAATAACTCAGAAAAAAAATGCAATATACACTAGAGCAAGAAAGAAGCTGACAAGATAAAGCATTAGTACATGGAAGATAATTACCTATAATAGTCTCCACGTATTCAGAGTTATCATTGACATTAAAGAGGTCACCTGCTCCAAGTGCATAATTCAGAGACTCCTCAAAAGCCCCCAGGTGATAAAATACTTTAGATGCCACTAAGGCTGCAAACTGCCGACTCCGGAAACCTTCATCTTCATACAAAACTTCTCTGAAAGAATAAGAAGTATAGGTTTAGTTCAAACTCTGGTTTTCCTTAAAAATCCCAAACCTAAATATTCAAGCCACAATTTAGTAGCAGCAAATTTCTAAATGAATATAAGCCACAAAATCCACATCTATAGATACGTTAAGTTGTTCTACTTTATCTCAACTTATAGAAATAAATTTCTTACATTTTGTCTACAGACTCAGAAATTTCTGCCCAGAAGTCATTGACAACTGCATTCAATTTGTGTAGTGCAAATTCCTGTAGAAGATAAAACCAAAATTCAATCTTGAGACAGACTCAACATTACACTTCCTTTAAAAAGTTTACAACAAATCAATGGTCAAATTACCATATTTACTAAAACTTTTATTAATCTATAACAAATATAAAAATCTACCAACATATTTTCTCTTTAGTTTATACATTTCCTTTCTGTCTTCAATCATCAAACATCAGACTACCATATAATGTCATTCCTTAATATAATGAGTATTTTTTCTTCTTTGAATATACAAGGTTGACGTGAGTTGCTAGTTTGAATATATATAAATCAATTTAGGTATCTAGAGCCGCTTGAATTATATTCCAATTTTTTGTCAAATGAAAATTTAAAATATGGGACACAGAAGAAACAATTTTTTTTATGCTGTTGATAAACTGAGAGGGGTGGAGGGTGCTCAAGTGCCATATTGAGATTTATGGTGTGGGGTTGCTCAGGTGCCATATTGAGGTTTATTTGCCTTAGTTTTGTTAAACTCTAGAGAAAACCAACTGTTGTTCTCAAAACACTGTCCTCTTGGGCTAGATTTCAATGACTGGGTATAGGCTGGACAGGATGGCTACTTTATTTTATTTTTTTAATTTAATATTTTATTGTTGAAAGTATTACATATGTCTCTTTTCTCCCCCATTGACCTCTCCCCGGCTGCTCCCACCCCCCAAGAATGGCTATTTTAAATGATGGAAGATATTGAGACACCATTAAGTTCAAAGAGCTTTACCGTATTTGTACTAAGCCAAATTAATTTTCCTTCAACTCATACCTTAAGCTGTGGTTCTTCTTCATCCAGAAGAGAAATAATTCCAGCTATAAGACAAAAGATATATCCTGATTATGAAATATATACTAAGAGAAAAACTAACTTAGTAAAAAATATGATAGTTAGAAAAAAGTATTTTTTGAAGGTGACTTCACTAGAGGAATTATTATTTTTCTTTAAAACTATAAAGGTTTATATTTCAAAGTTTAAGGATTAACTGTTATCAAACTCTCATAACACTACATATATCACAGTTTGCCTAATTCAGTGGTTTTCAAAGTATGATCCCTGGACCAATACCATTAGCATTACTTGGGAATTCGTTAAAAATGCAAATTTTTGGCCCTATCCCACATCTACTGAATCAAATTGTGGGGATGGGGTCCAATAATGGGGCCACAAGCTCTCCTTATGATACTGATGCTTGCTATAGTTTGAAAATCAATGGCCTAATTTACTGACCAAAAAGGGAAACTTTCCCATATCCTATATAATAAAACCCTAATGTGCACATCAACCAAACAGGGGACAGAAGGGTCACTCAACGCAGGAGCTGCACCCTGGTGGTCAGTGCACTACCACAGAAGCCTTGGCTCATGGCTGGTGAGCACAGCGGAGGTGGCAGGAGCCTCTCCCACCTCCGCGGCAGTGCTAAGGACGCCTCTGAGGGGTCCTGGATTGTGAGAGGGTGCAGGCCAGGCTGAGGGTCCCCCCCACCCCCAGTTTACGTGCACTGGGCCTCTAGTAATTTTAGAATAATATTAGTCACAAAATACACCAACAGTTAGTTATATAGTTATATATAAAAGAAGGGACTATATAGTCATCAACTCACCAGGGTAGAATTTTTTTTTTAAGTATGAGATTTTTTATTTTAATTATTTCAAGATGCCTATATAAAGGCTTCACCTTTGTATCACAAGAAACCTAGGTTTGCTAAATGATGAGCAATCTTACTTATTCTGACTTTAACTACCCAAGCACAGTGTTCCCCATATGACCTTGAGGTGTTAGCACTAACACTGGAGAGTAAAGAAAGCAACTGCCCTCTCCAAAAAAAAAGCGCCTTCAAATACAGTCATATGTTAAAGGGAATATTAGAATAAAGTCAAAGGAAACCAAACTGTCTCTCAGATACCATGTAGGTCATTCTGGAATGCTGAGTTGAAATTGTGATTTGATTAAAAAGTGTCAAGGCAACATTACTTAGGAAACATAACCATTTCTAACTGATAAGCGTAGGTTTGCTAAATAGCTTCAGCAGTCTTTAGAGCTTTACAGAAAAGGATGCAAAATTTAGCAAACAAAACTATGCCATGGTGCCAGCTAGGACGTACTATTACATATTCTAAAAGCATGAAAGCAGATAAAAAGATAAAAAGCAGATAAAAATTCTAGGTTGGTATGACAAGTCCAGAACAGAGACTGAACTGACGGCACTGAAAGAAGATAGGTCAAAGAATGAAATCAGTATGTGTGGGGAGGGGGGGTGGGAGGGTGTTGCAAACCCATGATATGCAATAGCTGATAAACAAGAATTCTTAAATGTAGAGCAGATCATCAAAATACTAAAAAGGCTACCCCATTCCTATCATTAATCAATAGTGTGTTTTGAATTGCTTTTACCAAAAGAGGAGACAGATTTTCCTATACTCTGCTGTTTGATTTCACTTCTGATTAAGTTGTTACACAGTTGTCCTGGCTTAGAAATAAAACCACTGTCCTCAGAACACTACTAAATCAAATACTCTACACTCCATACATGAATATTTTCCATCTTAAAAACAAAACAGCACTCTCCTTTAGAGGGGGGAAGAGGAAGCAGGGAATGGGAAAGATTAAGGATGCTAAAAAATCTCATAACAGGAAATCAGCAGATATTATCTAAAACTGTTGCATCAATTTACAGTAATATTTGGATATGATTTATAAATATGGAGGTATGTTCCAGAAGAAATAGCTTAGAAGTTGAAAATGATTGCCTCTGGGGATGAGAAAGGGGAAAGAGTGAGATACTTGTTTTAAAAATTTTTAGCAAAGTTTTCTTTTATGTGCCTATGTTGTTAAAAGTCACAACCCCAAACCCCACTCAGTCTCACAACTCCATCCAGCAAACACCTATCTCTACCTCTCCACTCCCTTTCTTTGTCAAGCCTCTTGAAAAACTTAGCATATATGTAGACTTCTTATTTACTACTGTGTTCTCAGTACCTAGTGGATAAATGAATGAATGAAGTTACTAATCCACACCAGAGCTGGTGTGGTGCCTGGGACAGATCCTAAGCCAATGTGAGCCAAGGATGGGAAATGGTGACAAAAGGTTTGGAGAAGCTGATATGTAATCCAGTACACGTAACAAGTGATAGTAACAAATACACCCTATACTAAATCAGAGTCTCAGGGTAGGACCTAAAAATCATTACTCCTGCCACACCTGATAGGTTTAAATTATCTGTATTATATTCCCACCAATGCTCTGTCTCTACTTCAAACACTCTAGGGGTTAATTTATTCATTCAGGGCATACTTTTGAACTTCAGCCAACTGTTGGCAATGTTCTTAAAATTATAAAAACAAGTTTCCCGCCCAAAATCCTACCAGAGAGAAAGACAGCAATCAGACAAGTAAACAAAGTAATTACAGGACTGTGATGAAGGGAGGAGACAGCTAAGGGGGACAGAGGCAGCATGCTTTAATAAAATGAGGGGGAAAGACTAACATTTGAGCTGAGACTAAAGACTGAAAAGCTAAGGGAGAAGTTGAGGAACAGGAGTCTAGAAAGAAGGAACAGAATGTACAGGGATCCTGCAGTAGGAGAGAAACAGACATATTCAAGGCACAGAGAGAACACTTGTATGATTAAGGTGTAGTGAGTGAGGAAGAGAGTAGAACAAAACAAGGCAGAAGTCCTAGCCAGTTTGGCGCAGTGGATAGAGCGTCAGCCTGCAGATGGAAGGGTCCCAGGACGTGTACCTTGGTTTCAGGTTCCTCCCCTCCCTGGACCCTGGTCAGGGTGCGTGCAGGGGGCAACCAATCGATGTGTCTCTCTTGCATCCATGTTTCTCTGTCTTTCCCTCTCTCTTCCACTCTCTAACAATCAATGGAAAAATATCTTTGGGTGAGGATTAAAAAATAATAATAAAAATGAAATAAAATATATATTTTTTAAACCAAGGCAGAAATCATCATGAGGTCTTTGGTTAAGAGCCTGGATTTTAAACACAATGGAAAGCACTGGAGGAATTAAAGCAAAGTAATGATATTATGTGATTAAAAAGAAGACTCTGACTACTACAAGAATGGACTGTATGGAAGTAATGGTGGAAAAACAAGTCTTAAGGCTGCTGCGGTAACCAGGCAAGGGATGAGCTAAGGCCTGGGCTAGGAGGTGGTAATGGGTAGATTTGAAATAGAACGAGGCCTTCATTTACAGGGGCAAGATACTCAGTGCTTATTTTATCTTTAGATAGCTCTGACTGGTAAAGCTCTTCCTTTTATTAAGCTAAAATTCACCTCCCAGTCATTTGTATCTCTTGGGAGACAAACGTTTAATTCCAAGTACAGGTGACAGCTCTTCAAATCTTTGAAAATGACTTAGATCTCCCAGCATCTCCACCAATTTCTTAAGCAATGCTCATAAAAAGATGGTTTTGAGCTCCATCCAAGTACCAGTTACTGTCTTCTGATCACCAGTGTTTACAACGAAATATTTGTGGGTCAAGGGTAGAGAGTAAAACAGGATGAGAAAAGGGTAGGTAGGCAAGAAAAAGAGCACCAAGGCTGTGGACAGCTCTAACTGAAACAATCCATAGTGAGGCCGTTTAGGTCACCCCTAGATCTTGGCTTCTATAGTTTACTTTATCCTGTTTCTAGTGTCATTACAGGAATCTATGGGTACGATGGTTAGTTAAGTGTATGAAACCTGCTCTGCACACCCAGGAGTTCTTTCTTCAATGCAGAATATTTACTGAGCATTTAGCCTAAAAAATCCAGAGCATGCTCCTCAGTATAGAACTGTCTTCACCCAACACAAAAGTTCTCTGGGTGCTTTCACTGAATGCCCTTGCTGTAGGCCCAGAACCGAACCGCCTCAAATCTAGCTTCAGGTTTCACGCTAAGGAGATGGAGCTGAGCCACATCCAGTGGAAGACTGCTTCGCTGTCCGGCCGTACAGGGGGGTCGTCCCTCCCAACCACCTGCCGAGTAAGGACTGGGATCCGACGGTCCCACGTGGTCCATTTCGGGAGGATTCGAATTAAGGAAAACTCCTCGGGGTCCGAGAAGGACCCAGAAGCACCTCGGGTCCGGGCACGGGGGTGTGGCGGGAGGGATGCCCAGTCGGTGGACCTGCTGCGATTCCCCCGAGCCCGACGGGGTCCCAGGGCAGAGAGGCCCGGCCGGACTGCCAGCCCCCGGCCTGGGAGTGGACCTTGGGGAGCGAGCGGCCGCACAGGCCGGCGCTCCGCCGGGAGGTGCCCAGTCACCGGCCCTGACTCAGCTAAAAGCCGGCATGGCGGCTCCTCCCTTTTGGCGCCCGCTGCGGTCGCACTCACCGGCTGAGGTGATCATGGCTGCGCCCTGCACTCGCCCGCCCGTTCACTCGCAGTCCGGGCTCCGCAGTGTATCTGTCAACTCAGGACCCGCAGGCTCCGCTGCGCCTCCTCACTGTCCCGGTGCGCTGCTCAGTCAGTCGCCAGCTCGGGCCGCCGGCTCACTTCTCGCTCAGGACCCCGACCGCCTATGGGCTGTCCAGCGTCCCGCCTGCCGCCCCAGCACAAGTCCTCCCCCGGCCTACGCCTTTCGCGCCACCACCGCCGCCCCGGCCTGCGCGAAAGGATGCACAGAGAGGTCCATTGTTTTCTCTAGCCCTTTTTTAGGTCAGAGCTCTCACAGGGTGGTGACACTCGTCGCACCTGGGATCAGGCTTCACAATGGCCACGCCTAGAAAGAGGCCCCCCCTACCGTCACCCGCCATTGCTGAGAAAGGGCTTTGAGGGGAAGTGCGAGCGGTGAGTGCTGCAGTGCCACCTGCCGCATGGGAGTCTCACTGCCAAGCCTTTGGGGGCTAAGGATGTGGCAAAGACCGTTTTCTTTAAAAAGTGATAATCAAAAAAAGTTTAAAAAGCAGAACCAGTCTTCAAAAGAAATCCTCACAGAAATACTTCATTATAAGGAATCCATTACTTTATTACTTTATTAAAACGTTGAACAATGGATGTTTATATTTACGTTTGGAATAGTTAATACTGTACATTTACATGTTTGAAAAATTGTAAGTATAAAAAGATATACTGTGAAAAGTGTTCCAAAAGCGAGGGGTGGGGTAGAATCTTCCATTTTAAAAAAATATGTTTTATTGATTTTTTACAGAGAGGAGGGGAGAGGGATAGAGAGTTAGAAACATCAATCAGCTGCCTCCTGCACACTCCTTACTGGGGATGTGCCCGCAACCACGGTACATGCCCTTGACTGGAATTGAACCTGGGACCCTTGAGTCTGCAGGCAGATGCTCTATCTACTGAGCCAAACCGGTTAGGGCGAGTCTTCCATTTTTGCTTTCTGTCTGCTTGGTTCCTCCCCCCTCCCCCCCCATAGCAATGGGTTCTTGATTTTTAATATATCTTTAGAAATTGGAAATGGCAGTTGTGATTGCCATGTGCAGTCTTATACCAGCTTCAATAGCCATCTTACCTCAGTAGTACTAAAGAAAGCATTAACAAATACTAGTGGCAAATGATGGCATTTTAAAGTCACTAGCCTTGCATTTAATTGGACAATAATCACTAACACTTAGTTCTCAAAACACTGTAACCTAGTGGCACAAGTCAATGTTTTGTGGTTGATAACACATTTGAGTGTGTGGATTTTTTAAAAAAAGAGTATTCTTAAGCTATGGGTTTTAAAGTATATCAAACGTAATTATTAAACACTTTTGAAGAGCTCCCTTTAAACTGATTGAATGTTTGGGAGTATCATTTTACAGAGGCACTTTGGACAATCCCTCCCATAGACATGCATGTTCCTCAAACTCCTAGAGAAATCACAAACAAAACGTAACAGGCAATGGAAATGAATGAAGCAGGAGTAGAGTAAGAAAATGCCAGCTCAGCAGGATAGTGGATTGCAGCTGACACTGAGGGAGGCAGCAGGGGGGTGGTGGTGATGGTGACAAAATGAGTGCGATCCCATGTAGCGAGCAGTGACTACTCAGCTCCTGCAGCGTTGCTGTGCAAAAATGCAGGGCTGTTGCTGTAAGAGCTTATGATTCTCCCAAGAAAAGCCAAAAAATCAGAATTTCACGTGAAATCTTCTGAATTTGCAATGTTGGCAACTTGGACAAAATGGCTGAAGGTGACCAAAAGGTACAAACTTCCAGTTATAAGTCCTGGAGATGTACAGCCTGGTGACTACAGTCAACAATACTGTACTGTATATTTGAAAATTGCTTTGAGAGTAAATCTTAAAAGTTCTGATCACAATAAAAAAAAGTGTAACTGTATGCAGTGATGGATGTCAACTAAACTTAACTGTAGTAATTGTTTTTCAAAATATACATATACATATACCACCTCACTGTGTTGTATGCCAAAGACTAACACAATGTTTTCCTGGCTGGCGTGGCTCAGTGGTTGAGCATCGACCTATGAACCAGGAGGTCATGGTTCAATTCCCGGTCAGGGCACATGCCTGGGGTTGCAGGCTCGATCCCCAGTAGGGGGCATGCCGGAGGCAGCAGACCAATGACCCTCTCACTGATGTTTCTATCTCTCTCTTCCTCTCTGAAATCAATAAAAAACATTTAAAAAAACATAATAATGTTCTTTGCAATTATACTCAATTAAAAGAAATGTTGGCAACTAATTCAAAATGTTTTAAAGTGGAGAGGTGGCCACGTTGCCACCTTTGCTCTCCAAAGAGAAGACATTTCCGGAGAAACCAAGATGGCGGCATAGGTAAGCACCTAAATTGCTGCCTCGCACAACAATTTCAAAACTACAACTAAAAGACAGAACAGACACCATCCAGAAACACAGGAAAGCTAGCTGAGTGGACATTCTACAACTAGAAGGAAAGAGAAAAGCTCACGGAGAATTGGAGGAACGGCAAAGGGTTGAGGTACGGCAAAGGGTCTTTGTGCTTGCAGAGAGGAAGGGCGGCTGAGAGCCTGGCTGACTTTCTCTGGTGGGAGGGGGAAGGAAGCCATTGACTGCACTGAACCCCAGTTCTGGGCGAAACCCCGTGGACCCAGGCTCATACAGGGGGAGTCTGGACTGTCAGGTAGAGAGAAAGGCACTCGGAGACTCAGAGACCCGGGGGAGAGCTGGGGGAGGCCTGGCGGGCAGGGGTCTGGAAGCGCGTGCCCGAGTGTGCACAAAGACTGCAGAGGTTGCCACAGGCTTTCCCTAGCAGAAGGGAGTCAGAAGCTCCTGATTGCACTGAACCCCAGTTCTGACTGCACTGAGCCCCAGTTTCAGGCGAGCCCCTGGGGACCCACACTCTTGCGGGGGAAATCTGGACTCTCGGGCGGAGGCTCGGGAGGGGGGAAGGCAGAGGTCTGGAGGCGTGTGCGCGCAAGTGCAGGTCTGTCGGGAAGCCAAGACTGTCTGCTCTGCCCTGAGACTCCACCCCATCCAAGCTGAACACAGAGGCTTTTGCAATTTGGTTAATCTAATCCTATAAGGCTGTCTCCAGCACCAAACTTCTGCCAGCGTAGACACAGCTGATCCTCACAGCCAACTGGCCTGGAGGTCAATTCCTCCCAGTGATACCAACAACAATCAAGACTTAACTACAACAAGGCTGTACACACAGTCCACAAAGAGGTGCACCAAGAGTGTCCACCTCAGGTAACTGGGAGGCCGACCCACTGGGCCATATAGGAAACCTAGCACACAAAGCTACCTTACCAACTCAGAGAAGCAGTGAATATGCGGCAACAAAGAAACAGATCACAAACAAAAGAAATGGAGGAAAACAAACGACTAGAATTCAAAACCACAGTTATAAGGCTTTTCAAGAATATCCTAGAAAAGGCCAATAAATATAAGGAGACCCTCAAAGACATGAAAAAGGACCAACTAGAAATTAAACATACACTGACTGAAATAAAAAATATTATACAGAGACCCAACAACAGACTAGAGGAATGCAAGAATCAAGTCAAAGAATTGAAATACAAAGAAGCAAAAAACACTCAACTGGAAAAGAAAAAAGAAAAAAGAATCCAAAAAGTTGAAGATAGTGTAAGAAGCCTCTGGGACAACTTCAAGCATACCAACATCAGAATTATGGGGGTGCCAGAAGAAGAGAGAGAGTAAGATACTGAAAACCTATTTGAAGAAATAATGACAGAAAACTTCCCCCACCTGGTGAAAGAAATAGACTTACAAGTCCAGGAAGCACACAGAACCCCAAACAAGAGGAATCCAAAGAGGACCACACCAAGACACATCATAATTAAAATGCCAAGAGCAAAAGACAAAGAGAGAATATTAAAAGCAGCAAGAGAAAAACAGTTAGTTACCTACAAGGGAGCACCCATACGATTGTCAGCTATTATCTCAACAGAAACTATGCAGGCCAGACGGGAGTGGCAAGAAATCTACAAAGTGATGAATAGCAAGAACCTACAACCAAGATTACTCTACCCAGCAAAGCTATCATTCAGAATTGAAGGTCAGATAAAGAGCTTCACAGATAAGAAAAAGCTAAAGGAGTTCATCACCACCAAACCAGTATTATATGAAATGCTGAAAGGTATTCTTTAAGAAGAGGAAGAAGAAAAAAGTAAAGATAAAAATTATGAACAACAAATACATATCTATCAACAAGTGAACCTAAAAATCAAGCGAATTAAAAACCTGAGGAACAGAATAAACTGGTGAATATAATAGAATCAGGGGCATAGAAAGGGAGTGGACTGATAATTCTCAGGGGGAAAGGGGTATGGGGGTGTGCAGGAAGAGACTGGACAAAAATCATACACCTGTGGATGAGGACAGTGGTGGGGGGAGGGGGAGGTAAGGGCAGAAGGTGGGGTGGGAACTGGGTGGAGGGGAGCTATGGGTGGAAAAAGGAGAAACAATTGTAATAATCTGAATAAAGATTTATTAAAAAAAAAAAAAGAAAGAGAAGACATTTCCTATGGGAGGACAATCATTTCTCTGGCTTGGATGCTGTGCTTGTAATCACCCCAACCTCATTTGAGCCCCATTGAGGCCCCCTCTCATCTTGGGGATATTGCTTTCCACCTAGATGGCGGCCCCAGATCTGTGCCTTCTCTCATTCTGCACTATTTTATCACAGCAATCTTTTCAAAACTCAGCTCTAACCACTGCCGCTGCTACTTGAAACCCTCAGCTCCATCTTGGGCTCTAGTCCTAATGCTTCATTCTTCTGTGTTTTTGTCCACAGCTGTCTTCTCACTCCCTGTTCTCCCTGTGGGAGATCAATGTATTTATTGCTATGGACAAGATAGTGACTCCTGAAATGTACTCCTGCAGCCTTGCCCTGTCTCCAGAGCATTAGACTCACACACCTACCAGACATCTCTGCTTGATGCTCCTTAACCTCAGAGCTGCACACACTTGTCCATGACTCCCAGTCCACCCACCATGTCTCCTGCCTGGATCTCAGTGTGGGGAAGGGTATCCATCAGCTACGGAAGCAGGATCCTGAGAGGCACCTTGATCTCGTCTGTGGCAGATCTGGTCTCCTTAACATCTCTCAGACCAGCCCTGTTCCCGTGTCACTCCATTACTTGCTGGTGGCCTTCCCCTCTTCTTTTCCAGCTGCAACAGCTTCCAGCAGCCTGGACTTCCTGTCTACTGTCTCACAATTCTCCAGTCCACTTTCACAGCCAGCCAAAAGCACTACCGGAAAACAGGAAGGCAAAGAGTCTCTCCTCAAGCTCCTCCAGGGCTTTCACCCAACCCTGCTTACCTTCCATCTTCATGTCCCACCCGTCTGCCCTGGCTTGCCATGCTTCATCCATCCAGAACTGTGTGACTTCCAGAGGGGCCATGAGGCTATGTATCTTGTCTTTGACCTTGGTACCTGCTCTTTCTTCTGTCTTCAAGGATTCCCCAGCCATCCACCCACCCACCTCTGTCTAGTATGACTTAAGTCTCAAACAGCACCTCCTCCAGGAAGCCTTCCTTGCCTACTCCACCATGTGTCCCCTTACAGCTTTTACCCCACTACAGCTATAGTCATGTCTCTTTGTCTATGTTCCAACTGAACAAAGAAGTACTCAAGGGCTCAGTGTCAGTTAGTTCTTGACACAAGGCTAGAATTCAGACCTATGTTTTAGAAACCCCTGCCCTCTCCAAGACAAACTCTATTTTCAGCGGAGACTTGGGACTTAGTAAAACCACAGAGAGAATTCTTACCAAGTGCTCTGTATATAAACAACTACCTCCCTCCAATTTTAGGAGTGCCACTAAACATCTCAGAGCCCAAACAAGGACAGCTGTGGGCTCACACAAGTAGGGGCTTGGTCAGGGCCTCTGTAAGGGCGAGGGGAGGGAACTGTGTTCTTTGCCCCTGTGCCCACCTCCAACAGAATTTCAGTTCTGAGCTTTGCCAGAGCATCTCCAGGACCCCGTTGCGGCGCCCTCTAGTGGTCATGGTGCTCCACAGAAGGTGAGGAATTCGGGAAGGCGTGTGCGCCTTGTGAGCACCAACCCCTGCACCCCAGACCCCTAGCCTCCTGGCATTTAAATCCTGGGTCACAGGAGGCCTCGGCCCAACTGTCAAGAATCAGGCTTGATTGCTTTTTGAGCTACAGTGCGACGAGGTGGAAAGAGCGGGCGTGGGAGCCAGGAGACCCTGCTCTGCCACTTAGTGCTGGTTGTGGCCCTATGGTCACCGAGCCTTGCTATAGAGGGGGCAGGTCCACCTTCCTGGCAAGGCTGCTGTGAGGGGAAGTGCTCTCTTCAAGGGGTCTGGCATAGAACAGTGTTCAATAAACCTCAGATCTTATGTCACTGGGACTGGCCAGGCTGGTGCTTGAAGCATTTATTCATGGGAGAAGAAATGTGCCATGCAGCTGGTAACATAGGCCTCCCTCCCATGAATGGGTGCTTGGTAGGAGGGAAACACCTGGCCAGCGTTGGAATTGGCCTTGGCTCACTGAGGCACAGAGAGACCCGGGAAGCCATAAGACGATGGGCTTTCCCTTCTTTAAGGATGATGTTCAAGAAGGCAACTCCTACCTTGGGCAACCAGAAGGTTGCCCTGAATGAGTTGATCCTGGAAGTCACTGTCCTCGCCTTGCCCAGGGTCTGGATAACTAACCAACTCTGGGTAAGTGGCCAGAGGTGGGAGGAGCCACAATGAACTCCCAAGACAGGCCTCCAGCAAGTTTCCAGCGTTCCAGACCATCACTGTGGCATCCCCATAGCCACTAGCCACAGGTGCTATGGAACACTTGAAATGTGGCTAGTGCAACTCAGGAAGGGATTTTTGTGGTTGTTGCGAATCTTCACCCCAGGGTATTTTTCTATTGATTTTTAGAGAGAGTAGAAGGATGGGGGAGAGACAAAGAGAAACATCGATATGAGAGAGACACATCAATTGGCTGCCTCCCACACATGCCCTGACTAGGGCTGGTGATTGAGCCTGCAACCAAGGTACGTGCCCTTGACCAGAATCAAACCCAGGACCCTTCAGTATGAGGCCCAACGCTCTATCCACTGAGCCAAACCGGCTACGGCAGAAACTGATTTTAAGTTTAATTTTGTTTCATTGAAATTTGAAGACTGATACCCAATTCAGTTATAGGAAAGCTTTTAAGTATATTTGAAACAAACTGAGGATGTGAATCTACTTTCTCAACTGTAAATTTGACAAAATCTAGACAGACCACATATTTTGGATAAAAATTTAATATTTGAATTGGGCTGTAGGTGTAAAATTCTCACAGGACTTCAAAGATTCAAATATCTCAATTTTTTTCTAAATATTTACAGATGAAAAACTATTTTGGACCTATTGGGCTAAATAAAATATATTGTTGATTAATTTCACCTGTTTCATTTTGTTTTTCCAATATGGCTACTAGAAAATCTAAAGCTACATGTGTGCCTGGCGTTAGGTTTCTCTTGAGCAGGGCCGGTTTCGTTTTGCTCGAGGTCTTGTTCCTTCCGACCGCCCACTCAGGCCCAGGCCTTTGGCCGGCTTCTCCATCTCGCCTGCTTTGGTTCTGGCACATGTTCAGACCAGACCAGGCGTAGAGGCTGAAGTGAAACCCACTCCTGTCAGGGAGCAAGGGGCTGGGACGGCTATCCCGGCAGCCAGGACTTCTGAAGCCGGCAATATACCTGGGGTGTAGGTGGTCAGGGTGAGAGTAGTTTGGGGTTGGGGCAATGATCCGAGGCAACACCCCACTCTGAGAAGACCTTGATAATCAGTGAGGGAGAGAAGAAAGTCAGGGTGACAAGAAAGGGACCGAATGTCTACAACCAGGACTCAAAATGAGGGTCCTGGTTCTGTCTGGGATAAGAGGGGTTTGTTGAGACCACAGGTTGGGGGCACAGCCCTTGGCCCTTTTGCAGGTTTGCCTTGGTTTTGGCTTGACAACCTAGGAACTCCTCTTGCGTGGTTAATCTTGGAGACAAATACTTTTGAGAAGAGAGAAACTGACACAAATATTATAAGGGGCTCTCTGAGAATCAGTTAAGGCCATTTTATCGCATGAAACATATGCGTGTGCACAGGCAAACATATACTCCCTGTTAACTACCAAGCTGAATACTATCTTTTTAAAAAATCTCTTTTTAAATACTTTCCAACCCCAGCAGGTAAAGTTGCAGAGATGTCTCTCAGGGCAGGGCTGGCTGACGTTTAGGCTAAACTATTTCAGAGCTTCCCACCATTTGCCCAGAAGCCCCGCTCCCCAGGGCTCCTGGAAGGAGCACCTCAAGACAGAAAAGGGAAGAGCCATTGTGTTTGTATTAGACAGCAGTGAGGCACTGTTTGGTTTTATTAAGTCTAAGGAATCATCGATTCAAGCCAGAAGCGGTACAACTGCCATGTTAGAAAGATTAGTACCAAGAGCCCAGACTGTGACCTGACGGAGGCCCCTGGTCAATGGCTCCAGGCATCACTAACCTAATCAGGGGCCTCCACTCTCAGACAGGCCCACCCCAGCGTTCAGGTCTTGTAATGGTCACTGGGGAGGAGGCCCAACACCAAGGTCCATCCAGCACCCAACTCTTCTGTCTGCTAGACAAGAGAAAAGGACGGTGCTTATCTTAGCCATGTGCCACAGAAGCCAAGAGGGGCCTGGAAGGATGTCAGTCCAGTCTTTATCAGTTGGGAAGCAGAACCCAATCTCAGTCAAGAGAGACCCTCTCTCTTCAAATATTCACAGGAAATACTGAAAGTGATGAAAAAATGTGCACACCACCCTTTATACCAGAGGCTTGCAAACTCAAATGCCCACCAGGACCAGGACCAGGCAGGGGGCCTATATCAGTGAAGTGCAGTAGAGGGGAGGGTGGGAGAATGAGAAAGGGGCTCAAGTGTGTGGGGGTGGAATTACAGCAAAATGAAGATGACGGCACACCCATCCCCTCTCCCCGAAAACAAGCATTTTATGTGCAATCTCTCAAGTTTCACATATTGGCAACAAACTCCTGAGTTTTTAAATACAGCGGAGGCTTCTGCCTTTCAACTTCTGCCTTAGACTTTTCTACCTTCCCCCACCAAATAATAACATTCTAACCAAAACATTACAAAGAAATTAATGGATAAATAGAAAAATACAGCAGCTTCAACAATCCCAGTCCCCATATTTTACAACAACATCAACAGTCATTCATTGAGTTCATGCTTGGGCAGAAGGTAGTCCATTGGGTGCTTCTATTGGAGAGATACTTCTGCATTATTAAAATGGTACATGCTGTCAAACCACCTCAAATTAAGATGTCATCCTACCTGCCCTCACACCAATAGGGATTAGGCTCCCTGTCGTAGAGAAGAAACTGAGGCACAGAGCAGCGAGGGTCCTCTTTAACCTCACAGAGCCCCTCAGCCACAGGTTTGCCACTCCACATTTTGGCACTGTCACAGTTATTTTGGCAGAAATAACTCAAGGAAGTTATGCAGCACCTGCCAGAACGCTGGGCAAAGAGTAGGCACAATTGCATGTCTGCTGAGTGAGTCACGCATGAATGAATGAATTTAACTACTTCCCTTAGGTAGTACTTCCTACCAGGGAAAATCAGGAGCTGTCCTTGCCATTCCAAAGACTGGATTTCTCCTGGCAGGCCAGGAAGACAAGGGTGGTAATGCAGAGTTCCTTCTCTGAGTGAACAGATGGTCTTCCTGGCTTTTAAGGGAACGTCATTGACCCTGTCGACTCATAACCAGAGAAAAAAGGATTCAGGCACTCGGCACCTCTGGGCTGGGTGGGTTTTGACCTTGGGTTAGGACCTGAGATTGAGAGCAAGCCCTATGCCCTTGTGTTAATCCATAATTCAACTTTTCTTCTGTTTGGTGCCTTATTCTCAAAAGAACTTGGCACAGAAAGTCAATGGCAACATGAGGAAGAAAGAGCGCTCTTTCTTCTCATGGCTGTGCAAGGCTATTTCTGTCCTGGGCCAGCAGCACACAGAGCATCTTGCTCTGGCCCCCAGGCCCCCAGGCCCCCAGACCCCCAGGTGGCAGTGCAGTCTTTATTCTGGCTTGCTCAGGAGCTGAGCTCCCAGGAACCCCAACCCTCTCTGCTCTGGAGGACTCTTCCTAGAATTTGACAAGGGGAAGAGATTGGCTCATTCATTTTCTCAAAGGTGCCACGACTGGCATTTTGAGTGGAACAATTCAGTTTTTGGAGCTTGCCCTACACAATACGAGATGTCCAATAAATGCCAGGGGCGCCCCACAGCCACAGTGAACCTTAGAGTGCGCACGCACGCGCACACACGCACGCACACACATCTCCAGTGCTGCATGCAGGTGGGTAGCCTGGCCTCTGGTTGCGTGACAGGTCTAAGATCTCCCCTCTTCCTGTTTGATAACTCCTGGTCCAGAGTTCTTTCCAGCTGCATGTGAAGTGATGGATGCTCATGCACACGACCATGGGATGCCACAGCACCACAGAGCCTCAAAGTAAGCCGCCATCTGTCTCAATGGCATAAGAAACCAAGGTGCAGAGAGAAAAAACAACCTCACTGTGACCAGAGTCACCAAACTGGAGGTGGGGGAGGGACCAAGTTCCCAGAGGATACATTTTCCTAGGTCTGGCTTAGCTGAGTAAGTCGAGCTGCCTGGCTGGTAACTGTCAATGCAGCAGTCCCCTGGAAGGTGGGGCTTCATAGTGACTGCAATCCCAGGGTCAACGTGGAGGCCTGGGGGCTCAGTGAGGAGCTGCAGCAGCCCCGGGGTCCAGACTTCATCTGGAGTCTCCAGCTGGCTCAGCAGGAGTGTGGGCAGCTTCCGACCCCTTTCCAGGATCCTCACAGTCTCCGTTGGGAAGTATGACTGTCAGCGCCAGCTCCTCCTCAGGTTCTTGGAAGTTACCTGAAACACAAGAGAAGGAATCAACCAATCAGAAGATAGAGTCTATGAGTGAGTAAGCTAGGAACCAAAGGAAGGAAATTGGCCCCAGTGGCTATCTACTCAAAAAACCACAGCAAAATACATATCAAAAACCTTAAAAATGTACATGCCCTTTGACCCAGCAATTCCACTTCTAGGATTTTATCCTAAGGAGATAATTAGGAATAATTAATGGAAATGCTGCAGTGATCTTGCTACCAGACTATGGATGAAACAACACGAGGATGGCCCCTCAGAGAGAAGGAAAGAACCTGAGTCCTTGGTGGGGTCACTGGGACCCTGAATCAACTGGCCCTGATGCTGAATTCACTTAGACATTCTTTAGGTGAGATCATGAGTGCCCGTGCTGCTTGTGCTAATTGAGTCACGGTTTCTTCATCTGTAACTGAAATCAGTTACATCCTAACTGATTTGAAGTCCAACAAAGGGATTGAATGAATTAACTGGCTCACCCATATAATGGGATTCAGGTATTCAAAATGATGTCTAAAGTTCCATAAAACTACACACACACACACACACACACACACACACACACTGAAAGTGAAATTGGGAAATCTGAATATCAAGATCTGTGGATTGTTTCAATGTCAATATCCTAAAATGATGATGGAGAGGTCAAAGCTAACATTTTTTGCAATTAAATTTTTAAAATACCTGATGCAGATTTTATATACTATATAGAAGCAAATTTATTAAAATTTAAATAGTACAAGGAGATATAGACAGATGGTGGGTAGAATGGGTCTACTCCAAATATGAATGTGTATTTACCTTTGAGTGATGGGATTAAGTGAATGCTTTATAAATATTTGTGTTCCTTCTTTTGTTCTTGTTGAGCTTTCAGATAGGTAGAAGTCTCAGGTGGCCTCAAAGATTCCCACCCTTTGCTATACTCATCCTGCATAATCCCCTCCCTTGAGTGTGGGTGAGACCTGTGAGTATGATTCGATAGTTACTCCCTTGTTTGGGCACCTTATATGACAAAGGTGATGGAGTGTCACTCCTGTGATTATGTTACATTGTAGGAGCCCGAGGAGTCCCCGCCGACAGAAGGAGCACCTGCCTGTGAGAGGAGGGAACTCTCAGAGCTGATAGTTAGCAAGAAGGCAGGGCCCTCAGTCCTACGGTGGCAAACAAATGAATTCTGCCAACAATCAGATGAACTTGAAGGAGGACGCAGGCTCCGTCAAGGCACGAGCCGGCCCACACTGAGGCAGCTTTGGGAGCCCCTGAATGGAAGGCCCCACTAAGCTGTGTCCTGACCCTGACCCTTGGAAAGTGTAAGAGGATAAATGGGTGTTGTTTTAAGCAGCTAAATTTGTGGTAATTTGTTACTAGCCAATAGAAGACTGATAACATCAAGTAATGACTTTTTCTTTTTAAAGAGACACAAGAGAAGTTCATTTTAAAGCACTACTCACTTTTTTCTATAACAAAACTATACTATTCAGTACACTCAGGGGTTGGGATCATGTACATTCAACGGGTTACAACCTGCTTCCCTGAGAACAGTCAGGCGCCCCATAACGACATTTTGGTCCACGAGGTTATAATGGAGCGGAAAAACTCCTATTGCTCCGAAGCAGAGGAGCAATAGGCTATCCCTAGGCATGCAGCAGGCTATGCCATCCAGGTTTGTGTAAGTGCACTCTATGACGTTTGCACAGTGACAGAATCACCTAGGATGCATTTCTCGGATCGTATCCTTGTAGTTAAGCAGGAAACAACTGTCAGTCCTCTCTGGGCCACAGCAAACTCAGCCTATGGAGTACCTCTGTGGATCTCACTATCTTTCTTTTCCTTCTCCCTCGCCTCCCCTTAGCAGCCTGATGATTCTACCTTAGAAATGGCTCTGGGCTGGTGAGCTCCTTCCTCTCCAATCCAACACTGCCCCCCCTTGGGCCAGGCCTCTCATCATCCCTCCTGGGACTATGCAGTCCCCTCCTAGCTGGGTCTGCTTCTGGTGGCTCCCTGCTCCTCCAGTCCACTCACCTCTCTAAACACAGCTCTAGTCTCCACAGCCTTTGCTCAGAAATCGCCAGTGTCTCAACTTTCTGCTTCAGCCTCAGCTCTCAGCCGTCTCCTTCTGCACCTCACCCCTGGCACTCTTGACAGGGGTCCCTTTTCGGAGCATGACATTATGCTATTAAGCCTTTGTTCATGATGCTCCCTCTTCAAATCTTCCCATTTCTGGCTAAGACAATCCCCTGACTCCCGCCCCCTACCCCCTCACTTGCTCTGTGAGACCATGGGTCTGACTCCACTTGCCTTGCCATGTCAACGGCCTACACTGCCTTCACTAGGCAGAGACTCCTGGGGCTAGAGCCCTGTTGATCAAGCCTGTGTGCTGGCTCCTGGTGGCCGGGGCACCTCACACTGCTCCCTCCCTCTCTGAACACATAGCCAGTGCTCCATGGATGTCAGTACTCTCTCTCCTTAAGGTCCCTGTGCATGTGACCACTGTCTTAAACCTGAGTCCAGGAGCAGGAAGCAACTCACTCACCCTGAGCGGGACCACGGGGGGAGGTGGTGGCATACGGGTCCTTCCCCCGGCTCCAGGGACCCCAGGAGAAGCACGCCAACAGTGCCGGGAGGCCGGGTCTCTCCCAGGCTCCTTCTGCTAAAAGGAACACAAAGTCCCAGAGGCCGCAGGTCACATGGTGCTTGACACAACCGAGAGGTTTTCAGTTAAGCAAACCAAGAGCTTCAACTATTAACTGCCCTCGTTTCAACTGTCTGATTAAAAACAAGGATTCTGATTTGCAAAAGGGGGTGGAGTTTTTGTACTTGAGAAAAAAACCCACCAAACACAAACCCAAACAGCCCTGGCCATACAGCTCAGTTGGCTGGAGCATCGTCCTGTGCACCAAAAAGTTGTGGGTTCGATTCCAGTCAGGGCACAAACCTAGGTTTCAGATTTAATCTCTGGTCAGGGTGCTTTATATAAGGATTGCTTTATATATATTATATCATTTCACCCTCACAAAAACTCTATGACCTAGGTACCATGTTGGGGAAACTACCTTTACAAGAATGACATGATATGAATTACAATTACATAGCACCAAAGAAAATACTCAAGGAGCAGTATTTTCCCTCTGCTTTTTAGTTCAAACTATTTCTTACTATGAAAAGGCTTAATCTTTTAAAATAATCACATACAAAAAAACACTTCTATGTTGATTCTAGTTTCCTTATTATAGGATCACCTAAGTGATTTAGGGATCACTTAAGAGCCCCCAACTATGTGGAATAAGGTAACTGCAATGGAGTTTTTAAACACACACACACAGAACAACTCCAGGAAGCCAAAACAAAATCGGTGTTCATTTTTCTTTACTTGGGGCTTATTTACTCTTAATTTGCACCCAGTTCTAGAAGACTGGATTCCTAGTTTTTCAACTCAATGGCAACTGGATTAGGCATAAACTGGGTAAGAGGGAAGGCATGTCAAGAGGCAGGCAATCTAAAAGTATAAGAATAACCATGAGGTAGTGAGGAAGGGGACTGGGAGACTTAAAAAAGCCATACGCAATTGCTAGGAAAACCTTAGCATCATGAATGTGTGAGTGATGCTGCCCACTGCAAAAGCCCAGACAAAATTAGTGGACAAATAAATTAGTGGACAATAATCACGCTCATGACCTGTAGTCATTAGTAAAAGGTTTCATATTATTTAGTGTGTTTTTATAAAAGTAGAAATGAGTTGAATGCAGTAGAGATCAATTCAGTGTTTGAAAAGACGTAAGGGTTCTGCATGCCAGGCAGGTAATGGGAAATGGGAATAGAGTGGTGATTAAACTCATAAGGAAAAGTGACAAAACCATTGGTAAGAAACTA
Organism: Corynorhinus townsendii; assembly: GCA_026230045.1. Classification (NCBI taxonomy): domain Eukaryota; kingdom Metazoa; phylum Chordata; class Mammalia; order Chiroptera; family Vespertilionidae; genus Corynorhinus; species Corynorhinus townsendii. The sequence goes on along the minus strand of JAPDVU010000005.1, from coordinate 31,422,722 downwards.
GAGAGTGGAGGTAAATTTTGGGATTTCATTTTTGAACTTGTAAAGGAGTAAAAGAGATCAGGGAAGACTTCTTGGAGGAGAAAGTCCAGTTCTGAATGATGAAATGGGGTTGGTCAGGTGAGGAGGTGGAATGAAAGAAAAGGCCTTAAAAAAAAAAGAAAGAAAGAAAGAAAGAAAAAGCCTTTACGGCTTTCATTCCAGGCAACAGCAATGTGTATACAAAAGCTTAGGAGGCCAGAGCAAGCTTGTCTTTGGGGAATTAAAAGCTATTTCCTGGGTAATGGAAGAAACTAAGGGCTCAGAATTTTCCAGGTACCAGCTCATTGGGGGTGGGGGAAGGTTGAAAATTTCCTCCCATGGGGCCAGGTCACCAATCAGAATGACAGTCCACCTCAGGACGTTCCCTGTCTTTCAGGATGCAGGTTGTGGAGTTTCAGATGCAGCAGAAAGGGCTGTGGGCATGGGGCGGGGGGGGGGGGGGGGGGGGGGGAGGTTAGGGCAGGTACCTACAGCTAGAGATGGATGGCCTCCACCTAGCAGGCCAGGCTGGCAGGTAGGTCTGTGACATTTGTGACATCAGAGGTACCAGGTCTTCTTGCTGGAACAGCCCCCCCCCCCCCCCCCAAGTCTGGCACCTTCGGGTTGCTGATTAACACAGCAGTGTCCAGATAGGCAGAGCACAGCAGCCTCTGTCTTCAAAAGAAAGTTTGGCAGAGAATGGAGGGAAGACCAGAGGGCTTGAAGAAGAGCAGGTGCTGGAGGTGGGGGAAGCAGGGAGTGCAAAGAATGCCCCGGTATCTCCCAGCTTTGCCAGATCCAGCTATACTTAATGTCTGTATTTTAATCCGAGGACACTGGAAAGCTCCTGGAAAACCTTGTGTACCAGGAGGGTGGAGCTTCTGACTCCTCTGTGGATGGCAGCAGAAAAAGACCCTCACTCTGCTCCCCAAACTGCAGGAGAGAGTGAAGGGAAGGGAGGTGGCACTGCAGTGGCTGCACAACCAGGGCGGGTAGCCAAGAGGGACTAGAAAATTCTGTGTCCTCAGTCAGTTCCTCACACCCTTTCCCCACACCTCCAAGTCCCAGCACCTATTCCGTTTGCCTTCTTCCTATGACCTGCGGCGCTTACATACTGAGCCTCCTCCACCTTCCCACCTTCGCATCCTTCGCTGCGCAGCGTCCTAGGAGCTCCAGGCACCACCAATCCCCTCCCTCCAGTCCTAATTCGGTCCTAATCCCTCCTTGAAATTTGTGCAACCCAAGGCTTTCCCAATTCCTCCCATTCCTCTCCTCCTCCCCTCCCCCCCCCCCCCCCCCCCCGCCCAGCTCCTAGATCTTTGACCAGCCCAGTACAACCCGCTTGCTCCATCAACTTCCCTTGCCTTCTGTTCATTCCCAAGCCACTGTCTCCATGCTTTCAGGATCCTCCCGGGACAAACTCGACCCCTGGCCTAGGGCCTGCTCCGTGCTAGCTGGAAGGACCAATGCTAGGCACCTTCCCTCTCGGGGCCTCAGTTTACCTCGGTGCACCAGGAGGCTGGCCTAAAGAGTTCCAACTTCGGAACCTTGCCCCAGCCACCGCCCACCTGCGCCCACCCGGCCTTGCGCCCCCCCTCACCTGGTCGCGCGGGCCCGGCTGCTTGCAGGGCCCTGGTAGCGGCGGTCTGGACGGCCAGGATGGAGGAGGGGTGGCCGGGGCAGTAGGCGGCCGCCTGCACCGCGCCTCCCACCTGGCGGCTGAACACGGTGCGCAGCAGCGCCTCCAGGAGCCGCAACATCGGCGCCACCGCGTCCTCGGGCCCCGCCTCGGCCACCAGCACCCCGACCAGCGCCGCGCCGGCCACCCGCCGGTCGCGCACATCGCGCAGCATCTCCCGCAGGCGGCGCCGCGGCTCCCTGGCGGCCAGCGACGACGCGCGGCACAGCACGAACACGAGCGTCGAGTGGATAGCGCGCGCCCTGGCCGTCCCGGGCACCCACCGCGCCCCCAGCGTCCCGGGCCCGGCGCCCTCGGCCACCGCTTCGCCCTGCTTGCCAGAGGCTGGCTCCGGAGGGAACACCGCCCAGGCGAAGTCCCGCAGCAGCGCGCGGCTCTGGTCGCGCTCCCACAGCTCGCCCACCAGCAGCACCTGCCCGCGCCCGCCCGCCGCCTCCAACAGCGCTTGGAAGGGAGGCTCGGGCCGGGCCGCCAGCGCCTCCAGCTCGCGCTCCATGCTCGCCGCCGCTAGCCTTCTGCAGCCGCAGCTGCCGGCCTCTCCGGGCGGTGGCGCCCGACCCCGGGAGGACACGCCCCTGAGGGCTGCGGGGGGCCCGACCCCGGGCTCTCCGCGCTCCGGCCCGCAGCTGGGCTGGTGGCAGGAGCTTTGTCCCCCAGCCCTCTAAGGATGCGCCTCCCCGGGGCCTGTTAGGGAAGGGGGCACTCTGAGCCGTGCGTTCGCTCATCCAGCCACCCAACAAATACTTATTAAGTACCTACTAGATTCAGGATAGCAAAAGGGGGAAATGATCACGTGAACAAATACACCCTCCCAAGTTAGTTTTGAGACCTGGAGCAGATACGTCTGAGGAATCTATATGGTGTTGGGATAGGAATTTGTAGAGCCAAGGCCTGCCCCTAACAGTGCTGCTTTGGGGTGATGGTGGTGGTGGTGGGCACCAGAGAAGGGGGTAAGGAAGTGAGAAAAGCAAGGAAGCAGGGGTTTCTTTTATTACTTCTGTCATTTAAACCCCCCCCCCCCCCCTTGGGGCCTTCAGCATTTAACAAAAAATGAATTGAGGGCTCATTATTTCAACAAATACTTATTACTGGCAGGAATACATTTCCTTTAAGGGTCTAGGTCAGCTTTGTGCAACAGATCATTCTGAGATGTGCTTTACACTATCTGTACTGTCCAATGCAGTAGTCACTAGCCACCCGTGGCTGTTAATGAGCGCGTGAAATCTGGCCAGTGAATCTGAGGAATAGAGTTTTACATGTTATTTTATTTAAATTAAATAGCTACATGTGGCTAGTGGCCTCGTCGTTGCAGTGATGGTCGAGGCTCTTTACTTCCCATCTATTACACCAAAGGCTCTTTAGATCAAGAACCTATTAATACTCAGCTCTCACCTTTACCATAAAACGCTCAAGCTGCTAGTCTAGTTACCCTCTGGTCTGCCTCCTATAGTTACGCTGAATCATCTCTTGGAGAATTTGTATGTCCATTCAATAAAACAAACCTTTGTTGAGCACTTTTTAAAAAATATATAGTTTTATTGATTTCAGAGAGGAAGGAAGAGGGAGAGGGAGAGAGAGATAGGAACATCATTGATGAGAATCATTGACTGGCTGCCTCCTGCATGCCCCCAACCCGGGAACCCGGGCTAATGCCCTTGACCCGAATCGAACCTGGGACCTTCAGTCTGCAGGCCAACGCTCTATCCACCGAGCCAAACCAGCTAGGGCAGGCACCTTTTGTGTGTAAGCAGTGGGGATTCAAAGATGCACAAGTAGTCTTGCCCTAAGTCTGATCATCCAGCAGTCGTTTTAGCCAATGTTTAGGGAAAGGATCCTATATTTTTGTTAACATGACCTCTTGCCTCTGTGTACCAACTTTGCCCAGGGCGGAGATCCAGAAGTTTGGGTGGGAAAAGCCCAAGAGTAGAAGCAAGAAGCCCTGGACTGAACTCAGGGATGGATTCCAGCACCTGCTCAGTGATTCAGTCACTCAACCTATATTTACTGAGGATCACATCTGTATTCAAGGCAGCTGGATGGCAGAGGGCCAAGGAAGGAACAAAAATCAGATTGACTTGAGATTTCTTAACAGCAACACTGGACTTAAGATAGTTGAATAATATTTAAAACTGAGTTTTGATTTCTAGTTAAATTATCAGGTATTCAAAGGATGGGAAGGTTTATCACAATAGAGTCCCTCTTTGAAAACACTGTTAGAGAAAGCACTCCAACATGAAGAGAAATCAATACTATAGGTGTGCTCAACAATAGTGAGAAGAATTATATCACTTGTTTTTGTTTTTTTAAATATACTTTTATTGATTTCAGAGAGTAAGGGAAAGGAAGAGAAAGATAGACACATCAATGATGAGAGAGAATCATTGATTGGCTGCTTCCTGCTTGCCTCCTACTGGGGATTGAGCCCACAACCCGGGCATGTGACCTGCCAGAAATCAAACTGTGGTCTCATGGTTCATACGTCCACGCTAAACCACTGAGCCATGCCGGCTGAGTAACTCACTTGTTTAAATGATGCTTGCCTAAGGAAATGGTGCAGGGCAGTGCCAGCAAAGTACAGCCTGACTGGGCATAAGTGGAGAGGGTGGCAGAGCCAGGGGAGTCCCACCAAGTGAATGGAAAGGGATTGACCCTATAGAAGTCACCTCTTTGAGGAAGAGAAGAAGACAGCAGCTAACTAGGGAAGAACTTTCAGAGGTGCTGTTATTTTTATACTTTCTTGCAAGGCTTGTCTAAAACCCACATGCTCTGTCTCTATTCTCTGACTCTAAATTTCCAGGTTAACAATTCCAACTTTTCCAGTGATGGGATAGAGGATGGATCAGAGAGGGGGTGGGTGTTAAACAAAGGTCAGAGTCCAGGGCCAGTGAAGTTTATCTTTACCCTCATTATTTACATGGTGAAGGTTCAGGTATTAATTAACAGGAAACCACAAAGACCTTAAAAAAAAAAAAAAAAGACTGTATGCCAACAATATTTTTTTCCTTCTCTCTGTCCATGACCTAGAAAATATCATAATACAAATAGACCTTTCTGATTTCTCTGGTTTTCAACAGAGATATAAAGTGAAACTAGGATTTCTGAAACAATTTGCTTCTTTATGTTCACTTAAGCAGAATGTGGTAGGAAGAGAACTGATTTGGAAAACAAGGAATAACCTTTGTCTCGTGGCTGGTACCTCGTCCTTTCTCCTCTTTCATCCTATTCTCCTTCCCGTCTTCCTTCCCCTTCCCCATCTCTCCCCTTACCTCCTCCCCCTTCTTTCCCTTCTCTTCCTTCTCATGTCCCTACCTTTGACTTTTTTCATCACTCTTTCTTTTCTTCTTTCCTAACTTTCTCTTCTCCCTCCACACTCCCTCTTCTCCCCTAAGACAATTGTTCTGGGAGCTACAAAAAATGTGGGATTTGGGGAGATTTTATGGGCATCCTGGGGAGCCAGATAATGGGAGAAAGATCTTTTTTAAAAATATGTATTTTATTGTTTTTTTACAGGAAGGAAGGGAGAGGGATAGAGAATTAGAAACATCGATGAGAGAGAAACATCAATCAGCTGCCTCTTGCACACTCCCCACTGGGTATGTGCCCACAACCAAGGTACATGCCCTTGACCGGAATTGAACCTGGGACCCTTGAGTCTGCAGGCCGACGCTCTATCCACTGAGGCAAACCGGTTAGGGCAGGGAGAAAAATCTTAAAAGCAAGGGAGACCCTGCAAGGGAAGAAAATTGAGGGAGCTTCCAGGTAGCACCCCAGCCACCCTCTGTGCTTATGCCCACCCAGGCTGTACTTTGTTGGCCCCCCACAGAGGAATGAGGCTGGGCTGGGGTGAGGTATGGCAGGAAGCTTAGGACTGGCTCTGACAAGGGCCGTGTTCTGGCTGCTAGATGACCAAACAAGGCCCCACTGTGCTATGAGTTCAGTTCCCTGCAATGGAGGCAGAAAAATTTCCCCTTCTTCCTTTCTAGGTTCTTTGGCTGTTCTAATAATAAAAAGGACATAAGATAAATTAAGAGGAGAAAAACTAATTTAATTACATATATACAGGAGCCCACACAGAGGTGAGACTCAAAGGCAATTGAGGCATGTAAGCCACCCTCAGCTGAGGAAAGGGGTAGGGGCCTGGGCTTCACGGGGAAGGCGGGCCATTCACAGGAAGATTAGTGGAATGGATGTTTGGCAATCAGCTATTTTCCCTGCTAAGCAGATTTTTTGTCAGATACAAACTATGTTATCTCCGATAATAGCTCTCTTACTGGTACAGGCCCACTGTCTGAATTCTTTTAGGCAGTTAGGGGGAAGTAAAAAGGCTTTCCTGAGTCTGCTGTGTCTTGATGGCTTTGGGCTCAAAATCACCCACATGCCAAAGAGACCATTTTGGGGTGGGATAGTCTGCTCCCCTTCCCTGTCTCCCGGCAGGTTCCCTTCAGGGCACTGGGACTGCGGATCTCTGTGACAGCTGGTGCTCAAGTGGGGGTCAAGCATCTCAATTCTACCTGAACTTTAAGGGTTTAATGATGGTTTGTTAAGATGGGTGGGAGGAAACGCTGGAAACCGTAGGCCCTGGCTTAAGCACTACTGTATCCTTGCCCAGCGCAGGATGGGCCAGTGGTATTAGGAGGAGATGTGGGTAGCTCCCTAGGGCACACCTGTACTGGATGAGGGAGTTGGGGGACAGGGGGCAATCCTCCATCAGCAGACACCTATATTCAGATCATGCTTGAGACATCCTACCCCATCCTACCTCCACCCATGCACCAAGGGTCATGTGGCAGGGGACCGGGAGGAACACTGCAAGAACCTCTATGCAAAATGGGGGTCCAGCCAGTTCTGCTTGGCATCCAGGAGCAGGTGATAAGCTCTCCAGAGCAGGAACAGCACCTCTACATCTTCAGCCCAGCACAGCGTTGGCAAAATGCAGCCTCAGCATGCAAACTTGGAAAGGGGTCTGCACCTGCCACCCTGCTCATGGCCTCAAGGTGACTTCTTGGGGACCTGGCAGCATCTGAGTCTCTGTGGAGCAGGGAGGGGAACAGGAGCACATGGTGGTGACCTTGAAGCCACTCAACTTGGTCCTCCTTTAAAATCGCCTTGGTTGGGTCAAGTTAGAGCCTCTCCAGAGAATGGCCAGGAAGTGGCATGGTCTCTAAGAGCTGAGTGGGGGCTTCACTGTGTCCATGGTGTGGACCTGGGGGTCCCCACTCACCATGGCTCCCTGCCCCCCTACCTACATGTCTCATTCTTGCACATTCTGCAGGCTCTAAGTCCCTGGGTGATGAGATATAGGAAGTATGCATACTTGGGGGATATGAACAGTGTGATCACTGTTCACAAGGTGCCTGACATCCTATATAATAAAAGGCTAATATGCAAAGCGACCGAACAGCAAATGACCAGTTGCTATGATGCACACTGACCACCAGGGGGCAGATGCTCAACACAGGAGCTGCCCCCTGGTGGTCAGTGCACTCCCACAGGGGGAGTGCCACTCAGCCAGAAGCCTCTCCTGCCTCCACAGCAGCGCTAAGGAGCAGCTGAGTGGTAAGCCTGCCTCTAAGGAGTAGTGAGACAAGTGTAAAGGAGTGAGCAGGTCCCGAGGATCAGGCATAAGCTGGCAGGCAGACATCCACTGAGGGGTCCCAGACTGGGAGAGGGTGCAGGCTGGGCTGAGGGATGCCCCCCCCACCCCCCGCCACTCCCAGTGCATGAATTCCATGCACTGGGCCTCTAGTATTCAATATTAATCTCCTGATAACACTACCTGCTCAGGTCAGCTCCCCACCAGTGCCTCTCCTGCTGAGAGACCAATCAAGGATTCAGTCAGAATGGGTTCAGCAAATGCCTACTTTCTTATACCTTCATGTAATCGTCCTTATGCTCCCTCCTCAATTCCAAATGCTGAAGAAGCTGCAAACTGTCATTCTAATGAAGCATTTTTTTTTTTTCAGTCTGTTGAGATCTTGCTTCCAAATGAATTATTTGTTTGGCTCAAGTAAAATCTTCCAAAATTCTTTATAAAGAATTATGACACAAATTAGACACAGTCTCTTCTCTACGTTCACAGCCCATAACACAGTACATAGTGTCCTGACACCCGCTGTTCTCCCTGGACCATATATTCTGGATATACTTTGATGTCAACATCTATGGTCTGACATTGTCGTTTCAAAAAACCAAGTAGTTCTATGTATATGATTAACTATACTTTATTTTAACCAGTGCCCTAGTGTTGTGAACTTTTATGCAATTATAAAAAGCATTCCTGTGCACAACCTTACACATACAGACCTTGCACTAGTCTTATGACTTCAAGATCTCTTACATCATCCTCAAATGCACCAGTGTAGAAAAATGGCCCCAAGTCACTCATAATCTTTCTGCTAGTTCAATGACTTCAGCTGTTCTTGGGTAATCTTTGTTTTAATTGCTTTTATTTTTTAAATGTAATTTTATTGTTTAAAGTATCACAAATAGTAGTACATATATCTCCTTTTTTCCCCATTGACTTTCCTCCAGCCTCCTCTACCCCCTGGCACATGCCCTCATCCCACCCCCACCCCCCCAGGGTCTTGTGTCCATTGGTTGTGCTTATATGCATGCATACAAGTCCTTCGGTTGATCTCTTTCCCCGCCTCCCCAACACTCCTCAGCCTTCCTGCTGTAATTTGACAGTCTGTTAGATGCTTCACTGCCTCTGTATCTATCTTTTTATTCATCAGGTTATAATGTTCTTTATTTTCCATAAATGAGATCATGTGGTATTTTTCTTTCATTGCCTGGCTTATTTCACTTAGCATAATGCTCTCCAGTTCCATCCATGCTGCTGCAAATGGTAAGAATTCCTTCTTTTTTATAGCAGCGTAGTATTCCATTGTGTAGATGTACCATAGTTTTCTAATCCACTCATCTGCTGATGGGCATTTAGGCTGTTTCCAAATCTTAGCTATTGTAAATTGTGCTGCTATGAACATAGGGGTGCATATATCCTTCCTGATTGGTGTTTCTAGTTTCTTGGGGTATATTTCTAGAAGTGGGATTATTGGGTCAAATGGGAGTTCCATTTTTAGTTTTTTGAGGAAACTCCATACTGTTCTCCACAGTAGCTGCACCAGTCTGCATTCCCACCAGCAGTGCATGAGGGTTCCTTTTTCTCCACATCTTAACCAGCACTTGTCAAGTTTGTTGATTTGTTGATGGTTGCCATTCTGACAGGTGTGAGATGGTACCACATTGTTGTTCTGATTTGCATCTCTCGGATAATTAGTGACTTCGAGCATGTTTTCAGATGTCTCTTGGCCTTCCTTCTGTCTTCTTTTGAAAAGTATCTATTTAGGTCCATTGTCCTTTTTTTTAATTGGATCATTTATCTTCCTTTGTTATGTTGTATGAGTTCCCTGTATGTTTTAATTGCTTTTAAATCAAAATAATCCTTATGCCAAAGTGGCTTATTTTGGAGTGGCATTTTCTGCCACCCTTCACAGGTCTGGGTGCTGTTGGTAGCCCTCTTATAATCACAAGGAGAGTCAGTCTCAGTCTGACACTGACTTAATGGAAGGCAGAGTGGGGAGAAATAAAGAAATGAGATCTTTGGAGTAAGCCCACCTTAAAGACTATTCTAGCTGTAGACTTCACAGGCCATGAGACATTGTTTCCCATATTGTCCAAGCCATATGGAGCTCTTCCCTGGAAATGAGTCTGCCTAATATCACAGCCAATATTCATAGTACTATGAGTCAGCACTATGGTGAGCCCCACTGTCTCTTTGGTTAATTGTGAAACAGATGATGGGACATCATGCAGCTATTAAAAATGAGATATCGCATGGAAAAATTTCATTGAGAAGTGAAAAGAGCAAGTATCAATTATATGTTATGAAACCCTATGTAATAAAGGCAGGGAAAATGTCCATTTTAACCAAGTAATCTTGGGGGTGTAAAAGTTAGTGAGAGGAGCGGAGGAATCATGTCATTTTCAGTGACCTCAGCATGAGTCTTCTCTGCCGCCTGAGGGAGGAGGGAGGAGGGAAGAGGGAGGAGGGAGGAGGGAGGAGGGAGGAGGGAGGAGGGAGGAGGGAGGAGGGAGGAGAGGGTACCCCTCCTCCAGGTAGGGCCTCTGGGGAAGGAGGGGCACTCCAGGAAACCTGGCTTGAAGTAGAGCCAGAAGCAAGGCAGAAGGGACCTAATCTTTGAAATGCCAAGTCGGGGCTAGGGGAGGAGTGGGGAGGGGTATGTGGGCATAGACAGAAATACAAGGCTTAAAATGCCCAATGCTTATGGACACAAGTCATCCCAATGGGAGTCTGTTTTTCTGGGGAGGGACTGAGACTAGAATCTCCTGGTCCTGTCAGGTGAAGGGCACAGACAGACCCAGGGCCTCTGGGAGGGGAGAGTTGGCTCATGTAGAGACTTTCGCAGGTCACTGGACTGAGGGTCTGATGGGTAACAACTCTGTCTTATTGAGTGCCCAGTCATCCAGGACTGACAGAAGCACCAGCGCAGGGCAGTACTGAATAAAAGACAGAAGGAAGCAAGGCCGAGGTGGGGGTGGGGCACAGGCAGCAAAATGGGGGTTTCACACAGGCACACTCCCAATGGCATGAGGCCCTAGAAACTGTGTTCCCACCTTGCAGTCATCAAGCCTGACTTCACAGCCTGAAGGTCTGCTTTCTGGCCAGTTCCAAGTTTCTCCTTTAAATGTAAATATTATCTTTAAGGGCCTCTAGCCCAGGGAAGTCTTGATCTGCTTAACTGCTTTCAGTGGGAATACGGAACTTGAAAGCGTTGGAAAAGAATCCAGTCTGAGAATTTGCATTTTCAGAAAGCTTTCAATAGAGGGCCAAGCGATGGCGCCTGTGAATGAAGTCTTTCTGTGTTTGCTGCTCCATGTGAACAGTACAGAAAAAGTAAGAGAAAGGAGGCACATTGCATTCCCCGGCAGCTGCGGCTGATGGGGTGGGGGAAGGCCCTTTGCCAAGAGCCAGGGAGGATTCTGGGATGTGTGTGTGGAGTCTCCCCTGCAGGTTTCCTGGGAGCTGGTTAGCATGAGAAAAACATGCATCCTGATTCCCAATACCAAGGACCACTGTTCCGTGCTCTGCAGCCTCCTCTTACCCCAAGGAGTGGTCTTGTGGGAAGGGGGCAGGGTAGTTATGGGAGAGGAAGAACTTTTCCTCTACTCTTCCAGGTTCTTCTGGCTGGTCTAATAATCAAATAAATGTGAAACAGATTAACAAGAGAAAATTGATAGATGAGACAGAGGGCCGGAGACCAGGACACAGGCTTTATTAGAGGAGAAGACCCTGCCGGGCTATCTTCCAGATGGAAAAGAGCACGTGCTGGGGTGAAGGCACCTTTTGAGGGGAGGAAAGGGAAGGGATGGGCCTTCTGGTACTTGGCACACGCTGATTGGTGGTTCATATAAGGCACATAATTAGGGACTTAGAAATCGGGGTTTAGGGTATTTGGCAGGTGCTGATTGGTGGTTCAATGTACAGTCCATATAAGGTGCCTGGTTAGGTGTTCAGGAATGGAGTTTACGTCATTCTCTGTCCATCAGTTGGGGGAAGGGAGGATCTATCAAAAATGACTGCATGTCATTACATATGGAAACCCCACATACATGAGAATCACAGACATGGGAGGTTCAGAGATAGAAAGGGAAAATGGAGTATATATGACATTCTGAGCTAGGGCTGAGGTAAGGCACCTAGGGCTTCAGAGGGGAGGGAGGTCATTCAAAGGACAATAAGAAGAGCAGATGTTCAGTAATTAGAAGTTTGCCTTGCCTTATGAGAAAGGTTATAAAAAGTTATCTCTGGTAATAAATGTTATTATGGACAAGGCCCCACATTTAAATTCTTTAAGGGAGAGGTAAATGTTTCTCCTGAGCCTGCAGGGTCCCAGTTGCCTTCAGCTCAAAAGAACTCACATGCCAATGTGACACGTCTTGGGAGCATGTTCGGAATTCCTTTGTAGCCCAGTGGGCAGTGTTGCGGGCGGGGGGGAGGGGTGGAAGGGGGCGCACGCAGGTGGAGCCTGGAGGAGTTGAGACTCCCTTGCATTAGCCTTGTAGCTGGGACCAACTGGTTCTCTTCCATGGATATGTTTCTTAAAGCAGCCTTGGGGCTACACACCAAGCTAGGAGGTGCCTCAAGGCTTCTCAGTCCCAATCCTTTTGCCAGTTTAGGGCTTGATTCATCCTGGCTTTGGCTAAGAATGCATCTTGGGATGTTGACAAGGGTACATTGCCAGTTCAAATTCCTGCTCCAAGTCTTCATGACTGGCTGTGTGAGGTGTCACAATATATATTATTATCTACATATTATTAATGTACTAGAGGCCCAGTGCTTGAAATTTGTGTATGGGGGTTTGTGTCCCTCAGCCCAGCCTGAACCCTCTCCAATCTGGGACCCCTCGAGGGATGTCTGACTGCCCGTTTAGTCCCGATCCTGGTCTAAACGGGCAGTTGGACATCCCTCTCACAATCCAGGACTGCTAGAGAGCAGGCCTGGTCCCCCCTCCAACTGCTCTCCCCTGCAGGCCTGGGTTCCCCCCAACTGCCCTTCCCTGCAGGCCCGGTTGCCTCCAACTTCCCTCCTCTGCCAGCCTGGTCACCCCTAACTGCCCTCCCCCACAGGCTTGATCGCCCTCAACTGCCCTCCCTTGCAGGCCTGTTCCCTCCCAACTGCCCTCCCCGGCTGGCCATCTTGTGGGGGCCATCTTGCACCCTCTCCAATCTAGGACCCCTTGAGGGATGTCCGACTGCCTGTTTAGGATCGGGCCTAAACAGGCAGTTGGACATCCCTCTCACAATCCAGGACTGCTGGCTCCCAACTGCTCGCCTGCCTGCCTTCCTGATTGTCCCTAACCACTTCTGCCTACCAGCCTGATCACCCCCTAACCACTCCCCTGCCAGCCTGATTGATGCCTAACTGCTCCCCTGCCAGCCTGTTTGCCCCTAACTGCCCTCCCCTGCAGGCCTGGTCACCCTTAACTGCCCTCCCCTGCAGGTCTGGTCACCCCTAACTGCCCTCCCCTGCAGGCCTGGGTCCCCCCCAACTGCCCTTCCCTGCAGGCCCGGTCTCCCCCAACTTCTCTCCTCTGTTGGCCTGGTCCCCCCCAACTGCCCTTCCCTGCAGGCCCGGTCTCCCCCAACTTCTCTCCTCTGTTGGCCTGGTCACCCCCAACTGCCCTCCCTTGCAGGCCTGGTCCCTCCCAACTGCCCTCCCCTGCTGGCCTGATTGCCCACAACTGCCCTCCCTTGCAGGCCTGGTCCTTCCCAATTACCCTCCCCTGCTGGCCATCTTGTGGTGGCCATCTTGTGTCCAATGGGAGCAGGATCTTTGACCACATGGGGGCAGCCATCTTGTGTGTTGGAGTGATAGTTGATTTGCATATTACTCTTTTATTAGATAGGATATGCTGTCCCTGCATATACAGAGGAGGAGTTGCCTGGGGACAGAGGGTCCTATTGAGTCTCCTGGTGAAGCCAAAACTTACAACAGCAACATGAAGAGCTGTTCTAACTCCTATGGGTTACCAGTGACTAGAGGCCTGGGTTACTGCCCTGTCCAACATGGCACTGTGCCTGGGACCCAGGTAGGAGGCCGAAGAGGCTGCACTTGGTGTATCACCTGAGTTCTATGATTGGACTTATTAGTTCAGTTCCCTGGATCCTGGTTACTGTAGCCCACCAGGCTCCATGGCCAGTGGGAGAGTGGTTGTCCTCTGGAGGTAGGTGTGGAAAGAATGGAGACCACAGAGTATCAGGAAAGCTCAGGACCTTCAGCTGGTCCTAAGCTCCTGGCACCAATGCGCTGGGTGGACAAGATGGGCACCTGCAGGAGGATGGGGCATCTCAACTTGGCTCAGCCTTTCACCTCTTGTACCCTTACCCTGTGTACCTCTCCCATCCTTGGATGGGCCAGTGAGACAGATCTGATAGTCTGAAGGCCATGTTCAGAGACAAAGTCTGAGTCCAGCCTAATGAAAATGCCCACAGGCATAGCATCAGCCAGGCTGCCCCCAAACTCATAGCCATGGCAGCCTTAGTTGTAGCATTGTGTTCATAAATATACTTGGTTATGCTTCTTTCTACTTTAAACTTCCCTCATGGCAAGTACAATGCAAGGGTAGTGTAGGGGAGTATCCATAGATGAGTTCCAATAGTGGTGATTGCCAATGAGAATGCTATGGGCATTTTGGAATAAATCTGTGGCATGGGGTCTGTTCTAGGCATTGCATTCTTGGCATTCACCACTAACAGCCCATAGTATCCCCCAGTCACTGTGATAACCAGCACTGCCTATACCTTCCTTTGGGGGTGGGAGGGTAGTACTGCTCAGGTCACCACTGCTCTGAGGAATCCAACCACTAGGAGTCCATGGCTCCAGGCTACTGTGAATCCTTGGCTTGGCTACTCAGGCATTCACTCTGGTGGGGGGAGGGTGAAGGGGAGTGGGGAGAGGTGGAAGATAGCATCAGGGCCCTGGTCACAGGCCCAAACCCATCTGGAGTAGATAGATATCTGCTGTTTATAGCTGCCTAGCATCCACTCCCATTTCTTTTGGTAACAGGTTATCAACAAATTACTGTTTTTGTCTTTTCCCTACTCTTAGTCCTCATACTTTCAATGGGCTGGACCTTCAATTCCAAAGCTGATCAGAGCACTGCATTCCCCTGAGCAGATCATGGGTTCCCGGAGGGACACAGGACCTACTCAGAGCCCAATGGTAGGCCCTTTACTGCTGGGAGACAAGCTGCCTTCCCTGCCACACTTGACCTTCAGAGCTTGGGAATGTTGCTGCTGCAGCCATCTGGCCACCTTGTAGAAGGAGCCTGCCTGAACATGGAACTGAGTCTGCAAAAGCAGAGAGAGACATGGTAGTGGGCCATGGCCTGCACCCCTGGAACAAGCCACAACTGAACCAGAATTCTTTCTTGACTTTTATAAGAGTCAGTATGTTCTTATTTTGCTCAGATCAGTTTGGGTTAAACCAGTGGTTCTCAACCTTTCTAATGCCACGACCCTTTAATACAGTTCCTCATGTTGTGGTGACCCCCAACCATAAAAGTATTTTTGTTGCTACTTCGTAACTGTAATTTTGCTACTGTTATGAATCGTGTAATGTAAATATCTGTGTTTTCTGATGGTCTTAGGCTCTACAGCAGCAGTTCTCAACCTGTGGGTGACCATCGGAAAACACAGATATTTACATTACGATTCATAACAGTAGCAAAATTACAGTTATAAAGTAGCAACGAAAATAATTTTATGATTGGGGGTCACCACAACGTGAGGAACTGTATTAAAGGGTAGCGGCATTAGAAAGGTTGAGAACCACTGGGTTAGACTGTCCAACATTCACAATAAAGGGGGACCTAATTAATATGCCAGAAAAAGGAGCTAAGTATCTTCAGAGGAGCCCCGCTGATCAGAAGCAGTGGCCATGGGGCCCTTCCACCTGACCTGCAGGACAGGACCCAAACATGACCCCACTCCACCCGAAGTTAGCACTTTCCTTTGGGAGGCTGGCATCCAAGAAGGGTTCCTGTCACTCCAGGGGTACCCTCTCCCAAGGGCCTGCTAGGAAAGGAAATCCTGGGATTGGAAGATAGTGGGTGGGCTCTGGGTTCTTGGTACCTGGCCTGGCCCACCTGCCAGTCATAACTGTGCTGTTGCTTCTGCCTCCCCAAGGGTTGTCCTGGTTCTAGCCTGAGCAGCTGTCAGAGGCGCAGCAGGTCACATGCGCATGGATGGCTCTGTGCACTCCCTTCCTTGAGTTCAGGGCTGTCCCCCTCCACAACGCCCCCTCCCAAACATACACACATGCTCTCTCACATCCCCTGGCCTTTACTGCTGTTTTAGGCATTCTAGACCTCTAACACCCACCATCTGCATTTCTGTGCCTGGGGTCTTCCTCTCTAGAATGGCCAAAAGTTCAGGGAAATTTATTGCCTCCCTCCCAGCAGCCCTAATGGATGACTGACAGGATGGGTATGTAAACCATCCCCTTCAGGTGGAATGTCTCTGAGGTGTGTTCTGTTTCCCAGAGTTGCCCCAGCAGACTAAGCACCTCCTCCTGTCTCACAGCCTCTCCCCTACTGGTGTTTCCTGGGATCACCTAGAACCGTGGTCGGCAAACTGTGGCTCACGAGCCACATGCGGCTCTTTGGCCCCTTGAGTGTGGCTCTTCCACAAAATACCACGGCCTGGGTGAGTCTGTTTTGAAAAAGTGGCATTAGAAGAAGTTTAAGTTTAAAAAATTTGGCTCTCAAAAGAAATTTCAATCATTGTGCTGTTGATATTTGGCTCTGTTGACTAATGAGTTTGCCGATCACTGAACTAAGACCTCTGCCTCAGCCGCTCAGGAACCAGGCTCTGGCTGAGGGCAGTGAAGGGAGGGACCACGGGCTTCAGGCCCTGCCTCACCCTGCCCCTGTGCCCCCCTCACAGTTGAAGCTGAATGAAGCCATGTCCCAGAGATGGAGTGTTCCCAGGCACAGGGCCTCTCTCCTTCAGGTGCGGGCCTGGAAAGGAGCCAGCGCATTCCTCCTGTTCCCACTAACCGGATTACCACTGGACGGACGTGGAGTTGACTAGTTATGTTAGGTATTGAAAACTTGTATAACTCCTGTTTCTAAAATGGAGAATCTGAAATTATTTGTGAGTGTGTAGAGAAAATTACCTCCACTTGGGTCTGTGGTCCCCAACAGGAACAGCAGGATCCCACCCTGGTTTACCTAGGGCTCAGAAAGTCACCACCACCACCCCCCCGCCGCCCCCCTCCCACTCCACACCCAGCTTACCTCCCTACCAAGTCCAGCTTTTTGTGTCTTGAGTAGAACACAATCAAGAAACAGAATTTTTATTTTTATTGTTCTATTTTGGTGACAAGGGTGATCCCTGATGGAAACTGGATCTGTAAGAAAAATAAGAACAGAGCCATTAGCTTACACAGTACTTCATGACACCAGAATGCTGATGGCTCTCCAGCTTTACAGCCTCATCGGTGAGAGTTCAGCAGCAAAGGTCCTCTTGTGGAAAAGAAATTATTTAGGATTCTAATTTCTTCCATTTCTGCATTCACTCTTCCTTTTGTCCAAACACAGCCACCAGCAGACTTGTTTTTCCCTTCAGGCTCTAACGAGTTTATGCAAAGTACCAGGTGCTTATGCAAACTACCAGGCATGCTCTTGGCTGGCGAGCGCTCTCCCTCTCTCTCTCTCTCTCTCTCTCTCTCTCTCTCTCTCTCTCTCTCTCTCTCTCCCTCTCTCTCTCCCTCTCTCTTGTGGCTTAGTGGTGCTGGCACTTTCCATTTCCTCCTCCCACCCCAGGGCCCCCAGCAGCTAAGAGGAAGCCTTGCTCCCCAAAAGCTAGCCTATGGTGGGATTTTTACTACAAGCAGTGCCCAAAGAGAGATGGGAAGCAGCCTCTCGCTTTAGTGCCTCATCCTTCACTGGTAAGATGCTGAGAGAGAGGCACACCAAACTTTAGGAAAGAAAATTCTAGAAATATTTTTTTCCAGAGAGTAGACATTGCCACTGTCATCACATGGTTTTTCACTGTCTGGACTGAGAAGGACACCAAACTGTCGGTTTCCCTTCCTAAGGGCATGCTCCCCTACCCTCCACACACTGACTCTCCTACCCTCAGGGTGGCTAAGCCAACAGGTCTCCAGCCTCTAAGCCAACAGCTCTGGGCACTGAGGTTCATCTTGCACTGGCTACCACATCACCTTTTAAAACACTCTGGCCTGTTCCAATCCACTCTCACTTATATCCTGGCAGGGGTCCCATTTAATTTGGCTGCTCCGTTCCTTTGCCCAGCTTTGTCCAGGACAGAAGCAATCCCAGCCCCAGCCAGGAAAAGAGACTGGGGATGGATCTAGATGGATCTAATCCCGCCATGATAATTCAACCCCTATTAATTTGCTTAAGAAGGGGCATGAAATACAATTCAGGGGCATGTCACCCCAATGAGAGGGCAAGTATGCCAAGGAAAGGGCCTCCTGAAAAGAGTTTCTTAACTCAGGAAGAGACATAAGACTCTGGCCTGGTGGCTTGGTTAGCTGGAGCATCACCCAGGTTGTAGGTTCTATTCCCTGTCAGGGCACATACCTAGGTTGTGGGTTTGGTCTCCCATTGGGGTGTGTATGGGAGGCAACTGATCAATGTTTTTCTCTTCCACTGTGGGTTTTTTTGTTTGTTTGTTTGTCTCCCTCCTCCCCCTCTAAAATCAATAAAAACATATCCTTGGGTAAGGAAAAAACAAAATAAATAAATAAATGTGTTTTTATTTTTATTTTTATTTTTTAAAGAAAGAGATGTGAGGAGGAGGTAGCCTTTTCCCTGTTTCTGGCTGTCAGGAACTGAGGCTCTGATTCTGGAATCTTCTCCAGCTGCCTGCCCTCAGGAGGGATGAGCCTGCCCTCTGCTGAGGGTGTTAGAGATTAAAGCTGGAAAAATCCCTTCCCGGCTTTCTGATGACACTGTTGACTTTAGGGAGCCCTGACTCTTCCCAACTGTTCCATTGTTATGTGAGATAATCTCCTTATTACCATTTTGAATTTGGTTTTCTGAAATTTGCACCAAGTAAGTTCATAATCCATTTATCAGATCATTCTTAAAATGCCTCCTGACATTTGGAAACCTACCAATTCACTAGTTCTGGAACCTGCCCAGAATACAGTACTGAACGTTGAAGGAGAATATGACCCAAGCCTGTCTGCCCCCCGCACCGGAACTCCCATTGGTGGGCTCTGCTATAAAGAGACTCTAGAACAAGCATGTCAAACTCAAAGGCTAACACGGGCCAAATAAACAAGGGTAAGTTTATGTGGGCTGCAAAAAAAAAAAAGCTTCAATTTTCATAGAAACGTAGGTTTATTTAGAAAAGCATAGTATAAAGAAAAAAGAAGAAGAGCAATGACAAAATTAATGTTTTCTTCTTGACACTTGGCATCTCTTCTCTGCTACTATCTTTCCTACTTCAGGGGAAATCTTGTTCACAGTGACTAGTTTCAAAACTGACCCAAGGGAGAGAAACCAAGATGGCGGCATAGATAAACACCTGAACTTGCTGCCTCACTCAACAACTTCAAAACTACAACTAAAAGACAAAACAGACATCATCCAGAACCACAGGAAGGCTGGCTGAGTGGAAATTCTATAACTAGAAGGAAAGAGAAAAGCACACTGAGACTCAGAGGAGCTGCGGAAGTAAAGTTCAGAGGTATGGAGGCGTAAGATCAGAGAGGGCTAGCAACTGAGTACGTGGCTGACTTTTTCAATCTGCAGGGAGACACAAGCTCCCAACTGCTCTGAACTCCAGTTCCGGGCGAGACTCTGGGGACCCAGATTCATATGGGGAGAAACTGGACTGTCTGGCAGCAGGCAGAACTTGAGGGCGGCTTTCTCTCAGAGGTGCTTGCAGCAATTACCAAGGAACACTTAGACCTGGGGGCCTCTTAGGGAAGGGCTGACAGGAAGCCATTGCTGTTTGCTCCGCCCCGAGACTCTGCCCCTTCCAAGCTGTGCACAGAGGCTTTTGCATATGAATGGCCTGGTCCTTTGAAATCTAAACTTACCTAACAAACTGCAGCTGAGTCAGAGAGACCCAGAACATCCAAAAGAAGGCTCAAGGCCCCACAGCAGCTTGCATTGCTTCACAGCTGGGCCTCATCTGGGCACCTCCAAAACCCAAACAAGGAAGAGGAATCTGCAGATCTCTCGGTAGCTCCTGCTGGGTGGCCTCAGGCAGAACTAAATTAGTACCTCCTTGGAGATCCAAGAGCCAGTGTACCCAGGGGTCAGAGTGGGACCATCCAGATTACAACTCCTCACATCCATAAGGGACACACTCAAGGGGCAGACTCAGTGAGCGCCAAAGCCCCACTGAAGCTAGTGTTGCCTCATAAGGGTGTCTCTAGCACAGAAGTTCTCCCAGCGTAGACACAGCTGATCCTCACAGCCAATTGGCCTGGAGGTCAATTTCTCCCAGTGATACCAACAACAATCAAGGCTTAACTACAACAAGACTGTGCACACAGCCCACAAAGGGGTGCACCAAGAGTGTCCACCTCAGGTAACTGGGGAGGCTGAGCCACTGGGCCCTATAGGACACCTAGCACACAAAGCCACTCTATCAACTCAGAGAAGCAGCCAAAATGTGAAGATAAGGAAACAGGTCACAAATGAAAGAAATGGAGGAAAGCAAATGACTGGATATAGAGTTCAAAACCACGGTTATAAGGTTTTTCAAGAATTTTCTAGAAACCGCTGATAAATTTAGTGAGACCCTCGAGGATATGAAAAAGGACCAACTAGAAATTAAGCATATACTGACTGAAATAAAAAATAATACACAGAGATCCAACAGCAGACTAGAGGATCGCAAGAATCAAGTCAAAGATTTGAAATACAAAGAAGCAAAAAACACCCAACTGGAAAAACAAAAAGAAAAAAAAAAATCCAAAAATATGAAGATAGTGTAAGGAGCCTCTGGGACAACTTCAAGCATACCAACATCCAAATTATGGGGGTCCCAGAAGAAGAGAGAGAGCAAGATACTGAAAACCTATTTGAAGAAATAATGACAGAAAACTTCCCCCACCTGGTGAAAGAAATAGACTTACAAGTCCAGGAAGCGCACAGAACTCCAAACAAAAGGAATCCAAAGAGGACCACACCAAGACACATCATCATTAAAATGCCAAGAGCAAAAGACAAAGAGAGAATATTAAAAGTTCAAGAGAAAAACAGTTAGTTACCTACAAGGGAGCACCCATAAAACTATCAGCTGATTTCTCAACAGAAACTATGCAGGCCAGACGGGAGTGGCAAGAAATATTCAAAGTGATGAATAGCAAGAACCTACAACCAAGATTACTCTACCCAGCAAAACTATCATTCAGAATTGAAGGTCAGATAAAGAGCTTCACAGATAAGAAAAAGCTAAAGGAGGTCATCACCGCCAAACCAGTATGATATGAAATGCTGAAAGGTATTCTTTAAGAAGAGGAAGAAGAAGAAAAAGGTAAAGATAAAAATTATGAACAACAAATACATATCTATCAACAAGTCAATCTAAAAATCAAGTGAATAAAAAATCTGATGAACAGAATAAATTGGTGAATATACTAGAATCAGGGGCATAGAAAGGGAGTGGACTGACTATTCTCGGGGCAAAGTGGTGTGGGGGGTGCGGGAAGAGACTGAACAAAAATCGTACACCTATGTATGAGGCCAATGGAGGGGAGGTAAGGGCAGAGGGTGGGGTGGGAACTGGGTGAAGGGGAGCTATGGGGGGGGGGGAGAAAAGAAGAACAATTGTAATAATCTGAACAATAAGGATTTATTTAAAAAATAAAATAAAATAAAGTGGGGGGAAAAACTGACCCAAGGTGAATGTCAGTAATTCTGGATCTGAAAGGAGACTTATTTCCTTTCATAATTGTAAATAACTGCTCACACCGTTATTTTGGCTGGGCAGCAAAAATATTCATTGTGGGCCACATGCAGCTCACAGGGGCTGTGAGTTTGACATGCTTGCTCTAGAACAAAACACTTTAGCTCAAGTGCAGTCTTCACATTGTCACTGGCCACCATCCACCCAACTCCTGTGACCAGGCCCCGCACACCTGCACATCCCTTCATTTAATCCTCACCATCATTGCCCCAGGAGGTACTTATTCTTCTCCCCCTTCAGAGATGACACTGACTCACAGAAGTTGTGAGGCCCCTCACACCCAGCTACCAGGTAGCCCAGTCCTGATGGGACCTACAGCTCTGGCTCCAAAGCCAGTGTCTTTCCAACCACCAGTGACTTCATCCTAGAGCTGGCCAGCTCCCTCATCTAAGCATCTTTTCTGGTACTCCTGTAAATCTCAAGAACAGGGCACAGTGGCTTTCCTTATTTAGAGCTGAGGAAACTGAGGCTCCCGGCTGCTGTGTGTTTCGTGAAGCTTAAGGTGCTTCTTACCACCCATGACTATCCCTTGATCAGGCAGGAGAGCCCTGGAGCAGATGCTGAGCTCTCACTGGAGTTTATTTTCTGGGTTGGTCTTTAGAGGTACTCTGAGCATCTGCTCCACTGTGGGCCCTACAGTGGCTACTCCCTGTCCACTCCTGTGGTAGACGGAGGTCTAGGAGTGGTTGAAAGGCTGCCATTATCCCTTTACTGCTCCCCAAACCCCTTCCCATCATCACTTATGAGGCATTCACTATGGGTGGACTTGACAATGGGGACAATGTGGTTGCTCTTGGTGCCTGCCCAGATCCCCTTTCTGGGCTGGTGCATTCTTTATTTAGCTTCTGTGAGTTGTGAATGTTGGCTGCTAAGGACTCAGAGCTGCCTCTTTCCCCAGAGGCTTGTCCTCAGCCAAATGGGAGCTCTTTTCCACAAAGATATGAACTCCCCACCCTCACCCCTATTGCCAATGGCGGAATGACAGAAGGGCACAAAAAGCCTGCCCTCTTGCTTTAAGGTGAGACCAGTTCTATGGTGTAATTCATGCTTGACAGCCCCCATGGGATCAGGCTGAGGCTGGACTTCAGCTGACCTGGTCCTTGCTCTGCTCCTTCCTTTGACCTCTCTTGCCTCCCTCCCTCCCTCTTTTTCCTCAATAAATCCTGTGCACTTGCATTCCTGTCTCCGGCTCTGTTTCGAGGGAGCCCAGCCTAGAAGAGGGGAGGATTGAAGATGCTGTGTGAGGCATGCTCTCTGCCCTCAAGGATCTTGCAGTACACTTGTAGAGATAGGCCACAAACACGCAAAATGATATTCCACAATACAGGATGGACCAGGCTGGAGAAAACAGTGATTACACAGGTGGGAGGAGTCACTGGAGGTGCAGTGAGGGAGGAAGGCTTTATGGAAGAAATAGGGCTAGACCATGAAGAATAGGCAGGACTTGAAATGTTGGGAAAGGGAAAAAGCTTTCTAGGCAGGAAGAAAGTTCCAAGGAAAGGCCCTAAGATGGGTAAGAACCTCCTCCTGTCTGCTATCTGTGACTGGGGAAACCACCCAGGTCAGTGGGAGTTTGGGGAACTCTGTCTTGACAATCCCAATAATGGATCTAACATTGGCAGGGCTGCTTGAGACATGCCAGGCCACCCTGAGTCCAGGAAGGACTCACTCAGTCCGCACAAGAGGCTGGGGGGTGTGGTCCGCCTGTAACAACCTTCTCACTTCAGAGAAGGGACAGAAGCCCCACCAGCCCTGCGCAGAAGGCTGGCAACTCAGGGGGCCTGAGGACCACTTCTGCAAAGAGCAGTGGGCACTGAGGGGGTCCACACACCTGCTGGACCGTGAGCCTGGGGGTTTGTTCACAGGAGTTCAACGACGTAGTAGGCAGTTGCTAGGGCCCCCAGAGCCACAGCTGCAGTCCCGAGAGCCTGGAGCACGGGAATTACGATGACTGGTGTGCTTCCTTGCAGGTCCTCTGCAAAGCAAAGTAGAAAGCCCATAGGTTGGGGGAAGTTGGGCTTTAGTGCCTTTTTATGGGAAAGGGAAGATTGTGGGGTTCCCTTGGGATTGCAGGAATACCCACTCCCCCTACGGATCCTCCTCTCAAGGGGACACAACTCTCCCACTCCTTCCAATAAAACCTAACACAGGACCCCAGGACATGTTGTAGCATGTAGACCTGCCCAGGACACCAGCTCCCTGGGACATTCAGGGAGCCAAGCTACAAAGGTGATCCAGGCCCCCATGTGCCAGGCCCTGTGCTAAACACCTCACACCCCAGGTCTCCTCAAACCTCAACACAACCCTGTGAAGGAGGTTCTACCAGGTAGCTCCATTTGAAGGACACATATTACACCTGAGGAAACACATATTACACCCACCACGAAGGCAAGGAAAATATCTGAGTAGGATACTAATTGTGAGGAAGGCTTTCACCAATGTAATATCCATTTGGGTAAAAATCCTATTCAATTAGCGGTTATTATTTAACATGAGTGTGTATTTCAAGCCAAGAGCCAACATTCTACTCCGCTGAGAAATGGAACGATTATGGAAGCAGGTGCTAAACATTTGAACAGAATATGTCTTAACCCTGGCCAAGCTGGATCCCTGCCCCTTCTCCCTCACTTTCCTAATTCTGAGCCTTGCTTTTGCCTTTTCCTCCATCTAGAGAGCTCTCCCTTTTAATAAGATGTAGAAGATCCTAAGGTCCTTTTAGACTCAGCACAAATGTGATTGACACTACGCAGTCTGCCTGGACTCCAGTTTAGGCGTGAACACTCTTCCTGAAGCTCTTTGAACGTCTCCTATGGGACACAGAATACCTGGCACACACCTTAGTTTCTCAATGGACATGTTTTAGTTTACCATGCAGGCTGTACAATTTTTATGGGTAAAGTTCCCTATTCTGGTTTCCCTCCTAGTACCTAGCATCCTGTGCAGATTACTTTTTCCTACTTGTTAGTTTTAAAGTGATTTGAGAAGGTGGGGGAGGATGGATGGATGGGAGGTAATCAACCAAAGATCTTGTATGCATATATGCATACATAAGTCATGGACACAGGCAATAAGGTGCTGAAGGCCTGGGGGTGGGGTGGGGCAGGGACAGGGACAGGCCAGAAAGGGCCAATGGGGGGAAAAGGGGACACATGTAATACTTTCAACAATACAGAATTATTTTAAAAAATTAAAGTGATATGAATCCAGATGGACAGAAGTACTAAGTGTGTTGGAAGACAGCTAATAATAGTAGTGGGGGACAGGCCCTTCCTTGACAGGGACTTATCAGGTTATAGAGTATTTTTAGCTCTAGGCATGCTCTTCCAACACACCTGGGTATCTGTTTGTTTTCTTCATAGGTTTTAAGGGTGGACAGGAGAGGGGATCTTGTGGGGGAGGGGCTGGGAAGAGGAGCAGGAGGAAGATGGGGGATAGGTGGGCTCTGTTCCTGGGTCAGGGGTATCAGATTGTCAAGTGGAAGAGCTCTTCCGTGGATACTTGTGAGACCCTGGATACAGGCAGAGCTGCTTTGGACCCAGAGCTGGGGATGGGCGGAGGCCCCTTTCCCAGCCCTGGCACCACTGGAAAAGGTTCCACCTGGTGGTATCTAGGAAGAGGCAAAGAAGGGCAGAACTTCAGATGATGCTGTGGGTGGGGGGCTGCTCTGCCATGGACAGACCAACCTTGGGGCATTGTTCCCTGTTGGGGTTGTAGAAATAGCTTGAGACCCTCTGCATGGGGTGGAGGTCTTGCTATTACCAAGGGGGCACGTGAGTTACACTCAGTATTTGTGACTAAATTCCAGGGCAAATTCACATGCAGGTAAAGAACCTAAAGCTCTCAGCTGTGGTGTGGGCCACAGCAGGAGGCCAATGGCTTAACAGAGCATTTAATTCCAAAGCTCTGAGTGACAAGGCATTTCTGAAGGGCTGTGAGGGGTGAGCTCTGAGAAAGGAGGGTGCCTTTGGGGAAAAGAGAAATGAAGCCCTCGAAAAAGCAATTCTTGGGAAGGAAGAAAATCGCCACCTCTCTGTGCAGGTGGGATACCCTGGGGGGATGGGTCTGCTCAGAAAGGGCCAGTGCCAAACCTTAGGCTGTGGCCACCCGGAGGGAGAGGCTTTCCTTTGGCCTAGGATTCCCAGGCGGAATAACACAGGACTACAAAACGATCTGGGGGAGAGCCTGGCCCGTGGGAACTGTATGTCCTGAGGGCCCAGCCCTCCACGAGCTCCAGAACCTGTAGAAGGTGAGGAGGTTTGGGAATCCTCTCCCTGACACGGTCAGCCAGGCCCGAGGCAGAAGGACATCGAAGATGCGGCTGTGGCACAGGCCCAGACGACGCCAGCAAGCAGAGCTGCCGGGGCAAGTGGTACAGGAACAGAAGGGGCGTGGGCTCGCTCGAGTCGGAGGCCCTGGGTGGACAGAAAAAGAGAAAGATAAGGGACCCACCACCCTGCAGGAGGCGGGGGGAGAGCCTAGAAGACACAGAAACAAACTGCGTGGGAAACTGATTGTATTTCAGACTGCTGCTACCTGGGAGTAAAAATAATGATGCAACGGTGCTCCATGCTTCACATCATTATCCATCTCATTTAATTACCAAAGTGGAATATTGCTGTTCTCAGTTTATAAATGAGGAAACTGAGGCGCAAACTGAGAGTAAATAGAATGAAGAAGTGGGCCTCAATTCAGGATTTCTTGATTCAGGGCTCTCGCCATGGAATTCATAGGAAGTGGTGGCAGCAGATGACAGGCGGCACTCGATTCCTGCACCTGGAGCTGCCACGTCCCATTTCTGTGAGGCTCACTGGTTCATCCAGAAGGCAACCGCTGCTCCGGTTTACAGTCCTTGGAATACTTTCCCAAACTTATGTCGGTTTCTGTCCTCGTGTGCAGTGGATCCTAGCGGAACTCAGAGATGGTGCCCTCTGCTGTTTAAAACGACCTCTGCCTCATTTCCTCCCCTTGCAGCTATCTTCGTCCCGGCTTCCTGATGGAACTGTGGACTCTTCCAACCAAAGCTCCGTGAAGACGGTGGTCAACCTTGGAAACTCAGCACTCTTCCTGCTTAGACCTGCCCATGACAGATACTTTTTCTGGACTGGAGAAGGAAGAGATTCTAAAGGCAAGATGTTATCTTTTTTCTGTTTTTAGTTAAAAAAAAATTTGTTTTGAAATGGACATATAATTCCCATACCATAAAATTCACCCCTTTAACGTGTTCAGTGGTTTTTAGTATATAAACAAAGGTGTGCAACCATCATCGCTACCTCATTCCAGAATATTTTCTTTTCCCACGTGAGAAACTCCGGACCCATTAGCAGTCACTGCCTATTCCCCACTCTTCCCAGGTTCTGGCAATAGATTTGCCTATTCTGGACATTTCAGAAATGGAAGCATACAACATGTGGGCTTTCTTATGGACTGGCTTCTTTTACTTAGCCGAATGCTTTTGAGGCCCGTCCATGTTGTAGCATGTATCAGCATATCATCTCTTTTTATTGCCAAATAGTATTTCATAGCACATCTGTACCACCTGCTGTTTATCCATTCATTAGTTGATGGACATTGAGTTGTCTCTTTTTGACTATTTTGAGTAATGCTGCTGTGAACATTTGTGTACAAGTTTTGTATAGAACATATGTTTTGTTTTTACATCGTAAACCAGGAATTTAATTTTTTGTGTGGAAAACTCTAAGAATCCCAGTTACAACCAACAAAATAATATTAAAAAATTGGCTAGGAGCTGAAGGCTTAATTTTTCATAAACTTTGAAGTGGTAGAACATATGTTTTTAATTCTCTTGGGTATATACCCAGGAGTGGGAGTGCCGAATCCTTTAAAAAAAATATATATATATATATATATTTCTTTATTGATTTCAGAGAGGAAGGGAGAGGGAGAGAGATAGAAACATCAATGGTGAGAGAGAATCATTGATTGGCTGCCTCCTGCATGCCCCCTACTGGGGATTGAGCCCACAACCTAGGCATATGCCCTTGGCTAGAATTGAACCTGGGACCCTTCAGTCCGCAGGCCGAACACTCCATCCACTGAGCCAAACTGGTTAGGGCAGGATTGCTGAATCTTATGGTGACTTCGTGGTTAACCCTTCAAGGAACTGCCAGACTTTTCCACTGCAACAGCACCATTTTACATTCTCTCCAGCAGTGTATGATGCTTCTGACTTCTCCATAGCCTCACCAACACTTGTCATTGTCCATTTTTTTATTATAGTCATTCTAGTGGAAGATTTGTCTTTTATTGAGCTACAATATTTTCTGCATATAAACATTTTGGATTTTAGAATATGGCATCCTTTATGTAAAGGCCCTCATCCCTTATTACCAACATTCCTTCCTACTCTGGCTCAAAGGGAGAAAATTCCTTTGATGGAAGAAGAGTAGGTGGCCATTGTAAGCAGTAAAGAGCCACCACCAGTGCCTGGATGAACTGGCCAGCAGTAGCACATGAAATTGTGGATAGATGCGAGTCTCATATTTGTATTTATCTAAATGCAATATATAGCACCAGGTTTCCCATTTAATGAAATGCAGTTTTTTTTACAATTCTTTGGAGCAATAAGCCACATCAATAAGCAGAATTCCCCATGGAGGTGAGTCACATGTATTCATTAAAAGATTTGGGAATGTAAAGCTTTGCATTCTACAGATATCCGTTCTAAAGGCCACAATTCAGAAATGTTTAGTTTAGCGGATGATGATCATAACATATACAATATGTAGTGTAGCTCTCAAGACCATTTCAGATGTTAAGAATGGATTGATTCCTAGCCTCAGAAATATGTCACAGAGATACCTTGGATATACACATATCTCTTATTTATGTCCACATTATCTCGGAGGGATATGCTGTGGCCTGGGGAGTGTGGCTTGGTCAGGACCACAGAGCCATGGGCTCTGGCTCACGGATCCAGGAGAAGCTCAGAGAAGGGTGTGCTTCCTCCAGGGGAGACCAACAGAACTCAGGGGATCAGAAAATTAGGGCTGCAGTTAAAAGCAAGAATTCTGGAGTCAGAATAGACTAAGGTTCCCAGCTCAGTGCTTCTAGTGCCTGCTTGAGAGTGAATTGCTTGATTTCTTTAGGCTTCAGTTTCCCATCTATAACATGGAGATGATACTAGTATGTTGTTAAATGAGAAAATTAACATAGATGGCTGAGCTGAATGCTGGGTACACAGTTGGTTAGCTTTTACCATTATTATTATTATTAGTTTTAACCAGCCCACCTCCTGAACTCCACTTAAATTTCCTCTACACAATCCAATGTTCATTCAGACTCTGGCTAACAAGAAGATGGGGGGGGCCACTTTTCCTAGACGGTCATTCCCTTGTCAGAGAGAGCTCCCCCTACTTCTCTCATCCACCATCAGCCTGGACTTTCCTCTTTGGATTAGATTGTAGGTATCTTTTATAGCAAATGGAGATTGTCTGACAAGGACAGAGTGAAGCAGTATGACCACTCCCTTGTCCTAAATTGCAAAATATCAATGCGTCCTTGGGTTTTATCTTTGAGCAGCTACACACACCCTGATTCTTAATGAGCACATATGACCACTGAGCCATGTGAGAGGTTAATATGGATGCAGGCTGCCTTCTTCATGACTCAACATGGTGAGAAATGGCAACACCCAGGAACCCTGGTGGGTAAAAACAAAACCCCAAATCCTCACACTCCACAAGCACAGTTCCAGAATACACGTTAACCACGCATCACTAGCCAATAAGAACCAGCTTCTGGGGTGACCCGGGATTCAGCAGCGGAAAGGCTAGAACTGTTGAGCTAGAAATCTGCTCACCTGCTTTCTTGGATCCATAGGATGTTTTTGTGCCAGTGTTCTGAGTCAGCAGGCCACGAGCTGACTGACTGATTTGGGGAGCTGGGAGGACCCGGATCACAGGCCTCTGTGCGATGGAGCCCACACTGGGCTGCCATGGGGTGGACCCTGAGGCAGGCTGCTGTGGGGTGGACTCTGGGCAGGGCTCCTGGGGGGTGAACTCAGAGCTCTGTTGCTGCTGCTGTGGGATGGACCCAGAGATGGGCTGCTGGGGGGTGGACCCTGAGTAGGGCTGCTGGGGGGTAAACTCAGAGCTCCGTTGCTGCTGTGGGGTGTATGACAAACTGTTCTGCTGTGGGGTGGACCCCAAGCTGGACTTATGTGGGGTGGACTGCACACTGGGCTGCTGTGGGGAGGACCGCACGCTGGGCTGCTGTGAGGTGGACTCAGAGCTAGAGTGCCGTGAGTTGGAGCCACGGCGTTTGGACTCTGGCTTCTTCTTTTTGCCCTTCTTCATGGTGGGTCTTCCTGACCTATATGTGGCCCTACATGGAGCTGCCTAATCTCCCGGCTCCCTCCTGGAGGGGCCGTTTGCCCTGCCCTGGGGGAACACTCTGGCCTTGGGCTGGACCCAGGCACCACAAAGAAAGGTCACCCACACCCCTCCTGTGAGGTCACAAACACCAGGGTGGCTCCTATGGCAGTGCCCTAGGGACAGTCTTCTCTGCCTAGCCTGCTGTTCTCCCTCTTCCTTAGCTACTGGGATGGGCAGAGGGCAGGTGTCAGACCCCTCAAGAACCTGGGTTAAGCCTGGCCATGGGGCCTGTAACAACCTGGATCCCTATGATTCTGCGACTGGAGTGCCTCCTTCAGGCACCTCTCTGCTGGTGTGTCCTGGGTCCCCTTAGAGCTATCCATTCACTCTAAGACCCCCTGGCTGTGATGCTCAACTCTGTCACTGGTTTCCACATAACAAAAAACTAAAAACCAAAAACCAAACCCCCAAAACTACTTCACCATGCATACTGTGTTTTAGATAACATTACTGAAGATTTGGGGGTCCCTGGAAAGCCCACAGCCTCCTACCATCTCAGCTGTTCCCCCAGATTATTTTCATAAAATAGCTTCCCCCTTCTTCCAAAACCTGCCCTCCCCTAATGTGGGAAGGGTCTTGGGGGAGGGGTGGTGTCATCCAACTTTGGCAAGTACCCTTGCATTTGGCAAAAGAATTTCCCCTATAAATGTAACGGCAGTTTGGAAAACCACATTTTTCTCAAACTCATTACGCCAGCCACAATAGGCTACGTTTCAAACCCCAAACTCATCGGGTCAATTAGGAGATTATGAATCTTTCTCAAAGTTAAAAATGTGATTTTCCTTTTAGGATGGGAGAGAAAAAAACATTAAAAAAAAAAAAAAAAGACAACCGTAGGCTTCACATGTTGACTCCAACAGAAAATGTGTTCACATTAGAAGACTACTTCTGCCATTGATGCATCATGAGGTGGTGAGTAGTCTACTGTCAACCCCTTGAGTCTGGGTGACACTCTTGCCCCAGGAGAAGGTTTGGGGTAGACCTATGGAGGAGGAATCCCCATACAAGGCCAGATCCGATATGAACTGTGAAATGACAGGAAATATTTTAGAGATTCTAGAACCTGAAAATACCTTGCTGATTCTCTTTCTACAGAGGGGAAACGGAGGTTCAAGGTTAAACTGCCATTCCAAAGTCACACAGTGGAGGGGCATCGAAGGGGTTAAATTCCTGTTCAGAGATCTCTCTTTTCCTGACTCCAAAAGGCAACAGGGAGTCAGGTAATTATATAGGCCTTAAAATCAATCCATTGAGTGAGAGGATTGAAGGAAAAAAGGCATAAAGGATGAGAAGTGAAGAGAAGTGCAGATCAATAAAGTTGGGTTGAATTTGACTGAGCCCGAGTGTGAGGAGATTCAGGGAG
This sequence comes from Corynorhinus townsendii, assembly GCA_026230045.1. Lineage (NCBI taxonomy): Eukaryota > Metazoa > Chordata > Mammalia > Chiroptera > Vespertilionidae > Corynorhinus > Corynorhinus townsendii. The sequence continues at coordinate 31,391,767 of JAPDVU010000005.1, read as the reverse complement.
CTAGCGAGGCTACCAGAAAGAAGGTGGTAAGTCCCTGAAGTCAAGAGCAATAGCTCCCTCGGGGGATTCTTCAGAATCAGAGAGACTGGAACCCGGTCAGGAACCCTGTCTGGAGCCGGCAGAGACGTCACACCTCCTAAGGCATTTATCTCTGTAAAACTGGGTTTTCAGGCACTGATGGGCTTTTGACTGAGGGCCTCAACCTGATGTTTTGTTTGTTTGTTTGTTTATGTTTGTGTGGTTTTTTTTTAATATGAGGAAGGGAGAGGGAGAGAGAAACATTAATCGGTTGCCTTTTACATGCCTCCTACGGGCCTGTGCCCTGAGCTACACAGGCCAGGGCTCAACCTGGTTTAAATCAGCCCTATTGACATTTGGGCCAGAAAAGTCTTTGTTGTGGGGCTGTCCTGTGCATTGTAGAAAGTTTAGCAGTGTCCCTGGTCTCTGCCCATGAGATGCTGGTAGCAACTACTGCTCCTTCCAAGTGAAACCAAAAATATCTACAGACATTGGTAAATGTCAGTGTGTGTGTGTGTGTGTGTGTGTGTGTGTGTGTGTGTGTGACGGAGAGAGAGAAAATTGCCCCTGGTTGAGAACCACTGGTTTAAATGCATTAAATAGGTGCAAGAATGTCCTGGTAGGAATGAAAGAAGCATTTCATTTCACACCAAGGGGCCAAAATAGACACGAAAACAGATCCTTGGTTCCCCAGGAGAAGAGTGGAAGAAACACAGAGGGTCAAGCTTTGGGAGGAGTGGGAGTTTTTCTATGGCAGTGGAGAAAATAAGTGGGGGTTCTTTAATAAGGGTGGCCCGATGCAGGGGAAGGTACTTGTGGAGTAAGAGGTCGGGTTAGACGGACTAGGAAGAATGGCACTGCCATAGTTCTTTGCTGGAACATCTCGGATGCCCTCTGCCTTCTGGCTGGAGCACAATTTTCCTAGCCTGAAGTCTGACTCCTCTATCACACAGTCATATCCCCCTGTCCCAGGTTGATGCTACCCGTGTCTCGCTCTAGCCAGCCACAAGCACCAGAAGTCTGGTGCACATGCCTTACTTCCCTGTATTTGTGGAAGCCCTTCCCACTCCATTCCAACCCTCTCTCTTAAGTGGACCCATCAACTCATAAAGCCTTTCTCAAGACCTCCAACTGGAAGCCATGTCTCCCTCTCAGAGCCCAGATCTTGGATCACATTCTGCCTGGTATCAGATTGGCTTCTACCCTTGTCTTCTCTTAAAGTCCACACTCCCAGACTGTGAAGACCACAGGGTGGGTGTGGATAATGGGGGACAAAGTACCTCAAAGACTGCATCCTTAAGGGGTAGTTTCCAAAGTGGTCTGGGTTTTCTGGTCTTGGCTGAAGATCACAGTTGGAACAGTCCATAGTCAGGGGCTTTCCTAACCAGGCATGGTAGCCAGGGGAAAAGCTCATGGACTGTCTGGGAGAGTCAGAAGAATGAGTCTATGGGCCTGCAGAGATAGTCGTCAGCTTAAGTGGTTCGGGCCCTCTGGGTAGATCCGGGGCACCCAGAACAAGCATGCCAACATTTGTCCCGAGGCTAACACCTTAAAACTGAATGTTACCTCAGGCAAGAACTGGCCTTAGTCCCTATGTCAGGAGGGCAGCAGCTCACAGAGGGGACAACTAGCTTTGTTTTCCAGAGGGAGAGTGGCAGAGCCTCGAGGAACTTGGCTTTGGATGCCCTGCACAGAGCACTTCCTTCTGCCCCATCGCTGCCCCAAGGGGCTTCTGGAGACAGAAGGCTTAAGAGTCCACTGCCCTGGACCCTTAGACACACAGATTAACCCTCTGGGGCCACAGATCCAGATTCCTCGGTAGGAAGGGTCTCAGGGGCTGTGAACAACAATTGTGCAGCTACTCTAAGACAGCACCTTCCCGAGAGGGCTGCTGTGAGCATTAGAGGTGCGAAATCCTTAGCACAGAGCCTGGCTCACACTAGGCATGCTTTGATTGCAATTGTGGTTCCCTTGGAGGAGGAGACAGAAGGACCCACCAAGCAATGAACAAGTGGAAGTGGAGAGGAAGGAGCGGGTCTTGGGCCTGCAAACCCCCAAATCTGTGCTTTACATGGGCTGATTCCCAGTAGTGAGCAAGGGAGCAAGGGGTCGGGTGCCTGGGTGGGAAATGTAACAACAAATCAAGTGAATTCGAACCCGTGTGACCCAAAATTATCCCAGTGAGCACCCCTGGGGACAGAAATCTAGTCTACACCCAAACGGTGTAAGTGGAAGCGCCAGGGGAGGGACCATCACGTTAGGGACCTGTCCAGGACTAGGACCAGCAGGGTCAAGACACAGGCCTCCCTCCGTATTTGTTGTACTGGACGACGCTCCAACCAACGGAACCACACAAGCCTCCCTCTGTATTGAAGTTTCTCCCAAATCCCCTGGGATATCTGCGGCAGCCTGGCGTTCCCACCCCTCACCTTCGGGCTCCTCACCCTCTGTCTGAGTCTCTCGATCCACTAGGGGGACGCAGCCCCGCGTGGAGACCTCGCATGCTCTGTTGGTGGCGCGCTGGATGTCCAGGGTGCCCTCGGGACGGCTGGGGCTGAACACGGCGGTGTGCACCTCCACAGCCGGGCTGTGCGGCGCGAAGGCGCTGCCAAGCAGGGTCTCCATGCGGCGACGCGCCTCGGCCTCCTCCTCGCGCCTAGGCAGCATCACGATCCCGACCAGCGCGGCGGGCGGGCTGCGGTGCCGGGCATGCACCTGCTGCAGGAGCAGCTGCAGCCGTGGCAGCTGCGAGCGCAGCGTGGACGCGCGGCACAGCACCAGGAGCAGCCGCGCGCCCGGCTCGGGTGGCTCCCGCGGCAGGGGAGGGTCCTGGCATCCCGACGCTGCATCCTCCGCCGCCCAGGACCTGGGAGTCTCGGCCGAAGCCCGAGCTGACTCGCGCTCAAACCCGCAAGGGTCCTCAGCCTTGAGCCTGCTATGGGGCAGCTTCTGGGTGGAGCGCTTGGACTTGGCGGCCCGGCATTCGGTATCGTTCGAGGAGCTGTCCCTGGAGCGCTTGAGAAGCCGCCTGGAGCAGTCGCTGGAGCTGTTGTGACCGCATGTGGCTCTGGTGGACGAAGGTCCAGTGGGCCCACTGGTCGGGCTCTGCTCTAGAATGTCCTGCAGGGTCAGGAAGTGCTCATCCTGCTGCCATAAATTGCCCAGCAGCAGCACCTGGCCGTGGCCCTCGATGGTTTGGGTCGGAGACTGTTGCTGAGGCTCGGCCTCCCCATCCTGCGCAGCACCAGCGGGCTGGGCCCCAGGCTCCATGTCCGGTCCGGCTCCCTTGTACCTCTGAGCCCGGGTCTCCCTTGAAGGGGAAAGCTGCCCTTCCCTGGAGCATGTCACAATACCCCTGCACCCTACCTCTTCCTGTGGCTACCAAGGGTCTCTGCCTGCTATTCCTTGGAAATCTTCCAACATAGGGAAGTTGCTTTGGGGCGCTGGCCTAATGCCGGACGTGTTTGGTTTCTCGTCGTTTTGTATGTCCTCAGTGTCAAAAGGACAAACCATTTTATCCTATGGATGGGCTATCATGCCCAAGTCTCCAAGTAAAACAGATTTTTGTGGAACCAGGACATTTAAAAAACAGTGGACTGGTTGCTCGCTGCACCTGGACGGTGTGACCAGTAGTGAGGGACAAAGAGGCTGCTTCTGGATGGCTGCAGCTGGGATGGCTGCAGCTGGGAGCAGGGAAGGAAGGGGAAAGGTGGGGGCAGAAGACAGGACAAGCCCCGGTTACCCCGCTTGTTTTAGGCTCTTGGGTTGCAAAGCATTCTGGGTAGACAGTTTTAAGGGCATAGTGAGTAAAGGTTGGGAATATCTGTTCAACCAAATGACTAGGTAAATGCCCAGTACCCACGCTCAGCCCCACTGCTCTCTGGGCAATCTGGGAGCCACAGTCATGGGCTATTGTAAACTGATGAGGCTGCAGGAGATGGTTGGGGGTTCCCCTTTTCTCTGGGTATGCATTTGAAAACCAGTCTTTCCCTCCTGTATTTCTCACTAACTATTCACACAGAACACATCATTGCTGACACTGCTGGGTATCCTACAATTTAACTCAATTCTGACACTATCTACCTGGAGAAAGTGTCAGGTCCCCCAGGATAAAGGCTCAGCCTCACCAGACTGTCCTGCCTTCAGACACCAATAACAAGTCCACCTGTGGTTCTGACCCATCTGCTGCCCTTGGAGGTTCCCACGACCCCCTCCTCAGGATTAATTTGTTAGAGTGGCTCATAAGACTCAGAAAATAGTTCACTTACTGTTTGCCAGTTTCTTATAAAAGGATGATAAAGGATACAGATGAACAACCGGATGGTAAAGATGCATAGAGCAAGGTATGTGTGAAGGGGCTTGGAGCTTCCGTGTCCTCTCCAGGTACAACACTCTACCGGCACCTCTGTTCACCAACCTGGAAGATCTTCAAATCCCATCCTATTGAGATTTTCATGGGAGCCTCCTCATGTAGGTGTGCTCAATTATTAACTCAATTTCCAGCCCCTCTCTGGAAGAAGGAGGTAGAGCTGAATATTCTAAGCTGCTCATCATGGCTTGGTCTTTCTGGTGACCAGCCCCCTATCCAGGGGCCCACCCAGAGTCACCTCATTAGAACTAAAGACACTCCTAGCACCCAGGAAATTCCAAGGGATTTAGAGCTCTGTGTCAGGAATCAAGGTCAAAGACCAAATATTAGAGCAAAAGATGCTCTGAGTGCTCTTATCACTTAGGAAATCACAAGAGTTTCGGAGATCTGTGGCAGGAACCATGAGTAGAGATCAATATACCAGTATGTTTTTTTTTTTGTTATCTCACAGGGTACCAGAGGCCCATCAAAGTGCCAGGAAAGATCTTCAGGAAAACAAAACAAAACATATTACAACTCCTTATTTGCATAGCACACGAGGTGAGCAGAGAGCCCTGGGGAGGTGGGACAGAGTACCCAGGACAGCCCCCCTGAATGGGAACTCAATGGTAGGGAAAATTTTTCCTTTTGTTAATTTAAAAAAAAAATGAGCTTAACCAAATTTTTAAAAATTATTTTGAAAAATATAAAAATCATAGACTCTGGAAAGCAAGGTGTCAACCAGAATCCTGCTAACTCTCCAGGAGCCCAGGCCAGGAAGCCTGGGAGAGGCCAGGTAAAGGGGGGAGGCCTTTATTGGCAAGAGATCATTAATTGGGGTCCTTCTCTGTGCTGGGCATTTACATATGTCATCTTTACTGCAGCCCAGCAACGGAGAGGGCACTGTCCCCAAGTTACAGATGCAGAAACCAAGGCTCAGAGAGGTTAAGTGACTTGTGCATATCCAATCATGAAGTGGTAGGTCTGGGATCTAAACCCAAGCCTGACTGGCTGTAAATTGTAGGTGACTGCCTGGGCATAGCAAGTGCTACAGCACACTGAAGTGGGGCTGACCCTCTGTCAGGGTGGCTGCTAAGGCTAATCCTGAGTGCAATGGGGGGAGGGAGGGGTGCATAGGGAAGGAAGGGGAAAGGTGGGGGCAGAAGACAGGACAAGCCCCGGTTACCCCGCTTGTTTTAGGCTCTTGGGTTGCAAAGCATTCTGGGTAGACAGTTTTAAGGGCATAGTGAGTAAAGGTTGGGAATATCTGTTCAACCAAATGACTAACCTTTCCTTCCTTCTTTTGAAGGTTTGTAACTTCAGACTAAAAAAATTATAAAATTAAATGTTTTCCTAATAAAGGGACACTGAAAAGAAAGACTTTGAAAGGAAGAAAGAGTAGTCTTGTTACCATTTCAGATCTCATAAAAGCTCTTATTTCCAGCTTTGAAAAGTCAGGAAGTTCCTGCTCAGATAAAAGGTTGAATCCGAAGGTTTGTAAACTGAGGAGTGAGAGGTGCATAGATGGTCCCCAGGCCTCTTCGAGGCTCATTGGAGCCACTTGCCCTTGTATCTGGTGGGTATATTGTAATTCCCTGGGAAATTTTATTTGAGGAAAGGATTTTGCTGATTATGCTTGGAAACTTCTGAATTAGACCAACCTAAGTATTGTTATGGGTAATTTTTATTTATTTTGAAAAATTATTTAAATAGGTAATATGTGTGCATGGCTCAGTAAAAAAAGATATTGTGGCTTCTGGTTTGCTCTCTTGGATCACTCTGTCTAGGGGGAGCCAGCTGCCCCATCATGAGGACACTCAAGCAGTCCTTTGGAAAAGTTGATATGCAAGGAACTGAAGCCTCTAGCCAACAGCCCCTGAGGGAGCCGTCTTAAAAGCTTTCAGCCCTAGCCAATCTTCCAGATGACTGGAGCCTGGGCCAATGTCTTTACAACCTGATGAAAGACACACTACACTACTCAGCTATGCTGCTCACTAATTTGACCCAAAATAAAGGTTGTGGGAATATTGTTTTATGCCACTAAGTTTTAGGGTAATTTGTTACATAGCAATAGATGACTGATATAATCACCATCTCTAATCTCTGTTCCACTTATTGAAGGAACTCCACTTCATAAAGAAATGGACTCTGAGAAGTGATATAATTACTCAAGGTCTGTGGTAAGTGGCATAATGGCCCCCCAAAGGTGCCCATGTCCTAATCTCTGCGACCTGTGAATAGGTTACCTGGTAAAGGTGAATCAAGGTTTCCGATGGAATTGTGGTTGCTAATCCCTGACCTTAAAATAGGGGGATTATTCTGGATTATCCTGGTAGGCCCATATAACCACAAGGTAATTAAAAGGGAGGCAGAGGGGGGAGTCAGAGTGTTTGCTTTAAGGATAGTGCTAAGAGACCATGAGCTCAGGAATGTGGACAGCCTCTAGAAGCTGGAAAAGACAAACCAGGAAACTCTCTAAATCGGTTGGGGCTGCTATAAAAAAATACCATAAATCAGATGGCTTGGAAGCAATGGAAATTTATTTCTTACAATTCTGAAGGCTGGAAAGTCCAAGATCAAGGCCCTGGCAGATTTGGTGTCTGGTGAGGCCCTGCTGCGTGGATCTCAGACAGCCATCTTCTGGCTGTGTCCTCACCTGGTGAAAGGGACAAGGGATCTCTCTGGGGTTTCTTTTATAAGGGCACTAATTCCATTCAGGAGGGCTCCACCTTCATGACTGAATCACCCCCAAAAGGGCCTACTTCTAAATACCATCCCATTGGGATTAGGTTCAATATGCATGTGAATTTGCAGAGACACGTTCAGTCTGCAGCACAAATGAACGTTCCACATGAGCCTTCAGAAAGGAACACAGCTCTGCCAACATGCTGATTTGAGCCTAGTGAGAGCTGTGTCAGATTTCCAACCCACAGAACTGTAAAATAACAAATTGGTGTTGTTGTAAGCTGCTGAGTGTGTGGTAATTTGCAACAAGAAGAAACTACCCAAGGTCATATAGCCAGAAAGTGGCAAAACAAGGATTCAAGTCTGACCTGCACCCCACCCTTCCCCCCATCCCACCTAGGCTCCCAGATAGTGGAGAAAGACTCACCTTTTCTGCTGCGGAAGGAGCTCAGGACTTTGTTGACTGAACAAAGTGAGCAGGAAGTGTGGTAAGTTGTGTTACTGTGGGGAGAGGGCAGATAGGCCAATCTGGCTGCTCAGGAGCCTGTGGGTAGGACACAGGTCAGATGTGGTAAATTAAGTAAACAAGGAGGCCATTAGGTTGCAAAGTGTGGAGGCCTGTGTAAGCTAACCACAATCTAAGCCTGTAAATGCCTTAGGGTTACAAAATCAAAATGAAGGACAACCAATCACAAACAGCCAAGTAGGCTTGAAGTTGTAGTCAACTAAGTATTTTCCTTTCTTTGCTTCAGCACGTTCTCTACGTCTTTCACCTGGTTCCTATGAGCTGAGCACTTTCAGTTTGGGGCTGCCCAATTCAAGTTGATTTTTACTCAAATAAACTCTTAAAAGTTTTAATATGCCTTAGCTTATCTTTTAACAGATCCCAACGATGCTGCACCATCTCCCCCAAAGTGGACAGTCACACCCTTTTCTCTTGTGTAAAACCATCTGTCACTTGGTCATTTGGTCAACATGTATTTTTGCCAGTGGTGTCCAAGCGTTGAGCAGGTTCTCTGAGGATGTAAAGGTGACTGATCAACAGGGAAGTTTCTTGTCCAGGCAGAGGTTGCCATCTAGTGGAGAAGACAAAGACTAATCCTCACAGTATCATGATCCCATTTTGCTGCAGCTGAGCAGTGGTAGGCCATGGCCAAGGCCATGGAGCTAATGCGTCAGGAGTACCAGGGAAGGCCTTGGACCCACAATCTGATTCCTGAGCTGGATCCATAGTGCTTCTCAGAGCAAAGCCCCTCTTGTTGCTCTCTGTTGTAGCAGAATTCAGACCTGCACCTGCTGCACATCCTACATACAAGGCCTGCAGCAAGGGTGGAGGAAAGGGAGCTGCTGGTGCAGTGCTGGGAACCAGAGAAAAATCAGGACAGCTTGTGCTAATAAATAAATAAATAAATAAATAAATAATCAAGAAACTATAATGGTCTCCAGATGTCAAAGTCTTACTTATGTCAGCAAAGAAAACTGGGCTATTAAAGGACATGTGATGTCATGAAAAGGTATTCATGGGATATTGTTAAATGGAGAAACTGGGTTGCAAAACAGTCTACCTTACAGAGCCCCCTCTTTTGGTAAATAATGTACATACAGAGATAACTTTTTAAAACTATATAAATACACTTCAATATGTTAATCAGAGTGCTAGGTTTTGGCTATAGATTTGTCAGAAACAGAACAAAAAATACAGAACATAAGTTAGATTGAATTTAAGATAAACTATGAATAATTTTTTAAACTATACTTTTTTATTGATTTCAGAGAGGAAGGGGGAGGGAGAGGGAGAGAAACATCAATGATGAGAGAGAATCACTTATTGGCTGTCTCTTGCATGCCCCTACTGGGGACTGAGCCCATAACCCGGGCATGTGCCCTTGGCCAGAATCAAACCTGGGACCCTTCAGTCCACAGGTAGATGCTCTATTCACTGAGCCAAACCAGGTAGGGCAGTGGTCGGCAAACTCATTAGTCAACAAAGCCAAATATCAACAGTACAACGATTGAAATTTCTTTTGAGAGCCAAATTTTTTAAACTTAAACTTCTTCTAACGCCACTTCTTCAAAATAGACTCACCCAGGCCGTGGTATTTTGTGGAAGAGCCACACTGAAGGGGCCAAAGAGCCATATGTGGCTTGCGAGCTGCAGTTTGCCAACCACTGAGCTAGGGCAACTGTGAATAATTTTTGAGAACAAGCATGCCCCATGAAATTATTTGTTGTTTATCTAAAATGTGAATTTAACTTGCTATCTTGTGTTTTTTCTGGCAATCTGATATGGGAATTTTTCTTTTCGCTTACCTGTGTTTTTTATGATACTTTTGTACAATAGTTTTGTGTTTTTTTTAATTTATTTTTCATTTATAGTTGACATACAATATTATATGTTATTTTCACACATAGTGATTAGACATTTACAGACCTTAGGAAGTGGTCACAGCACTAAGTCTAGTACCCACCTGAACCACACATAGTTATTACAATATTATTAACTATGCACAATACTTTTTAAAAAACCTGTTTTTATTAATTTTAGAGAGAGAGAAAGGGAGAGAGAGAGATGGAAACATCAATGAGAGTGGAACATCAACATGTTTCTAAACAGACCCCAGGAAACTCTCCATTGACACAGCTCACTTTCCTCCCGGGACTGAAAGGGACTCGGTGCCACCCTGCCCACTCAACTGTGGGCAGACTCCAGGAGGGAGGAGAGAAGATGATTCCTGAGGGAAGGGAGGGTCTAGCTGCCAAGGAGAGAGAAATGAAGATACTTGGCATGTGTGCAGAGATGCTCAGAAACTGTAAATTGCTGACCAGCTTGTGTGCATACCTTGGCACAGCATGGGCTGAACAAAGAAGTTCAGTAAATGTTTTTCATCCACCAATAAATACTCTAAGTCTTTTTCTGTGCCAGGAGCTGGGCTAGGCCCTGGGGATGAAGTCCCTGCCCTCCTAGAGCTTATATTTTGTTAGGAGCGATACACACAACACACAGGTAGAACAATACTATAACTTCACTTGGTATTAAGCTCTAGAAGAAAATAAAGCAAGGTAACAGGCTCCTCTCTAAGGTTTGCTTCCGGTCTGGTGCAGGCTGGGGGTGGTGCAGGCTGGGGGAGGGGCAGGGAGAGCCATTCCTACCCTCGGGGCACAGCCAACAGCCCTTGCTGCCATTTAGAGGGTTTGTTGGGGAAAATATAATTCAGGGATCTGCCAAAGTGTTGGGATCCATCTGGCTGGAAGTAGAAAGGTCCAGGAAGAAGGCGTTCAAGTCTCTAGCTCCTGGGGCCTCTTTGGGTAGAACAGGGCAGGGGAGAGTCTCAGGGTCAGCCCACCCTGGAAGGAGTGAGCAGAGGGAATGAGAGAGAGAGAGCCCAAGAGGATCTCATTGGGTGGGGGAGTTGTGATGGTTAATTTCATGTGTCAGTTTGGCTGGGCTATGGTGCCCAGACAGATATTTGGTCAAATATTATCCTAGATGCTTCTGTGAAGGCAGTTTTTCTATGGGCTTCACATTTAAATCAGTAGACTTTGAGTAAAGCAGATTGCTCTCCATGATGTGGGTGGGCCTCATCCAATCAGGCAAAGGCCTTAAGAAAAAGATCGACCTCCCTGGAGAGAGAGGGCATTCTCTCAGCAGACTGTCTTTGGACTCCAACTGTAGTATCAACTCTTCCCTGGGTCTCCAGCTTACCCTGCAGCTTTTGGATTTGCCAGCCTGCAGAATCTTGTGAGCTAATTCCTTAAAACAAATCTCTCAATATATACTCATCCTATTGGTTTTATTTCTCTGGAGAGCTCTGACTAGTACAGGGAGCCCCAGGGCCCTAACTGACATCAGCAGACCTCAGCAATCTCTGAGACATTCAGCATTTAATGAGCATCTACTTTGTGTCGAGCTCTGTGCCACAGAGACTCCAGAACTGTGGGCCTTTGTCTCCCTGTTGTGGGCCTGGTTGGATATTTGGCCCAGAGGGAAGGTACTGGGCCTGGGCAATGAGTTGAGAATGCCTTCTATTAACAGCTCACCCCAGACTGCCTCTTGCTGGGAACAATCTCTGAGAAAGTACTTCTGAAGTAGTGGCATTGCTCCCTTCCTTCCTTCTTTCCCTCAGGCCATTATCTAGCACCTGCTCTGCCCGGCCTTGCACAGGCTGCCCCTGGGCCACTCAAGGGCAGGGGGCAGGGGGGCCGGGGATTTGTGTGTGTGTGTGTGTGCCATCAAAGAGCTTGAAGTGAGGGTAAGTCATTCATGAGCAGAATAGTGAGTTGCCACATACATGCCCATAACTTAGGCACAAACTCTAAAATCTGAAAATGAAGAAATAAAAGAGAAAAATTTTATTAACCTATTTCCCTCTTCCATCTCCTCACTCCTATTTTCAAACTAGATCTGCCTCAGGGTCAGGGAGACCCTACCTACTGTAAAAGGCAATGAGCTGATTTTTGCTTTTGAGCTTCCAAGTCTGGATCTCAGTGGTTTAAAGGATATTTTTGAGTGTGATTTTGACCAGAAGGATTTTAGCTTTTTGTGCTGACTTTTGGACTTCCCACTCACAACTCTCCCTGCCCCCTCACAAATCTGGGATTTCACAGACCCAGTCCAAGGCTAGCATGCCAAGGCCATTGGCAGGATTCATTGCCAAATGAGTGTTCTCATAAGCTAAGGGTCCGGCACGGAGTGGGCAGCCAGCAGATGCTTGTCAAGGGTTCAAACAAGATCAGTACCTAGAGTCACAGGATCCGATGGAGGGTGAGACCTAGGCCTGGGGTGGCTGACAAAAGAACCTCAAATCAGGGGGCTTGGAAATAGCCTCTGAAGAGGGGATATCATTTGCATCGCTGGGAAGGTGCTTGGGGTCCACTAGCATTTCCCAGAATGCCTCTGTTTTCTTCTCAAAAAGTGGTGAGAGGGTGAGGGAGCCATGGGTTTCTCAGTACAGTTCTAGAATGAGTGGCCCTCACCACAAGGCACCATTACCAAGTCAGAAAGAAAGCAAGCTTAACAGCTGCCTCCCATCCCCCCTGTTCTGTGAAAGTCTCATCCTGTTGTGGATTGAATGGTGCCCCCCACCCCCCAGATGTCCACATTATAATTATTGGGATCAGTGAATATGACTTTATTTGAAAAAAGGTCTTTGCAGACATAGTTGAGGATCTTGAGATGAAGAGACCTGTGAGATCATTATCTGGATGGACCCTAAATCCAATGACAACTGTCCTTAGAAGAGACACACAGAGACAGCAGAGGAGGCAGTGTAAAAACAGAGGCAGAGATTGGAGTGATGCAGCCACAAGCCAGGAGCACCTGGAGCCACCAGACGATGAAGACGCAAGGAACAGCATCTCCCCAGCATCTCCGGGAGGGAATGTGGCCCTACTGACACCTTGATTTTGTATTTCTGGCCTTCAGAGCAGTGAGAGAATAAGTTTCTGTTGTTTTGAGCCACCAAGTTTGTGGAAATTTGTTGCAGGAGCCCTAGGAAATGAAAACACATCTCAACCCACAGTTCCTGCTCATTTCCAAGAGTTTGCACTTCGAGGACTTTTCCACAGGTGCCCTGCTTTGCTCCACGTCCACCTGGAAGTGAGGCTTTGTCCCTGTGTCTCATTCCATGTAGAATGGGGTTGGGGGAAGCACTGTGGCAAAGAAGGGTTCCATTATCCAGTTCAAAGACTGGGTTTTCCCTGAACCCAGTCTGGGCAAATAAAGTGACCTCCAACCTCTACAAAGCTGATAGGGAAAGAGAGAGCGATTGCGCTGAGCTATTCCCCTCCTCCACAGGCTCCACTCTTGCTTTCAGGGGGAAAAGGAAAGACACCCTCCTGGCCAGCAAGCCAGAGGAGGCTTGTCACCGGGATGTGGGATGCTACCCAGAATCTGCTTCTGTTAACAAAGAAGAACAGAATATAAAGAGATTGCACAAGATTGAAGATTTCTCCTTCTGCGTGTGCTTCTGGGAGTGGTGGAGGTTTCCAGAGCAGTGGGGTAGGCTTTGGCCACACATGGCCTCCGTGACAACTGACAGCCCACAGTACAGCCCAGGCCTGTCTTCTGTGTGCCTGACTGTCGTGGGTGGTCTATATGATGTCTGTCATCCCTCCACTGCAGGCCTCTTCCACGATGTCCAGGGAAGGCCACCCCTATGCAGTTATATAAGCCAGAACTCTGGGAGCATCTCTCAACACCCTTTTTGTTGTCCCCCAAATCTACCCTTTCCTCAGAGCCTGTTGATTGTATTTCCTCCTTGTCACTCACATGTCACTACAGCAGTTCATCCCATTACCAGCTCTGTTGGCACCTCGTTCATCCCCGTTGTGGCACGTGTCACAGTTGTGATTTGCATGTGAACACTGTGAGGGTAGATAGCACGGCTACTTGTTCATCAAGGTGTCCCTAGAGTCCCAAACAATGCCTAGTGCTCAAGAAATACATGTCAAATAATTGAATAAATGAGCAAATGAGTGAATTAATGCAAATTTGAACCCAGATGGTGATGGGGAAAAAATAGAATATTTCCCACTGGAGCCAGAAGTCCACTTAGGAATAGCCCCCAGATTCCTTGGATAAGAAAGGAGAAACCCAGATATAGTAGGTTCCTCTCCCCCCCAACCCCCCACTCCAAGCACAGGGCTAGAACCAGCCATTAGCCTAACTAGTCCCAGGACCTTGGGTGGGGGAACCCCATTTCAGAGCTTGGGGCATTGGGGGACTCTTTTCATCCACCTATATGGTGTCTGCCAAGTGTTTTAAAAAATATATATTTTTTATTGATTTAAGAGAGGAAGGGAGAAGGAGAGAGAGATAGAAATATTAATGATGAGAGAGAATTATTGATCAGCTGCCTCCTACATGCCCCACACTGGGGATTGAGCCCCAAACCTGGCATTTGCCCTGACCAGGAATCGAACTGTGACCTCCTGGTTCATAGGTCGATGCTCAACCACTGAGCCATGCTGTCTGGACCCAAGAGTGTTTTTTACTCATCAGACTTTTCCAATGGGTTCAATGTCTGTAGTGAGAGGGTTTTTACCAGATGCTTAATTGGGGTGAGGAACTTCAAGAAACATGCAATGTAGACCATCTTTCTTTTAGAAAGACTTAAAAGGAGGTGAAGCTAGTTTAATGTAGGGAGTCATTCTAAACTCCATTCGTGGGTGGCCGACTGCTTTGGGCCTGGCAGCAAGCTCCAACACAACCTCCTGCACCAGCAATTCCTCTTGCCTCCCACAGTTTATTTTGTAATTGTCAATGTCACAGAAAAGTTGACCAAAGAGAACAATGAACACCCAGAGGAAAACAATGAACACCTCTAAATCCTCCCTCCCCACCCCAGATTCTCCAACTGGTAACATTCTGCCATATTTGCGTTCTCTTTCTCTCTTCTTCTCTCTATATTTTACGTACTTTTGTTTTGCTCAAATTGAAACAAAATCTCTGACATCTTGATGCTACACTTTTAAATACCTCAGCACCTCCTAATAAGGATGTTCTCCCACAAAACCACAATATCATGAGCATAACCATTGCAGCACCCAGCACGCTATCTGAATGTGAATCTCTCGACTGTCCCCCAAATATCTTCCATAAGCTGCATTTCTTTTTCCTATCTAGGATCCAATCAAGATTTGTATATGATATTTGGTTTTGTCTCTTTCGGCTGTCTTAATCTACAACACTCCTGCACTTTTGTTGTTGTTGTTAGTGTCATTTGTTTTTATTTGTGACATCTTTTTTGAAAAGTAGGATGCTCCACACATTGGATTAATCTGGCTGTTTACTCATGACTAGATTCAGAGCCAAGAATTCTAGTGCAAAACTAAGTTTATTTAGCCTGCAAAGCAAAAGTACCCTTGAAGAAAAGATTCAAGTGGGCTTCTCAGAGAGCTGCCTTGGCATTTTGGAAAGAAAGTCACAGAGGCAGAAGAAGTGAGCCAGCTGGGCTGCGTGGACTCAGGAAACAAGTTACAGAGGCAAAAGAAGGGCCCTTGGAAACAGGTTCAGGTGTTTAGTCGGAGACCAGAGGACACTGTCCCCTGCTTCTCTGGTTGCAAGTCTCCTGGGAACCTGTAGAGCCTGAGGAAAGAAGGGTGGAGGGAAAAGGCATGAACAGGAACTGAGTCCTTTGTCTTAAACTTTTAAAATCTCTTTTCTAAAGGAGGGAATTTTAGGGGAGTTCTCAGGGGAGGATCTCAATATAATATTCATCAGCTTTCCAGGCCTGTCCTTTAATATGCCGATGCATCAAAATTAGTGTACAGATCATTCTCTGGTGAGTTTCACCTTCAAAGAATGTCACTGAAGGGGGACCAGGACCAAGGTAAGATATTACCCTGTGATTTATTATCTGGCTGTAAATTGCGGGGCCAGTTTGTTCAGCTGTCTGTCTCAGTTTCCCTATTCCACTTGCCAAGGCATTTTCCTAGCTCCTTACTAATCTGCCTCAAAAGCACATATTTTTTTTAAAAAAATGAGGTAAAATTCACATAACAAAATTCAACGCTTGAACAATTTCAAAGTGCATGTGTGGTTTTAACACATTCACAATGTTATGTAACTACATTTTCATTGCTCTTAAGAAAACCTCCTACTCATTAAGCAGTCACTCCCCATCTCTCCCTTCCCCAGCCCCTAGCAATCGCTAATCTGCTTTCTGTCTCTATGACATTTCAGATAAGTGGAATCATAGAATATCTATGTGCCTTTCGTGGCTGGCTTCTTTCACTGAGGATGCTTTCAAGGGTCATTTGTGATGCAGATGTATCAGTATCTCATTCCTTTTTATGACTATTGGACGGATGCAGTGCAGCTCATTTATCCATTTATCAGCTGGAGGACTGATAAGCTGCTGGGCTGCTTCCCTGTTTTGGCCACTGCGAACGGTGCTGCTGCAAGCATTCTTGCACAAGTCTCTGAATAGCTGTTTTTTTTATTCCTTTGGAAATCTAACCAGGAGTGGAATTGGGGGGCCATATGATAATTCTATGTTTAACCCTTGAGGAACCACCAAACTGTTTTCCACAGCAGCTGCACCATTTTACATTCTCACCAGCAATGTATGAGGGTCCAATTTCTCCAGATCTTCATCAACAACTATTTTCTGTGTTTTTTATTATAACCAGCCTAGTGTGTTAGAAGTGGACAAAGTATACACTTTTGACACAAGCTTTAGGTGTCCTGCAATATGCTCCAATGTTGCCCTTTGGTCTCTCAAGGCTACTTAAAGCTTCCATTTTGCTCTTCATCAGATGAGTCTTTGCTAGCTTTTTTTTTTTTTTAAGTATTTTTATTGGTTTCAGAGAGGAAGGAAGAGGGAGAGAGAGATATAAACACCAATGATGAGAGAGAGTCATTGATCGGCTGCGTCCTGCACACCTCACACTGGGGATCAAGCCCCACAACCTGGGTATGTGCCCTGATCAGGAATCAAACTGAGACTTCCAGATTCACAGGTTGACACTCAACCACTGAGCCACGCCAGCTGGGTGAGTCTTTGCCATCTTTACACTAAGTTGGTGACCCAGGGGCTCAGGGCTATCAGAGGAGAATTGTGATATAACATGATATGAGCTGAATATTTGCAAAAAACAAATAAGCAAGCAAAAAACACCTGAAAGAAATAAATTTTTCCAGCATATAGCCACACTCATAATATACTGTGAGAGTACAGAAAAACAGAGATAATATTAACGCAGGGGAGGGGTGTGAAATGGTGAGATGCATAACCTTTAGGGCTCTTCTGCTACCTTTCCTGGTTTTAAACATAAAGCTACAATATGTTTGGGGTGAAGGTAACCTGGCCCAGGCCTGGGGCGTCCAGGTTTCTTGAGAAGACCACATGAATGAGGGGACTAACCTTCTCATGACCAGCCTCACGGTGGGGAGAGGGGGTGCACCTTACTGTGTTGTTCAGGGCCTTAGAGGCATGGAGACCCCAGTGAGTCAGAGCTTGAGACCGGGAGGGTGAGAATGACCACTTCCAGTATATGAGAAACACTCAGAGGAACAGCAGTTCCCATCATGGCCAAGAATCAAATCAGATTTTTTTTCCATTCTTCTGCTTCAAGACCCACCCTCACCCCGTCCTAAACTCCTGGCAAAACCAAGGCACTGCCCACGGGGTTTACATGGGGAAGTTCAAGGTAGTTTCCTTATGGCTGGTTGATGAATTTAATTATGGTCATTTTTGGGGGTTGGCAGCCAAGCCGATTTCAATAACATTCATTCAGTAATCTAGGTTTTATCTCATGTTAGCCTCATGCCAAGTAAAGTACCACCAAAGTTTGGAAGTGGAGAACTTCCACCTGGTAGATCAGGAAAGGCTGAACAGATGAGGGGCATTTGTGGGGGACCTACCTTAAAGATCGGATGTCAGTGGGATGGTGGGGAAGGTGTCCCACATACGCTTATTGACAGCTGAGTCCGGAAACCGAAGGTGAGTGTTTCAGAGGAGAATGTATTTCAGGGATAAAATCATAAACCCGAAATGTATACAGGACTTTAATTTTAAAAGTTTAGTGGCCAAATTTTAAAACTTTAAGTGTTGGAAACATAAATCATTATGTTCTTGACACTGTTAATTGTGAGATCTCTTCCATAGTTACTCTACTGAATATTTGCCAAACAAAATTTCCTATTGAGGCAGGTAGGTATTTTTCTCTGAGGTAGAGCAGGATACTTTAGGGCCACCTGGGCTACCCAGGACAGTCACATTTATCTCTGGTGTCCAGGTGTACTTATTACAAGCATCTGCTTTCACAACCCAAAGTGTCCCAGTTTAGACAATACATCGTATTGTTACTCTATTTATCATGGATTGTTATTATTAATTTTTGAAATTGTAGTAACATATATATATACACACACCATAAAATTTACAATTTTAACCATTTTTAAGTGTGCAGTTCTATAACATTAAATATATCCTCATTGTTGTGCAATCATCACTACCACTCATCTCCAGAATTCTTTTAATTTTGCAAACTGAAACTCTATAACCATTAAGTAATAACTCCTCACCCCACCCCCTGGCAACCACCATTCTACTTTCTGTCTCTATACATTTGACTCTACATGCATCATATATGTAGCATCATAAGGTACTTATATTTTTGTGACTTGTTTATTTCATTAATGTCCTCAGTGTTCATCCATGTTGTAGTACATGTCAGAATTTTCATCCTTTTTAAGGCTTCCATCCCTTTAGTTTTAATTTATCTAGTATCTTCATAGTTGAAGTGGGTCTTCTTTTTATTTTTATTTTTTGTATTTTTTTATTTGCTGCAGTATTTTATTATATTTATTTTTTAAAAATAAATCTTTATTATTCAGATTATTACAATTGTTCCTCTTTTTCCCCTCCATAGCTCCCCTTCACCCAGTTCCCACCCCACCCATTGCCCTTACCCCCGCCTCGCCCCTTCCCTCCCCCACCCCCGTCCTCATCCATAGGTGTACGATTTCTGTCCAGTCTCTTCCTGCACCCCCCACACTCCTTTCCCCACAAGAATTGTCAGTTCACTCCCTTTCTATGCCCCTGATTCTATTATATTCACCTGTTTATTCTGTTCATCAGATTTTTTATTCACTTGATTTTTTAGATTCACTTGTTGATAGATATGCATTTGTTGTTCATAATTTTTTATCTTTACCTTTTTTTTCTTCTTCTTCCTCTTTTTAAAGAATACTTTCAGCATTTCATATCATACTGGTTTGGCAGTGATGAACTCCTTTAGCTTTTCTTATCTGTGAAGCTCTTTATCTGACCTTCAATTCTCAATGATAGCTTTGTTGGGTAGAGTAATCTTGGTTGTAGGTTCTTGCTATTCATCACTTTGAATATTTCTTGCCACTCCCGTCTGGCCTGCATAGTTTCTGTTGAGAAATCAGCTGACAGTTGTATGGGTGCTCCCTTGTAGGTAACTAACTGTTTTTCTCTTGCTGCTTTTAATATTCTCTCTTTGTCTTTTGCTCTTGGCATTTTAATTATGATGTGTCTTGGTGTGGTCCTCTTTGGATTCCTCTTGTTTGGGGTTCTGTGCACTTCCTGGACTTGTAAGTCTATTTCTTTCACCAGGTGGGGGAAGTTTTCTGTCATTATTTCTTCAAATAGGTTTTCAGTATCTTGCTCTCTCTCTTTTTCTGGGACCCCCATAATTCGGATGTTGGTATGCTTGAAGTTGTCCCAGAGGCTCCTTACACTGTCTTCATATTTTTGGATTCTTTTTTCTTTTTGCTTTTCCAGTTGGGTGTTTTTTGCTTCTTTGTATTTCAAATCTTTGACTTGATTCTTGCGATCCTCTAGTCTGCTGTTGGATCTATGTATATTATTTTTTATTTCAGTCAGTATATGCTTAATTTCAGTTGGTCCTTTTTCATATCCTTGAGGGTCTCACTAAATTTATCGGCTTTTTCTAGAAAATTCTTGAAAAACCTTATAACCGTGGTTTTGAACTCTATATCCAGTCGTTTGCTTTCCTCCATTTTTTTCATTTGTGACCTGTTTCTTTGTCTCCACATTTTGGCTGCTTCCCTGAGTTGATAGAGTGGCTTTGTGTTCTAGGTGTTTTATAGGGCCCAGTGGCTCAGTCTCCCCAGTTACCTGAGGTGGACACTCTCGGTGCACCCCTTTGTGGGCTGTGTGCACAGGCTTGTTGTAGTTAAGCCTGATTGTTGTTGGTGTCACTGGGAGGAATTGACCTCCAGGCCAATTGGCTGTGAGGATCAGCTGTGTCTATGCTGGGAGAACTTCTGTGCTGGAGACACCCTTATGGGGCAAGACTTGCAAAAGCCTCTGTGCTCAGCTTGGATGGGGCGGAGTCTCAGGGCAGAGCAATCAGCATTGGCTTTGTGGGGCAGGATCTCAGGGTGGAGCAAACAGCAATGGCTTCCTGTCAGCTCTGCCCCAAGAGGCCCCTGGTTCTCAGCGTCCCGTGGCAATCGCTGCAAGCACCTCTGAGAGAAAACTGCCCTCGAGACTCACCCACTGCTAGACAATCCAGTTTCTCCCCAAATGAGTCTGGGTCCCCAGAATCTCGCCCCAAACCGGAGTTCAGAGCAGTCAGGAGCTCCCGTCTCCCTCCTGCTTGAGAAAGCCAGCTGCGCACTCAGTTGCCAGCCCTCTCTGTGCGTGTGCCTCCACACCTCTGCCCTCTGCAGCTCCTGTGAGTCTCAGTGTGCTTTTCTCTTTCCTTCTAGTTGTAGAATTTCCACTCAGCCAGCCTTCCTGTGGTTCTGGATGATGTCCGTTTTGTCTTTTAGTTGTAGTTTTGAAATTGTGTGAGGCAGCAGTTTAGGTGTTTACCTATGCTGCCATCCTGGTTTCTCTGGGATCTTCTTTTTATATCCACTATGACAAGTCTCTGTTTAGTTGGATTCATATCTGGTTTTTAATTGTTTCTATTTATTGCACTTGTTATTGGTTTCTTTTTAAAATCTTCTACTCTTTTTCTACTTTCTCTGGTTTTAAGTGAGCATTTTATTTTATTTTAAATATATTTTTATTGATGTCAGAGAGGAAGAGAGAGAAGGAGAGGTAGAAACACCAACAGGCTGCCTCCTGCACGCCCCCTACTGGGGCACTGAAACCCAGGCATGTACCTTTGACTGGAATTGAACTCTGAACCCTTCAGTCCTCAGGTTGACGCTCTATCCACTAAGCAAAACCAGCTAGGACTTAACTGAGCATTTTAAATGATACTCTTCTTTTTCAGTGTGTCCATTATACTTATTTTAGTGTTTGCCCTGGAGTTTGCAATAGACATTTACAAGTAATCTAAGTCTACTTTCAAATAGCACTATTTTGCTTCATTGGTAGTTCCAATTCCTCCCTCCCATTTCTTATGACATTGTTGTCTTTCATTTCAATTATCCATAAGCTATAACCACATAATACATGGTTGCTATTATTACTTTGAATAATTACCTATTAGGTCAATATAAAATAAAATAAAACGTTTCACCCTAGTTTATTCCTTCTTTCTTTTCTAAATTTCTAAGCTATATCATTTTCCTTCTCTCTGAATAACTCCTTTTAACATTTCTTGCAAGGCATGTCTACATATTCCCTCAGTTTATGTTTGTCTGAGAAAGTCTATTTCTCCTTCACTTTTGAAGGATAATTTCAGTGCACACACAATTCTAGATTGGTAGGGTGTTTTTTTTTCTTTCAACACTTCACTCTCTTCTTGCTAGCATAGTTTTGACAAAACATTTAATGTAATTCTTATTCTTGTTCCTCTATTGATAAGATTTCCCCTCACCCTGGCTTTTTTCCTCAAGATTTTCTCATGTTTGCAGTTTGAGAATGATATGCCTATGTGTTGATTATTTGGTATTTATCTTGCTTGCTCTCTGTTCTTTCTGGATCTATGGTTTGGTGTCTGTTATTAATTCTGGAAAATTTTCAGCCATCATTTTTTCAAATATTTCCACTCCTCCTTTTTCTCTTTCTGATATTCCCATTACTCATATGTCCTTTGCACTTGCCCTTTTGTTCTTAGATATTCTGTCCAATTTTTTCATTCTCTTTACCTTTCAGTTTTGATTCCTAGCATTTCCTTTTGTTTCTTTCTTAGTTTTTATCTTTCTGCTTTCATTACCCATCTCTTATATAACTATTCTTTCTATCAGAGTTCTTAAAATATCAAGTACAGTTTTTTCAAATTCCTTATCTGATAATTCCAAAATCTCAGTCATATCTGAGTCTGGTTGCTCTGTCTCTTCAGACTGATTATTTTGTTGCTTTGTAATTTTTTGTTGAAGGCTAGATATAATGTATGTGATAATAGAACCTGAGCTAATCAGTCGAGATTTTATGTTAATCTGATTAGCATCTGGGCTATGTTTAATGTTTGCTGTAGCTATAGGTGCCAGAGACTTCGGGTTATTTATTTTTTTCCTGTTGTTTTCGGGTTTCCCTAAGAATTGCATCTTAAATGGAGTCTATGTTGCTCTCTCAGTCGTAATTTCCTTTTATTGCACTGGAGTCTGTTGATATGGTGGTAAATGTACAGCATTGAATAATGTTCCCCCCAAATTCATGTTCACCCAGAACCTCAGAATATGACCTTACTTGGAAATAGGGTCTTTGCAGATGTAATTAGTCATATTGACAAGGTCATATTGCAGTAGGGTGGGTGCTAAATCCAAGGACTGATGTACTTATAAAAAGAGGAGAGGACACACAGGAATACACGCAAAAAGATGGCCATGTGATGAGAAAGAGAGTGGAGATATGCAGCTACAAGCCAAGGAATGCCAAGGATTGCCTACAAACACCAGGAATAAGAAGCGGCAAGGAAGGCTTCTTCTCGAACACCTTCAGAGAGAGGGTGGCCCTCCCAACACCTTGATTTTGGATCTAGCCACCAAAACTGTGAGAGAATACAATTCTGATGTTTTAGCCATCCAGTGTGTGGTTCTTTGTTACAGCAGCATTAGAAATAAATACAGTAAGGTAATGGGGAGGGCAACTTCCATAACCTTAGGATTAAATCTCTGTGGGCCTGAGGTCCTGGGCCTGACCTTCAGGAACATTTCTCGGCCTTTCTTTGTCTCCCCTTATGTGCGCCCTGAAGTCTGGAGGGGGCTGGAGCTGTCTTGCTGCCCTTCCCCCAGGGCAGAGAAGGCTCTGGGAAAGCAGTTTCCCTCCTGGCAGGGCTTTGTTAAGAACAGAATGCTCTGGGCTTTCTAAATGGTTACATTTCCTCTGAGCCTATTTTAAAGTGGTCATTTCTCCTCCCTTTCTCTGAAGCAAGTGGATTTCTCCCCAACTTCACAGTGATAACCTGGTAGGGCTCTGGAGGTAAACCCCAGGAAAGTGTGGGGCTGCCCTAGGACTGGAACCCCAGCGTTTAAAAAATCTTCAGCTAGTCCACACAGCCTCCAGCTAGTCATCAGACCATTAACTGTTGCTACCAGTTGCTGGCTCCAGAGGCTGCGTCTGCTCCTGGTAAGTCGTGATTCTCTGTCTTTCCTGCCTCTTTAGATTTCAGGGTGATGGCTTACCTGGTGATCTCAGTTCTCCAATGGCTCTGAGCACAGTTGTTGATGCGCTAATTGCTCAGCATTTTTCTTGTGACTTCCAAGCTGTTTACATGTAAGAGCTGTCTTATGGTGGCTTTTTGTTATTCAGAATTAGACATAGTTTTGTATTTCTAGCCAATCTCCTTACCAATTCTCCCCCCACTCCTTTTTAAAGGCATTGGAAGACTATAGAAAAAAGACATGGAGTAACATAAAAGAAACATAGGAAAGTTACACAAGCCCAGAATCTTCTAAAATCTCTCACAGTAATGACTTTCTGGTTTGTGGTTCTGACTTTTCTCCTGGAAATTTATTGAAGCCTCAATAACCTCTCCTGTATTTGACCTTGGCAGGTGGTGGTCACTCCTCTTACTTTGCTGCCAAGCGTTTCTTATCTTGTCCTCAAAAATGGTCTTTTGTGTGTTTCTTTGTCTTGCTGTTAAACTTTGTAAATAATTTGAGGTCCAAGGCTCAGTCTTCTCTGTGCTTGATAGCAGCCTGCAAGCTTGCACAAAGCCTGTCTGTGATGAGGGCCCTGGGAAAAGGGACCAGTAGTTGAATTGGATTCTTCCCCCCAGTTGGTTTGGTGCAGAATGTATCATATATATCACTAAATGGCCACTTGTTGGCACATAAGCCCAGGCATGCGCCCACTTGTCCATCCTGTGAGCCATGTGCCCGTGTGTCCATACTGGCTCTAAAAAGCACAGATGACCCCTAGGAAGAGCCTTTTAGAATCTGACAAGTATGCATTTGTCCAAACCATCAATGCATGCTCATTGTAGAAAACTTGGGGAACACATATATAAGTAAGCATGAAGAGAAAAATGAAAATGATCCATGGTCCCACAGACACTATTTTGGTACAATTCCTGTGGCCTTTCACTATGCCGTGCTAATGCTCAGAGGGAAGGATGAAGAGTTCTCTAGGAATCAACAAGATCAAGGGTCACCATTGCTGTGGTGTTATGTATGGATACAAAAAGGGATAACACGTTGACTTAAGAATGTGACCGGGCAGGAACACAGCCTTTCAGTCAAATGTGTCTGGGTTCAAATCTGTCACCTACTGGATGGCCCTCTCCTTAGACTTCTGCCAGTACTGAGAACTGCCGTGTAATAAAACTCTACCAATTCCATATGAAAAAAATCTCATTTTCATTTTCGGTTTCTTGATTACAGGTGAAGAACATGTGTTTTTAAGATTTACACATTACCTCTTTTAATGGGATGAGTAATAACAAAAAGCCTATTTGAAATGTCACAGTGTTTCTGTTTAGATATGAAAACATGTCAATTCATGCAAAGAAGAGAAGGTGTCGTTACGTGTGCAAATTTTGTTATGAGAGTTGAGGCTTGAGGAGGGTAAAGGACAGAAACAAGAGAAAAACTAGGAAGTGGGGGAAGGAAAAAGCAGAAGAAAGAAAAGCAGGGAAGAAGAGAGAAAAAAATAAAAAGACGTAGAATTGTTTTGCATTTTGTCCCAGAGGCCTCGCCTGGGAGACAGGCTAGTCAGTGATGGTGGAAATGAGCCACACTCAGCTGACCCTGCCCTCTGCCAAATCACATCCAGTCCAGGGGTTCTCCAACTAGGTGAGCTCTGGACCCCTTTACACTATTAAAAATTATTAAGAACCCCCAAAATCTTTTAGTTATACAGATAACATCAATATATACTATATTAGAAATTAAAACAAAACCTTAAAATATTTACATAAATATATTTTTTAATGAAAAATATATTTTCCAAAACAAACAAACAAAAATTTAGTAAAAAGAAAGGCATTATTTTTACAGTTTTGCAGATCTCTCAGATATCTGGCTTAATAAGAGACGGCTGGCCTTTCCTTTCTGCTTCTGTATTCAGTCTGTTGTTACCACACGTCACATAACCTCTGGAAAACTCCACTCTACACTCAGAAGAGGATGAGTATGGAAAAGAATGTCATAGGATTAAAAAATGAGGCAACCAATTTAATGAGATATCCTCCTTCCCCATCCCCTCCGTCATTGGTTGATAAAATTATAGAGGGTGGATTTCCTAAAAGCACCCCAGGAAGCCTTTAGGGGTGCCTGGACCACACTTTGAGAACCACTGAGTTAGGCAGGGGGAATTGATACACAGTGGCCAGAGGGGACCATGGAAGGGATATCTAACAATTTGTCAAGAGCCATCAAAACATTAATGGCCTTTGACACAATGATTCCCCTTTAGGGAATATATTTTCCCTTTAGGGAATAATCCCCTCAAAGAGGGAAACCTGTTTAAATGACCCACTGTTTAAATTGGGAAATGGTTAAGTAAGACCATTTAATGGAATATTTTGCAGCCTAAAATTATAATTACTATGTACTAGCATGGGAAGAATTATATAGCCCTATGTGAAAAATGCACATTATAATCTTGACCATGCCTACCACTCTCGGGAGACTGGATGTCTGCAGACAAAGCCTCAAAGGGAGCAAGGAAAGTTGGGTCAGTTTGATATATGGGCATGGGCTTATGGGAGGTTTTTATTTTGGCCCATGTTATTTTGATGTTTGCTTATTGTTTTGCAATAAGTAAAGGCAAAAATAAGGGCTCTCTGAACTGTCTTACTCCCCTAGGTCAGTGTGGACAGGAGGGAGCAGAGGACAGAGTCACCAAGGGCCCTGGAGCTGGGGAAGAAGGAGTGGCGGGGGCATATGGGTTGTGCCAGTCAGGATGGGGACTTGATACTTGAGCTCATTCTGTGGTGCCCTTTCAGTGGTGACAGGAGAGACCTTTGGCTAAGCAGCTGTTGGCAAAGGCTTGTGGGGAGATGACAGAAGACCAGGTGTGGGGCCAGCACTTCACTTCAAAAAGGGGAGGAAGAAGCTGGTGAGGGCAACTACAGAGCCCCCACACCTTTGGAGAGAACCAAGGACCAGGGCCACACTGTGTCTAAAGGATCTGGGAGAACACAGCTGGGAGGCCGCCAGTGCTGGTTGGGTCTTGGGTCAGAGGAAGCAAGGGCTGCAGGGTCTGATGGAGTGTTTATTGGACACCTTACAGCTCAGACGCAGTCTTCTGCCACTGAGCATGTGCTTTTTGCCTGTGTTCTTGCCCTTCACATTGGAGCAGGGTTGTCTGCCTTACGTCCAAGGTGCAGCCAATTGAGGTTTGAGGTTGGCTACTTCATATACCTCAGCATTTCGGTCTTTGTTTCACTCCTATCGAGGTTATTTCCTACCACAGGTATCAATGCTTGTAATTCCCATTCACAGTCATAAAACAATAAGGACTAACTTCACGCCCCATGACCAGTGTGTGGTTCAGACCAAGGGAGGCAGCTGCACAAAGAGCTGTTGGCTGCCAGGCAGGTGCTCCAGGTGATAGTTCAAAATGTCAACTGGACAGCTAATGGATCTCTCTGGATTGGGCATGCGAAAGGGATGTAGGGTGCCAGTCTGTACTGTGGCCCAGGGGATAGGACTGTTGAATCTACTAAAGTCAAACATGAGAAAATTGACAATAGGTTAGGCCAAGAAAGCTCAGCATGAACCTATAATTCTCATTTACTTTTTAGGATACCCTAGAGTATCATGTGACTAAGATGTTCTGCTCTCCAGTTTGGAGGTATGTCTCAGAGAACCTCTGCAGAACCCTAAAAAACCTCACCTTCCTGCTGTGGTCCTGAACATCCCAAGAGGTCCTCAAGGGTCCAATGGGCTGTCCTGCATGCTTCCATCTCTGCCAGGTGTGGGACCAGGATGAGAAGGAAGTCCTCCTGCCCCACTGGGACCCCCTATCCAGCTGTGACAATCAACTTCCACCAGCCTTCCTTCCTGTATTCCTTCCTACATCCACGTCCTCTGACCTTAGGACGTCTCAGCCTAATAATACTTCAAGGTGATACTTTTCAATGCAAAATTGAATCTGTGACCGTTTGGTGCTTGGGCCGACGCTCCAACCACTGAGCAACACCAGCCAGGGCTAAAAGTCTTTAATATCATCTACCACCCAAACCATACTCATTTATTTCCCCAGTTATCTCAAAAATGTCTTTTTATAGCTGGTTAGTTGAAATGAGGTCAGGACCCAAAGGTAACATTCTGTAACAGACTCCCCTTCTTTTTCTTTTCTTTTCTTTTCATGTCACTGAAAATGACATGGAGTCATTGAGAACACATTTCATATTTTTTTCATTTATTAGGTTGACATTGGTTAATAAAATTATAGACGGTAATTACCAGAGAGAAGGGGGATGGTGGTGGAAGGAGGTAAAAAAGAGTTAAAGGGGGGCTAAATGGTGACAGAAGGAGACTTGACTTGGGATGGTGAACACACAATAAATACCATATACAGATGATGTATTATAGAATTGTACATGTGAAACCTATATAACTTTATTAACCAATGCGAGCACATTCTTTTTAAAATAAGTTATATTCAGAACATTTTAAGGTTTATGAAGGAAATTCAAGGTAACATGTTAGCACAAACACCCAGGTATTACTCAATTCCGTTTTCCTTTCACAGATTGCCTTCCACGAATATTTTTATAATGAAAAGTAAGGGTTTTGCTATTGAATGTCACATGTTGTGCTTTGACTCATATTTCTTTGGAGCTAATCACAAGGATGAGGACACCCACCAGGGCACTGCACGAAATATAGAGCAGTTCACAAAATTGCGTGTCACCCTTGCACAGGGGCCATGCTAACTTCTGTACTGTTCCAATTTTTAGTATATATGATGCCGAAGTGAACACACAAATAAACATCCTTAATGCACAGCAACTAACTGACATCCTCTCCCTGCTTTGAAAAATACTCTGTACAGAAGGCAGCTGCCTCCCTGAACTCACTCTCTTTTAGCCTCTTTCTCAAATCCCAGCCCCAACCCACCTCCCCCCAGCTTGGTGTGTAGGGCTTTCCTCTTCCACCCTGTCTTTCTGTACAGACCTCCTTGGTCTTCTCTAGTGTTCTCTCTGCTCAGCCCATGACCAAGGTTTGTTATTGCACAGAAGAGCCCAGCCTGAGCCAGCAGGCACACGGCCTTCCCCTCAGTGTCTGGTGGCAGAGGCATGAGGTGTCAGTAGCACAGTGATAATCCTTGTTCCTGTTTCTCAGAGGAGGATAAGGGGCATCGTTATCTATTTAGATGTCTGCCTTCTTCACTAGGCAGCCAGTGCCTGTGGCTGAGATAATGTCTTAGTTCATTGTTGCACCCGCAGGGTCTAGTACAGTGCCTGTTGCTTGAAGGCATCAGGAAGGATTCCTTGTCATGGGCACAGGCTGTGGGCTTTCTTTGCTGTTGTTGGGAGGGTGGCCTGTGCCCGAAGAGCCGTGATGAACAAGTCCCATGTCAATTGGTGACAGAGCATCCAGTTACATTCTTTCTACTCCTGGAAGACTGTGTTAAGTTCCGGCCGAAGCAAATGCCCTGCGTGACATCGGTGTTGAGTCACTCTCAGGGCTCCCACACACACGACATTCTCGTTTTCACTCTGAGAACTCACTCTCGTGCTGTGCCCCGTCATAGCCGTCTCTGCTGCGGGCCTTTTCCTCTGAATCATCCTGCGATGGTTACTGTAATCCGAAGCCTCCTCCGTCCCCTCCAAAAGCTAGACAGGTGGGTTTGCCCTCACCGCTGAGGCTGGCACACTTCTCAGTTCTTAAACTCAGGTGTGATGGGGCCATAGCTTCTTCATGTTCTCCAGGGCTTAATTTCTGTTTTGAGGACCTTTAGTCTTGTCCTCTTTTCCCAGGATCCCACAAGTGTGGCAGGTGGGGCTGTGAAGGCAGTAGGGCGGCATCAAACCCAGCCTCAGGGGTTGCTTTGATCCACTCTGAGTGACATCCATGAGAAGCCCTGGCCTGACAGGCTCGGCAGTCATTCCATGGCCTCTGAGCATCCAGGACTGACGGGATGTGGTCCCTCATGGTTTCCCACCACTCTCAGGTGTGCAGC
This sequence comes from Corynorhinus townsendii, assembly GCA_026230045.1. Classification (NCBI taxonomy): domain Eukaryota; kingdom Metazoa; phylum Chordata; class Mammalia; order Chiroptera; family Vespertilionidae; genus Corynorhinus; species Corynorhinus townsendii. The sequence goes on along the minus strand of JAPDVU010000005.1, from coordinate 31,362,745 downwards.
TGCGTCACTGGAATCTCTGGGCAGGGGGGCAGCACGGCCCCCTCCTTGCTTTCTGATCCCCACATCCTGTCTGGGGCTTTGTCATATGCTCCCCGTGGTTCCCTCCCTGCAGGGATGTGAGAGGGAGGCACAGGGCCCCTTCTGAATGACCCACCAGTATCTTGGGGTGTTTGCAAAGGAGCCACTGTAATGAGAGCCAGTGAGGAGGGAAGGGGGGGAGAGGACAGAGAAGAGCTGGTGGAATAATGCTTGGTGGCCTGGGGCCCTGAGAGGGGCTGGACTGGAGCACTAGGCAAAGGGAGGACATGGCACTCCCTGAGATGAAACAGAGATGGGGGAGGGGGTGTGACAGGAAAAGAGCCATTGGTGGTTTGTGGGGTTCAGGCTTTCTGGACATTTGCTTGGGGACATGAAGTATCTAGAAGAGGAGACATGAGGGTCGCTGGATTTGGGAGGTGAGTCCACTAAGACTCCAGAACCCCAGGTTCCTTAGCCCTGGTTGTCAAGCTCATGGAAGTTCTAGAAAAAATTATTCAGTCACATGTGAGAGGGGTGTGGATTTGTCCTTTCCATGTCATGTGTCCTGAGTCTGGTGCCCAGTGTTAGGCCCTTTCCATCGCTAGAAAGGAAGTCTCCTCAAGGTCCTTCCTGAGACCGGAGAGCAGGGGATGTGACTACATGAGTGACAGAGTGCACAGAGGGCTTTCCTCCCTGACTGCTGGCACTGCCCTTCTCTGGGGCCAGGGGGCAGCCCGGCTTGTGCTGGTCACTGTGTCCTGGCACACAGCCCTAGGAGGACTCAGCTCTCCAGGCTCTTGCTTCTTGACCAGCACTCCTTGCTGCCTCTGTTTCCCAGAACCCCGAGGCCAGAGATGCCTGAGACAAACATGACTATCCCTGCTCATTCTTGGAAATTCCTGAGCTCAGCCATCTCCAGGCACCCAAGCTCAGGGACTGGCTGAGCCCCTTCACCCTCCCTCGGAGGGGCTACTGGGAGACTGGGGATGTGGCCAGGAAAAAGGGGCCACTTCAGAGGACCAGCCCCCGGGCTCTGAGGCAGTCTCTCGGGCAAGGAGTCAGCCAGGACGCTGTTCCATGGCCCCCAGGTGCCTAACCCGGCTGACGCAGGTTATCCAGGGCGCCTTGACCTAGCTCTGCCCTAAGCGCTGCCTTGGACAGTCTCCCTGAAGACCTGTTTGCTTATGTCTATAAGGCTCTAGAATTCTCTGCTTCTAGAGAATTCTAGAGCAGACAAATCCTAAGGCAAATCCTGAGGTCACAAAGACAAATTCTAAGGCAACAGATTCCAGAACCCCACGGCTGGATCCCCTCTCACTTTGTGCATTGCCAGCGATGAAGAGAAAGCAAACCTTCTATTTTCCCACTGCCCCTAGCCCACCCTCTCCCCCTCCTCCTCCTCCTGCCTCTTCCCCTTCCCCCTCACCTGGTTTCCCCCGCTGCCTTCTGCCGGACCCCACTCTGGGCCCTTGGCCTGGCTCTCCTCCGGCTCACGCATTTCGCCCAGGCAGACTCCCATCTCTCACCAGAGGGGTCCCTCCTCACTTGGGAACCCGCAAGACCTGCTGCCTCTATAGGCCCCCTAGGGTCCCCTGCTCCCCCTGCCCTGCCAGTCCCCCTACCCGTCCTGTCCGCCATGTCTGCCTGTCCTCCCTCTCTACTCTTCACTCTTCCTTTGCCCCGCACCCCCCTTCTGGCCCTTCTCTGACCTCCAGCCACTTGGGCAAACGGCTCACCCGCCCCTACTCCCCTCCTACCCAGTCATCACCTCCCCCCATCTCTCCTCTGTTGGGCCGGCCTGTAAACTGTCCCTGGGACTTGGAGTCCCTGCCAGTGGGGACCCGGACCTCTCAAAGCTTCAGGAATCGGGCACCTGCTGGGCCGAGGGAGCAGAACATGGTGGGCAGCAGCTGCAGGGAATCCTGGGGAACCCTCCAGCGCTCCAGGAAGCCCCCGTCTCCCCAGTGAGTTCTCAGCCCTCTGGCCCCCTGCCCCATGTCACTGGGTGGATGCCCCTCCTGGAGCTTGGTCCACAGGCCAAAGGCAACCACTCAGGGCTCTCCGAGGCACCATTGGAAGGGGGTCGATGGGCTTGGTGGACTCCGGGCATCTTTTCCTACAGGCCCCTCCCCTCCACGTGGCCAAGCACAGTCCCCTCATTCAGGAGGAGCGACTGTGTCCTGTACCTGGTACATACCTTGCTCCTCAAACCAGCCTTCCCAGGAGACAGTGACTAGGGCATCCCTCTGTCAAAGCAAAGACTGCTGGGGTGGGAGGAGTGTGGCAATGGGAGGAGGGATGAAGCCCTGCTGTGAAGTATTGGGGTCTGGAGGCTGGGGGACCCCTCTGGGGCAAACAAAGCGCCCTGTTCACTGTCATCCTGGGCACTCGGAGAGCAGTTGCTGAGCTCTGCAGTGGCGGCTGGCCATCAGCCGCTGGGTCAGAACCTGTTTCTGCAGCCTCCTTGGGAGCGGAGGAGAAAGTGGCAGCTGCAGGTGAAGGCTGTCTAGAGGGGGCTCCACACCCTCCTTACTGATCTTCCCCGCAGGCCCCCAGGCAGCCAGGGCTACTCCCGCTTCCCACCGGTGACAGAAGCAAGGAAAGGCCCGGCTGGGCCAGATAGCTCGAGATTGGACCACCGAAAATCAGCACCTCACTCTAAGAAGGTGAGTCTTGGGATGCTGAGTGAGGATGGTAGGAGGGCCCCTGAACACTCACACACCGCACAGCTGCTTGCCCTCCAAGGGACACACCTGGGCTGGCTTTCCTGACCACAGCCTGGGGTGCTCAGGGTCCAGAATTACATTTTCTTTTTGGCCCCTGTAGGCATCTCAATCTTGATAACTGCCTTCCTGCGGGTGAAGTCATGCTCTGAAGACACACCCTGAGGCCAGTGCCCCTTCTCCAGGATGCACAGTGTTCGCAGGCCAGGGAGCGCCATCCCTCATGCCCACGGCCTCAAGTTTGCAAACAATTATAAGTGAATGCAATCTTCCAGGAAACCCCAACCTTGAGCGCTGAGTTATATGCCAAGAGCAGGTGGGGAGATGGCAGGGCTGGAGGACCTCATCCACAAGACCCTTCCTCTCTCTGTACATCTGCTTTAGGGGTAGGTTCTACCCTGAGTAGAACCTCTGTTGGGCCCTGGTCCAGGCACTGGCCAAAAGCCGAGTAATAAACTGCTCCCAGAGGCTCCGGCGTCCCCAGGCTCAATGTGGCAGGACTCCAGGGGTGCCCGCAAATCGAGGTGGAAGGACTGGCTTTTCCGGGCCTGTGTGCTGTCAGGTCAGGGGAAGAATCATGCCTTGATCCTGCCCTGCCCACCATGCCCAGCTCTCCCACTCACTCCTTCACCTGACTCATGACCCCCCAATTCCTCCTGTCCAATCCCTCTCTCTCTCTTTCTCTCTCTCTCCACACACACACAGAGCAGTTCTCCAAATACGATATGGGTGGCCTTTGCCCACTTCAGACTACACATTGCTCTGTAGTCCTGGCCCCTCCCTCTTCTTGATGGGTAAATGGACACATTAGGTCTGTGTTACTGCCAGAGACCCACATATACTTGTACTTTGGGGTCAAAAAGCCCTTCCATCTCCTGCTCAGTGGCCCAGAAGATACTGCTGTGAATGACTGTGGAGACCGCAGAGCCTGTGGTAAGAGACCCAGATTTCTGCAGCCGGGAAGCTGGGCAGCCTGGAGGGTACATACAACAGAAGTGGACTGCTCCCATGAGCACCTTGGTGGATTGCACCCACCCTATTTGGTTCAGAAACTTCTCTGGGAAACAACTGGGGCTCCAGAGAGCCCCTCTCCAGAGGCCCCTCCTTTCCATGACCTGTGCCCCCAGGCACCCGCATCTCAGACAGGACTGACCAAGGACACAGCCATGCAATGTCCACAAAAGTAGGGAAACCAAAGACCCAGCCCCTTGGGACTATGGGACAGGAGCTCTGTCTCCTAGAGCTCCCCAGCACCCCAGCCGGGACAAAGGTAAGACTGGGTTCTCGGAGGCTCAGCCCAGGCCCCAGGGTTACAGGGCAATGGAGAGTCCTGGGGAAGAAGCCTGTGGGAGGGTTCGTTGTTGGCTAGTCCCTTCGCTCTCCATCTTGACAAGTTGCCCTATTGAGAGAGGCATCTGACCCCCAGGTGGGGAGGTGGGAGCCATGTGCAGCCAGTTTTCCTTCCCAGGTGCTCTTTGGGGGCAGTGTTCTGCAGAAAGGCTAGGTCCTCCTACTGACCCTGGAAGTTGTTTCCTGAGACTCGGAGGAGATGAAGTCTGAGTCAGTTCCCAAAAATATGATGGGACTAGGAGGCTTTATGTCTTCCCACCCAGAATGACGTCTTTCAATGTCAGAGGCAAGGTCATGGGACTCCTGGAGAGCTTACGGCTGCCCAGTGCCGTGGAGGGAGGGCGGCTGGTGCCAGGGCCTGGAGCCTCCTCTGAGCTTTGCCCTTGGCCTGCTGCGTAGGGTCCTGGAGAGCTTCTTATTTTCCAAAGCTGTAGAATTAAGCCAAAGAGGACCAGCAATCTTCCCTGTGTCCCACCATCAGTCAACCTCCCTTGTCTCTCCTTCAAGTGAGACATCATCAGGAAGCAGCAAATATTTCTTACAAGGATAGAAAATATTTGTTAAAACCATTTTACAGAAACACAGGGCAAAAGACCAGGCTGTGCAGGGCTGGCTCAACTGTATTGTGGTCATCTGGTTGCAGAAAGATAGCTTTGTCCTTCTTACAGATTTTATAATAAATAAATGGCATTAAATTGTCCTTTGTAAAGAAAATTGATCCCACAGGAAGCCCATTCTGACAGCTTCACTTCCTCAAATGGCCGTTCTGAGGCCCCTGCCTGAGGTTTCACACGACCCTCCCGATTTGCAGTATGAAAATGACTGATTTGTAAAGGAGTCAAACATCTTGCTGTCCTTGGTACATTTTCTTTATTCTGTTTAGTGATTCCACAGCATCTGTGCTGTATAATTTACAGTTTTTGAGAAATGAGCATTAATCTTCAGCTAGATGAGGCCTTTGGCATGTGACTTTTTTTCTGAATGAACCAGGGCAAGACTTTTTCAGTGGCTTACATTTTTTACCCTGAATCCAGAAAACAGGTAGTTGCTAATTATTATATACTATGTTTTAAATACTTAATGTTAAGTCATAAGGCCCAAGCCAAACTGGGTCATCTTATTCAAGGAAACCAGTTACAAATTTTGTTAAATTTGTGTTTAGCTTGTTAATACATATTTTAGAATTGGTTAATAAACTTCAGAGACTAAGGGGACATAAGCAAGAGCAGAGAAATGTTTTTGCCACAGAAGTTTACACCCAAAGAGTCACCACTCCTATTCCTTTACATAAAAGCATACGAAGAACCATCATAAATATTGATTACTTGCCACTTAGCCTCCAGCCAAACCACTTAATTAGCCCATGGTACCTTGAGTGCCAACTCAAATAAGATTCTAGTCATTTATTTTGGTATTATGAAAAGCTTTAACATATTCACTTTTTTCTCAGGTGATCACCCTGGACTCAAAGTTTTTTGTAGACGCTTGGTTTCTGTGAGTGAGATGCACCTCTTCGATGCTCTCCTGATTCTCTGAACCTCACCTGTAGGTAGAATGTCTATGGGAGTTACTGCTGTCAACAGCATGTTCTCAGTGTCCCTTTCCAAAATTCATTACCGGCCTCAGCTCACCTTCAAGGCTCCTTCACATATTGGCTTGACCTTCCTTTGGTTTTTGTGACTTGCTGTTGTTCTGCCTCTGACCAGCTCCTTTCCGTCTTCATTGATTCCACTCTTTCCACCAACCGTTTTCATGGTGCTCTTTCCCAGCTCCATGAATATTTTCTCACACTATATATTGTTTCCTACAAACCCACAAACTTCCTCCGCTGTTCTTGCACTGATGACTTCCCACTCTGTCTCTCCAAGGGTGGGACATCTTGTTTGGGACTCCAAACCCTCAGGTCCAAAATGAAACCCCTTGCCTCCTAGCCCGATCCTCCAGCCCCACCCATGTTGCATCTCATGTGAATTCCCCCATGATTTAGCCAGTCCCAGTTTTGGAAACAATGGAGTCACACTCAACTCTACATCATTTTTCCTCTCACCTACTTCATTGGTCTCCTGGCCCATGAGTTCTCCTAATCACGACTGGAATCCACATTTCCTTCTCTATGTCTCCTCCACCCTCAATTCAGGCAGTATCTTGTCCAAGAAGTATAAAGAATGTCTTACTCATCCTTGTATCCCAGATGCTGTGCACATAGCAGGTCCTCAGGAATTTTTTTTTATTAATGAACTGAAACATAATATTTAAACATAATATTTGTCATTTCACACTTTTCTGAAATGACAAATTAGCAAGAGTGTGTCCTCAGGGTTGAACTCAATAAATCTGATTCCTGCTTCTACAACATTCTGATCAGCTGCCTCCTGCACGCCCCCTACTGGGGATGTGCCCGCAACCCAGGTACATGCCCTTGACCGGAATCGAACCTCAGACCCTTCAGTCTGCAGGCTGACACTCTATCCACTGAACCAAACCGGTTTCGGCTAGCGAGGTAGATTTTGATTACAACATACTTCATCTTTATTTGTCCATTTTACAGGAGTATTGGAAAAGAGAATTTCCACAATGTCATTTTCCTCCCACTGCCTAGCATTTTCTTTCCTGTGTGTTTCCCATTAATGTATCCAGTGCTTGTGTATCAGCACGGTTGCAATCATAGTAAAAAAATTGCATCCAAATTAATTTTCTTAAAGTTATATTATAGCTTATGTATTTTTCCACATAGCTAAAAACACGATACAATTCTTACATGCAGGATACACAATAACTAACCATATGTTTCACTTTTGTAAGCAGTATGTTTTCCATTTCTCATATATCATTATAGGATTTATTTTCTAGTTGCTTTTTACTGGGTTTAGGACTCTATGAAAAACTTTTAGGTTAATGACTTTCCAAATACAGGCTGCAATAATATTTTTACATTCTTCAATTGAATCCCCAAGTGGTAGGGGAGTCTGGAGGCTCCACCCTGGCTGGTGGGCTGCGCTGAGTCTGAGGATTGTGGCATATGGAAGGAAGGTGACTCCAGGGGTGCTAGCACCCTGGCTCCATCCCCTCTGAGTCTCTCTCTTGAACAACCTGCCACCACTTTTCCTGCTAAGGGCTCCTGGAGTGCTTGGAGACCAGGACGGGGGCAGTGGGGAGGGCCGGGAGGTCATGTACCAGATCTCAGGTAATGGAGCTGCATAGGGTCTGTGGGTGGTTCAGAGGGTGTCAGAGGTTTAGCTGTGTCTCTTTGGGTGCGTGTATATTTCTCTGACTGTAGGGTACACATATGTGTGATTTGTCTATATTGTAATTACCTGAGGTCTTTGGGGATGAGTGTGTATCTGTGAGAGCACAAGCATGTGTGGGTGTCCTTGGAGGGAGTGTGGGAACATACGTGTGTGTGTGACTCTGAAGGTGTTTCTGGGTTAGGGTGTGCCCTTTGGTGTGTACATATGTATATATCTGAGTGTGTGTGTGTGTGCATCTCAGGGTGGGTGTGCACAGTTGGGGCTGCGAGCCTGTGAAGATCTGAGAAAGACTACAACACACGGCACAATTATTTTGGGCCCTGGGACTGAACTAATTGGGCAAAACCCCCTTCGTGGCAAGGTGGTCTGTTATCCATGTGAGGCCCCTAGGAGCCAGTTAAAGAGGAGAGACTTCTTGATGGAGAAAATAATGAACAGACCTGTAGAGTCCTCTCTTCTTGCGCTGCCTGGGCCCCTCACCTGGACAGGAGGCTGAGCTGGGGCTGGGGTGGCACTGGGCCCCGGACCACACACTCTAGTTTCCTGAAACGGGCCATTTCGTGTAACCTGAAGCCCCTTCTCTGACAAGTTCCAGACGTTCCCACACACTGGCAGCCCTCACAGCCCAAGGTAACACACAGCCCCTTTGTCTGACCGTGACCTTTCCTTGGACATGTGGTCACTACGGTGTTGAAGCTGCGGTGCCTGCCAGCCCTCTCTGTGGGAGAGGAAAAGTGACAGCCCCTCCCCCAGGTGTTTGGTCTGAGGCCCAGGCGCCTCTGCAATGAAGGGGCCTCTGTAACGAAAGGGCCCAAGTGTGCATCCTGGGCGCAGTCAGCTGAAAGCAGGGACCACCTGACACCAGGTGGGCCCCAAACTCCACCCTTCCCTGGGGTGGAGTCAGGGAGAGAAACCCTCAGACTGAAGCAAGGGGCCAGTCCCCAGAGCTCCTTAACTGACCTGCAGTGGCCAGTTCATCCACATTTGTCTGGGGACTGTGCTGATTTTAACACGGGAAATCTGGGGTCCCAGGAATCCCCCCAGCCCTGGGCACCCAGGATAGTCGGCCCCCTAACTGCATCCAGGTAGCAAACTGGGGTCTCCCGAGGGGCAGCTGCCTCTTGCCCAGCAAGTGACCTCAGGCCCCTGAGTGCATTGTGTGGGGCCGGAGATCGGGGTGGGAAGGCCTGAGGATTTGGCTCTCTACCCTCAGACTGGCCAAGACTGCATTTTCCTGCTGTTCTGGCCCATGCCCTCCTTCCCTGGCACCAAGAGCTCAGGGTGGGGCTTTCAGAGGAGGTTCACACCCTTGACACCTATTGGTCACCTCACATTTGGTCTCCAGGCCGACCTCCTCGAGGTCCTGGAGCAAGCTGATGGAGCCAAGGCTGAGAGCGTAGCGGGGGACCGTGAACAATGCATTTGAGCTTATGTGAGCAGAGGTGGGGGCTCCATGTCGGGCAGGAGGCTCTGGAGACAAAGGGTTTCTGAGAACAAGAGTGCTGGCTTCACCATAGAGAGGAGTGGGGAGGGGTGGGCCTGGGACCTCCCTAATTCTGACCTGCCAGAGCCCCGACATGGGCCCTTGGTATCGGAGAAGCCTTTTTTATTCTTCAACTCAAGATGGATATAAATGTACACATAAATCAAAATTAATTCCAGGAAGGAAGTGAATCCAACTGCAGGGGCATGGAACTTGAAAAAATGACCACCCCCAGATACCTGAGTGTCCAGAACTTCCTGCCTTAACATCACTATTGCATTTCCAGCGAGGGCCTGAGGGCTGTGTGGGAGGGGAAGGGTGGTGAATTCTAAAGGGCTGTGACTCCTTGAGTGTTTCACTCCATCCTGCCTTATGTTAAGCTTTGCCATCTTGACCCTGTTGGCTACCCACGTGCCCACTTTCAAGGAGGTTGGGCATTTCCATCTCTGCCGGAGGCTCTGAGGGGGTCAACTTTGAGGGCAATGAGATGCGTAGGTGCAGCTTGGGCACAGAACTGTGGCAGAGCTTGGAGATTGGTAGCAGAAGGTGTGAAGGGCTGGGACCATCTCCCTCTCCTTGACTTTCTGTCCTCTGTTTCTCTACTGGGACCTCCTTTTATTTCTGGGGCCCCGCCCCCATCAGTGGCGGCTGGGGGGTCTTTGCATCACCAGTACCCCATCCTTGCTGGGTACTCTCACCCCTGTTGTCATGCAGAGTCCTAAAAAACAGTGTTTTTGAGAAGATACTGCTGTCTGTCTTGACCACCACGGCCTGGGAGACAGGAGATGGTCAACAGATGAGTGTGGATTGAATGAATGTGTGACTCCAGTTACAGAAGTTAGGCAGGTTTACCGTGTGGCTACACAGGGGACCGACAATTGAACCCCAGTCTGCCTGAGGCTCTAACTGGAATCAGGCTGCCCCAGCTGACACTGCCCTCCCCTCAGACACCCCCACACCCTTCTATGTCCTGATTCCTTCATGGTACTGCTGCTGTTGCCCTCACCCCACCCTGACCCTGCCTCCAAGTGAGTCTGTCCTGTGTCCAGTCCCTGAATGGCCTCATCCCATTGAGCTGGTCCTGGTTTGGGCAGAGGTTAGAAGGAAGGTGCTATATCATCAGAGGTTTCTCTTATGGGTTAGCTTCCTGTGCGGTGGTCCTGTCCAAGGCACAGGTTCCCTGGTAGCTTGAGCACCCCTGCCCCTCCTCCTGTCCAACCTCACCTTTTGCCATTCCCCCAGTGCCCCGGCCTTCAGTGCACAGAGAGACCCTAGGACCCCCCCTCAAAACACCAAGCTCCTCTCTCCTCGGGTCTGCACTTAGGCTGCTTCCTTCTCTAGTCTTTTCTCTCACCTGTTGCTGACCCTGGTCCCTGAGCAGCTCCCCTGGGTCAGTTGGGGGGCATCCCCCACAGCTCTGGCCCAGCACATGTCACCCTGAAAGGCTGGGGAGTGGGGGGGGGGGCATGAGGGAGTGGGGGGGGGAAGGGGAACACCACCCTTTTGAGTCTCTCTGACCACAAGTTACTCCCTTGATGAGTGTCACGAACAAAGCTCGTCAAGAGAGGGAGATGGGAGAACAGCCCACATAGGACTTATATATACATGTTGGTGCAGAAACTCTGAAAGTAGCTGTGCTGAGGATACCCTGAGGGGCGGGTGGGGAAATATTCATTTTTATAAAAGAAGATAGCTGGAGGGGAGGTGGATGAGGCTCCCTTTGAAGAGGAACTGAGCGGTGAATGGCTCTGTAGGTCCTTTAGTTCCAACCCTTTCCTGGGCCTACCAGGCCATAGGCCCCGCCCGAAACCTGTGGGTCTCCTCCCTGCTGCTTCTGGGCAGGTTCCTGGCCTCCTGCAGCTGCACCCAGGATGCCCTGATCTGGCTGCCTCCCCTCTGTTTAGGTTGCCCTAAGGGCCTGGAGGGGGGGGGACAGGGGGGAGCTCTCTTGGAGAAGGACTACCCTGAGCCCTGCTTTGAGCTCAGGCCAGCTCGGGGCTCTGTGGCCCAGGGCAGGGATTGAACTTAGTTCTCCCCTTCCTTCGCATAACATGGATGGGATCAGAGTTGGAGACAGTGGGCGAACACTTGGAAGACTGTCATGGTCCCATCAACCTCTCTCCTGAGCGATGGGGACCCCAGCTGACTTCCCCGAAGTCACCCACAAGCTGTTACTGACACAGAGATGACCATACGCAGGATGAGGTACCCAGCCCCACCCCGGGGAGCTTCTATTCCTGTAGACACCTGAAAGCCACGGCATGCCAACCTATGAAAACAGCCTGAGCCTCGGGTATCTCAGGGGATCTCCTAGTCACTTTGCGCACAGGGCTCAATCTGCCAGGTGCGGTAGTGCCAGACTTCCCTGAATGTCCGGACTCTGCAAGGTTCCCTGCTGAGAGACACCAGCCGGGGCCCGTGGGTGGGTCGCAGGTCCCAGCCCTGAAGATGGGAGGCCCTGAGGCCATCTCTGCTTGCAGGACCCTGGGGAGCTCTGCAGCCCAAGGCTGGCCCCACTACTGTGGAGACCTGGCATAGAAGCCAGGGCCAGGGAGCTGACCGTCCTTGAAGACACTCAGGCAGGGGCTGGGCATCCCTGCCCCCCAAGTCCTAAATATGAAGGTGCCAGCACTACCCTCTTTTCTGTGGGCGCAGTTCTTAATCCTAAACGCCAGAAGCGATGGAAGCCACGAGGGCTTTTTAAGACGCTGGCTGTCCCTGCGTTACACCAGGCTTAACTGCCTGGCGTGTGCGATGACACCACAGACATCCTCAGACCTGAAAGAAGGAGCCCCTTGAAAGAGCCACTTGAAAAGCATCTGGTCCCACCCCCTCATTTCAACGATGAGGAAGCCGAGCCCCAGAAGGGAAGTGACTCTCCCCAGAGCAGGCTGGCGACCAGGCTTCAGGAGAAATGACATCTCAAAGCTTGCTCAGCTATGCAGGACCACCAACAGGTAACAGCCCCTGGGCCACTTAGATGAGGCACAGAGCCACAGACTGACCCTGCTTTCGTGGACTGCAGGTGGCTTTCCTGATGTCCGCCGGGCCTCCATGGTCTGGGCTCTGTCCACACCTGCCCTGGCTCAGTGGGAAGTACCAAGCGACAGGGGCAGGGCAGCCCTGGCAGCCTCTCCAGGGAAGTGGGCTTATGTGCCACACCCTCCGCCCACCTGCCTGCTCCCCGTAATCTGGCTGGGAAAGCACCCAGAGCCCGAGAACACAGGACTCTCCCTGCAGCCTCTGACCGTGGTGCTGTGCAGGCCAGGGAGCCTAGGCCAGCCACTTGCCAGCGGTGTTACTTCCCTGGCCTCAATGTACCTCCCTGGGGAATGGGAGCAATAGAAGTTTCTTCCTCAGGGGGCTCTTGAGAGCAGTGAGTGATGGAAGTGCTTGCCCCCCAGGAAGCACCCATGGAGCTTTGCTTTATGTATTATAACTGGAGTATTTTTGAATCCTAATTAAGTGTCTTTTGGAGAGGCTGGGGCTGGGGGGAGGGGGATACAGCAACATGGGGAACCCTGGGGGTTCTAGATTCTTTCTTGAGAGTGGAGGTAGAGAATGGGAGTCAGGAAATGTCTGCTGGACTGGCCTGGGCTCGGCTTTGTGCTTCCCGAGGCCATGGGGCTAGGGACAGGGGGTGCAGAGAGCTGTCCAGAGCTCGGTGCTCCTCTGGTTCTGACCAGTCGTCCCAGCTCCAAAGGGAACACCTGTCACTCGGAGCCCACAGACCCGATCATTGGCTCGTTCCCCCTTCATTTGGCTGGAACTCCCCGGAGGCCTGTTTTTGGGAGGCAGCGTGATAACAGGACAAAGGAGACATGGCCCTGTCCTGGGGTTGCTAGGACACTCTTAGTGACACACAGGTGACTTAAAGGCCCTTACTCAGTCACAGCAAGGAAATCATGTCAGATGACACAGATGGACCACGCAGTTAGACATTTGGAGGGAGGGATGGAGTTCTTAGGAGGGGTGGGGAGGTTCTGAGGGAGAGGAGGAGATATGAGGTGGAGCCAGGCGGAAGTGGGGACTGGGAGGGAGTTCCTGGGTATGCTGGTGATGCTGGAGGGGGGCCATAGTGAGGACAAAATGAAGGTGAGACTCTGAATGTGAGTCCCAGTGAGGCCCCTCACTGCCTGCTTGACCTTGGGTAGACTCTTTACTTCACTGTCTTTATCTATAAAATGGGCATAACTATAACAACGTCCCAGGAATGTACCGAGTTCCCCCCGTAGAGCATTTAACACAGGACTGGCCACATCTCAAGCCCATGAGCTGGCTGGCACCTCCACTTCCTGAGCTCCCACATCAAGCCACCAAGCTCAGGGGTACAGCTCCAGCAAAGTTCTGGACTCAGGGACATTCTGTCTACATGCTCTGTCCCCTCTGTGTCCTGTTCCTTCTTGCATCGTGTCCCCCAGACGCCCACCTCAGCAGTAGACTGGTGAATTGTTGTACGGTGCTAGTCGCAGATACTAGTAACTGCGTCCAAGTAAATATCTGTATTATAACTGTGGCATTCGACACTGCACCCCCGGGGAGGCTGGGATTGCAGGCGTGGAACCTGGATGGGATGACGCTGGTCCGGGGAACATTCCTCCTCCAACTACATCCGCTGGGCTGTACCAACTCTGCTCAGCCAGGCCTGGCCCTCCCTCCTGTCTCTGGTATTCCTGCCTCGCCTGCAAACCCCCTAAGGTTGCATTCTTCCTCTGGCTGTTGTTTTCTGGAAAGTCTAGTCTACCAATGCAAGGTAGGTTGGCTTGGTCTGAGGCATGCGGCTAGGTTTAGGTACCCCAGTTGCGCAGGCGTGGACTCAGGCCTGTCCCAACTGAGATGGGCAGGTAAGGGCACCACGGGGCACAAGCAGCTGCAGGAATCACAGCCCAGCATGGGGCCGAGTTGGCAGTAAGAGAGCCAGCTCGGTGAGGCCACAGGCTCTGGGTTCACATGGATGAATAGTGCTGTTTGGATAAGAGAACCCAGACGGAGGCCCCACAGCCAGAGAGAGCCAGGCGCAGAGCAAGGCCTCTGGACGCCCAGACCAGTCCCTTTCCACACACGGGATGCTTTCTTTCCTATCGGCAGAAGATCCCATGTCGGGGTTTTGCTTTTTTGAAAAATTGTTTAAGTGTGCATACCTCTGGTGACAGAGAGCTCGCCACCTGGTGAGGTCTGCTCTGTCTGCTCTCGATAGCTAGATCAGCTTTCAGTGGTACCTGGAACCCATCCCTTTTATGGCCTCATGGACCAGACAGTGTGCATGTCTTGAGCACTGGAGAATGCTAATATGTCTATTCTCAGAAATTATGAGCAACTCCAGTCCTTTCTCTGTATTCTCCTGTGTTGTGGCTTCCCAGCCCCTCCTCATGCGGCCCCTGCAGACAGGTGCCCGGGTGATCAGAGCAGTTGCAAGGGTCACGGTCACTCCGTGTTCCTCCCACGTAGCCTGGGTTCACGTCCTTTCTCACTCTCTCTCCTATTTGCAAGGATACGTAGGAATCCCCATGTTCCTTTAAGCTGGGACTGCACCAGTGTTCTGTATTTGTTCCTTCCAATATGTCAATAACTTCTGCTTTTCTTTCTGATTCACACAGAGTTCAAGAGACTACTTAAGAGAATGCATGAAAGTACTTTTTACATATTATTAGTTGTTTTCTTGGTGGTCTGAGAAGAAAAAGGTAAAATTGCTATGGCTTTGGAGTGCTTGGCTGGGCCCAGGAATGGGATAGATTTGGTGGAAAACCCTTGTCCTCTCTCAAAGAGAGTGTATTCCCCTGATTTACGATTTAGTCCTTATTGATCAGCTAGTTGTACCTTATTAGTAATTGGGCTGTTCAGAGTTCCAAATTTCTCTGTCTTCTTGATCAATGATATTCCCAGAGGGAAGCAGTAAGGCCTCTACCTGCAATTGTATCTCCACTCTGACTTCTTTTTGCATTTCTGGCATGTCCCCATTATGTACTTCTTTGCTATGCTCATTGGGACATAAATCGAGTGTTTTATGTTTAATTATTTATTGTAACTTTTACCTTTGTGAAGTCTCTGTGTTACTCTCTTAATTCCTTTTACTAAAAAGAATCACCTGGTTCTAGTCCCTTCTTTTCTAGTATCTTTGTGCCTGAAAAACCATCGATTATCCTATCGTTTCCTCTCTCCATATCTTTTGGTTTCCTCTGTGTTTCATATCCACAAAATTAGGTTAGGTTTTGATTTTTTAAGTGGATGCCCCTTTTTATAGGGAGTATTATAATTGTTAGGAGCATTGTTTATATTATAACTAGAGGTCTGGTGCACGAAATTTGTGCACCGGAGGGGGGGTGTCCCTCAGCCCAGTCTGCACCCTCTCCAATCTGGGACCCCTCAGGGGATGTCCAACTGCTGGTTTAGGCCCGACCCCACAGTCCCAGATTGTGAGAGGGATGTCTGACTGCCCTCCCCTGCCAGCCCGATGGCCCCCAACTGCCCTCCCCTTTTGGACTGGTCACCCCCAACTGCACTCTCCTGCCGGCCATCTTGTGGCAACCATCTTATGGTGGCCATCTTGTGATGATGTGAGGGTGGCCATCTTGTGGCGCCATCTTTGTGGCGGCCATCTTTTGATGACATGAGGACATTGCACAAGGGCGTGAGGACTGCTATTAGTATAGGATTGTTATATTTGTGTAAACTCCCACAGGGTTGCCCCTCTGTTTTCTATATTGAAACAGTGCATTTTTTCATTTTCAGTTTCTATTGTGAATTTTCTTTGTGTACCTTTAAAAATATACAAGATAATATAGCTGAAATGTCCAATATAGAAAATATTTAACTTTTAACTTCTACATTTGTTTCCATGAATAGCTCTCTAAACACTGGGAGAATTACATTTAAACATTGTTCCTTCCCTTCACCCAGTCTTCATTGTTAACCTGGCATTTTTCGTCTCATATACTGTTCTTTACTCTTTATGTTAGGTACAATTTTTATGATGTAATAGCTGAACTGCTGGCAGGTGAAACTTTTTATCAATAATCAGGTTCTTGATGCCTTTCTCATCTCGTAAGTGGCCCCTGCTTTCAATTACCTGTCCCTTGCAAATTCTCTGTCATTCATGCTTTGTTCTCAGATGCTATGTGTTGAAATGTTCATCTTTGACCTGCCAAGATTCTGCCTCGTCAGCTGAGCACTAGTTAGTTCAATGCATTCCTTTAAATTTTGTGTAACCTCCCTCCCACCCCTGCCTCAAACACACACCAAGACTTTTCTTCTTTTACGGGAAGTCAAAGCTATTATTTTTCTTCTTTTTCTCCAACATTTAATACATTAAAAAATTTTTAAATTGTTTTCATATTATCATTAATTAATTAAAAATACACATAGCCCAGCCAGCGTGTCTCAGTGGTTGAGTGTAGACCTGGAGGTCGAGGTTCGATTCCTGGTCAGGACTCGATCCCCAGTATAGGGTGTGCAGGAGGTAGCCAATCAATTCTCTCTTATCATTTATGTTTCTATCTCTCCCTCTCTTTTCCTTTCTGAAATCAATAAAAATATATTTTAAAAAAATACATCCCCCACATAAACGAAAGATAAGAGATAAAGGTAAAAGATTTAAAAATCACCTGCAATCTATGAGAATGTAACCTATGTTTGAAATATGGAAATTTTTTTCTAGGTTTTTCCCCATCTAAGCATGGGTAGTTTTTAAAAAAAATCATAGTTGAAATCATTTTCTGAATGTACAATTCTGCAGTTTGTGGAGTTTGTACTTAACATAATCAGTATAAACATAACACAGACAGAAAATGTTTCCATGGATTAGATTTACCAAAGTGAAAATAAGCTGTTGTTGGTATTTAAATATGTGTGTGTGTGTTTTGCTACCAGAAAAATGTTAAAATGAACGTATTTCTGTACCCAATTTTTCCTACTTTTGCATAATTTAAGGTAAAATTTCAGAATCAATGGATGAAAGACAAATATTTCTATGGTTCATAATATAAGTCATCAAACCCCAAAAGTATATTAATTTGTATACTCACCAGCATATCCGTGACTGTCTCATGGAATCCTCACCAGCTTCTTTAAATTCAATAAGCAAAAAATTTTTATCTCTTTTTAAATCCTTTTCTGAGAACTGTCTATTTTTGCCCTTTATCTGTTGATCTGTTGAGGAAGTTGATATTATATATTTTTATGTTCTTCATAGAGAAAGAACATCATTCATCTAACATTTATTGCATTTTCTTTCTTCCAGCATATTACTTGATGCTAAAATGTTTTAACCAAAAAAAAATTTTTTTAAATTTTGTGCAAACTTGTGTCTGGTTTTTTAATTCTTCTGCTTTTTAATCATTCTAAGGTGACAGAGAGCTTGCTTCCATAAGTTTTCCATTAAATTTTCATCTACTTTTTTTATGGCTTGATTTTTTAAAATTTAATTAATTCATTAATGAATTGGGGATTTCTTTGGCTATACAGTGTGAGATGGAGATCTAAGTTGGTTTTTACTGATAGTTTCAACATCATTTATTGACCAAACCTTCCATTTCTATTATTTATTCCATTGTCTTAGTGCATCTTTGGAACTTCTGGGTATAGGCAAGTGTCTTATTGGCAATTTCAACAAAAATGACTCTTTTTGTTTGTTTGTTTGTTTTAACCATTAAATGCAAAGTTGGCCAATGATGTGAATAGGTTACTCTTTATTATGTGTAAGAAGTATCCTTCTATCCTTTCATTTAAACAACTTTTGTGTAAAAGCTACCTACTGATAAAGCAGAGGGTTTTTCATTTTTGCTTTAATGATGTAATACACAATGTTAATACAATGTTAATAGATTTCCTAACATTGAAACAGATTTGGTCATTTGAACAATAGCTTTTCTCTTTTGTGCTACATCGGTCAAGTTTTGATATTCAGGTAAGTTGGTTTCATAACACAAATTCATTAATATTATCTTATGTTCTGAAATAATTGTTAGAATAGGAGAATTATCTGTTTGTTGACATTTTAAATGAGCAAGAGCCTGGTTAAGAGTAATTCTTTGATAACATTCTCAGTTTCTTTCAAGGTTGTTGGTCTAATCAATCAATACTTCTCTGTCCACTCTTGTATCAATTGAGGTAGATTATGTTTTGCCTCCAAATCATCAACTGCATTAAGGTTTTTTAATGTATTAGCACTCATGTGATAAGGTAGTTTATTTCTATTTTTTCTCTTCTCTTCCTCTACCAGTGGTTCTCAACCTTTCTATTCAAATATCTGTGAATTGTAACGTAAATATCTCTACAGCAGCTGTTCCGCTAGCAGAGTCGCCTAAGACCATCAGAAAACACAGATATTTACATTACGATTCATAACAGTAGCAAAATTACAGTTATGAAGTAGCAATGAAAATAATTTTATGGTTGGGGGGTCACCACAACATGAGGAGCTGTATTAAAGGGTCGCAGCATTAGAAAGGTTGAGAACCACTGTTAAACACTTCCTCTTTCATTTCTAGTTATGATCATTTGAGTCTTTTTTCTTTATCATAGTTGTTGGAAATATATGCTTTGTTTTATTTACTCCCCTCCCCCAGAAACCAGCTATTAAATTTATGAATTCTGGTATTTTCCTCCTTTTAAAATTCATTTATTTCTGTTTTAATCTTTGTAATTTTATTTCTGATTTCTCTATCACTCTTTCTTTCTTTCTTTTCTAAATGCTAAATGTTCAAGTTGAGTGTTTAATTTATTTATTTAATTTCCTTTTGTAAAAAAAAAATACTAAAGCTGTTGCATGGGAGTGGGAGCGGGTGGGTGGCTGCTCTTGGGCTGGCTGGTGAGGTGATGGCAGCACCGCAGGGAAGCGGGGCGGCGCGGGGGGAGGGAGGCGGGGGCGACCTTGGGCTCTGGGTCTGCGGGCCTGACCGGCTGCCCCGCCAGGTGCCAGAGTTGGGGTTCTCCTGCCTGCAGCTGTGGGAGCTGCGGAGCTGCGCCCTAGTGTGCAAGCGCTGGTACCGCTGCCTGCACAGCGATGAGAACAGCGAGGTATTGTAGAACTACAAGGCCAAGGTTATGATATAGCCAATTCCAAGAGCTTTTGCTGAGAGTTTTGTTTATAACTTCTGTTTGGTCTCATTAGTAAACATTAATTTTGTAACGAAGTTTTGAAGGTGCTGAATGGAAAACAAAAACATAGTTATTGCATATCGAACCTAGAATCAAATGTGCCTAAATATTTAACGATGAGCTATTCTTATCTAAAAGATTTAAATCCCCTAATATCCCATTTGCAAAATTTATAAGATGGAGGTTCATATTTAGCACAAGCATTGGGGAATGAAGAGCCTTCATTTATAACCTGATAAATGAATTTGTTACTGGAGACCAACAGTACAGAATATTAAAGCAAACTACTACAATGTTCAAGGAAATGGAATCTCTTTTTCACTGGTGCTGAGAGAGCATTTAGGTAGAAGATAGTTGCCTTAAAGATTGACTATAAATCATCTAACCCAATAGTTCTCAATCTTAGCTGTACTTTGGAGTCATGTGTGTTTTAAAAAGTATTGATACTTAGGTCCCATACCCTAAGATTTTGATGTTGGTCTGGGATATGACATGATCATAAGGATTCTTTAAAACTTTCCAGATAATTTCCAATATGTTGCCAAGGTTGAGTTCAAAATTCACCTTAAGTTTTTTCCTCTGAAAAAAGAACAAGTCCTTGCTCCCTCCCTTCACTACCTCACAAGAATGTTGAGAAAATATTGCAAAAGGGCTTGTGTGATGGATAAGAAGTGCTATTGAGATGCAGAGTAGTATTTGTTGTATTTCAACTGAAACTATGAGCAGGAAAAATGTGTAACTGAATTTGCTTTGCTGACTTGAGAAACAGGGAGCGCTCTAGTTCTTAACTTTAGTGAAGCCTGCAGATGTGTAAGCAGACATTACTATTACTTGCATTCTCGCTGTGGTATTCTGTCTTACTTGAAATAGACAGTGTTAATGATCTGGTTTTACATAAGAAAGAAGAAATATTAAGGCTTAAAGTTTGTACTGGTCAATGGTTCATAATTAATCAAAACATTTCATACAAAGGAAAAAAAGCTGTTAGGGCTATGTATCTCTCAGAATAGTTTTGGCTGCATCCTGATATATATATATATATATATATATATATATATATATATATATATATGTATATTAAAATAACCAATTCAGAAAGTTCTTGTCATTTCAGATTATATCCCAGGAGTTTTGTTTTGTTTTGTAGTTCTGACTTATTTTTAAATAGCCAATTCTATTTTTTATTTCCTAGGTTTCTGTATATTGTGGTCAGAGAACATAGCCAACATAATTTCAGCTTTTTTTTTTTTTTAATGGAAGGTTTTATTCTTGCTAGGCAGAGAATTATTTTGGCAACTGTTTATTCAATATTTGGTTTAAAACCAAATCCAAGAGCTACTAATTAAATTGTATTCATTATACTACTTATATAATTCTATATCCTAATTTATATTTGCCTACTTGATGTGTTCAAATCGGTGGTATATTAAAGTTTGCCACTACAATGTATCTTTACCAATGTCTCTTTGAAGTCTATTTAATGATGTACTTTTTTTCAAATAATACTTAGAATTTATTTTGTGCTTAAAAAGTTTATCTTTATTGTTAAAAGTATTAACGATATCCTCTTTTTTCCCCTCATTGACCCTCTCCACCCACTCCTGCTCCCTCCCCAGGCCTTCACAGCACTATTGTCTGCCTATGGGTTATGCATATATGCATATAAGTCTTTTGGTTAATCTCTTCCTATCCCCACACACTCCCTGCCCCCTTTGCCAGTCCATAGAGTGTTTTCTCTGGCTTCAAAGATTATCATTTGAAAAGTTCCCATTTGAAGTCTGTCAGTAATTTTAATGTGACCTTTAGGATGGTCCTCCTGGAGAAAAATGACAGCCAAATCTTGTCTGTTTTCCACACATACACCTGGTGCAGTCAAGTCACATAAGCCCTGTGCAGTCATGCCCGCAGACTTGGTCTTCCTGACCCTGGGACCAGTTCTAGTAGTTCACCTGTCTCAAGGCCTTTCTTTGCCCTGTGGAGACCTCAGGCCCTTACTTCATTTCCCTCTTCCATATTCCTTCATTTTTGTCTAGTTTTCTCCATGGGATAGCAAGAAGTTACAGCAGCTCCAGAACTTACATCTTCCCACCTTCATATCCTACAGAAAGAGCCCCAACCCCCTGCCTAGAAACCCAAGCAAGAGTTTCATTGCTTTTCATCACCTCTGTGTGAGTCAGGTGTCCATCCCTGAACCAACGACCCAGTCACCGAGTTCAGAGGAGTGTGATGCACTGATTGTGACCAGCCCTGCAGTCAGGCAGGGTGAACTCTGTCAAACCTTCGGGAATGTGGGTGGAAAAGAGAAGAGGGAAAGAGGAGCTCAAGTCAGCCCTGTCTTGTGTTTTCATGTTTTCCATTATGTTAAACTAGAGGCCCAGTGCACGGATTTGTGCACCAGTGGGGTCGCTTGACCTGGCCTGCAGGGATCAGGCTGAAACTGACTCTCCGACATTCTCCAAGGGGTCCCAGATTGCAAGAGGGCAGTTCTCAGGTGATGCACCTGAGAATCGGGCTCCCTCCTCTCTGGTTCCTGGTGCATCACCTGAGAACCACAGCTGCCAAATCACTGCAGCTCTGCAGCTCCTGCATTGAGCATCTGCCCCCTGGTGGTCAGTGCACATCATAGCTACTGGTCGGACGGTCACTTAGGCTTTTATAAATATAGATTCTTTCTTTGCTTAAACCGGTTTAGATCAAGGTTTGTGTCATTACTCCTTTCAACAGAAGGAGTTTTGATTGGAAAAAAAAAAAAAGACAAATGTTCATGCATAATTTTATTTTTGTAAAAGAAAAAGGCACACACATGTGGTGTGTGAGTGTGTGTGTGAAAAGAGAGAGTCTGGGATGAATATATGAAATAGGAACAGTTACATCTAGGCAGCAGAATTAGAGATAATTTTTATTCCCTGTGTTTTCTAATGGTTATTCAATGAGCATTCAATTGCTGAGTGATAAAGAGGAAGTGTTTATCATTCTTGACAAAGTCATATGAATCCATCACTTCTAGAGATCGAGAGGAACTTCATTTAATCTATTGTTGATGTTGTAGAGAAGAACATGAGCCAGCCAAATGAAAGCAAGAACTGCTCCTTGCATGACGTGGATGAGCTGATGAGAACCGTGCAGCTGGCGGTGCACATCCCCACCTTCCTCCTGGGCTTACTTCTCAACGTGCTGGCCATCCGACGCTTCCGCACCTTCCTGAAGAAGAGGTGGCCAGAGTATGCTGCCACCTCCATCTACATGATCAACTTGGCGGTTTTTGACCTCCTGCTGGTGCTCTCGCTCCCATTCAAGGTTGCCCTGGGCCACGTGAAGGATCCCTTACAATCTCTCTGTACATTTGTGGAGTGCCTCTACTTTATCAGCATGTATGGCAGTGTCTTCACAATCTGCTTCATCAGCCTGGACAGATTCTTGGCCATCCGGTACCCAATCCTGGTCAGCCACTGCCGGTCCCCTAGGAAGATTTTTGGGATCTGCTTCACCATCTGGGTCCTGGTGTGGGTTGGGAGTATCCCCATCTACAACTTCCATGGGAAAGTGGAAAACGGGTACACATGCTTCCACAATATGTCCGATGACACCTGGAGTGCCAAGGTCTTCTTCCCTCTCGAGGTGTTTGGCTTCCTTCTTCCCATGGGCATCATGGGTTTTTGCTCCTTCAGGAGCATTCACATTCTGGTTGGCCGTTTGGACCAGAGCCAAGACTGGGGCCAGCAGAGGGCCTGCATCTGGACTATTGCATCCAGTCTGGCTGTCTTTGTGGTCTCCTTTCTCCCGATCCACCTCGGTTTCTTCTTGCAGTTCCTGGTGAGGAATGACTTTATTGTGGAGTGCAGAGCTAAGTGGAATATCAGCTTGTTCTTACAGTTGTCCATGTGTCTCTCCAACATCAACTGCTGCCTGGATGTTTTCTGCTACTACTTTGTCATCAAAGAATTCCGCACAGGCATTATGGCCCTCCAGCGTTCTGGAGGCCAGCTGGCCCTCTGGGGTACCATGGCCATCAGAGGCTAAGAGAAGAAAGTCCTGCTCAGAGGAAAGAAACCCCAGCCCCGAATGCCAGGAGCAGATATCCCATCCCAAGACTGTATTGTGGTGTGATGATACATGGTGCTTTGACTGGTGTGCTTTCCCTTTAGATGCTCATTGAATGCTGTGCCAGCTCATTATGCTCATTATACCTAAGACCTTTCCACCACACCCAGACAGTGCAACATAAATCACCCAGAGTTTGGAGATTCCTGATGAACTTAAGAACTAGACGAATTCTTGATTTCTAAGTCCAAAAAGCATGAGGCAGGATAATTGAGGAAGAAGATGAGTCCATATGGACAAGGCTGGTTCTCAACTCTCCCCTACCTCTTGTTAGATCAGAAGATTCTGGAAAGGAAGAGAGAGTGTGTAGTTAGGAGAGAGAATCAAGAAAGTCAGTCATGATGGCAGGTATCCTGGGCCGAGATGTAGTGATAGGGATGGATCAAGCTCCTCTTTAGTTTAAGGATCCCAGGGTGGAGCAGACTGTGTACTTTCCAGTCCCTTCTGGGGCTCTGTTGGCCAACAACCTTGCAGAGGTGATAGTAAGTGGGATGATCAGAGTAGATCAAGTACACACAAAGAGCCCCAAGTTTCTTATGGGCTTTTGAAAGGCCTGGGAAGCCCACGAAAAGGTTGCAGAAGAATGAAGGGGCTGGTGTGGACCAGGCTCTGATGAAGCTGCAGATACTTTGTGGAAGTAGTGGGGTCAGAGTGGATAGCTATTGGTGAGACCTGAGATCCATGAGGATACACCTGGGGAATGAAGGAGACAGGCTAAGGGCAGCTCTTCCCCCATTGCCACAGGGGTGTCCATTGCCTGATTAGCGCATGCCTGGGGGAGGAAAGGCAGTGGTAACAAGCCTGAGAGAAAGGAAATTTCTGAATATGACTAGTTTGCTATCTTGAACAGACTGGGAAGTTATTCGTTAGACTTACCAGGTGTACTGGTTAATTAAGTGGATTTTGTAATCAAAGAAAACACGATAATTTCAAGAGAAACATCAAAAGTGCTTTATTCAAAGTAATGTCCATCGCTAGCTACACATTTCCCCCATCTTTCAGGTAATTTGTGAAACCGTCCCAATAGTACTTTTCTTGTTTTGAGGCAAATCATCCAGAGACCCAATTTTCCACTTCTTCGTATGTTTTGAAGTGCTGCTCAGAAAGTGCGTGTGCCATCGATTGGAACAAGTGGTAATCTAAAGGAGCAATGTCTGGTGAATACGGCAGGTGGGTTAATACTTCCCAGGCAAGATCTTTTAACTTGTCTTTAACTGGTTTTGAAGTGTGTGATGGTGCGTTACCATGAAGCAAAATTACTTTGCTGTGTCTTCTGGTCATTTTACGATCAAAGCGTGGTTCAAATTGACCTCGACGTTCTTTGTCTTTGACATAGAAATCATCACTGTTTAAGCATTTAAAGCAGTGTTCACATGTATCTTGAGATGGAGCATGTTCACCATAAGCTTCATGAAGTATATGATAACTTTCAACAGCACTTTTCTTCAAAATAAAGTAATGAATTAAAACTTCCCACAAATGCTCTTTTTTTGGCATGAAATTCAACATTTTTAAGTGTAAAAATATCTATGATGTTAACACCTTCAGAAAATTTGACATATGAAGTTTTGAAGCTTGTTGTCAATACAACAAAATAGCATACATATCAAATAGCATATATATCAACATATGTGTAACTCTATCTATTGAAAAAAAATCCACATTATTAACCAGTACACCTGGTAGTTTCCCTGAGAATGATGAGACAGAGTCAGGCTTGATTTGGTTCAGCCAGAGGAGAATAAAGAACACGTGTGTGTCTTGCCCACCTGAGTCCTGGCTGGGCAGCTGGCCACAGTGGTGTGTTCACGGAGCTGTCCTCTCCAGTGGCTGGGAGGGAGAAAATGAGTCAGCCAGGAATGGAGGAACCATCTTGAGGATACAAGGCTCTTGGCAATTCTTGGTTGGAGGCTGTAAACTGTTGAGTTATGACTTGGCTCGGGCTCCTCTCATGATCTGAGAAGGAGCAGCAGTGACAGCTGAAAGCCTTCGATGACTCAGCTGCTCCAGAGAGCCAAATAATTGCAAGGGTAAATTAGATTGTGGGGTGGTTTTGGAGGGTGGAGTGAGTGGGATGAAAAACAACAAATGAAACAAGGGGAAGGTTTTCGGAAGAAGAGCAACCACCTTCTACCTGTGGGATAAGAGGCTTCCACAACCAAGTGGTGGATAGGAGGGTGGGGTGATCATGGGGGAGGAAGAGGGTGGTTTAGATAAAATCTAATGGGAGGAGGAGGTGAGGTTGGGTGATTGCCCATTGCGTGATGACATGGAGTTCTGTGAGAAGGTGAGAGTGAGCAAGAAGGATGGAGGGCCGAGCTGTTTCCTGCCTGAGAGTCCCCAACTTGACTGAGATCCATGAAAGGGCAGGAGCCCCTCCCCTGCCTCCCTGCAGCTGCCTCAGTAGCGAGGTGCACTCGGTGGCCTGGAGGAAAAGGTGGAAGTATCAATACAGGGGTGGAAATGGGTATGGAGATTGATCTGCCCAGGACCAGAGGCTCCTGCCCCTCAAACTGGACCTCCAGGGACCAGCGGCCAGGCTCAGGGCTCTACAGACCCAGAAATGAGTCTTGTCCAGCTTCTCCAAGCTCTGGATGCTCCTCACCCTGCTTGCAGGCTGCACTGTTCCATGGCCATCCTGGACGGAGACACACCTGTGCTATGTCAGAAAGCCAGGCTCTTGTATCCAGCAGGATATTTGGGGATACAACTGGGGTCAGATTTCAGAGGAGAGTGAAATTAAGGACCACCCCTCCTCCAATTTCTCTCTTTGCATTGGGGACTGGGAGCTTACCCAGTGGAGGTGAGTGGCACCCTTCATGCTGCATTTGTATCTACCAGTGTGCTGGCCAGGCAGTCTTCCTAACAGAAAAGGGACAGCAGGGTCTGACCACCTTTTATCCTCAATGTTGTTCATAAGCACAAAATCTTGGATTGTGGGCAGCATGACCCTGCCTGAGCCAGCTGACAGAGCGTGGAGGAGACTCTTGACTCAAGAGCTGTGCCCATATAAAGTGTAGGTCCTTGGAGGGGAGTACAGTCTTGGGTTGATGTGACAACTGTGGACTGGTGGGTGAACCTTGGGGACTGATCTCAATACACTGAGGGGGAGGAAAGGGGCCTCTTCTCTCTCCCTGGGGGAACTCATCCTGGCCTGCAAGTCACAGAGAACTCCTCAGGATCCTCAAGAGTGGGCACAGGCCCAGCACTGCAGGCCAGGCTGTTCTGCAGGGGGTCTACTTGCTGGGTCTGAGCCCAGCCCTGGGTCAGCACTTGGACCTAGCAAGCAAATAAGGGGCAGAGAGTCAGGGTCAGGGTTAGGGTACAGATGCCTCCAAGGGCCCAGCCCTGCAGCAAGTGCAGCTAGTGCGTTGGGAAACCTTGAACTTAGCTTTGGAAAAGGTTGAAATTCCTGCTACTAAAGTCAGTGGAACTTGGAGGTGTTTGGGCATAAATGTGACCTTATTAGCACTGCTAGAAAATCTGAGACAAACTTGTTACATGTACATGTGTGAAACCAGCATAATTGATTGGAAAAAATGAGTTGATTAATCTGATTTTCCAAATCAGTAGATTCTTATCTGCTGTATGACCTTGTCTTGGGCTGTACTTCCTGGCTCCAGGGAAGAGCTGGTTCCTGATTGTTTGCCAGGTGACCCAACAATTGAGGTCCAAAGAACCAAGAAGGGACCAGATCAAAGTGGCCACCTGGACACCAAGTATGAGAGCATAGGGAATTGCCCTCAGGCCTGGCCCAGAGGCACAGCTGGGGCCTGTCCCAAGTGGTCAGGAGCCAGACCCTACACCTTGCAACTCCCCATACATTGGACTCTACTTGGTTCTCTCTGGTAGCAACTGGGCCACGCAGACCCCACAAGCTCTGTGCTCCCTTCAGGGCTGGGTCCACCCCTTCTCCTGCCATCTGGTCCTGTTACCATGACACTGGAGCTGCATTCAAAGGCCCTGGCTCCTCTGCATACACCATGGCCCAGCACAGAAAACCTGCTGGCCACTGATGGAGTAAAGACACAGCCAGTTCTCCAGAAGCCCTCCATTGCTGACTCCTCCTCCTGATCACCGACAGATGGGTCTGACTCTCCCAGGTTGGATCTGAATTTTCCTTCGTGGCTCCTCACATGTGAATCCTACTAACCTGTCCAGACCTCCTGGAGAACGTGAAGAACTACTAGGCACTGGCCTGGGCCACTCCTTTCTCCTGAGTTCCTCACACTCCTCAGCACAGCCTACTCACGGCCTGGGTGCCGATGGCTAGCCATGAATATCCTTACTCCTCGATAGCTGCTGTGAACTGAATTGTGTTCCCCTAAAATCCGTATATTGAAGTCCTAACCCCAATATGATGATATTTGGAGGTGGAGCCTTTGGGAGATACTTAGATTAGATGAGGTCCTGAGAGTGGAGCCCTCATGATGTATGTGCCCTTGTAAGAAGAGACACCAGGGCACTTCCTTCCTCTCTGCCTCTCCACCTGCACCCACTGAAACACAGGGAGAAGGTGGCTATCTGCAACCCAAGGAGACATCCCTGAGTAGACATGAACTCTGTTGGCGCCTTGTTCTTGGATTTTGGGCCTTCAGAACCATGAGAATTAAATTCGTATTGTTAAAGCCATCCAGTCTGTGGTATTTTGTTATGGCAGCCCCAGAAGGCTAATACAATAGTCATCTTCTGCTAGCCCAGGAGCCACATCCCCTCAGGGACAAGGACTGACCCTCCCTGGACTGTTAGCCCTTGGGGAGCATGTGACGTGGAGAATGCTAGTCTACAAGCTGCATTTGTCAACTAGATTCCTCTTGAGCCCCTCTCTGGGGACCCTAAGAAGCTGAAACTCATTATATTAATGCCGTACAGCTACAGCAGGATACCAGTGGCATTTGGAACAGTAAGATACAGCCTTGTAGCAAGTTGCCACAAATAATCAGTCATTGCAAAGCAGTTTGAAATGGCTGAGACTTGGTAGGTGACTGTAGAGACTAATGGAGGTTAAGAAGAATTTTGTTAATGGATTGGTGAGGACAGAAATGGAGAAGGGCAACTGTGGAAGTGAGGACAGGCTGGTTTGCAGAACAGTCCCTAGGTACGGAGGGAAGTGTCCCCACATAGGAACCGTGTGGACCTGGAGGAGCTGCCCATACCACACTACTCTCCATGCATCCTAGACAATATGCTGTGAACAACCACCCAGGGCCAGGGAGAGGCCACTGAGACCACTGTGAGAACCCTACTGCGGAGGGGGCAGGAGACTCAAGACCCACAAAAGTGATGCTTTTGGGGGGTAGCTCCCCCTGAAACTGCCATCATAGCCACCTCTTGCTTTTTTCCACCCAGAGCTGGCTCCTCTAATGAGCTGAGGACACAGCTGTGAATGGGCATTGAAGGGTGTGTATGGCACATGAAGGTGGACTCTGGGAGCTTCTCCCCAGTTCAGGACTGAGCATCCCATCCCCGCCAAGAGCCTGTGAGATGTATCCCCCTCACTAAGCTGCTGCAGGAAGGGCCCCCCAGGTGTTTGAACTGTGAGCCGTGACCTAAACTTGGCCCTCAGCTCTTTTAAGTTTCAGAGCCGGGATCCAAAGCGCTATCACTTCAAAGCCTGACATGAGTTCTGCTTGGTGGAGGGCCCCCCGAGTTCACCCTGAGGTCTCAGGCAGCCTTTGAGCAAGCGTAACCAAGATGCTGT
This sequence comes from Corynorhinus townsendii, assembly GCA_026230045.1. NCBI lineage: Eukaryota > Metazoa > Chordata > Mammalia > Chiroptera > Vespertilionidae > Corynorhinus > Corynorhinus townsendii. The sequence continues at coordinate 31,334,026 of JAPDVU010000005.1, read as the reverse complement.
CTGCAGAGAGGCTGTTGAGACCTCAGGCTCCCCAGGGCACCCACAGTCTTGCAAAAGGTGCAAGGGGAGGGGGGCTGTGTAATGTCCTCAGCAAAGTGTGTTCCCTGTGGCCCTATTTCCAAATATAGTCACATTGGGGGTTAGGTCTCCAACATGTGAGTTTTGGGGGACACAATTCAGCCCATTGCATATGGATTTACTCTGCGCTTCTTTTGTTTCTTCAAGTTGAATGTAACCCTCTCTGAGCTCATTGGCTTTACTGTATGATTGTCCAGCTCCATCCCCTAGGGCCCCCTCCCTCTCCCAGGACCTTTCACAAGCCCTAGGGCAGTGTCCCCCAATGACTGAACTATTTGCAGAGGCCTATGTATCCAGTTTACATTGGTCACAGCCACTGTGTCCGTTTAGCAGGCCTTCCGATGACGCTCATGCCTGCAGCTCTGACACCTGTGTTACATGGTCTTTCTCCTTCAAGCCTAAGGTGCCCTCCAGCTGTCTGCCACTTTGGGGGTCTTCTAGGAACCAGGCTTGGTGAGGGGGCACTCTAACCTCCCCATATCTGGCCACACTCCTCTATGCTCCCCTCAACAGTTCTGCAGGGATTTCTTCTTCTGACCTCTAGACACACAGCCCAGCTTCCTTACCAGGCCCACTCTTCTTACCAGCAGGCGCTGTGCCTGGCGGTCCTGATGGGCAGTGCCCCCTGCTGTCCGTGTATGGAACCACTTTCTGCTTCATCTCAATTCACCTGAGCCACCCATGTGTGTCCCTCCTGCGTGGGACAGGACGGACAGAACAGGACAGAGCCTCACCTTGAGTGGGTAGGTTGAAGGGGCGGGGCAGGCTGGGGAGTTGGCTTTCTTAGTGCACAACTGATGTTCTGCAGCTCCTGGTAGTGGGATACTCAGAGGGCCAGAAGAGAAAGCCACAGTATCAATGATGTGAATGAGTGATGTCCGATTCCAAGGACCAAGTGTGCACACCACCTTACCCATGGCTTTTCCCCTCAGTTAAGAGGCCTATTATGGACTGAATGTTTGTGTTTCTTAAAATTAATATGTTGAAATCTTAACCTCCAATGTGATCGTATTAGGAGGTGATTAGGACATGAGGGTGGAGTCCTCATGAATGGGATTAATGCCCTTGTAACAGAGACACCAGAGAACCCCTTGCTCCTTCCACCTTTTGGGGACACAGTGAGATATCTTCAGTCTAGGGCAGGAAGAGGGCTGTCATCAGAACTCGTCCATGCTGGCACCCTGATCTTGGACTTTCAGCCTCCATAACTGTGAGGAATTCCTGTTTGTTGTTTGAGCCACCCAGTCTGTGATATTCTGTTGGCCCTAATGTAGCCTGAACTAAGGCAGGACCCAATTTAGTAATTAGATGTTAGTGAAATTGAGAAAATGTTATTTACCAAAATTCCCCTTCAGAAAGGGAAGTATTTAGCAAAGTCCTTGGAGGTGAAAGTGGGAGAAGCTGTTCCCAGAGAGAAAGGAGTGAGAATCTATTGCTTTCAAAAGGGAAGAAAGAGGAAGAGAAACCAGAGAAGTTCAGGAAGCTGGAAAAAAACAGAAAGATGACAGAGGGCATGTGTGACCTGGAGAATCTCTAGTACACGATGAAAAATCGGCAGTGCCTGGTATGAGCAAACATTGAAACAGGGAGGGGAGCCCCAGGAAAGAGAGATGCAGAAAGGTGTCAGCCTTGGAAGAGTGGTTGTCATAGGAGGCCTCCGTTCACCCTTAAGACTGTGGCATGGGGGTTCCAGTCAGGTTTATCCAAGTCTGCAAGGAGCAGGGAGCCAGGGTGGCCTTGGGGAGTTGACGGTTGCTTGTTGCCTGTGGAGCAGAGCAGGCTACTGCCACCCGCAGTGGGCTGAAGTTGGACTCCCTGAGACCACCTCACTCCCTGGCCTGAGCTGGCTCTGGGCATCCACCACCCAGGGTGAACTACACTCAAGTCAGGCTTCCCAGGGCCTTGGAAGAAGCCTTCCGGAGGATGGTGAAAGTGGGGGCACTGGGTCAAAAGGTCAAGGCTGACTCCTGGCTTCAACCCTGACATGCTGTGCACTTGTGGCCAAGTTACCCCACTCAGTGTCCCATGACTCAGTGAAATGACAGCTCTACCTGGAATACAATAACAGGTTAGAAATGTCTGGCACATGGCAAGGGCTCAATAAATTTTATCAGTGGGTTCCTTATGGTGGGAAACCCTAGGAAAAAGCATTTCTCTGGGAAAAAGCATTTTCGGAGACCCACAAGGGAGGATGAGGTCTGGTGATGAGGTTCATTTGTGTGCGAAAAGAAGGCTGTCCCTGGGTTCCCAATAGCCCATCTCTGTCCATCTTGTCATGGAAAATCAGGGGCAGAAATAGGGCCAATGTCCAGAGATTCTGTGCCATATTAAAGCTTAGTTAGTCCTTTGCAGTCCAGTGGCCTCAGGTGGCTGCTAAGTGGTCTCAGTCCCTATCCAGGCAGCTTAGCGCTGCCCCCAGCTGTGACCCATTGCTGTTGCTGAGTCCAGGCTCCTGCTGGAGCCTGTGTTTGGAGTCCCTAGGGCTGCTCGGGCCACTTGGTTACTAAGGAGAGAGAATGTAAGAACAGAGAAGCGAGTGTTGGGGGCAGGGGCGGGGAGGGTTTTGTTCCCTGGGATTATATTATCCGAGCTTGGAAAGGACCAGGAGCTTTTTCAAAACCACTGCTCAGCTTCCCAAGCTTTTCCAGGTTTCTGATGACTCCACTCCCTACCCTTTCCCAGGTTAGACTGCTGGGCCCGTATGGTTGCCATTTTGGCTCCTATTGCCCACACCCCATATAAGCACTGCCCTCTTTATTGTTTTACTAGAGACTCGGTGCATGAAATTCATGCACGCAGGGGGGTGGATGTCCCCTCAGCCCGGCCTGCACCCTTTCCAATTTGAGACCCCTTGGGGGATGTCCAACTGCTGGTTTAAACTGGCAGTTGGACATCCCTCTCACAATCTGGGACCACTAGCTCCTAACTGCTCTCTTGCCTGCCTGATCGCCCCTAACCGCCTCTTCCTGCTGGCCTGATCACCCCTAACTGCTCCCCTGCTGGCCTGATCGCCCCTAACTGCCCTCCCCTGCCAGCGGGCTCCCCCTAACTGCTCTCCCTTGCTGGCCTAATCCCCCTAACTGCTCTCCCCTGCCAACCTAATAGCCCCTAACTGCTTCTGCCTCGGCCCTGCCACTCTGGCTTTGTCCAGAAGGATGTCCGGAAGGTCTCCCTGAAGATGTTCAGTCTAATTAGCATATTACCCTTTTATTAGTATAGATTTTTCTATCCCTTCTTCCAGTAATGTGGGGGCCAGGGCGGGAGGGAGAAACAGACAGGTGGTTCCCCACTGAGTGTGTGGAATTGTAATTTTCTGGTGAAATAAGTAGGCTCGTGCTTCCTAGTTGATTATGTATGATAATGTTCTCTTCTTTTATTAATATCTAGCTACCTGTGTCAACAATATTATTTCTTGGAACTGTGGGCTTCCTTGAAAAAAAATTTTTTTTAAACAAAAGTTGCTCCCTGTGTGGCCACTGTGGAGTCCTCCTGCAGTCTGGAAAGGCCTGTGGATTTTCCCCAGAACAGTTTACATGCTTAAAGTAAAATGCAATGGTTTACAAAGGAAACTTAATATATCCTATATAATAAAGTGGTAATATGCAAATTGACCATCACTCCAACACACAAGATGGTTGCCCCCATGTGGATACAAGATGGCCACCACAAGATGGCTGGCAGGGGAGGGCGGTTAGGACTGACCAGGCTGGCAAGGGAGGGCAGTTAGGGGTGACCGGGCCAGCAGGGGAGGGCATTTAGGGGCGACCAGGCCAGCAGGAGAGGGCAGTTAGGGGCAATTGGGTTGGCAGGGGAGCAGTTAGGCATCGATCAGGCTGGCAGGGGAGTGTTTAGGGGTGATCAGGCTGGCAGGCAGGTGAGTGGTTGGGAGCCAGCAGTCCTGGATTGTGAGAGGGATGTCCAACTGCCCATTTAGGCCCGATCCCGAAACGGGCAATCGGACATCCCTCGAGGGGTCCCAGATTGGAGAGGGTGTGGGCTGGGCTGAGAGACACACACACCCCCATGCTTGAAATTTGTGCACCGGGCCTCCAGTTAAAATATAATTATCAAAATTTTAAAATTGTGATATGGAAATATATGTGTCTCTTAATTTAGGCCTTGGATATGGTCTAGTGACAAGTTTAATAACTATCATGGTTTTGGATTAGTGATGAGGTGAGCTGAAACAATATTTTGAAATATCTTCTGCATCTATGGAGTAATATGAAAATAGCTGTAGTTTCTGTTGGTGACAAAACTTGTCACTCCCCTGCCAGCCTGATCGATGCCTAACTGCTCCCCTCCCAGCCCGATTGCCCCTAACTGCCCTCCCCTGCTGGCCTGGCCAGGAACCATCTATATCACTGTGGTGTGATGCCTACGCACACAGGGGAGGAAATGCTGGTTTCAGTTAGCGGTTAGTAAAAATAAGTATGTAATGTCTTTCACCCAATCTGTTCATGACCTCCCTGAATTCCACTCCTGATCCCCAGGTTAACAACTCCTGGATTAGGCAGAAACATAAGCACACCTGGGACAATGTTCTTGCTCTGGAGAAGGATCATTCTCTGTGTGAGTCTTCTTGGTTATGCAAACGGGGCCACCAGGGTACTATCCTCTTCCTCTTGGGGTCTGTGAGCTATGGGGCCTCTCCACACTGGCCTGCCCCTGTTGGATGCAGCACTGTAGGGCCAGGATCCTAAGGGCTCTCTGGAAGCAAAGGCACCCATATCCCACCCTAATCTCTGAGGTGCAAAGTCGAGCTTAGCTGTCCAAGGAGCAGAAGCAGGGAAGACCAGAGAGATTCCCCAAGTGAAGGGGGTTCGGCTGATGTTCTACCCTCATTTGAACAGGGGAGTAGGGGAGGGCTGAGGCTGGCTGGGGTGTGGCTGATACCAGATGCCCCTTCCCATCCAGCCACGCTGCTCCAGGGGTCGTGCTTGGGAAATAATGGCTGAGTGTGGGAAAGTGGACAAAAAAGAGCTATTAAACCTGAACCTGGACCACCAAGAGCATCCCAACCTCCAGGGCAGTAGCCTCGGTGGCAGTGACACCTCATGACAGCAAGGAGCAACAGTAGCCATGGGTTGTGGGGACTCTGTCCTCCTCCTGGGGTGAGGAAGCAAAGCTAACCTCTGCTTTGACTAAGGAGGACTCTGGGGTTTTTTTTTGTTTGTTTGTTTGTTTTTTAATAATTTGGGGCAACCCTCCTGCCCCATTGAATCAGGGCAATAAAAGAAATGTGAACATATTTGTAATCTAAGTTGGTGAAGCAGGTCATACCAGTTAAATTACCATAATCATATTAAATATGATATTTTATTATCACTACTATTCCTTCCCTGTGCTGATGGAACAAGTCCCACTCTCAGCGAATGAGCTTGCCTAACGTGATTTAGGAGTCGTTACTGCTGGTACAACTGTTTGGCCATGCGCTTCTGTCTTGAAATACCTATAATGAAACTGGGAGAAAGCTGTAATTCAAAGACGAAATCCAGAGAGCAAAGGAGACAACCTTTTAGAAATACCCCCATGCATCTAAAACTGCAACCAACAGCCTGCAAGGGGGAGGTACAGAGCATCTCACCTGGAAGCAGCAAATGGAGCAGGAGGGGGAGGGGAGAGCTGGCACATGGCAAATGAGAAATGCCTTGGCAGAGCCAGTGTCATGCTCATATCTGTCCCATTCCCTGGGCAAGGCCCAGCCCATAGGAGGCTCATAACCATTTGCTGAATAAATGACTGACATCACCTCCTCACTCACTTCCTTTTTGGTTCCATCTCAGTCACTTGGGATGAGCCAAGTGATGTGCAAAGGACTTCTTTTAACAGCTTGGAAAACTGTGATGACACCCTTCATGTGCAGAGACAGGCATGGAGGAGGTAGTGGGGTTTTCCTCCTGAGCTCCCCAGGACACAAGGTATGGAGTGTTTTCACCTGCTTGCCCTGAGGACGGTGGCCAGGGGCTGCCCAACAAAACTGGTGGAAGACAGCTCTTCTGAGCCAGGGCATCTACATCTCTGGGCTAGCGGCCACCTGAGTGGGGCCACTGAAGCCCTGGGGCTTGGTGCATGTCACTGAAATAGTGCTCTTTCTACCCGGTGTTTGTCCCAGTTCTGGCAAATGCGAATTTTATTACCAGCAACAACAACAGCACAAAGACAGAATTGGATTAGATCCAGCTGGAAACTCTCCTGTCTTGGAGGCAACAATCTCTTCTCAGCATAGCCTGGCCCAGGGGCCTTGGTGACAGTGGTCTCCTGGGTAACGGTGGCCCAGAATGGGAACTGGGGACTGCTGGGGGACTCTGCAGCCAGCTGGGCAGGCTGTGTGGGCAGCTCTGCTGTGAGGGGTGCCCCCAGGGGGAACCGACCTGGGTGGGCACTGGGGCTCCATCTGCATTGCCGGGCTGGGAGGGGCTAGGATGTCTCCAGGAGGCCTGGGAGAAGAGGGCACTCCTGAAACAGGCTGCATCTAGCTTCCCCCCTCCCCCCCCCCCCCCCCCCCCCCCCGCAAACAACAACAACACACACCCATATTGCAAAGCCCACAGTTGCCACAGGCCAGGCCTGGCCCCACCCCCCCATGAACTGGGCATTTCTGTATATTAGAAAATCAAGTTTTGAGATGAAAGGAAAGGACTTTTGTTCCCTAGACTGGTTTAGAGCTGCCCCATTTCCCAGATTACATGGTGCTCCATCAGATTGCTGCTACCTGCATTGAACCACCTGAATGCAGGTCCCGGCAGAATGGGTGGGGAGAGGAGTGGTCTCCTCTTCAGAGCCTGAACTCAGCACTTCTTTCTCTTCTCCCATGGCCCCTTTTCCCTACACAGCTAATAGTTTTACAACAATACCTCTCCCCAGGCAATGGGACCCAGTGGGGAGGGGCTTCATGTCGGGAGGGGTGAGCAATGCTGGCATTGTTCCACAGGATGGGGCTGTGCTCCAACACTGATGCCCGAACACTGCTCCGGTGGAGACCCTCCATGCATTTGCTACATGTCCAGGAGGAGGGGAAACCTGTTAACACCCTTCAGGGATCTGAGAAAAATCAGGAACGTGCCCACTTGTCGGACATTCCAAAATAGAGGATTTGCGAAGGAGTGACTCCAAACCAATCTTGCAACTCTTGTTCATCCCCCACTCCATGCTCACTAACAGCACAGAACGTTTCTGGGAATAATCCATGTCCCACTCACCACGCCGCTGCCTTTGGCCTAGTGAGAGGGGCTTCCATGAGGCTGTGCAGAGCTTGATATGGGTCCCCTGCTGTTGGGAGGGTCCCCTGACGACCTGGTGTGTGACAAGCTCCTGAAGGCGCTCCCGGTCAGCGCTGTGGCTGGGGCTGCCTGCTTGGAGCACAGAGCAAGGAGAGGTGCCCTGCGGGTGTAGCCCAGCATCAGGTCATGGGGGAATGTCTCAAAAGCACTGAGACCAGCCCAAGAAGACTGGAGCTCAGAGGGTTCACCTGCGTTGAGGTGCAGTGAGCAGTGAGGATGGGGGGAATCAAACACTCCCAACGAGCACCAACCCCAGGGAGGGGAACGGTGCCAGATACCACCAGCCACGGCTCCTGCCCCTCCTTGTCCTGTACCATTTCCCCACCCAATGGTGCTGGGGTAGCCTGGGGGGGGAGGGGGACCAGGGCGTGGAGCATGCCGGGAAGAGAGTCTTGGAGGTAAAGCTGACCATGATCTCCTTTGCCAGCCACAGGCTTCCTGTGTGGGCCCGTCTCAGAGGGTGGAGGGGAGCAGCTTCAGCTTCCAATGAACTTTGGAGTCTCAACTATCTTCATAACTAGATATTTTAATTCTTGAAATTGGACTTTTGTGCCTAAAAGTGACTCCAGGAATTTTTATGATCTTGGATGGGCCCCCCCCCTCCCCCAAACAACAACAAACAAAACCAAGAAATCTACCTTAGATTTCATCCAAGTCTGGGTGAGAACCAACCCCACTGAAGAGGCTTTGAAAGGGAAGTGGGAAGAAAGAATTAAGCTGTTTTTTATCACAAGGTACTCTAGCTCACTAAAACTGTGACTCAAGTAACAGGAAGCATTCTTCTGGCTAACCTAGGAGGAAAGGTGTTATTGACAGGACACTGGGGAGCTCAGAGAACCACTGCTGGGCTGGAGAAACAGCGTCAGCAATTGGGGGCCGACAAGGTGAACCAATGATTCAAAGAATGCTACGGAACCACAGAAAAGGTGCCCCCACCTCCTTCTGCCCACAGGATGCTGGGTGACTCGGTCTTCACAGTCCCCCATTCCGTGTATTCACAGAAATTTTAGGGGGCAGCCGCTTTCTCTCATCAAAGCCCCATTGTAGGGAAGACCCCAAAGACAGAGTCCTGGGGCAGGAGGCAAAAATGAACATCTACTAAAAGGGTGAACCATTAATTGATTGAGATTAAAACTGTAGTTTACCCCAAAATGACCAAGATGACATTTTCTGCCACCAGACTAAATGGGGATTTGAAAAATAGGTTTTTATACAAAATAGATTATTATAGAAAAACTAGAGGCCTGGTGCATGAAAATTCATCTCCTGGAGGGGGGTCCCTCAGCCCAGCCTGCCCCTCTCACAGCCCGGGAGCCCTCAGGGGCGGGAGGTGACAAGGCAATCAGGGGAAGGCAATGCCCCATCACACCTCTGCTGCTACCACTGCTGGCAGCGCAAGCCTTGGCTGGCCCTGGTTACCTGAACCTCGGGCAGCCCTGGGTGGCTGGGCAGCCACCTCGGGCTGGCCCTGGAACTCCAGAGGCAGGTGCTGCAAGGCCTGCCACCCCAGTGGGGCTGAGGGGACGGGGCACCGCTATCTTGTGGCTGTGGGCACCACCATCTTGAAGGGTGTGGCAGTCAATTAGCATATTCCCTCATTGGCTGTGGGTGCCACCATCTTTGCAATGGCATGAGGGTCAATTAGCACATTCCCTCTTTATTACATAGGATAAGGCAGTTTTTGCATGCCTGAGTTTGTGGTTATGAAATTCATACCTATCCTAGAGATAATGTAAGACATAAACAAAATAAATCAATGAAAGCCCCTGGCATATGCTTAAAAAGAGTGGGTCCCCATCAAAAAATGCTGGACCAGGTTCCCCTCCCTCCCTCCGTCCCTCCCTCTATCTTTGCCCCTCCCTCCCAGCCCCCATTAGCACACTGCTACCCACCATCCTTCTCAGCCCTCAGTTAGGTGCCCAGAGCCCTCGCTTCAGTGGGGCTGGACCCGACATGTTACTTCCAGTGAACAGGCTCTTTGTCTGCAGGTGGGAGGCTGGCACCACGGCCTTTGTCTGCTCTCACATCTCTTGCTCTGTGCTCTGGCTGTTGGAGCATGTGCGACACACAGCAGGGCCAAGGAGATGCCAACAGTATCAGGGCGTCACTGGTGCTGTGTATCCAGTCTTGGGAAAACATCACGCATTCCTGGTACCCCCAGCCCTGAACTCCAAACCTCTCTTCCAGACCTCAAGCCACGCTCTGGGACTCTACCTCTGTCCTCTGGCCCATGGAGGGCACAATGCTCTTTCCTGCCGCTTCTCCCACCTCTGCCACTCCTCACTAGCCTTCAAAGATCAGGTGATCCCAGGAAGCCTGCCCTGGCCACTGTCCGGTCTCCCCTCCTCTGAGCCCCATGCCATCAGACCACATGCAGACCAAAGCTGGAAAAGACCTTCAGAACGACTTGGCCTCAGCTCTCCATTCTGCAGAGGGGGCTGAAGTCCAGACCCAGCGTTAGTCCACCACAGCTATATAGCACATTGGTGGTCAGTGGCAGAGTCCAGGTCCCTGGACCTCCAGATGCAGGCCCTCCTCCCTCCGGGGACACCGAATACATTGCTTCCCCATAAGGGCACCTCCTGTGGGAATGGTGGCTCTTCCTCCTTCCCCAGCAGCAGCTGGTGGTGCCTACCTAGAGCCAATCTGGGCGAGCAGGGGCCAACCCACCATTCCCTCCCTTAGCATTTATTAAAGCTCTAAGGTCCCTGATAAGTAAGATTTCAACACCCGTGGGTGGCAACTCCTTCAGGCAGAGTTGAGAACGGTTTCCATGGAGACTGCCCAGGCTCCAGTTTCCATAGCAACATCCACAGGCCGTTACAGAGCCTCCTATTTATGTCAACTCAACATTTGCAACTGCTCTATTTTTCAGGCCAAACCTGGGCCTAATATAGGGCTTCCTGTCTAGGATCAGTGACAGACCACAAGGGCCAAAGGGGAACTGGGTGACTCTGTGCCATTAGCTGACAGTGAGGACATTTCCTCAGCCAGCAGGCCTTCTCCATCCTGGCTGCAGGGTACACATGTACACGGAGACATACACACACTTAAACTATAAAGAGAATGCATCTGCTTGACAGGAGAGAGAGAGGCCTCCAGATCCCTGCCCTCCAGAGATGACTGTTACATGGTTCGGAGAATCCTTCCAGAAGCAGTACATGCACATCCATAGAGCTATCTTTCAGAAAATTCACAAATGGGATATATATTTTATTCTTGCTCTGCCAACTACTTTACCCTAATTACATATGTTTCTTTCATTGGATTTAAAGAGAGAGAGGGAGAGGGAGAAACATTGATGTGAGAAACATCAATTGGTTGCCTCCCTTATGCACCCGGACTGGGGATCCAACCCAAAACCTGGGTGTGTGCCCTGACCAGGAATTGAACCGGCAACCTTTCAGTGCATGGGACAATGACCAACCGAGCCACACTGGCCTGGCTTACCCTAATTATAGATCTTAGAGAACTTTGCACATCAGCACAAATTCGAGCTACTTCATTCTTTGTAATGGCAACAAAATATGCACTTTAAAAATAAGTCCCCAGTTGAGGGAGTTTTGTTTTTAGTTTCTTGCTGTTACAATACATATCCTTGTACCCACTTATATTTCTGTAAACTTGAGTATATCCATAGGATAAATTCCTAGCAGTGAAATTGCTGGGTCAAACCCATTGCATTTTAAAATTTGACTCTTGTCACCAATTTACTGCCATTGGTACAAGAGGGCTTGTACCAGGTACATACTTGAGAAGACTGGGTATTATTAAACTCACACCAAACCAAACCACAAAACTAGTCTCCCCAACTTATTCTAATAACACAAAGGCCTGAAAAGGAGAGTGTGAGAAAGGGACATTACAGGCCAACCTTACTAATAAACATGTATCCAAAACTGCTAAAGAAAATGTCAGCAAACAAAGCCCAACAGTATAGAAACAAGAGAACACATCATGACCAAATGAGTTATTAATGTTATTCCCCCACATTATGTGATCATATCAATAAAGAAGGAACATTTGATAAAAGAATTAAACAACTATCCCTAATTAAAAATGAAAACTAGAAATAGGACACAACTGCTTTAACCTTAAAAAGAGTATTTCCCCAATATCTAAAACCATATGCAAAATGAATTCTCTTTAAAATCAAGAACAAGCCAAGATTTGTAACTATCACCATGGTACCAGAGGTCCTAGTCAGTGAGACAGGTTAAGAAAAAGAAATAAAAGCTTTAGTTATTTGAATTAAATAAAATATACTGTGCTTCACAACTTACACACTAGTGATATACAGATAACACTGTCTACTTTAAATGTTTTGCTACATAAAATGTATGAACCCTCCCTGCAAAAAAACGTGTCTCCCTTTTTGTTTCGTATTTTCTACCTAACAGTAATAAAACATCTTTTCATGTTTAGCTATGACCCATTTGTATTTCTCTGTAAACTGCTCGTTTATATTCTTTGCCTTTTTATGTACCGAGTTTTTCATTTTTCATGATTTTAAGAACTTGGCATATTAGGGAAAATAGCTCTTTTTATGTCCTATGTTTCAACATCTCCCAGTTTGCAGCTTATAAATCTTTTGCCTTGGTGTTTTGCTGTATGTAAGTTCTAATTTTTCATAGTCCAAGTTATTGGTAGATGTCCCACTTAGAAAGGTCTTTCCTCCTCCCAGATTATCTTTTAAATCATTTCAAATACTTTCCTGGCTTCAGTTCATACTCAAAACCTTTGCTCCATCTAGAATTTTGTGGCAAGGAAATAGGATCCTGGTTAATTTTTGCCAAAAGTTACCCAGTTGTTCCACTAAAAAGAATTGACGTCCCCCCCCCTAAATTTTCTTGAATATAAGTCAACTTCCAGGCCTCCACCACATCCATTCCCTTTGCTACAGCGAACTCTTTAATTGTGTAAGTTTATAATGCTTAATATCTGGAGGCTATTCTCCATGCATACTTTCCTAAAAGAACTTAAAGTCAAGTTAAAAAAATAAACTGTTGGCATTTTAATTGATTGCATTTAGACTGATGTCTTTGCAAGATGTAGAACAAGGTGTGTCTGTACTAACCTGAGCCTTTTATGCCCCTCCCAGGATTACTGAGCCTGTGACTGGGACCTATAGCGAAGGTACCTATCCTCATCCCACCTCTGGGCTCATTCGGTCAAGGTTCTGGGCAGCTCTCCTTCTTCCTTTTCTGCAGAATGTGGACCTGACTCATGCCAAACTCAGCTCAGCCCCACCAACGTGGTTACTTAATGCCCAGAAATCGTGGAGAACACGTCAGCGTCCTTGTGCTTAAGGACAAGCAATAATGATGTCATCTTCCGGGCTGGTTTAGAGGCACTGAGAAGCAGCATAACCTTGGGCAGGTTGTGCAAGCCCTCAGAGCCCCCTCCTTCTCCTTCACCTGTAAAACGTGACTCTACCTGGACATCTACGGTCCTTGGCTGGACCAGGGAACAGGCCCACCTCTGCAGGCATCAGACGCCAAAGCCTGCTGGCTGCCCCTGCCTACTGCCCGCCACCCCATCCCCTGCCACTCTGCCCCCAGGCTGTAGCACCCCTGCCCTGTCCACCCCCACCTGCCACTTTCAAGTCAAAGTCAGAAGTCAAAGATTTTTATTGTTCTACAGACACTTCTGAAAAGAAATCTAAGTGAGAAAATATACAAAGCGTTTAAGAGTTTCATCTCCAGGGAGCACCTAAGCCTGACTGGAGGCGTTGACGCCTCCTCTTCAAGGCTCAGGGCTCAGAGCGGTTAGCATAGGGAATCATCAGTAAAACATGCAAAAGTGAGGAGGAAAAGGAAAAATGGTGCATTCCCCCAAAGCAGAGGGGGACGGATTTCAGAACAAAGAGGAGGCAGGGTGTGCAGGTACCAGGTGGCTCTCCCTTCCCTCCACATTATCTTCTACAACAGCTCGAAGCTTGGAGGAAGCCAGGAGCCCCACCCACTTGGCGCGTCAGTGCTGCGCTCAGCCCAACAGCGACGGGGAGAAGCGACCCTCCTCTGCCCTGTTCCAGTGTGGCTGTGGGACCCTACCATACTCCTGGGGGGCCCTGGCTCCTCCCTCTTTGGTTCCACTCTGAGAACGATTGTGCTTGACAAACTCATCCCCACCCCAAGCTCCAGGCTCCCTCTGGTGGGCTGAAGGCACTGACGGGAGTCCTGGGAGGCCCCCAGGACAACCACCTTCCCTTGTGCTCTGGTGGGTCCATCCCTGGCACAGTCCGTCATCCTCAGCCCAGACCCGGGAACTGGGACACGGGAGGAAGTGTGCCACCCAAGGAAAAAGCCTTCGGGACTTTCTCAACTGTGCAGACATTTCTGAACCCCACTCCACACCCCTCCCCACACCCTATCCCTTAGCCCAGGACCCCCACGGGCCCAACCCCTCCATCCAGTCCTCCCCAGAGGACCCAACTTTAAGATGGTGGTCACAGAAACCATCTCAGGGTGCCCTCTCTGTCCCCCAGGCCCGGGACGTCCGCGGAGGCGAGGGCCTTGAGAGGTCACGGCTCTGGTACAGGGAGGTGGGCAGGGCTGGACGGGAATGGGGAGGCACATTACGTCTATGGAATGGCGTCCAAAGTACAAGCTAAGAGAGGGGAAAAAGGAAGGCCAGAGAGTGGCAGGAAGAGAAAAGAGGAGAGGCAGGGGTGGGACCGGGAGGGCGGGGAGGCCTTCACGCCGCCCCGCAGATGAGCGTCTCCACCACGAAGGTGTTCTCGAAGTGGCGGATGGCGTTGCAGTTCTTGGCCCCGCGCTTGTTGATTCCTGCGGGGAACAGAGAGCTCCCCGTGAGGCCGTGTCCTGGACCAGAACTGGCTGGGCTACAAAGCCACCAGCCTCAGAGCCTGAGGGGGCAAGAGGGGAGGGGGAGGAGGCCCAGGAAAACAAGCCCAGGTTCACCCCAGGCAGTGCAGTAAAATGCTGAGCACTCAGGAGCTGGCATCAGAGCCAACACTGCCTCCTTCCTGCTGTGTGACTTTAGACTCTCAAGTTTAGAGGGATTAACTAACTTCTCGGAGCCTCAGTTTCCTCACCTTTCAAGGGGGCAGCAATAATGATGATGATAATGATGACTGATACTCTTTAAGGACATAAAGATCGTAAAATGCGTGGTATGTACTAAGTGCTCAATTAACATTGCTGCTGCCATCTGAGCTGTCTGACCACTGGTCTCCAGCTGTGGGGCTAGCACGCTGGGACGGGCCTGGTGTGGAGCCCAGGGCAGGGGCCACTCACGTCTCCGAGTTGCCCGGCGACGCAGCCGGTAGGTGTCCTTCCCGTTGCACAGGTGGTAGATGAAGGAGCCCAGGGTCTCCTTGTCGTTGACGTGCTCTGTGACCACCATCTCCTCCTGGATGATGTACGTCTGTGGCAGGTAGGTACCTCTCTGCAAAGGGAGTGGCCACAGCTCTGGTCAGTACACAGGGCTCCCCTCCTGTGGTCTCCGCTAGCTCACTGCCCACTCCCCTGTCGCCACCCTTCTGCTCACTCGAGCTGTGTCCCCCAACATTGAAATGCACATGTGCCCCCTCCCTCATTCAGAGGCTCCACAGCTCGGCCTTCTAATGCCCCCAGGACCGTGCTGCTGTGCTAAGTACTGCCACCTGAGCTACCCTGAATTCTGCGTGTGTGGGAGTCTGGCCTCCCACCCTAAGGGCAGAGCCTCTGCATCTCCCTGCACTGTGACTGGGGGATTGATTGGGGCATGGCCTGGGGCATGGACTGGGGCATGGACTGGGCTGTGCAGTGAGGTATAGAGTGGGGTGTGGGCTGGGGCATAGAGTGAGGACGTAGAACCTCCCTTACCCCAGGCCTGGCTCCACAGGGAAGGACAAGATACTGCCAAAACCACCGCTCACCTTCACGTTCATGAGGAGCTCCCAGAAGTTGCGAGGGGGCAGCACGATGGTGGTGTTGAGCTCAATGACATAGCACTTGTCCAGGGAGATGTCATGGTAGGCGGTCAGACCCTGGGGAGAAGAAGAGGGCCATGTCAGTCCCTGCAGGTGAGGGCCTGGCCCATGGGGCGGTGGGGGGAGCTGGGAGAGGCCTCTGGCTAGCAAAGGAAGAAACCCTACCTCCACCGTGGGGATACACCTCTTTTTTCTGCTCCTCTCCCAGCCTGTGTTTCATTTACTAGATGAAAGACATCAAGTGTGAAACGCCTCAGTGTCACAGGGCTCTTCTCATGGGGTGACAGAGCTGAGGTGTGGGGAACACAGTGATGTCCCGACTGCATGCTATCAAAGCTGGGAGGCCCACTTCTGTGGACCCTCAGGGAGAGACTCCCGATCTCAGGCTCTCCTTGTGCTACACCTCGATAAACGTGGCACAGGAATATGCGATAAAAAGGGACATCCTGACCCACGAAGCCAGCGTCTGCAGCTGCCAGGTGGCGGGGGGAGAATCCGTGGCTCATTCATTCAGTGGTAACTGCGTTACCCATGCAGGGAGGGCAGAAATAGGTTCAGTTGTTCGTATGAAAATAATACAATTACTAACTAATAATACAAAAACTTTGTGTTTTGTATATTCACAACTATAAACTTACTTTAGCACCTGGTATAATGAAAGCAAGTTATTCATGCCCTACACACAGTTGATATTACTCTGTTTATAGTCAAAGGATGTACAAGCGCCGTCAGCATTCTCCTTTCACGCCTGTTCTTCCTCATGACTCTTGGTGGAAGGGGGCTGCGGCCCCTGGGTGCCCCTCTTCCCGCCCGGGCCCCAGCCCCAGCCCCTGGCTGGCCTCACCCGCTGGAAGTCGTGGATGATGTCTGCAGGGTCGCCGCCACCAAACTGGGGCACCGGCACGTTGATGCGCTCGTAGTTATCTTCGAGGTAAATCTTCACGTCCTCCTCCAGCTCCATCCGCGTGCGGGCCTGGGAGGACAGGGAGTCCTCGTAGAAGACGCCGCAGTGGAAGAAGTTGTCTCGAGCCAGCTGAGCAAGGTAGGGAGAGACAGACTTGGTCACGCAGTGCCCTGGGCACGGCCACTGCCACCTGCCCAACCACTTCACTCTCTTAAGGCCTGAGGACACAGGAAGGGTGGGACTGTGAGACCCATTTCACAGATGGAGAAACTGAGAAACATGGGGAATCAGGGAGGGTGAGCTGGGCCAACCATTTCCTAGGTGGATGATCTCTCTGGGCCTCAGTTTCCCCATCTGTAAAATAAGGTGCTCCCTCAGGCTTCTTCTGACCTCAGGTCCATGAGTCTGTGCTTGGGAAATGGGGTGGACCAGCACGGGGAGGACCCAGAGGGACAGACACCTGAGAAAGAGCCTGGGGTGAGCAGGAGGGTCCTCAGGGCAAACAGAGGAGCTTGAACTGAACAAGCTGGTCTCTTGGAGCAGGCAGCGCCCTATACTGCCACCAGAGAGCATTCACCCACCTTTCCTCCTCCTGCTGTGGGGTCCTGAAGACCTGGGGGCAAAGTGGGGGCGGGGAGGAGCTGAGAGGCAGCCCTTGTGATTCCAGTTCCATGTCCAACCTCACACAAGCTCCCACCTTCCCTGGGCCCCATGCCTCATGAGAAACCTTGGTAAACGCTGTTTTCTCTGAGTGGCCGACCTCGTCATTCCGTCATAAGGAAAGGAAGCCAGGCCAGCGTGGCTCAGTGATTGAGTGTCGACCTATGAACCAGGAGGTCACGGTTTGATTCCCAGCTAGGGCACATGCCTGGGTTGTGGGCTTAATCCCCAGTGTGGGGTGTGCAGGAGGCAGCCGATCAATGATTCTCTCTCATCATTGACCTCTTTTCCTCACCATCCTCTCTGAAATCAATAAAAATATATTTTAAAAAAATAAGGGAAGGGAGGCAGTGTGACATGATTGAGG
The DNA here is from genome assembly GCA_026230045.1 of Corynorhinus townsendii. Classification (NCBI taxonomy): domain Eukaryota; kingdom Metazoa; phylum Chordata; class Mammalia; order Chiroptera; family Vespertilionidae; genus Corynorhinus; species Corynorhinus townsendii. The sequence goes on along the minus strand of JAPDVU010000005.1, from coordinate 31,316,798 downwards.
CCAGAGACCGACCAGGTGGGCCCACTGGTAATTCTCCAGGGGCTCCTCCATCGGTGCCCGGACAGCTGGCCTGAACTGGGCAGGACTTTCCTCCTGTCTCCGTGCAAGCAAGCTCCAGGGTGAGTCAGCACGCGTGAATCACAGGGTCCCAGGGCACAGACCAGAGGCTAGTCTGAGGTGCCCCGGTCCCTGGGAATGGTGGTGGGTGAGGAACCCTGGAGTGTGAGCGGGGGCTGGGAATGGAGGGGACCAGAAGCCAGAGTGGGTGGAGGAGAGGGCTGTGGCCACAGCAGGAAAAGGCCCAGGGTCCGCACAGGAAAGTGAAAACCAGGGAAAGGTGGGGAGCAGGCCTTGCGGGGAGGGAGGACAAAAGGGGAAGTCAGCAGGTTCCAAGGGGAAAGTCCCAAGGAACAGAAACTCTTCGGTGATTTCCTCTGTGGGAAACCTGAGCGAGGACCAAGGTAAAGGTCAATGCTTAAGGGTGGGAGAGGTCACTGGGGTCATAAATGACTGGCAATTCGCAGCCTTTTCGTCCCTCTGAGATTCCTCATTTGTTGTACTTAAGGTTCTTCTTTTGAGCTACCTTAACTACTTTCAGCTCTGAGTTCGAGGGGCACTGCCTCCCTCCCCAGGTCTGGGTTGATCACAAGGTCACTGTGACCATGAACAGTTCTGGTCTAGCTGAGGCCCAGACTGGCTGCAGGAGCGGACCGCTGGGGGTGGGCCAGCTGCGGATATGACGGTGAGTGGGACTCTCCACTCACCTACGTCCAAACATAAAATGGGATGGAATTTCTTAAAGCGTGACCCTTGGGCACAGGGTTTGAGGGATCAGAGTTCTGATTTGTGCTTGGTCTGAGTTTCTGGTGACAATGGCCCAGGGTGACTCTGTGGTAAGGGGCCTCGGGCCACACAGGCCCAGGTTCTAATCCCGGCTTCCCACTGTTGAATGCACTCCTGGGAGAGTTTCATATTGACCTCAGGTGTGTCTGATGAAATGGGTAAGGACAATCGTCCAGGGTCTGTAGGTGTTAAGAGGACGGGCTCCAGTCCTGGCTCCTGGACCAGAGCGAGGCTCCGCAGGATGAGGGGCTAAGGTGAGCTGACTGAGCCCAAGGATGCTCCAGGGAGGATGAGGGGGCAGGCCTTCTGGGCTAGCCTGGGCACTCCTCCCATCTGGGGGGCATGCCCAGGGCTTCCTGCTCCCCATTTTCACAAACCCCAAGCACCTGGCTCTCAACTGCTCATGCTGCCCTCTCCTGCTAGCTCCCACATCCGCTGCTAGCTCCCACATCCGCTGCAAACTCCCACACTCCCCTTTCTGAATGCTCCCCTTTCTCTGAGAGCCTGCCCCCCCCCTCCCACCCAGCCTCACCTGAGCGAGAAAGAAGTATCTGTAGATGTAGACGGAGGCGAACACGAGGCCCATGAGCAGCACCACCATGCCCATCGACAGGTAGCACACGCTGCCTACGGAGCCCCCCTTCTTGTGGCGGTGGTAGGGGGGCCGCTCCTCCTGCAGACAGCAGTGCAGGGTCAGTTAGCTGGGGGTCCTGCACCCTGGAATCCTCCCACCCCTTTTCCGAAATGAGACCTCACCCTGCTGGCCTGGGGGGGAGCCTTGGGGTCAGAGGAGAGGGGTCACGGGAAATTATCTGGAAGAAAAGGAAGCCGCAGGCTCTCCCAGCTCCTCCTGTCATGTACACAGAGACTGAGACCTACCACGAGGTCACAAAATGACACACTGAGGCTCAGCAGGCGCATTTGGAATTCCCCTGCATGAGTCCCCTTCATGGGACCAGCTGTGATCACAGGGTATTCTTTCAAACACAGAAGGGGGAAGCACAGACATGGCCTTAGTCATTGTGCCAGGCCTCGTCACTTATGGGAATTGGGGTGCTCTGGGCAGTGGGGAGCCAGGGAGGCTTTTGAGGTGGGGAGTGACAAGATTCACCTGAAGACTGGAGTCCACAGGGTAGACTGGCATGGGGGCAGTGGGAGGGGCCGTGGCAGGGAGCAGTCACTGACTGATGGGGACAGGGGCTCCAGGAGGCCCACAAAGTCGGCTGGTCTCCGCCCGGCCAGGCAGCACTGGGCTTGTGAGCCATGCTGAGTAGAGCTCAGCCTTCCAGGCAGTGATGGCCTCACACAGGCCTGGCTGGCAGTGCCAGGCAGGCTGCCAGGAGGCTTCCAGAAGCCAGGATACTTCTGCCAGGAGGGAAACGTGGTTGTGGCAGTAGCAGCTGCCACCAGGGAGCTGGGGCAGGAGGCTCCTGGTAAAACCTGCTCTGGGGGCCAGCTTGGGCTCAGGACAGTAGCTGCAGGGCTGCCAAGCAGCAGCAAGCCAACCAGACCCAGCTCCAGGCCATACCATGTGTGCTGGGGCGGGTGGATGGCGGATGTGTATAATCCCCATAGCACACTTCACCTGCAGCACTGGACCCACATGACCTTGCTCATCCCTCTTTACGCCTGTCCTCCCTAACCCAGGCCCTCCTCCACCCTGTGAGCTGCTGTAAAGGTGCCAGGCTTGTCTCTGCCTCCAGTGCCCACCATCCAAACCCCCCTCCGTGGTGACCAGATACAGCCAGGTGAGGTTAGAGGCCAGTGCCAAAGACTCCCCCCCACCCCCACCCTCGAGGAGCTGGGGCAGTGTGGGGGGAGGGGAGGAGCTCCAGCTCAGAGCCCAGCTCCTCACTGGGCCTCTGCCACTGCCTGCTTAGCCCTCTTTGTGCCATGTTTCCTCTCTCCCTTCATCCTGGAGTGGGTGGCAGGAGGGTGGGGACACAGTTCAGGTCCAAGTTACCCAGGACAGGCCCTTATCTCTCAGCACAGGAGGTCCAGTCTGGTAGAGATGGGGCTCATAGCCTGCTGTTCCCCTCAAGTCCTCTCCTCTGTGGCCCCTGGTTTAGCACACGTGTGTGTGGGGGGGGGGAGGGGGGGTGGCCTGGGCCTCGGGGAGCAGAAGAAAGTCCCATCAGAGGGGCTGATGCCTTCCTGCTTGGAGAGGGCAAAGAAGGCCTGGAGGACTCTCCCCCTCTCTGGGCACATCCCTCACCAGGCCAGTGACCTCAGCCTCCGCCGCCATGGAGAGGTGGCCCTGCCCATCCTGCTCAAAGCAATGGCTTTGACTTTCCAATGGGCTCCCAGGAGCAGCACTGGACAGGGCAGCCCAAGAGGCAGGCTCTGCCAACATCTCAGAGGAACAAGCCACCCGGGGATCCACCGTCTTGTGCATGGTCCTCAGGAACGTCGCTGACTCCGAAGGCAGGCCGGGGACCCTGCCAGCTGTGCCTCCTGCCCCTCTGAACCCACATATGTATTCGGTGGGCTCCAGCGCTGAGGCCCCAGCAGGGGCTGGGATCCAGCAGGCGCACTGCAGTGCCCCTCCGTGCAGGTTCCCCTCCCAGTGAAAGTGAACAGGCCACGGGCCTCCCCACAGGGTTTTGTCCTGAGGGGCGTTTTGTCGGGAGTAAAGGAGACAAAGACCTGAAAGCCCTAGGTTCAGGATAAATGCTGGTTATAAATAGCAGATCTTTATCAGCTCACAACTTTCCCTGGTTAGGGCCACCACTGAGACAGCTGTTGAGGCTGCAAGGGGGTCAGGCTTATGCTCCTTCTTCAAGAAAACCAGAGAAGCAAGCTGTGAGAACTGCTTTAAAAACAACAAAACAGCAGAACAGTCAATGGGCTACAAGCCAGAGCCCCAGGGCCTGCTCCACAGAGGAAGTGCCTGGTCAAGGTGAGGCCTATCAGGGTTACAGCTGCCTTTCTGCTCCAGCTGGGTCAGGTGTTTCTGAGGGGCGGGCAAGGCAGCTGGAGAGGGCGGTGGGGAGAGGTCAGAGAGGACAGAGGAGGGAGGAGGTGAGGCTTACGCTCCCAGCTGAATGTGAGGGTGGCTAATGTGGCTGAGGACACAGCCTCCAGCCAGGACACCTGACAATGCCCTGTGTCCTCACATCTCTGTGGGGGTCGGTCACTGTGAAGGTTGGGGATCCCCCACTTTTCCTAGATGTGCAGTGGACAAATGGCTCCTTCTCCTGCCTCTATTGACACCCACTGAGTGCATATTGGGGGCTCATCCCCTACTCCTCTCCTGACTCTCCAACCTTTGGGGGCCAAACCCCAGAAGCATCATGGCTGAACAGTGGCTGAAAGAAAAAGCAGGACCAGAGGCTGTCATGAGGCAGACGGGAAACCACGGGTGTCCCTGCTTCCAGACAAAAGGGCCCCGCACAGGAGGGAGGGCCCCTGAATTCTGCCCCAAAGCTGCCATTGCTTCCCTGGCCCCATACTACACCGTCAAGACCAAGGCTCGAATTCCAAAGCCCTGCATTCAGCTGGGGGCCTCGCCTCTTGGGATCCCTGGCTGCCCAGCTCACTCAGCGAGATGGCCAGCTTCATCTGCCGTGCTAGAGACCCAGGAAGATGCAGCCCCCACGTGAAGCAGTTGCTACATCCAGGCATTTGGGAGCTTCCATTTAGAAAGTAGAAAATATTGCATACTGTTTCCATAGCAACTGGGCTTTCTGAGCAAAGTGCCTGGCTGTGTACTCTTGTGAGGCACGTGAGCCAGACCTGTGGGGACCCAAGAGGGGCCTGAGCCTCTGCCTGCCTACTTCACTCAGCCCCACAATGGCGCTCATTAAACGACTTAGCAAAGGCAAGGCCAAAACAGTCAGGGGAACCCAGCCAATTGGAGCATTAACTCAGCAGACCCCCCGGCTCATGGAGAGCGCGCCCAGCTACCTTCCCCTGGTGGCAATGTCCAAAATAACTGCAAGCGGATTAAGCTACAGTTGCAGGCTGGAGGAGGAGGCTACCAGGGAACCAGAAGGCCAGGACTGCCGGCCTGTGCGAGGGGTCTCTCCTCCCCTCCCCAGCATCATGCCCCACCTCAGCATCTTTCTTTCCCAGGCTGCAGCTCACAGAGACAAGGGCACGTGTGTGTGTGTGTGTGTGTGTGTGTGTGTGTGTGTGTGTGAGAGAGAGAGAGAGAGAGAGAGAGAGAACACTGACAGGGTGTGGTGAGAATGGGCAAATGCAGAGCTGTGCTCAGATGCCGACAGGGGTCATGACTTTGCCATCACTGGAACCCCATTCCTATCGTGGGACCCAGCAGCACCCCGGTGCGGTGGGTGAGGAGAACAGTGAGACCCCTGAGGACACTCCTGCACAGTCCTCCACTCTGCTTGGCGCTTGGGATGGATTCTGCTCCATTCCCCACGGACAAGATGAGATCCAGAGAAAAGGCTTGGGAGGGCGAGAAAGCTGGCTGCTGGAGCTCTCCTGGGGGAGCGAGCTCGGAGAGGCTGTGCTTCTGTGATTTTATCACATTTTTTTTTTCTGTCACTAAGAGAAACTCATCCTCCCTGACACTCTGCTGACAGCCTTGGAACATGCAAGGGCAGGCTGAGGGAAATAGAACAGAGCAGAAAATCTGGTGCTCTGGGAAGGCCCACGGCAGGCCAGGAATAGGACAGCCCCATGTCCCCACACTGCCATGGGACAGGACCCAGAGCTGGCCTGCACTTTCACTAAGGTCCTTTCAACCCAGCCCGTGGGGCCTGTGGGACAGGACTCCAAGCCTGGCCAGATCCACCCTCCGGGGCTGGCAGGGACCTCCCCCCAACCACTCCGGGAGACCCAGCTCCCCCCTGCCAAGGGCCTGAGGCCAGGGCACAGAAGGTGAAATCTGATCCTCAGGTATGCAGGCTGGGAGGGAGCGACACAGGGGCCATTAATCAAAGGCAAAAGCCAGAGAAAATTGCAGCGCTGAGAAGATGACTGTATTGAACGTGTTCCTTTCTTCTCACAGCCCCCAAATTGGGTCGAGTGAGGACATGTCCACATCTCCTGGCTGTGTGTGTGTGAGAGAGAGAATACATAAGCACAGAGGAACTGTGGGAGAGGGGGGCTGCCGAGAGGTGTAGAGCTGGCCATGTTCACTGACACGCACATGTCCTAAAGGTGTAACCCTTTAGGACAGATTGTAATCCTCCTCTTGGGCCCCTATTGCTCCCTCCAGCCCATTAAGAATGATTATGGCCAGAAGGTGCTAAGAGGGGGTGCTTCCGCGCCAGCCGCCCATTAGTGCAGGCTTCTCATTATCTCAGAGGCAAGCACCATGTGGGGAGAGTGGGCAGCTGGAGGCCCAGCTGGGCCCCCATCCCATCCCTTCCAGGCCCACCGAGGCTCTGCCCTCCAGTAGCAGGTCTGGGGACAAAATCCTCCTTGTGGTTCAGGTTTTGCCCAGAAGCAGGGGGAGCCTGCTCTGAGGGTGGTGCTGCCGCACCCTGGCCCCTAGGCCTGAACACAGGTGACATTTTATCACAGCGCCAGAGGGTGGCTCGCCCGCTGCAAGGCATTTACAAGCTCATCTGTGCATCTCGTGGTCCTGCCTCACCTTTGAGTCTTATTGTTGAGTCCAGTTCAGTAACCAAGAAGGGGTCCGAGTCAGCCCCAGCCGGAAGACACCTTCTAATAGGCTTTCCTCTGCATCCCCACCCGAGTGGCACAAAACTCAAATGACCTGTCTTGATGAAGCAGCTCCTGGGGCCTTCCAAACAGCCCGCCTGTCCCACTCTCCTCTCCTTCAGAGCCCTAATGGCTGGTACTCTGTCCTGGGCGACATCTGTGAATGCTGGCTCCTGCTGTACTCACTGCCTGGGCACTGGATGTGGGAAATGTGCTCACTGGCCAGGAGAGGCCATAAGAGGCTGGCAGAAGTGAACTCTTCTCCCAAGGCCCCAATTCCAGTAGAGCAAAGGTGAAACATCCAAGGCCCCCGGGCATCACCTCAGGGCCTGGAGCAGCTATAAAATTCCACTAATATGCACACCTGTCCTAAACCTGTCGGATTTTAATCCTCCTCCCAGGCCCTCTTGCCCCCTCTCCATGATTAAGTGAGGGGACCCTGCCCAACAAGGTCGGGGGAGGAGGCTTGCTCAGCAGGCTCAAGGCCATTACCAACAGCACCAGGAAAATGTGGATATTTCCATTTCACGCTGGGTGAGGGGGAAGAGCCAGAGGCTAGATGTCAGTTACTGCCAACGTGATGCTAGCTAGCATCTGCCACCGGCCTGCACTATCAGCAAGGTGCTTCCGACAATGTGCCACTCCTGCAAATCTGTGGACCTTCTGATGGAGTTGGAATTACATCCTCCCTTCATCTGGCTGGTCCCCGCTCCTGCCCAAATCCTATAGCTCTTAGAGGCAGGGTCTGGTTTTCCAGACCTTGGCTGGGTGCCAGGCAGCTGGGAGAAGGGGCAAGAATGCTGCTTTGGGCCCCTCATCCCTGCACCCTCCAGGGCAGAGAGGAAGGGAGGAAAGAGGCTTAGAAAAGCGCTCATTGGAAACTTTTAAAGCTGCAGATCAGTCTTCAAATATGGAGTGCCCCTCCCCATCCAGGCGTCAAATTAAGATGGAGCTGTTGTGTTGGGGGGCATAGCAACTCCCCACCCCAGCCCAGGTGGTCAGTGATGCTGCGGGCTCCCAGCATTCCACACTCGGGGTGCCTGCTCAGGCTGCGACACCCATGGCTTAGACCCCTCTCCAGAGTCCCATCTTCCAAGGCACAGGTATTCCCTGCAGCCCCGTCAGATCCCAGACAGACCCAGAGCGAGGTGTGTCTCAGCCATAAACTTGGGGAGGGCCTTGGCGCTGAGGAGAGTCCTCAGAACCCAGCCTCCATCAGAGGGAGGGAGTGGACAATAACTTTTCTTCCAAGTCCTGTCTCCATAGGGACTGGGGGCCCTAGATGAGGCCCAAGATCGTCGTGGGCGACGCTGCGGAGACGCCTTTGCCTGACTGGCCCAGCTCTCCCTTCCCTTCGCCTCCAGGCCGGAGCCTCGCGTCCTGTCCCCTCGGGGCCCTCCCCAGTCAGACTTCACGCCGCTCAGTTTTCCACCGCGGAAATGCCTTCTCTCTCCAGCCCGAGGCAGGGGGAGGCAGCGGAGGACGCGCCAGGGGCGGGGTGCACGAGGCCCGCCCCCACAAAGCGCAGCTGGGAAGCAGTAGGACGCCCGGGCAGCGGGGAGGGGACAGCCCGGAGGAGAGACGGGAGAGGAAGGAAGAGGGAACAGTGGGTCGGTGGGATCAGGATCAGCCTCGGAGCCCCCAACTTTGAACCCAGGACGTGCAGCCGGGCGGGTTCTGGTTTATTTCCATTTCACCTTGCACTGCTTTCTCCACCAATTCAGGTGCAGAGTAGCAGCACGTCCCCCACCCCGGGCAGACCACCCCCTCCCCTCTTGGGAGGAAATCAATGGCTCCTCTTCCCCTCTCCCTTGGACGGCACCAGAACCCTCCCCCCACCCCTTCCCCGCCTCATTTCCCTCCAATCACGACCCACCGCCCTACTTCGGAGAAATAATGTTCAACCTTCCTCCCATCCCCCACCTGGGGACTCGACTCTCGGCCCCTCCCCCTTGATTGGAACCAGACGCAAACGCCAGTTCCTCGAACTTCTTCGGCCCAGCCCCCTCCCTCTATTTTGGGGCTAGGCTCCTAGGGCCCCTATACTTTTGGAAGAGTCCTTAAGCGCTTCCCCACCTGGGGACTAGAGACCCGGACCCCCCTCCCAAACTTGGACGTGGACGTTCGCTGCCAGGACAGGACCCAAGCCCCTCCCCACTTTAGGATGGATGACCCTCGGCATCCCCGGGGCGGCAAGGCGCGCCTGGGTCCCCCTCCCCTGAGCCCCGGCCCCTCTCACCCGAGCCCCCTCTCACCCGCGCCGGCGTCAGCAGGATCTCAGCGGCCGGAGCGGAGGCTGAGGCCGAGGCCGAGGCCGAAACCTTGTCGGCCTTGTCGCCTTTGATGCCGGCCACGGCGGGCTGGAAGCTGATCTTCACCATGGCTGCGCCGGCCGCGGTCCGCCCTGCAGCCTCTGACAGTGCAGCCTCTTTCGGTGCAGCCGTTGCCCGCACTCCGCAGGCACCGGAAGTTTGGATCCTGCTCGCGTGCCTTTCTCTAACCCCACCTCCAGTCCGCCCCCAACAGGGGGGGCTTCGGCGCCCGCTGCGCCTGCGCCCCCTTCCTGCCCCTCAGTGCGCAGTGATCCCTGCCGGGCGTGCTGCTCCGATTAGGGGAGGACTGAGGTTCATGCCATCCATCCATCCATCCATCCATCCATCCATCCATCCATCCATCCATCCACCCACCCACCCACCCACTCAATCAGGCATGGATTCAGCCCTCTTCAAAGCCTTGTCCCTTCGAGCTCCCTTTCCAAGACCAGCCTCCCCAAACACACAATCTGTTAAAACAGTGTTTCCTAGATAAATGCAGTTTCCAGTCAAGTTCCCAGGCTCACTTCCCCCCACCCCCAAGGTATGTTTTTTTTTTTTTAATTGATATTTAGAGAGAGAAGAGAGAGGCATCAATGTGAAAGAGAAACATCCATCCATTGCCTTCTGCATGTGCCCTGACTGGAGATCAAACCTGCAACCTGGGTGCCCTGACCAGGAATCCAACCAGAAACCTTTTGGTGTATGGAGGCTGCTCCAACCAACTGAGCCACTCAGCCAGGGCCCATCATGCCGCCTCCTCTCCTGGGACCTCAGTACTGCTGAGCAGTCCCCAAGGCAGCCTGTGCAAATGGTTCCCCTGAGTGTGGCTTTGTTCTCAAAGTCATTTTCAAAGTGAGGACCTTGACCAGCAGCACCAGGGAACTTGTTAGAAAGGCAAACAACCTCATTCACCCTCTCACTGCCTCTTCCTGTCCTCTCCAGACCGCCCTCTCTCTCCTCAGCAGCTGAGCTCACCTCTTCAAGGAGAATCTGGAAGCCATCCTGTGGGAACACCATTGTGCTACTGGCCAGGCCCCCCACCAGCAGCTGCCCCTGTGGCTACTGTGGTCCCTTTTGGCCCTTCAGGTTGGAGGAGGAGGTGTCTGTCTTTCCTCTTCTCTTAGATTCATTCCACCTTCTTGGTGAAGATTGCAAGCCTCCCATCATCTCAGATATCTTAAGGCCTCAGTCATGCCCCATCCCCAACCCATCAGAGATGGACCTCTACTCCAGCCTCAGCTCTCCCCTCAGTCCTATCAGTTCCGAAACATGCTTGCATTAACCTTGAAAGAAAACAGAACAAAACACCTCCTTTAGCCCCTTGTCCCTTGGTACCCCATTTCTCTCATTTTCTCCTTAGCCAAACTTCTAGAAAATTTGGTCTCCATTTCCTCATCCCTCTCCACACTCATCCTAGTTGGATCTGGCTTCTGTCCTCATAGCTCCACCTGGTTCTTAATCGTTTTTTCTGTTGTTGTTGCTAATCCTCACCAGAGGATATTTCCCCCACTGATTTTTAGAGAGAGTGGAAGGGAGGGGGGACACACAGAGAGAAACATTGATGGGAGAGAGACACATTGATTGGTTGCCTCCCACACATGCCCCGACTGAGGCCAGGGATGGAGTTGCAACCCAGAATTGAACCCCAAACCCTTCAGTCCACCGGCCGACGCTCTAAGCACTGAACAAAACTGGCTAGGGTTAATCCTGGTCTTACTTGGGATGCCTTTGGGCTGCTTGGCCATGCCCTCTCCTGTGACTCCACCCCCACCTCCCCCATCAACCAAGTTGAGGAGGGGGATTGGCCCCAGTGGGAAGGTTTCCTGGAATCAACCCCCACAATAGTTCATTTTAAAACTAAAACCCCAAATGTGAACTTTTACATGTGTTCACTTCTTTCTCCAAATTGAGTAGATCAGTGTTGTCCTTAAAGAATAGCTGGTTTATGACAATGTAAAGGCTGGTTATTTGAGAGTTACAGTTATAGTTAACCTTGGAGGTCAGGGCAGGGGCTTGCTGGGAATGCAGTGACTTCAGACAAAGGTATAGCCACTACCCTCGGAGTTCTGTCAGCTCCCCAGAACTTAGTTCATCTTGTAACTTAAAGTTGTACCCTCTGACCAACATGTCATTTCCTCTATCCAGCAGCCTGTGGTAACTGCCATTCTACTCTCTGCTTCTATGAGTTCAACTACTTTAGATCCCACATATAAATGAGATAATACAGTGTCTGTCTTTCTCTGTCTGGCTTATTTCACTTAGTATGATATCTTCCAGGTTCATCCATGTTGTCACAAATGGCAAGATTTTATTCTTTTTTATGGCTGAATAACATCCCATTGTATCCGTGCACACCACATTTTTTAAATCCATCCATCCATGAGTGGGCACTTAGGTTGTTCCATGTCTTGGCTATTGTGGCTAATGCTGCAATGGCCACGGGAGTGCACGTGTCTTTTCAAGATACTGATTTCATTTCCTTTGGATGTAGTATACCCAGTAGCGGAATTGCTGGATCCTATGGTGGCTCCATTTTTAATTTTTTGTACCTGATAAGTATATTGAAGAAATAGTTCCTCTGAAAAATCAGCAGAAAGAGACAAATCTCTGGAAAATCTAATTAATAAATAAGGTAGAAAATATTAATATGAGAAAGAAGATATAACCACAGATAACGTGGATATTACATGTTATACTATACTATATATACTCATATCAAATAAGTATAAATGTTCCAAAGTGGATGATTTTATGGAAAAGTAAAATGGCCAAAATGGACTCAAGAAGTAGAAGAAAATAATAATGTCCTATAATCAAGGAAAATACTGAAAAAAGTTCTCAAGCAAATCTCTCAAAAAAAGACTCTCAGCAGCCAGACCACTTAATCTGGATGGTTCTTACAAATGAAAGAAACAACGAGTTTTGTTGGCACTTCGATTAGTTTTAGGCATAGATTATATATTCTGACACAAAAATCTGACCAAAGAGAGAAACATACTTTTAGTTATGAAATGAGATACAGAAATTCAATGGTATATTAGAAGAACAGCGAAGTGCTACCAAGCAGAACTTCTGAGAATAAAGACATACCTTTCAGATTTGAAAATCTATTGGGGGAGAAATTGCTTTGCAAAATAATGCTTAAAAGTAATAGCTATTCAAACTTAAAAAACATAAAGAAAATAAAACAACAAAATCCACAACTACCACTGTTAGTACTTTGTTATTTTTCCTCCAGTATTTTTTACTCTCTATGTGAATAAGTGTGTGTGGTATGTATGTGTTTCACTAAACTGGGACAACAGTGAGAGAGAGAGAGAGAGAGAGTTAGTTCTCAGCTAGGGGTGATTTTGATCTTTGGGGAATATTTGACAATATTTGTCACAACTTGGGTTGGGGGGAGGTAGGTGCTGCTGTCCTCTAGTAGTTAGAAACCAGAGCTGCTGTGTATACGACAGTCCCCACAACAATTATCCAGTCTAAAATGAGAAACTCTGGTTAATATCTTGCTTCCCCTCCCCCCCCCCCCGCCCTCTTTAATTTCAGCGTTTTCTCATGTGGTAGGCAGGCAGAATGCCCCCTCCCCCCCACCAAGATATCCATGGCCTAACCTTTGGAACCTGTGAATTTGTTACCTTACACTGTGAAAGGAACTTTATAGAAGTAATTAAGATTATGAACCTTAAAATAGGGAAATTATTCTGGTTTTACCTGAGTGATCACTTGAGTCCTTAAAGGCAGAGCACTTTCTCTGGCTCGAGTGAGAGATGTGGCAGAAAATTCACGGAGATCTGAATCATGAGAAGGACTGGAAATGGTGTTGCTGGTATGTAGATGGGGGAGGGGCAGTGTGACAAGGACCCATGGTGCCTTTAAAACGCTAGTTACTGAAACCAAGGGTACAACCCAAACTTGTGAGACAGGTGCTGGTGAAAAAGGAAAGTGGATTATTCCAGTGTCACACCTCTGAGAATATGGGGGACACTTGTCACAAAGCCCATCTTAGTATCTCGGTGCAGGCAGAGGTTTCTATGATGAGGGAGAGGGAAAGCAGAACAGAGATCAAGGGAAGGGTGTTGAGAAGTTCTCTGTGTGCAGACCGGCACAGTCCATTTCGGAAGGACCTTGAAACTGGTCAAATGACCGCCTGGTGTGCATCATCCTGGTCTTCGTCATCCTAGCTCTACGGTTGAAGGTCAGCAAATCCCCCAGAATTGGGGTGACTGAAGGTCGGAGTCTGTATCTTCTGAAGTTAGTTCCTAGGATTCTTGTACAAGCATGCTGTTTATCTACAAGCTACATATTGGTCAGATTCAGCATTTACAGAAACAGTGTCAAAAGAGTCATGGGGTGGGTTACAATTCCCCACCTTTACACACTAAGAGAAACAGAAACCCCAAGAAAACGGAAACCTCAGTCCTATACCACACAGAACTGAAATCTGCCCACAACGTGAATGAGCCTGGAAGTACCCTCTTCCCCCATCTCTGCCATCTTTACCCCAGAGCCTCCAGGTAAAGAGCCCAAGCTGGTGGGCACCTGGCTTTGACCTTGTTAGACCAGGAGCAGAGGAGACAGCAGAGCCCACCTGTACTGTTGAGTTACAGAACTCTGCAATAAGGAATTCATGAACATCTTTGTCACCTCTCTTTGTCTTAATCCCCACACCGAAGCCATCAGCAATTTCCCTGGCCTCTGCCTCCAAAATCTATCCAGATTGGACCGCTTTTCCCACTTTGCTCCATGCCATCCTCTCTCCTGGACCTTCCCAGGGTCTCTCCAATCCCCCGCAAAGCCTGTTCTGCCTGCAGCCTCCAGAGGGCGCATTTAAAATGTCAATCAGACCATGCCCTACCTCTTCCTAAAACCTGCTGACTTCCCAGTTCCTTCAGAATGAGGTAAACCACACTCTTCCCCCCCTACCCAATAAGCCCCACAATATGTTCACTCACAATAAGCCCTATCAAGGACATCTAGATCCTACCCTATCAAGGGCTGCCTGTATGCTTTCCCAGTTTTTCTGTTTGCGTGTTTATCTTCACAAAAACAGAGAAGACCCTTTGTACATTAAGAATATTAGTTTTGCCCTAGCTGGTTGGGCTCAGTGGATAAGAGTGTGGGCCTGCGGACTGAAGGGTCCCAGGTTCAATTCCAGTCAAGGGCACATGCCTGGGTTGCAAGCTCAATCCCCAGTAAGAGGGGTGCAGGAGGCAGCCAATCAATGGTTCTTTCTCATTATTGATGTTTCTATCTCTCTTTCCCTTCCACTTGGAAATCAATCCTGTATAATAAAAGCCTAGGTGGCAGCACATGCGACATCATCACAAGATGGCCACCACAAGATGGCCAGCAGGGGAGGCAGTTGGGGGTGATCAGGCTGGCAGGGGAGTGGTTAGGGGGTGATCAGGCTGGCAGGCAGAAATGGTTAGGGGCAATCAGGCAGGCAGGCAGGTGAGCAGTTAAGAGCCAGCAGTCCCGGATTGTGAGAGGGATGTACAACTGCAGGATAGGGCCTAAACTGGCAGTCGGACATCCCCCAAGGGGTCCCAGATTGGAGAGAGTGCAGGCTGGGCAGAGGGACACCCCCCCATGCACAAATTTTGTGCACCAGGCCTCTAGTAAAAATATATTTAAAAAAAAAAAAGAATATTAGCTTTATCCATCAGAACTTTATCCATCAGACTGTTTTGACATATAAATCCCTCAAAATTTCCATTATGATTTCTTCCTTGGCTGTGCACTTAGAAAGACTCTCTCCCCTTTAAACTTATAGTTTCACCAGTATTTTCTCCTAGCATTGTTATATACACAGAACATAGAAATTGTTCGTTATTACTTTTAAAGGTCTTGACAATTGTAATGCATTGCCTACTCAAGACAAATTTTAGAATGATTTTCCCATTTGTCTGCAAAAACCTATTGGGATTTTTATTGGATTTACTTTAATTTGGGGGAGAGTTGGCATTCCTGTCCAGGAATATGATTTGGTTTTTCCATTTACTTTCAGCTTTATGGCCCCCAGTAAAGTTTTGTGCTTTTCTTCACATGGGTCATAAAATTGATTCCTAGAAATTCTATATTTCTTTCTGGGGACACCATCGCAGGCCGAGCCCCTCTTCCTGCGGCCGGGTACCTGGAGAGAGTGAGAGGCATGTTTGGGGACGGAGAACTGGAGATGGCAGTGGGCAGCGGGAGGCCCCTCCTGCTTGTGGGAGCCCCGTGGTGGCCATGCTCAGGGTCCGCCTGCCTCTGGCTGCTTTGGGAGATTCGGAGGCGCCCCCTGGCGGCCACCTCCAGTGCTGCGGTTCTGCTAATAATTCAATTTCATTTTAACCTCACGTTCCCAGACTCTCCTTCCCTGCTAGCTGCTGGAGTCACCACCTCCCTTGAAGGAAGGCAAAAGATTTTGAACATTTCAGACTCAACAAAATACAATTTGAACGATGGATATACAAAAGTTACTCTAAAGCCAAATTGACTCTTTAAAATTTAGCAGCTACTTACTCATCCACTCAGCACCGGTTGGGGGGTATGTTACTCATCAGGCTGTGGGGATTTAGAGGTGAACCCAGACAGAGAGAGCTCCTTGCGTCTTATGTTCTAGTGAAAGGAGACAAAAACCAATCAAGTAAATAAATGTGATTATTTCCAAGAGTGTTAAGTTCTTTGAATAGCTCAGGAATAGAGGGGTGGGGTGGCCAGCACTGGTGCACAGAAGTGGAGAGATGAGTGAGGAGGACTCAGCGTGTGAAGATGGGTGCACTACAGATCAACCTCCTCTTGTCAAATTCTACTTCTTTATTTTTTATAGAAGTAGAAATTCAATCAGGAAAAAAGTGGACTATATGTGTCTTTATTGCCTGTCCATTCTTTCATATTCATATTTATCAATGAAGTTATGTCTCACCCACAAGGTGAGGGTGAAGTTCCTGTTTGTTCACAGGGAGAAGCAGGGCTGCAGACCCAGCAAACTGTATTTGTGTAGGGATATGGAAGTTGGCAGCTTTGGCTTGTGTGGGAGAGGCATTTCTCTTTAGATCTTAAGCTCTCTTTCGGGATGTGCTTAAGGACTTTTTTTAAAAAAATGTATTTTATTGATTTCAGGGAGGAAAGGAGAGGGAGAGAGAGAGGAACATCAATGATGAGAGAGAATCATTGATCGGCTGCCTACTGCATGCCCCACATTGGGGATCAAGCCCGCAACCCAGGTAGGTGCCCTGACTGGGAATCGAACTGTGACTTTCTGGTTCATAGGTCGACGCTCAACCGTTGAGCCACGCCAGCTGGGCTTAAGGACTTTTTTTCTGCTGTAATTATTGTTAGTTCAGAAGAGCAAGTCTAGGAATTAATAACACATAGTATTAAGGGCTAAATCATGCCCCACCCCCATTCATATGTTGAAGTCCTAACCCCCCAGTATCTCAGAATATGACTGTAGGTGGCGATAGGGTCTTTAAAGGGGCAATTAAGTTAAAATGAAGTCATTGCGGCGGGGTGGGGGGGGGGGGGTCTAATCCACCATGACCCGCAACTCTCTCTTGTGGTCCTCTTGGCCTCTATGGATGTCCATTTGGAACATCCGGGATGTAAGGTTAATTTTCAAAATATTAACATTCTTCCTCAGTAATTTTTGTCTGACGTATGAATATTCTTTTCTCAAATTATCAAGGTTTTTTTCAGCCCATTATCATGAGCTTTTTCTTGCATGAGAAATAAGCTGGCTTCCGTGAGAGCCGTGGTTCTTTTGAATTTTTCTGATGGAATTTCGGCTTGTACTCTGCGGGTGTCCAGCACGGCTGATCTCGCCACCTGCTTTGGAAAGATTCTTCCCTAACGTGAAAGGGCATGTCGTCTCTAGATTGAATACTCGGTGAACACGCATTGATTTTTCTTGCTGTCATCCAGGGAGAACTTGAAATTATGCTGCTGCTACTGCCTCTCTCATGGTGTTTTCCTAACTTCAGTCAAGCTTTCTCAGTTTTAAGACTTTAACTAGGAGTGTATTGATTACTTCATTTTCTTCACTTATTTAATGTATATTTGATTTCTTTTTAAGTGTTTTAAAATCACACTTTATTTTTTAAAAAGATGTTTTTATTGATTTTAGAGAGAGAGGAAGGGAGGGGAGAGAGAGAAACATTGATCGGCTGCCTCCTACATACCTCACACTGGGGAGCGAGCCCACACCCCGGGCATGTGCCCTGAAGGGAATTGAACTGTGACCTCCTGGTTCATAGGTTGACGCTCAACCACTGAGTCATGCCAGCGGGCCGAACTGACGATCTTTTGATGCGTGGAACCAGCTCACCCAACTGAGCCGCATGGGCCAGAGTTAAAATAACCCTTTGAGTGACATCAATCAGTTTCTTCAAAAGTCCTTCAGATTAATATTTTAGGATCTCTGTTTCTGGTGCATTCGTTACATCCAATCCCCCCATCATCCTTGTTGGTGTTCTCTCAAGAAGACCACCTAATGATTCCTCTTTAGCAAGTAGACACATAGAGGCTTGATCTGATTTTTTTTTTTTCAGTTTTCTTACATTTCATTTTGTTTGATACATTCATCACTCTCCCTTTCCCTTCTTTGCTTCTTGTGAAAGCAGCTCACACATGCGTGAAGATCATCGCTTTCATCCAAAGCATCTTTTAGCCCTGTCTAAAGTGTTTTTTGTTTAATCCTTCTGATGTATTTTGAAGGCCGTTCCAGCTGCAGGTACTGGATATTAGATGCGTTTTGATGCATCCTCCAAAGACTGGATTCTTCTTTAATGCTAGCCATTAGCACAGCTTGTTCTGAATGTCTATATCTCTTTTTGAAGCATTCTTTTCTAAAAGCCTCTATTTTAAGCCCAAGGAAAGAGTTGGTGGTTTTCAGCTCTTTGTTAATGGTCTCTGGTTTTTAAAAAAAGATTAACTTTTTTAGAGCAGTTTTAGATTCACAGCAAAATTAAGCGGTACAGATATTTCCCATAACCCCCTTACCCCCATAGATGCACAGCCTGCTCCACTATTAACATCCCCCCGCAGAGTGGTACTTTGTTACAGTGGATAGTCACTCAAAGTTCATAGTTCATCTCAGGGTTCACTCTTGGTGTATATTCTATGAGTCTGGACAAATGCATAGCGACATGTATCTATCATTACAGCATCATGCAGAGTATTTTCACTGCCCTACAAATCCTGGTCATTCCAATAGGTGTGTAGGGTATCACTGTTGTTTTTATTTGCATTTCTCTGATTACATATGATGTGAAGCATATTTGGTTTTGAGGCATAACAAACAAAATTTGCTGATGATTGCTTGAGAGGAGGAGGTGAGCAAGAAGGCAAGGAATTGAGGATGATTGTTGATGTAAGAAACTAGAGTCCCACCCCAGCTGGTTTGGCTCAGTGGATAGAGCATCAGCCTGCAGACTGAAGGGTCCCAGGTTCCATTCCGGGCAAGGGCACATGCCCAGGTTGTGGGCTCAATCCCCAGTAAGGGGGGTGCAGGAGGCAGCTGATCAATGAGTCTCTCATCATTGATGTTTCTACCTCTCCCTCTCCCTTCTTCTCTGAAATCAATAAAAAATATATTTTAAAAAAGAAAAAAAGAAACTAGAGCCCTGAGCTTGGGGGGCCAGGTGGGTGGGTCTGTGTGAATTCCTTTTTGGACTGAGGTGTCTGGGCTTCTGGACATCCACGTGGAGCAGTCCTGGGCAGCCCCCTCACACCCTGAAGACCTTTTGCCTTGTGTTCAGTGACATGTACTGGTTGTAATTCCTCCCCCTTCCCCAAGCCATTTTTTAATAAAAATCACTTATTTTGTTTCTACCATCTATATATATAAAAGCCCAGTGACCATTATGGCGAAACGACCAGAATGACTGGTGGCGATGATGCGCACTGACCACCAGGGGGCAGATGCTCAATGCAGGAGTTGACCCTGGTGGTCAGTGTGCTCCCACAGCAGGAGCGCCACTCAGCCAGAAGCTGTGCAGCGAAGGTAGTGGGAGTCTCTCCCGCCTCTGGGGCAGTGCTAA
This sequence comes from Corynorhinus townsendii, assembly GCA_026230045.1. Taxonomy (NCBI): domain Eukaryota; kingdom Metazoa; phylum Chordata; class Mammalia; order Chiroptera; family Vespertilionidae; genus Corynorhinus; species Corynorhinus townsendii. The sequence goes on along the minus strand of JAPDVU010000005.1, from coordinate 31,297,984 downwards.
GGAGTGGTGGCCAAATGGTAAGGAGCGAGCAGATGGGCAGTTAGAAGCAAGCAGAGAGGCAGTTAGGAGTGAGAGGTCCTGGATTGCGAGAAGGCGCAGGCCGGGCTGAGGCTCCCCCCCGCCCCCCCACGAATTCCGTACATCGGACCTCTAGTTTCATTATAAAAAATTTTAAGCATACAGAAAACTGGAAGAATTTTACAGGGGAAAATGGTATAATGGGAGAAAAGAGACCGACCTCCTATGCAAAAAATTCCAAATAATTGATGCTGTCAAGGAGGTGGAGTCCACCCCCTATCCTGGAGTGTACGATGCACACAGTGACACCTTCCTCAGCCAGGGCCGTGGTGCTGTGCACCTTCAATGTGATACAATGACAACAGCATTTGATTTGTGTGGTCCTCTTCCCAAAACCCAGTCTCATTCTAATCATGAGAAAAACACCAGACAAATCCCAGCCATGGGGGATTCTGCAATCTGCCTGACCAGTAGAGCTCAAACACATCAAAAGCAAGGCAAGCCTGAGAAACTCACAGCCAGGGAGCCCATGGGGACATGATGAGTAAATGTCGTGTGGGGTCCTGGGACAGAAAAGGACATTAGGGAAAACTAAGGAAGTCTGAATAAAGTACAAACTTCATGGGCCCATTGATTATGACAAATGTACCAAACTAAGACATCAATAATAGGAGAAACAGACCTGGTTTATGGAAACTCTGTACTATCTTTTCAGTTTTTCTGCAAATCTAAAACTCTTCTAAAAAATAAAATAAAAACCCCACCACACCCTATCACCTACATTCTACTCATCACATTTTATAATCTTTATCACACACCTGTCTCTCTGTCTTTTTTTAAAAAAACCTCTCTTGATTATCCACTCCGTTTGCTCAAAATGACACCCAGGAAGCCCTGGCACATAACACACATGGGGCTCAGGTCCTTGGGTATTTGTCACCTTCGTTTTACTCTCTATGAATGCTCTGACCCCAGGCTCAGTGGCTGCTAGAAACAAGGAGCTCTACTGCCACCCAGTGGACATTTTGAAGTAAAGCGTGCCTGCTGGACAAGCTGGAGGAGGGCCCTCCGCCGGGCTGGGAGTAGTAAGTAGTCTGAGTTTAGGCTGCACATGAACCAGCCCCTTCTCCGGATCCCCCATCCCAATTCCTACCTAGATCTGGACTTTCCTAACTCTGCCCCAATTCCAAGCTGTGCAGTAATTTTGTATTTGCTAACCTTCTCCATCTAAGTCTACTACATGTTTCAAGAAAGTTTTTTTGGAAGGAGATAAATCATGAGGGAATTGGGCATTTTCCAGTTTTGATGACCATGAAGAGTAATTTCTGTGCAGAGGTGTGGCCTGTCCAGCTGCTTTTGAAAGAGCCTGAAAGCATCAGCTGGCTGGGCATTGGGGACTGGGGGATGGCGGCCTGGGCCTGGCCTCAGGCAGCAGAAGCTGTGGTCATGAGAGGCCTTGCTGTGCTGGGCCACATGGTACCTGTTGTCAGTCAGGCTTTGATGCGCATGTGCTTCCCGAGAGGGGTGGGGGGCAGCAGTGCTTTGCATCCCATGGCCTCCTCCATGTGGCTGACCACAGGCATGGCTGTCATGCCTCTGGGTTAGAAGAAACCCAATGAGCACATGTAGTTTGGGTTTCCCAGGAAGTAGAGCCTGGGACAAAAGTTTGAACACCATTTATTTGGGACTTGATCCCAGAAGCCCTGGTACAGTGTGAGATATAAACCAGGGGAAGGAGTCAGATAAAAGATATGCCATTAAACCATTCATGTGGTGTCCTTGGAGCTGTCTGCTTGCGAGCACCCCTAGCCGGGGTCCAGGACACCGGGGTGGGGGCTGCTTCTGGCGACACCAGCTGTGCATCTGGTGCCCTGGGCTGCAATAAGTAGCGTTCAGAGGCAGAAGAGGGTGCCAAGGGGATGGGGCGGGGCACTGCTAGGTTCTCTTAGTGTGCTCATGTGATGGGGCTCAGCACCCAACCCCACTCATCCCCAGTGGGTGCCAGCCCCAGGCGGGATGGACAGTCTGACGGCTGGGGAGAGCACAGAACCACGCATTCAGCTGAGCACAAGAAGGCGCTATATGGATTGAGTGGGGCCCTCAACGCCTCCACACAAGTGAGATTTTCAAAGATGGGGAGATGCACAGATCTTTGGTGTGTGGAGGAGTGTGCCAGGCAGCCATGGTGTGTGTGTGTGTGTGGGGGGGGCGTGGGGAGGGGGGCACAGAGGGGCGGGAGCCAGCTGGGGAGCAGCCTTGTCTGGAAGCTTCCCCTGGGCTGGGCTGTGGCACTGTCCACCGCTCCAGCTGAATGTCCACCAAATGGAAGACGCAGCTACTGAAAACTAGAGCAGGACCTTGTTATTTCCATGGCACACCAAGTATTTAGGTGATAAAAATGTATTACCAAGAATGGGAGTTCTGATTAGCAAAAGCTCATTTTGTAGAGAATATTGAAAAATATAAAGCTTTCCCCCACATCTCCACTGTCTTCTCAACCTGCACAGACACCTGGTGGTCCCCAGGAAGACCGAGATCCCCGACGGGCCAGACACCTGCCTGAGGACCACACAGGGACCAAACACGAGCAAGGTCATTGTCATGCCAGTTGTGGAGTGACTCGCCTTGTGCAGCCATCACCACCATCTCTGGTCAGCATGAACTGTGGGAGTAGAAGTCCTTGCAATGTTGGAAGGCTTTGTCCCTATAAATTATGCCTTAGTGGTGGAGTGTGGGTTGACCAAAGTGAAGTGTTGGCAGGCGGAAGCTGATGGTCCTTTCTTGGTCCTTGCAATGTTGGAAGGCTTTGTCCCTATAAATTATGCCTTGGTGGTGGAGTGTGGGTTGACCAAAGTGAAGTGTTGGCAGGCGGAAGCTGATGGTCCTTTCTTGGTGGAGCTGAGGTGAGGTTTGTTCAGTCTGCTCCCGAGGGAGGTTTTCTCCCAGGGCTCATTTTGGGAGCCAACCAAGTTCACTTTCAGATTGTAGAATGTGTATGTGGGAGGAGGTCTTACCTTGCCCTTCCACCTTCTGGAAACCAGATGGCCAGAGGGGTGATCAGGCTCTGGAAGACGTGGTAAGGACACAGACATGGCCAGAACACCCTCTACAAATCCAGGAGGAGCTGAAGGGGCAGCGTGTCCCGGACCACTACCCTCTGAGAGGCACTTCTGGTCAAGTCCCAGGTGGGGTTACTCACCACCTTGGAGGGGCTCTAGCCCCAGAACGCACAAGCTGTGCGGCACTGCAGCATCAAAGAGCTGTCGGTCACTGTCTTGTTGGATCCTCATAGACAAGGAAGGCAGAATAGCCACACATTACAGAGCAGCCCAAGCTCAGTTTCTGTGTTTTTGACGGGGGTGGAGGAGACAGGGACACACCCAACTGGTGACTGGTAGGAAGCAGAACCTGTGCTAAGGCATGAAGACACCTCAGAGAGGGCAGAGTCACAAGTTCTGACCTCAGGGGACCCTGACATCTTTGGAGAACTACCTAGAAGAGCTAAGTAGGATGTCATACAGACATCTTGTGTGCTTGGCAAGAGCATATCCCTTGCCATCACCTGACAACGGGGTCCCACACATGACAAGGGTGGAAATAACAACTGAGGGCATGTGGTGGCTCCATGGTCCAGGCAGCCCGAGGACACAGCTTCACCCAGGTGCCATTGAACACTGCGTTTCTGTAGTCTCTCACCTTCATTGTTCATTGCAGCTTCACTCTAGCTACTTATAAACACTCTTGCCCAGGGCTTTAGTTTTACCTTAGAGCCGTGGTTGGCAAATTGCAGCTCGCGAGCACATGCGGCTCTTTGGCCCCTTGAGTGTGGCTCTTCCACAAAATACCACGGCCTGGGCAAGTCTATTTTGAAGAAGTGGCGTTAGAAGAAGTTTAAAAAATTTGGCTCTCAAATTTCAATCATTGTACTGTTGATATTTGGCTCTGTTGACTAATGAGTTTGCTGACCACTGCCTTAAGAGTATTCAGAATAAAGGGTCACAGAAATGAAGAGAAAGGACCCCCCCAAAACCACGGTGTCAAAGCGATGCTAATAAAAAGCCTAATGACATTTAACCACTGAAGGAAGGGCGAGGCAGCTGTGAACCCTATATGGTAAGTGAAAATCACATTTGACAGCAAAAAGGAAACCCTGGGGGGAAAAAAGACAGAGGCACGTGTATGTTGTTTCTGGTTCCAGTTTGTGGCAAAGCTGTCCTCCTGATGGGGCTGTTCATGGCGACACGAATACAACGATCTGTATGACATCGTAAACATGCACAATGCTGTTTCTCCAAAATTTTATTTTAATTTAAATTACAGGGCCAGCCATAGTCTGATAAGAAATTACTTTTCCTCAGGAGAAAGGAAATGCTCTCACGGCATTGTTAACAGGTGTATCCATCTCCACCTCTTTCTAAGGGTTAAAAATCACATGGAATAACTGACTTATGTAAAATTAAACCTTTATAACACAAAGAGAAACAATTCCAGTATAATAGTTTTGATAACATGAATATATTAAAGGATTATAACTTCAAATGTAACTTTTCAACTTTGAATGTTCTCACATTTTTGTTTAAAATCAAACAAACAAAAAAACCCCAAATCTTGACTATGTCCAGATTCCAATGCGATGTACCACGTGGTGTTTTCTGACACACTGTCCTCCACACTCTCGTGCTACGACGACGTCACGGAGTGGAAGCTGCTTGTCGTTTCCAGTTCTAAGAACCAGCTTGGCAGGAAACCTTCCTTCCACCCGGTGTAATTACTGCTCTCCCCTGAAGCCTGACACCCAGCACTGGACACAGAACCAGGAGGCTTCACGGCCAGGTCTGCTTTCAACGTCTTGATATTTTCAAATCAAGAAGCTTGGATCACGTCCCCTACTTCCAATGGAAAAACATGAATGATTTTACAAGATTTTGATAAAGACAGCCTCAGGAAAACCAATACCAACTGCCATTTAATTAAACAGAATAAAATACATCCATATTTTCTGGAGCTATTTTCCTAACTGGTGTTCCTAGAAGGAGGTCTTGCAACCTGCTGAAGCATCACTTGGGAGTTTCTTTTTACTGGCCGACAAATAATTCAATTAGTAAGAGAGGCTAGCAAAGAATAATCATGTAAATTTCTTAGTCAGCCACAGCCATGCTGAATTCAAACTGGCAAACTCTGATTGTAAGTTGTTAGCTGTGATCTTTGTATCACTAAGATGAACAGATACCATTCTAATAACTCTACATAGATACATCCTAGGAGACGCTGCTCTGCCGTGGTCACAGTAACAAAAAAGTGGTGCAAAATCAGTTACTTTATAAATACTGATAATTTGCAGCATTAAGGAATAGGACATTAAAAAAAATAAATTTCCCCACAGGACACCTGTGACAAGGAACTCTTCTTTTCCTAGGAGAAGCCGAAGTTTAATGATTCAGTTCCACAACTGCTGTACTGGATTACTTACTCTAAAGAAGAAAAGGTGCTCTACCGAGGTTTTCCACACAGAGAATCAGCGTTAACTGATCATAAACAGTATCATCCACAGATCGAGGAAACTCATTTTAAATAAGGCCAGTACTATGCAGGAAAGAGGGCTGACTGAGTTCCAAGTCTGTATTATACCCTATTGATGGCACCCCACTAGATAACTGAATATAAAGGATTGGTTTACTTTTGTCTTTTAATGCTGTGATACTTAACTGTTAAATCAGCATTTTCATGTGATCTGAAGTATTTCAATTACATATGAGCATTCATTTTTTTTGCGAAGATTCAATATTAGGTAATAGTTACATACTAATACAATAACATTCCTCTGCTGTACAAATTAAATCATTTAAAAGAAATGAGCACTCTAAGAATTATATACAAAAGAAACCTTTAAGCATTGTTGAAATGAAATGTGAGGTGTCGTTGCTAGCTCTACTGTTTGAAAAGACCTTCCAAAAGGGAAATTAACAAATACCTTCCAACATATCCAGGTTTACAAGTCTCAAGAAAATCAAATGTCAAAAAAATTCTAGAAAGCCGTGAAAAGCATATATACATTTTCCTTATGAAGGGTCACACTTTTAAGAAGTTGCTAAGTTTCAGTATCAATTTATTCGCACGTCAACTTTAACCACCCCAAAAGCTCACATCGTGGGTACAGTTCCCCTGATTCCAAATACAGCGCTGCACGATCTTCCTGTAGTGAAGGCAGACAATCTCACCAAGAATCCACGCCCAGCTCTTTAACATAAGTGCAAACCTGCAGGTTTAATCTGATCCCATCATGCCTTCCGCCCCTTCGTCACACTATCACCCCTACATTCGCCCTCACGAAACTAGCCATGTTCAGAACTCTACAGCAAACAGGGTCTCTGAATTCTGAAATGACACAAAGATCAAGAGAAAGTCCACGTGTGCTCTAGTGTGCAAGAAAGCAGCAGCTACGTTCTCCAAGATGGACTAAAAAAACAAAACAAGATAAAATGAAAAACCGTTCACTTAACAGCAGACTAGCATAATGTTCCTCATGAATCGGTGAGAGTGTCTGATGCTGACGAGCTAACAGCAGGTGCTGGGTTTGGATTTAATATTTTGGATGTTTATGGGGAGTTAGGCTTCTTGCTGAGCTGGTCTCTTCAAGTCCCTGATCTGTTTAACTAAATAGGTCTTCTCGTCATTAAACTGCTCATCCTCGGTCCTGTCGTTCTGAAACTTGCTGAGGAACTCTATGAGTTTGGTCTGGTTCTTGAGGAGGATGTCTAGGATGGGCTGTGTCTTGTTAGGGTTGGCAACAAACACCTGCCGGAGAGAAATCTGCATCAGCTACAGGAAAGAAGGAGGCAGGACACATCCAGAACTTCCCTCCCTGGACACATGAAGTCGGGATAACTAGGTCAGAGGTTTGTGCTTCAGGATATCTTATTTCACAATTTGAAAATTAAAAAAAGATTTACATGCTTTAGTACAAAGAGGACTGGTACTTTCCTTCATGCTCTGCAACTCAGTAGTTAGTATTAAAATATAGATGCTGATTTTAGGATAAAACAAAAGGTCAAAATGAATTTTGAGGTTAAAACCTCCACAGAAAGCATTAAAATATGGGTTACCCCTTAACTTTGTGATTAATAATTTTCTATGACAAAGACAAATGGCACTCCTCTGTAAATAAACTTATTCTGTTCCCAAATTGAAATGTTTACTCTGTTTCTGGGTCTATTTTTCTATTTAAATGTTGTACCACACCAAACATGAAAATTAACTGAACTGAATTGTATAACTTAGATTACCAAAGTGAGGCGAATACTATTTTAGAAATTTGTAAATGAAATGAGATTGACAACTTCAGAAGAAAATATTGTTTGTGGTTTTAGTACTCTACCTTAAAAACGTGAAAGGCCTCAAACTGGATGTTACGACTTTTGTCTCGTAGAAGATTCATCATTAATTTGAGGTTCTCAGGTTTACTGATGTATTTTGTCATAATTGTGAAGTTGTGTCGGTCTAATAATAGTTCACCGAGAAGCTGAGAAGACATTTAAAGAATCACTCTACATTATCATTAAGATTCTAAGGAAAACCAAAGTCTGAAAAATAATTCATTTAATAATCATCATTATTAAGTACAGTGTCGTTAGGCCCCCCAAAGACCGATGAAGTGAACAACTATGACCTAAAAGCTATGGAGTACCTACTGTCCGCCACTCCAACACCCACCTTTCCCTTGGCATTTAAACATATCATGAGTCTGACACTGCTCTCTGAAGAGAATATTCAGGCACATTTGGCCCCCAATTTAAGACTGTCAGAGCCTGCCTACTCTTTAAATAGCATTTGCGTTATCTCACTAAAATGAAACTATCGAAGAAAATGTTTAGAAGAGAAGTTCTTGGTAATTCCTGTTAACTAACCACAAACCTTAGCTTAATTAAAAATTAATCTTTTTATTTTTAAATTTTATTTATTTGGAATTCATAGGAAAAAGGATCATGTCCGAAGTTTCCCATACACTAACTTCTACACATGCCAAAGTTATCACATCTGATTCAGAAAGGCTGATAAAAATGAAAACTTTTCTGTTCCTTCTTCAGCCAAGTATCCTGAAGATACTCCATTTCTTCCTTAGTGACTGATCACTAATAACATCAATTAAGCAGAAAAGAAACCTGTGCCTTTGGGGCTTACTAAATTCAGAGGTTGGTTATACCTTATCAGTCCTTAATTTTTCAATTGTTGTTGATTATTCTAGATTTTCTTTGGCAGCCACCTCTTCACGCCATCAGTGCCCACATCTAGTGCAGATCGAGTGTGTGGTGGTGTGGCCTGCAGTGGGGGAGGGCCAAGCTGTGGCCTTTGTGGACAGAGGCAGAAGCAGAGTGGGGGAGGGGCTAGTCCTGGCACCACTAGCCTGGTTTCAAGTCCTGCTTCCCTGCTTCATATCCTATTTTGATACGGAGCAGCCAAACCCGTCTATGGTCCACAGTCTCACTGCTCACTCCGTCCCCCTCCCCTCACATAGCAAGTCCCTGCCATTAAGGCGGCATCCTGGGGAGATAACACCTGCAGTGTCTTCATCTAACTGACAGTATGACTCTAAGTTTAAAAAATATGTTTCAAAATCTAAAAACACTGCATTGCTAAGAAAGGAAGTCCTCTTCAAAATTCTGTGTATTGCATTTGGGATCTCTAACTTACAGGGAGGTGGGCAGGAGCCCTGTGTGGACCTCTGCTGAACCCTGCCCCTTTCCACAAAAATTCTGACCATGGACAAAAACATATTTTCCTCTAAAGGTCTAATACCCACATACTAGCATAACCCCTTTTCCCCAAATCCAAAATTCACACACAGGGTGAAGAGAAGTGAACTACATAAAATAAATAACCATCATACCTTGAGTGACTGTCTTTTTGTCACATAATTTTCAGAATGAAGTAACTTCTCATACTCACTGAAGAACTAAAACAAACAAAAAAACACATATCAGAGTTATTTATTTATTTATTTGTTTTTTGAAGACAGGTAGATAATGTCAGAAAGTATGAGTGGAAGCTTCTAACACCTCGACGGTCAATCATTGCCCAAGCTCGCCTCCGCCAGTCTGTTCCACGCCCTTCCTCTGAGGCACACAGGGATGCTCAGGGTGATAGCTGCTGAATACCTATGTGAAGAGGGATCCTGGGACTGATCCCCTCCCAGCTCTAGCATGCCCCATATATAGCTTAAATCTGGTCCTCTTCTGTCACCCAAACTCCATATTCACGAAACAATTCCCTTCCCCCAACCGTTTCCTCACTGCTGAGTCAGCTATCATTTCTTGGTGTTATACTAGCAAATTCATATTCGTTACAGAGGAGAACTCAACTAGTCCAAAGCATAAACACAAAGAAAAGTTACCTGTTCTTTCAACGCACCAAGAAAGAAAATAATTAAGAACAGAAGAGAGAGAAACTCATACTGTGTTATATTGGAAGAGGTCCTCCAGAATGTAGGCTTGGGTTCAAACTTGAATAATGGGAGGAATTTCACTTAGAAATGGGGGGAGGAAAGGATTCTTAGGGGATAAAAAGGGAAGGACACAGCATGAGTAGAGACCTGGAAAATGCAAAATGCTACAGATTTAGGAATTGACACATGTCCACTAGAATTATGTACAAATCTCAGGGGACTCTATTTCTAGGAAGTCTGACATCCATTGACCTCACTGCTGGGCTATCCAAAGTCCTCATTTTAGAAATAAGGACGGACTTCTGAGTCCCGGAGTGGTAATGGCCTTGGTGGTGACAAGCTGTCAACTGCAGAGCAGGGGCAGAACCGGGTCCTGCCTCTAGGCAAGAGCTCGTCTCACCCTATCAGGTGCTGCCTCCTTTTCTCTCTATTTAGCAGCACAAAAAAGGAAAGGAGAATTAAGAAGTCAAATAATATTTTTCTTTTATCTCAACTATGTATTATTATTCAGCACCAAAGTGCTTTACTTTCCTCTTCTAAATCAAGAAAAGATCCAAATGGCAGCGTGTCAATCGAACAGATAAAGTCTGCTTCTGAGCAGGTAATGTGCTATACCTGGTTTCAGCAGAGAAATGGTTATGGCACTACCTTAAAACTTTACATTTGCAAAATAAACAGTCTGGTACAAAATCTAATTTAACCTTTCATTTCTGGTAATAAAACTTAAAATTTGTTATTATAAAATAGTATTTCATATACTTACTCTATCATAATGTTGTTCCAAAAATTCTGCACTGAGCAACTTATGTCTTGTAAGCAAATCCTAGAAAAAGGAAATATATTGTTAAAAGTTGTTCTTGCATTCAGTTTCTTTTAGAAAAGAGAATCCTAAAACATTCCACGCCATTTTACCTAATAAAAACTGTTGTTAAAATTACTATACTTAAATTGATCATGAATTGTATCGAGGACATTGATTTTGTATGAGTAAATAAAATCAATAATCTGAAATTATGATTTTAATGATTATGATTAGTCACACATCTATAGCTCTTAGCAGGAAAAATTTGAAAACAAACATATAAGGTAATAGAAATATATGTTCAAAGAAAGAGAATAAAGAATGAAGTGAAATAAAAGTAAACAACTGCATTAAAATGTCAAATTGAAACTGCTCCTGGTGGAGAAAAAGGAAATTTCTTTAATTAGAAGTATTGGAGGTTCCATTTCCTTCCTCCTGAATTCAATTGCATTCAGTTTCATATCTAATGTAACCTTTTGCAGAGGTAAAATGTTTTTGAAAAGCCCTGTCACTTTAGAAACAACAGCTCCTAAGTACGCAGAATAACACTGCAGGAATGTAGGAACAAAAATCAGTAAGACCTTGAGTCTAACTGTGCATTACTATAAAACAGAGCTTAGGTCTCACCTCACGGATTTCCCTGGAAACAAGTCAAGGATCATTCATTCAGAAAATATCTACAATGTGCCAGGTAACGTTCTAGGTGCTAGGGTTACAAAGAAGGAAGATGTGGTCCCTGCCTCCAAGGACCTGGAAGTTAGCAATGGTTAGCCTTGTTCTCACCAGGTTGTGTGTGTGTGTGTGTGTGTATGGGGGGTGGGTGGGTGGGGGGGTGCGGGCGGGGAAGAAGGTTAGGGGTGGGGAACATGTGACAGCAGGAATGGCCAGTCAATATTTGCGTCAGTCAATGAATTACATTCCTTTAGAGCCCCCTACTGGAGAGGTTGGTGCCAATAATCTCCTTCTCACAACCAACTTTCCTTAACTTGTATTCTATTTATGTTTGAGTTACCAAGGTTACATTGAACTAGAGTTTCCTAAGTACATCCAAGTGCCATGGAAATGGGAAAGCTCTGAGAAATATTCCACAGTCAAGCTGACATGGAAAGCACTACAGCTCTGGCTGCTTCATGGGGCTCCATCTGGCAGCAGGAGATACTGCAGGGAACTCTTTGTCGCCTGCTTTGTCAGCACCCTTCCCTGAAAGGCCTCCATGGCACTGGCTTGCCCCACTCTATGTACCTACTACCTTCGGAGCTCCACTTGTCACTTCCACAGGGAGCTCTTCCAGACTGGCCACCAGCATGCAAGCATGGTCACAGGTATGGCTGGTCATCTGTGAGATGACCTGATGAATGTTTCGTGCCAGATTGCACATTCTGTTAACAAAAGGCTCGTGCCAGACTGCATATTCTGTAAACACAAAGCTCATGTCTGTTTTAAATCTTTAAATTCCCCAGCACCTATGCAGTGCCCAGCACATAGTAAGAGCTTAATATTTAATAAATGAATGAACCAACATCGCACATAGTAAGAGCTTAATATTAAATAAATGAATGAACCAGCATCAGTGAACATGTTTGGGAAAATGTCACACTAACCAAGGTTCAAAGTATGCTTGTTAAGAAGGCTTCTAATTCCACCCCAAAGATTTACAGGTGTTTAAACTGCTGGATAGGTTGTGTACTGTATGTTCAGGAAAGACCTACCCAATTTATTCTAAATCCCCCTTAGGAAATAAACAGGCAAAACAGAAACCCAGGAGCTTATTTGAATACCTCAAGAGTTTGGTAAGAAATGCTATGAGGTACCCAGATAGGGAAGGAGAGATGGCAGGGGTAGAAGAACTGATATTATCTCAGTATATCATGGGGCCAGATGTAAGGGAGAGAGGAACATGAGAACGTTAAGGGCATATACCAGCCATGCTTGTTAGGATCACTTCCCTCCTTCTAAAATGCTACTGTGGTCTGTTTATGGTGGTCTCCCTTGTGTAAGAGCCTCAAGGGTTAGGGGTCTGTCTATGTGGCTCACTGCTGAACCCCACACCTATAGAACAGCACCCAATACAGGGCAGGTGCTGAGAGGCTTGTGGAATGAACTGAACATACATACGAATAAGTGAATTAAGGGATTGAGTCAGGATCTGTGTGAGACTGGATGTCATTCTGGAGGCCAGTATGAGGAAGTACAGCAAAAGAAGCCCAGTGCTTACTGCTCGGTCATAATCTGACCACGAAGAAGGCCAGAGGAGGGGTCTGAGGGACAGTGGCTCTCACTTGGGGCTGGGTTCTTAGGAACAGGCAGGTAGAAAGTATTGCTCTAAAAAGCAAAGGCCTTGATTTGACTGCACGTCTGAGTAAGGGGACTATTTGCTCTGAGGCTGTATCTCAAGTAGGAGCATGAGGCTCATAGTGGAGCCACACATGAAAAGGGGGACTGTCCACATCTCCCCATTTAGGGGAGTCTCCTTGTTATCATCTGGTTTAAAGAGAACATGAAATTCAGGAAACCATTGCCAATTTAGGAATCAAATCTCAATGGCCTTGGGAAGAGAGAGAGAAAAGGGGTGCGCTGAGACTACTGAAGTAGGAGCTGGGCCCAGGGCCCCAAAGCATGAAAGCCCTTGTTAAGAAAGGCCATTGACAGGGCAGGGCCTGGAGGGGACAGTAAAACATTAGTGGGAAAGGAGCAGTGCTGAGAGCCAATCCCTTTTACTAAGCTGGGAAACGAGGAGATGGGGACTTAGGTTGTGCCTCTGTCTACTGAGAGACGAAGAAGAACCTTACCTTAGGACTACAGCCAAGAGCTATGGATAGCCCAAACCAGGGTGTGGGGAAAGAAACCAACCGAGTAGAAGATGAAGAAAAATGGTTATGAGGTCAGTATCTGCTCAGTAATCTGCAAAGTTTATAGGTGCATGTGGTCCCAGACATGCAGAGTTGCTAGGTTGGCCAGCGGGGGGGAGGGGTAAAGAAAAGGACTTCTCATTTCCCACCTACCTAAATTCCAGTACATCTAAGGCCTTGGTATAACTTGGGAGAAAGGTCAGGAATCATCTCCCAAGTCCAGCAGTTTAAGCAGCCAGCTTTTAGAGTAGGTTGAGTTTAAAGATTCCTAAAAAGTTATGTAAGTTTGGGCCCCAAATATCATGTGACAAAGACAGCCCTGGAATCCAGGAAGAAATGCTGCTAAGCCAGGGGCTGATTTTCAGAGCAAGTCACTTGGCTCAATTCCCTGTCGCATGCTTGAATATGTATGCCCAAGGACACGAAACTCAATTCTTCTAACCGTATGGTTCACCTCTGGAGCTCTCAGAGTTAATGTTTTTCCTGTGCTGAGAGTCAAAGCCTATGCCCCAGCTACTTCCAGAAACAGGTTTAATCCATTTTCCAGAGAACCCCACTTCAAATACAGCAGTGCTCTCATGGCAAATCCCTACCGAGTCTTCTCTTCTTCAGGCTAAATAGGTCCAGTTCCTTTAACCACTCCTCGAATGACAGGTTCTGAGTCCCCCTCACCATCTAATGTCTTCTGAAAGTCATCTATTTGTCTATGTGCCTCTTAAAGTGTAGTGCCTGGAACGGAACACATTTATGTGCTGTTACCTGGTAAGCTTATAGTGGGGTGAGACCATCAACAGCTCCTTAAATGACACACTTTGTGCTCACATGTAGCTCTGGGGCAGCATCATCAAACTGCCAATTTTAATGGACAAATTCAGAATTTTGTTTACTCATAGTGGGCTCTGTAGTCAGACTGCCTGGGTTCAAATTCTGGCTCGCCCATGTATTGTCTGACTTTACTCAGCATTTCTATGCTTCAGTGTCCTTATCTGTAAAGGAGATGATAACAATACTTCCTTCATAGGATTGTTTGAATATGATAAGAACTTACCTATATTTTAGTAACTATAATAGTTGGCATTAACTATTATTATCATGCCTATTCCCCCATCCCATATTTATATGGTTGGGTCCTCAAGCAGACGGCTTTGGTTATCTATAATTAACTTTATCCTGTAATATTCTGGCCTCTCTGGATTTATGAAGCCTTATTTAGGCTCACTGTTATTTATCTTGTCCTTAATGGCTGTCACTGACACATTTGGTAAGTATGCCTTGTCACCCTCTATCCAAGTCATTAATAATGTTCGACTTGGCAGAGCAGAGATTCATTAGAGTCTCTCTCCAGGGTGATGGTGATCCATTTTCCAGCACCTATGGATATGGCATTTAATTAGTTGCAAATCACCATACTGAAACTCCCTCCATCTAGCTCCTAATCTTTCTATTGTTTCCATGAAAATAGGTCTGTATAATTATTTGACATCTAGTATATCCTCGTCATAAAGGAATCCTACTAGCTACTATTTACAGCACACATACTGTGTCAGGCCACAAAACCTGACACACTAGTATTATTACCCACATTTTAGCAGATGAAGACACAGGTGCAATCAGCAGCAGAGCTGGGAATTGAACCCAGGCAGCCATGTCTTTAGGCCCCTGATCTACTGGCATCAATGAGATTAGTATGACTGAACTTACTCTTAGTGAATCCATGCTGGCTGTGGGCACTCGGTTTCCTTTCCAAAATGCTCAGATATCATCTCTTTAGAAATACTTTCTAGAACCTTACACAGGTATACCATCAAGCTCCAAGCTCCACCAGCCTCTCTGGGGAATCTACCTTCTTTTACTCTGGAAAATTGGAAATATATTTGTTGGCCTTCTGATGCCCCTCCCAATCTCCTAATTCCTTAAAAATAATCACTAACAAATAGTTGGCCACTGATTTAACTATCTCAGTACCTGTTCATTTGAGCTACAAATCTTGGACACATTTAGAGCAGGTAGTTTTAAATTCCTTTTAAGACTCGGCCCACTGCCAGGGGCTTTAAATCCAGAGTTATGGATGAGCTGCATTTACTGGAAAGTTTTTGTGTGCAGACTGCATTTTCGGGAAGTTGCTCTGGTCACATTCTCAAAGGAGAGCATGAACCATGGATCTGTTCTCCTTCTCCTTATGAAAGTATTCTCTGCAAAGAGGACATGAGTAAACTGGGAGAGAGGCAGGTCCCTTCCCTCCGCCAGCGCCTGTGGAGTGAGGCTGAGACTGGCCCTTGCCTGACTCAGGTGGAGTTTCTTTTAGGCATGGGTGGGGAGGTAGCTTTGGTCTGTTTGCTAGGTCTATTTCTCTTTCTCTTGTCTTGATTTTGGCCTCTTGTCTTTTTCATTTCTTGGAGAGCTCTCCACTGTCCTTGCAACCAGCAGCAGCTGAGATATAGAATCCAAGCCAGCTTCTCCATGCTTTCTCCTCTGGAGCTCATCCTTAGACACCTCTGTTATTTTTTAAAGTTTCCCTTCTTCCGGTAAGGACTACCACCTGACTCAGTCCAGTCTTTCCCTCTGTGGCTACCATGACCTGGCCTGACAGGTTGCTTTACCACAGTGACTCCATCACCGTGGTATGAATTTAATTCAAAGAAGCAGCCCTAACTGAGATAAAATAATCAGCAAGGCCAATCAAAAATTTGTCAGACACTGGGAAACACATTTCTGGCATATAATTACCACATTTCTCTCACCTCTTGGTCAATTTTGCCATCTGTGCCAGGAGCATGCCATTCATGTCCTCCTTGGTCCGGCGGTCTGGCTGCATTCTCCCACACCACTGCCGCCCTCTCCTCCTCTCTGCTTACCAGAGTGTCTCCTCGTGTTGACACATGATGCTACTACACCTCCCATCATAAGGGTCTGCTACTTTTGAGTGGGGCATTCCCTCCATCCTAAGCAAGAGTCCTACCACACCAAGGGCGGTGGAACTAAGCATCACATTTACCATTCTATGCTATCATCTGAAATGAATTTCATTTTGCTTTGTACACTGACATAGAAATAGCTGAGGTCTTACCTAAGGCTTCTGATACCCTTTCTAATGGCTTCGGGAAAATAAATTCCTAGACCTTTCACACTATTATTTTATTCTCATTCAATGTGAAACTCTAGTGGCCAGGGTGCTAGGCTTTCATCCTATTTGAGGGACATATTTTACCCAGAAACCAAGGACTGTGCTCACCTCATGCACTCTGGCACTCTTTATAAAAATCATAAAACTGAACATTTACAAGAAAAGCAGCCACTTGTCACTGTAACAGTATTCACAGTTTCTGAGCATAGCAATCTGCAGGTTAATATACTAAATTCTGATTATATTAAAATATCAGTTCTGAATATTGACTTAAGATGTCACACATTTTACATAAGGGAACGTTAACAGAAAGGTTATAAAGATTACTGCCTTGTTTATATACCTTAAACAGCACAGAACCTTGCAATTCAGAACAAAAATGTGCACAGTGGTATCCTATATATGTGCATTTAATTTAAACAAATATACAACAGGGAGATAAGGCACACAGGGGAGAGGCTACAAAATAATTTGAACAGTGCAGGTGATTCTGCCCACCCTCACCCCTTGTAGTTACTAAACAAGCTCTGGCATGAGCATGAGATGGGAGAGGTAAGTCCCTGGTTCCCTTGGGCCTGAACAGAAGCCAACTACTTCATCTGGTGCTTAACCAAAGAAACTGCTCAACACAGGAGAAAAACCTGGTTGTTTTATCTATTACTGTACTTGATGGGTAATTTAACAGAAAACTGTACCCTGCCTAAAAATTATGACTTTTCCACCCTTTAAAACTGTGACTTTTTTTATATACATACATATACAGGGGTGGGGCAAAAGCCGGTTTACAGCTGTTTGTATGGAAGAATAATACAGTAATTAATAAATAATAACACAAGAATAAACTTTCATACACTGTAAACCTGCTTTTGCCACATCCTTGTATATATGCTGTCTTCTTTATTCCCACTAGGAGGCAGCAGTATATAGACAAGGGCAGTAGAGAAAGAAGGTTTAGGAAAAACAGTACACTTGTTAATCGGAGTTGCAAGTATAGTTAGAAGTCTATAGTTTTTATATATGTTACCTTGAACGTGGCAAATGCATCGGAAGCTATGTCAAATGTTGACATTTCGACATATCTGAAGAAATCATAAAACTGTTCTGACCACAAAATGATTTTTGCAAGTGGTTCATGTCTGATGCACTCTCTTAACATTATTCCACAATTTAGAGCTATTTCAGGAGATTCATACCTGCAAAAAGAAAAACAAACAAACATGATTGCTCTTTTAAAACTCCACTGAACAGTTCACGTTTTTAGAAAAGACACTTCAGGAAGTGCCCTGAGTGACCAGAGCAGGTTACACACAGCATCTCTCATGTACAACATGTGCTCAGTGAATTTTCTCTAGCGGGCACACACACACATTAGTTGGTGAAGACAGCTTCAACCCAAAGAAAAATAACAGCTATGAGAGTGATCGTGGAAATAAAAGTTCATTATTTAAGGTAAAAATTTTAAAGAGAAGCATTTAGGGTCTCACATGAGGGTTAGCTTTACATGTGGGGTACTCTCAACACTTCAGAAAAACCAATAGCTGAATCAAAAAACAATATGAAATAAATAAAATAGTTCCCTAAATTCATAGTGTATAAAAGGCTCTAACACATGTACAGCACTTGTATTTCATTGTTTCAAGTTAATACTTAAAATAGTACTTTTAAGACTACTGGCAACATCTAAGCCCTACAGACTTGAAAGCCTGGTCCTGAGGATGTCACAGTCAGGACTCTCACAGTGGGCAGAGGGGAGTCCACATGCAGCCTTCCTGTACATCCATCTTGGTGTTTCTAGTCTCCCTTCCCTATGACCAGAAAGAAAACCTCATTTCCTTTCACCCAGCAGGCCTTTCCCTTCTGATATGCACCAACCTCCTCAGACCGGCTATGCTGTTGAGCTCAAACACATAGCTCTCTTTCCTTTACTTCCTTCCAAGCTGCTTGCATGGTTTAATGTCTTTCCCACACAATCTCCTCCAGTCTCCTGCAGTCAAATTCCATTTCCCAACATCCTACCAGCAAAGACCTCTCCTGGACAAATCCACCTTTTCTCCTAACATAGAGTCTACCACTTAAGTGTCCTGGCAGTGCTGACCTTCACATTTCTCAAAGAAAAAAACTCTCCCAGTTTCCTTTCTACTCCTCTGACTGTTCTATTTTTTTGCCTGGCCTCTAGTCTGCTAGCAAACACCCATACAATCTCCTTGCTTCCACCATGACTCCTACAGGTCTTCTATTCAGGTCTACACCTGAACTATACATTTCTGTTGGCATTTTCTGTTGTCTCTGGACAACTTCAATTAAAGGTCTACTATAAACTCCACACGTCTAAAATAAAATCTCATCTCCCTCCACAAAAGAGGCCGCCAACCCTGCTTCCATCTAAGCTGGCATCACTGCTGTATTTTTGACACCCAGTCTGAAACAGTTTTGAGAGAACTGTCTGTGATAATGGTAATGGTTTTTATCTGTGCTCTCCATTTTGGTAGCTACTAAACACATGTGGCCATTGAGCACTTGCAATTTGGCTTAAATGACTAAGGGATTAAATTTTAAAATGTCACTTAACTTAATTTGAAATTAAATAATTACATGTGGTTAGTAGGTACTGTATTGGAAAACACAGTTTCAACTGTGACTTTTTTTAATTTTTAGAAAATAAGTCTTTATTGTTGAAAGTATTACATACGCCCCCTTTTTTTTTCTTCTAATTGATGTGAGAGAGAAACATCGATCAAACGCCTCCCAGAGTTGCCCCAACCGGGAATCGAACCTGAACCTGCAACCTGGGTATGTGCCCTGACTGGGAATCAAACCTGTGATCCTTTGATACACAAGACGATGCTCCAAATAGTTGAGCGACACTGGCCAGGGCCCAACCTTACTTATCCTCTTTCTCTGCTCCCAACCTTCCCATCTCCAGTGCTTTTTAACTGCTTCTTTGTAACATCTTAGTTTCAGTTCTTGTTATCTTTTTCCCACTGTGGCATTAATGCAGACCTAGAGAAATACAAGTGACCCTAACCAACACCTGTGGTTCAAGCTCTGTCTTACCAAATCTACCCAACACACAAGTGTATCAACAGCACTTCCAGCTTAGGAGTTTAAAATGATTTCTTCTTGCTCATCAAATAAAGACAACCTTAGGGGCTTAATGCCTATCTCGGCTTTGCATCAGATCTATTCCTCTGGCAAAGTGTCACCTCCCATGCCATAAAGCAGCCCACTCTTCTTACTGCTTCCCACCACTATGTTCAATTGTGCCCCTGTACCTACTCTCTTTTTTCCCTGCCAATTTAAACCACCTGGAAATTCACTCTTGTTTCATCTTTTACCAACCCTTGCGCCTTATTGACTAACCTCCCTCCTCCCCCATTTTATCCCCTGAAATCCTATAGTACTAATTGTTATCTAGTAGCATAACAATTGTATGTTGTATTATCCTTTTGTTGTATATAGGTTCATATCAAAACTACATGGCTTTGTATCATTTATGGTAAGTCAGCTAGATGGCTGATTGTGATTAAAATGTCTGCTCGGAAAATGGCTAATCATACAATTTATCTTTGCTGATCTTTAGTAAGGAGACTAGAATTCAGGGGTAAGACAGTTTGGTACAACAAGTTGGGCAGGTTTTGATGGCAGTTTGTCAAGCTTATCTTACACAATTAAAGTATAAACCAATGATTACAAGGCAAACAGTTATGCTCTACAACCTGTTAGCACTAGAGTGGAGGGCACATTAACATTTAAATCGCCAGAGAAGAAGCTGCCTCCAGATGCAGTCTAATACTAGCAACAAGAGTATTTTCAAATGCAAATTAACAATGGCAGCGAATAGCTGGAAGTATGCATAACCAGAGCAGATAATCACATCCTATGGTAGTCTAAACTAACTGACCAACAGAAGGACAACAATCTTAAAAGCAAGTTCACAGGGCTCCTTAAGGAAATGGCTATTTCCAGGACCAAAGACAGAACTCACACAAAATAAGCCAGGGACAACATGTGCTGAAAGCACAGAAACTTCAAAGACTGATGCGGTCTTGCTAAAAGGAGCCAACTTGAAGGAGAGGAGCTCTCAATGGTCCAAGAAGGGGCAGTTTGGACATAAAATTTGTGATTTTTTTTCACACAATAAAATGACCCAGTTACTTCAAGAAATAAATGGTATATTTTAAAAAGGGGGTCAGGAGCTATTACAGATGAAAAGAGAGTTAAATAAGAACCATATCAACCAAATTCAGTTTGTGGACTTTGCTTAGAACCTTACTTGGACAAACGAACAGAAAAATGCCATTTTTTTGTGGTGTGAAAATCAAGAAAACATGAACACTGAGCATTAGATAATGTTAGGTTTATAAATGGTATTGCGACCATGTAAAAAAAAATCCTTAGATGTGTCATCTTACTAGGGATGCAAACTGAAGTGACATTGTGTTTGAGGAGGAAAAAGGGGAGGAATACATGAAACAAGGACACAGTTTAAAAACTGCTGAAGCTGGGAAATGGAGAAAGGGTTTGTTGTATTATCCCCTCCAGTCTGATGTACATGTTCCACAGTATAGGCTAGAAAGGGTCCCAACATCAGCAGCATTCTGCACTGATGTCTGCCCCAGCATTGGTGATGTCTCCTCTTCTTTCCAGCTGAGGTTTCTACTCTGGCTAGCTTGGATGGATGAGAGCTTTAAACTTTTTCTTTAAATTGTTATCTTAATATTCTTACTTACATGATGGATGTTTAACAATGTTCTGTTCATACCCTTGGCTATTCTAAAGGGAAAATGTAAGCAGAGATAACTAATTTATAAATTTTAATAATGATGGCTACTTATACAAAAGGAAATTATTAGCTTTAAAAATACATAAAGACTCCTGGAAGTTGCCTGAAGAACACTAAAATTTGCCATAGCAGGATGGATAGAGCGTCAGCCTACGGACTGAAGGGTCCTGGATTCAATTCCAATTAAGGGCACATGCCTGGGGTTGTGGGCTCGATCCCTAATAGGGGTGTGCAGGAGGCAGCCAATCAATGTTTCTCTCTCATCACTGTTTCTATCTCTCTCCTTTCTTCTCTGAAATCAATAAAAATATATATATATTAAAAAAAACACACCCAAATTTCAGACTATTCCCTACAAGTTTATACACAAAACTCTGGATTGACACAACAAAAAAATTTAAGATACCAAAAGTTCTGTATGGCAACATGTGAAGAAGCAACACAGATAGTTAGAAATAGAAAAAAAGAAACAGAATGCTGGTGTCCAAGGCACACATTGACTCATGCTTTGTCTAAGCAAGTTTGAACTTGAGGGAAGTGTTAAACCTCAGAGATAGGAATCAAGTGAGACAAGTGGTACAGCTAGGGGTAGGAGAGCAAGCTGATTCACACAACAGCCATGCCAGTAAAACGCCTGCCTGCCAATTTAACAGGACATCACCAATGCTGGGGCAGACACACACCATACCCAAAGCTGGCCAACAAGCCTGGTGTGAAATGACAGGATGTTACCTTACCAATCAGGGAAGCTCAGTGATGAAGGAAGACAGGATCGGTTTTGTTTTGAAGTTTAAGCTTTTAGGCTTTTGGGGATTTTTTTTTTTTTAACTGACAAATTACCCAAACACAAATGCCTGCTCAGTCTAGGAGTAATTCCAGGGAGATACACTGTGCTTTACCAAATTAAATGGGTTAGTGAGTGGACACACGTAAAAAGCAAAGGGTACTACTTCACAACTATGTTCTTTGTTAACTGACTGAGTTAAGCTATACAACTCCAGTTACTAGAGAGCTTTTACTGCCTTACAGAGTGCAGGTGTACCCAAAGATGTCTAAATACATGATTTAACTGAAATTTCATACACTTTTTAAATCTTAGAGAACAGAAGTAAGACCACAGAGGACTTTCATTCTTCAGTCATGTATGATTTGAAAATTTAAAGCCTCATGATTCACCTACCTTTAAACTTCTATGAGCATTTTTTCAAGTTCAATTTAGCTCACAGGCTGAATTTTAAGGAGGGAAATAAGTTTAAGAGCTTAAAAAATTGAGCTGAGTGAACCATAGAGAAAATGCTTTCCCACATTCACCATCCTGTTTTTCCCCAAGATCATCTTTCCTTTTTATTTCTCAAGTGAGAATATAAATTTTATTACATTGTACATACCCTTTCAATAACATGAACAAAATATTCTGTTGGGTGCAGATGTATTCAACAGTAGGAGTTCTTGTACCAATTTGTCTTCTGAGAATATTGTTGAAAATTTGAGCCACATCTTTTTTGCCCTATTAGGAATACAATCATTAAAACATATACCTGACTAAACATTAAAAAGCCCATCCACCCTCCCAGATACACTCAAATCAAGGCATTGAATATTTATAATTATGACCTTAAAACATTCACAGACATTAAATTTTCTTTATAACTTTAAATTCTAAGTTTTAATAGTATACCATTTTTAAACTGAGCAATGTGTTGACAAAGTGAAATCTCACTACACATAATTTCAATCATTCCTCTCAGAATCATGCTCAGATATGAAAAACAAAACCTTGCTCTATGTTTACAATGTTCAGAGACCTCATTCCCACCCAAATGGAACAAGCGGCCTAAATAGGATGCTCGTGTTGTAAACGCTACACATATTTTCCTTTTATAGTGAAGAAAGGAGAAAGTGTATGCTGCTAATATAATAAAAGAATTTCATAAGAAGCTGAGCTTTAATGGTAAGTAGACATATGCCCCTATTAAACTAGGCCTACTTAGGAAAGAATATATAGATTAATAATGACGGTGCTAAGTATCAGAGGTCAGAATTACACTGTACTTGACTAAACAAAATAGATGGACATTACTGCTCTACAGTAAAACTGAAAAGCTGCATAAGAAAGTAACAAGTGCAGAGCAGCACTGGATGGCAAGGGATGTTTCAGAATGGCTACTTGTTAAGAGCCTGACAAGCCTGCAGGAGAGATGGAGTGAGCGAGAGCTTTCCAGTACCAGAGATCACCCTGCAGCCCACCTAGATCAGGAGCTGTAATAAAAATGGCTAAGAACCAGTCTCAGGGGCACACACTTCTTTAAAATTTGTGTCTCTAAAGTCCCAAATGACTGGGGACTGGGATGGGTGGACAGAGAAGAAACTGGATGTTCCAGTACATTTCCAACATTGAAGAGGAAATAAAAACTGTTGTTGAAATTTGATATGTGATTAAAAATACATGAAATCAGCTACATAAATGGAAATATCAGTTCTACTTGTTCTACAGGATAGAAATAAAACTTTATTCTCTTTTATTATCAATATTATATTGGAGTAACCTATGAACCCACCCTCATATCCCTCTCCAAAACTGAATCTGGCTATATTGCCTGCTATTTTCTCCCCTGGTTTTGCAAGCACCTGAACAGACATCCAAACACTCAGGATGATGGACACTGGGGCTTTCACAAAGCACACCCATAATAAAGAATCAAGAGTCATGACGATGCCAGAGTCCCTCAGTACTATGTATATGTGTATGTGTATATATGTGTGTGTGTGTGTGTGTGTATACATATACATACATACACACACACACACACACACACATATATATATGTATATGTATATACTTCTCAGACTGGTACCAAGGACCATTATTCTCACTGTTCCCTGACTAAATAACATGGCATGATCAGCTGTGTAAGTTTGGGTAACAATCTCAAAAGTATACTAGAGCTGGGGAGGAGATGCAAATGGGTAAAGCAGGGAAAAAAAGTAGGCTGCGCTGTCTGCCACACACCCAAGTGTGGATCTCCTGCGTCATGGGTAGTTGCTTCTCTGCTCCAGCTGAGGGGCCACGGAGGACTACAGACCCAATGTTACCAGAGTCCAAAGTTTCAAGAGAAGCCAGAAATTCAAAATTGTGTATAATACCTCCTGTTATTTAAATGATATCATCATTTAAACATTTAAAAGCTGTGCCAAGCAAAACACATATGATCTCTGTTGTAATGACTTCTCAACAGGTAAAAACAAAAACCAAAAAAATAACCACCATAATGATGTTCTCGGAGACCTCATCTACCTCTAAAATTCTAACATTCTAGGTCATCTTTAGATTGTTTATTTCTTGAGAACCAAGGGCCAGTGAAGTATGTAAAACAGCAGCTGTTAATTACAGACAACCTAAATAAAAGGGCATAATGAATACCTAAGAACCTCCCTGTATGATGTGGTAAAATAAGGGGAGAAAAGCCTAGGACACCCTTGAATTCCTGCCCTGGCCCTGCTAATAGGAGGCAGTGTGGGCATGCTTATAGGTCAGCAACCCCTGAGCCAGGAGCCTGGCAAGAATCTTACGTTTCAAAGGAGGGAGACTCATGGAAAAGGACTATGAATGGGGAGCTGTTGGTGAAAAGCAAGAGACTGGTTTCTTACCTCGAAGTCAATGAGCTGCAGGTCTGCCACCAGGGTGCTCAGGAGCCCACTATTATACAGTTCTTGAGCGAGCTGTGCCACTGCTTCCGTCTGCGGCTCTTTTTCATTTGTGCCATAAAGAATTTCTTTCATGGCAACTAGATTTTTGGAAACTTCTTCTGTGGCCTGATTTTGAGGGAGAGGAGAAAAACAATTCATTTTAACAAACATATATATAGCACACCTACATTTGTTAAATACCTTTGCTATGTACCCATGGACCTATGTACAAGCACCAAAAGTGGATAAGCCCAAGATGCCCTCAGGATCTTAACACTGTGCATGTGTGTACACATGTGTGGGCCGACACTCATGTTCAGCAGGGAAAACCAGCAGATTCACATGTACACTTAAACACTGGAAACAATATAATGATAGAAATGCAACAGGAAGAAAATACTCAATTCTGCATCAAATGGGAGGGAAACAACATGGAAGAGGCACATGAGCTGACCCAGAGACTAGAGACACCGAGAAGCAAGAACTGGGGAAAAGGAGACTATGGGGCAAGAACTGGCATGCGCCAGGCATGAGGGGGAGGGAGAAGCACAGGGTCTGTTAGAGAAAAGGTGTGGAGGGAGCAAGGGAGCGGCAGCAGAAAATGAAGCTGAAAGAGGCTTTGAATGCAACGGTAAAATATTAGCTTAAATAAAATGTCACTTCTGGCCAAGATGGATGAACAGGAGCTAGATTTCACCATTCCCATGAAAAAGACTAAAACATTGGAGATAATAATGAAAACAATGAGTTCTAAACATTGAACTTCAGGCAGTATAGGACAGTGACCCCTGAGAGATGGGAAACAAATGAAGTGAACCTCACAATTGCCCAAGTTGACTATCAGGAGGGAATTTCCAGGCTACATCACAGGAAGAGAAAGCCAGGCAGAAGAGGGGGCCTCCATGATTTGAGCTGAGTTGAGATGATAGAGCTGCACATCTGCGGAGGCCAAGGAGACTAGCATTTGCAGCAGGGCAGAGTACCAGAGAGGAGAGATCTATATGGAGGAGAGTTAGACATCTGCAAAGACTCGCTTGCTTCTTCAGCTGAATACTGATAGGCATACACATGCGAGGGAAGTACCCAAGGCCAGGGAATAGTACCATGGAGCTCACACAGGCTGGAAACAGTTCTCATTCCTCATCAACCTGAGGAAAACCTCCTGTTCAAAGGACATAAAGCAGAGCATTCAAAAGGTTTTCATCTCAGTCATTACACAAAATTAGTCCTAGACTAAACTCTATTCTGGTCCCATACAAAGCTTAACAGCAAGCCTGAAAAGGAGCAAACTGGAAACCACCACCAATAATGAGGAGAAAAAAGCAGTCAACAGAAACAGCTCTGCTAGTGCCATGGGTGGCAGAATTAATAAACATGGATATTAAAAGTTACTATAGCCTGGCTGGCATAGCTCAGTAGTTGAGCGTCAACCTATGAACCAGGAGGTCATGGTTCTATTCCCGGTCAGAGCACATGCCCAGGTTGGAGACTTGATCTTCAGCAGGGGGTGTGCAGGAGGCAGCTGATCAATGATTCTCATCATTGATGTTTCTATCTCTCTCTCCCTCTCCCTTCCTCTTTGAAATGAATAAAAATATATTTTTTTAAAAAGTTACTACAACTATAGTCAATATGTTTGGGGAAAAATAAACAGGTTAAGTAAAGGTATGGAAAACATTTTTTAAAAAAGACCCAAATCAAACACTTAGAAATAAAAATACAATGTCTGAAATAAAAATTACACTGGATCACTTGATAAAATTAACAGCAGATTAGACACTGCAGAAGAAATCTCTAGTAAACATAAAAATAGAGCAATAAAACTGTCCAAAATGAAACACAGAGGGGTGAGGGTGGGGGGTAGGGAAGAGACAGCACAGCAGTGAGTTATAGGATGGCTATAAGTAGTCTAATACATGTGTAACTGTAGTTCTCAAGGAGGGGGAGGATAGACAAAATAAATTAAGATATAATGGCTGAAAATTATCAAATCTGATGAAAATATAATCCCACAGAACCAATAAATTTTAAAAAAATCCTAAACACAAGAAACAGAAAGAAAACTACACCAAGTTAGGGAATAATCAAATTACCTTAATTTAGTGAAAATTTAAAAGCAACCAGAGGGGAAAACACTAGAAAACAAAAAAATCAAACAATGACAACAGACTTCTTGATAGAAATGAAGCAAGACTGAAGATAGTGGAAGAGCATCATTAAAGTCCTGAGAAAAGACAAAACAAAATTACCCTCTTATAATTCTATACCTAGTGAAAATATTGTTCCCAAAAACAAAACTAAATAAAGAGTTGTTGAGACATGACAAGCTGGAAAATTTTGTCACCTGCACTATAGGAAATGTTTAAAAGAAGTCCTATAGGCAGAAGGAAAATGATTCAAGATGAAAACCTGCACATACACAAAGGAATAAAGAGCACTGGAGATAGTTCCCTATTATTTTTTAAAATGTCTTTAAAAGGTAATTGGCTGTTTAAAGCATAAATAATTGTATTCTGAGGTTATGACACATGCAGAACAAAAACGTGGTAACAACAACTCAAATGTGGGTAATGGAGTATAGTGTTGTAAAATTCTTATATATGAAGCAGAATAATATTTCTTGAAGACAGACTGCAAGAAGTTAAAGTTATATACTGTAAGTCCTAAAGGAACCACTAAAAAAAACAACACACACAAAAAATAAAGAGTTATAGGTAATAAATAACAAAGGAGACTCAAGCAGAGTACTAAAGATAGGTGAAAAACATAAAGGCTATACAAAGCTATAAAAAGCTATAAAGGCCAAAGTATTTGTGAACAGAAATCTACTTCAAGATTAGTTAGCACAGATTCACAGGACACAAGCATTTAATGGTATCTAAAGAATTATCTAGTTCCAAGGTATTCCCTTCTACAATCTTCTGTCCTCCTTACCAAATGATCACATTGCTTCACCTTAAATATTTCCAGTGTCTGCTAGTCCTGGGGCTGTACTGCAGAGCAGGCAGTATCCTAACTTCTCTTCCACAGAAAGGCTCCCCTTTGAAGGCAGCTTGCCCGTTTTCCCTAAATAGTCTTCTTCCAGGAAACCTCTCAGTTTCTTTAACTATCCTCCTAAGAAAGATAGTGCTAACGTTCCAACCCTATCTAAAATGGAATAATGCAGAAGACATCAGACTACCACTTTCCTACAAATGTCACAAATGTTAATGTGGCCCAAAGCTACCTTTAAGAAATTTTGCAATTATATCATACTAGAGGTCTGTCGCATGAAATTCGTGCAAGGGCCTTGGCCCCCTGCCCTGGCACCCGCCCGTTGCTGCTGAGTGGTGGTGGTGGGGGCGGCGGGCTCTGCGCCTCTGCCTCAACACCCACCTGCTGAAGCTTTGTCTTGAAGGAAGGACATCCAGTCTAATTAGCATATTACGCTTTTATTATATAGATTTATTATAGAGATAATTCATTCAAAACCAGATCTTTGAATGACAGTACAATGAAGGCTTTAACTCTTTTCACTATTTAATTTCATTCCATTAACAGTTCTGCATTCAACATTGTGGAGGTATTTCTGGATTTGGAAGGACATCCAATATACTAGCTATCACTCTCCTGTTTGTATGGTCTGAAAATCTGATAGCTATGCTTCCCATGGCCTCAATCATTAACCAAAATGCTGAAAAGGAAGTAACCATAAAGGAATCATTATACCATTGAATCGTTATGTTCTTTTCAGTAACAATCTACTTACTAATAATCTTTGGGCATGGCCACTCAACCACTTACATACTCGTATTTCCAAATCATATTCAAGTGGCATTTTGTTAAATACTTTGATAAAATAAGAATATTCCTCCCACATTCCTGAACTAAGAAAATGAAATAAAGTTAATTTGGTTAAGACCTTTTATGCTGATTTCTACTAACCACTATTTTCTATTCTAAGTGCTTATAAATCCTCCTCGTAATAATCCCATCATGAAACCTTAATCAGTCTCAATGTTAAGCAGAATCTTAACATTTCCAGTCTGCTGTTACTAGCGTATTTTCTAATGACTCAGATTTCTGACAGCTTGTCATCCAATATACAAATTTTCAGTCCGACCAGTGTGGTTCAGTGGTTGAGCATCAACCCCTTGATTCTGGGTCAGGGAACATGCCCAGGTTGTGGGCTCCATCCCCAGTAAAGAGTGTGCAGGAGGCAGCCAATGGATGATTCTCTCTCATCATTGATGTTTCTATCTCTCTCCCTCTCCCTTCCTCTCTCTGAAATCAATGAAAACATTAAAAAAATTTTTTAAGTATCCCAAATTGTACCTTTTCTGGGCCAGTAGACCAAATCATTTATTAATAGTAAATGTTCTCTGAAATCTAGTTATATGTGCTTTTTCAACTTAATTTTACTAATCTTCATCCTTAAGATATTCTCTTTGACAGGGAAGAATCTGACATTTAGTAGGTTTTCTGAGTCTATTTTCTGTTGATTTTACACCAGTAACCCTAAGTAGTAGGCCTCAGCCCCCACTGCTTCTCTGGCTAGATCATAGTTTTGAGGCTCATAGCAATCCTTCATATGCCTCAATTTATACTCTTCTCTGAAATCACATGATTTTAAATCTAATTTAGACCATATTCTAGGCTCTCTTCTGAGAGCAAAAGATGAATACGAAGGGGGAGAGGTGAGTGATAGCGAGAGTATGGGGTTTCTTTTGGAGGTGATGAACTGTTCTAAAACTGACTGTGGTTATGGTTGCACATTATGTGTGAATAAACTAAAAACCACTGAATTATACACTTTAAATGGGTGAATAATATATGATTATGTATCAACAAAGCTGTTTAAAAAAACAGGGAGGGGAGAAGCAAGGAAATAGAAAGCTACTTACGCTAATTCTGAAATGAAAGCCCACCTGGATTCACTTTTAAATCCCTCTTCTTACCTTTCCTGTCACATACATTGCGGGTGAGGAGGAAACACCAATGGAATTCCCTCATCTGCTAACTAGTACACTCACCTACCCATGTTAATCCTCCCTGCTTCTGGTTTCCATCTATCTCCTGCCTTCTCAGAACTCATCCTGTCTGTTATCTCATCTTCTAATATAGTCAACTCCCCTCTCACTTGATTTTAAATGTGGTCAAGACTCCCATTAACAAAATCAAACTCTCCTTTGACTTCACAACTCCCTCCTAGTCACTGCCCCCCATAACATCTACCTGTTTGCTATAGTCCACATCTCTTTCCTATTCCCTCTTCAATCCAAACCCATGTGACTTCTATACCTAGTTACCAATTACCTGCCTGCCATTAAATGCAATTTCCAGTCTTCATTACATGTGAGCTCTTGGCAGCATTTGCAGTTGTTGATTACACCCTTCTTTTAAAACCACCCCTCCCTTGTCCTCAGTGACTCACCACCACCCTAATTTTTTCCTTCCTGTCTCCTTTTTGGATCAGCCTCCTTGACTAGACCATTTAAATATTGGAATTCCTCAGGGCAGGGTACTCCTCAGGGCAGGGTACAAGGCCCTCTTCTCATTCTATCATCTCTCCCTAAGTGATCTCACCCACACCCACAGCTTTAATTAACACTTCAATGCAGACGCCTCACAGATTTCTATCTCTAATCCAGTTCTTTTACTAGTACATCCAGCAGCCTACTCAAAATATCTCCACTTGGATGTCTCAAGGTCCCTCAAAACTAACACATCTAAAACAACTCATGATCTTGCTCCAATGCCTGGTATTCTTCTTCCCTTGTTCCCTATTTTAGGGTGTGATACCACAATTGATGTGAGTATACATGTTAAAAGTTAGGAATCATCCTCAACTCTTCCTTCTTCCCCACCCTGCCCCAATATCTAATTCATCACCAAGTCCCCATAATCTATCTATTTATCTCCCCACCCCCACCATCACTACCCAAGTTAGAGTCCCCATAACTACTACCTACTTGGCCTACTAAGTAGCCTATTGACTGTTTCCTTGAATCCCTTAGAAACCATTCTCCACATCACACTTACAATGATCTTTTTATAACGCAAATATGATTGTCATTCCCTCTGCTTATAATGCTTTAATTACTGACTGCTCTTAGGATGAAGAAAATTCCTTCTTAACATGGCCCATTAAAGCACTCATGGTCTGATCCCACCTCTCTGACTTTACACCTGCACTACAATTACTTCCCCACTACCTATTCGCTACTACTCTGGTCACATTGGTTTCTTTTCAGAAACCTTGCACATATGGTTCCCTATGCTTGGAATGTTCTTTGTGCCCATACTCTGCCCCACCTCTTAGCCAACTCCTATTCTGCCTTCATTGCTCAGCTCAATGATCACTTCCTCAGAGAAGTCTTTCTAGGTAAATTTTATCACACATTCTCCTACCACCATATACTTTTTCATAGCGTTTCTCCAGTTGTATGTAATGTTGCTTTACCTTGTGATTCTCAATTAATGTCTGCTTCCTTCTGTATTCTATTAGGAGCCAGCCCAGTGCGTTGTAGGTGCCCCATACATGCATGAAGAAGGGTTGAACATCAGCATACTTGATCACTGGCATATAAAATCCAGATGTAAAGAAATGTGTGACACTGTAAGTCAATGAATTCCCCCCAGATGTAATTCCGATCTATACAAGGACCTACAGGCAAGACACCTTGAAACCTCTCACTGAGAAAGTTAAGAGAGTCTACCTGACAGAGTTAAGTGGTAAGCCAGGAACCTCCCTGTGTTCTTACAGGAAAACCAGTTTGGTAGTATAGTCTGTCTATGGGGAAGAGTAAGAAGAATATTTTCATCGTTCACTTGCTCTATTTCAGATTTATTTGAATGCTTTACAATTCACCTTTTGCTTTTTTAAAAAGCAAAAAGATAAAGAGAATGAGACAAATAGAACAAAGTGCTATGTTGTGCTAATCTCATTTCTACTTCTGTTTCATTCCCATAAGACATAAGACCCCCATAATTTTTAATATTTCTAACAAGTAACTAAGTTTATGTCTATATTAGAGGCCTGGTATACGAAATTCATGCATGGGTAGGGTTCCTAGGCCCTGGTGGTCAGCACACGTCATAGTGAGCAATCGAACTCCCAGTCGAACTCCCAAGGGGACACTTTGTATATTAGGCTTTTATATATATATATAAATATGTAAGTAGGTCAACCTTAAAAAAGAGTGCCACAAATGATGCAAAATAAAAAGCTAAAGACTGGAATGGGTCTTAACAGTAAAAAGCCTGACTCAAATGATTCACAAATAGATAATAGCAGTGGGGACAAGAGACTTCCAAACCTGGTCATTTCCATAGTTAGTTAGCATTTATAAAATAATCAACAGCATGATATAAAAGAAAAACTAAAATTCATCAACTTTATTATTAGCAGTCCTAATAAGAGATTAAACTCATATTTCAAAATTTTTGTTCCCATTACATGAACAATTACAAGTTGATTAAGCAAAAGCTTTAAAAAACTGTCCAAATAGTACTAAGAGATAATCAGAAAAACTTAAGAAGTCAATTATTTCACCAGAAAAGGCAACGCAGCAAGTATATATGGGCTGAAGGTGCCACACACAGAATAAACTTGACCTTGTTTACTTTTGACTTGGTTCCCTTCACTAGCATTTACACTAGTCACCCTGTCCAGTCCCCCATCTCTGGCCTGCCTGCATCATGTCAGTATGGTCTCTGCCTCTCTGACCACATCTTCCTTATCTGTCACCTTCCTGTCTGTCCCCTCACACCTACCGAGTCAGCTATTCACACTTATAGTGCCTCCAAACACTGTATCCTTTTCAAGCTGCTGAGATCATCATGTCACCTAATCCACTGGGCTCCTAATACCGTGTTACCTGTCCTGCTAAGACTGCATGTTTCAGTGCTGCCATGTTCTCAGCTCCAGGTTTCCTGATCCCTTAATCCCATGGTCGGCAAACTGCGGCTCATGAACCACATGCGGCTCTTTGGCCCCTTGAGTGTGGCTCTTCCACAAAATACCACGGCCTGGGCGAGTCTATTCTGAAGAAGTGGCATTAGAAGAAGTTTAAGTTTAAAAAATTTGGCTCTCAAAAGAAATTTCAATCATTGTACTGTTGATATTTGGCTCTGCTGACTAATGAGTTTGCCGACCACTGCTTTAATCAACACTGGATATCCTTTACTAAAAACTTTTCCTATTTAGGCTCCCAGGTTCTGAGCACTGTACAATAAGTGGCACACCTGAGCACACTTGGTTCACTGAAATTCATGCTGTCCGACTGCCTTCACTCCAGTCAGAAACATTTCTTCAAACTGGATTGATTTAAAACCAGTAACTCCTGGTAGCAACTATTTCAAAATTGCTCCACTTCCCTCAGGAGATGTTAGTCTCTCTCTCTGCTCTGTATCTCTCTCTCTCTCTCTCTCTCTCTCTCTCACACACACACACACTATCCCACATTACTTAGGTTGTACTAATGAGTGCTTATGAAAAAAGAAACAGGAAAAAGATGAAAATTTCAGCTTCCTCGCCCCCCCCCCGCCCCGCAGTGATTTCAAATAAACAGAGCTTTGGCAAACAGATGCTGAAGTAAGAGAGAAAGAATCTGATGACTCTTAGGTTTTGAGCCAGAGATATAGAGACAACATTTTTAAACCAGTCAATCAAGAAGAGAGAGACCAATGCTGGAGCAGAGAAAATAAATTCTGAGTTGAAATGTTAAGTTAGAAGTGATGCCACAGTATGGAATCATAGCATCTTAAGTGTTGAAAGAGATGCCAGAGGTAGTCTAAATCAGTAGTTTTTAAGTGCTTTTTGGGTCACTGATATCTTATTCCCTACTCCTGCCTGCCTCAATTTTTTTCCAAGTAAAAATCTTATGTAGAATCCCAATAAACAAATTAGAATAAAGTAAAACTAAGAGAGTGAATGAATGAAGGGAGAAAGAGTCCCTGGAACCTATCCCTAGAGCCGTGGTCGGCAAACTGCGGCTCGCGAGCCACATGCAGCTCTTTGGCACCTTGAGTGTGGCTCTTCCACAAAATACCACGGCCTGGGCGAGTCTATTTTGAAGAAGTGGCGTTAGAAGAAGTTTAAGTTTAAAAAATTTGGCTTTCAAAAGAAATTTCAACCCTTGTACTGTTGATATTTGGCTCTGTTGACTAATGAGTTGCCGACCACTGCCCTAGAGCATTCTTTGCATATATGTGGACTATCAAGTTTAAAAGCAACACATATACTTACTTTCCCTGCCTGCCCCCATTTCCAACCAAAATAAGATTTCCTGCTATCTGTCTCATGAGAAGTATCATGTTTCTCTAGATAAGTAGGTAGCAAACTTGTGGGTCATATGGTCTCTGCCACAACTACTCAACTCTGCAACTGCAGCAGGAAAGGAACCATAGACCGCAGGCCAATGAATGGGAATGGCTGTGTTCCAATAAAACTTTCTTTACAAAACCAGGTAATAGGCTGACTTGGTCCACAGTTTATTGACTCATACTCTAGATAAAATATATGGTGGGTAGAGAGGATAGGCCAAAGGGTATGTGAATCTGAAATTAATTGTAGACAACCATCAAATCCGCTCAATTGTCCCTCAGAAATCTACTCTCATATCTTGCTTCTCTTTCTTACCCTCAGGCTTTCCTTGTCACTAGAGTTCTCTTAGCAAGTTCGTCTTCTGCCATTACATCCATCTTCCCAGACACACTTCTAATCTCATCTCATCTCTAACTTTGAAACATTGCTAACAGGAATGTAAAATGGCACAGCACTCTAGAAAAGAGTTTGGTGGTTTCTTATAAAACTAAACAAGTGCTTACCATGTGACCCAAGATAGTATTCTTGGGCCTTTATCCCAGAGGAAGGAAAACTTAAGTTCACACAAAACTGGTATAAAAATGTTCATAGTAGGTTTATCTCTAATAGTCCCAAACTGGCAATAGTCCAGCTCTCCATCAGGTGAATGGCTAACCACACTGTGGTAAATCCAGAGAATGGAATACTATTCAGCAATCAAATGGAATTATTGATACATTGCTTGCATGGGTCTCATGGGAATTTAGCTGAGTGAAAAAAGCCAATCTTAAAAGGTTACCTACTACATGATTCTGTTTAAAACACATTCTTGAAGTAACAAAATTACAAATTTGGAGAACAGATTAGGGGTTGCCAGCAAGGGTTAGGGATGTGGGGGAGGAAACCAGTATAAAGGGATAACAAGAGGGGGCAGTTTTGAATCTCAAATGCGGTAGTGGTTACAAAGAAACCATATAGCTATCATGTGATAAAGCTGGGTAGAGCCCCTCCCCGCCCACACTAATATACATCAATCTATAATAATTAAAGCCTAAGCGACTATCACAAACGAATGGACGACCGAACAGGCTGTGCGGGGTGACCAGGCCCGCAGGGGGGACAGTTGGGGGTGACCAGGCCGGCAGTGGGGTGGGCAGTGAGGGGCGACCAAATGACTGAGCAGCAGGCTGCATGGGGCGACCAGGCCGGCGGGGGAGGCAGTTAGGGGCGATCAGGCTGGGGTGGGGGACAGTTGAGGATGACCAGGCCAGCAGGGGGGGGCAGCTAGGGACAATCAGGCAGGCAGGCAGGTGAGCAGTTAGGAGCCAGTGGTCCCGGATTGTGAGAGGGCCTAAACCGGCAGTTGGACACCCCCCCCCCCGCCTGTGTATGAATTTTGTGCACCGGGCCTCTAGTATATATATATATATATATATATATATATATATATATATATATATAAATGAAAGGCTAAGTGACCATCCGACCATCTGGTAGGTATGATGCACACTGACCACCAGGGGGCAGATGTTCAACGCAGGAGCTGCAGACAGGTGACTAGGCAGCAGCAGTTCTCAGGTGACACACCCCGGAACCAGACAGGAGGGAGCCCACTTCTTCATGGGGCCACGCAATTCCACCTTTGGCCATGGGCTTTATGTTGTTGCTGGGGCACTGCTGGCCCCGAATCTGGTTTAGTGCACACCTGTGTTTGCATTCCACACCCTGTACGACAGCAACTTTGCAGAGCCCTCTTGCACTCCGGGACCCCTCAGGGATGTTGGAGAGCCGGTTTCGGCCCAATCCTGACAGGCCTGACTGAGGAACCCCACCTGCCAGAGGGACTCCTGCTCACTCCACAGATGCCCTTTGAGCCACAGCGCTGCCCCAGGTGTAGCCAGGCGGGAAGGGACCTTGGGAGGTTGGCTCGAGGGCATGTCCGGCTCATCTCACCCAGTCTTACTCCACTAGCCACCTTTTAATTAATTTCCTTTTAATGTGCACGAATCCATGCTCCAGGCCACTAATATATTTATAAAACTGGTGAAATGTAAATAAGGCCTGTGGGCTGTTCCAATGTCAATTTCCTGGTCTTACTATTGTATAGTTATGTGAGATGTTACCATTGAGGTAAACAGGGTAAAAGGTAGACAGTGTCTCCCTGTGTACTTTGTGCAACTTCCTATGAATGAATAATTACTTAAAAATAAAGTCTTAAAAGAAAGTAAAACAATAAAAGATTTCTTCAGCTCTCTAAGTATATCTTTAGGCTATATGCAAGGCTCTTTTCAGTCTACCACAACCTACATTTTAGTCTCACTTTCCACCATTCATTTATATCTTGTCACCTCTATAAAGTCACCATGAACTTGTCCCTGTTCTTCTGAACATGCCAGACTTTATGCTGTTTCACATTCCATTCCCTCTCACTTTTTACCTGCCAAACACCTTAAAACCCAGTTCAAATGTCACTTTAAACTTAATGCTATGTCTGAAGAGATACGACTACTTCATCATTTTGATTCCCACAAAATTATTGGTACCTCATACTTATTTCCTCTCCTAGATTATAAACTCTTTAAGAACAGGGGAAAAATTTTGATCCTTGTGCCCATCTATCTGCCCCAATATATGGGGGCACTAAAATTTCTGTGGATTCAATCAAGTTTGGAATCTTTTACAAAAAAGATTACTTGCAGTCACTTTTTGCAAAAGACTATCTTGCTATATAATGTACACATGCAACTCAGCATAATAAAATTCTCATAATTGACATGGGAATCACTGTGTATAAAGTCATTTTTAGAGACAATTTTTAAATAACCTATTTAGGAAAAAATTCCATGTTTCTGTTCACCATTATTTTATATAACCAATTTTACTATAATTTACATACAGGTAAGTAGTTATTACTGAGAAATGCCTCAAAAAACCCAGATTTTTGGGGGGATGGGGAAGGTTTAAATCATTTGTTATTTTATTTCTTCATACCTACTCTTTAGCAAAAGAATCAATTTAAACAAGAGCCCTCTGAATATATATAGCAATCTATATGTAATGCCTAATATCAGTTCGCCCTCAGAAAACTATTAGATGACCTCAGTTAAAAAAGGAAGTTCTTAAATCAAAGTAAATTAAGATAAAGAATGTGAGATGGAATCTAAAAGTAACCTGAGAAATATTGTTTGTTGGTGCCAAATATTTGAGATGAGAGCAATTCTCCCATCATATTAATTCCTGTATTAACTTTCAAAAAGAAGTCCCACACACACGTGCAGGCACACACGACTGTATGTGGAAAAAAAGTCTGAGTATTCTTCTAAGCTGAAAGATCATGGACTGTGAAAAACCTATTAATAACCTTCTGGTGTTAAAGATTACTCTAAACAAGTTTAGTAACCATGAGTCACTGTTAAATGGCCACCCTATGAAAAGACTCCTCCCTTCCCCCTCTTAATATGCCAGCGAACTTACTCTTCTCCTGAAATGAGTGAATACAGCTATTCAACATTGTGAACACACACATTCACAGTGATGAAGGGAACCAAGTGTGTGCTGAGCAAGGCAGCCATATCTTCTTTATATAGCATGCAGTGGGCAAAGAGTGTATAAATAGCCACTTCGTACACCAGACCTGTGTGGCTGTCAGCAATGAAAGAACAAATTCCACCCCACCCACCCAATTTCACCCTCATGCCCCAAATATCTAAAAATAAAAATGGTAAGAGAAACCATTTTTTTCCAAAGGTATGAGAAAAGTAGTTTTCAAATTATTTCAAAAAGGTGTGGCATAGTTCCTAAGGGACTAATCTATTTGTATTATACACAATTCTTTAAAAAACAAATATTTTTATTGATTTCAGAAAGGAAGGGAGAGGGAGAAAGAGATAGAAATATCAATGATAGAATCATTGATTGGCTGCCTCCTGCACACCCTCTACTGGGGATTGAGCCCAAAACCTGGGCATGTGCTCTTGATCAGAATCGAACCCAGGGCTCTTCAGTCCACAGGCCTACGCTCTATCCACTGAGCCAAACTGGCTAGGGCTTATACACAATTCTTAATATGGCAACTGTATACCATATAAAACAAGTACTAGTACACCAACATATTACAAGTAAAGGAATAAACACTCAAATGTTGTATTTATCATTTGTCTATAACATCACAGGAAATGAGAAGATGCCCATAGATATAATGAATAAAGCAGAAATAGGCATTACTTTACTATAGGTTTGGCAGAGTCTGGAGTGAATACCATCACTGACTCTAATATGATGGGTTACCTAGGAAACAAAAGCTTCCTTCATGTAGATTATAAGAATAACAACAGGAAACTATTCTACCTCAAAATAAGATGGAGGACTATTCTCTATGAAGGCACCTTGCAAAATATAGTGTATCAATGTAAGGATAAAACAACCATGCAAGTTTCAATTCTTCTGCAAGACCTGAGTGATGACCTTGTCCACACCAAGACATATCCAGAGAGAGGAAACTTGCTATCTATCAAGGAAGTCAACACCCACCTATTATTTTTCCTAATATCAAGATGAAACTAGACTCCCTGCTTTACTTCCACTCACAGGTCTTAATTCTACCTCCTACCACCATCTGCCACCTTCCCTTTCCTCCTATTAGATGGCCCCCTAAAAACATTTTACTAAGAGCTCTAAGGCTCAAATTTTATTCTTCTGTAGTTCACACCTCCAGTTCTTTCAACAATTTCCCATGGTAGACTTTTGAATTTCTCTATCAGCCTGGTCATGTCCCTCTCAACCCACTCCAGTTTCTCTACACCCTCAAGTATGAACTTGTCTACAAAGAGAAGCTGTTCACTTTGAATTTAAGTAGTGTATTTTTTCTGTATCAACCTAGGCTTTCAATCGCCTTTCTGGGGGCTTTATTACATGACCTATTCACAGGGCCAACATCTGTGCTTTCCAAGCTATCATGATCTCAGTTGTTACATAGGTAGTCTTCTTACTCTTTACTGAGTTATAACTGACATGCAACAAACCACACATATTTAAAGAGCACACTTTGATAAGTTGGGACTTATTTACATATCCATCACCACCAAGATTCTTCTGTAGTCCACTTACTCCATCAACCCCACTCTAAACCTCCACATCTCTGCTAAACCCAAAGCAACTACTGATGTATTTTCTGTCATTATGGTTTCCATACAGTTTTGTATAAATGGAATCATACATTATATACTCTTTAGAATTTGGCTTCTTTCACTCAATATTTAATTATTTGAGATTCATTCATGCTATTGTGAATAGCAATAGTTTATTCTATTTCATTGCTGAGTAGTGTTCCATACTATAAGTGTACCCCAATTGGTTTATTTACACACCTGGGCTCCTTCCTTTTTGGGACTTTAAATTACAATTAAAGTTGCTATGAATATTTATGTGTCTTTGTATGGATATATATTTCTTAAAATGGCTAGATGTAAGTTTAGATTTTTAAGAAACCACCAAACTATTTTTCCAAAGTGGTTATATCATCTTACATTTCCATCAGCAGTTCCAGTTGTTCTGCATAATTAAGTATCCTATTGGTGTGTAGTGATAACTCATATCTTTTCTTTGAAATTCCCTGACAATTAATATCTTTTCAAGTGCTTATCTGAAATCTGTATATCTTCTTTGATGAAGTGTATATTCAAATTTCTTGCCTACTTTTTACTGGATCATTTGTTTTCTTAAGTTTTGAAAGGTCTTTAAATATTCTGGATGCGCCCTGTCTGGTTTGGCTCAGTGGATAGAGCGTCGGCCTACAGACTCAAGGGTCCCAGGTTCAATTCCGGTCAAGGGCATGTACCTTGGTTGTGGGCACATCCCCAGCAGGGGGTGTGCAGGAGGCACCTGATCGAAGTTTCTCTCCCATCGATGTTTCTAACTCTCTATCCCTCTCCCTTCCTCTCTGTAAAAAATCAATGAAATATATTAAAAAACATATTCTGGATGCAACCTTTTATCAGCAAATGCTTTGCAAAGATATTCTCTTTGTGGTTTATCTTCTTTATTCTTTTAACAGCGTCTTTTGAAGAGCATAAGGTTTTAGTGTCGATGAATTCCAATTCATTAATTTTTTCTTTTATAGAGTAGTAAGGGCCTATTGTGCGAAATTGCGCAAGACCCAGGATCCAGAGTTCCGCAGCTTGGTGGGACCCAGAAATCCACCCGCATCTCTGGTCAAGTCCTCCAGAGTCAAGTTCCTGCCCTCCCGCGCAGCCCCGCCCATCCTGCCCACGCAGCCTCCTGATGATCGGTTGTTAAGAAGTGATGGCACGACGACCACAGGCTTTTTATATAATAGACTAGAAGCCTGGTGCACAAAATTCGTGCATGGGGGGGAGGTGTCCCTCAGCCCAGCCTGCACCCTCTCCAATCTGGGATCCCTCTCACAATCCAGGACTGCTGGCTCCCAACTGCTCACCTGCTTGCCTTCCTGATTGCCCCTAACCACTCCCCTGCCAGCCTGATACCTAACTGCTCCCCTGCCAGCCTGGTCACCCCCAACTGCCCTCCCTTGCAGGCCTGGTCCCTCTCAACTGCCCTCCCCTGCTGGCCTGATCGCCCACAACTGCCCTCCCTTGCAGGCCTGGTTCCTCCCAACTGCCCTCCCCTGCTGGCCATTTTGTGGTGGCCATCTTGTGTCCACATGGGGGCAGCCATCTTGTGTGTTGGAGTGATGGTCAATCTGCATTTTACTCTTTTATTAGATAGGATAGAGGCCTGGTGCATGGGTGGGGGCCAGCTGGTTTGCCCTGAAGGGTGTCCCAGATCAGGGTGGGGGTTCCCTTGGGGTGGGGCGGCCTGGGTGAGGGGCCTGTGGTGGTTTGCAGGCCGGCCATGCCCCCCGCAACCCAAGCAGAGGCCCTGGGATCTGGGATTTATTTATCTTCTACAATTGAAACTTTGTAGCCTGGAGTGGAGCCAAGCCTTCTGCTCACTCCATGGCGGCAGTCATTTCTGTTGGGATTTATGTATCTTCTATAATTGAAACTTTGTAGCCTTAAGCAGAGGCAAAAGCAGGCCAGGGCTGCAGAAGCTTGGCTTCCTCCATCGCCGCGGGCAGCCCTAGCCTCCTATTCTCTCCAGCTCCATGGCTGTCGCCATTTCTGTTGGGATTTATTTATCTTCTATAATTGAAACTTTGTAGCATTGAGTGGAGGTCTAGGCTGGCAAGGGCAGGCAGAAAGCTTGGCTTCCTCCATTGCCAGGGAAACTCAAGTCTCCCTCCTGCTCTCTGTGGCTGCAGTCATCTTGGTTGGGTTTATTTGCATATTCCCTCCTGATTGGCTGGTGGGCATGGCTGGCGGGTGTAGCAGAGGTACGGTCAATTTGCATATTACTCTTTTATTAGATAGGATGCTTTGGTGTCATGTCTAAATATCCTTTGCCTAACCCAAGGCCATAAAGATTTTCTCCTGTTTTCTTTCAGAATCTTTATAATTTTAGGTTTAACATTTAGTTGTGTGATCTATTTTGAGTTAATTTTTATGTACGGCATGAGGTATGGGACCATTTTTTTTTTTTTTTTGGCATATGTGGCTATCAAATTGGTTCAGCACTAATTGTTAAAACAACTATTCTTTCTCCATTGAATTGCATTTGCACCTTTGTCAAAAACTTCCCATATACATGTGGGCTTATTTCTGGATTCTATATTGTGTTACAATGATCTATACATCTGTCTTTAAGTCTATACCACACACTTTTGATTACTGTACCTTTATATTTCTTGCAATTAGATGGTGTGAGCCCTACAACTTGGTTCTCCCTGCTCCCCCCACCGCCCCCGCCAAGTTGTTTTGATTATTCTAGTTCTTCTGCATTTCCATACAAATTTTAGAAGCAACTTGTCAATTTCTATAAAAAGTGTGCTGGGATTTCAATAAATCTATAAATCAATGTAGAAAGAATTGACATTTTAACAATATTGAGTCTTCAAATCCATGAACAAGGTATTATCTCCCACTTATTTAGGTCTTTCATCTCTAGTGATATTTTAGTTTTCAGTGTACAAGTCTTTCACTTCTTTTGTCAGATTATCCCTAAGTGTTTCATATTTTTTGATGCTATTCCAAATGCGTTTTTCTTATTTCATTTTTGGGTTTTTCATTGTTATTATATAGAAATATGATTGTTCTTTACATATTGATGCTGTAACCTATAACCTTAGTAAATGCACCCATTAGTTCTATGAGCTTTAATAGATTCCTTTAGCTTTTCTATGTAAATGATCACGTCATCCACAAATAAAGACTGTTTTTTAATTCCTTTCCATGCCATTTATTTCTCGTTCTTGTTTGACTGCACAGGCTAGAACCGCCAAGTACACAGGTGAGTTAGAAGTGGTGAAAGTGGACATTCCTATCTTATCCTTGATCTTGGAGATAAGCAATTCAGCCTTTCACCATTATGTGCAATGCTACTTGTAGTGTTTCTGTGGATGCACTTTATATTAGGGTGAGAAAGTTCTCTTCTATTCCTAGTTTGCCAAGTTTTTATAAAATATGAAGGGTGTGGGTTTTTTATTTTCCCCCTGTCTACTAATGTAATCTGTCAACAGAATAAATTGCATTGACTCATTTTTGAATGTTAAACTAGCCCTACATTCTGGAAATAAACTGCACTTGGTCATGATGTATTGTCCTACTATTAGATTCAATTTGCTAGCTTTTTGCATCTATGTTCATGAGAGATACTAGTTTATAGTTTTCTTATAATGTCTTTGGTTTTGGTATTAGTATACTCCTGGCCTCATGAAATAAGAACATAAAAATTTTCTGGATAAGTCTGTGTAGAAATTGTGTGATTTCTTACATGTTTGGTAGAAATCTCTACTGAAGCCATCTGTCTCTAGCTTTTTCAGGATGGTATCCTGCAACTGATCACTGGAAGCTCAGGGTAATCCAGTGATCAAATCCACTGGGTGTAATTAATCATGCAACCAAAAAAAAAAAAAAAGTCCTGTCCTCTGAGCATCCTGAAGTATAGAGGGAGTTAATTAATGAACACAAAACTGAAAGCTACTAGGACCAATAGGATAGACCTCTTGAGAAGGGTAATTTATCTCACTGCTTCTGTGGATAGTAGCACTGAAAGGGAATGTGATACATGGCTACATCATAAAATTCAGAACATACCTGGCTATGATATACTCTTACTAGCCATAAACTCAACATATAAGTCATTACAATATTCCAATACCTGTTTTATCCTATTCAGTAGAAATTAAGAATTCAGAAGAATCCTAAAGTGACAATGTTTCATGTTAATTCTGCTTTGTATTCCATTTTCAATAAATATAGTTATTGAGCCCTGTCTTTGGAAGGCTTATACTAACAGGGGGAAGATATATTAAACAAACACCATTAAGTACATTAAAAATGTTAAGTGCTACATAGGTAAACAGAGCAAGATCAGTGGGAGCAGGAATGTCAGAGGGCAGGGCTACATTTTACACAGGGGGTTGTTGGATCAAGCATGACACTGAGCAAACACTTGAAAGCAGTAAGGGAGTAAGCTGGGGGGGAACATTCTAGGCAAAGGGAATTATCAAATGCAA
Source organism: Corynorhinus townsendii (assembly GCA_026230045.1). Taxonomy (NCBI): domain Eukaryota; kingdom Metazoa; phylum Chordata; class Mammalia; order Chiroptera; family Vespertilionidae; genus Corynorhinus; species Corynorhinus townsendii. Next base: position 31,254,404 of record JAPDVU010000005.1, on the reverse strand, counting down.
AAACCTAAAGACAAGAGTGTGACTTGAGTGTGTGAGAAAAGGAAGCCAATGTAGGGGGAGTACTAAGAGAAGGAATCATTGAGGCCATGGGCCAAGGGTCGGCATTTATTTTTCTGTAAAAGGGCAGACAGTAAATATTTTAAGCTTTGCAGGCCATATAAGTTTGCATTATTCTTCTTTGCTTTTTAAACCAACCCTCTGAAATTGTTAATACCATTTCTAACTCATGAGCCTTTACAAAGACAGGCCTAGACAGGATTTGCCCTGCAGAACTTAGTTCGAGCCCTTGTAAGGACTTGGACTTTTACCCTGAAGAAAATATCATTTGATTCATGTTTTAAAAGACCAACCAATTATAAGAGGTCAATGCAGTAATCCAGAACAGAGATAATGACAGTTCAGACCAGGCTGGTAACTAGGAAATGGGGAGAAGTGGTTAGATTCTGGCTTTTTTATTTTTCCTCCCAGATGAAGTGGATGGATTTGCTCATAATTGGACTTGGGAAGTGTGAAAGGAGTCATAGATGACTCAAGACTGTGGCGTGAACAACTAGAAGGATGGAGTTTCACTAACCATTAGGAGAAGATGAAGAATGGATGTATAAAGTATGTGTTTTACTTTAAAACAAAGTAGAATTCCTATTTCTTAGATTCTGCCATAACTTTGAGCTATTGCATTTATTCTTCCATAACTTCAGAATCATTTTTTGTCAAGTTACAAAAAGATCCTGTGATTTGAATGATTAAAGATTAATGTGAGAAGAAATGGCATCTTAACTATATTCCATTGGATAATACAGACCAAGTATTCTATTGTGCCTCTGAATAAGGTTTTACAATTTTTTTCATATAGGTTCTTGCATACTTCCTGATGAAAGTATTCTCAGAAATCTTATACATTTTTGTTGCTATCATAAATGAAATGCTTAAAAATATAATTTCTAGATAGTTGATTGGTATTTAAGAAAGCTATGAATTTTCTATTTATTTAGCTGCTCTAATGAACTCTCATTTTTGCATTGATTCTTGTGTTTTGTATAGTAATTTTCCTCTCCCTTTGTAATAGAATTTCCAGACAAAGCTAAATAACAAGTCATAGCAAACACTCTTGTTTTAATGGAACGACCTTCAACTTTTCAGTCTTTTGTATGATGTCAAAGTGCTTTTCATGGTTTTTAATTTAGTGATTAGATTTTTTTATTTTTCCACTAGAGGCCTGGTGCACGAAATTTGTGCACAGGTGTGGTCCCTAGGTCTGGCCGGTGATCGAAGCATGAGGGTCTGGTGTGGGAAGGGCAGGTCCCAGGTGACCTCTGGGCCCTGGGCCCCTGTGTCCCATGCTTCCCCCTTTGCCTGAGTCATAGCGCCCGAGTCCCTATGTAGAGATGCAGTAAGCACGAGTGGACATCACAGGCTGGGGCACAACGTGAGCCTCTGGGCCGCCCAGAGGCACTGCACTGAAGCTGGGCAGGCAGCGCGTTCTCTCCTGGCCAGCCTCGCAGACCGGCTCCTGCGCAAACCCACGGGGAGCCCCTGCGGTCCCAGGGGCTGCAGCCTGGCTTACTGGGAAGAGGCCACACGGGTGAGGGGCGGGCTCCTCATGGGTGCTCGGCGCCTGAGTGCATGAGCCCTGGTGTCCTGGGGGAAGGTAGCAGGGGGAGTGGGAGTGAGCTTGACGGCCACCCACATACTTACTGCACCTCTGTCCCTGTCACCCCCGCCCCCAGGTAGCCGGCGAGAGGTCACAGCCCCCTGTCTGGGCATCCCAGAAGGTTGGTTGCCGCCACCCACCCCCAGTTCCCCATCGCAGCCCAGGCCCCAGCCCCGATCAGGGCCTACTGGCTGCTGGCTGCCGTCTGCAGGGCAATCAGTAAGGCGATTGGGCCGCTGCTCACACCTGCCTTGGCCTGGTACCGCCCACTCACCTGCTCCACCATCCCACTGTTGTCCCACTCTCGTCAGGGCCCATCAGACCGGCAATACCTCCACTGCCACCCGCTGCCAGCATGTTCCGCGCTGCCATCTAGTGATCAGTGCACGTCATAGCGAGTGGTTGAACTACCCATCAAACTCCCAGTCAAGGGACAATTTGCATGTTAGGCTTTATTATTTAGGATTGTTTTCAGGTCTCAGTTTCCTCTCATCACCATTTGATTTAGTTGCTACTTCCTTTTGAATCTTGATAAGAAAGTGAATCAGAAATTTCAGGGTTTTTCTCCCTATTCTTAATCTATTTCAGAATAAGTAGATTTTGCATGGATAGCTCTTCAGAGTTGCCCCATTCTTTTGAAATAAATTTTATTTTTTAAAAATTCAATTATTTTTCTTTGCCTTATTATAATAGCAGAAATGTCTATTTGTGATTAGGTATAGAGCAGGAGTTCCTGACATTTGGGGCCATATAATTCTTGGGGGTGGAAGAAGGGTCTCATGTTTAGCAGCATCTCTGGCCTGTACTAACCAGATGCCAGTAGCAGCTTCCCATTGGGTTATAACCAACAATGTTTCTAAGCATTGTCAAATGTCCTCTTGGAAGGCAAAATTGCCCCCGGTTGAAAACCACTGATTTTAATCAAGTAGATGATATGAACTCCATCAGAGACTAAGCTTTATCATTATAGGAATCATCTCTGATGTCACTTCCTCAATAAGAATTCCTCCATATAACCCATCTAAATTAGGACACTCTCCCTACCCAACACCACCATATATACACACATACTCTTTTCATTAAATATCACAGGAGATTTCAAAGTGTGGACCCCTTTCAAGGAGTTTGTGGGGTCAAAACTGTTTTCACATCAAACTAACATACAATTTGCCCTTTTCCACTATACTGTCATTTGCACTGATGGTGCTGAGCCCTTAGCCAGACTCAAAGCAGTGACACCAAACTATACTATCTGTCATTGTAGTTTTTATCACAATGCACTAAACTGAAAAAGAAAGAAATGTATAGGAGGGTTCTGAAAGATGAATAGGGCTGAGGTGGAAATGGATGGGGGGGGGATGGGGAAGAATAAGACAAAGGCATGAAAAACAGTATAGCTGATTATGTGCTTTAGTTACTTTCAATGGACAGAGGCAAGTTGAGATGCTAGAACACAAGAATAAGGGAGGGGTTGAAATTCACCTAGAGAAGAGAGATCAGGTCACAGAGTCTTATGTGCCATGCAAGGAGTTTGCACTGAAGGTTTAAGGCAAGGGAAATATTTTAGAAATAAGGAAGGTCACGAGGATCTTCACTAAGTAGGACTGGAAGTCAGAATTAATTCATAAACCCCTCAGGAAGTAGGGGTTCACACTATTAGCTAAAGATGACATTTTGAAGGAGAGCAGGGAGACAAGATTGGGATGAAAGTCAGGTTTGGGCTGTGGTGACTGGGTAGAGGGAGATACTCATCATGGAAACAGGGAACACAGAAAGAAAAACAGAAGAGGTTAACTCCCCAGAAAGACTACTGGTGGAAACACTGATTTTACAAATCAGATAAATAATTTCAACAATGAAAAAAGCAAAATTTAAATAAACTTGAAAACCTCAAGTGAAAAAAACGAAGAAAAAAGTTAGAAATATGTTTGGTAGACAGCAGTGCAGGAGAAAACCTGGTGTTTAAACAGCAGCAAATGTCGTATTTTAAAATCAAAATTGGGATTTATTAATTTTTTAAAAATCACCTCATAATTTATCTTACACTTGCTCCTCATCAAAAGATTGAAAATATAAAATAATGCCAAATACATACCTTTTCTGCTTTTTTGTCAGAAATGTCTTGCTTCTCCAGCACGGCCATGCTCTCCTTCAGGTTCTTCACAATATCTGCTGGAGACTTGTGAGACTTCCCAAATGGGAACGGCATGGCGGCGGCGGCAACAGGCGCCTTGCTGCACTCTGCCTGCTGTAGCTGGGGACACAATACAAGGTATAAGTAAGAAGAAAGTGATGTCAATTAGAAGACATACTTTCTAAATCAGTAGGAACTGGGAAATCTACCAGTGTATGCAAGAAATGATAATACAGATAGAATTGTAGAACACTTCTACTTTTCAAAAACCTTTTTTATCACCTGCTCTTCCAACCACCCATTTGAGGAGGAACATGCAGGTGCTGACAATGTAGGGGCTATCTTTCACTATCTTGGCTAGTTCTGCCAAGCCAATGCTGAGTACTAAGTGGCAAAACCAGCTCAGGTCTGTTTTAATCCAAAATATTTTTAATAGATATCTCTATTTTATAGTTGAGAAACTGAGTCAAGGAGCCTCAAAGGGTAGGTAAAGAGCTTAGTCAAACAGAACTAGCAACAGGCCCACTATCTGGGTCTCTCTAGGGGCCTCTCTTCCAGTGTTCATGCTGTTCCTCCTAAGTAATCTGGTGGGCACACACTTCCACAGCCCACCCACCCTCCTTTTCCTCATCTTCAGTTAGTCACAGCATAAGAGTTGGAGAGAACCTTGAACAAATCTCCCATCAGACCCTCAAATCCTTTAAGTGCCAGTTTCAACATGTACTCTTTCTACCTAGATACAACTACCTCCTATGAAGGAACTCACTGGGGAACACCTTGCAGTTAATGAACTTCTAAAAGTTCTTAATTTTTGTGGGTTGCAGAAAACAACATTCTCACCAAATCAACCACAATATTACATTGGTGCAAAAGGAGACATCAGCCTGACCGGTGTGGCTCAATTGTTGAGCATCAACCTATAAACCAGAAGATCATGGCTCAATTCTTGGTCAGGGCACATGCCCCCGGTAGCAGGCTCGATCCCCGGTGGGGGTGTACAGGAGAGAGCCAATCAATTATTTTCTCATCGTTGATGTTTCCATCTCTCTCCCTCTCTCTGAAATCAATTTAAAAAATACATATTAAAAAAAAAAAAGACACATCAACTATTACAACAACTCACCTTGAAAAAACAAAGTTAACAAGACAAACAATGTAAGTAACTTGGGAAGATGTCAGAAGTGACTCAGTGGTTGAGTATCAATCTATGAACCAGGAGGTCATAGTTCAATTCCCAATCAAGGCACATGCCCAGGTTGCAGCCTCAATCCCAAGTAGGGGACGTGCAGGAGGGAGCTGATCAATGATTCTCTTTCATTACTGATGTTCCTATCTCTCTCTCCCTCACCTTTCCTCTCTAAAATCAATAAAAAAAAATATTTAAAAAAGTTATGATTTCTTTCACTAAATAAAGTAAGTTAAACTCATATGCATTAAACCTGGTATAAGATACCAAAAGATAACACTTTTGAGAAGAACCTTACGGATCACTTAGGTCAGTGGTTTGCAAACTGTGAGTTTCAAACTCCTATATTTAACTGCCCCTGACCCCTACCCCACCTCTGTCAAATTAGAGAGAGGCAAATCTCAGATAGCTCAACCCTACTTTGTACCCCCCCATATCAACATAAAATTTCTCTATTGCATAGCATTATAATACTCTTTTGAACTTTGTCTAAGACTTCATTTGAAAAAAGTATTTGAATGTTTTTCTCTAACATTTGAGATACAGTGACTTACATATCTATTTACAAATAAGCATTCAGTAGAGAAAAAGAATGCAAATAAATGCTAATGTTAAACTTATAATTAAATCATGGACAGGTATATTATTTTGTGACATATAGATGTGTTTGATCTGAGCACTCTCTATACCCAAATATCACCTATCTAGCTCACCTTTTGTCAGCTTGTAAATCCTTCATTGTTTAATTAAAACCACACTTCATTAACCAAAAGGAAATGTCCTCAAACATAGGTTCTCAAAATTCAAAGGTGCATAAATTTACTTCTGAATATCTTTTCTATGACAAGAAGTGTGGGTCAATTACAGGCAACTTACTCCCATAGGACTGTTATATTTTTCTTTTATTATCTGCCTACATGGAACACAAATCCTGGATAATTATTTTCCATCATGCTTTTAACTTTTTTTTTTTTTCTGGGTGGAGGGTGGGAATGAAACAGTATTTTGCAGGAAGTGTTATGGTGCTATGCAACAGAGATATTTTCAGCTTTGGCTCAATGATGGAAGAAGTGACCTTCCAGGGCAAAGGGTTTTTTTGTTTGTTTGTTTTTTAATATATTTTATTGATTTTTTACAGAGAGGAAGGGAGAGAGATAGAGTTAGAAACATCGATGAGAGAGAAACATCAATCAGCTGCCTTGTGCACGCCCCCTACTGGGGATGTGCCCGCAACCCAAGTACATGCCCTTGACCGGAATTGAACCTGGAACCTTTCAGTCCGCAGGCTGACGCTCTATCCACTGAGCCAAACCAGTTTCGGTAAGGGCAAAGCGGTTTTTAAAAAGTCCTACTATATACCAAATACTGTCCATAGTACAGAGTACAGCTGCGGAAGAGGGCACAGATAAGGAGAGGCACAACACATTACTCCTTGTAATTAGTATACCAGGCAGCCAAGAGTTTGCAGAACATATAAACTAATAAGACTGTATTTTGAGGAAATACAGGAGCAAAAAGTATCCGAAACAGGAAGTGGATCCTCAGCAGGATCCAGTCACAGTGGTAAAGCTATTCATGACATGCTCATATTCGCTCTTCTCCTCCTCTCCCTTTCATTCCCTCACGCTTCATATATTCCTTTATGATATATTATTTTTAAAATATAGTTAAAAATTTAAGTAAAAAATAAAAACTATACAAATAATTTTATTATAAAACTTATAAATAAGAATGATATAGTTCTTATTTTGTTTATTGATTGATTTGAGAGGAAGAGAGAAACATTGATTTGTTGTTGGTTGCCTCCTGCATATGCCCTGACCAGGGATTAAACCCACAACCCTGGAGCATTGGAAAGAAGCTCTGACCAACTGTGCCACCTGGCCAGGACTATATGGTTATTATTTTAAAGTATTAGTGTAATAAGTAAATCCTTTGCTTTCTTTCATTTAGGTCCTCAAATTCACCAATTCTTACACAACTCAACTGTCAAAGATTTTGCAGGGCAAAGACAAGGAAATAACACCCTTTATTAAAAGTTCTGCCTTAGAATCTGTTTCTTATGTCTAAGTTTGCTATGTATTAAGCTTAAATATTTTATACTAATGTATGCTACTAAGTGATCCAACTTTTAAAATAATTAATTGACAACATAGAAAAGTTCAAAATTAATGAATGGCTCTTATGTGAAGACCAAGTGGGCAGAACATTGCTAAAAGGGTAAGAAGAGTCATCCTTTACGAAATAAAGCTCTTATTAAACATGTTAGCTTAATATGCATAGAGATACTGAGTATTGATTGTTACTGAATTTATGAGTGTAATAAAGAAAACATAAGCAGCTTGAGGCAGATGTTATGAGTAATGTGGTGAAATCATGGATGTGGCATACAAGTATGCTTATTAAAGTTGCGGGAAAAGATACCAAAAACTATCAATCCAAAGAGGTGGATAGTGGAGAAGGAAAAGGGGGGGAAAATGGTATTTTTTTCTTAAAAGCCCTTTTTGTAACTATTTGCCTTCCTTCAATTATACACATGTATTATTATTTTTTACACATGTGTGATTTTGAGAAATCAATGAATTATCTAAAACAATCCATCCTTAATACATAAAAGGTATTATCTGTAACACAATTAAATGGAAAGCTAAATGAAAAAGTAAGGCTACCAATGAACTAATCGCATTAATCATGAAAACTGGATAGAGCCAGTAAACTGTTTTTCAAACTTTGATCATGATCTACAAGTAAGAAATGTATTTAATTACATACTTGTGCATGTGGATGCATGCAACAAAGCTAAAACTGACTTTTTTTCTATTGAATTCAATTTCATTTTTAGAAAATACATGATTGAACAGATTCATGAATCACTAACTGATTTTAGTGATTATAAAGAGGAGCAAAAAAGACTTGGAACCAAATACAAACTTAGTTTTAAAAAGAGTTGAGGTTCAGTGCTTCAACTCTTGCTTCATTCAGCCTCCTCATTTCAATCTTTACTCATAAGAACCAGAAGTTAATCCCTCTGTCGAGCACCAAATAACTATCCAACAATGCTCAAATAATAGCAAAGGCACCGCTAATGGACTCTTTAGCCCACACCGCTTTTTCCCAGAAGTAGAGAAGTGCCTTCAAAACAGCCTTGTCCACCATCAAGCAATACAGAAGCAGTACCATTCAAAGTGCTCCGGAACCTTGAAAGATGTGAAACACAAAGGCACATATCTGAATTTCTGAACCGAGAATTCCAAGAGTACAGAGATTGTCAAGCTAAAGGTAGCAATGGTTAAAAACAAGGGCTATGATGGCTAAAAGACACCTTTCACCATAACAATCTGCCTGCCTTTCTCATTTCCCCCTTGCTTCTTTTATCATCAGCAGTATTTAATTAGAAGTATTAGGGGAATTTTAGGAACTGAAAATAGCAAGAACCCATTGATTAATGCTCTTCAGTAACTTTTCATTGCCTTTATAATAAAATCCAAATTCCTTGCCAGGGCCCTCTAGGCTTTGCCCATCTTCAACTCACAGCACAGCCCTCTGGCCTTTATTACAAAAGTCTACCATACTGAGATCCTTCTGTTCCCTGAATATGCCTATTACTTGTAAGCCTGAGCACCACATTTGCAAATATGGTAAGACCTTAATTTTTAAATCTTGATGGTGAGAATATAGGCTTTTATTGCTAATCAACTTCTCTGTATGTTCAATTTTTTCCCCTTAATAGTGTTTTAAAACTGCCTAAACTGTGTTTTGAACATAACTGGAGTTCATTTAGAAAATAGACAAAAATAAATATTATAATTGAAAAAAGTTCCCCGTCCTGCTAAAAAAAATTAGTTCATAATAAATCTCAACAGGACTCCTTGGGCTGAGCCAAAATTATTAATACTACTGGGAGAAAGCTAGGCGCTGTTAGGATTCTAAAGAGGACTTGGAAACCACATCTCTCGAACTGGAGGAAAGCATGCTCCTGATGGCAATCAGTGATGTACACTTGAATCCCAAAACAGAAAAGGAGCCTTGGAGGGCAAATTTAACTTGAAAATTTGGGGGGTGAGTGGGGAGGGCAGGGGGGTGGAGAATAATTTAACATTCTACTTTTATATTAAAATAGACATTTATGGAATTTATTAAGTCTGCATGGAAGGGGTTTGCATGTCTATTTAGCACTGCACACCTCTTAGCTTTCATGCATTGCTCTCCTCTAACTGTATTCCTGTCTCTTCCAATGCTCTTTCTTTCTGCATTTAATTCAGTGACTCATCTTTATGTCCTTCAAGCTTCCACCCTTGGCTGTCTTTTTACCCTATATTCTGAATAATAATCTCATCTACCCATGGTTTCAGCAACCTGAAATCTATTTCATGCCCCAACCAATCAGCCTACATTACCAGCTGCTACTCCTTATTCTGGTAGATGTCTTCCAGAGAACTCAAACCTCGTCCCCAAACTCTGCTTCCTTTTCCTGTTCCCCTTCAAAGGGAACAGATAGATACATTATCCACCCAATCACAAAATTTGGTCATCATACTAGACTCTCCACATATTAACTCTTCCATATATAATCAGTTCACGATTTTAGTTAATTCTATTGTCTAAATCTCTCTAACCCTACATATACCAAGTGTGTAGACCTTCACTATTCTCCACATTGGGCAGGGGTTGTTGTCAATGGGGCCAATATCATCTGTAGAGGATGTTTGAAAAATTTACTTGTCAATGACTGTCACATTCACTAACCACTAAAATAATTGTGTGTGTGTGTGTGTGTGTGTGTGTGTGTGTGTGTATTTAGAAAGCAGCATTGCTTTTTGTTCACATAAGCATAGCCTTCTGCTAACTATAGCCTTGCAGGGAAAGGGGTTGGGTTAGGGGTTAGAATAATAAAAGGCTATCTACTCCTTCATCTGCGCTCATAACTGAGAATTATACTTCTAGCTTTTAAAAAATGGTTATGTTGGTTAGTATGCAAAATTCAAACATTAAAGGACCAAACAAGTAGAAAGTGAAAATCACCTGCAAAGCCTTTGGGAGACAACTGATACTAACAGTTGGGAATGTATTCTCCTTTTTATTACTTATGCTCTATATTTGCGGTCTTTTGTATTAGAAGTCTACTCCTTTCTCCAAAACTGATGAAGACCAGATGATACTAGAAATGGTCACTTCCATTTTAGAAAACACAACAGTCGAAGTCACTGCTCTGTTACATTAATACTCCTAAAAGTACAAGCAGCTCCACCCCATGAAAGTGCTAAACATTCAAAAACCCACTGAAAAATCAAAGCCTAACACCATTAGAGTTAGGACTGTTAGGCACTGCTGTTAGGCAATCTGATTGCTTTTGGCCTGTGCAACATACGCCTAACTCTAACTCTATTCACCTATATATTGACAAATACTGAAAAGTAGTCAGAACATTCATTCAGATACTAACTGTGCCCTCATTATATGACACAAACTCAAGAATTACATCAATAGTACCCGCTCTAAAGAGGACAACTTTCTGGTGTGTGTGGAGTGGGCATAAGTTTTTAGAAACAATAATGAAAAATTGCTAAATGAGAACACATTCCTAGACAGTTGAGTTCATAGGCCTCGACATTAATATATGTTAAATCTAACTCATGAACTTGGTGGTCAAATGCAAAACTGCAAACAAACAAAACCCCACATCTATAATAATAAAAGCGTAATATGCTAATTAGTCCAGACAACCTTCTGGACGAATTCCGGGCTGTGAGGGAAGCTCGGGTCCCAGGTACCAGAGGGAAGCCGGTGCTGGCAGCTGTGGGAAGGAAGACCCACTCTTGCATGAATTTTGTGCACCAGGCCTCTAGTCTATAACTAAAAAAGCATAATACGCAAATTGACAGGATGGTGGAATGACGGGTGGCTATGACGCACACTGACCACCAGGCAGCAGACGCTCAACACAGGAGCTGCTCCCAGCCCACAGGCCCCGATTGCCTGCCAGCCAACCTCTCAGTCCCTCCCTGCAGCCGGTAGGCTCCTATTGCTTGATGGGAACAGGGAACCGGGGGTGGGTGGCGGTGGACGTGGGTAGCGGGGGAATGGGGCCGGCTGCCGGCAGCCAGGGAAGATCGACCCTGATCGCAGGCCAGGCCTAGGGACCCTCGTGCAATTCGTGCACTGGGCCTCTAGTACAATAATAAGATTGTTGCATACAAGAACTATTAAGGTACTTAATTAAGCAGTCACAGAAAGTGTGTAATTTCAATAAATGCTGAGTATCTACAACATGCCAGATATTGTGGTTAGGTGCATTAGACCCATGGTTGGCAAACTGCGGCTCTTTGGCCCCTTGAGTGTGGCTCTTCCACAAAACACCACAGTCTGGGCGAGTCTATTTTGAAGAAGTGGCGTTAGAAGAAGTTTAAGTTTAAAAAATTTGGCTCTCAAAAGAAATTTCAATCGTTGTACTGTTGATATTTGGCTCTGTTGACTAGTTTGCCGACCACTGCACTAGACTATCCATATAAAATGGATGATCTTATCCTAACTTTTTAAAAATTTTGGCATCTGAAAATTTTGATTCAGCTTTTGAATGGAGAGAAACATCGATGTGAGAGAGAAATACTGAACAGCTGCCCTGACATACTTGCCCCGACAGGGGATTGAACCCACAACCTAGATGTGTGCTCTGACCAGAATTGAAAACGCCACCTTTTTGGTGTACAGGATAACACTCCAACCAACTGAGCCACCTGGCCAAGGCAGGATACATGATCTTCTTAAAAGCAAATAGATGCAATAACTTAGCTCCATTAAATAAACCATGAATAGCTTTAAGAAGCAGCTCAATCTTTGGCTAATTACCAAAGCTACCAAATACATAGTTCACCAACTATGTCAAAAACAAAACTAAGTGTTCAAGAGCATTTAAAACTTTGGAATGTGTTTTGCAATTAGTATATCTTGACCAGACTTTCTGAGGCCAATGATGTTCAACAATGGATACTATGCAGGAATCACAGTGACACTCTTTTACAGCTTAGATGGTAGAAGTATTTAAAAGAATGTAAGATCTAGACACAAAGTTTTGGTTCAATCCCTGGGATTCTGTTTCAAAAGGAATCTGCAATATTAACAAGCACCTCCAGCAATTCCCCTGCAATGGGTACTTCTAATTACTGCCTTAAGCCAACCTGCACTGAGTCACAGGTTGAGGACCGCTGCTGTAGAGCCTAAGACCATTGGAAAACACAGATATTTACATTACGATTCATAACATTAGCAAAATTACAGTTATGAAGTAGCAACGAAAATAATTTTATGGTTGGGGGGTCACCACAACATGAGGAACTGTATTAAAGGGTAGCGGCATTAAAAAAGTTGAGAACCAATGATTTAAAGCTTTATTAATTTATAGCTTCTTGTTTAAAAACAAAGTGTTGAGAAGAAATCTTTAGTGATTCATACAAAAACAGAGTTGATGGAAGACAAGTCATAATCTAATTGTTTTTGTCTAGGGTAAGAGCGAATGTTACTGATGAAATAAACCCTGAAAAGAAAAAGAAATCACTTTATCATGAATTTGTGAACTTTCTACAGTTACCAAATAATTAAGCTATTGGGTGAAGGCAGAATATATTCTTTATATGTGGTAACTATACTTAAATACATGTTAAATAAGTATGATGTCAAACATTTGATACATTTTTTCATAATTTTATGTCTATGACTTGAGAATATTTTAAAAAATGAACTTATAGACATGTCTTTTAGGAATGAATTCCACTGGTAATGTGACAGAATTCCCATTCCGGGACTTTATCCCAGTCCAAGCCAAGCCAGAGGTAAATACTAGGTCTAGAAGTTGACAGAACACACCATCAATCCTGGGCAGCAATTTTAGTGAGCATCAGGTAGGAATATTTTTTGGTAGACCTGTATCATTATGTCCTAAGCACGGAGGCATCCATGACAGGAGTAAATGGAAAGTGAGAGATGTGATGTAGAAGGAACTTTTGGATAGTTTAATCAAACGTGTTAATATATAAATTACCAGCACCACACTAGCCTGTGAGCTGTCTAGGAGCAAGAGCCATATATTCATATTCAATCTGTACTACACTTAGCATAGTTGGCAACAAACTCCCTATAAAATTTATCCAGTTGTGGTCTTGTTATAGATTTAAAAAATGAACCTTGGGGGAGTTGACTCAATCACAGACCCCTTCATTTATCCTCCAAGCATTCCAGATTGTCACCATCCCTCTTTTAAGAGTGTGGTGTTTCAAATTGGTCCCTATACTCTATATGTGATCTGACCAGCCAAGACTACCTATCCCTATATTTCATAAATGCAGTCATAAACTCCATTAATAGTTGTGATAATCACACTACGTGGCTGCTTTCTATTGAACAATTTAACTGACCTAAATCTTCTCTATTAATGAACCACATCTTCACCCATTGTTTACTATTGCATCAGGGAATCATTTGCATCAGGACTGAACAATTATTTCTATTACTAGAGGCCTGGTGCATGGATTCATGCATGGGAGGAGGGGGGGAGTGAGTTCCTCAGCCTGGTCTGCGCCCTCTCACGATCCGGGACCCCTCGGGGGATGTAGCAGTGTGTCAAGTGGCAGGTAGACAGGGAGGAGCAGGCGCCATGCAGCTTGCACTCATCCTGGCCCGTTGCGCCTGCCACCGCAGCTGCACTTGCCAGCCGTGAGCCCAGCTTCTGGCTGAATGGCGCTCCCCCTGTGGAAGTGCACTGACCACCAGGGGGCAGCTCCTGCATTGAGCATCTTCCCCCTGGTGGTCAGTGCACATCATAGTGACTGGTTAACCGGTCATTCCTAACCGTCACTTAGGCTTTTATATATATAGAAATTGCTTCTGGTTGAGATTCAGTATACAGTATGACATTAAAATTTTTTTTGGATCTTGACTCTGTTGTCCAGTGTGCCATTAGCGTTCCTTACCAGATTCCTGTCAAATACAAATCTGATCAGCAAGTCACGTAGGTTTTCCTTTACTCTCTGTTAAAAGCACAAATACAGAAACTTTCCAGTGAAAGCCTGTCATGAATCTCTATAGTGTGTACAGTCATTTAAACAACTACAGGGCCACCAAGCCACTAACTGCATTACTGCTAGCAGTGATGGCTTACAGATTTCTGACTTCATGACACACATGTATTTATATATAAAAAATAAGTACCATCCCCTACAAACAGCACTTATCCTTACTATGTAAAATTACACTGATATTCTCTATTCTCTATGCCATTCTATCCAAGTACCCTGCTCCCTTTCCTCCCTTTAAAAATGCTAGTCATAGCCCACTTGGCTGATGGTTTTTTTTGTTGTTTGTTTTTTTAATCTTCATCTAAGGATATGTTTCTACTGATTTTAGAGAGAGAGGGAGAGGGAGAAAGAAACATTGATGTGAGAGACAAACATCAATCGGTTGCCTTCCACTTCCCAACTGGGGATCAAACCTACAACCTGGGTATATGCCCGGACCAGGAATTGAGCTCAAGACCCTTCAGTGCATGGGATAACGCACAATCAACTGAGCAACACTGGCCAGGACTACGCCGATTTCACAACCAACTGATAGGATGGAACCTGTAGTCTGTAAAACAGATTTAAAATTAATTTGAGTAGCTTTTATTAATGACAACTATCGTATACAAAAGGCTGAACTTCTCAAATTATCACAAGGCAAAAAAGATTTTAGCATGTAGTTTAAGACTTGAAATCATAGTTACATATTACAAAGCAGTATTTAGAAACATCTGTAATACATAACTAATTAACTGGTTTCCATGAGTATTTTAAAGGTCTTTTATCAATATGGATCTGCCATCCTTAGTTTTATCTTCACTGATTCACTCACAGATATTCTAAGGAATTAAGAGTACATTATCATAATTTTAAAATTAGTTTCAAAACACGAACTCCAACTATTTCTTTACAAATTAGCACTGTATTTTAACAATATGAAAGTTAATCAATGTCCACATTTTAAAATGTGAAACTGTCAATCTTCATGGATGAAATTATAAGTCCATTTTTCTTTGTTATATTTACTACTCACTTTGCCACAGGTTGTATAAACATAGCCCTTATGATCATTGGTAAACATCATGGCCTCACCAGCATTTTGGTAAATAAGAAAAGCAAATAGCCAATTCTGCTCTTTAAAAAAGATAACTCCTTAAAAAAAAGGCATAGTTCAAACTTGAACTGCAAACAAATGAAAAATTTGAAACAAAGTCAAAATACAAAAAGAAAAAGCTTTTAGAAAATATTTTGTTTGTCAAGCAAGACAGATTAAAAAAGAAATTGTTGTGGTTCTAAAGTTACACCTGAGAAGGATGAAATAATTTTTATTTTTTCCTTTTAGTCATTTTGATGAAAATACAGTATTCTGAAAAAACAACAACAAAAACACACACAAAAAAACAAAACAATTTGCTTTTTAAAATTTACAACCTTAAAACTTATTTCTAGAGGATCAGATGTAAACCTGGAAAATCACTCTCCTTCAAGGTCCCAGTTGCTATTTCTGTTCTGGCCCAATGCCCATAAAAGCACCAACACGCCGCAAAACCAGCCTTAGCTAAAGCACCATAGTTGGAGATTTGAAGGTTTGTTTTCTTTTTAAAATGCTCAAAGGCCACCTTGTGGCGATATTTATTGTAAATAGACTTTTTCCAACAGAAGTATATTTAGAGTCACAGAATAAACAATGACATGGCCCTGTAGAGATCACGTGGAACATTTTACCTAGGGATGATTTCTCTGAGACTTCTAAACAGTCAATATATCCTTTTCACCCCTCCATGTCAACATACTAACTAGTATATGGAGTCTTGACTTGGGTTGAGAAAAATTCAAGATGAAATAATAAGGCTATAAAACATTTCATTTTAGAGGAAGTAACTGAAATTCAGGTGTCAAATGACTGGCATGAACAAATATAAAAGCTCTTGCTTGAACTTTTGGAGAAAAGTTCCCAGTGCCATAGCCAAACTTAGCTTGCGGACCAAAGGATGTGGTCATGCCTCATCTTATGGCACACATAACTAGGAGTTGTTCCAGGACTTAGAATACAGCTATGAGATGAGGCATACACACAGGAAGACTGAAATCTATATAAGACTGCCCTCTCTGGCCAGTGGTTAGAGCATCAGCCGGCATATCGAACAGTAGTGTGTTTGATTCCTGGTGAAGGGAACGTACCTGGGTTGTGGGTTCATTCCCTGCACCCTTTTGGGGTGTGTGTGGGAGGCAATCAGTTGATGTGTCTCTCTCACATCGATGCTTCTCTCTTTCTCCTCATCCCAAACTTTCTCTTCCTCCCTTCCACTCTCTCTGAAAAAGCAATGGGAAAAATATCCTCAGGTGAGAATGAACCAGAGAGAGAGAGAGAGAGAGAGAGAGACAAAAGATTAATACATGCCACCTGACTATATGAAAAGAACCCATAAAATAACCTGGGTAGCAAATTCAGAGGATACACTGGACATTCTGTACTGAAGGTCTCAAACTTTAACAGAGGAGATGCTTCCTTAACTATGTTTTGTACAAAAAGTAAATTTGGATAAGAGTAAGAAAATGTATTACAATTAATGAGAGAGCTTTATGTAACAATCTAAACAATCACAAGGAAACAAAAATTATTTTGTTACTTCATGAAGCTCTGGTGGGTAATAAAGTATTGAGCGAAAAGGAAAGCAGAAGGTGGTGAAAAACTCACCATAAACCCAAGTTCTGTTTACAGAATAACCACATGCCTTCATTTATTGCTCAAAGTACATTCCACAACTTTATGGAGTGGTACTTTCCAGGTGAGTGTTGACATCACAACATGGTCACTAGGGAAAACTTGCTTTTTTATCTGAAATGCACAGCAAACACATCTTATATCCAAGGGAGCATAAAAAGTTAAGTTTTAGATATAGGCCCTTAAACATTCAGAAGAGCAACAATAGATACATTCACTTACATTAAAAAGTTATTTCCTTGTACAAAAATTTTGAACACGACATTTGATTTTTTCCTTTACTATTTCAGCAGAATGCTACTAACTCAAGTGAATGTGGTGACTAAACCAAGTATTTATGAAAGTGTTCTGAAATCTGCAAAAAAGCATACACATAGACATTAATGCTGTTTTTTTATCTACTCATCTGCTGAGGGCACTTGGGCTGTTTCCAAATCTTAGCTAGGGTTGCATATATTCTGACTGGTGTTTCAGTTTTCTTAGGATATACTAGAGGCCCAATGCACAAAATTCATGTAAGATTAGGCCTTCACAGCTGCGGCTGCCTGGATCCCTCTGTGGCAGCTGCCTCGATCCCGTGGCTGCAGCCCTGGCTTCCTCCCGGAAGGACACCCGGTCTAATTAGCATATTACACTTTTATTATTATAGATTATTATAGATTCCTAGAAGTAGGATCACTGGGTCAAATGGGAATTCCATTTTTAATTTTTTGAGGAAACTCCATACTGTTCTCCAGAGTGGCTGCACCAATCTGCATCCCCACCAGCAGTGCAATAGGGTCCTCTTTTCTCCACATCCTCCCCAACACTTGTTCGTTGATGATAGCTATTCTGATAGGTGTGAGGTGATATACCACATTGTTGTTTTAATTTGCATCTCTCGGATAATCAGTGACTTTGAGCACCTGTTCATGTTTCTTGGCCTTCTGTATGTCCACTTTGGAGAAGTGTCTATTCAGGTCATTTGCATATTTTTAAATTGGATTATCCCTCTTCCTTTTGTTAAGTTGTATGAGTTTCTTATATATTTTGGAAATTAACTGTTTATCGAATGTATCATTGGCAAATATATTCTCCCACGCAGTGGGCTCTCTTTTCACTTTGTTGATGATTTCTTTTGCTGTGCAGAAGCTTTTTATTTTGATGTAGTCACATTTGTTTATTTTCTTATTTTTCTTTGCCCTAGGAGATGTACCAGTAAACATATTGCTATGAGAGATGTCTGAGATTTTTCTGCCTCTGGTTTCTTCTAAGATTTTTATGGTTTCACAACTTGCATTTAGGTCTTTTATCCATTTTGAGTTTATTCTTGTGTATGGTGTAGGTTGGTGTTCTAGTTTTTTTTGCATGTACCTGTCCAGTTTCAACAACACCATTTGTTGAAGAGACTGTCTTTACTCCACTGTATGCTCGTGTCTCCTTGTTAAAAATTGAGTGTAATGGTTTGGGTTGATTTCTGGGGTCTCTGTTCTGTTCCACTGATCTATATGTCTGTTCTTGTGCCAGGACCAGGCTGTTTTGATTATGGTGGCTTTGTAATATAACTTCATATCTGGTATTGTGATTCTTCCAACTTTGTTCTTTCTGAAGATTACGGCAGTTATTTGGGGTCTTTTTTGATTCCATGTAAATTTTTGGAGTGTTTGTTCTAGATCTGTGAAATTACTATGCGGCAGTAAAAAGAAGGAACTCTTATCATTTGCAACAGCACAGATGGACCTGGAGATTATTATGCTGAGCGAAATAAGCCAGTCCTAGAAAGATAAGTATCACATGATCTCACTCATATATGGAATCTAATGAACAAAATAAATTGATGAATAAAACAGATTCAGAGACACAGAACCATGAACAGACTGATGAATTTCAGAGGGAAGGTGGAGTTGGGGAAAGGAGAGATTAACCAGGGAATTTATATGCATATATGCATAGCCCATTGACACAGACAATACTGTGGGCAAAGGCTTGGGGGGGGGCGGGTAATAGGGAGAAGGGGGTCAATGGGGAAAAGAACAACAAAAAACAAAGCAGACAGCTGTAATACATTCAACAATAAAGACAAATTAAAACACACACACACAAATCAAAAACAAAACACAAATAGACATTACCATTTCTGTGCAGGCCTCAAAAATCTACCTTCTTGGTTTTTAACTTGATCTCCCAAATGTTGAGGTTATTGATAACCATATTATCATCCTGTCAAAATCTTAGTTCAAACAATAAATTAATGCTAATTAAAATTCTGTTTTCTATAGGTGTTCTTAGGGATAGTGGAGTGCATAGATTGAGCTTGTTCCTTAAAAGCAGGAGATTGGTGATCCAGGCTTTGAAATTTTCTCAAACTAAAATGAAATTAGCCATGAATCGCACGGCGGTTTTTAAACCTTCCTTTAAGGTCCAGAACAGGTGAGCATCCATCTTCGATCCAGCCCATGTATCAGTTTTTAATTTATTTTTTATTTGGGCTTCTATGTCAGAAATTTAAAAACTATACTTTGATATAATACACTGTCCATTAAATATGTCTGCAGGTTAAACACAGTATTATTTTCTGAGGAAAACACTGACCTAGCCTTCAAGTCAATTTATACAACTAGATTTAAAATGAAGTCCTAGTCCTACCTGGTTTGGCTCAGTGATGAGAGCATCAACCCTCGGACTGAAGGGTTATGGGTTTGATTCCAGTCAAGGGCACATATCTTGGTTGTAGGCTGGATCCCTGGCTCTGGTCCGGATGGGTGCGGGAGGCAACCAATCGGTGTGTCTCTCTCACATTGATGTTTCTGTCTCTCCACGCTCTTTCCACTCTCTTTAAAAAGCAATGGAAAAAATATCCTCAGGTGAAGATTAACAACAAAAAAATGAAGTCCTGGTTAAGCTCTTCAATTTTCAAAGGCAAATGTTATAGTGCTACCCACCAGCTCAGCTAATTGTTAAAGTAGAGTGGTTAATTGAACTTCTCTGGTATCAATTTTAATAAAAAGTTCAGTGATATAAGTATAGAGCATCAGAAAAGTAATGACTTAATTGCACTCCAGCCTTGTATTATTATTATTATTATATTTAAAGAGAGAAGGCAGAGGGCCAGAGAGATGGAAACATCGAGAGGAACATCATCGATTGGCTGCCTCCTGCATGCCTGCCCCCACTGGGGATTGAGCCCACAGCCTGGGCATGTGCCCTGACGGTTCCTGGGTTGTTCCTGGGTGGATGTTCAATCGCTGAGCCGTATCAGCTGGGCTATTTGTCTTGTACTAAGTAAGATACCTTAACTTTTACACTCTACAGAGAAATGAAGAGACAAGTGTACTAAGGACCAGAGCCTGCATTACAAAGGATCCAGAGCAGGGGTCCTCAAACTTTTTAAACAAGGGGGCCAGTTCACTGTCCCTCAGACCGTTGGAGGGCCGGACTATAGTTAAAAAAAACAACTATGAACAAATTTCTATGCGCACTGCGGGCCCGGGACGAGTCGGCTGCTAAGCAGGACAGGCAGCGGCACGCGGCGGGCCGGATAAATGTCCTCGGCGGGCCGCATGTGGCCCGTGGGCCGTAGTTTGAGGACCCTTGATCCAAAAGGTTCCAATTCCTGGAAAAATTATGCTACTCTTAAGTGGCTGGTTTTTTTGTTGTTGTTTTTTTAAATATACTTTATTGATTTTTTACAGAGAGGAAAGGAGAGGGATAGAGAGCTAGAAACATCGATCAGCTGCCTCCTGCACACCCCCTACTGGGGATGTGCCCGCAACCCAGGTACATGCCCTTGACCAGAATTGAACCTGGGACCTTTCAGTCCGCAGGCTGACGCTCTATCCACTGAGCCAAACCAGATTTGGCTGTTTTATTTTTTAACTCATCACAGTTTTGGAATTGATCTTGCTGTCTTCTTTGTTCTGGCTAGTCAAATCTGGTGTATCATCTCCCTAAACAGTCCTTTCTGAGTTACATGGCATCCAATAACAACTATTCAAAAATTAGAACTTCCCAGCTTCTCTTTCTTCAACATTTCCTGAGAAGCTACATATAAGAGGAGGAAGAGTGAATTCAGGTGAAAATAAGGTGTTTACATTTAGAATCTCTCCTCTGCATTTCTTTTATTTGGCCACTATCAGAATTGACTGCCCACTTATCTAGTGTTTTAGCCTTCAATTTGTTTGAAAAACAGGATGCTTTATGGGTTAAGAGCATAACCTCTCATCAGACCCATGTTTGAATTCCAGTTCTGCTGTTTAGTTCAGGTATGTGCCAAAACCCTTGGGTAAAACATTTACCTTCTGTGTCTCAATTATTTATAAAATGATACCAATAGTGTTAAAATTTTAACTTGCATAATATGCCCATGGTGGCATTTAAGAAAAAAATAAATAAATAAAACACCACACACAACAGTTATTAGTTTGTGTGAGCTGTTACTATTCTGAGGTAAATATGAATCCTTTGTCTATCATCATGTAAAATTTTTCATAGATTTATTTTAGTTTTTTTCCTTTCAGTCACTTGCTTCCTTATCCAAAGGTCAGAAAAATATTCATATAAATTTCTTATTTCTACTTCATATTTTTTAAAACTCATTCTTGCAACTGATTTCTTTACATAAAGGGTAGCTTAATTATAAAAACTGATTTTCCCACAGAATAAATTGTCTATCATGTCTGGCTAAATAATCCTTCCTCCTTCCAAAGAAGGCATACAGATGGTGAAAAGGCACATGAAAAGATGCCAAACATCACTAATTATTAGAGAAATAAATACACATCAAAACCACAATGAGAATGGCTATCAAGTCCTGGAGAAGATGTGGAGAAAAGGGTACCATCGTACACTGTTGATGGGAAAGTACATTAGTGCAGCCACTATGGCAAACAGAGATTTCTCAAAAATTATGACCCAGCTATTCTACTTCTGGGTATTTATCCAAAGAATACAAAATCACTAATTCAAAAAGATAACTGCACACCTATGTTCACTGCAGCATTATTCACAACAGCCAAGACATGAAAACAACCTAAATGTCCACTTACAGATAAATAAAGGATATGTGTTATACTAGAGACCCAGTGTATCAAATTCATGAACGGGTAGGGTCCCTAGGCCTAGGTGGTGATCAGGTCCAATTGGGACCTTCTGGCATTCCCCTTCCCCATTGCTGGCCAGGGCCCCCCTTCCCTGACTTCCTTCGTTCTGCGCCACCCTCTGGTGGTCAGCACATATCATAGCAAGCAATAGAACTCCCAGTCGAATTCCCACGTACAACAGAATCTACTCAGTGATAGAGAAGATGAAATCCTGCCATTTGAAACAGCATGCATAGACCTTGAGGTTGTTAGAATTAGAAAAAACAAACAACAAAACAAAAAACAAACTCTTAGAGGTAGACAACAGAGGAGCAGAGGGTGAAAGGGATAAATATACACAGATGTTCAATTATAATGCACATCCACTTAAACTGACTAAACTAAATAAGAGGCCCGGTGCACAAATTCGTGCATAGTGGAGTCTGGCCGGCCCTGTCCCCAATCGGGGTGGGGAGGCCCCATGGGGGCAGGCCCCGCCCCCGATCGGGATGGAGGGTTGATCCAGGGCAGGGCCATCGAGGGGAGGGGCTGCGAGTGGTTGGCCGGCCAGCCCCACTCCCTGGTTGAACTACAGGTCGAGGGGACAATTTGCATATTAGCCTTTTATTATATATGATGTTACTTCAATTAAAAAACAAATCCTTTCTCCTTCCCCACTGATGTGTGATTTCGCTCATGTAGTAGGTGCATATATACCATTTAGTGAGCTCCCTAGTGACTTTTAAAAAAATTGGACTATACTTTCTGGCCAATAATTTAACTTGGGAAATTTTCTTGCCTAGCTTCATATTCAAGAATATGGTAACCCTCTATTCTTAAGTCTTTCTTCAATTATGTTTACAATTTTCTTCATAGAGATCTCAAACATTTCATATAGATGCCTCCACCTGAGGCATTTCACATTTTGTCCCTTTAATGATATTTTTCTCCCAACATTTTTATAATTGGGTATTCTAGCAAGAAAAATGCTACCAAATTTAAAATATCTTCATGTGGTATACAGCTATTTTACTGAACTCTTATTTTTTAGTTTTTCAATTGATTTTATTGTTTTTGCAAATACTGCTATTTTCCACTATTTTTTCCCTAATATTCTTGCACTGCCCAGGGTAATACCCGAAGTGTTATTGGGCATTCTTATTTCATTTTCTGATTCCAAGGGGAATTCTGTCAGTTTTCCCATTAGTAGGTTGTTTGCCGTTCGTTTAAGGCAGATACTCTTTTATCTTCTACAACTTTTATAGAGTTCAGAATTGAGAAGAACTGCTGAATTAACATCATTATCTTGGTACATATTGGGATGAAGTAGCATGAAACTTCAATATACAGTAGAGTGATGCCGTACAATTAAGGGTTCACAGCCAAGGCTCTGTGACTTACCATCAGTTTAACCTTGGGCAGATTATTTAACTTTTTGGCCTGTCTTCATCTGTAAAATGAGGGTAATAACAACCTCTTTCTTAGGGTTGTTGTGAGAATTAACAGAGATAATATATTAGAGCCGTGGTTGGCAAACTGCGGCTCGCGAGCCACATGCGGCTCTTTGGCCCCTTGAGGGTGGCTCTTCCACAAAATACCAGGGCTTAGGCGAGTCTATTTTGAAGAAGTGGCTTTAGAAGAAGTTTAAGTGTAAAAAATTTGACTCTCAAAAGAAATTTCAATCGTTGTACTGTTGATATTTGGCTCTGTTGACTAATGAGTTTGCCGACAACTGTACTAGAGCAATTCCTGGCACACAGTAAATACCAAGTGCTGCATGTTATTTGTTCTCTTTAAAGAATTTCCGATTTAAACTTGCTGGTGTTTAACTTTGGATTTTCATGGCTATTTCTACACGTGAAATTGGAACAGAGTTTTCGTCCTTTGTAATGTTTATCAGGTTGCTTTTCTTATATTTTATTAGGTTTTTAAGAGTTTATGGTAGTTTTATAACATGAATTTGGTATCTTTTTTTTCTACGCTCTAGAATAAATCAGATGGTTTATTGATACTCCCCCCCAAAAATATATTAAAAAAGAACTAATTTCTTTATAATCTAGGTCTGGAGTACCCCTTTCTTTTTTGGTTGGAAGGCCATGACCTTTAATATACACTTAATATATTCAATGACTGACAATCTACTCAAGTGCTCAACTTAAGACAATTTTGAAAAGCAAACAGTTCTCCACTTGCATCTTTCTTTTTAAGATTTTTTTTTAATTGATTTTTTAGAGAGAGAGGGTAAAGGAGGGGAGGGGAATATTAATCTGTTGTTCCACTTACTTATGTACTCTCTGGCTGATTCTTGTATGTGTCCTGAATGGGATCGAACCAGCATCCTTGCCATGTCGAATGACACTCTAACCAACTGAGCTACCCAACCAGGGCCTATATCCTTAGATCTTTCAAAGTTGTCCACAACATACACATTTTAGACCCAGTGTCTTTTCTGGTCACTCCCTCCTAGATGTACTCCTATGACTTGTTTCTCCTCCATTTTTCTTACTTCTTCCTCCTCCCAATAATAAAAGCCTCCGTAAAAGATAGTTTTGCCCTTTCCAAACACCTATGGCAATAATTTAATTTGGGAAAATTTCCAAGTTACGTGTATATAATATCCTATACTAAGCACACTCATTCCTCTGTTTTCCTTTTACTACATTTAATTTTTAAAATGGGGAAACTTTCGAGGAGCATTTGAGATCTTGCTCCCCAGCCTATGTTGTCAGTTTGGCTCAAATAAACTCATGCAAATTAAAAAAAGGGGGAAGAAGGGCTTTCATAAGATAAAAAAGAAAAAGCTAACATTCTCCACCTTCACCTCTCTTCTGTAAGTTTTTAGCTTCTGTGAGGAAGGAATGCACTCTCCTATTGTCTAACCTTCTTCCCATTAACTCACTATAGGTCTTCAGGAACAAGAGCAAGACTAGCTCTTGGGTTATAATCAATCTTAAAGAACAAGGATGCATGATTTTTTAACATATAAAACTAGGAAGTACTTACTTTGCCATGTGCACATATAGGAAAATGTTACCAGTTCTAGTTCCTTCTTGCCTATTTGAGAAGACAAGGCATAGGAATGTGGGTCAGTGTTTGCGACTAATGTTGCCATATATAGCTTAGGAAAAGTCTCTTGCATAGCTATATTCTAATACAATGAATGTAAGTAAAATTACCTTATAAAAATATCAAAATGACTTTTAAAATCCTAGATATTTCAACTTAAATGATACAATTTAACATTTTTCAGATCTTAAATATGAAACTATGAATCCTTGCAGATATCCATATCCTGTCTACACCCTTATCCAAGACATTTAACAAAAACCTACGAGGAAAGGAAATAGTAATGGATGGTAGCTTCCAAAAACCAAAACTTTTTTAAGGGCTTCCTTCTGGGATTTGTCCAGTAATCAACATCAGGTCTAGTCTCTATTGTTTATAGTTCTCACCCTTCCCCTTTTTTTGAAAAACAGTATATTAGCTTATTTTATCTTCCTGCACAGCTCCCTCTCTTCACATCTCCTCAAAGACCAATGACAGTAACTCAGTTCTCTGAGAGTTTTGTGTCCTAGATATCATACATCCTGACCAGAAGACTGGACCTCGTCTGTTTCTATAACAGAAATTTCCTATGTTCCAGGATGATTCTATATTCTAGTACCATGTGGGAGAGGCAACAGAGTATGGTGGGTTATAAGTATACACCAAGGTTTCAAACCTCAGGCCCCTTCCTAGGTGTATGACTTCAGACCAATGATTTAGCTTATTTTTTTCCATTTACTCACTTGAAAATATGGGGATGAAAACAGGGTTACTATAGGATTAAATGAGGTAAATATATAGGAAGGTCTTAAACTTTATACCAGCAGGTAACCTATATGTGCTATGTTAGCAACTCCAAAGGTGAGCAAAAGTAGGTTAATAATAACAATACTACAATAATCCTATGTAATAAAAGTCAAATATGCAAATTGTCCCCTCAATGCGAGTTTGACAGGGAGTTCAACTGGGGGGTAGGGCCGGCAGGCCAACTGCCCACGCCCCTCCCCCCTGCCCTCACCCGTGCACTGGGCCTCTAGTCCTATATAATAAAAGGCTAATATGCAAATAGACCGAACGGTGGATAGACCAAACAGGAGAACAACTGAACAACTGGTTGCTATGATGTGCGCTGCAAGCGGGCGTGAGTGGAACATGGCGGGCGTCGGCCACGGTGGGATGGTGGAGCAGGTGAGCAGGGGCACCAGACCAAGGTAGGGCGCTGGTCGCTGTCATCGGGGCAAGCCTCTAGTGGTTACTGAAAATTCTTTGCTCCTGCACGCCATGGTCCTGCCCGTGCTCGCACCTGTTGCTGGTGCCAGCCCCGCTCGCACCTGCTGCTGGCGCCAGAGCTGCCGCTTGCATTTGCTGCCAGTGCTGGCCCCGCTCGCACCTACTGTCAGCACCAGAGCCACCACTCGCACCTGCTGCCGGCGCCAGAGCTACCGCTTGCATTTGCTGCCGCAAGCTGGCGCTGGCCCCGCTCGCACCCACTGCCGGAGCCGCCACTCGCACCTGCTGCTGGTGCCTGGCACTGGCCCTGATTGCTCCGTGCCGTCAGTGGGTGTGAGTGGCGGCTGCCAGCCACGATCGCCCCTGGGGGCCTTCTCCACTTTTTCCCCTGCTCCTGAAGGGCAATTGGAAGCAACAGCTACTGCTCGCACCCGCTGTTGGCACTGGTCCCAACTGCTCCACGCTGTCAGCAGGTGTGAGCAGGGCCAGTGCTGTCAGCACGTGGGAGCAGTGGTGGCAGGTGCGGGGCTGCTGGCAGAAAGTGGGCCGGGGCCACGGTGGGAGGGGTTGGGCAGGGGCACGGAGGATGGGCCGAGACCCACCCCTGTGCCCACTGCAGCCTTGCAGCCCACAAATTTGTGCACTGGGCCCCTAGGTAATAAATAATAATACAAGAACAAACTCTGTGTTTCATATACAACTTTTGCCCACCCCTATATTTATCTTTTTTACTTCATTCCTTTTGTTTACAAAAGTAGAGAATCTTTATGCTACCTTCATACTGAATTGGCATGCCTCAGTGATGCTGACTACAACCTCTCATTTTAGCAACTTCAGGACATAATGAGGACAAATGGGCAATAAAAGAAGCAAACAGAAAAACACTTAACCAAGGCTAAACAATACAAAATACCTCAGTAGGTGATATAAGTGTATGAGGTAGCCAATGATGTTCAAGACAACAGGGAACAGTCTACAAACTGGATTTGGCTCCCACCATTGTTAATTTCCTCTAACTGTCCCTTTTCTACAAAATTAAACCCCCAATAGAAATATAAAATACTGACGATGAGTGAATTAAAAAACTGCAGAAACAGGGTTAAAACATGGAATAGTAATTTGTACCTTGTCCTTCTAGTGAATTGAAACTATAAACATGCTAATTTAATTACTGGTGTAGATATGTACATATTAGTATTTAAATACATGCTATGAAGATTCTTCTAAATTTCAGGTGCTATTAAAAAAAAGAATAAATTACATACAATAATACAGCATAAGCTCAGCAACTAAGATCACAATCAATGATACATCTAGCTACATATCAGAGTCCAAGTTCACTTGAAGGCTGCTTCAACACTTTCAAAGTCTTAAAATACTTTTGAAAGTGTGTGTACGGTGCAACAGAAAGAGCTCTAGAGCTTCAGTTATCATAAAAGCTAAAATGTATTGGGCACTTAGCATATCAGACACATTGTTTTCACAACTACTTTATGTGTAGGCTCTACTTGAGGCAAAACTGGCTTTTCACAACAGGCCAAGAGAACACAAGCAGAAACAAAATCCGGAAATTCTAAGGTTAGAGTTTTTCCTCTTATTTTTAGGCTGAGCTTTAGTTTTCTCACTCACTCTAGTAAGGTCTAGGTACTGTTTCATGAAACTTCTTTTCCAGTTTGGACAGTGTGCTAATGTATGTGCTGGGTCACTGAGCAAAATGTAATTTCTCAGTGTGGGTTGAAATTAAAAAAAAAAAAAAAAAGGATTGAAAAGCCACTCATTTAAGATGTTCATTCTAAATTGAAAATAAATTATTCCAACCTTAGTTGGATTCCAGACCTGATAAAAGTAATTATTCTAATCACAAAGTAAATTACTTGAACTCTGGCCGGATACTCAATGGTTAGAGCATCATTCCACTATGCAAAGGTTGCAGGTTTAATCCCTGGTCAGGGCACATACAAGAAGCAACCAATGAATGCATAAATAAGTGGAACAACAAATCAGTGTTTCTCTTTCTCTCTCACCTTACCTCTTTCTCCCTCAAATCAACAAATCTTTTTAAAAGTTTTTGAATTACATACTAATAAGTATGTAAATAAGGGGATTCCAAATTGTTTTGCAATAAAACCTTCCTTCAAGATGTTTTGAGTGTATTTTCTAGAGGGGGTATTCTTGTGACCAAATAATCTTGGCAAATTGGGAAATACTGCACACAATATTTCCTTCCTAGACAGTCACAATGCACATTATTAAAAACCCTGGCACGCTTTCTCTCAAGTATGCCCACCTTTCCCCCACTTCTTTCCTTAGGCACGTATCCTTTGCTTTCTTTCTCCTAAGCTCCCAGGGACCTTCTTTTGCCTTTGTAACTTGTTTTGTGAGTTCATGCAGCCCAGCTGGCTCACTTCTGCCTCTGGGACTTTCTCTTTTAAAGGCTAAATAAACTTCTTACACTGAGAAAAATAAATAAATAAATAGCCTGACAAACTCTACAGAAACACAATTACACAACTACCATCAAATTTCAAATCTGATTAACTGTTTTTAACTCAGTGTTTTCCTACACACATATTTCATTCTGTAACCTCTCCCACCAACAGCTCCTAATTTCTCATAAAACTAGTGTTCTGTAAAACACAATGTGGGAAACACTGCTTTATGTAAACTTATTGGGAAAAGGGTCTTCATAAGCTTCAGCTATTATAGCAAATAAGCACAAATACAGCAGAGATAATAAAATTAAAATTGTAATTTGGTTAAGTATTTCACCTCTGCTAAGCAGTTTTATCAGAACATTACAGAGTTGTATCATTTAATAAATATATACAGAAACAATGTATTATACTTTGAAAATATGAAACAGGGAAAAGATATGAAGAAAGGTAAAAAGAAACCTGCAATTCAAATAAATTATAATCTACTGTACAAAACTTTCATACATAGAAAGTCTACTGAGATGAAACTTACATACAGAGGAAAAACTTATAACTTGCACTGGAACAAAGGCTGACCAGAGGAAAAAACCACACTGTAAACAAAGTCTAAAGATCTGCAAAGATCATGTTAGTTTCTGTCTCCCTGATGGGGAATCCAGAAGTAAATGAACTGGCTGATAACATGTCATCAAAGAAGGGAACAGTTGTTTACCTAGACTAGGAGCCCTTTGGGACGGGCATTTAGGACAGAATCCTTAACGGGCAATAAAAACTGCTTGTGGAACAAATTAATATATAATATATATTTGAGGAGTTATGAATGCTCAGGTGTGGTGAACATCACCGTCATCTCTTATCACTGATAGAACCCTGGGCTAGAAACAATGCTATGATCAAGGCTAGCATACCACCTTTATGTAGGTAGAGGCTTAGAACCAATTATGGCCCTGCATACTATCTTATGCATGTTCTTCACATCCTCAAATTCAATTCTACCTTTTTGGTCCTTTCTTTTCCATTTCCATTGCCTTGGTTAAAGGTTTTTTCTTTCCTCAAAACAAAGAACTCACAAAACTTCATAGCTTATGGTACTTAAAAGTTGACAGTAAAACTTGATGTGAGGCTTGGCTTGAGGATTTTGTTAATCGTTAACTTACTAAAAGCTTGTACTTTACAACTATATAACATTTAGCTGTTAACCATTTATTCATAAGTATGAAAGTAAAAAATTTAAGTATACACATTTTGATATTACATTCCCTGAAGCAGAGAATTACCCTACTGTGGTATATAACACCAGGCACCTGACCAACCAGGAGAAAAAAATGTTAAAGTATGGTTACGTGCCAGAAAGTTCTCATAAAGAAACTGATTTCAAGACCACAGACAAAAAGGAGCAGTACTTAGTACAGGGAAAAAAGGCAGTCAGAAAGCCTACACATAGGATCACTGAAAATAAGAGCAAGGGACTTGAAGGGCTTTCAATCTGGTCCCCTTAGAGTAGAATAATGGGATGGCTGATGATGCCCAGAAAGGTGGAGTGACTGGCCCAGAGTGACATGATTAGTCATTGAGTCAGGACCCAGGCCAGATCTTCCAATTCCCAGGCTTCTGCATTTCCCACTATAGCTCAAGGCCTCCCATCTCCTCTACAAGACTAACATGGAAAATAAACACTACTGGACTAACTAAAACTATAAACCACTAATCAAATTATGACTCTATACAACTTAGAATAAACCATCTTATTTTGCAGTACGACACGTGGTTACTATCTAGAAACCTATTAAAATCCTCATTAGGCTATATTTACAAACCTTCACTCTAAAGTACTAAATAAAAAATTACCAACAAGAAACAAAGAACATATGGAGGAAAATAAAAACACATTTTGGAGTGAGGCAGATCTGGGTTCAAATCTTAGCTCAACTGTGCAATGTCTGTGACCCTGAACAATTCCTCACTTTCATTTCCCATCTGTAATGATGCTGGGAGACAAGACTACCTACCTCAGAGGTCTGCCCTACAATTAATGGTCCTGAAATGGTAATTTTCTCCCTCAATCTATTTTGTCCATCTCCCTTGACTATTTCAACTTTTAACTTCAGACAACCACCCCCCACACCACTTTCCAGCTATAATCGTAATTATAGACGTTAGTACACTCAACACCTTAAAACAAGATTTATGAAACAAAGAACCTTTGGGATGTGAATATAATCTTTGTAAATGTTAGCAAAAAGGTTGAAGGAAGACATTACTGAATAAAGTATAAAGCAATTTTTTTCAAGCCAACTGGATAAAGAATATAGGAGAACCAGGCTCTATCTAGTTCAGTCCTGTGGCTAATAAACTGCATGACCCTAAGCAAGTGACTCCACTTCACAGAAAGCACCAGTTACAGCTCAAAGCCACACACTGCTCGAGTTACAGTGAGCCTCAGTGTTCTCAACTACAGAAAAAAACTTTCTGACTAGAGGGTTTCTAAAGTTCTCACGTTTCTTCCATCTGAACAGTGTAGCATCAGTACCATCACAGAACTTGTCCCCCACTTGGTATGTGCCTGACCCTGTTATAAGCACATTAGATGTAATAACTCATTTAAGTCCTCTTATAATCTTTGCAGATATGGTCTATACCACTCCTATCCAAGGAGCCTAAGCTAGAGAGAAGTGAAGGAACGTGACAGAGCCCAAAAGCAGGTTGAGGGTTCAACCATCTAGGGGGTCTGGCTGCATCTGTACTTTTAACCACCGAGTCTCAGAATTCTGTAAATTGCAGAGTAAGCCTTAACTAGAGACATGTAAACAAAAATCTGTTCATGCTATTTCTTCCTTGTGCCTAAATACAGCTGATACATAATCTGTGGAGGAAGAGAACAGTGACCAACGTGCTAATAGCACCCTGTAAAAGAGCAAGCTACAATTCATCAGACAAAGTTATAAAGTAGCCACTTAATTAAGATCAAGCTATAAAATGTGTATGTTGCTTCTCCAATGAACATTTTATCAAAAGAATCAGTGATCAGTGTTGTGCATTATATCTTCTTGGTCATCAACAAGTTATCTGCTGGATAACGCTCCCAAGGAATAATTACCATAAAACCAGTCAGCCACTAAACTTTGGTTAACTAGATTTTCTCATCTTTGTAACTATGCATATGAAAATGCATGTATACATATACATACATATAAACAAGCAAACACAAACACAATCTCAAGTTAGACACCATCTACTACTGTATTAAGGATTACGCAAACTGCTATGTGCTAGACACTGCCAACATAAATGGCCAGGGGAGGCTTTACCTCCCTCCTTTGGGGCCACTTCACACCTGAATGACCTCTTACAATTCTCTGCATATCATTCCTCCTTCCTCTGCCAGCTTAACACCATAGTTACTAAAAAAAACCCCCACAATTCTGCCTTCATCAGACTACTTTTATCTCTAGAGAAAGTTAAAAGCACAGTAGGGCTAGGAAACTCTGTGAAGTAGAAATAACACACTGGAGGAGGATGCACACATATGCACACTCTAAAACAAAATGCTGATGGTAACAAGCTGTTAACCTTAATTTCATCACCATTATATGTCACTCAGCCCTTCAATAACTTGGAAGGTCTGAGAAACAAACAGAACATTTATTTCCTCCCAGACCGGTCTACTTTACAAATGCTGGTGGTAGAGATATTTGCCTCACTTTACCCATCCCATACTATATGGACTGATAAAGGTAATGATTAGGGCCCACTTGGATAGGCATTAGAGTGGTGAGACACTCAAAGAAAGAGTGTCTCACCTCTTATCAATTCCTTCTTAAATTCGAGATGGATCCAATACCAATCTTCTCGCCAATAAAAACCAAAATATAGACTGATGACTAAATTATTATGCAATTTTTAGGTTACTTGGCTTGATATGCATCCACACAAATACAGAATCTTTACACCTCAATAATGGAACAACAAAACAAGTGACAAGCAATCCAAGCTAGAGGGTCAGATATCTGACAGTTTTTCCCACAATTTCATCACATACCTAAGTTTTACCAACATTTTGCCATTATCCATACTAACCCATCTATGACACTCCTATTTTTGTAACACAAGACAACGTTCATAAAATAAAATTCCTAATTAAAAAGAGCCATGGACAAGAGAAAAATAGATTTTAAAAATAAAAACACCACCAGAAATGTAACCAGAACACACTACCTGAAATTCTACCCTATATTGTTTTATTTTTGTGTGCTGTGGAGGTCAGGTAGGGGGACAATTTGGATTTGAATCTGTATTTTTATGGCAGATGGTGAACCTGAATGATCAGTGATCAACTCCTCTTGGAAAAAAGGCTCTTGGGCAAGTAGGGCAAAGTAACAGAAATATATAACCTACAAAAGATGATCAAAAGAAAAACTTTAGTAAATATTCAAAAGTAATAAAGGATGCCTGTGGCATACACTTTGCAATATACAATTAAAGATTCAAATAAAACCAAATTATAAAACTAAACCCCATTTTTAAGCTGGACTTTCTCGGCTATTCTTTTATATTGACTTTATGAAAATGTATACAATCTAGCTCAGCAGCTCACTTTTTATGTCATTAGAAACAGAAACAGAGACCTCATTAATACATTTTAGAATGAAAAGCACATGGGGTGAAAAACTGGTTTAAACAAGAACCTACAGTCTGAAATGATAATGAACTAAAGTGAAGTGCCTGATATAAAACAAGAAGTCCCTTTTGTTACTGCAGCAAATTATTTCATGACAAATTCTATATTTACTTTAGAAATGCCAACAGAAAACTAAATGCATCTAGCCTGAACCTCTGTAATGTCATGATCAAAAGTAGTCAGCCTATATAGATGGCCCTATAAAGACTATTTGTGAGAGTGGGGTGTAGAAATGGGAGGCACATTACATTGTGTGGGAGATATACCAGCTATGAAAGTAATCTTTTTATAATGCCTTTAAAAAAAGTACATCCTCTCATTTGTGAGATGTGTGATCTTTTCCATACCTGATGACAAGATGTGTCCTAAGTAATATTTAGTCAACAAGCAATAGATCTAAATTATACAGAGAAGTTAATAAATATACTTCAAACAAGAAACCTTTACAAGAAATTCTGTCTACAATAGCAGTTATTAAATAAAATGCATGACTACTGCATTTTATCTGACATAAATAATGCAACCTTGTCAGAAAGAAAATAATACATTTAAGAAGAATTCTCTTACTGGGGTAAAAATATTTTTACATGAAGATACTTAATGGCAAAAAAAAAAAGCTTAAAAGTGTTACATGTATACAGTTTATTTCATTATGTAAAGAAAAAATAAACATAAAAGACTTAAAAGCAAATATGCAAAAAATGTTAACAGTAACCAAATCTAAGTGATAAGATTATATAAATTTTAAAAATTTTCCAGTATTTCCTGCATTTAACAACTTTTTTTTTAATTGAAAAAAGTTGACGTTCACTTTTCATATAAGCAAAACAACAAATACCTGCTTACAAAACTAACACAGGTTCTGAACTGTTTCCATAGATTCTAGACTTCAAATACAGCTAATTACTTGCTAGTAATGTTTTTTAAAGGTAGGAAATAAAGCTAGAGAATTTTGTTTCTGGCTCTCCTATAGAGGTTTTCAGAACTAAAAATAAAGAAATTTTACCTTTCTATAAAAAAGGTTCCATGTCCAACTTTCTATCCCAGAATATTAGCAACAATTTGGTTTTTAAAATAATCATTTTAGATTGCTTTGCACAAATGTCATCTCAAAGAAGTTATGTTCAGGTCAGTAATTCCAAAGTGCAGACACTTAATACACAATGCAAGAAGTTTTGATACATTTTAGTGAACTGCACCAACAGAAACACCTTATGTGGAGATGAGTTTATTTTAAACACATCTTTCCATTACTTCTTAAGTGCCTGATATCTAATGAAGCTTTCTGCAAAAGGTACTTAGCTTAGACTGGACGTGGACTTACTTAAATATCTGGGAAGCTGTCAAAATCGATCTCAAACTGTATTATATTCAAACCACAGAATGCCAACTCTTTACTGGGCCTCCTTCTACCCTTTCTTTCACAAGAGCGCCTTTAATACCCCCTAACTTACATTTCCGGGCTCATGACTCACTGAGAAATGAGCTCTAGGTTTCCTGTAGAATGCCATTCAAATAGCTCCCTCTCCAGCATTCAAGGATCAGGTCCCAAATACCTCTTTAGCACACCCACACTTCCTACCAAGGTCCTGGGCAACAATGTGAATTACCCACTATTTCTACACAATGCCTTTTTACCTTTGCCCTCTAGCTTTGCTATTCCTCTCTACATACTGTCTATTCTGCAACCCTCATTCCCAAATCCCATTAAGCCTTGAAGACACTCCCCTAGGCACAGCCTCGCCCAGGAAGCCTTCCAGATTTCTGCTAGGCGGAAGTGACTGATCGGTCCCGTCTTCCCTGGATTCCTTTCTAGCACCTTGCAGTTCTTTCATAAGACTTTTATCGCCTCCTTCCTGGTATCGGATTATCTGTGTACTGCTCTTATCACCCACACCAGGGCGTAAGCTCCTCGCGGGAGGAGACCGCGGGCCTGGGTTCACCTTTGAATCCCTCCAGAGCGGAAGACCAGGGCGCCTGCACGCAGTCTGCGCTCGGGCGGGTTCAACCGAACTCGGGAACGCTCCAGCCGCACAATTCCTAACCAGAAGTCAGTTAGGCATTTTCCCAAAAGGAATAGCACGGCGACAGTACCTGCCTCCAGATAACAGAAAGTTTACCGGGGCCCGTGTTTGATGGGAGTGACAGCTGGCCCGGTCCGCACTTCCCTGTCCTACGGCCGGGACGTCCCCACGCCGCCTGCCCGGCCAGAGACCCGCGGAAGGACGGCGGGAGAGCTCGGGTGCCCAGACCCCGCCGCAAGCCCCTGGGCGCGGCGTCGGCGAGAGCAGGAGGGAAGGCTCTGTGAGAGGCCGGGCCGCAGCGGCCCGAGAAAATGGAGGCAGCCCCGGGGCCGGTGACGGGCCGGGCAGGGCAGGCGGAAGCCGAGCCGGCGTCCGCGCCGCAAGCAGGGCAGGGCCTGGGGTCACTCACGGGGTTGGGCCGGGTGGCTCCCTCTCAGCCTCCGCGTCGTCGCCGTCCCCGTCCTCTGCCGCCGCCGCCTCGGGCTGCTCGCTCGGTCCCCGCGACACGGCTCGGGCGCTCGGCCCCTCCGTTGTCTTCTGCCTGCTCCTGCTCCCGGTGACGGGCTCCCGCGGCGGCGGCTGCGCGGGCAGATGGCGGCCCTGGGGCTCCCGCGGCGGCCGCCTCACTGCTGTGCTCGATCGCCTGGGCTGCGGCTGCTGCTGCTGCTGCAGAGCCGGCGCCGCCTTTGCCTTCGCCCGGCTCCCGGAGACTCGGTCTCTCCCAGGCCGCGCCGCTCCCCGTTCCCGGACAGAGCCCGGCTTTGACGTGCGCACTGCGCAGCCGCCGAGGGCGCGACGTCGGTCGGCGCCACAACGCCCCCTTCGGCCTCCGATGCCCCCTGGCGACCGGGCGGACTCGGCGCCAGAGTCCCTGGCCAGGGTGAATAGGGAGTGAACGTAGAGAAATGCAGAAGCTGAGAATAGGGACTTCCTCTTCTTTTATCTGCCACTTAAATATTGGTGCTCACCCCTTTTTCTGTGTAAGCACGGTTCTTGGAGGAATCTCACGCTCACTTTCCACAACCACTTCCTCAACTCTTAACAAAGCTTTATTTCTGCTAAAGACCAAGAGCCGACTTTGTGTAGATTGAAACTGTCATCCTTGTGAGGGACAGGTAATTCTTATTTAGAGAGAAAGTGTGAACAGTGATAGAATGATCCAGATTAATAGGATTCAACAGCTTGGATTTAAACCCCAGCTCTACCATTAGTCTCCATGGGCTATTTCCTGTTCCTATGTCTGGGTTTTTCGCACACTCGTATAAGAATACAGGAACATAGGCTTATGAGGATGAAGGAGAAAAGGCATTGCAGACAGCAAAGTCTGGAACATAGAAATGTTGTATATGTTTACTTTTGTTTCTTTCTGTTGCTTTTTTTTTTTTTTTTTTGTAGTTGGACAGGGGTTTTGAGCATCTACTATGTGACAGGCACTGTTTCAGGTGGTGGGACAGTAAACAAAACATTCCCTGCTCCCGAGACAAGCAATAAACAGCACATATAGACATTGGATGGTTTTCAGTGCTATGGAGAAAAGCAACACAGGCCAAGGGAGGGAGAGAGTACAGGTTATTATTTACAGCTCTCCTGTACAGGTAGTTGCTACCTGAATAAAGAGCATGTTGTGCCCTATGTGCATGGAAAGGCAGAGGGAACAGCAAAGACCAAGGCCCTGAGGTGGGATGCCATAGACCCCAGCCAGGTGAGATCCCTGAGGGTGGGAAGAGAGCAGAGATGAGCAGAGAACAGAAACCATAGAGGCTGAAATAAGACCTCTGTTGTTTTTACTCTGAATTAGATGGAAAGCTGTTTGGAGGGTTTTGAGCAAAGAAAGGATGTGGTCTGACATTTTAAAAGGACCACTCTGGTTGTGGTGTGAAGACCAGTCTGAAGGGCATGAGGCTTCAGCTGGGAAACCTGTTAGAAAACTTTTGAAATAATTCAGTTGACAGAAGACAGGCTCCACCCAGGGAGGAGTAGAGTCGTTGGGTTCTAAAGGCATTTAAAAGGTAGAGTGGACAGAATTTTATTTCTAAGGGTTTGTTTGTTTGTTATTATTTTATTAAGCATATGGAAATTACAATATGGTAAAATGGGGAAGACAAACAGAAGCAGATGTGAAGAGAAGAAATCGGGAATACATTTGGGGGCATATTAACTTTGAACTGCCAGTTAGACACCCAAGCTGGAAGATGGATATAGAAGCTGGGGTTT
This sequence comes from Corynorhinus townsendii, assembly GCA_026230045.1. Taxonomy (NCBI): domain Eukaryota; kingdom Metazoa; phylum Chordata; class Mammalia; order Chiroptera; family Vespertilionidae; genus Corynorhinus; species Corynorhinus townsendii. The sequence goes on along the minus strand of JAPDVU010000005.1, from coordinate 31,216,975 downwards.
AGAGGAGAGGTCTGGGCTAGAGATAGAATTTTGGGAGTCCTCAGGGCAAGTAAAATCTCAAGACTCAATGGGACAATTTAGGGAGTGAGTGTTAATAAACGGCAAAGCCAAGGAAGAGCAGGAAGCCCCCAATACTTGAGAGTTCAGGGAGATGACAAGGAACCAGCAAAAGTTGCTGAGGAGAAGTGCCAGGGTGGCAGGAAAAGACACAGGAGATCAAGGGATGGAGGATAGATCAATGACACTGATTCTGGCTAATAGTTCAATCAAGGTTGATATTGGTGATTGCCCACTGGTGTCAAGATCATAGAGGTAACTAGTGGCCTTTGTAGGAGCTGTTTCAGCAGAGTTGGGTGGAAAAGCCTGACTGGAATGGTCTCTAGAGAGAATGGGGCTTTAGAAAGAGAGAACATGAGTGTAGAGAACTTTTTCATGAAGTTTTATTCTAAAGAGGAGCAGAGAAATGAGGTGGTAGCTGGAAAAGAATATAGGGTCAAAGGTATTTTTGTTTGCTTGTTTTCTTTCTTTTTGTTTGTGTGTTTTTTATTTTAGGATGGGAAGCAACATCATCAGCTCAGAGCCTGGAGGGGAGGAGCTGTTGGAAGTTTGAGGGAAGAGGAGGAGTGAAGCAGGACCAGTCAGCAGGGTTATTCTGTGTTTTTCACCAGCCACAGGTTACTGGGAAGGTGTACTCAACCAGGGTTATTTTTGTTAGGGAACTCCATGGAGAGAGAAAAAGCAAAGGAAGAAGAGAGTGTATACAAGAAAGTAGTAATAGTAATGGCTGACTATTGAATCCAAGCCATATATGAGGCAGTGAGGAAATGGGGGTGGAGGTGCAGGCAGTAGGAGGGAGACATCCTGTAGGAGTTAGAGGACCCATGAAAGGGTGGGTGAAAGGATTGTTGGAACCAGCACAGTTCGGGGAGTGAGCTGGAATGAAGGAAGTGCTGGCTGGAGATCCAGGTTGCTTACACGGATGTTAGGGAAAGAGCAGTTTTCAGTAAATGACAAGGCCTGGGCAGCTTCTCAAACTATAAGCTATAATAATAAAAGCATAATATGCTAATTAGACTGGATGTCCTTCTGGACGAAGCCATAGTGTCAAGGGCCGAGCCCCTTGCACGAATTTCGTGCATAGGGCCTCTCATGTCCACATAATTAGCTTAATTACTGGGGCCTCCTGTTGAAATGCAGATAGTGATTCCATTGGTCTGGGAAGGGGATGGGAGGGTGCGGATTATTCTTGTTCTCAGTATACTCTTTTTTTTTTTATTGTTTGAAGTATTACAAATAGTAGTACACATGTATCCTTTTTTTCCCCCCCATTGACCTTCCCTCGGCCTCCCCTACTCCCTAGCATGCCTTCACCTGCCTGCCCTCCCCCCCTACCCCAATGTCTTGTATCCATTGGTTATGCTTACATGCATGCGTACAAGTCCTTCAGTTGATCTCTCACAGCCCCCCTGTCCCAACCTCCCCTGCCTTCCCGATGTAGTTTGACAGTCTGTTCAATGCTTCTTTGCCTCTGTACCTATTTTCTCCCCATTTCTTTCCTTTAAAAAATTTTGCCTCTGCAGATTAGAAATGAACATATAATAACAACAACAAAAAAAATGTTTGAGTCCCAATTTCAATGTCTAACAGTTCCTTATGTGTACATGTCAGCAATGATATCTGGATGGTGGGCACATGGTGGCAATGCAGGTCCGACCCTCTCTGGTTTGGTCCTAGGTAACCTGCAGCGGTGCACAGCTGCTGACTGCTCGCGTGGCAAGGTGTTGTCAACATCTTCCATCTCTGGACTGTTTTTCCTCTTGTCTTTGTGGTTGGAGCAATTCCTCTCCGTTGCAGGAATCCACATTGTCTTGGAGTTGTTTTCTGAAAATATACAAACATATTCTCGACCAAAAGTTAATAAAGGAATCTTTTCTATATAATTGATTTGGGATCCTTTTTATTTTTGCCCAAACGATTTTCCTTTGTCTTATTTAGACACCATGTGTGTTTTTCATGGGTGTCTTGCTGTTAGCATTACAAATGAAAATTAATTTTGTAAAGTAAAAATTTTCTAGATGTAATTTACTTATAGGATATTTTTCCTTACATGATATTTCCCTACTATCCCCCCCCCTTTTTTTTTTTTTTATTAATGGAGGCTTTTGTAAATTTTATAATGCAGTCTTGACAACTTTAAATTTTAATTTTTTTTTTTTTGCCCAAAAATATGACTGCTTTAGGTTCATTGTATGTTCAGGAATTTTACCATGAGATGAACTACCAATAGAAATTTTAGTTATTACTTTAAGAACAGCTTTTTGTCCAGTACAATTAAATTTACTTGAATATTCACTTATTTCAATTAGCTTATTTAAATTAATCTGAAAACTTGATTACTATTTTACTGTCAAATTTAATACTCTACCAACAATCTTAGTTTACCCTGTAAATATTAGTGGGGAGGATTATTTGCATTCTTATTTTAAAAATATATTTTATTGATTTTTTACAGAGAGGAAAGGAGAGGTATAGAGAGTTAGAAACATCGATTTAGCTGCCTCTTGCACACTCCCTACTGGGGATGTGCCCGCAACCAAGGTACATGCCCTTGACCGGAATCAAACCTGGGACCCTTGAGTCCGCAGGCTGATGCTCTATCCACTGAGCCAAACCGGTTAGGGCTATTTGCATTCTTGAGTAGGCCCTGAGCATTCCTGATGGTAGGCTGAATTTAGATATAGGGCAGCTGCTGTCGGCCAAGTCTCTTGTCTGTTACCTGGGTCCCGATCTGAGCTGGGCCAAGTCTCTGTCTGTCACCTGTATCCCAATCTGAGCTGGGCGTGGGAAGCAAAGCAGCCATAGGGGCAGGAGACCTCCCTTAGAAGGGGTGAGGGTTCAGGCCCTTTCAGGGTTGGGGGGGTGAGGGTCTGCGCCCCACCTCTGTTGACCCCCAAGTTCTCTCCTGATGGCCCCTCTGCGACTGTGCCTGTCTTAGGTTGTTCCTTTCCTGAGGAATCTTACCCATCTCTGGCTAACCAGTCATCCTCTGGGGCCAAGCAGGGTGATGTGAGGTTCAGTTCTGTCTCCTTGGTAGCCTATGCCCCCGTGGCCTCCACACCCAGCACCTGCCTTGGGATCCCCTGGCCTGCTGGTGGGGTCCTGGTGCTGATCACATATCTCGGGGAACTCGGGTTTCTTCTCCAGTGAGGGCCCAGCTCGTTATACTCTTGATACAAAACCTCAATAAAGCAACTGACACAAAAAGAAAACTAGACTATATTGCTAGTAAATATATAGGGACAACCTAATTAAAAAGTTTGAAATATAAGTAAAATATCGACATGTTAAAAGTAAAGTCCATCCCAACGACAGACAATTATCTCAAGCATATTAGAAGCTGTTAGAAAAGCCATAGTCGCATAGGCCAGAGAGAAGTCAGCTGACAAAAAGTCCTGAGCAGGCTGGTCCCCGACCTGCTCTTTGCTTCTTTCCAGTAACCATGGCAGGGAGGTGCCAGGCCCTCTTGAAAGGCGGACTGGAAGTTTTATCTAATTTTGAGACTTTGTTCAATAAGGACTTTATCCCTACATCTTTCTTTCTTTCCATTTTTTTTTTTTTTTAAAGATAGGAGTCCTCTTTTATTGTAATCCCAAAAGGAGGCCTTGATTGTGCTGACATTCCACAAAAACAAGTCAAGACCCAATTTCTCACAGAATGAGTGACTGCATGGGGGTGGATAACCCCATATGCAAGTTTTTTATCCCTTTACTGAAAGGGTCAAAGCAGGTTTCCAGCAAGATAGCAGAAATTTCTGCAGCAAGAACAAATTCTGAAGCCAAAGCAGAAGGAGCCCTGTCATTTGACCACTTAAATTTACATGTTCTTCCTTCCACTGGGCTCTCTGGAAAGCCCATTCGATTAATATATATATATATATTTGTAGGCACAACCTCTTTCTGGGAAATTCATCCACCTCTTTACCTTGAAACACTCTTCACAGAGGCACCTCAACTCTCCTGTGCTGAGCCCATAGATCTCAGATTCAGAAGGCAGGGTCACCATTCTCTGGAGTCATGGTTGGTCTTATATAAATCTTCCATCACTATCATTTTCCTTCCTCTCCTCCACTGAAGCTGGGTCATGAGATGAAGGCACCTCCCTCTTTAATCACACCACCTGTGAAAAGACTTTGGAGCCTGATTCACAGCTTCCCTTCTAACCCACTCCACCCTTTCATGGGTCCTCCAACTCCTACAGGAGGTCTCCCTCCTACTGCCTGCACCTCCATCCCCACTTCCTCACTGCCTCATATATGGCTTGGATTCAATAGTCGGCCATTACTATTATTACTTCCTTGTATACACTCTCTCCTTCCTTTGCTTTTTCTCTCTCCATGGAGTTCCCTAACAAAAATAACCCTGGTTGAGTACAACACCTTCCCAGTAACCTGTGGCTGGTGAAAAACACAGAATAACCCTGCTGACCTGTCCTGCTTCACTCCTCCTCTTCCCTCAAACTTCCAACAGCTCCTCCCCTCCAGGCTCTGAGCTGATGATGTTGCTTCCCATCCTAAAATAAAAAACACACAACCTAACTTCTCCTTGGCAACGTAAGTACCACTCATCTCATGTGTTGGATCATAGTTCCCTCCTATTCTCTGCTCCAGTGACCTTCACTTCCACTCCCCTTCAACAATCACTCGGGTAGCCCCACCCGGGGTCTCTTGGTCACCACCACTGTACCTTTGAAGCTTGAACTTTATAACTCTCCTGTTTAATTGCTCCTCCCATCTACCCACCCTTCCCATAGCCTCATACCCACCAAACCTGCTCTAAAGCTCATTGAAACTTTGTTTACTCAACAAATACTTTCTGAGAGCACATAATTACTGAGCACAAGCAGTGGGAATGAGACATTGAGCAACTCAGTGAGCTTGTAGTCCAGGCGATATGAAGGAGTGAGACATGAAGCATGAATAAGATTTAGCTAGTTGGAGATGAAGAGAAATGCTCAAGTAAAACCATTCAAGTAGCACCAAAAGCCAGAAAACACAGTGAATTTGGGGAAGTGCACATTTTCCCCAATCTGTAGAGCTTAGAGGAGAAGAATTTTTTTAAAAATATATATTTTATTGATTTTTTTACAGAGAGGAAGGGAGAGGAATAGAGAGTTAGAAACATCGATGAGAGAGCAACATTGATCAGCTGCCTCCTGCACGCCCCCTACTAGGGATGTGCCCACAACCCAGGTACATGCCCTTGACCGGAATCAAACCTGGAACCTTTCAGTCCTCAGGCTGACACTCTATCCACTGAGCCAAACCGGTTTCGGATCCTCACATAATTTTGATTTTGTGTGTATGTGTGTGGTGATATCATTTACGATCTACTCTCAATAACTTTCAGTTATCCTATATAATAAAAGACTGGCAACCATTATGGCTTAACAACCAGAACAACCATTCGACCAGTCTCTATGAGGTGCATTGACCACCTCTTGGTCCTTCCCCCGAGCCCGCAGGCTCCGATCGCTGGATGGCCAATGGGGAACCATGGGGAACTGGTGTGGGTGGCAGTGGGAAGGGACTGGCAAGCGGGCAGAAGGCAGACCTCTTGGTCCTTCCCCCCAGCTTGTGGGCTCCGTTCACCCAGATGGCGAATGGGGAACTAGGGTGGGTGGTGATGATGGGGCAGGACTGGGGACTGGCAAGCAAGCAGAAGATGACCCTGATTGCAGGCTAAGCCTAGGGATCCTACCCACACATGATTTCATGTGCTGGGCCTCTAGTTTATATAATAAAAGCCTAAGTGACTGTTACAGCGGAACAACCAGAATGACTGGTCACTATGATGAGCACTGGTGCTCAGTGCACTCCCACAGGGAGGCAGCCGCTCAGCTAGAAGTCGGGCTCACAGCTGGCAAGTGCAGTGGTGGTGGCAGGAGCGTCTCTTGCCTCTTTGGCAGCACTAAGGAGCAGTGAGCAGAGTGCAAAGGAGCCTGCCGCTAAGGAGCAGTGAGCCATAATGAGCTGAGTGGTAAGGAGTGATCAGGCAGGTGGTAAGGAGTGAGGGATCCCAGATTGGGGATCGGGTCTAAGTCGGCAGGCAGACATCCCTTGAGGGGTCCCAGACTGTGAGAGGGCAGGCCGGGTTGAGGGATTCCCCACCACCACCAGTGCACAAATTTCATGCACCAGGCCTCTAGTATAAAATATAGTCATCATGCTGAATATTAGATCCACAGATCTTATTTATCTTATAGCTGGGAATTTGTACCTTTTGATCAGACATCTTCCCATTTTCTCTACCCACAGCCCTTGGCATCCACCATTCTGCTATTTCTATGAGCTCAGCTCTTTTAGATTCTGCATATAAATGAGAACATATAGTATTTGTCTTTCTCTGTAGAGCTTATTTCACTTAGCAGAATGCCCTCAAGGTCCATCCATACTGTCATTAATAGCAGGATTGAGGAGGGGAGTTGGCACAGGTAAGGTTGGAGAGATGAGCAAAAGTCCAATAATGAAAAGCCATTTCATCCATGTTGAGAAGACTGAGTTTCAACATGAAGACAATGAAAAGAGGTTGGATGAAGTGGACATTGAAACTTTAAGCCATGGAATGATAAGCTCAGATGTGTACTTTAGATTTAGAAATGCCACATAGATGAGAATAAGGCCTGATCAGTGGTAGTGGGGTCAATAGGAGGCAATGCCATCCTGGCAAGAGATAATGGAGCCTGAGCTAGGACTATGGCAGGGGCATGGGCAAGAATGAAATAATTAGAAAGAAAGTATTTAGAAGGCAGTATTTGGTGACTTGATGCATATATATGGTAGGAGAGAATGAAGAATATGGGATGGAAACCAGGCTTTTGGACAGTATAGCTAGTTAGTTAGATAGATGAACATCATCTAGGAGTAATCAGAAGATAGGGGGAAAAACAGGAGAGGGTTATGTCCCACAGGCACATTTCAAGAGAAAGAATAGTTTCGTGCTGCAATAGGATCAAGTAATACCAAGGTTTAAGTTATCAGTTAGATGTGGCAACAGGAGCATTTTAGTGACTTTGGAAAGAGCTGTACCAATGGAGTAATGGGTGAAGAGACACTGGGATGACAGTGGGTTTAGGTGTGAATGAGAGATTTGGAAATAATGTGCATAGGTTGTATTTTCAAGACAGGAAAGTGGAAAGAAATGCCTGGTGAAGAGAGGGTCTAGAAAATAGCTGAGACTTGGGCATGTTTAGATACTGATGGGGTCTGGCCGATGTTGCTCAGTGGTTGAGCACCAACCCATGAACCAGGAGGTTATGGTTCCATTTCTGGTCAGGGTACATGCCTGGGTTTCGGGCTCAATCCCCAGTAGGGGGTGTGCAGGAAGCATCCAATTGATGTTTCTACCTCTATCTCCCTCTCCTTTCCTCTCTCAGAAAAAAAAAAAAAGAGAGAAAAATTTGAATTATATCTCTTGCCTTGTCCAATGGTCAATCCTTACCAAATTTTCAATTCTTTTAGTTTTCTTCAATATACAACTCCAATCCTCCAATCTAATGTTTCAATTTTTTCTTCCACTCACCTGACTCGGCATCACCAAGAACTAAAACTTGATTGCTCAGATCCCTACCAGACTCCAGGTTGCTTTGCCTTTCCCTCCGAATTTAAGAAGCACAGTGAGCTGAAGGCTGGTGATTTGGCATTGACCTTGAAGGAACAACACCACAGCAGACCATGTACAGGGTTGGAATTTTCCCTGGACAAGCTGTTGCTGGACCACTAAGGAAGTCCAACAAGATGGGTCATGCATGCTTTCGATGAGAGATAACAAGACTATGCACAACATCACCAAGAGCATAGACATCTTAGCTTCAAGGAATTCAAGGAGGTTCTGTAAGTAAGTCTCATCTCCATCCTTCCTCATAACAACCATTAGATTATAAGAGGACTCCCTTGTTTACCTTCCTCTATAAAATCCCAGGCTCCCTTCCTTTTCTGTGAGATGTTCCTCATTAATGGATTTTCTCCTTATTGCAGTAGCTTGAATAAAATCATCTCCCTAATGACCTGGTGAAATTTGTGCTCCAGTGAGGACCTCCCTTGGATGGCACCCAGCAAGTCACCCCGACTTGTCCTGACAAGCATCTGTGCCCTGAGGCTCTGTTCAGCTGTCCAGTGACTTACCCCTGTGGACAACCACCATCTTAACAGCTCAAGACATGAGTAAACTGGCAACCTGGCCCCAGCTCTGATTCTGGGAAGTCCTGTTTTAGCTGGAGCTCCCAGTTTTCCTTCACTACAAAGACAACAGTCCTGCCGGCCTGCATGGCTCAGTGGTTGAGCATGGGCCTATGAACCAGTAAGTCTCGGTTCGGTTCCCAGTCAGGACACATGCCCAGGTTGTGAAGTCGATCCCCAGTGAGGGGAGGGCAGGAGGCAGCCAATCAATGATTCTCTCTCATCATTGATGTTTCTGTTTCTCCCTCTCCCTTCCTCTCTGAAATCAATATAAAAAAAAATATATAAAAAAAGACAATAGTCCTGGTGGGTGTGGTCAAAAACATGCTAACGACTCCCTATAGTAAAGTTTCTTCTAGATTGTCTTGGTTGAAAGACCTGAGCTTCAAAAGATGAATATACCCATTCAGCTATGCTTCTAGTATTGTTACTGTCATAACTAGCTAGCTAATATTAAAATAGAGAGCAAAGGGGAGGCCAGACATTATAAGACATTATAAGCATTGCCACGGTGTCTGAGGAACAGTACACGAGGTACACAAAGTGAGTTGGAGATGACCCAGATCAAATCCATCAAGCTGAAACTTGATTTCCTCTGGGCAATTTCACCAGGAACCTGCAACTTTATGCTCCACAGGCTTCAATACAGGCATATCTGACTGAAGGGTGACTAGAAACCTCTGGCAGCATGAGCACTTGCTTACTTTGTGGAAGAAGAAGGATTTAGGGGTCAGGGGAATGGGATGAGGCACCAGAGACACACTCAAGCAGTGGTCTTGGCTGGAATCCAACCTTCTCAAGATTCTGCTACAGTTGGACGAGAGCCGAGGGAAGGTGCCACCCACTGCTTCCACAAAGGATTGTTCACACCTAGAATGGTACAGAAGACAGGCTCTCTCCAGTCCAGGTGTGGTCCAGATGACAGCATGCCCTGGCATATGCCCGGACTGGTGTAGCTAGGATGTAGGGGATGGACTTGGTACCTGGCTGCCACTTGCCAGCAGGGCCCCCAAGAAGGAGCTGCAATATCTTTGGCTATCTTAGGATCGATGCAGAAGATATTATTTCTATTGCCACAGTGTCTGAGGAACAGTACATGAGGTACACAAAGTGTGTTGGAGATGACCCAGATCAAATCCATCAAGCTGAAACTTGATTTCCTCTAGACTAAGGATCCATGTGTCTAGTCACAATTTCAGTGCAGCTTCTGCAAACCCTAATGCATCCAGCCATGCTGATTCCACATTCACAGCACGTTCTACTAGTCACCTCTGGGACCATTCACATAAATTTCCAGCCACTTCTCCAACAACCCCAAGGATAGGGACTGACTATGCTGTAAACAAAGTTTCAAATTAAAAGATATAAAATTATTTTCAAAATGTATAAAATACAAACAATGTAATATTTTTATTAGAAGTGTTTACAGTTTGTAGATATGAATTGATTACAGGTGTTCAGTGGACCAAGCCTATTTTATGATGATAATACCACAAACCACCCCAGAGCACAGGCTAGGTTATAGGTAGATGAGATACCTCTAAAAACAAAATCCCATCCCATTCTCCAATAATTATTGTATGTCCCTGATTAAAATTACCAAGCAAATTAACCCTAACACTATGAGATGTTTTTAAATAAAAATTACCTTAAAACCAGCCCAATTTCTATCTCAGCTTTCAAATGTAAGTTTCACCACTGACAAAAATTATCTCTAAAGAAGTCATCTTGATTAAATTAAAGGACAAATTACATCATGGAAAATATTTATAAATGTGTTGCTATTTGCCAAGTTATCTTATGATCAAAAACTCAGTCCTGCATTTTTATAGGATCTTTATTTTTTTTAATGTAAATTTGCTATACAACTTTATACCTTCACTTAGCAGAACTGGACACACTTACCTAATGGTGCACTGAATTATACACAAAACTGAGCATCTTCACATTTGCTCTCTTCTGCCATAGAGGTAACAAAACAATTGTCCATTCTATTCCCAAAACAATCCTATCTAATAAAGAGGGAATATGCTAATTGACTGTCACACCCTCACAAAGATGGCAACGCCCCACAGCCAATAAGGAGGGAATATGCTAATTGACTGCCAAACCCTCAAAGATGTTGGTGCCCACAGCCACAAGATGGTGGTGCCCAGTCCCCTCAGCCCCATCAGGGTGGCAGGTGCACAGCATGCCCGGGTCTGCCCCCAGGCGGGTCCGGCTGCTCCATGCACCTGCCTCCAGAGTCCCCCAGTCCCCTCAGCCCCCCAGCCGCCCAGGGCTGGCCCGAAGCACAGGCAAGCCTCAGATGGCAGCTGCCCAATCGCCCAGGGCCGCCCGAGGTTCAGGTAACCAGGGTCGGCTGAGGTTTTCGCTGACAGCCGTGGCAGCAGTAGAGGTGTGATGGGGCATCACCTTCCCCTGATTGCTGGGTCACCTCTCGCCTCAGAGGGCTCCCAGACTGTGAGAGGGGGCAGGCCAGGCTGAGGGACCCCCACTCCAGTGCATGCATTTTCATGCACTGGGCCTCTAGTTCATTAATAATTCCCTTTCCTTAAAATAAGGAATGTCCTGAGTCATTACTTACCTAAGTTTCTTTGTAAGCTTATTTTTTAATGTCCTTCCCTGATTCTTATCATTTTGATCTGAAAAACCATAAACATTTGACATCCTGTAGAAGTTCTCTAGATCAATACAAATCAAACCCTGATTTGCCTTTAAATATTATCCCGCTCCATTAAGAAATTAAACCCTTAGGGGGCATAAATGGTGGTGGGGAAAAAAGAAAAGAAATCCTTTTACAAAAAGCACTTCAAAAACTGAACTAAACTTTCAAGTGTTAAACTCAAGTACAAATATCCAGATAGTCACACATTAGGACAACTTCAACAATTCAAATTAATACAATTCAAATAGAGCAAATCACTGTGGTGGGGGTGGGGTAGGCTGGGGGTGGAGTTGGGGGTGAGGATGGACAGCGAGGGGGAGGAGCTGGATCTAAACCAGGGATAAATTTAGGCATTCTTTCCCATGTACCTAACAGGGTTCCTGCATTTCTTTACAAATCAGAGGGGAGCTTTGCACCAAACAAAGGTCTCTATCTTTTCAATGAAAAAGAAAAGTTTTATATTTTCAATTTCCAATTTTATAATAATCAAAGTTCATGGTTTCTCGACTCTTCCAGTCTCTGGTTCTCTGAGGCTAAGGATTATTTGTTATCCTGGATGTTCTTTGCTCCTTGCTGAGTCATTCATGAGGCCTGATCTTGCATTCGGGCTCACTGCCTTTCCCCGGCTTGGAGCCAGCATCTCCTACAGTTCAATTGTGATTGTACAGTTCCAATGAAGTCATCAGTTAATATTATGGCTTTAACTTCTCTTCTCTCGGTGTTCTCTCTCTCCCCCACTCCTCTGTGCCCCTCATCTAGCTTTTATTCCAGTCCCACCTGCAAAATTAGCTCATTTCACCCAACAGGTCATGCAAGGGCACTTCCTAAAGCCCATAATGACAGTTGTACAGAGTCTGAGGCTAGAAATCAAGCAATTCACAAAGAGTCTGAAGACTGTTTTTCTTTTTATATCATGAAGTAATAAGTTTAAAATAGCAATTATTTTGAGACTCTACTATGCCCAGGTCCTATGCCAGAGGCATTACCTATGTTAATAGCTGATATTAAAACAAAAGGGAAATACTGTATTTTATCAAATATAGGACCCTCGGGTTGTAGTACTCATAGCTACATGTTGCAACGTTAAAAAAAACAACACTCTGTAAATAATATTGTAACCTGCCATTGATTGCAAATTGCACCCTCATTTCAGAGATGTTAAAATGTGAAAAGAAAGGGAGGGCATCTTAGACTTGATGATGAAGAATTAATTTTACAGACAAGGAAGCTGAAGTTTAGAGAAGCTGGATACTGTGGCCACAACCACAGAGCTGGTGAGAGGCAGAGCTGGGTTTTAGATGCGTCCAGAGTCCACCACCTTTCTAGAGGTGCGAAGCCTTTTTTCTCCGAGTAGTTTCTTTTTCTTTTGCCTGCCTGTTCTCAGGCAACAGTGTCTAAGCCCTCTGTCCTGGGAAACAGGCTCCCTTCAGTTACGACAGCTAACAGAGCGAAAACAACTGCCTTTTTGAGATGGCTTCCCCTCTTCATGGGGCCTAATTATAGAGACGGCAGATTCTGCTGCTGCAACGTTATTTTTGGCGGTGGTAGGGTCAGGGGGTTAGGAGTGGGTGTTGGTGATGACTAGGCGACCTTCGCCTTCTCCCCCACAGCTCCTGGCTTCCCTACTTCTTGCCCCAAGGCAGCTGAGGGAGGGCCAGAGGGCTTGCAAGTGAATTAATAAAAACTGGTTTATTAATGGAGGGCACTCCTCCACCCAAACACCTTCTCCTATCAGATCTTCTTGCTCTTTTCTGTCAGATGAGCTGCCCCTCCGATTGCTAAGTCAATTTCATCTCTTTCACCTCTGAATTGATGCTCTGTCTCCGGAAGTGAATCCAATTGCTGAGCCCACTTGTCCGCTTACTCGGTTCAGTCATTCAGTATTTAGTGAACACCTCCTACACACAGGTAATCTGAAGGTGACTGATAAACCGATGCACACAGTTTCTGCCCTAATGGGGTTCATAGCCTAAGGAAAAGGACACATGTCATCAAAGAAGCTTGTAAATAGCCCTAACCGGTTTGGCTCAGTGGATAGAGAATTGGCCTGTGGACTAAAGGTTCAATTCCAGTCAAGGGCATGTACCTTGGTTGCAGGCACATCTCCAGTAGGGGGTGTGCAGGAGGCAGCTCATCGATGTTTCTAACTCTCTATCCCTCTCCCTTCCTCTCTGTAGAAAAATCAATAAAATATATTTTAAAAAAAGAAGCTTGTAAACAAATGTAAAATGACAATTGTGATAAGAGGTTTTAAGAAGAGCTGTGACAGAGACGGGCAGCACTCACCAAATATTCTGTGTGCTTCCCTCCATTTCCCATCTCCCCTCCTTAGAGTTTGGGTTGGGGCCATGTGATTAATTTTGGCCAAGGACCTTGAGTGGATGTGATGTGGGTCACCTCCAGGGAAAGACTTTAAGAGATGGCGTGTCTCTTTCAACCTTTTCAGCTCTGCCTTGATGACCTTGGGCACCGTGGAGATGGTGTAGCTATGAGATGAAGGAGGGCTACCCAAGTCACATTGAACTGAACAATTAAGGGAAATAAACTGCTGTTGTGCTTGCTCACTGAGGCCTCAGCTTTGACTTAGTAGCAGCTGCAGTTATCTTAACTAATACAGAATTATTTCCTGCGAGGGAAAACGGAAAGAACTGACCAGGCAAAGGGCCAGGAGAGGCATCCTCATCCTTAGGAAAGTGATGCTTAGGCCAGGGTCCAAAGTAAGAGTGGGAGTTAGCCTGGAGAACAGTATGGGGAGGAACATTCTAGACTGACAGCTTATGTGAAGGCCCTGTGGTTAGAAGGTGTGTTTGAAGGAGTGGACAAAGGGTAGAGGGACAGAAGGAGCTCAGTCACCCACACTCTGGCAGATCTGAGACAAAGCCTGACATCCTGGCCACACACTGGGACACCACTGCTGCCCAGGTCCTCTGGACTGCCATGGGCTGCGGAACGGGTCACCTAGGTTTGAAATGGGATCAACTTTACCCTTCTATCTCCTTGGCCCTCACAGCCAGTTGGTAGCCAGTTGGGCAGTGTCTTGCCCATGGTTTGCCTCTGTGTTGCCTGTCTGTTCTGCTCAGAGGATCAGAGGACCCTGAGGAGGGGGTGGGGGCAGGAGTCCTGGGAAGCTCTTACCCAGCATTGCTGGGAGACAAAACCTGAATCTCAACTGTTGGAGACAGGGCAAGATTGCTTTCACAGCTCAGAGGACCTATTGCAGCAGATCTCATCTTTGCCTAACCAATGTCCAGTTGCCCCTTCTTCCCCTGAATCTGGTTCCATGCAGCGGTGAGTCCAGGCTCAGGGTTTAACTCTATCATGGCAGCCTTGTCCTCACTTCTCCTGCATTCAGGAAAGGCCACATGTCGTAGTTCTCTCAAGGAGACCTAAGTGGGAATCTGCTGGGAGTGAGGAAATGTTTACTGGAAAAGCATTTGCTTTCTTGATAACCTGGGACATACATGTATCATCTTCCTTCCTTGACTGTAGATGTGATGGTTAGAGCAGGGGCAGTTATCTTTGAACCATGAGGAAAAAAAGATGACAGAGGCCATCCTGTCTTCAAAGCGATCGAACTATTAGCAACATCTGTCCACTCTGGACTTACTATGTATACCCTTACTCATGTAAACCACTGCAGTCATTTTCTGTTGCTTGCAGCTGAATGTCATTCTGACCTGAGACACCTACCCAGGAGCCTAGCCTCAGATTTCTTTGCTTTCCTCAATTCCAGTGACTCTTACCTCTGCTCCATTTTAGCACCATCTTACATTTTGATCCTAGACCTGTTGTCACCTGGTGCCTGAAATACCTGATAAAACTGCTAATTTTCTGACCCAAACTCAGATCTTTCCTTGTTCCTGGGTTGACTGTAGAAGAAAGCTACTCATTTAGAATTGGCGAGTTATTCTGGACTCTCTTTGGAAAGGGTCAGGATCCACAGGTAAGCTCTCATTACTATTTCTTCCCAGTGTTCATCCTGGGCTGAGCACTGCTACTGCTCACATCATCCTGCTTTCCTTGTGTTTCACACAGATCTGCCCACCTTCCCTGGAATCCAGGAGGAGGCATCCCTCCTCAGGTTCAAGTCAGCCCCTCCCAAGTACACTGGATTGTGTTCCCTCTGATGCCTCCAGGACTTACTCCACCTACTCCTACCTCCCTCTGATGTCTTCAACCTCTCTCCCCTTCCCCCAGAAACATACACAAGCTTCCCCTCCTCCAAAGCACCTTCCTTGGACCCTGTTCTCTTCCCTTTCCTTTGCCCTGAGCTTGATAAAGGAGCCATCTTCACTAGGAAATTCTATCCCTCCCCACTGCATTGCTCCCCACCCCACAGCATTCTGTCCCTACAGCTCCACTGTAACTACTTTAGTCGCCAGTGACTTCCAGATTATCAAGCCAACTGGATACATTTCAGTCCTTATCTTTCTGGACTGCTTTATTGATCTGATACTCTCATTCTTGAGACTTCCCACTTCTTGGTTCCCAAGACAGCCTTCACCTGGTGTTCCTTCTATTCACAACGATTCTTCAGAGACTCCTTAATGGAGGCTGGGATCTTAAGATCCCAGCCTTGCTCTTTGGGATTCTATACTCAGTACAGTGCTCTTCTCTCTCATACTGCCTCACTTCTCATCTACCTTAGAATTTCTGTCACTTCTATGCTGCCAATGCTCCGATAGATATCTTCAGCCCTGATACGGCATCTAAGGTTTAAAATGTTTTCTTTTACCCATGGAATGCATCTTTCGCTGCTCCATGAACATTGCCACATGGCTGACCAACCACCAAGTCCAAGTTCCTCAGTATGACATATGTGCCCTTGGGTCTTGGCTCCTGATCTTTCTTCAATCTTACTCACTGTCTAGTCATCCCCAACTCGCAGGATGTCCCAGGGCATGCCACGATGTCTCATACCTCTACCTGTGATATGTACAGCCTGGAACTCCCTTCTGCTCCTTGCTTCTCAGCTTCATCTTACTCATCCTTGGTGCTCACCTTAAGCATCATCGTTCTTTGCCAGGAAGCTTCACCTCACTGGTTTCCTCAGGCAGAGCCATATGCCCCTCTCCCAGGCATGCCTCCACCACCACATGTATCTCAGCATTCTCTCAAACGGCCAGACCCAACCAGCCTGTCTGTCTGTCTCTCCTGTTCTTTCTCTCTTTTTCTTGCTCTCCCCCCCCCCCCTTTCCATATCTCTGTCTTTATCTCTCATAGCCTCCATCCCTCTGTCCTTTGTATACTTTCTCTACCCTCTCTTGGCAGCCAGGGAGCTTTGCCTTGTGTGTGGTACTGACTCCAGCTCTATGTCCTCCCCCAGCTGCAGTGCTCATGAGGCAGCTTCCAAGCAGCAGCAACACCTTTGGGACTCTGAGACTCACTTCCACATCCCGGAAGAAAGGGATTGGGCCACGTTGGATGCGGGATTATCTGTGGGATAATTGGGGTTAGGAGCAGGAGAGGAATTTCTTGGAACACAGAGTGCCTATCTGAGCTGTGGCCTGGAGGGAAATGATTCTAATTTCTAGTATAACTGATTTAAAAACAATCATGAAAAGAAACTTCTAGAAAACAGCACTAAAGCTGACCCCTTTCCCCAGGTCCAGAGCCAGCCTCTTTGAGTGGATTATGGTTCTTATGAGGCTATCTGGGCAGGGTTGTCTTCTAGTACATCTGGCTGTTGATGCTGCATTGGGATTCAGACCTTTATCAAAAATCCGTTCATTAATTCTTTGTCCAAAGTCCCCTTTAAGGGCTGGCAGAAACAATATTGGCTCGATCCCCAAAATGTTTTCAAGAAGGGCGATGCAGGTTGCTTGGGTGGTCCTGGAATCCCATGGAAGCCCTATCTTGACTTTCTTGGGCCCTCACTTCTTGGAGACTGGTTGGATGATCTGGAGCGGGGAGGCATGGGTTCAGACACCCAAAGGATCTCTGGGGTCTTAAAGGGCAAGTGGCTGTGCATGTGGCAGGCCTGGTGGAGAGGACCACTCAGTAGGTACCCTGCTAGACCTGAGGTCCAAAGAGAAACACAACCAAATGCCTGTCTTTCAGGAGCATGCAGTGAAAGAGACACACCCATAAATGACCTCCCCCTGTCTCCTCACATTTGCTGTTTTGTTTAATCCTCATAGAACTTCGAGTCTGACATGCCATGTAGTTTATTTTATTTCTTTTCTGTCCCCCTTCCACGTGCTCTAGAAAGCAGATTCCACAATGGCAGGGATTCTTTGTTTCTTTTGTTCATTGCTGCATCCCTGGGACCTAGAACAGATGCATAGTAGGGACAAATATTTGTGGAAGGAATGGATGAAATATAGAAGTCAAGTCTGTGCAGGGTGCCAGAGAAGTCCATACTAGAAATTCAGAGATGGCTTTCTGCAGCAAGCGTGCCTAATCTGAATCTCTAAGCACCAACCAGGTGAACCCAGGTAGGAAGAGGAAAGAAGGCACTACAAGCAAAGACTCAAAGGGAAGGACCAGCCTGGAATAAGCTTGGACTGGCTGCCCTCAGTGCAGAAAGGCTGCTGGGTGTAGCTGTGGGCAGGGCCCACAGATGAAGTAGAGCTGAAGTTCCAGGTGCCTCAGTGTTGGGATTCAGTGTAGGACTAAGAGGGGGACCATGGTGTCTGATGGCCTCTCCCAGGAACCAAACAGCCAAGCCCCATCTGCTGTCAATCACACTGGACCACAGAGGTGGGGACACTTTGGGACATGTGAGAGGCTTAGGATCTTGGTCAGCAGAGGGACAGAAAGGCCAGGACCTGGTAACAAGCTCCAGAGATGGCACAGGATTCCAAGTGTCAGTGAATGAGTGGAGACTTCAATCCAATTCCTGGCTTTGGCTGCCATTGCTACCAGGAAAGGGCCCTGCACAGAAGAAGGTTTCCTTGTTCTCACTGGGGATGGTGCCACTGCTCCGCTTTCAGCCTAGGCAGCAGAGGAGCCCCACCCTGGGTCTCCCAAGGTCTGAATACCTTGCTAAGCCGTGGTCTGTAAAAGCCACTCTGGGAGCTCCTGGGCCAGTCTGCAGGCTGAGCCCCACATCTAAGCTTTCCTGTTGAACCTGGACCCTGAGTCCTGCCACTACCTGTTCTCATGTGTAAGTTTCCCCTTAAGGCCCTTCCTGCAACCAGTCCTCATTTGGGGCCGTTTCATTTCATCAGAGATGCTCTTATGGTGAAGTTCAAATGCTCAGGGCCAGGGTGTGGAATGCTTTTGTTTTGGGAGGCTTCTTGACCTCTATACAAATGGGCCCACTTGTTCCAGGCCAGCTCAGTAGAGCCAGGGGACAGAGTGGTGACCTTGAACACCATGGACCCTGCATCCCTGGAAACCAATGCACCCCTGGCTTGCCCCACCCAGCTCCTACTGGGGCAGAAGGCCCCTCTGAGGTAGGCGTGGAGTCTGCACTTGGTTCCACCCTTAGTGCTTTGTTTATACCCCTCCCCCCTTTTTTTCTAAGAAGCTCCCAATCTAGACTGACAGCTCCTTTAAGGTCTAGCCCATGATTCCAGGAACCAAAGGGTGGCTCAGGCAGAGCTCAGATGTGGAGTGGGCCTCCCCTAACTAAGATACTCCCTCAGATTGGTGCAGATGTGACTGCATCCCAAGCAGGTACAGATAGCCTCCCCCAGAGGCTTGGGTATGGATGAGGGGTGAGGTAGGGTGTGGAGAGGAGGAGAAGGGGTCCCTCTGCTCTCTACCTGCTCTTGCTTTTATCCTATTCACCTTCCGCTAATTGGGATGACTCTGGACTGCTTTGATCCCTTCCCCTCTCTCTGCCTCTGCTCACTATTTCCTGGGCTGGAGGGGCCAGCTCTCTCCTGGCTTCCAAAAGAATGGGGAGAGCCCAGCCGGTGTGTCTCAGTGGTTGAGCATCGACCTATGAACCAGGAGGTCAGGGTTCAATTCCTGGTTAGGGCACATGTCTGGGTTGCAAGCTATATCCCAAGGGTGGGACATGCAGGAGGCAGTCGATCAATGATTCTCTCTCATCATTGATGTTTCTATCTCTCCCTCTCCCTTCCTCTCTGAAATAAATAAATATATATATATTTTAAAAAAAGGACAGGGAGAAAACATTTTGTTAAAAGTTAATTTGGGAGGGAGAGAAAGAGTAATTTAGAATATCGTTTTATAAAGCAGTAGTCTGACTTTCAAGGCTTATTATTTTTTTTCCTTTAGCTTTCCTTTTTCTTCTTAATTTAACTTCTGTAACAAATCCTAAAATTTCCCTGGGCAGATCAATGGAGCACAGACTAAGGTGGAGATTCAAGGTCTCATTAATATTGTTCAAATCCATTGCACACTTTCCTACTCATTCATTTCTCATGTTCAAAGTTCTTGCTCTAAAAAAATGTTATGTTTGTCTGTTTGAGGAAGAACTGAGCTCTCCTCTATTTCCTTCATCATATTTCTGGATAATGAATGAAGGAATCTGTTGGGGGCAGCCCTTTGTTTGCTCATCTCCAGTTCCATCCTCCCGGTTCCATTTCTGGCCACCCTTGTATCCCACACAGCTGTCCTACATAATACAGAAGAATGAGGGGTGTCTACCTCCGGTCCTCTGCTATGGAAAATCCGTTCCCTGGGAGACGATGTCAGGACCTCAGACACAGCCTGAACAGCGGAGAGCAGACTCCCTGCAGTTGTCAAGGGGACACAAATGGGTGGGTCTGGATTCTCCCCTTCACTCTGCCTTCTGGACATTTGCATGGGGTGGGGGGTGGGGGGATGTTAAAGGAGAAATAAGCCACATTTCTGCACACCTGCTGTGCTCAGTGAGTATTTATGGAGCACCTGTTGTGTGACATCCAGAGAGAAGGCTAGGATAGACAATTGGGTCCCTTGCTCTGTGGGAAGCCCTGTGTAGGGGGAGTCAAAGCTTGCAACCTGGAGTAGAACCATAGCAATGCTGATACAGCAGTTCCATCCACCACCCTCTCCAGTGTGGTGGGAACCCATGCAGCCCCCTTGCTGTCTTTGGCATCTAGTGCTAAAAAATCTGGGACTTGGTTCCTGAGTGACGGGTTCAGATCTTGCCTCTGTTTTACTTACTAGTTGTGCCACTTTTGTGCATCTCTCCGAGCCTCAATTTCCTTATCTGTAAAGTGGGGATTATGCTAGTACTCACATCACAGGGTTTTGTGAAGATTAGGTGAGATTGTGTTTGGAGGGGCTTAGCTCAGTACCTGGCACTCCAGGAGTCAGAGATTCTGTGGTGATTCTGATCTTTACCTGCCCCGAGTCTGAAACAGACTTTGGCTATGAGCTCTGAGCTGTAAGGTAAAGATGGGGAGGGTTTGGGGCTCTGGTTAAAGAATAAGATTAACCCACAGGGAGAAAATGGAGGGCAAATTAAGAGCCAAATTGGGATACTTGCCACAAATATATTAGGGATTTATATAAAAAGAAAAGCTGGGAGGACTTTGATGGCTAAGGAGGTCTGGTCTCAGAGCAGCTGGAGCTGGTACCAATGGACCAGAGGGACCTCCTTTGATTAAGTAAAGGCCATTCTTTCGAGGCTAAGTTAGGACCAATTCATGCTGAGCCCCGTTGCAGGCCCAGAAGGTGGGCCTTCCCACTGAACACTTCTCACTGCCCCAAGGCAGTTTGCACTTGGATTTATGAAGCACCTACTATGTGCTTAACATACATTTACAGGACAGCTCCAGCTTCACGAGACATCATTTTGGGAAGTATAAATATATAACTTGGAGACTTGCTGTTAAATATATACCTGGAGGCTTCCTGGGGTGATGTTCAGCAGAGCTGAAAAGCTCTCTTGTTTTCCTGTGATGAGAACCCAATTTAGAGGTTTCTCAGAACAAACCTAGACTTAGTTTGGTGTGGCTGTCCTCTGTAACCCCTGACCCTCCCTTATTTTTCTAGTCTTGCACAGCTTCTTTATTTAGAAAAAATATTAGGTACAACTTTTTTTTTTTTTTTTAATTCAAACACCCATGTTAGCCGGTTTTGTGGTTATGTGGGAGAATAGATAATTCTAGGAGATAGAGCGGGAGCCTTTAGGGCTGATGTGTCATGATGTCTGGACTCACTATCAAATGTTTCAAATACAGAGAGATAGAGAATAAGGCAGAATGCTAACAATTTGTGTAACCTAGATGGAGGGGTTCTGACTGTTGTCCTATTCTTTTCATTTTCCTCTATGTTTGGAAATTGTCAAGTGAAAAGGTGAGGAAAACTCATTGAGCCACAAGAGAAAAAAATGAGGTAAGAACAGCCCTTCCTCCTGGCTGGTGGGTTTCGGCTCTAGCCTGGGGCACTTCCCTTTTCATGGTGGAGGCTGGAGAGTTTTCCTGACTACACTTCAGAGTTCTTCAAAACTGGGCATTCCGCTGCTCACCACAGGCCTCCTCTTTCTGCTCTCGGCCTAGGGCCACTTCCCTGCCTCTGGCTGGCTTTGTCCTCTGCTGGATTTTCTGAGGACCCTGCCCTGACTGTTTGGGCCACAGAGAAGCAGCCCCCAGAGAAGGCTGAGCCGGGATGGAGAAAGAGCCTCTTACCTTTAAAGTTTCTAGATGTGGTTCTTTTAAGGACATGTTGCATAAACTTGAGAATTCCTGAGCCAGCACCTGTTAGTCCCAAGTCTTGGGCAGAGAGCTAGGGAACAGGGCAGAAGACAGGGTCCCTCTCCTTGGTCATTGTTGTTGGTGGCTGGGTAGGGAGTAGGGAGTAAAGAGGTGGGGAGGTTGAGGAGGCAGGTCTTGTGGAGGAAATATGGTTGTACTGGACTTACTGAGAGATTTATGCTTTGTTGATGGAGTTTCAAGGGTGACTTAAACTTCACTCTTTCGACCTTATGTGCTAACTTTAGACCTAACTTCCGTATAACGTGTGATGACACTATATAATTAAGTGCTCATTCATTCATTCATTCATTCCACCCACCCTGACAGAGTGCTAATTTTAGACGCTGTGCTGGGGACACAGGGCTCCACTATGCCTTCAGACTACAGTTGCCCCAGACACTGGGGGAGAAAAGCTCTCTGTAGGAAGTAGTGGAAAGGGCAGGTTTCCTCAGGGGGGTGGGAATGCGCAGGTAAAAGGGGTTGAAATTAGACAGCCTTTCTTAGGGCATAGGTGTGGGGGATACCATGAGTGAAGGCACCATCTGATCAGTGTGCATTTTCTGGGTGGATAGAGATCAGTGGGCCTCAGTTAAGCTGGGAAAAACCTAAAATTAGCCCCACCAGCTGGGCCTGGGCTTCGCGGGACTCCTTATCCCCCTGGCCTCCTCAGGTTTCAGAAAGCACGAGTGTGTGCAGGGACAGCGTGTTTTGCCCAGGTCACAGCAGGCAGGACAGGTCACCCGGGGCCAGGCCAAGCAAGGGTGCAGCTCCCAGATGGAAGAAGGTGGTCTCCCATGGGGGAAGGAGGGCCTCCCCAGTGCTGCAGGGTCTGGCAAGAGGGAAGGGGGAGTCCCTGCCTTTCCCCTCTTTTCAACAATGCTTCCTCTTTCACTTCCTCATTCCCCTTCCAGATCTGCAGGCTCTGCTGTGTGGCCAGGAGCAGACCAAAGCGCTGTCTGGGCCAGCAAACCAGAGGCTGCACGGGGCCAGCCCAACCAGGGGGCAGAGGCCTGGACAGGCACCTTTCTGGGGCCCTGAGGAAGGAACCAGGACATCTCATCCTCACCCACTGTGCCCTGTGCCAATCTCCTTTCTGACCTTGTCTGCAATTCCCTCTATTAGTCACCACCAGCAGAGAGGGGGTGCTGTTATTTGAGAGGCTAATCTTGCCTTCAAAAGTGCTGGAGTTGATCTGGGCAGATAAGGGGCAGCGAGTGGCATGGCGTGAGTGGGGGTGGGAAGTTGATGGCCCAGCCTGGTGGTGGTGGCATAAGTGGGAACTGGGGAGCTGGGCAACCTTTTCAGTGTCTCCATCGCTTTCCCCTGAAGTGCCCCTCCCAACGTGAGACACCCACAATGTGGCTCCTATTATGAGCTAAATCATGTCCCTCCCCAATTCATTTGTTCAAGTCCTAACCCCCAGTACCTATGAAAGTGACTGTATTTGGAGACAGGGTCTTTAGTTATGAAAAAAAGAAAAGAAAGATAATTATGTTCCCTCGGCTGGTGTGGCTCAGTTGGTTGGGCCTTGTCTCGTACACCAAAAGGTGGTGGGTTTGATCCCTGGTCAGGGAGCATGAGGGAGGCAACCATTTGATGTTTCTCTCTCACATGGATGTTTCTCTCTCTCTCTCTCTCTCTCTCTCTCTCTCTCTCTCGCTCTCGCTCTCGCTCTCGCTCTCGCTCTCTCACTCTCTCTCTCTCCATCTCTCTCTCTTCCTCTCTCCAAAATCAATAAAAAAATAAAAAATAAAAAGGTAATTATGTAAAAATGAGGGTGGGCCCTAACCCAATAGGATTGGTGTCCTCATAAGAAGAGGATATTAGGACACAGACACACACGGAGGATGACCATGTGAGGACACAGGGGAAGACACCATCTGTAAGCCAAGGGGAGAGGCCTCAGAAGAAACCAACCCTGCCGACTTGACCTTGGACTTGTAGCCTCCAGGACTGTGAGAAAATAAAGTGAACCAGCCTGTGGTGCTTGTTATGGTGGCCCTGGTCAACTAGCACCGTCCCTCTCACCGGAGTGCCTGCCTGGTGCCCTCTGTCTCTCATCTCTCTTCAGTTTGGGGTCTTTTCTCCTGGGTGACCAACTCCAACTTTCACATGGCTGTAAATGTGCAGATGCCACCCCTGGTCGTGAAGGCTTCTTATCTGGCCAGCTTGCCACCCTTTCAAGTGTTGGAGACAGGCCATGATAAACTCGACAAGTTGTTATAGAAGTTTTTGGAGAATGAAGTGCTACTGAGCATGGGCAGGAGGGCCCAGGATGGCTTCCGAAGGAAATGGGATGAGAGCAAGCCTCGCAAGCCCTTTCGTGAATACCTTGCTCTGAGCTAACAGCAGCTACAGACATTCTTTAGATTCTTCATCGCCTACCTGTATGTATTCCCTGTGCCCGGCAAAGCACCTCACATACCAGATAGCATCATTTATTGAAATGTTAATTTGGGGTTGCTCTTTTAAACATCTGCCTTAACCTCCTTTTCAGCGCAGCACCATGCTTTGTGTGACTTGGGAATTGGTGGAGTCTAGCTTGGCCCATCTCCCAAAACTTTAGCGGGTGGCAAGCTGGCTACCGTCACATTCACCTGGGGCTCTGCAGGATTTTAAATTTGTTGAATTAGTTGCCAACATTTAAAATTGGGTGGTTTTACATGAAATTTGATTTTCTGGCCATTCTTGAAATATGAAACAATAAGGCCTGCATTATAGGATGACCACTCATCCCAGTTTGCCTGGCATTCTCCCAGTTCTAGCACTTTCTGGATTTCTGGACTCCAGAACTATAGGACTACAGATTTCTGTTGTGGTGCTTTGCTAGGGCAATCCTAGCCTACTAATCCAGGCCCTATTATTCCCTTGGGCTTGGTGGCTCAGGCATTCAGCCAGCCTGCCCAGCCCCAGGAGACACTTGCTCATTTTCAACTGCAGTAAATCCCCTGGAGTTAAGCCAGATGTTGATAAGATCATTCTAGGTGTCCTGGAGGGCAGGAGGGAGGTTGTCTTGGAGAGTGGCATAGACTCCAGCCTCAGGGTAGATAGTATGCTGGTCCTTGAGTAGCAAGGACTCCCATACCCTACAGCAGCCAGAGGAAGTGGCCAGGCCTGGTGTGGGGGTCCTAGGTGGGGCACCTAGACTTGCCAAAGATTCCTCCACCTGAAGGGGCTCTAGGTGTTGAAAATTGGGGGGGCACACCCAGTGAGCTTGGACAGCAAAAAAGCCACGGGTAACCTCGATGTACAAAAGACAGAGGCGCCACAGAGCCTCCTGGGTTCTGATGAGAGGAAAAGGAGGTCCCAGTGGGGAAATGAAAATCTTGTCAGCTCTTCAAAACAGGGTCAGCCTTGCCCTAGCTGGTTTGGCTCAGTGGATAGAATGTTGGCCTTTGGACTGAAGGGTCTTGGGTTCGATTCCAGTCAAGGGCACATGCTTGGGTTGCGGGCTCGATCCCCAGTAGGGGTCATGCAGGAGGCAGCCAATCAATGATTCTCTCTTATCATTGATGTTTCTATCTCTCTCTCCCTCTCCCTTCCTCTCTGAAGTCAATTAAAAAATATATGTAAAAACAGTGTCAGCCTCAAAATTCACTTTATTAAGGGCAATAAAGAGAGTGTGTTTTTTATCCCTATTATACAGATAAGGAAACTGAGGGTTGGAAAAGCTCAGTCTCCCAAGCTCACAATGCTAGAAAGTAGAAGAGCCAAACCACCCACAGCCTTGGCCGCTGGAGGGGCTGTTTCAAATAGGTTGTCCAGCCTTTCCCAACCATGGCCTCTGTGAACCCTACCGAGGTTCTGTCAGGGCTCACTGTCCCTGTCGCTGCCACCCTCATTCTCTGCTGGGGCTTTAGGTTGAAACTTTTACTCTGATTCTCTTCATGTTTCCCAAGGTGATTTTAAGAAAGAAAGTCTGAGGGACGTGCAAGTCATCCAATGCAGAGGTTAGTAAGACCATGACCCCAATGTCTGTTCCTGAGGCCTCATTTTCATTTATTGATTGATTGATTGATTCATCCTTTTTATTTGCTCAGCACATACTGATTGAAATCTGGCCAGCATTAAACAAAGTAGATGTGGTCCCTCCCTCCAGGAGTTTGTAACTGTTTCTGGAGGTGACCCTTGCTTGCTGTGGAGAAGAGAAAGCAGGTTGGGTTAGTGTCGGTTAACATAGGAGGTAAGAGAGAGGTTCTCAGGTAGGTGCTACCAAGGTCTGAACGACTGAGACAACCCCCTTCTCTTCCCCTGCCCCCCCCCAACCCCCCAGTGCTCTGTGGAAGGCTTCAAAGGCAGATGGTGCAGAAAGTGCAAAGGCCCCAAGGCAGGAGCCCTCTCCTGAGTGGCTGGTGTGGTCCTGAGGTTCACAGGAGTCACATGGCCCTTGTGACAGTTGTGCAAGCAGGAGGAGCTGTCAACTTCTGGTTAGTACAGGAAGATGACAGATTGGATGTGAGGGGGAAGCAGGAGAGGAAGAGGCTTCGAGGAGGACTCCTCGGTTGCAGTTTGAGCCACTTGCAGAATGTAGATGCGGCTGGCTGAGAAGGGGCAGGCTGGGAGGGGCAGGTCCCTTAGATGGAATCACGAATTTGCTTTCAGCTGTGCTAATTCAACACATTAGGCTTGCCCATTAGGCTTGCTGCTGGAAGCATGGATGAGGAGTGGGGAGGATACCCCCACATCTAGTTCCTGTCTTTTCGTCTTTGGGCTCACCCTGTAATGCTGCTGTGATAGGAAGGGCAGGCTTTTTGTCCTCCTGTTAGGCCTTTTGCTTCAATACTCACATTTACTTCCTTTAGTCTACAGGCTCTGGATTTGAGGGCCCTGAGGATGTTCTGGTCCCCACACTGTCTATCTTGAGGTGGGAGGTTGGGGTAGGTGGATGAACGACCTGAAAGAATAGTTGTTCTTAGCACATAGCCCAGTGCCCAGCTCCACTTCCTTCTTTGGCAGTGTGTGTGTGAGGGTGGAGGGAAGGAGGACCTCTGAGAAGCAGTGATGAGGGACAGTTTCCATCTCCTGTCCCCATGATATTATGCTCATGTAGTCAGAAGGACTGGAGCCCAAGTGGGTGAGAGAGATAAGAGTACAAGGTCTCTATGAAAACGGAGGCTGCATGACACCAGTGTACAGAGGAACCGTGTGTGAGTGAGCCAGCACATTGCTAAGGAAGGAGAAATCCTCCAGACCCGCAGCCCAGGCTCTGCCCCTTCCTGCTGTGTACTCTCCTTGCTGCTGGTGGGGATGGTCCTGCGCCAGGCTCTCACCCCAGCGCTGGCCTCACCAGGGGTCTGAGCATCACCCATTCTGAGAGCATTGTGCTAGGCATCTACCCAATGTTGTTTCCCCTTCGTCCTATTAGCAGAGCCCAATTTTGGGGGGATAGCAATAAGCCCAGCTGAAATACTTCCTATGGTCCTTTGTAGCTAGTGGTGGCCTTGTTGCTCCAGTTCCACCCAATGAAATAAGAGAGGAAGTCAGTGGGTAGATATTGAAAAAGGAACTGACTCAACTGGCATGTTCACCAGCCTGTTATCTCCGATCGCTGACCTCACCCTTTCCTTTTCTACCTTCCTGGAAGACAGTCTGGATGCCTGAAGGTGCAGCAGCCATCTTTCAACCATGAGGCTGAAAGGCAGAAGCTGAGTGTGCTGGAGGAGGAAAATAGGAGTCTGAATCTTGGCTGAGGCAACAGTCCTTGACTGCCTACTCTGAACTTATTTTTCTGCATGAGATTAAAACAAAAATCCTTCTTTGTTTAAGCCCCTGTTCCTCTAGTTTTCAGTTACTTGCAGCTGAACATAGTCTTAACGGATACTCAGCCCATATCACACAAACTCTGGCAGCACTCTTGGAAATCTCAGCACCTACCCCAGCCAGCCCTAAAGCAACTCTGCTCTTGCATAGCCATAGCCATGCCTGTACTGGGACCTCACCACACAGAGGTGATGGCCCAGAGGAGTGGAAGTACAGACTCAGAGAGGTTAAGTGACTTGTCTCACATCACACAGCTAGTAAAGAGCAGAGTCGACCATCAACATCAGATCTGTCTCAGGGGCACCGTTTCTCCTCTGATACTAGAGTGGGTGTGGATTGGCAGAGATGTGGGGGTTCACAGACCAAAGAATCTAATGTGATTCCTTAGAAATAATAATAATAATAATAATAATAATAATAGATAATGGACCACCTTGTTGAAGGCTCTGTCAAATACTGCCTCAATGAAGCCTAGCCTGACCACCCTATTCAAAATTCCTACCCCAATCTCCTAACTCTCATTATCTTGCTCTATTTTTTTTTCTCCCATAAAACTGATCACCTTCTATCACACCACATGATTATGTCATTGTATGATGTCTGTCACCCTTCCTCCCACCCCCCAGGATTAAGCCCCATATGGACAAGGGTCTTGGTCTGGGCTTTGTTTATTAATGCACTCAAAGAGCTTAGAATAATGCCGATGAAGAAGGTATTTGTTGAGTTGAATTAAATAGGGATGTTTTCTGAGCAGCCACTGTTATGGGCTGAATTGTATACTCCCAAAACTCATATGTTTAAGTCCTAAGTCCCAGCACCTCAGTACTGTACTTGGAGATAGGGTCATTAAAGAGGTAATTACATTAAAATGAGGTCATTGGGGTGGGCTCTAATCCAATCTGACTGATGTTTTAATAAGAAGAGTTTTGACACAGATTCACACAGTGAAGAACATGTGAGGATACATGGCCAACTACATGCCAAGGGGAGAGAGGCCTCAAGAGAAATCTACCCTGCCAACAACTTGATGTCAGACTTCTAGACTCCAGAATCATGAGAAAATAAATTTCTGTAGTTTAAGCCACCCTGTCCGTGGTCCTTTGTTATAATAGCCCTAGCAAACTACGTCTGGTTTAGTTTGAAGGATTTTGTACGAGTTGCCTCAATTGAACTTAACCACAATGCTAAGAGATAATACAGCTCAGATGCGGAAACTGAGGCCCAGGAAGTGATGATGAAGAGGCCTGGGAAGGCTGTATCTTGGGGTGCTAGGTTTCTTGGGGATGGGAGGAGGGAGACGCAGCTGCTGACCCACCAGGGACCCATCTTTATCAGGAGATTCCCCCCCTGCCCATTCATACCCCACCCCTACATGGTCCTATGCTAGACTCCTTGTACCCCAACCTGCTATCCCAGCAGCTTTGTGGAGAGCCCTATGATCTGAGACACTGCCTGGCTCTCCCCAAGCAACAAGTCTCCGTGGTGCAATTTCAGACATCGAGGCCAACAGACTGGGAAGAATTCCTTCAGTGACTCTCAAAGCAGTTAATCCTTGTGCATTGACCAGAGAGGCAGACTCTCCAAGACAAGGTGTGAGGAGTCCATTGGTTCTTCAGCTACCACTCATAGTCAGGACAACAGTAGAGTCTAATACTTACTGAGGTCCTACCAGGTGCCAAGCCTTGTCCTAAGTGCATTCTATCCAGTTTTTCCTCTGGGCAGCCCTGCAAATGGACACTGATATTGTCACCATTTTACAGATGGGGAAACTGAGGCTTAGAGAGCTCAAGTGATTTGACCATTCGGTTAGTAGGTTGTGAGTCCTATCCCAGTGCTGGTTTTCTTCACCCTTAACAGCCACTGACTGTAGACCCTGCCTCATGCTACCTTAGGCTGTAGTTGGTCGGGCGTGTTCCCCACACCCCTTGTGTTAGGAGAGAATTAGGAAGGAAGTTCACGGGAAAGAGGATGGAAACTGCCAACCAGTGTAACAAAGGTCTGAACTCCTGAATATGTGGTCAGTTACCTCCCTTGCTTGTTCTCCCTCCCCACTAACCACTTCTCCCTGGGAGCTGAGATTGTCCTCTCTGTCTGAGTCTACCCTTTTCAAGGCCACCCCTGTTCATCTCAGCCAGGTTCATGAGGGAGGCGAAGGTGCCGCTGCACCAGCTTTTTGTCACTGGTCAGCCCACAGAAGAGGAGAGAGAGGAAGTTTCCCTGGGGCTGGAATTGTCCAGGCCCCTCCTGGAGGAACAAGAACAGTCTGGAGACAGTCTGAAGCATGGCATGTGGGCACTGGGTGGTGAATTGCCTCAGCTCTGTCCTCAGGACCACTTCCCTCTGGCCACGGGGCCCGCTTCCTTTCCTCATTAGCAACAGTGTGGGGCTGTTTCTTTCCCTTTTGTGCTGAGAAAACCCTGAGGAGGTGCCCTCTGACCATCCACCAGGCTTTAGGAGTCAGGCTGGGAACCTTTTCCTTCCTCTGCTGGCTTCATGGATACTTCAGGTTGACTATAGGTAAAGATGAACCAGCAAGCCCTTCTCCACTCCCTCCCCAGGGCTACCTCTCCTCTGTGTGAGTGTGGCCAATCCAGGTGCGGTGGCATGCCCCCCATGTCTGACGTGCCCTCTGTGTGTGTGTGGGGGGGGGGGGGGCTCATGGGGTATGTGTGTGGAGGGGGCAGGTACATGTGCCCAGGAATGCCACCTGTGTCTGTTAGTAAGCCTGCCCCCTGTCCTGTCCCCAGGTGGCTGGTAAGAAGATGATTGGCAGAGGAAGAGGACAGTGATGTCAGGAGGCTGAGACATGGGCAGGTGGGCTGGGTGGCCTTGGTGGGAAGCCAGAGGGCATGAGGAGGCTGCCCAAGGCCACGCCCATTCACAGAGTGTGAGGAAGTGGCAGGGCCCCAACTCCAAAGGCTCACCAGCCACAACCAGGCAAAGCCTTTGGTTGCACATCCAGGGCCTCTGGAGCTGTGGCCCTGGGGCCTGGGCGTGGTGCAGGCTGATGGAGGAGGGTCACTGAGGGCTGTTCCTTTGTGTCCCCGAAAAGCTCTTACCTCCCAATCACACTTATCCTATTTTATGGATAATTTCTGGGCTCTTCTGGAGAAAAATTAGTGTGACTGCCTTGCCTTCTGAACCTCCCCCCGCAACCTGCAACCCCTTTAAAGCCCTATCTTCACTTATCAGACACCCAACACCCTGTTTCTCATTTTCTGGATGACTCTGCAGTTCTAGAAATTAGAACCTGTTGTGTTGTGACAAGTGGCTTCTGTTGCCCCCTGGGAAGTGGGTGACAATGACCTTGAGACTCCATGGGACACCTCCCACAACCTGCAGCTACAGGGGCAGAATGAGAGGACCAAAGCCTGGGGTAGATTTGCTAGGCAAGTTGGGGTTACTGAGACAACTGTAGGTGCTTCGAGAGAGTTGGGTGGGCAGGCAGCACAGGAGTAAGTGAAAGGGGTTTGGGAGGGGAGCCTCGGTGTATTTCTGACAGGAGAGAGGGGAGTGGTAGAAGAGAGATGGGAAACCAGAAGCAGGTGGGAGGGGGGCCTCCATGGATGGCAGCAGAGGCCTGGCTAAACATGTGGGGGACATACCAGGCCAGGCAGAGCTGGTTTCAGTGGGAGCTGGAGAGGGGGCAGGTTTCTGAGGTGTGTCTGTGGTCACCAGGACAGTGGCCAAGGCTCCCGGGAGCATACCTGTGACAGCCTCTGAAGGGCCTGTCAGTGCAGGTATGTTTGGTCAACATCACACTGTTGAGGGATCGCTGGAGGCTTGGGAGGAAGCAGGTGGTCTGAGCCTCTATGTGCCGGGCAGATGTGCAGGTCAGGGAGGGGTCAGAGGTAGGAGGAGGAGGCACTTCATTTTGGAAGAAGCTGAAGAGGATATTGCTGCTGCAGGGGCCCTGAACCTATGGCTGGAGCTATACCTGGAGGAGGCTATTGGCTGTGGGGAGGATGAGCAGCAGGCCCAGGAAAGGGCCTTTGTGGGACATCTGACACCTGGTCCCCACAGGGCTGTGGCAGATTATTGTGGTTTGGACACAATGGCCACCGAGAGGACAGCTGCCCCAGTCTGGGGAGTAGAGTCTGCCACTCCCCTCTGCTCTCTGTTGGGGATCACTACCCAGCAGAACGGGTTCCTTCCAGAGGTCCAGCAAGAACACGCAGGAGAGGAAGGTGAACAAGGCAGAGCCCTGTTTTCACTCCAACAAGAAGCAGAAAGGTCCTTGCACCCAAAGAAGCAAAAACAAAGAGAGTGGGCTCCCAGTAATTGGAGCAAGTGGCTCTGAACTCGGCCTTGAGGGTTGTGTGGGCCACTGACAGGGGGCACCGGTGGGAGGTGGGAGGAGGCAGGAATGGCCTGAGGAGTCTCAATGAAAATGACAACAGCTCATAGTATCAGGGATTAGTAATTGCATCTCTGGTCACTATGGGCATGAAGTGTGGGCTCTGTCTTGGCATCGAGCCAGTGCTCAGTGGGCAGTAACTGCTATCATTGTGGAAGTGGGCCTCCAGCAAACTGTGAAAGGTGCCTTGAGTTTTGAGTGTCAGCCTATTTTGGAGCCAAACTAGATGGCTTTTTTGCACCCTTTCTGCCCCAATCTCTTCCCTGACCCTATGAGCAGGGCTGGAGCCCAGTGGACCCAGCCCTCTCTAGCCCTGTTGTTCAGAGCTGGGACCCCGTGTGATGGCAAGGCAGCCCCACTGCCTTGCATTCTCTGCTCCGTGGACGCCACATTGGCCCTACCCCACTGCAGTGGATTAAGATGAACTTTCACTTCGCCTGAGTGTTTCCACCAGGGAGAAGCCAAGAGATTATGGTTAGGGACACAAATTCCCTCGAAATTTGAGGGCTACTTCACTGCTCCATGGGAGATCTAGGTGTCATTTCAGTCATTTAACTGTGTGAATCAAAAAATAGTTTAATAATTCTATAGGTCAATCTCTATCTCGAGCCCCCTATCTGCCTCATGGCAGATACTTGAGCCAATTCCAGAAAATTCACCAGTTCTGTGATCGATCTCCCCTACAGTCCAATTTATGCTCTGCTTATTCCGTTTTCCTCCTCCTCAATTCTGTAGAAGGCTCCAAGTTGGGTCCAGACACTGGGGGAAGAGGTGGGTCCTTGGGAGCATCCTTAAGCCTCGCTGGCCTCCACTCTGTCCTTTGTCTTGCAGCCAGCATCTGTCCGCCAGCCTTTGCCGAGGTGCATTCTCAGCTTGTCACAGAAGGTAGAAGGGGACAACCACTGGGACAACCACTTCCTCCTTGCTATGGCAAACCACAATATCCTATCTAAAGAAACAGGGCCTTACAGGAAAAGGGATGGGTATGCCGTAATGTATCTGCCCACCTTCTACCTCCTTCCTCAAAAGTGGAGAGGGGCCAGAAGAGGGGGCAAGACTTGGATAAAATGCCCCTTTACTGGAAGAGCATAGCAATTAGTCTTTGAATATACAAAGCAGGTTGGTGGCAGAAAGTAATGAGCATAGAATTGCTCTGCATAATAAAGTTGGGAGAAATATTTTTGGAGTTGGGGGTGGATCAGGGCCTCAGCAAAGGGAGTGAGAAGGGAGTCTAGTGTGACTGCCTACTGAATGGCCAAGAAGCTTTGTAAGAATAGGGACACCTACTTTGCCACTGTGCTGGAGTGGGCCTTGTGTGTCTTTTCAAACTTTCAGTAAAGTAGGCTGAACCCAAATTGGAGTGTTCCCCTTGGAAACAGAAGGGAAGTTCTTTCATTCCCAAGTTCAAACTCTTACCCCCTGGCCCTTGGGGAGGCCCTGGGCAAGGTTAGCTACACTTACCCTGAGTCTGTGATCCTGCTATGACTATCAGTGATCAGAGGCTCCAGGAGAACAGAAAGTTCTGGGGAAGGGGTGACCTTTGAGGAGTGTGTGTGTGTGTGTGTGGGGGGGCGCATGTGGACAAGCCTGGGGAGGGGGGGTCCGCTCCCCACCCTCCTATGTGAACATGTTTGGCTTTTTAATCAGCAGCTCAGGTGATTTTTATGTATGTCAACAATCTGTAAAAGAAAAGTTGTTCTCAAACTGGTCTGGGACAGAACTATTTTTGTGTGATGCAATTAATAATTTCCTTCTCAGAAGAAACCAGCATTCTTGACTAAATGCATAAACAAGCACATTTCTGATGATCTTTAACGGAATCAAGACTAGTGGGAAACCAGTGTCCGGCCCACCCAGCTGCCTGTGAAAAGGAGCAGAGGACATGCCTGTGTTTATGTAAGGAGCTGTGGAAACACCTCTTTCCCTGCTCCTTTCACAAGGAGAGACTATAACACCAAAAGATGCCCTCAGATAGTGATAAAATATGTGGTGACGGGTCCATTAGGTTTCTGACAGGAATGGACTCACTGTGACCTGTATAGTCAGATGGATCCTAGGAGGGAGCTGGACACCGGCACGTGGCCCTTGGTTTCGGCATTATCATTAGCATCATCTGATTCAGAGATTATCTGTCTCAGGCCAGAAAAACACAGGATGCAGTTTCTACGTTGGCCTCCCTAACATAGGTTTAAGTTTTTTTTTTAAAGATGATTTTGGTAAGGGGGGCGGGGTGGGAGAAGAGAGAGAGAGAGAGAGAGAGAGAGAGAGAGAGAGAGAGAGAGAGAGAGAGAGAGAGAGACCTTTAATTTGTTGTTCCACTTATTGGTTGATTCTTGCATGGTCCCTGACCTGCAACCTTGGCAATCTTGGTGTGTGGGGTGGTGCTCTAATCAACTGAGCTACCCCGCCAGGGCCTAGGCCTTCTTTTTACTGGCATTTTTTCAATCACCCACCTTCAAAGGCATCTCACTGTCTGTACTTTTTCTAACTATGATTGCTCCTTTGAAGCCCTGTGAAGAGCATGGCTTCCTCCTCCCTGCAGCAGCTTCCTGACTCTCCCT
This sequence comes from Corynorhinus townsendii, assembly GCA_026230045.1. Lineage (NCBI taxonomy): Eukaryota > Metazoa > Chordata > Mammalia > Chiroptera > Vespertilionidae > Corynorhinus > Corynorhinus townsendii. The sequence goes on along the minus strand of JAPDVU010000005.1, from coordinate 31,182,795 downwards.
GGGGCCTCCTACCCAGGCTCCCCCCACCCCCAGCACAGGCGCTTCACTTTCAGTAAAGCCAAGGCCACTGGCGCTGGTAATAGGAGAAAAGAGTTAGTCACCTTCCCAGCTCAGGCTGTCCCAACCCAGCCTCTCCCAACTTCTCCCCACCCCCAGTGCAGGCACAACACGTCTGTCTCTACTGATTATGAGATAGCTCATGGCTGTTAGGTCTGCTTGAATAAGCTCTTTTGTCTCAGAGAATTTTCCCATGTCAAACATTTAGTCTGCTGTGTTATGGGTCAGTGAGCAAGGAGATAAGTTTGAATTCTTAAATAACCTTGTGAGCACATGACATCTGTCTGAAAGGCGATCAAACAGCATCTGTCACACTGCCCCAACTTTCAAGATTCTTTCTTTTTTTTAAAAAAATATTTATTTTATGTTTTATATCCCAAAGAAAGACATTTAAAAAAATACACACCTCAAATACTATAGAAAGATATACTTTGGAAGATGAAAGTTTCTCATAAGTCTGCATCAACCTCCTCCCCTCCCCCAATGACAGAAAACTATTGTTAATACTTTGGCATATATTGCTCTGATTTTTTCCTAACTAACATAGATAACATTATCATAATCATCATCACCCTTATTATTGTCCTGCGACTTGTTTTTTGACTTAAAGTATCTTGAACTTATTTCAGTATTAGGATCTCATTTTTTAAACAATTGTACAATGTTCATTGTGATAATGAATACTCATTTTTGTAATGAGTTTCCTATTCATAGATACTTGGAATTCAACCCCTTTCAACAGCATTTTTCCTTAATATAAACAATACTGCAATGGATATCCTTATACATATGTTTTTGTGTACTTGTGAGTGTTTCTGTGAATATAGAGTACTTTTCTAGAAGCAGAAATGCTGGGTCAAAGATATAAACACTTAAAATTTAGTAGGCATCACCAAATTGACTAAACCACATATTGCTATGGTTCAGTTTGTGGATTTCTTAAAGGTACAAAATGCCACTGGGCACAAGAAGTGGCTGTTTACCTTGAGTATACCCAAGAGAGTATTTCCCACACTGTCTGCAGGACTTGAGGCATCTCTGCGGGTGAGGACTAACCCAGGAGAGGACAGAGGCATACATTATCAGTTTGAAAAGGACAGAAGTCATCAGAGGAGTGAATTCCAGGAAAGAAGGGGCCTGGATGACACAGACATTTATGAAACTGACTGTCTATAGTCCATCTGTCTTTTGGAAATAGCACATCCCTTTGGGAGAAACCTCTTCCCACATCCCAACTCCAACTATTGGGTTCTAGTAGGAGCTACTTCTGCTACTGTTTGCCAGCCTAGCCACCGGTCAGTAATACAATCTCCAGCTGATTAGAGATTATATTAGTTCCCTAGCACTTTTTGAATGGGAAATAAGGGAAGAGAGGTTTTGTTCCAGGTGAGGCGTTGGAAACATGTGTGTCTGGAGTGGGCAGAGCCATGATTTCTGTACTGCAGAAAAACACAGTTGGGGAGACTAAAGCTGATTTAAAAAATACATTTTTATTGATTTCAGAGAGGAAGAGAGAGGGAGAGAGAGATAGAAACATCAATGATGAGAGAGAATCACCAATCGGCTGCCTTCTGGATTGGAAGACTAAATATTGTTATGAACTAAATATGTCATTTCTTCCTAAATTAACCTATAGATTCAGGGAAATTCCAGGAGAAATCCTAGTTGGTTATTTTATGATAATAAAATTCTGAATTATGATTCTGAAATTTGTATGGGAAATTCAAATGATTTAGAATAGCCGAGGCAATACTGAGTAAGAACAAAGTTGGAGGACTTATGCTATCTGATTTCAAGATTTACTATATAGAGCTATAGTAAGTAAGACAGTCTGATGGTGGTGCAAGAGTAGACAAAATAGACAGATGGAACAGAAAAGAGAGTCAAGAAACTGTCCTCACATACATGGGACCTGGATTTATGACAAAAACTCCATGGCAAGTCAGTAAGGGACAAATGCTTTTTTTCAGTAAAGGATGTAGGTCAAGTGAACATTCCTATGGGAAGATTAATTTTGACTTCAAACAATATACATTAATTAATTTGAGATGGATCCTAGTCCTAAATGTGAAAGTTAAAACTGTAAGCGTCACAGGATGGAAATCTTGACTTTAGTATGATAATACGTCTGTACGAACTTGTTAAAAGTTTGTCTACTTTGTGACATTCATCCAGCTATATCTTTGTTTTTATGTCTTTTAATCTATGAATTATACTTCACAATAAAATTTATTTATAAAGCAAAACAAAAGTGTCAGAGCATGAAAATGATTGAATTCTTCTGTATGTAAATTACACTTTGATAAGAAAATATAAAAACAAAGTAGTAAGGCTATTGGACTGTTGGGAGGCTAGCTACCCTGACATATATCAGCCACCAACCCCAACTCTATGAACTGTGCATCATGCAACCTGTGTCCCCCTATGAAATTCATTCCAACACAAGGACATCACAGGAGGAAGTGGAAAGTTCAGTAGGCAGGAAGAAGTCGGAATAGTTGATGAGTATTTGACTCTATTTAGTTTCAAGATTTGATGAGCATGCAGAAGAGAATGGAAAGCCCCGCTGCCTCTGGTCCCCAGGTTTTAGGCAGGAAACTTCATTATGAGTAAAAACCAGAATGCCAGTGTGATTCATGTATTGAATGGATGAACAGGAAGAAAACATTTTTTTTTCTCCTAATGCCAACTCCAACCTGCTCTTTGAAATGAATTTGTCTTTTCTTGCTATCTTGCTTTGGGTTTCCCCAGGAACAGACCCAGAGACACAAATTTGAGTGCAAGCAGTTTATATGGAGGCAATCTCAGGTCGAATAGGTAGGATTGTGAGGGAGTGAGGTAGGAAAGGGAACAAGAGTCCAAATCCCAAGAAACCCAAAACAGTAATTCCAAAGAATATATGCCCCCCCCTGTGTTCATTGCAGCAATATTTACAATAGCCAAGTTATGGAAGCAACCCAAATACTCATCAATAGATGAGTGGATAAAGAAGCTGTGGTACATATACACAATGGAATACTACTCAGCCATAAAAAGAATGAAATCTTACCTTTTGTGACAGTGTGGATTGACTAAGTCAGTCAGAGAAAGACAAATAGCATATGATTTCACATATATGTGGACTCTAAAGAACAAAACAAACAAAATAGAAATAGACTCACCCAGCCGATATGACTCAGTAGTTGAGCATTGACCTATGATTCAGGAGATCACAGTTCGATTCCCAGTTCAATTCCTGGTCAGGACACAAACCTGGGTTGTGGGCTCAATCCCTGGTGGGGAGAGTGCAGGAAGCAGCTGATTGATGGTTCTCTCTCATCATTGATGTTTCTATCTCTCTCTCCCTCTCCTTTCTTCTCTCTGAAATCAATAGAAAACTAATATATATATATATATATATATATATATATAGTTTACTCATAGATACAGAGAACAGTTTGTTGGGGGGACTGGGTGAAGGATTAAGCAGTACAAATTGGTAGTTGCAGAACAGCTACAGAGATGTAAATTACAGCATAGGGAATATAGTCAATAAAATCATAAAAACTATGTATGGGGCTAGGTGGGCACTAAAAACATTGGGGGACCACTCTAACCACCATGTGGTACAGGAATTTAATATAGAATAATATTGAATGTAAATGTAACTACAAAAAATTATAAATATATATATATGGAAAGTGTGTTTCAGACATCATGGAACTATCTCCATTGGGGGCTAGGAAGCTGCGGTACTTAACCACCACAGCCTCCTGTCCCTCATGGTAGAGGACTGCTTCCCCACACTTGAGCATTTTCAGTTTGCCTTGCTCAAGGGTTGTGCACCATTTCTGGTCAGATAAAAGCCCTTAGCCAGAGTCCCAGCTATCCTCAAAACACAGCCTTCCTCATAACATCAGTGCCTGGGGGTATGGGGACAACATAACTGCTTAGAATCTGGGAGGGCTCAGTTTTCCAGGCTTTTAGTTGCAAGAAAAGACTCCTTGTAACAATGGGAAAATGTTTGATATTTTGTTCTACTTAAATCCTCTCCCCTGCTTCAGCTGGGGCCTTCCTTCACACTGGATACCAGTAGGAAAATAATCTGATTGGTTTTCTTTGTGACTCAACCTTTTTCCTCCTTTACTATTTGCTCTTTTGGGTCTCTGCAGGGCTAGACTGGGCAGGGGAGGGGAGGTAAGAGGCAGGAAAGACTTTGCTTGACTGATTGGGTTGTAATTTAATGTTGGTGTTTTCAGCATGGGGAAGAGGCACAGTTAATGCGTTATTTTCTCTGGGAGCATTTTTTTGGGGGGGGGGGCGGGAATGAGGAGGGAGGCTCTTCAGGGATTCTACCATTGCTGGGTATCTTGCACCTACAGCTGCCTTGAAGTGGGCAATGACTCCTCCTGCTGGCTGACTGATACCAGTGCAGGGCTTCCTCTTCTGCTTTGTTTCAGTCTCCTGCTGACTTCCATGTAGGTCTCTTGGACAGTCTTTCTCAAGAAGACCTGTTTGGCTTCCTTCAGCAAACCCGCTTCTGGTCAATGGGGTGTTCACGTCTGCCCCTGTCCCATCAAGCTCTCAAAGAGTAGGCCATTCCCACTGTAGTCATGCCATCTCCTGCAGCTGCCAGAGTCGTACAACTCACAGCCTTCAGATTTTGTGGGTATGGCTCCAGCCTTGTGTCCTTCATCTCTAATCCCCAAGGGGTTCTCTTCAAGCCCCTCTCACTGGCTTGAGATGGTGCAGACTGCCTTCTGATAACAGCTTGTCAGCTAGGAAGCTTTGGGTCACAAGGAATGCAAAATCCAAGTTCAACTGGCTTAAACTATAGCACCTCTAACTGTAGGATTGGTGTGTTTTGGAGCAGACTGGCCTAGTGGTTTAAAGATATCTCTAAGGACCCAGCATCTTTGCATTTCTCTGCTTTGTTGCTTGCTGTGTTGGCTGTCTCTGAAGATGGTGGTTGCCAGATGCAATCCAGGCTGCATATTTTCTGGTTTACATCTGTCGGTTTGCACCCTTCTCTGTAGATCCCTCTGTTCAACTGTTCTAAACAAGAGTCCTGAGAGTCACTCCGATTGGCTAAGCTTAAGATACTTGTCCATCCCTGAACCAATGATTTATGGGTGAGGGGATGGAAGATGTTAATTGACTAAGCCAGTCAGGGTCCAACGCAGTATTGGAGGCAGGTCACTTACTCTGCAGTACAGGTATCTCCTGCTTTCTGAAAGTTTGTATTGTGCCACTTCACTACACTAACCTGAACTGTTCCCTTATCATGGTCTTTATTCTTATGCATTTGGAGGCTTTAGCTGGACTTTCTTTTCTGTTTCATGGGTCAATCCATTCTGCTGATGCCAAACTGTTTTAATTACTGATGCTTTATAACATATTTTTAGATACAGTAACTCTAATCCCCCCATTACTTTCAAATTTCTGGGTAACTTGTATATTTATTTTAAAAATATAATTACTAATGACTCAAACATATAAAAATATAAATAAAAATATAACAAGCACCCAGTTTAAAAAATTAAACATTACCATAAATTCTTAACTGGGCAAGTCTTGGTGGGTAGTCATGCTCCAGGCCTATAACTTCTTTAGTGAAAGGTTTTAAGCCAGTCCCATCTCTCACTAGAAAGAGACTGGCCTGGAGCTGGTCTGCCTCATGCCAGCCTATAGTGTATGGGTCTTGATTTCATGCAGGAAAGATTTCACAACACCAGTCCAGGTGATTCTGAGAGTACATTTATGAAAGCTGGGGACAGTGAAACAAAGGAAGGACTTAGGGTATAAGAAGCAACAAGAGAGAGCCTAAGTGGAGCTGGTTGGTCCTCTAGAAACATTATAGAAAAGAAGTGAGCCACACAGGACTGTGCGGACTCACTGAAGAGTAAAAGTCACAATGACAGAAGTGAGCCAAGACAGGGCTTCTTTTTAGCTCATTGAAAAGTTATGCCCTAGCTGGTTTGGCTCAGTGGATAGAGAACCTGTCTGTGGACTGAAAGGTCTTGGGTTTGATTCCAGTCAAGGGCATGTACCTCAGTTGCAGGCTCTTCCCTGGCCCAGGCCCTGGTCAGGGTGTATGCAGGAGGCAACCAATTGATATATTTTTCTCACATCAATATTTCTGTCTTTCCCTCTCTCTTCCACTCTCTCTCTAAAAATCAATGGAAAAATATCTTTGGGTGAAAAAAAAAAGAAAAGTTAAAAAAGGGGGGCCTTGGAGACAGGTCCAGGGTGAGCTGCCATTTCCCACTGCTCCCTTGGTCACAAGTCTCACAGGGCCCCTTAGAGTTTAGGAGAAAGAGAACAAAAGTACACGCCTGAGAAAAGGAAGAGTGTGGGCATGCTCCAAAGAGAATATCTGCTGACTGCCTTTATCTTGAGGGTTTTTATCTGTTTTCTAAAGGTGGCAATTTTAGAGAAGGCCTCAGGTCAGGATCTCAATAAGCTATCAGCTTTCCAGGTGTGCCGTTCAATATGCTGATTTATCAAAATGAGTGTATAAAGGGATCTGAGTCATTCTCTGGTCAGTTTCACCTTCAAAGAGTGTCACGGAAGAGGGACCAGGACCAAGGTAGGTCTGCCCCTACACGGTCTGGAATGTATAAACCATTTGCTCCTAAGTGTCCTTGGTTTGGGAAGAGAAGGCCTTGTGATTTATTAGCTGGCTGACTAGTTTGTTCAGCTATCTGTCTGTTTCCTCATTCCACCTGCCAAGAACTATTTCTAGCTTCTTACTATCCTGCCTCATGTCCATTGTTCTTGTGCATTTAGGACCGTGGTCAGCAAACTGCGGCTCGCGAGCCACATGCGGCTCTTTGGCCCCTTGAGTGTGGCTCTTCCACAAAATACCAGGGCCTGGGTGAGTCTATTTTGAAGAAGTGGTGTTAGAAGAAGTTTAAGTGTAAAAAATTTGGCTCTCAAAAGAAATTTCAATCTTTGTACTGTTGATATTTGGCTCTGTTGACTAATGAGTTTGCCGACCACTGATCTAGGATAACACATCTTTGAAATACCAGAATATCCTCAAAGCGGGTCATCAGTCAGCAAGAGAACACATAATCTTATTAACTATCCAATGCATAACTTGCTTCCTTCCATCTCTATGTACGCTCCTTCCTTAATTTCAAATGCATAAAATAAGCTGCAAAACTGTTGTTCTCCAGAGTGTTTGAGAGTTTGCTTCCTGCTAATGTTGTCAGTTTGGCTCAAATAAATACTTATAAAAATTCTCTCCAGTTTTGGATGTTTCTTACATGGACAATGGCATCTGCCCCCTGCCCCCTGCTGGGCCACTGCCTTTACCCTACGTTGTGATTCCCTATGATCCTGCTGACAACATGGCTCAAACTGGCTCCCTACGATCCTGCTGACAACATGGCTCAAACTGGCAAAGTACTTAATGCATTTTGCATTGAGAGATTTTATCTGACATTCTTTTTTTATGGCAAGATACCCTTTTTTACCCCAAATGTAGACACAGTCATATTTCAGAAGTCTCTCTGCTGTGTAAGCTGGTGAGGACATGGCTCAAAGCCTCTAAAGGTGGATGACTGCAGAGGACAGTAGTGATGACAGGGAGCATCAGGCACACGGGAGAAGGCAGAGAAACAAATAAGAACAGTTTAGAGGGCACAGATGGGGCATTTAGCAGAAGAAAGTCCAAAGGAAGCAAGAGAGAGAGGCTGAGATTAAAGGGAGACAAGGAGAAGCTGGGACAGAGTGAATGAACCTGGGAAAGGAGAGACAGTGGGCTGTGCCTTTCCTGCTCAGTTGAGTTCCCGGGCCCCATGCCAACTGGCTGGGCTGCAAACAGGAGGACTTGGAAATTCTGAGCAGTAATGCCCCCAGGGACAACCCAAGCAGGGTGGACTCAGTGAGCACAGGGCACTGCCACCTCTCCCCATATCCCCCCTCCAGCTTCTCAGTGTTCCCAGCAGGATGGAGCCCCCGGGGTCCACTCCCTCAGGAGCAGGCCCTTTGTTGGCGTTTTCTTCCTCCCCTGTCCCACATGTGTGTCCTAGTCCGTCTCTCCAAGTAAATGCTCTGTCCCCATGTCCTTGCCTCATTCTCAAGTAGGGGATGCAAAACCTTACCTCTACCCACCTTAGGTTTTAAGCTGGGGCTTTTTCAGAACAGATTAACAGAGCAAAACCACTTGTTAACTCAGGCAGTGCACATCATCCTGTGGTAACTCAAGCAGGTGGCTTAGAACCCTGGTTCATTAACATCTTCAACAAAGAACAAAGATCTGCAGAGAAATGACAGGATGAAGGAAAGCAGTTTTCAACTTCCAAGGGTGGCTACTGCGGGAAGGTGTTGTAGAGGAGGCAAATGGTGGAGGAAGGTTGTTTGCAGGTTCCTCTGGTGCAGATAAGAGTCTGGGCTGAAAAGAGCCTGTTTCCAGTATAAGGAGAATTTATATCCTGCCTGTAGGCAAAAAAGGGGAGGGGAAAGAGCACTTTCCCTATGTTTGCTACTTTTTCATTATCTTCAACTCAAATTATTTTTTTATGTCAAAGAGATGTAAGAATTCCGAGCGAGTCACCTTAAAATGGGCCTCTGTGATACGTGGATAACTTTGAGTTAAAGACAACCGAGACCTAAGACCCTCACCCCCTTTAACTACCTGGGAGAATTTAAATTAAGGGCCTTGCCCATAATAATAGTTATTACCAGAAGTGACTTTTTATGACCTATACTGGGGGTGGTGCAAACTACTAACTTCTAAATATTTGCTCTTCTTATCAACCTGCAATGATCTTCCTCCCCTCTAAAGTCCCAAGGCATCTTACCTCATCCTTAGCTCAGAATGTCATATATACCTTGTGAACAAAAAAGGGGTTTTATGGAAAATCACCTCACAGGGTCATCTGATCATAAATTCCTGCCAGGGCAGGTCATGGTTGGTAGTCATGCCCCAGGCAAATAACATTTTTAGTAAAAAAGTTATCTTTGCCTTAATTTCAAGCACATAAAAGAAATGGCAAACTGTTATTCCTGGAAACATTTTCCTCAGTCTGTTGAGATCTTGCTTCCAGGTGTACCCTTTTTTTGGTTCAAATAAATTTTTATAATTTTTTTTATGTTTTTATGTTGACACTCATTTTCTCTTTCTGTCTCAGCACCTCTCATGTACCTAGGGTCTCTGTCTCATGTATGTGGGGTTCCCATTTCTACGTATGTAATTAAATTTGGTTATTTTCTCTTGTTCATTTGTCTCATGTACGTTTAATTATTAGACAGACTGAAAGGACCTAGGATGGCAGAGGAAAGTTTTTGCCTCCCCCACAGTCAGTGCTGTGAGCAGGCTATTCACCGGCTGGGCGCTGCTCACCTCCCAGCTGCTCCAGGAGAAAGGTCCTGGGACCACTAATGTGAGCAGGCAAAGATGGGAATTCTTGCCAGGTCAGACTCCTGGGTCTCTACCCGCAGAATTCGGTGGAGGCAGAGTGATGAGAGTCCTTTCTTTTCCTTTTAAAATTTAGGCTATATGGATAACAAGGGGTTCTGTAATAAAGCTGACAGGAAGTGCAGTGATGGGAAGTCACCTCACAGGGTGATCTGATCATAAATTCCTAATTGGGCAGCTCCTAGTGGGTAGTCATGCCCCAGGCATATAACTTTTTTTAGTGAAATGTTTACCTTTGCCTTGAGCAAGCCCTGTTCATTGTTCTTGTGCATCTTGGTTAACACACCTTGGAAATGCCAGAGTAATCCTGTTTTTGAAGCTTCAAGAGAGCAATTAAAATATGTTTTCTATTTGTTCTGACTAATTTTATAGCTGGCATTTTTTTTCTAATTGTGCATACAAAAGATTAATTTAGGAGTATCAAAGAATTCTCCTGTTGGCCATCTTATATTAATCGGAGGCTGACTGCCCTGGGGTTTGTCGGCCTCAGAGGCACAATTCCCTGTGCTAATCTTAGTTTTTCCTTTGAGATCTGTAGAGCCTGAACAAACTTCTAGAGAAAACCAGCCTTTATTTGCAAGTCTCTGGAAGAGCCAAATGTGGTGGAAATCCCAAGGGGACTGCTTCATGCCCTAGAGGAAACTTTTCCTTAGGCAATTCCTCAAAGATTCCTAGTCATCTAAAAAGACCCCAGCAAGGGCCAGCGAGAGCTTATGCTTTGATGCCACCAGAACCACGATGCTTTCCAAGGCATGGGCCCCTCTTTGGGGGTACCCTGCCCTTCACAAAGAACTCTTTGCAAGGAGGCCACTGGCTTCTAGAATTGGCTGTGTTATCTCACTGGACGCCCCATAGCGCCCATCTCCACTACTCTGGATTCTGGACTCCGCAACAACTATCGTCACCCCATTGGCTATTCGGACTGGGAAAGCAAGTGTCCTTCCTTTTGTGGAGCTAAAGTTTTCTTTCTCATTTAACCAGCAAAGATTTTGTTCAGACTCTCAGTAAGTGATCCAATGAAAAACTGAAATTAAAAGCAACCACCCATTTTTATTGTCCTTTCCCTTTCTCAACCCTTACGCACCTCAGGGATTTTCTACTCAATGTGAAGCAGGGAGCTGGGGGGGCACAATGGGCCCGCGCTGGTACCTGACACTGGGTTTCCAAGGTGGTCCTGGGTGGGCTGACTCTGCCAAGTAAATGCCGATTTTGTTTTTCTCTGTCTGTCTGGTATCTCTCCTTTTGTCTTGTTATGTCCTAAGAAACATCTGATACTATGAGAAAGTTTTATAATATTTTGTTTGAGCCAAACTGACAACAATGCAGGGAATCAAAATCTCAAATGCTCCCAAGAATGACAGTTTGTAGTTCTTTTACACATTTGGAATTAAGGAAGGGATATAAGGAAGCTTGAATGAAGGTGGAAGAAAGCCAGGTGAGAACTGGATTACAGGATAGTTAACTTGATTATGTGTTCTCGTGAGGATGGTTATGCTTCAGGGGTCTGATTATTCTGGCATTACAAAGGTGTTTTTACCAAGATGCACAAGAACAATAGATAGGGCTTATTTAAACAAAGATAAAACCTTTACTAAAAAAGTTATAGGCCTGGGGTGGGACTACATACCATAACCTGGACAGTTAGGAATTTATGATCAGATCCCTTATAAGGTTACTTCTATTGGACTTGTCAGTTTTATTACAGAATCACTTTTTGTGTGTGTGTGTCCACAATTAGCAGGAGAAAATATTTGTAAAACTAGTTTCTTGGTCTTAATGATTCTTGGTTATTTGATATGAGTACCCATGGGTTTTGTTAATTTTTTTTTTCTTGTCTCTGTCTGGTATCTATGCTTTCGTCTTATTATGGCCTGACAGCATGGTCTTTATGATCAAAATCATTGATAAAGTTCTAATGGGACTGTAGTTAAGAATTTAAGAGTTGATGGAATTAAGATAAAAATTTACAGGTGAATTGTTATACTCTGGATAGGCTGTATAGGAAGTGATTGCATCTCTTTTACTCGATTGTAATGTGGAGTAGACATTGTGTCTAACTGAGAAACAATTCCCTTGACTAATACTGTAAACAGAAAACATAAAACTGATTTACAGGTGACTATCCTTGTATATCTTTCACTCCTTGGTCCAAGGCCAACTTAAGGGCAATAATTAAAGGATTTCTTCAACCCAGAGAGGACTCTGCCTCCTCCCCAAAGTCAAAATAAAACTATATACCCAGAGGAAAAGAAGCAAATGAGGGATTGTATAGTTAGGTAGGTCAAACTATAATATCATTAAATTACAATCCAATTTTGAGAGCAATTTTCCCTATTTTACACATTTTTGCAAAACCAGAAATGTGGCTCTAGAAGTAGTTCAAATCCTCCCCTCCATCTTTATCATTCCCAATTCCTAAGACTAAAGAAAAAAATAAAATAAAAGGAGACAAGGGTTATTTTGAAAGCACAAACTGCTTCTCTGGCTCCAAATTCCCCTTGCCAAGAACACATACAAATCCTAATTGTCTTCTCCACAAATCCTAATATATAAAAACCCAGGGTCCATAACGTCCAAAACAACCAAAGGCTCAACCGACCTGAAGATGCAGCAACCCAGCACTGACTGCTGAGGGGGCTGCAGATCAGGCCCGGAGAGAGGCCTGGAGAGAGAAGCAGGGTCTGATCCGTAGCCTCTGTGGAAACTATTGATCAGCCTTTGCTTCTCTCTTTCTCTCCAGGCCTGGCCAGCAGCCATGCCTCTCTTTCTCTCCAGGGCTCCATGGGGACTGCTGACCAGCCCCGCCTCTCTGATCAGGCCCAGAGATAGTCCTGGAGACGCTGACTGGCATAGAAACTGACCAATCAGAACCAAATCTGGGTGGAGTGCAAGGAGCCAATGGCTGCCTAGGAAGTGGAGCTTTTGACGCTGACTGGCATAGTAACTGACCAATCAGAACCAAATCTGGTTGAACTTTGAAGGCAGAACCTAAGGTGGGGGCTGAGGAAGGGTTTTAAGGGCAACAGCAGTTTGGTATAAGGTGTAAGAAAGCGGTTCAACTTTTTAATGACCAGTTTGGCAGTATAGTGCTTATGGCTGGCTATCAGTCCAGATATAGGGATTATGTATTTTTGTCTGCCAAGAGCATCTCCTCCTGCTGAAAAAAAAATTTCCCTCCATTTAAGCAATCCTATTCTATATAATCTATTTATAGGGTAATATGCTAATTAGGCTAGGTTGACCGGCCATCTTATGGACGTCTGACTTCCTTCCGGACAAAGCCATGGTGGTGGGGGCCAAGGCAGAGGCAGTTAGGGGTGATCAGGCTAGCAGGGAAGGGCAGTTGGGGGCAAGATCAGGCCTGCAGGGGAGGGCAGTTAGGGGTGATCAGGCAGGCAGGCAGAGAGGTTAGGGGCAATCAGGCAGGCAGAGAGGCAGAGGCAGTTAGGGGTGATCAGGCAGGTAGGCAGGTGAGCAGTTAGGAGCCAGCAGTCCCAGATTGTGAGAGGGATGTCTGACTGCCGGTTTAGGCCTGATCCGGCAGTTGGACATCCCCCAAGAGGTCCCTGATTGGAGAGGGTGCAGGCTGGGCCGAGGGAACTCCCCCTGCAACCCAGTACAAATTTCATGAGCCCGGCCACTAGTATTAATATGAAAAAGCCTTAGCCATCTGAGTGGATAAACAACTTATTGCTTATCTCATGGCAGCAATTTTTATTTATTTTTTAAAAATATGTTTTTTAAGTTGATTTTAGAAAGTGGGGGAGAGGGAGAGAGAGAAACATCAATATCAATTGGTTGCCTCCTGCACACATCCCAACTAGGGCATGGGAATCAAAAGGGAGGATGCTTAGCCAACTGAGCCACAACTCATGCCCAGGGCTCATGCAGCAATTTTATTTATTACTAGCAGCCCTCGCATGAATCCATGCACCAGTAGCTCTCTGCGGGGCCTCGCCGCTCTGCGCTTGCTGCCCAGAGGCTCTCTGCAGACTAGAGGCCCATCCGTGCTCTGGCCTGGCCAGAGGCCCATCCATGGCTGGGGTGGAACACTTGCCTTGTCACTGTGGCAACAAAGCAAGCATTCTGCTAGGCCGTTCACGCTGTCTGCTTTTAGCGGCCGCCCTCCGCCCCCCAGGACTGGGGGACTCTAGCAGAGCTGAGAGGACTGGGCGCTGCCATCTTGTGGATATGGGTGCCACCATCTTTGTGACCGAGTGACAGTTAATTTGCATATTACCCTTTTATTAAATAAGATTTATTTATTTTATATTTTTAAATTGATTTTGGAGAGGAAGGGAGAGAGAGAGGAACATCACCGATGAGAGAGAATTATTTATCAGCTGCCTCCTGCATACCCCTCACTGGGGATTGAGTCTGCAACTCGGGCATGTGCCTTTAACCAGAATAGAATCCAGAATCCTTCAGTCTGCTTGCTGCTGCTCTATCCACTGAGCCAAACAAGCTAGAACAATGGCAGCAATTTTAAAATGAAGGCCAGGAGGTCTCTGTGTCTGTCTGTATGTTCATGTGTGTTGTATAGTATTTTATACCACTGGATGATAATGTTAATTTGCTAAAAAGCTTTATTTAATTAGGTTAAATACAAGCACATATAAAAATATTCTAAAAAAATATGACAGAAACTAACCTAAATGCTTTTCAGGACCATGTGATCTAGGAAAATATATGATATTAAAGCTGGTTTTGTTATCAGAGGAAAACATGTAGGAGTGGGGTTCTTAGAACAAAATTCCTCTTATTCTGAGAACAGGGATTTTCTGAGACTCACATGGGAGGATACAATATGGTAGACAGCTTTATTTCCATGGCATTATACCCCTGGGTTGCCAAAGTCCCATTTCCCTTCATCTAGTCACAGAAGTGTAGCTGGGGTTTCAGTAGGGCTAAAATCAGAGTCAGTGTACAGAGTTTCTGTTCCATGTTGCAGCTGGGTCCAGTACAGCATCAGGCTAACTGCAGTCATTCATCCATTGTGTATGTGGGGGGGGGGGGGGGAGGGAGGTCTGCATGGTGTGGGCAGCATGGAGAGAATGGCAGGAAGCCAAGCGTGAGCCATGAGCCAAGTGTGCCAAGAGGAACCAAGGGAGTAAACTTCTTTGTTCAGGGATTATATATCCCAAATTTCTGACTACTTGCAGTGGCCATGCTCATTCTGGCTAACCATGTCTATCCCCAGGTGTGATTGACAAGCAAATACCTTCCCTATGTCATCCCAACTTTACTGAGCATGTGTCTATCTTCCCTTTGTTGGATCCCTCCCCCAGTGTTTTGCAGGGAACATGGCCATAATGTCTGTATCTTCCCTTTGCTCCTTTCCTATTATTAATAACTAGGGGCCCAGTGCATGAATTTGTGCACCTTGAGAGGAACTGTGGGCTGCAAGGCTGCGGTGGGCACAGGGTTGGGTCTTGGCCCATCCTTTGTGCCCCTGCCCAGCCCCTCCTGCCGCTGTTCAAGCCGCCTTGCAGGAAGCACTCACAGAGCAGAGAATCTGGAGGGGCAAGCCAGTGGTAGCCAACAGGCTCTGCACTCTGGGGAGGCTGTCCAGGTGCCACCTCACTGCTCTGCAACCTCAGGGCACTCCAGGCTGTGGGGGCAGATGCTTTGACCTTGGGGAGACCTAGGCCCAGGTACCTAGGAAATGGGACAGCCCAGAAATGGGGTAGAAAGAGTCAAACACACAGGGCCTCCCTCACAATTTGAACTACAACTTCTCTGTCTAGGTCATAAACCCACTTATGGGCATATGAACTGCCAAACAGGACAACCATATCATGCACCAGTTGTTTATGTTATTTCACCCTTAATTGTAAGGAAATATGGTACTTCCAATCTTAATTTTGAACTATTTGGTTAGAGGTTTGAGAAGAGAGTTCTATTTCTCCCCACGACGGGACAACAGGATGAATTCGGAGGGGGGAAAAGGGGCAAAATACTTCTACAGGGGACTTGCAATATCAACATTCTGCCACCAGAGGGCAGTGTAGACCACTGTAGAACCTGGAGAGGGGGCCTGGGTACAGAGAGAAGCAAACGTTAAAATGCAAATTTGAAATGAAGTTTCACTTGCTAAAATTAGCACAAAAAATAACCCGGTAGTAGAGTCTGTACTGATGAAAACTGATTCCTACCGAAGGTTGTTGGATCCGGTTGCCGGAGGATCCCTTGCCATTAGTTTCCTGATTGGGGTGGTCTGTGAGGTAGGGGTTGCGGGGAGGGTACATGCGGGAGGCTCTTGAAGTAGTCTCTGGGCAGCGGCTATTTACTATCTGGGTCAAAAGCATGTTCATACTTTAATAATAGTATGGCTTTAGTACAGAGAGCGTTCTGCTTGAGGTCAACCGACAAGGTGGAGGGTGCTTTGGGAAAGTGGCTGGGCTCTCAGCCAGCTGCCGGTGCCAGCAGCTGACTTCCCGAAAGAGCCCTTGTGCAAGAAAGAGGAGGCCACCCGGCTTTTTGTCCGGTGTTTACTGTGGCAAGTCCCCCTGCCTGACCTTGGTGTTACCCAACTGCTGTCTGCGGCTTCAATGGCCCAGCACGGGTCCGGGAAGGGACTGGGACAGATCAGGTTTCCTTCCTTTGGGGGAAGAGTGAGGAGCGAGGGACAGGACGTCCTGCTCAGTTTGAATCTCTTCACTTTTGTTTTTTGCTAAACTATTCAGTTTAAGAGCCAAACCAGGATGTGGCTGAATTTAGGGCGGGGAGGAGCAAAGCCGGGGAAGCCTGGCTTCAAGCAGACATGTTAGGTCTGCTTGCCGCTGGGTCTTGGCGCGCAGTCGGAACCTGGGGAGTAAGAAGTTCATAAGAGGCTGCGAAAAGTTTCTGAAATTCTTCATGACACGAGTTATCTGCAAGGCCACATTCACCACTAAGCTGAGAATTCCCCCCGCCCCCGTTTACTTTGTGTACTTATCTTTTGGATATGTATTTAGAAGGGAAATTGCTAGGTCATATGGTAGTTCTGCTTAATTTTTGAGGAGCTACCACGCTGTTTTCTACAGTGGTTGTACCACTTTACATACCCACCAACAATATATGAGGATTCCAACTTCTCCACATCATCACCGATACTTGTTACTTAAAAAAAAATGTTTTTATTGATTTAGAGAGAGAAAGAGGAAGGGAGGGGGAGAGAGAGAAACATCAATTCGCTGTTTTCTGCATACCCACCGCGGGGATCCAGCCCAGAAACCCCAGCATGTGCCCTGACATCTCGGTGCATGGGAACGGCACTCAGCAAACTGAGCCACACCAGCTAGGGCAATACTTGTTTCTTTTTGTGTGTGGGTTTGTTTAAAAAACTAAAAAAAAAATTTATTATAGCCATCCTATAGGAACGAAGTGATATCTCATTGTGGTTTTGATTTCCATTTCCATCATGAGTAATGATGTTGAGCATCTTTTCATGTGCTTACTGGCTATTTGCATATCTTCTTTGGAAAAAGGTTTCCTCAAATCCTTTGCCCATTTTTGAATAGAGTTGTCTGTTGTTTTGGGAGTTCCTCGTAGACTCTGAATATTAATCCCCTATCAGATATGTGAATTGCAAGTATTTTCTCTCATTGTGTAAATTGTCTTTTCACTTTCTTGAAAGTATCTTTTGCTGTACAAAATTTTTAATTTTGATGAAGTTCAAGTTATCTAATTTTTCTTTTGCTGTCTGTGCTTTTGGTGTCACATCCATGAAATCATTGCCAAGTCTAGTGCCTGAAGATTTTCCCCAATGTTTTCTTCCAAAGGTTTTATAGCTTTGCATCTTCATGTTAGGTCTGTGATCAATTTTGAGTTAATTTTTGTATGTGGGGTAAGGTATGGGCCCAAATTTATTCTTTTGCATGTGGATATTCAGTTTTTCCCGCGGCATCATGTGTTGAAAAGATTATCCTTTTTTTCATGGGATGGTCTTGGCACCCTTGTTGAAAATCAATTGACTGTATACATGAAGGTTTATTGCTGGTCTTTCTATTCTATTTCATTGATCCATATTTCTGTCCTTTTGCCAGTACTATACTGTTTTAAATACTATAGTTTTGTACCACATTTCAAAGTTGGGAAGTGTGGGTCTTCCAACTTTCTTCTTTTTTGAGATTGTTTTGGCTATTCAGGGTCCCTTGCAATTCCATAAGAATTTGAGGATCAGCTTTTCCATTATTTGTAAAAAAGGCTGTTGGAATTTTGATAGGGATTGTGATGATTTTTGTAGAGTGCTTTGAGTAGCAGTGACTTCTTAACAATGTACATCTTCCAATCCATGAACATGGGATGTCTTTTTATTCACTTAGTCCTTCTTTAATTTCTTTCAAGGATGTTTTGTAGTTTTCAGCATGCAAAACTTTCATGTCATGGGTAGATTTACTCCTAAGTATTTACTTCTTTTAGATGTTATTGTAGATGGAATTGCTTTCTTTTTATTATTATTTTTTAATTGTTGAAGAATATCTCTGTGCTGGGGATCAGCTGAAGGAGAAAGCTTAAGTTTTTTCATATCTTTGTTGAGCCTGCATCTGCCTATGGGCATGTGCAATGGTTTTCTAAATTGCCTTATGTATGTGGTTGATTTTGAATGTCTAATCTTACATGTCTGGCTTCCAAAATGGGGAAAAGGGAAAAAATAAAAAAATAATAAAACAAAGAAATCCAGGTGCAGCTCCTTTAAATCCCCAGAAAACCACCTCAGCCAGTGGGATTGCAATCATGGCTGCCTATCTCTGTGCCTAAACCTCAGAGATGGAAAGCAGTGAGCAGCAATCAGAAAACAGAGCCCTGATGTTTGGGGGACTGGTTCCTTATTGTCCACTCTGGCTCTAGCAAGCCATATCAGGAATTTGAACACAGATGCCTGCCACTAGGCTGGGGGTGGGAGTGTGTGTGTGTGTGGGGGTGGGGAGTAGGTAACCAGTACAGGACTAAAGGCTGAAATTAGTCAAAATCAATCACGCTTTACCAGTCACGCTTTCTCCTGGAAGTTAAAAGCATTTCAACAGAGTTCCAAAATTGTGACTTCAGACGCTTTCTGTGAGTAGAGTTGTTGCCTAAAAGGAGAGACAGATTCCTGGTGTTTCCCATTTGGCCATTTTCCGTGACGTCCCCTCCCATTATTAAGCCTTGATATCTAACACTTCTTGATTTCCATTTGTCCTTTGAGCTTCGTGCTCTGGCACACCAATGGTGAATCAGTGTTGGACCTGTCTAGGGAGGTTTCATTTATAATGGGAACCTCCCTGAGCAAAGACTATAGCTACATATCTCAGTTGATTTTTGTGGGGACTCAAGGGGGGCCCACAATAACACCTATGTGTGCTTGATTTTAGAACCATTTAAGAGAGAGATAAGAAGTCAGGTAGTTGGAGATCATAACATCTGTCTTATTATTAATCAAAATGACAATGGAGTAATCTGTCCTGGCCAGGCAAGGCCAGATCTTACAATGACTGTACCTGAAGCATCAGTCTAGAGGCCTACTCTGCACCCCCAGGCTGGCTCCTCTTAGCTTGTGTTCCTTCTTCAGAAACACCCAAGAACTTACCTCTCGGGAGGAGGAGGAGGGTGCAGGGAGAAACCAGGAGTGTCACGCTGATTGATGCCCCCCCACCCCCTCTCCCCTGTCCTGGCCAGAAAACATCAGGAGCTGGGAATGAATGTTCCCACCTGGAGTTCTCAGGCATCTGCTCTTTGCTTCCAATTCTCATTCACAGGAGAAAACCTGTGGGCAGTGCTGCTGCCACTGACTCCTGTCTTTGAATTCAAGACCAGGAAGTCTTTTCCTCTGAACGATAAACCGCTGTCTCAGTTCACACTCACTTCTCAATACAGAATCCTGAACTGAAGCCATTTTTGGTGAAGCTTACAGAGACTGTTACCTCAGTGGTGCTATCCCCAGCTTTGAATCTTCCTCTGCTTCGGAATGTTTGAGGCCTTGAATAATCCACTCTGTTTCTGTGGGGTCAGAAGTGTCACATGTCAGTCTTGTTATTGCATACTTCCTTCAAGTTGATCCAGCAGAATTTTTCAGAGTTAGTTTTGTCTTTGTCTTCTATATGTATGTCTGATGTGATGGGATCAAAGCATCTTTTTCTTTCCCATTCTTCATGTCTTGACTGCTAGACCATCACCTATCTCTTGTTATTTCTTCTAAAGCCTTTTTTCTTCACAAACTGAATTCTGAAGATTAAAAAAAATTGAAGTATAATTGACATACAACATTATATTAGTTTCAGGTCTACAACATAATACTTTGACATTTGTATACACTGTGAAATGATGACCACATAAGTCTTGAATCTTAACATTTAATTTTCTCATTCTAGTTTTTCCCTTAGGATGTTTTCAACAGTTCAGCACAAAGAGATAATTTCCCATGAAATTCTTTTGTCTCACTTCAAGAAAAATAAGGTGGAGATAGCGAATGCAATAACAAAGCCATTTCCTTTCCTCGAGAGCCTCAGAGACCACTCCCTCATCACTGAAGAGCTCTATAATGTAAGAGAAGTGAATTATATCTCTTCATGGTACCCTAGCCTCACATTAATTTATGTTTGGTGTCCTGGATTAAAAATCTAGCCCTATAGTTTTCATGGGATGCGGGAAGCCACCCATTGTCTTCACTATCAGAGAAGTGTGGACAGGGATCCTGGAAGGCTGGTGACTCTTAAAGCTCTGGCAAAGGTCAGAGCTATGCACCCACTGTTTAGTTGAAACAATGGTAGCTGAAGCAACTTCCCCACCAGATAGTCATGTAAATCCTTACTGATAAGATAGTCTGCCTGTTACTGGAATTGCCTGCCTAAGGGCTATGGGTGTATCCCAAACCTGAATAAAAGGGATGGCAAGGCCAGAGCAAAGCAGAGTCCTTCCTTGGGCTTCTGCCTGGCTCCCAATTTCCAAATTATTATTTCTTGTCTTGTCTCTTTCATTTGCGCACAGCCTCCTCCAGAGCCTGCCTCCAGAGCCTGAACTTGAACCC
This sequence comes from Corynorhinus townsendii, assembly GCA_026230045.1. Taxonomy (NCBI): domain Eukaryota; kingdom Metazoa; phylum Chordata; class Mammalia; order Chiroptera; family Vespertilionidae; genus Corynorhinus; species Corynorhinus townsendii. Next base: position 31,162,345 of record JAPDVU010000005.1, on the reverse strand, counting down.
TGAACCATGCGGGATGTGGGACACTGGCAATGGGAAGACTCTATTAAATTAATCATCCTGTAAGGTTGAGAGTGACAGGGCAAAAAGATAACACTAACGACACTTCTATTCTAATTGAAGCCCTTCTCTCCTTTTTAAAAAATGTATCTTTATTGTTGAGAGTATTACAGATGTCCCCTTTTTCCCCATTGACCCCCTCCACCCTCCCAGGCCTTCACCACACTATTATCTGTGCCCATGAAGCCCTTCTTGTCTGTGGGGCATGTTGGGGTATGTGTGTGGGGTGGAGGGTAATGGTGAAATGGTTGGATTGAAACTGATATGCTTTGCAGATGCATAGCAATTTACACAAGATAGGAAAATGAAAGAAAATTAAAATAATTGAAAGAATTGGGACAGTATTCCATTATCACATCCACTTATTTCAAATTAAATCCACAGGGAATTTGTGCCATTATAAATCAAATTTCACTCTTCTTGTTGTCTCCTCCAAAGTGTTTAAACTTTATTAGGTGGTTTGGGAGTCTAGGAATTCAAGCAAATTTGATTAGTGGATCCTCTTGGAGACAGAGAAGGAATTTAACTCTTCACTGTGTGATTGTGCTTTGTGCATCTCCCTGCATCTTAAAGTCTTATCAGGACTTCTCATACCCGCAGTTGCTGTGCAAAGATCCATTCTTGAAACAAACAGCCTAGGCAGGATGAAAGTATGAAAGCCAAGAGGAAGGCTCCATTTGTGATTTTAAGCCATTGATCAAATATATTAGTGGTTCTAAAATATGACATGAAAATTATAATCTACACTGAAAAAGTAGACTGATTCCTATGCAATTACTTCCTTGATGGTTGTTTAACTTTAAAAAAATCACTTTATATATTTTTTTCCATTGTGCTTTTTAAAAGGATTCTCAAGAAGCCTGTAAAAACTTGGTTCCTGTAGGAAGAGTGGTGTATCATATTCTCTGCCACCTTGAGAAGATGTTTGATTGGCCACTTCTACAAGCTCTGTTCAGCAGGGTTCATCTGAAGGAGTATCCTGATTTAATTCAGGTTCATAGAAGCTTCAAAAATGGTAATCAATTTTCTTCCCTCCCTTTTGGAGTCCAAGTATACTTTTCATTCATTCATTAACTCAGTCACTCATTTAGCAAGTGTTTATGAAATGCTTACCTTGTCCCAGGCCCTATGCTAGGCAGTATGAATGGAAGTAATTGTGGACAAAACTGCCATGTAAAATAACCTGCCCAGTGACTACTGTGCTAGGGCTTAATTTGGGTTTAATAATGTCCTTTTTTCTTCTTTGGGAATAACTATCTTTCTTACCGAGAAAATTCCTCTGTTCTTCTGTAATGTTTGTACAGTTCACAGAGACATTCTACTTATAGAATTTATATTGAGAATGCTTTTACTCCTCTCTGATCATCTTGTTGGGTGATTAATTACTTTAGTAACTTTTCCACCATCCTTAAAACCCAAGACTCATCACCATAGAATTTCAGTGTTGTTTTCCTCCCCCGCTTCATTGCCCCAGGGAAAGGGATAAGCAGCACCAAGTCAGGAACCACTGGGATTCACTGACCCAAGGGCCAGAAGTCCCCCCATTCAAAGACATGGATTCATGGATGACCCAGATATGTAATTTTGAGGTGGTGTCCCTAATTACCTACCTGCAACCTCTAATTAATTTTTTTCCTTTGTTCAGTGATCAAAGACAAACATTTTTCCTGGGAATGTGATAGAGAAGAGACACATGAAATGCCCAGCACTCAGCCAAGCTGTGAACGAGGTAATTATGAGAAGACACAAATTTTGTTTTCTTATGACTAAGAAGAAAAATATATAAAGGAACCAAAAGGAGATGGTGGTGCTGGGATACCAGGGGAATATGGGGTGGGTAGATGTGTGTTACTTTGAGTTGATTCCAAAATGATCTGATTCTGTGTGGAATCCAAGGGTATTAGCAAGAGGTGGCAGAAAGAGACTCTCTGCCCAGTAACCTGGAGGGTGGACTAAGATCGCAAGTATAAATTATGAGTTTCCATAGGAGACCATCAGTGTGAAGCTGTGAAGGGCTAAGAACTATGGGCCCATAGTCAACATCAACCTTGAGGATGGAAGAAGGGGCAGATTTAAATGTGGAGGATGTTATTTAAGAATGGAAATATGCAAAAAGAAAGGCTGTCATATAGAAAAAAGAGGAAGTGGTAGGGGTGTGGGGAAAGGGATGTGGGCACTTTGAGAGAGAGAGAGAGAGAGAGAGAGAGAGAGAGAGAGAAGGAGGAGAAATGAAAGATAGCAAGAAGGGATAAAAATAACATTATTGAGTGCTCATTTGATTGAACATCTATCTGGTAGTTGTGGATTTAGTGCTCACAGCTGCATTTGAAGGTTAGTATCACTTACGTGCCTATTATGCACATAAGAAAACTGAAATCTCAAGAGACCATGTATGTAATTGGCCTGGGTTCAAATAAGCAAGGATGAATCCAGGCATTCTGAACATAGAGCCTCTGTTCTTTTTTCCTTTTTAAATGGAGGTGAAAGTCACATAACATAAAATCAACCATTTAAAAGTGTGCAACATTGTGCAAGCATAACCTCTATGTAGTTTCAAAATAATTTGATCCCCTCAAAAGGAAACCCCATATCCTTTAAGCTGTCACTTCCCATCACTCTCTTCCCACTGCCAGAAGACATTGATAAAAATAAAAAGTGCATCTTTTGTTTCTGTGGGTTAAGTGGGGAAAGTCACAGAGACAGGGAGAACAGGAAGGGAGCCTGACATATAGGTGGGGAGGTGCAGGGGAAGAGACCTGGGAAGGAAAATAGAGACATCAAGGACTGAAATGGAGAGCATCGCCAGAAAGAAGACAAAAGCAGGGGACAGGAGAAACCAGGGAGACAGAGGCCAGTGGTAGCCAGGATGCAGAGATACCTTCCTAGGTAGAAGCAGCAATGCCTGCAGATTGGACCCTGGTAGAAAATTGAAAAAGGGAGAGAAAGAGATAAAAAGGGGGCTTGGTTGGATTTGAGGTGGCGTTCTTGGAGCGGCAGTATTTCTTTTATTTTTTTTGTTTTCTTTTTCTTTTTAAATTTTATTTTATTGTTTAAAGTATTACAAATAGTAGTACATATATCTCCTTTTTTCCCCCAATGACCTTCTCCCAGCCTCCCCTACCCACTGTCGCATGCCCTCATCCTACCTCCCAGTGTCTTGTGTCCATTGGTTGTGCTTATATGCATGCATGTTGATCTCTTTCCTCCTCCCCAACACTCCCCAGCCTTCCTGCTGTAATTTGACAGTCTGTTTGATGCTTTGCTGCCTCTGTATCTGTCTTTTTGTTCATCATGTTATAATGTCCTTTATTTTCCATAAATGAGTGAGATCATCTGGTATTTTTCTTTCATTGCCTGGCTTATTTCTCTTAGCATAATTCTCTCCAGTTCCATCCATGCTGCAAATGGTAAGAATTTCTTCTTTTTTATAGTAGCATAGTATTCCATTGTGTAGATGTACCATGGTTTTCTAATCCACTCAACTACTGATGGGCATTTAGGCTGTTTCCAAATCTTAGCTATGGTGAATTGTGCTGCTATGAACATAGGGGTGCATATATCCTTTCTGATTGGTGTTTCTAGTTTCTCAGGGTATATTCCTAGAAGTGGGATTACTGGGTCAAATGGAAGTTGCATTTTTAGTTTTTTGAGGAAACTCCATACTGTTCTCCACAGTGGCTGCACCAGTCTGCATTCCCACCAGCAGTGCACCAGGGTTCCTTTTTCTCTGCATCCTCGCCAACACTTGTCATTCGTTGATTTGTTGATGATAGTCATACTGACAGGTGTGAGATGGTACCTCATTGTTGCTTTGATTTGCATCTCTTGGATAATTAGTGACTTTGAGCATGTTTTCATATGTCTCTTGGCCTTCCTTCTGTCTTCTTTCAAAAAGTATCTATTTATGCCCATTTTTTGATTGGGTTGTTTATCTTCCTTTTGTTAAGTTGTATGAGTTTCCTGTAAATGTTGGAGATTAAACCTTTATCGGTGATAACATTGGCAAATATGTTCTCCCATACAGTGGGTTTTCTTGTTGTTTTGTTGATTGTTTCTTTTGCTGTGCAAAAGCTTTTTATTTTGATGTAGTCCCATTTGTTTATTTTCTCTTTAGTTTCCATTGCCCTAGGAGCGGTATTGGTGAAGAAATTGCTTCAGCATATGTCTGAGATTTTGCTGCCTGTGGATTCCTCTATGGTTTTCTGTCTTATGTTTAAGTCCTTTATCCATTTTGAGTTTATTTTTGTGTATGGTGTAAGTTGGTGGTCTAGTTTCATTTTTTTTTGCATGTATCTGTCCAATTTTCCCAACACCATTTATTGAAGAGACTGTCTTGACTCCATTGTATATTCTTGCCTCCTTTGTCAAATGTTAATTGAGCATAGTGTTTTGGGTTGATTTCTGGGTTCTCTATCCTATTCCATTGGTTTATATGTCTGTTCTTGTGCCAGTACAAGGCTGTTTTGAGAACAGTGGCTTTGTAATACAGCTTGAAATCTGGGATTGAGATCCCACCTACTTTGTTCTTCTTTCTCAGGATTGCTGCAGCTATTCAGGGTCTTTTTTTATTCCAGATGAATTTATGGAGAGTTCTTTCTAGGTCTGTGAAATATGCCATTGGTATTTTAATGGAGAGTGCATTGAATCTATAGATTGCTTTGGGTAGTATGGACATTTTAATGATGTTGATTCTACGAATCCATGAACATGGTATGTTCTTCCATCTGTTTATGTCTTCCTCTATCTCTTTTTTCAGTGTCCTGTAGTTTTCCATGTATAGGTCTTTTACCTCCTTAGTTAGGTTTATTCCTAGGTATCTTAATTTTTTTGGTGTTATGGTAAATGGGATTGTTTTGTTAGTCTCTCTTTCTGTAAATTCACTGTTGGTGTATATAAATGCCATAGATTTCTTGGCATTAATTTTGTATCCTGCTACATTGCCAAATTCACTTATTAAGTCTAATAATTTTTTGATGGACTCTTTAGGGATTTTTATGTACAATATCATGTCATCTGTGAATAAGGACAGTTTTACTTCTTCTTTTCCAATTTGGACGCCTCTTATTTCTTCTTGTCTAATCACAATGGCTAATACTTCCAGTACTATGTTGAACAAGAGTGGTGAAAGTGGGCATCCCTGTCTTGTTCCTGTTTTTAGGGGAAATGGTTTTAGTTTTTGCCCATTGAGTATGATGTTGGCTTTGGGTTTGTCATATATGGCTTTTATTATGTTGAGGTATGAACCTTCTATTCCCACCGTGGTGAGAGTTTTCATCAAGAAAGGGTGTTGGATTTTTGTCAAAAGCTTTTTCTGCATCAGTTGATATGACTGTGGTTTTTATCTCTCAATTTGTTTATGTGATGCATCACGTTTATTGATTTGTGGGTATTGTACCATTCTTGCATTCCCGGGATAAATCCTGCTTGGTCATGTTGTATGATCTTTCTGATGTACTGCTAGATCCAATTTGCCAGAATTTTGTTGAGTATTTTGGTATCTACGTTCATGAGGGATATTGGCCTGTAATTCTCTTTCATTGTGTTGTTTTTATCTGGTTTTGGTATTAGGGTGGCTTCATCGAATGAGCTTGGAAGTGTTCCTTCCTTTTGAATTTTTTGGAATAGTCTGAGGAGAATAGGTTTTAGTTCTTCCTTGAATGTTTGGTAAAACTTCTCTGTGAAGACATCTGGCCCTGGGCTTTTGTTAGCTGGAAGCTTTTTGATGACTGCTTCAATTTCTTTCATAGTTATTGGCTTATTGAGGTTTTTAGATTCTTCCTGATTGAGTTTTGGAAGATTGTATTTTTCTAGGAATATGTCCATTTCCTCCAGGTTGCCCAGTTTGTTGGAATAGAGTTGTTCATAGTATTTTTTTTTTAACAATCCTTTGTATTTCTGTGGGTTCTGTTGTTATTTCTCCTCTTTCATTTCTGATTTTGTTTATTTGGGTCCTCTCTCTTTGCTTCTTGGTGAGCCTGCTAGAGGTTCATCAGTCTTGTTTATCCTTTCAAAGAACTAGCTCTTGGTTTTGTTGATCATTTGCATTTTTTCCTTTTTTTTTTTTTTGTCTCTATGTCGTTTATCTCTGCTCTGATCTTTATTATTTCCTTCCTTCTGCTTAAACTGGGCTTTTCTTGTTTCTCTCTTTCTAACTCTTTGAGTTGTAGGGTTAGATAATTTATTACCATTGTTTTTTGTTTTTTGCAGTAGGCTTGTAGAGCTATGAACTTCCCTCTCAAGACTGCTTTCGCTGTGTCCCATAGATTTTGGATTATTGTGTTTTCATTGTCGTTTGTTGCCATGATGTTTTTTATTTCTTATTTGATCTCTCTGGTAACACAGTCATTGTTTAATAGCATGCTATTTAGTCTCCAGGTGTTAGATTTTTTTTTTTCAGGTTTCAATGTTTTTTTTTTTTTAAATAAATCTTTATTGTTCAGATTATTACAGGTGTTCCTCTTTTTTTTCCCCCATAGCTCCCCTCCACCTGATTCCCCACCCCACCCCATGCCCTTACCCCCAGCCACTGTCTTCATCCATAGGAGTAAGATTTTTGTCCAATCTCTTCCCGCACCCCTCACACCTGCTTCCCCTGAGAATCATCAGTCCACTCCCTTTCTTTGTCCCTGATTCTATTTATATTCACCAGTCCATTCTGTTCTTCAGATTTTGTATTCATTTGACTTTTAAATTCACTTGTTGGTAGGTATGTATTTGATGTCATTTTGTTGTTCATAATTTTTATCTTTACCTTTTTCTTCTTCTTCCTCTTCTTGAAGAATACCCTTCAGCATTTCATGTAATCCTGGTTTGGTGGTGATGAACTCCTTTAGCCTTTTCTTGTCTGTGAAGCTCTTTATCTGACCTTCAACTCTGAATGATAGCTTTGCTGGGTAGAGTAATCTTGGTTGTAGGTTCTTGCTTTCATCACTTTGAATATTTCTTGCCACTCCCTTCTGGCCTGCATAGTTTCTGTTGAGAAATCAGCTGACAGTCGTATGGGTACTCCCTTGTAGGTAACTAACCGTTTTTCTCTTGCTGCTTTCAAGATTCTCTCTTTGTCTTTTGCCCTTGGCATTTTAATTATGATGTGTCTTGGTGTGGTCCTCTTTGGATTCCTCTTGTATGGGGTTCTGTGCGCTTCCTGAACTTGTAAGTCTATTTCTTTCACCAGGTAGGGAAAGTTTTCTGTCATTATTTCTTCTAATAGGTTTTCAACATTTTGCTCTCTCCCTTCTTCTGGCACCCCAAAAATTCGGATGTTGGTTCGCTTAAAGTTGTCCCAGAGGTTCCTTACACTATCTTCATATTTTTGGATTCTTTTTTCTTTTTGTTTTTCTGGTTGGATGTTTTTTGTTTCCACATATTTCAGATCTTTGGTTTGATTCTTGGGGTATGTTGATCTACAGTTGAGTTTCTGTATATTCTTTATTTCAGACAGTGTATGCTTCATTTCTGACTGATCCTTTTCCATTTTTTTTGGCATTCTCATTAATATCCTTAAAGGTCTCATCAAGTTTCTCAGTGGTTTTAAGAAGATTCTTGAGTAACCTTATAAATGTCGTTCTGAACTCTATGTCATCCAGTAGTTTGCTTTCCTCCGTTTCTTTCATTCGTGACATGTTTCTTTGTCTCCACATTTTGGCTGCTTCCCTGTGTTGATGGAGTAGCTTTGTGTGGTAGGTGATCGGTAGGGGGCAGTAGCTCAGCCTCCTCAATCACAGAGGTGGATGCTCTTGGTACACCCCTTTGTGGGCTGAGTGCAAAGTCTTGGTGTAGTTAAGCCTTAATTGCCGTTGGTACACTGGGAGGAATTGACCTCCAGGCCAATTAGCTGTGAGCACTTGCTGTGTCTATAATGGAAGAACTGCTGTGCTGAAGACACACTTATGGGGCAGGACTTTGTTTCAGTGGGGCTTTGGTGCTTACTGGGTCTGCCTCTTGAATGTGTCACTTATGGATGTGGAGGAGTTGAAATCTGGTGTGTCACACTGACCACTAGGTACACTGGCTTCTGGATCTCCAATGGGGTGCAGGTCAGCTACTGTCTGAGGCCACCCAGCAGGGGCTACAGTGAGAGCTACAGTTTTCTCCTCTTTGCTTGGGGTTTGGAGGTTTTGGAGCTGTCTGACCTGGGATGCAAGTTTGCTAGGTTAAGCTGCGATAGGCAGGCCTTTCTTATGCTAACTCCGCTGCCTGGAGCTTGGGTGGGTTTGTAGGTTGTGCAGGGCGGGGTCTCAGGGTGTCACTAGGCTAGGGCGTGGCAAACAGCAATTGCTGCTAGTTAGCTGGCTCTGTGTCCCCAATGGCATCCGCAAGTCCCGTGCCCCAGTGCAGTAAACAATTATTCCTGTGCGCAGCTCTGCAAGCAAGCCACCCTCACTGGCAGACAGTCCAGCTTCTCCCTGTAGGAGTTTGGGTCCCCCTTGTCTCCTCAGAGACTGGATTTCAGAGTAATCCGGGGCTTGTTTCCCTTCGGGTTGAAAAAAGCAATGCCTGCCGCCAGCCTGGATCACGTGCCTTCGTACCTCAGCTTTTCAGCGCTCGTGCACGTCTCAATGCTCTTTTCTCTTTCCTTCTAGTTGTAGAACTTCCACTCAGCCAGCTTTCCCGTGGTTCTGGGTGATAGACGTTTTGTCTTTTAGTTGTAGTTTTGAAATTGTTGTGCGATGCAGCAGTTTAGGTGTTTACCTACGCCGCCATCTTGGATTCTCTCCTGGGTTGTTTTTATTGTAGTTGATTTCCAGTTTTATGTCATTATGATCTGAGAAGATGTTTGATATGATTTCTATCTTCTTGAATTTGAAGAGACTTTGCCTGTGACCCAATATATGGTCTATCTTTGAAAATGACCCATGTGCACTTGAGAAGAATGTATATTGTGTGGCTTTGGGGTGAAATGTTCTGAAGATGTCAATTAATTCCATCTGATCTAGTGAGTCATTTAGGATTGATGTTTCTTTGCTGATTTTTTGTTTAGAGTATTTGTCCAATGGCGATAGTGGATTATTAAAGTCCCCTATTATGATTGTATTGCTGTCAATCTCTCCCTTGATATCCTCCAGAAGTTTTTATATATTTGGGTGCTCCTGTATTGGGTGCATATGTTTACCAGAGTTATTTCTTCTTGTTGGATTGCTCCCTTTAGTATTATGAAGTGGCCTTCCTTATCTCTTTTTATGTCCTTCACTTTGAGATCTAATTTGTCAGATATAAGTATTGCTACCCCAGCTTTTTATTTTCATTTCCATTTGCTTAAAAAACCTTTTTCCATCCCTTCACCCTCAGTCTGTGTGCGTCTTTTTTTCTGAGGTGGGTTTCCTGTAGACAGCAGATATGTGGGTCATGTTTTCTTATCCACTCACTTACCCTATGTCTTTTGATTGGGGCATTCAATCCATTTACATTTAAAGTTATTATTGATAGGTACTTGTTTGTCGCCATTTTAATTCTTTACTCCTGTGTTCCTTCTTTGCTTCCTAATTCTTCTTTTTATAGCAGACCCTTTAGCATTTCTTGCATTGCTGGTTTGGTGGTAATAAACTCCCTTAGTCCTTTTTTGCCTGTGAAGCTCCTGATTTCACCTTCAATTTTGATTGATAGCCTTGCTGGGTACAGTATTCTTGGATTCAGACCTTTCCATTGCATGACTTTGTATATTTCATTCCATTCCCTTCTGGCCTGATGAGTTTCTGTTGAGAAATCAGTCACCAGTCTGATAGGGGATCCTTTGTGGGTAACTTTCTGTCTCTCTCTGGCTGCTTTTAAGATTCTTACTTTGTCATTGGTGTTTGACAATTTAATTATAATGTGCCTTGGCATTGGTCTTTTGGGGTTCATTTTGCTTGGGATTCTGTGAGCTTCTAGGATTTGTGTGAGTTTTTTCTTCCCTATATCAGGGAAGTTTTCTGTCATTATTTCTTCAAACAGGTTTTCTAATCCTTGCTCAGTTTCCTCTCCTTTTGGTACCCTTATTATGTGGATATTGTTTCATTTCGTGTTGTCCCAAAGTTCCCTTAGGCTCTCCTCCTGCTTTTTAATTTTTTTTTCTAGAAGCTGCTCTGCTTGGGTATTTTTTCCTACCTTGTCTTCTAGCTTGCTGATGTGGTCCTCTGCTTCTTCTAGTCTACTGTTGATGCTTTCTATTGAGTTCTTTACAGCAGTGATGTCATTTTTCATTTCTTCTTGGTTCTTCTTCATTTCCTCTTGGTTCTTACATGTATTGTTGAATTCGTCTTCCATTCTTTTCATCCACCTTATGACCATTTCTCTGAATTCTTTCTCTAGCAGGTTGCTTGCCTCCATCTCATTTACTTCCTTTTCTGGTGATGCCTCCTTTTCTTTCATATGTGGGCTGTTTCTTTGTCTCCCATGATCTCTCTCCTCCAGGTGTCTGGTTATGTAGTTTTCTCTCCTTTTGCTAGGCAAAATCTGACCTTTCTGTGAGAGGGTGCAGAGTTCCTCTGAATCCATGTGTTCGCGCTGCTTGGAGAACGGTGTTCCTGGGTTCGCAGCTGTTCACTGGGAGTTGTTGTTGTAGATTCCCAGGATTTTTAGGCTTCCGATAACAGCCACTCTCCTCTTCAATATGGCGCGGTCTCCGCATCAGAGCCAGTTGCTCTGGGAGGGATTTCAGCAGTAGTGGAGGCTGCCTGGTCAGGGGAACCCCGTCTGGCAATCTCCAACAGTCCCTTGGAGTATAGCTGTTCCTCAACTCACAAATAAACACTCCCCATGCAACCACAAACGTTCCTTTCGTTCTCTCACTCACATACTATCTTGCAGTCTGCCTTCCTGTCAGCAGCCATCTTTAACTCCCCGGGGCAGTATTTCTTTACAAGGTGCAGCTGACTTTAGTTTCAACCTCTGAGCTCAGTATGGTCACACCTTAACCTTTTTCCTGGCCACTGGCCCTAGTCTCTCCTTTCCTTTGATATCTCTTAAGTGCATGGTAAATCCAAAGCTCTTGGAATAAAAAAAGAGAGAGAGTCATAAGAGTTGCTCAGCTTACTGTTGAATGGTGGATAACTGTGATTGATTACTGGTTAAGTCATGTGGAGGGAGGAGGGGACACACACACACACACACACACACACACACACACACACGTGGGTGCCCAGTCTCTGTCTGCTTTCTAAAGTGTGAGGGAAGCAAGCAGGCTGAGAGATGTGAGAGGCTTAGGGCACAATTTTTTTTTAAGTTAAGGAGATTGTTTTATTCAGGCTATTGCAATAAGGAGAGCATCCTAATATATAAAAACCCTGGGTCATAATGACCAGTAATGACCTAGGCTTGACCAACCGGAAGTCAGTCTTGTAGTCAGTGCTGGGTTGCTGTGGCAACCCAGCATTGACTGCTTCCACTGCAGGTGCAGTGCCCCAGTACTGACTGCTGAGCGGGCTGTGAATCAGGGCCAGAGAGAGGCCTGAAGAGAGAAGCTGGAACTGATCCATTGCCTCTGAAGCAGCTTTTGATCAGCACTTGCCTCTCTCTTTCTCTCCCAGTCTGGCCAGCAGTCTTGCCTCCATTTCTCTCTAGGCCTCCACCAGGGCTGCTGATCAGCCCCACCTTTTTGATCAGGTCCCATTGATAGGCCCAGAGACACTGATTGGCATAGGAACTGACCAATCAGAACCAAATGTGGGTGCTGTGAAGAACCAATGGCTGCCTAGGAGGTGGAGCTTTTGATGCTGACTGGCATTGAAACTGACCAATCAGAACAAATCTGGGTGCTGTGGGGAGCCAATGGCTGCCTAGGAGGTGGAGCTTTTGACACTGACTGGCATAGAAACTGACCAGTCAGAACCAAATTGGCCAGCAGAGGAAGGAATTTGGGGGCGAGATAAGGCCTGCAGGGGAGGGCAGTTGGGGGCAACCAGGCTGGTAGGGAAGGGCAGTTAGGGGCAATCAGGCAGGCAGGCAGAGGCAGTTAGGGGCAACAAGGCTGATGGGGAGGGAAGTTAGGGGTGATCAGGCTGGCAGGCAGAGGCAGTTAGGGGCAATTGGCAGGCAGGCAGACAGGTGAGCAGTTAGGAGCCAGCAGTCCCAGATTGCGAGAGTGATGTCCCCAATTGGAGAAGGTGCAGGCTGGGCTGAGGGAACCTTCCCCCCCCACCCCCGCACACACAAATTTCTAGCACCGGGCCTCTAGTTCATTAATAAGGACCATCTAAAAGAAAAGGAAGGAAGCCTGAAGTTTTATAGAGGCAGATAAACAAGAGAGTCATCTTAGAGTCTTATGGGCGTTATGAGGCAGAATGGATATGAAATTCTGAGGAGAGTGTTAGCTGGTTTGTCATTTCTGAAATACCAAAGGGTGGGGGAGATTTCTTAACCATCACTGTAACAGTCAGTCTCTCTTTTTCTTCAACTTGAATATTGTTTGTCACTGAATAACTCAGAGGTAAGCATAAGCTTCCCAAATGGGATGAAGCAGGGCCTAAGAAATAGTCTTTCCAGAATTCTTGCTGCTGTTGTTCCTATAAAACTAGTTGAGAGGTGGTGGTGATGGACATTTGTTTTAGGGTCCAAGAGATTAGACATCTTAAAAGAGGGATGCCTGAAATAGAGAAATAATAGTACAAATGTTGTATTAAAGTCAAGAGCCAGGAGTTGAACCTTAATAATTAACCAGTCCAGTCCTGGCTAGTGTGGCTCAGTTGATTGGAGTGTTGTCCTGTACACCAAAATGGGGGGTTTGATTCCTGGTCAGGGTACACACCTAGGTTGCAGGTTTGACCCCCTCCCTGTTGGGGTGCTGAGGGGAGGCAACTGATAGATATTTCTTTCTCACATTGATGTTTCTCTCTCTCCCCACCTCTCTCTTAAAATTAATGAAAAACATGTCCTTGGGTGAGGATTAAAAAAAAGAGAGAGAGAATTACCTAGCCAGTGGACACCAGATATCAGTTATAGAAAATTGTATAGCACCACTTCTTGAGTCCCTTGTTTTATGTTAATTTGTTTGTTGTGGCACCAAGTCTTCAATACTTAGTGTCATTTATGTTTACATAATTGAATTCCTTGAAGTTAAAATGTCTATGCTCTTGGTGATTTATGCATAGTCTTAGTTACCTCCCATCTGAGGGCATGGGTGACCCATATTTTTGGACTTCCTTAGTGTCCATCAGCACTTGTCCATGGAGAATTGCAACCCCATGCATGTTCTGCTGCAGTGATGGTTCCTTCAAGGTCAATGCCAAATCACCAGGCTTCAGTTCACAGTGCTTCTTTGGACTGTGAGGGAAAGACTACCTGCAAAGCAACCTAGAGTCTGGTAGGGATCTGAGCAGTCACGTCTTAGTTCTTGGTGATGCTGAGTCCGGCGAGTAGAAGAAAAATTTGAAACATTAGATTGGAGAATTGTAGTTGGATATTGAAGAAAACTATAAGGCTGGAAACTTGGTAAGCCAGGTACAAGGCCCGTTCTCCAAATAAGGCTGGTACTTGTTTCCCAATGGCTCCATAAAGTCAACCTTAGTTCCTTAAAAGTATAATGTCATTTCCAATTAAATGAGCATCATTCTCAAATATGATATTCCAGGCAAAGCCTTGGGTTTGTAACAAATTACATCCTCCACTGCCTTCATGTTGAAACTCAGTCTTCTTAGGGTACATAATTTAAAAAGATATTCACTTGCACAAACATAAGAGTAAGTGCCTCGTTAAGTTTGGCACCTTAGGTCCCTTTGTTATTTCACCCTAGCCCTGACACAGAGGCAAGACAGAAAAGAAAGCTGAACTCTTCAGTGGAAGAAGGTTCTCTGGGTAGAAAATGTGAGGAGAATAAGTATAGAAGAGATAGATAGAGTGGGCCATTGAATCATGAGTGATAGTAGTGAGCCCAGTTTTACCTAAAGGGACAGGAGATCCAAAATTTTTCCAGGCTGGTGAAGGGTTGGCAGGGAACTAATTTTTTTATGTAATTATCAGAAGTTGTCATAGGTACATGCAAATAATATGTGTGATTATCAGATTGATAAGTAAGAGAGATGATTGTGGAAGACCTTTAGATGGAGAAGGTAGGGGGAAGGGGCTCTGGTGGTATGGCCAAAGCCAAAAGAAGAGACTTGTAGTAATGGGGGACAAGGCCAGTACATAGGAAGACAACAATTAGGAGAGTAGAGACAGACAGAGGATCAACATAAACCTTTGAGAAACAGAGACAAAGGGAAGGAAATGAAGGAAACAGCAGAGAGAAGGTAAACTGACAACTCTAAAGAGGGACAGTGACAAAAATTACATGGAGAGAGAAACATTGGGGGCAAAGTAAATACCAAGAAAAGAGAAAGTGGAGGAGAGGCACAAAGAAATCTTGAAGACAGATTGTTAAGTGAGGGTGAATAAAAAAGTGGGAGAGGGCAATGTGACGAAGGAGAGAGGTGACGTTGAAATATTTAAAATTTAAGGGAGAGTCACTGGATAAGCTGCTGATACGGGGGTTGTCCCCTTTAACAATGAATTTTCAGGATAAAGTGTCCCCATTTTTCAAAGTGACATTTGTAATCTGTTCAGATTAAATAAACCTCTCTCCAAACTGGCTCAGCCATATATGTCTTCTGTCAACACTTATAGCCATGACCCCCATCCATATGGCCAGATGATTTGTCTTCTCAGCTGATTTGTCTAAGAGCCTGAAGGACATCTCACTGGGATATCCTTCAGGAACCTCAGATTTAGTGCTTCCAAAATGGATCTCATCATCTTCTTCCATGAAACCAGGTCCTCATTCTCTTCTTCCTTTGCCACTCCCTCCCCCACACCCCCACTTGTTTTTGGTCAGTTCTCATCTGAGGATACTTTTCCATCTATCTTTTAGAGAGAGTGGAAGAGAGAGGGAAAGACAAAGAGAAACATCGATGTGAGAGAAATACATCAATTGGTTGCCTCCTGCATGACTGGACCAGGGTCCAGGCTGGGGCAGAACGTGCAACCAAGGTACGTGCCCTTGACTGGAATCAAACTGGGGACCCTTTGATCTGCAGGCTGAGGCTCTATCCACTAAGCCAAACCAGTTAGGGACACTTCCCTCATTCCTGTCCAGTTTTCTTAAGCAGGAAACTCAGGAGGACTCCTCCTTAACCCTCATACCCCATTGGTCACCCAGCCTTGAGACTTGACCTTGGCAGTATTTTCAAACTGACCATTTCTCTATAGCAAATGCCATGATGCTAATCAGGTCTCTGAAAACTTTCTTTTGAACATCAGCTGATGGAGGTGATGAAAGTGTGGCTGTGTTCATGCCGCTGGCCTAGCTAAACCCCAGTGATATTCAGGACACTTGAGATTAAGTCAATCTCCTTCCTGAGCTTCCAAAGCCACAGGCCATAGGATCCCTCCTGTTTTTTTAGCCTCTGTTCTCTCACTCCAAGTCTTAGTCATGCTTACGTCCTTTATTTACTTGAATTGCCTTTGCCCATGCTCTGTCCTCTATTTAAGTCTATTTCCCTTCTCACCCCCTCCCTAATCTGGCAACCTCCTGCTTATATGACACTTCTTTCGAAAGCCATTTTCTGTTTCTAGGATGGGATTCATTCCTCTGTCTGTATGTTCTCAGAGCACTTTGTACTGGCTGTGGGATGACACTCACACTTCATTGTGATAATGCAGTTAGTTTGTGCCATCCATACTGTGATTTTGAGCCAGGGACCTCATCTGTCTTGTACTTGCTGTGTCTTCTGACCTGAGCATGGTGACTGGCACATAATAAGAGCCCAATTAAGTCCAGCCAGTGTGGTTCAGTGTTAAGTCTTGACCTATGAACCAGGAGGTCATGGTCCAATTCCCATTAGAGTACATGCCTGGGTTGCAGGCTCGATTCCCAGTGGGGTATGCAGGAGGCTGCCAATCAATGGTTCTCTCTCATTATTGATGTTTCTATCCCTCTCTCCCTCTCCCTTCCTCCCTTAAATCAATAAAAAAATTTTTTTTAAATGTTCAATTAACATTTTTCAGGAAAGTCCTCATATTTCTGTGCTCTAAAGGGGATCATGTGTTTTAGCAAACATTACATTACTGTTATATTTATAGGAAAACTTTACAAAATAGTTACCAAAATTATATATAAAATAAGCTACCTTTGTGGAAAAGAACCTAACTTATGAATAAACACAAATCCAGCCAGGATTATTATCAGTTAGTGAGTAAGAATAGCAGGTAAAGGGAAAAGAGAAAAACCAAAAGGTAGATTCAAGGTAAAAAGAAAAGCACTTGAGAAATGGAGGGAGAAAGACACAAATACAGAGGTAGGCAGTAGGTGAGAGGTGAGATTCCTCATGAGAGTGAGCCTCTCAAGGGACACTGGGAGAGAGGGAAGAAAGGGAGCCATGAGGCTCTTTGAGGGGAATAGATGAAGATTCTTCATGACTCATTATTTATTTTAGGGGCAGAGCTGTCCACACATGAAAATCTAGTGCAATCTTGTGCTGTGGGTCTGATGGATATGCAGAAGACAATTTCATCTTGTCCCCCCCAGATGAACAAAGGAGGCCAGCAAGCAAGGCCAGCACGTGATCAAGCACCTGAAATAATTGGTAAGGCTGGCTAAGGGAGTTTGTCATGTGATGGCACTGTGTATGTCACAGTGGATGTGACAGGAGGTGGCTGAGGGAGCACAGGGATGGAGTCGGGTGAGGTGGTGGTGGTGCAAGAGAGGGAGACTGGTGCTCAGTGCAGGGAGTTTCTACCAGTGAGAGTGACTGAAGCACCAGCAGCCTGCATGCCACAGGATTCCCTGGGAAGATAGACTGTCTGGTACAGGGGCATTCCTATCTAGAAGTTCTGCAAGCTGCTGGGTCTCTCCTGGAGTCCCTTCATTATGGGGTTTTGCTGCCTCATGGGCCCCACATGGAGACTACTCAGGGGTTTTGTTCCTTTGTGCAGTGATCAGCAGTGAATCCAGTGGGCAGTAAGTGCCTCCAGAAGCCCAGAGATCAGCACGGAGATGTGGGTCTGGTGAGGAGTGTGAGGATGGCCAGCCTGGGCCTGCCGAGCATCTGGCATCTGAATTCAGAGCTCCTGTTTCTTGAAGTGTTTTACTTTTTTAAAAAAATATAATGTTTTTTAAGTGATTTCAGAGAGAAGAAGAGAGAGAGTATCATCAGTGAGAGAGAATCATCTATTGGCTGCCTCCTGCATACCCCCTACTGGAGATTGAACCCATAACCCAGACATGTGCTCTGACTGGGAATCAAACCAGCGACCTCCTGGTGCATGGGCCAACCCTCAATCACCTGAGCTATACCAGCTGGGCTTGATACATTTTACTTTGAGTGTACTCCACAGACCATGGTTCACTTAGCCATGGGAACCCATTCTTGGGAAATGTGGGAGGCAAGGCTCTGTTTATTGCATATGTGTTGCATGTTGACATCAGAATAGAAACAAGATAGCATGCCTATAATAAAAAGAAATATGCATTTGGCCTTTGTCTCTAGTTCCTGGCACAGAGTTCTCCAAAACCCAAAGTTCACTCCTATAAGTGTTCTCTGTTGTTTTCAGTACCAAATAAGTCAGGACTTGCTAGCTTGTGTGGTGACAATAAACAATCTCAGTTCCACTGGCTTACACAAATAAGTTTACTTCCTGTTTACTCAAAGCCCACAGTGCACCTGGGAGCCCCTCTGAGGTGGTAGTAAATACATGTACTAGGCTGTTTCAGTCTTGGGCTCTGTCCTCTCAAAACCAGGCTTCCATAATCAACGTGCATGGAGAATTCTCACTGCTCTCCTATGAATTAGTTTGCAAATGACACATGCCACTTCTGATCATAGCCCATTGGTAAGTGTATTAGTCACTCAGCCAGTCCTAATGCAAGGGAATGGAAAAATTTGGAGGATATATGCAATATTTGGTGAACACTACTGTCTCTGCTACAAATAATAAATGATAGACTGGAAAAACCACCAATTCTAGATAATGATGCATCACTGAATCCCCCTAACCCAACAAAGCACACAAAAAGAAGTTAAAAGAGGGGAGGGGGTGTGGAAACCCCAGTCAGAATTTAGACTGTAAACCTAAGTAAAAAATATAACTTTATTAGGAGCTTTATTATAACTTTATTAATATAACTTTATAATAACTTTATTATAATCCTTTATAAAGGATTGAAAATAGACTATGCTACAAGAAAGAGCTTCAAGGATAAAATATTTTGCTTGGTCTGTGATGGAATTTATCCATTTTTCTAGATAACTGTAGTCCCAGGAAGAGAGTGTATTCTCTGGCAGGATCTCTGAACATTTTACCTATTTAGGTGACCATCCTTTTACAGTCATAACATCAGTAAAGGGAGACAGAGCTCCAGACACGTTTATTTTTGAATCATCCCTAAATCCATCAATTGTAATAAATGTTTTTTGATTAAATTGACTATGAGGTAGAAATTGCATTTAACACCTAACCTCTTCTGTTAGGTCATTATGGCATTTCAGGCCTCTAGAATGAGCTGAGGATTCCTGTTCAATAATTCTTTAAGGATATGGGTATTTCCTTTTCCCAGAGCACCATTAACTTGGGAAAATAGACATTGGTCTCTTTGGGAATGGCTAGGAAACATATCAACTTTGGTTTTTATGGCCTCAATTGTTTCCATTTCCATCAACTAGCTAAATAGACAATGAGAATTGCTGCCTTTTGCTTGAGTTAACATTTTGAATACAGAATCCCTACTATGTGTAGCCACGATGACACATTCATGTGTTTCGGACATGATTTTGAACATTTGACATTCATAAATTCATTTAATCTTCAAAATTTTCTATTCCAATAACAAAATCTTATTATTGAATGGTGACATGGTATATTGGAGACTCAAATTTGGAGCCAGCTGGAGACAATAATTTCTGAGGCTGAAGTACTTTTCTGAATGGTATAGTGTATACTCTGAACCAGCTACCAATATGTGGTATTCTTTTTCCTATAACTGGAATATTTTGGGTTGGAGAACCTGTCAAGCAAAGCTAAAAGGTTTGACTGGTAAAGAAATGATGCACTTTTTTACTATTCAGACAGTTTGATACTTACATAGACAACAAAAGCAAGAAAAGCAAAGGTACCAGCTTCCCATGTCCTCTGTACCATAGGATTGTACCCAAACAAAGGGATTGTGGATGCCTTATGGTGCGACATGAGTGATGGTTCATGTTGCAGCCAGCAGTTGTATAGCCTACAGCTGTGCCCTAAATAAAGAATCAGAAGGCTTCAGACCTCATCAGCACTTGGAACGAAAGGAGAGAGTCATGATAGTTTCTGGAAGATAAGGCGATGAATGGAAAATGGCTTTGCAGCAGCTCCTCACAAGTTTCCCATGCTCTCATGTTTTGGAAAAATCACTGGACATTCTTCCAAGGCCTAAATCAGATCAGCTGCATTTAAGTCTTGCCTATGTGGGCCATGTGGAGACATGCAAGGTCACCAGGATGTCATGGCAGAGCCATTCCCCAACAGAACCAAGAACCATCAGAGGTTTTAGTGTGTGAGGAATGCTTTTATCAGCTGTACCAATTAGGTTTCTGACTCTATGAATTAAATGTTGGAAACAGTATGCTATACTATGTGCTTCCTGATGCCATGGGGTAAAAGGCAAAAAAGTATTCAGTATGGTAATCATTAACTAAAATATATAAATAACATCGGCTTTACCAAAATATATAAATAACAGTAGTTTTCTATAACAGGCAACAATAAGTAAGAAAGTGTAATGGGAAAAAGGTCACTTTCATAATAATAAGAAATAGTATAAAATACCTGACAGTAAAGAGAAAAAGCAAGAAATGAATAAGTTCTATGTCAGGAGGAGGAGAGGAGAGAAAACTTTACCTAACAAAATAATAAATAATGTAAATAAATGGAAGCACATGATATGATTCTTTATAGAAAGACTCAATATTTTTATTGTAAATTTCACTCCAATTTATTTAATAAGAGATCTGGACAAAGCAATGTTACATTTTCTTTAGAAAAATGAATGAGCTGAAAAAATGACAAAATAAGTTTGAAAAAAGAAGTATGATATGATTGTTTTTGCATATCATTAGGCAGAATGGTCAGTGGGACCATGGGCACTTGACCATGTACTGTTGGAGGCTCTGAAGGGGGAAACAAAAATGGACAAAAATCACAAAGTAATGAGCTCGGACTGAGAACTGTTCTTGCTGATTTACTGAATTCCAAAAATTTCTTTGAAGTTATTCTCAAATTTGTCCTGTACTTGTGATCCCAGCATGATGAATTTCTGGCCCTGAAAAAGCAAAGAGAAAAACAATATTAGCCATTGCCAATGAGCTTAGACTCCCAAAGTTTCAGGTAATCAAGATCTTCATTTTAGGTCACCCCCAAATGTTAAGTGAGACTTTATCCAGTTAAGAATAGCTAATGATCCCTGATAGCTTGATCATTTCTCTTTATCTGGAAGACAGAGAAACAAAAATAGTACTATACTGCAGCCTAATTCTTCACCAGAAATTGATTGACTGATTTAATTTGACAAAATAGAAGTTATTTGAGTTTTGAGCACAGCCCATATTATTTGCAACAATATAGTGGTATGGAAATGTCTACAGTAAATTTATTGTGCCTTCTTCTCCCTTGATTCTCCCCAATTGAGGCAATACTTGTTAACGTGTGTGTGTGTGTGTGTGTGTGTGTGTGTGTGTGTGTGTATGTGTGTGTGTGTGTGTGTGTGTGTGTGTTTGTTAATACTCACCCGAAGCTATTTTTCCACTCGAGGATATTTTTCCATTTATTTATTTATTTATTTTTAGGGAGAGTGCAGGAGAGAGGGAAAGACAGAGAGAAACATCAATGTGAGAGAAACACATTGATTGGTTGCCTCCTTCACGAGCCCTGATCAGGGCCTGGGCAGGGAGGAGCCTGTGTGCCCTTGACTGGAATTGAACCTTGGACCTGTTGGTCCACAGGCTGATGCTGTATCCACTGAGCCAAACTGGCTAGGGCCTGTTAACTTTTTGACACAGCTAGGAGATTTGGATGTAAAGAAATCCAAGGTTTTGAAATTTGAGAAATTTGATTTGGTATCTTCCTTTACAGAAGAGAAACACTGGTTTGCCTTTAAAAAGCACTTCTGTTTTCTGTGGAAGGGACTAGATCTGTAGTCTACTGTTCTCTGGGAGAAAATTGGCTATCTAGCAGTGAGCAGACTCTTAGGTCCTAGGATAGTGTTTGCAATGATACCTCTGGTTGATTACTATATTTTCACCTCTGTAGACCACAGGGCTTTTAGAATCCTTCTAGAATTTTTACTTGTGTGTGCTTGCCGCAAGATGAGGGGAGTTGTAACATTTACCTGATATAAGAAGAGGAAAGGCAAAGTGACTTAATCGAAAGAAAAAAGGATGTAGGGACAGCCACTTACCTTGTAAATTGAGCGGTGGTTCTGAAAGATGAGGCGCATGTCCTGCACAAACTCCTTCACTTTGAGGTACAACTTAGAAGCCAGCTTTTCTCTGATTTTGTTTAACCACATGCACTTCTTCAGGCTCTGAGGTGGATTTTTACTCTGTGGATGAAAGTGTCAAAGGGCAGGCTGTTGGCATGGTTCCAAGTGTACTTTCTATAGACTCTCACTGCTATGACTGTTTATGCCCCTCCCCCTGGCCCCCTGCAACTCAGATGTTGAAATTCTAACCCCTAATGTGATGGTATTAGAAGATGGGGCCTTTGGGAGATAATTAGGTCAGGAGGGTGGAGTGCTCATGAATAGGATTAATGCCCTTTATAAGGGGACTCCAGAGAGCTCTCTTTCTGTTTCTACCATGTGAGGACACAACATGAAGTTGTCAGTCTGCAACCTCGAAGAGGGCTTTCGCCAGAATCTGACCATGTTGGCACTCAGATCTTGGACTTCCGGCCTCCAGAACTGTGAGAAACAAATTTCTGTTGTTGAAGCCACCCAGTCTGTGGTACTTTGTTATAGCAGCCTAAGCTGCTAAGGGCTGACTAAGCTGACTGAGACATCCATCAACAAGGCAATGATAATGGCAACTTGTACCTATTGCATTCATATCACAAATTAGACAAATGTCAGTTTGGGACTTTGTTGCTGTTACTTACATAATATGGTTTTGGGATAAAAAAGGAGCTTTTTGACCAGCCACAGACCTTCAAGAGGAGTAACTCACATTTCTGCAAAAGATAGAGGAGGTCTTAAGTGAAAAGCAGCTTGGAGAGAATGAACTGCTATGCATGTTCAGGCAGAATGCACAACACCCAAACCCATGGAATCTGAAACAAACACAGAACAGGGATTTCCTTTGGATACAAATTTTGGTGTTAGGTGTGATCAAAGCACAGAGAAAGAAGCACAGCAGCTTGCCTCTGGGCACCATTCCTCCAGCCCCTGCAAGACTGCTTCTGCTCTCAACTGAACAGAAAGGAGGAGGCTTCAGCTTCCTGTTGCAACTCACCAAGCGCTCCTCATGCAGCATCTCCTTTTCTAGGATCTCTGATTCCTGATGACATGGTTGACTTTCTGGGCAACTTTCCTGAATAACCTTTATCTGGCAGAAGATGCAACTCCATGGGTTCCTGAGAGGCAGGATATGAAGTGAGCAGGGGCAGGTTCTCTGTGAAGCAGCCATTGTTTCTGCAGCTGTTGAAGTCCTCAGAAGGATTATAAGTTGCCACCTTGAAGCCAACTTTTCTCTTGGAAAGCCTTCTGCACTAGAGTTCCATTTAGACTCAATTGCCAAAGACACCCCTCTGTTGAGTTAGGTGCCATAGTGGGTGATGGACTCTCATTCACTTCAAAACTTAGGCTTCCCAATTGAGCCACTGTAAGTATGGTAATGATCCTTGTCTGCCACAGTTGAGTATTGGCAACCAATACCATAAAGACCAAGTATTGGGCCTTGATGAACCATCAGGACATAGGAAAAGTCAGAAACCAGCTCTTGTCTCTCAACTTTGCTGAATAAGCACAGAGCACAAGCCATGGGCATCCTCCGTGCTGGCATTGCCATATCTATACCTAGAATCTGTGCTGCAGAGACTTCTTGGGAAGGAACCCTACCAACAGAGTGTCAGATATTCTATTTGCCTCTAGAGCCCTCTCTCCCAGGTTCTCTGTGCTGGGAGGCTCTCCACAATCAGGTGGATACAATGATTCATCTTAGAGATATCATTTAGCTTCTCCCCTGGGCCACTTCAGTCCTTTCTCAGAGGCCCATTACAAATTAATATGTACAAATTGTCAGTTATAAAAACAGTCATGGGGATGTAAAGTATAGCATAGGGAAAATAGTAATATTATGTTAACTATGTATGGTGTCAGATGGGAACTAGACTTATTTAGGATATCAACAGGTAAATTATATAAATGTCTATTTACTATGTTATATACCTAAAACTAATAATATAATGTAGCATGTCAATTGTAATTGGAAAAAAAAAAAAAAGAGGCCCATTACACAGTGTCCATGGTTCAGGGATGGGGACTATCTGTGGATTCAACAAAAAAGTGGATCTGTCTTCTGCCTCTGCAGACTGCCTGACTGACTAGAGAGGTTTATGCCAAATCCCTGAGGTGGCACCACTGCCTGAGAGCTACCTGAGAGCAGCCTGGTTACGTTAGAGTCTTCCCATTATGGAGGACAATGCTCTGTCCTCATGGGGATACACACATTCCTGGTAGACATCCTCTGCCCACACCACCACTTATTGATGCCTTACCAATCTCCATGTTAGCCTGAGTACCATCACCTCTGACCAAGGATACATTTTACAGCAAAGGAAATGCAGCAGTGGACTCACCCTCAGAATTCATGAGTCTTGTTATGGACCCTGTCACCCAGTGTCAGCTGATCTGGTAGACCGTGGGGATGGCTTCCAGAGTACTCATCACAGCCCCAGCTTTGCCAGCTTTGAGATGTTCCCAAGGCAGGTGGTATATGTTTCCAACCAGCAGCTAATGTATGGTGTCATCATCCCATCAAAGTGCATGGGTTAGGGAACAAAGCAGGGGAGGTGGTGGTGACACCTCTTTCTACTCCACCTAAAAACCACTTGAGGAATTTTCACTTCCCATGAATCTACTGCTGCCAGCACAGTTAAATAGCTCTGGATCATACTTCTGGATCCTGATACTTAAGGACCCTGCTCCCTCTGCATTAAGACACATACAACCAGATAAACTTTGCAGGCTGAGTGTGCATGGTGGGAAGAGCTATACAACAAGAAGGAAGGGCAAGAGGGGGCCAAGTGTCACTAACCTGTCCGGATCGATATGTTGGATGTGGCATGTCTCATGAAAGGATTTTGAACAAGTATCACAGCAAAATAGCGTTCCTTCTTTATGGCACACCGCACATATATTTGAGTTTTCTGGCTGGAAAGGGAGATAATGTAGATATCACTGGGATCAGTGAGATTCCAGAAGGACAACATCATTGGACTCTAGAACACACAGATTTTGCTTGTACCAAGGTGAAATTTGTAATATTAAAGAATAACACTGAGCAGAGATTTTAGAAGAAGACATTTTGGTCTGCAGTGAAGTTCAGGAGGAAGTGGCTGTATTAGTTCGGAAAGTTTTCCTTATGGAGACAGAGATTCGGCTAGCAACAAAAAGGGTGAATTAAAGATAATCTGAGAAATTCATTATTCTGCTGGAAAAATATGGTTCAGAAATACAGTGTCTTATCTGGTTGTCTATATTACATCATCTAAATTGACTCATCAAAGAGTGATTTACTGAGAATTTAATATGATGGAATAAACTCCTGAGATATCACTGCACCTCATTTTCTCAACCATAAGTTCCCCATGAGTTTAAGGGCCAGGGAAGGTATTATTGGACTATGGATTTTGTGCCTGGAGGGCCACTGGGCCTGTGACAGTACCTCTGGGTTGGAGAGATCCTGGGCATAGATGACCAGGTAAATGTCAGGCTATACTGAGCTCTTTAGCTCTGGGAGGCTGGGGAAGATACCTCAAGTCAGCTTGGCATGAAAGGTGTGGAGGTGCCATCTCTGAATGGCCAGGGAGTATGATAATGACAAACACTGGGTCCATGGATGATTTGGTGCTTTGTTCTATATAAGAAAGATGGAAGAATCCACAAAACTGAATGATGCTGGGTCTTCCACAATTTTAATATGCAGGTCCTTCAGCCAGATTTACTTTCATTTCATTTAGTGAAGTCAATAATTTGACAGTGTTTGCATCTAAGTATTGTGGAATGAAAAAACACACTGAAGATGGTAGAAATTATAGACAAAAATAAGAATTGGTCAAGGAATGTGTCCATTGGGCAGTGAGAAAAATCATGTTTTTCTTTGTGTGTGTGTGTGTGGATGATAATCTATGTGGCAATAACGTGTGAATCTCTACATATTAAATTTCTATGTATGAGGGTCATGTGTCTGTGATGGAGAAATGTCCAGAAGTTTTTGGCTCTACCTGAGCAGAAAGATAACTGTTTGAGGAGAACTATGTGGTGGGGGAATGTCTCATCCAATGTGTTGGTAACAGCTCTACACTGAGATGAAAATATCTTGTCTACACAATGGGTTAGAAGGAGGAATTCACGTTCTCCTGTGACAACATAGGTACAAAATAATGCACAGACTTGAGGACTGGCTCACTCAGTGATGGGTGGTTGAGATGGTGGCGGGTGGTGAGGAAATGGGGTGTTGACAGGAAGTGCCATTCTACTTCTTCCTTCTAGAAACACTATGCTTTGTTCTCTGACTCTCTGCTTCCTTGGATTCCACACTCCCCCCCCCCCCCCCAAAAAAAAAACACCAAACCAAACCAAACCAAAACAAAACAAAAATACTCTGCCTCTTCTTGAAGGCTCCTCGCTTAGAATGTTGGAATTCCTTGGAGCTCTGTCCTACATCCCCCACTCCTTCACTGCTCCCATGACCATGCTTACCTTACTTATCCTTAGACTTTAAAACCTGTGTCTCTGGTCTCCTTCTGAGGTCCTAAACCTCCACACTCTATTTTCCATCATCTCCAGTTAGAAGTCTTTCATCAAGTCTAAAATCCACCCTGTCCCTAACTATATTCCTTGTCTTCATGTCTGTAATCTGCTCCTCTTTTAGCTTCCATCTCACCAAGGAACCCATAATTCACCCAGGAGCCCAGAAGTGAACATGGATTCTGCTTCTTTCCACACCTAGATATTCAATCCATCAACAGTGTTTCAGATCCCAACTTTAAAATATCTCACCTCATTCTCAGTGCTTCTGTGAGTTCCACTGCCACAAGAATGTAGAGGCCCTAATCATAATACCATCTTATTAGAAAAAAAAAAGGTCTGCTACTAAAGTTACAAATCATCACAGTCAGAATATCATCTCTGGGTCCAATGAGCTTAGGTGAATTGGACTATACCCCAGTTTGTAAATTCTCTGCATTTATAAATTTAATATAAGAAGAGATACAAAAGTCACATGCATGAGGAAATTCTAAGGTGCAATGTGTCCATGTTCTCCCTTTCAATAGGAAAACTTGTATAATGCCTCATTAGGGACATCCTTGGGCACATCCCCACATGGGCATTGCTGGCTCTGTCATGGGGCCATGTAACTGTTTATCCTTTTTGTCATAACAAATGAGACTCATGGATGCTGACCACTATTGTTAGGTTTTTGGGTCAAGGTTTCTGAACCTTAGGTATCGTTGGAATGAATTGATGTCCTTCCAGTCTGGAACAATGACTGCCTCAGCTTTTACCTCCAGCCCGGAGCAGAGAGCATGGACAAACTACCCAGTTTGATCCAAGGCATAATGACCTGAGAGGTGACAATGTCACCACTTGCCTCACTGGGTGTCCTAGGACCCCCACCCACCCCATTAGTTATTTTCCCATGTTACACAATGAAGTGGATCCATAAAGGATCCTCTTGCACTGAGTACATTTCTCTGTAGGACTCATGACAGGGTGTATACCTTGAACTTACCAGCCTGGTGAGGCCTGTTCCTTTTGTTTGATGTATGAAACCATCTTATCACTGCCTGCACCATGGAGTGGATGTTTGAGATTTTCCTTCTCTTCTCTTCTGCTTTCTTTAAAATTCTGCTATCCTCTCGAATTTGCTCCCTACCCCTAATCTTCAGGCCAGCCCTGCCTATTTCTACTCCAAGACCCATCTCTAGAGACTCCAGTGGTTTAGAGCTCTGCCTCCCATACTAATGGGAAAACAGGATGGTTTCCACCAAACAAATGGAAAAGATGCTTTCATATTGAGACACCCAACTCCAGAACCATCTACCTGATGTGGGTGATGCATCTGCTGTTTTCTGCTCATCACACATAGTGACATGTTCTGAGTGTGAGCATGCTTCAGGGAAAGACAACAATGACAGAGAGATAATGTACTGAAATGGTCTGGATTATTTTGGGGTTACAGGTGGCAGTACTTACATATGGGTCAGTAATGTTATCACCATGAGACTCTGGTATTATCTATAGAAAATAGAGTAAGATTGAGTGACAATATTGAATCTGAGTTTTCATTAACCACACATTTGAGCATACTTTTTATACAAAGGATTCATGTCTTCCTTTTGCTTTACATCTGCTTTTGTGAGTCTATATATCTAATTGGGGAATAAAAAACATTAAATTATGTGTCAGTGATGGTTTTGCCCAATGCAAATTCCATTCTTTGGAACTTAGACCCAAGGTGGCTTTTGTGAAGCCATGTAGGGAGGGAGGCTGGCCCTGGTTTTCACAGATGGAATTGGAGCTTAAATGAGAGACTCAGACTGAGAACTCATCACCCACAACCCCCAGTGATCAGAGGGCCCAGAGTCCTAGGTGCCATACAAATGTTTCTGCAGACTCCACGGCCTTCTGCAGCTCTCCTGGGACACAGGTCTAAAGATAAAATGGGTACAAAGTCCCAGTTCTGCATCTTTTCTTGAAGGTGAGTACCTCTCCACTTCCTCTTGAATCCCAAGGGCTTGCATTGACCTTGGGTGTCTGTGAAATGACTGGACCTCCTTTCAGCCTGGGGCAATGACTACCTCAGCTCTTACCTGTAGCTAGGGCAGAGAGGCCAAAGAGAAAACACCCAGTGGACCCAAGGCATAATGACCAAAGAGGCGGCCATGTAACTGCCTGCATCTCTAGGTGTCATAGAACCCCACCCCACCCCATGAGTTATTCTCCCATGTTAGACAATGAAGTTGAAACAATCATATAAGGTAAGCTCTGTCTCATTATCTATTTTAAAGGATTATTCTTACCTCTATCTCTTATCTTTTATGCTTAAAGAAGTTCTGGTCTAGATCAATGAGAGAGAAACTTCTATCAGCCACCTCTTGCACACCCCATGCTGGGGATGTGCCCGCAACCAAGGTACATGCTCTTGACCAGAATCAAACCTGGGACCCTTCAGTCCACAAGCTGATGCTCTATCTACTGAGCCAAACCAGTTAGGGCCAGTATTTATATTTTACACACAATTTAAAAAATAATGAGAGAAAAAACCGAGATGACGGCATAGGTAAACACCTAAACTTTCTGCCTCGCACAACAACTTCAAAACTACAACTAAAAGACAAAATGGACATCATCCAGAACCACAGGAAGGCTGGCTGAGTGGAAATTCTACAACTAGAAGGGAAGAGAAAAGCACACTGAGACTCAGAGGAGCTGCGGAAGTAAAGTGCAGAGGTATGGAGGTGTGCACGCAGAGAGGGCTGGCAATTGAGTACGTGGCTGGCTTTTTCAATCTGGAGGGAGACACAAGCTCCTGACTGCTCTGAACTCCAGTTCTGGGTGAGACTCTGGGGACCCAGACTCATATGGGAAGAAACTGGACTGTCTGGCATTGGGCAGAACTTGAGGGCGGCTTTCTCTCAGAGGTGCTTGCAGTGATTACCAAGGGACACTGAGACCCAGGGGCCTGTTGGGGCAGGGCTGATGGGAAGCCATTGCTGTTTGCTCTGCCCTGAGACTCCACCCCATCCAAGCTGTGCAAAGAGGCTTTTGCAAATGAATGGCCTGGTCCTTTGAAATCTAAACTTACCTAACAAACTGCAGCTGAGTCAGAGAGACCCAGAACATTCAAAAGAAGGCCCAAGGCCCCACAGCAGCCTGCACTACTTCACAGCTGGGCTCATCTGGGCACCTCCCAACCCCAAACAAAGAGGAGGAACCTGCAGATCTCTCTGTCACTCCTGCTGGGTGGCCCAGTGGCTGACTTTGCAACTCCTTGGAGATCCAAGAGCCAGTGTACCCAGTGGTCAGAGTGAAACCATCCAGATTAAAACTCTTCACATCCATAAGAGACACACTCAGGGGGCAGACGCAGTGAGCGCAAAAGCCCCACTGAAACAAGTCTTGCCCCATAAGGGTGTCTCCAGCACAGAAGTTCTCCCATTATAGATACAACTGATCCTCACAACCCATTGGCCTGGAGGTCAATTCCTCCCAGTGATACCAACAACAATCAAGGCTTAACTACAACAAGACTGTGCACACAGCCCACAAAGGGGTTCACCAAGGGTGTCCATCTCAGGTAATTAGGAAGGCTGAGCCACTGGGCCCTATAGGACACCTAGCATACAAAACCACTCTACCAACTCAAGGAAGCAGTCAAAATGCAGAGACAGAGAAACAGGTCACAAATGAAAGAAATGAAGGAAAGCAAATGACTCGATAGAGTTCAAAACCACTGTTACAAGGTTTTTCAAGAATTTTCTAGAAAAGGTCAATAAATTTAGTGAGATCTTTGAGGATATGAAAAAGGACCAACTAGAAATTAAGCATACACTGACTGAAATAAAGAATAATATACAGAGATCCAACAGCAGACTAGAGGATCCCAAGAATCAAGTCAAAGATTTGAAATACAAAGAAGCAAAAAACACCCAACCAGAAGAGCAAAATCAAAAAAGAATAAAAATATATGAAGATACTGTAAGGAGGCTCTGGGATAACTTCAAGTGTACCAACATCCGAATTATGGGGGTGCCAGAAGAAGAGAGAGAACAAGATACTGAAAACTTATTTGAAGAAATAATGACTGAAAACTTCCCCCACCTGGTGAAAGACATAGACTTACAAGTCCAGGAAGCACAGAGAACCCCAAACAAGAGGAGTCCAAAGAGGACCACACAAAGACACATCATAATTAAAATGCCAAGAGCAAAAGAAAAAGAAAGAATCTTAAAAGCAGCAAGAGAAAAACAGTTAGTTACCTACAAGGGAGTACCCATACGATTGTCAGCTGATTTCTCAACAGAAACTACGCAGGCCAGATGCGAGTGGCAAGAAATATTCAAAGTGATGAATAGCAAGAACCTACAACCAAGATTACTCTACCCAGCAAAGCTATCATTCAGAATTGAAGGTCATATAAAGAGCTTCACAGATAAGAAAACGCTAAAGGAGTTCATTACTGCCAAATCAATATTATATGAAATGCTGAAAGGTATTCTTTAAGAAGAGGAAGAAGAAGAAAAAGGTAAAGATAAAAATTATGAACAATAAATACATATCTATCAACAAGTGAATCTAAAAATCAAGTGAATAAAAAACCTGATGAACAGAATAAACTGGTGAATATAATAGAATCAGGGGCATAGAAAGGGAGTGGACTGACAATTCTCAGGGAGGAAAGGGGTGTGGGGGGTGCGGGAAGAGACTGGACAAAAATCGTACACCTATGGATGAGGACAGTGGGAGGGGAGGGGTAAGGGTAGAGGGTGGGGTAGGAATCGGGTGGAGGGGAGCTATGGGGGGAAAAAAGAGGAACAATTGTAATAATCTTAACAATAAAGATTTATATATAAAAAAGGAAGTTCTGGTCTAGACACTGTAATATTTGAAAGCAGCAAATGCAAAAATCCCCATATTATAAAATCAAATTTTACTAGAATTAATGAATTTAGGAGCTATAGAATAAAGCCAGAGAAATGGAAAATCAACAATATTATAGATGAGATATTGGCAGAAAGTCATGCGATAATTACGTTTCTTCTTCTCGGTGGGTCTGATAGAAATCCTTTCTGAAAGATAAATGAGATTAATATTATGAGGAGTCTTTGTGTCCTCTTTGTACTTCTGTACTTTTTCTACTGTTTTGAGCTTGGTATTTCCAGCTGCCTCCCAGATATGTTACGATGCTACTTTATTGGTCCCCAAAGCATAAGATGGCCTCCTTTGCTCCCCATCCCCCAATTTAAATTACTTTCCTGTGATCATATTACACAATGGCAACTACTAGTGACAGAGTCAAGGCCACAATTATTGTCTACCTTCAAAGGGAAAAGAGTTCATGCACTTAGAGGATTACACTGTGATAAACTGGCCAAGATAACACGGGAGTGGAATGTTAGTAATAGCATGCATTGTGACCTGTGCAAGGGAAGTCATGATAGTTTTCTGAACATTGATAAAGCATGGAGTTTGTGAACTATGACACTCCATCCTTAATGGAAGCCCTTTTTCATTAGGATACCTGAATCAGGCATTTCAGGGGATATCCACCGCAGCGCACACTCATCCTCCAATTCTTGGACCTTATGTGGTTTCCTTCAATTTCAAATTCCTTGAGGGTGAGCTGCTTCCCATTCGTTGTCTTGATACACTTTGCTGAGATTCCTGTGAGACCAGGCAAGACAGGCTGAGCTCCCTTTGTTGCCAGTGAGTGCCTCTGACTGTGAAAACCCCTAGAACTTGGCCTCCTACCACCCATTTTGGGCTTAGAATCAGCAACACAGGAGAGCTGAGTTCCCCCTCAGGGGCCCCACAACAACCTGAAGGGCGGTGATGGAAGGGACTTCCTACCTTGTGTGCACACTTTCTTTGACTGTGCAATGAGAAGGGCAATAAATATTCCTAACATTTACTTTAAAAAGCATTTAATTATATTCAAAAGAGAGAGAAAAAAAGAATAACTCTAAAAAAAAAAAAAAAAAAAAAGACCAGGATTCTTTCCCTTCCCTTCTTTGAGACTCAGGATAGAGCCAGGCTGAATTTCAGAGAGGACAGATGAGGGCACACAGGTGGCCACATGGCAGCTGTCACCACAGCCAAGTCTGTCTAGTCTTGAGCAATGATGATCATCTTGTTAATGGCGGCAATTATTTATCATATTTTGGATTCATGGCTATTTTATGTGGAAAGTAATTATGGAAATGTTATGTAGTAGGAAAAGTTAAATTACTCATATGCAATATAGTCATATGGCACACATTTATACTTGTTGGTGCCTAAACAATTCTATTTTGGGAGGAGGAATCAATCATGGCTGCAAAACATTTGTGCTGTACTTTAACAATTATAATTTGCAAATTATTTTATATCTGTTATTCCATTTTTTTTTCTCGTAATAATATGGTGAAGCAAGTTTTATTAGTAGTATTCCCATTTTGTAGAGGAGGAAATTTAGGATGAGGGAGAAGAATGGCTAGGTCCAGTTGCAACAGATACTCTTGGTATAGCTGAAACTTAAAGCCAGGTATCCTGATTCTAAAACCTGTGCCCCTGGCTAGCATAAGGTGGTACAGGTGTTGCAGGGAATGGGGCTGTGAAGTTGTTGTTGTATTTCTCAAATGTGTACATTTCTACCCTGATATTGAAGCACTTGGGTGATGGATGGGTATTATAGGGACCTTTTCCTTGGGAAAAAGGAGAGATGGCCTGGTAGGCTAATGTTTATGAATTTTAAAAGTGAGGAAATGTCATCTTTCCTCCAGTCTATCCGAGATGCTATGCAGAAAAGACCTAAGAGAGCAAACCTGAGACAACTATCTTTAGAAATGTCTGCTTCCAAGGCTGGTCCTTGGCTGACATCTGAAAGCCTGGATTTTGGGAGGGGTCCCACCGTTCCCATGTGGCATGTGCTGAACACTTGCTTTCCTTCTGGAAGTCTGGAATTTTGGCAGATGAGAGGTAAAGTGTACCTACGTGGCTAACTCCTGGTAAAAACCCTGTGACTCCTAGGCTCAGGGCAGCTTCCATGATAGACAACATCTCACATGTGTTGTTATGATTTGTTGCTGGAAAATGAAATGTGTCCTGTATGACTCCACTGGGAGAGGACCCTTGGAAACTGGCACCTATTTCCTTTGGACTTTGTCCTATGTGCTTTTTTCCTTTGCTGATTTTGCTTTGTATCAACTTAATAAATCACAGCAATGAGTTAGACTATATGCTGAGTCCTGTGAGTCCTCTTAGTAAATCACCAAACCTTGGGACGGTCGTGGAGACCCTGACACAGGTGTCTATCCCCTGAATAATATAATATCCACATGGGTGGTTTCTAGCTGAAAAGTGTAGAAGACCAGGAAACTTACCTTGTTTCATTTTCTCTTTATATAACATCCCATTTGCTGGGCCACAGGTCACGGGAAGTATAGGGAGTTTAAAGTTGATATGTTTATCTCTGGGAATTCTTGGACCTGCAAGGAAGCATTATTATTATTATTATTACTTTCATTCTACCTTTTTCTAACTGTGCCCTCTTTCTTTTCACCCATCTTGAGAGCCTTCTTTTATAAATCAAATGTATTGGAAGGAGTTTCCCCATAATCAACGGTTTTCTTTTATGGCAGGTTAGACACACAATGATAATGTCATCCTCCACTTCTGTTCTCTGAAATCCTGCGTAACAGTCTCATGTGAAGGACCTGAATTACCAAGCTTGTTGGCCACAACTACCTATTGCACAATGATTTTTCTCCTGTTTTTTAAGGAAGATTTCTAGCCATATTATTACTTTGAATTATGTGGATGGAAAAAACAACCCTCAATTTTTAGTGTTGTCTCCCTGTCTGAGGCCCTGCTAGGGGAGCAGAGAGCAGGATGACAATGGGGAACTTAGCAGGGGCAGTGTCTGCCTTCTCTCCTTGCTCTCTGCCTTGTTTCACTTCTCTTTCATGTGAACTTTCTGTATGGCTTTCACTCTGTGGTTCAGGGCTGGGTTCTCTAGAAGAAACTGCAGATTCCCCAGGAAGAGGTCCGCTGTACATCCTTGGGATGGGTCATTGGCTCTGATTCTGCTGAAGTAAGGGTTGAAAGACTTTTAAAAATATATTTTTTTATTGATTTCAGAGAAGAATGGAGAGAGAGAGAGAGGAATATCACTGATGAAAGAGAATCATTGATAGGCTGCCTCCTGCATGTTCACCACTGAGGATCGAGCTCACAACCTGGGCATGTACTCTGCCCAGGAATCAAACCGTGACCTCTGTTTCATAGGTCGACGCTCAACCACTGTGCCACATCAGCCAGGCTGAAAGTCTTAAAATGAACTTTAGTAGCAGCAGCACCTACTCCTGTTCTTCTGGCCAACATTGAGGGGGATCCATGAAAGATATACACTGGGGCTTCTGTCTGGGATAGGGAGGGTAGGTAGTCCCTGGTCCTTTCAGAGTCAGTTCTTTTAAAGCTGGAGAGGGCCTAGGAGGCCACTCAGTTGAGTTCATCTGCCACTCACCCATTTACAGAGGAGGAAATTGAGGCAAAAAGAAGAAATGACAAGTAAAATTACATAATCAAAGGAATGCTAGAAATTAGGACACAAGTCTTGTATTACCACTCAGGGACCCCCTTGGTGGGCAACTGATGGATCTCTGTGTGATCAAGAGAAGGATCAACTAAACAGCATGTTAGTCACACACTTCATATTTTTCTCCTTAAAAGTTATCAATGTAGTGAAGGGAGCCCTTCATAAGCCCAAGGAGTCTTGTGCTCTCTCACAGGTCAACTTATCAACATCAATAAAGTGGGTGTTATCAGCAACCTGTTGTATTGTTGAAATTGCCAAGGCCGATGACTACCCTGACGTTTGTTACCGGCTCTATAAGCCAATTAAGAAATTGGTTGGTCACTCAGAAAACAGAGCATGAAATAAAAATTTAGATGCTTAATTACTAAAAGTATATTAATCACTTCTTTTTACCTCTTTTTCTGCTTCTTTTCAAAGGCCTGGTGTTGACTGCTTTTGTCTCTAGGGGGGAAAATAACATAAATGTCTCTTGTTTATAAAATTGCATTGCAAATAGTAGTATTTTAGAAAAACACCCCAGCTGTATTTCCAGCCAGAGCATTAGCAGTTCAGCAGAGCTGGCCCTGCCATGGCCCCTGGACCCTGGGTTCTGTTTGTGGATTCATTACCAAGTTACTTGTTTGCAGTGTTATCTTTCAATCCCTGATGCATTTTGGAATTGACTAAATCTGTTATATTCCTCAACAGTTAGTATAATTACATAAAGTGATTAAGGAAATAGGTTTGTTACTTAAAGCAAAGAATATAGCACGAGAATTTAGATGTTTAGTATTTGAAAATGTCTCTATCTTTAAAACTTTTACCTTTTGGTTTGCTTCTTTTCCTTGGGACTCTGTTATTCAGAGACTGGATTCTATCTCTGCCTCTGCTTCTCACTGAAAAAATAAAAACAATAAAAACAGACACTGTGAAAAATCACATTTTATATAATAGTGCTTTTTAAACATTCCATTTTACTGTAACTTTTCAAGAGCCCAACATATAAAGAAAAATATGTAACCCATAGCCTTATATTTACCAAGCCTTAAATGTTTAAGCAAGTTTAATTTTAGATTTCATTTTCTTTACCCTCACATGAATCCTAATTTATTTATACCCACATTAATTAAAAAAGGAATTTAAGACAGAGTTTAATTTGCATCTCAAGGAACACTGAGAATAATAATAATGAGAGCTAATAGTTAACACATGCTTATTATGTGCCATACACGAATATATGGTGACAGAAATAGAAGAAATGGGCAGGTTCTTCCTACCTGTTTGATGAAAGAGAAACATATTATGTGATTTAGGCCACTGTATTTTGGGGTCTCTTTGTTACAACAATCTGTACTCTAAATAATCCATTAGCTATGAAGCCCATAGGCTATTTTGGGGCTATAGCAAAGACAGGATCTGGCAGGAAGACTAGGTCTGTAGTAAGCTCACAGGTGTGAATCCTCACATTTGTTCTTACCTTTTTGGAGACTGTTTTTTTTTTTTTTTTTTTTTAACTTATGTGCTTTCTCTTTTTTCCTTTAAACAGAAAATAGCTAGGGCTATTTTGTCTTCACTCAACTTTTGTGGGGATAAATCTCCAGGTATCAATACACCATCTTGGTTGCCATCACACTGAAAACAATAATAGCAACAAAAACAACCTACCTTTACACAGTACCAGTTCTTTACAGTATGCTTTTGCATTGTCATATGAGGTTTTTCTTATTCACAATAAGGAAAATGTAAGAGCAGCTGAAATCAGGAAGAAGCTGACAACAAATAAAAGGGAGTGTCAAGGAGATAAAAGAACAACAGATCTCAGACATCACCAGCAAAGTGTACATCCTGGAATTCAGAGCTTGCCTTGAAAGCTAGCAGAGGTTGGTTCATGAAATTTAAGGAAGGAAGCCATTTCCATAACATAGCAGTGCAAGGTGAAGCAACAAATGCTGATGTAGAAGCTGCAGGAAGTTATCCAGAAGATCTAAGCTAAGATAATGAATGAAGGTGACTATACTAAACAACAGATTTTTCAATCTAGAAAAAAACAGCCCTATATTGAAAAAAGATTTCATGTAGAACTTTCATAGCTGGAGAAGAGAGGTCAGTGTCTGGCTTCAAAGGATAGGTTGACTTTCCTTTGAGGGACTAGTGCAACTGTGACTTTAAGCTGAAGCCAGTGCTCATTTACCATCCTGAAAATACCAGGGCCCTTAAGAATTATGCTAAATCTACTCTGCCCGTGCTCTATAAATGCAACAAAATAGCCTGGATGATAGCATATTTGGTTATAACATGGTTTACTGAATATTCTAAGTCTACCTTTGAGGCCTACTGCTCAGAAAAAAAAATTCCCTTTAAAATATTACTGTTCATCAATAAGGCACTTGGTCATCCAAGAGCTCTGATGGAGATGTACAATGACATTAATGTTGCTTTCATGCCTGCTAAGACAATATCTATTTTGCAGCCCATGGATTAAGGAGTAATTTTGACTTCCAAGTTTTATTATTTAAGAAATACATTTCATAAGACTATAGCTGCCACAGATAATTATTCCTCTGTTGAAATAATTATCTATGGCAGCTATAGAAAAGTAAATCTTCTGGAAAGGATTCAGCATTATAGATGCCATTAAGAATATTCCTGATTCATGGGAAGAGATCAAAATATCAACATTAACAGGGAATTTAGAAGAAGTTGACTCCAACCATCATGGTTGACTTTGAGGGGTTCAAGACTTCAGTGAAGGAAGTAATTGTAGATGTGGTGGAAATAGCAAGAGAACTAGAAATAGAAGTGGAATCTGGAGATGTGACTGAATTGCTGCAATCTCATGATAATTTTTGATTTTTGTTGTTGTTAATCCTCACTTGAGGTTATTCTTCTATTGATTTTTTTTTTTTTTTTAAGAGAGAGAGTGGAAGGAGAGGGAGAAACAGAGAAGAAACATTGATGTGAGAGAGACACATTGATTGGTTGCTTCCTGCCCACACAACAACCAGGTCTGGGGAACCTACAACCAAGGTATGTGCCCTTGACCAGAATCAAACCCGGGACCCTTCAGTCCACAGGCCGATGCTTTGAACCAAACTGGCTAGGGCTCACGATAAATATTTAACAGATGAGGAACTGTTTCTTACGGATGAGCAAAGAAAGTGGTTTCTTGAGATGGTATCTACTCCTGGGGAAGAAGTGGTGAAAATTTTTGAATTACAATAAAAAGTTTTGATAGTAAAAGAAACTAGTTGATAAGGCAGTTGAGAGGATTGAATCCAATTTTGAAAGAAGTTCTACTGTGGGTAAAATGGCATTAATCATATCCTATAGAGAAGTTATTTGTAAAAGGAAGACTCAATAATTTCAGCAAACTTCATGGTTGTCTTATTTTTTTAAATTGCTACAGTCATCTGAGCTTTCTGCAACCACCACCCTAATCAGTTAGCAGCCACCAATATTGAGGCAACACCCTCCACCAGCAAAAAGATTATGACTCTCTGAAGGCTCAGATAACGGGTAACATTTTTTAGCAATAAAATATTATTTAAAAAAAATATATATATTTGCCCTAGCTGGTTTGACTCAGTGGATAGAGTGTTGGCCTGCAGACTGAAAGGTCCTGGGTTTGATTCCGATCAAGGGCACAAGCCTGGGTTGTGGGCTTGATCCCCAGTGGGGGGAATGCAGAAGGCAGCCTGTCAATGATTCTCTCTCGTCATTGATGTTTCTATCTCCCTCTCCTTCTCCCTTCATCTCTGAAATCAATAAAAATATATTTTAAAAAATTCACTCCTGGTGAGTCATCAAGATGGTGGGACCCCTAGATCAACTTTCTTTTCTGTAAATTCTTCAATTGAGGGACAAAAACTAGTAGACAGGTAAAGGCACTGTGCAATCAAAGAGGTGATTCAAACCATGATGTAATAGTAGAGGGAATAGTTAATGATTCCCATCTCACGTATACACAAAGAAGCAAAACTGAGGGATTATAGATGCAAGGATTATAGATGAAAAATGATCAAATATTTCAAATACACTAGAATTAAATATAGAAAATACTTTTTAAATCTTTAGCTAGAAATGGCTGTTGTAAATATGATAGTATTAAAGAGAAAAAGATGAGAAATTTGATTACCTACAAATTTATAATTTCTCTCAGGCAAGATTATATTAATAAATAAAAAACAAAAACAAGTGGGACAACATACCAGCAACATTTATAACCAATATTTAATATATATCATATAAGAATTTCTGTATTCATTCAGCATAGTAAGAAGACAAACACCATAACAGAAAGCACTGACATAACGTTCCATGACAAAGAGTTCTACAAAGAAGTAAAACAAATGACTAAAACAAATAAAAAATGTTCAACTGCACTAAAAATGAAAATAGTGCATGTTAAAGCCCTTAAATAAGACTTTTTATAGCTATTAAAAATATTAAATGTTTTTATTATATACTAGAGGCCTGGTGCATGAAAACTCATGCACTGGAGGCGGGGGGGCCTCAGCCTGTCCTGCCCCCTCTCACACAGTCTAGGAGCCCTCAGGGGCGGGAGGTGACCCAGGGATCAGGGGAAGGCGATGCCCCATCACATCTCTGCTGCTGCCACTGCCGGCAGCATAAGCTTCGGCCGGCCCTGGTTATCTGAGCCTTGGGTGGCTCTGGGCGGCTGGGCAGCCACCATCTGAGGTTTGTCTGCACCTCGGGCTGGCCCTGGGTGGCTGGGGGTCTGAGGAGACTGGGGGACTCTGGAGGTAGGTGCATGGAGCAGCTGGGCCTGCCTGGGGGTGGGCCCAGCCTTGCTACGCACCTGCTGCCCCAGCGGGGCTGAGGGGACTGGGCACCGCCATCTTGTGGCTGTGAGTGCCGCCATCTTTGAGGGCATGACAGCCAATTAGCATATTACCTCCTTATTGGCTGTGGGTGCTGCCATATTTGAGGGTGTGGCAGTCAATTAACATATTCTCTCTTTATTGGCTATAGGTGCTGCCATCTTTGCGATGGTGTGAGGGTCAATTAGCATATTCCCTCTTTATTAGATAGGATGTATTACATATTAATTTTAAAAGGCAGGAAAAGGAGTGGTATGCATAGAATTAACCTATTTAGGTAAATAAAAGTATATTCCAAAGTGTACTAACACATGCATAGAGAAATTCTGGAAAGACATACACCAATGTTTATAAAGCACATACACTTCAAAATCAGAATAAAAGCCAACATGAAGATATAAGCATTTTGAAAAAAATAGTTACTTTAAAAGGCATTTTTTTTTGCCTTATGAAAGGTATAGAAAATAATGATAATAAATGTTAGCATTAAAAACCAGTTAATTTGTAACACAAAAATCAAGTAAATTCTTATTCACTCTTACTTCTTTTCCCACTATGTTTTTCCAAAATAGAACTGCTTCCAATATCCATAGTATCTAGAAAGTAACAGGTGGTGGTCAGAGAACTGTAATTTACAAATTAAAAATGACAAATCTACAAAAAAATTAGAAATCTTATGACAATTCACATTGTGGAAAGCTTGAGTTTATAAGGATGTCTGAGAATCTAAATGAATTAAACATACAAATTGATATCTAAAGTGTTGATTTCTCTGAGGCTTTGAAATAAACCCTCTTCACTGTTTATATGCATAAGTTTCTTCATTTATGAAATGGGTAGGTAGCAAAGTTATCCTGTTCAGGCTTTAGATTAGAAAACACACACATTTTTATTGATTTTAGAGAGAGAGGAAGGGAGAAGGATAGAGAGATAGAAGCATTGATGAGGGAGAGACATTGGTCAGCTGCCTCCTACACACTCCTGGACTGGGGATTAAGTCTGCAATTGGACTTGTGATGGAACCGGGGACCTCATGGTTCATTGATTGATGCTTAACCAGCCACTCCAGCTGGGCAAATAGCAAAAGTTAATGAGAAATCACTATATAAATCAATAGCATGCTGGAGGGAAGCCCTTAAGACTATATATTGGTCTTAAGAAT
The DNA here is from genome assembly GCA_026230045.1 of Corynorhinus townsendii. NCBI lineage: Eukaryota > Metazoa > Chordata > Mammalia > Chiroptera > Vespertilionidae > Corynorhinus > Corynorhinus townsendii. Next base: position 31,121,810 of record JAPDVU010000005.1, on the reverse strand, counting down.
AGTTATCTGTGGTCTTTTTCCTGACAAGTAACAGGACCATTTATTTGTCTTTTGAGGATTTTTTTCAAGGTTGTGACCAAGTGACACTATTATCTAGCAACAGAACATTTGGATTTCTTTGCTCCATGAATAAGGGTAGAAGTAAATATATAAATCCAACACTTTGTTATTGATACACTAATATAGTACACAAAGTACTGTGTGCTTTTTTTTAAAATTAGTGTATTTCTACTATATCAATCCATGTAAAATCAACAGGACCCATTTTGTAATCATGATCTGAGCCTTCCTGCTGTTCTCAAAATGGTCAAGTCAAGCAAATGTAGAGAATGAGATTCTGACATGGACTGGACCCCTTCCTTATCAAAGTGTCCTCAGAGTCAAGGGCAGCTGGAAACGGATACTCTGATTTCAGACTCCTGACATCCTGCAGCCTGGGTCCTGTGACTCTCACCTTTATAACTGACCTACTCCCTGCTGGTGAGATACCTCATGTTGTCCTTGAGCCCTGATCAACTACCCCTGACATACCAAGATTCTGTAGTATCTGCCGAATCACCTCCACCCCAAGATCCTTGTGTGGCCTTACCCATCATGTCAGATGCTTGGCTACATTTATTAGTTTATTTTTATTTTTTTAAATAAATCTTTATTGTTCAGATTATTACAGTTGTTCCTCTTTGCCTCCCCCCATCCCCCATAGCTCCCCTCCATCCGGTTCCCACTCCACTGTCCTCATTCATAGGTGTATGATTGTTGTCCAGTCTCTTCCTGCACCCCCCACATCCCCTTACCCCTAAGAATTGTCAGTCCACTCCCTTTCTATGCCCCTGATTCTATTATATTCACCAGTTTATTCTGTTCATCAGATTTTTTATTCACTTGATTTTTAGATTCACTTGTTGATAGATATGTATATGTTGTCACTTTGTTGTTCATAGTTTTTATCTTTACCTTTTTATTCTTCTTCCTCTTCTTAAAAAATACCCTTCAGCATTTCATATTATACTGGTTTGGCAGTGATGAACTCCTTTAGCTTTTTCTTATCTGTGAAGCTCTTTATATGACCTTCAATTCTAAATGATAGCTTTGCTGGGTAGAGTAATTTTGGTTGTAGGTTCTTGCTATTCATCACTTTGAATATTTCATGCCACTCCTGTCTGACCTGCATAGTTTCTGTTGAGAAATCAGCTGACAATCGTATGGGTACTCCCTTGTAGGTAACTAACTGTTTTTCTCTTGCTGCTTTTAAGATTCTCTCTTTGTCTTTTGCTCTTGGCATTTTAATTATGATGTGTCTTGGTGTGGTCCTCTTTGGATTCCTCTTGTTTGGGATTCTCTGTTCTTCCTGGACTTGTAAGTCTATTATTTTTTCACCAGGTAGGGGAAATTTTCTGTCATTATTTCTTCAAATAACTTTTCAATATCTTGCTCTCTCTCTTCTTCTGGCACCCCCATAATTTGGATGTTGGTATGCTTGAAGTTGTCCCAGAGGCTCCTTACATTATCTTCATATTTTTGGATTCTTTTTGTTTTTTCAGTTGGATGTTTTTGCTTCTTTGTATTTCAAGTCTTTGACTTGGTTCTTGGGATCCTCTAGTCTGCTGTTGGATCTCTGTATAGTCTTTATTTCAGTCAGTGTATGCTTAATTTCTAGTTGGTCCTTTTTCATATCCTCAAGGATCTCACTAAATTTGTTGACTTTTTTCAGAAAATTCTTGAAAAACCTTATAACAGTGGTTTTGAATTCTATATCCAGTCGTTTGCTTTCCTCCATTTCTTTCATTTGTGACCTGTTTCTTTGTCTCCACATTTTGGCTGCTTCCCTGTGTTGGTAGAGTGGTTTTGTGTGCTAGGTGTCCTATAGGGCCCAGTGGCTCAGCCTTCCTAATTACCTGAGATGAACACTCTTGGTGAGCCCCTTTGTGGGCTGTGTGCACAGTCTTGTTGTAGTTAAGCCTTGATTGTTGTTGGTATCACTGGGAGGAATTGACCTCCAGGCCAATGGATTGTGAGGATCAGTTGTATCTATAATGGGAGAACTTCTGTGCTGGAGACACCCTTATGGGGCAATACTTGCTTCAGTGGGGCTTTTGCGCTCACTGCGTCTGCCCCCTGAGTGTGTCCCTTATGGATGTGAAGAGTTGTAATCTGGATCGTCCCACTCTGACCCCTGGGTCTCCAAGTAGTTGCAAAGTCAGCCACTGCCTGAGGCCACCCAGCAGGAGCAACAGAGAGATCTGCAGGTTCCTTTTTTTTGTTTGGGGTTTGGAGGTGCCCAGATGAGGCCCAGCTGTGAAGCAATGCAAGCTGCTGTCAAGCCTTGGGCCTTCTTTTGGAGGCTCTGGGGTTTTCTGACCCATCTGCAGTTTGTTTGGTTTTAGATTGCAAAAGGCCAGACCATTCTTATGCAAAAGCCTCTGCGCATAGCTTGGGTGGGGTTGTAAATTGGGCGGGGTCTCACAGAATAACAGGGTGGAGAAAACAGCAATGGCTGACAGTCAGCCCTACCCCAAAGAGTTTACTAGGTCTCTGTGTTCCACAGCACCATGCAGGAACAATGATCACTGCAAGCATCTCTGAGAGAAAGCTGTGCTTGTGTTCCGGCCCCATGCCACATGGTCCAGTTTCTCCTCTTATGAGTCTGGGTCCCCGAGTCTCGCTCGGAACTGGAGTTCAGAGCAGTTGGGAGCTTGCATCTCCCTCTCTATTGAGAAAGACAACAGGGTACTCAGTTACCAGCCCCTTTCCTCACATGCCTCCATCCCTCCACACCTCTGCACCTCTTCCCAGTCTCAGTGTGCTTTTCTCTTTTCTTCCAGTTGTATAAATTCCACTCAGCCAGCCTTCCCATGGTTCTGGATGATATCCGTTTTGTCTTTTAGCTGTAGTTTTGAAGTGGTTGTGTGAGGCAGCAAGTTCAGGTGTTTTCCTATGCTGCCATCTTGGTTCCTGCTTGGCTACTTTTAGACCTTGCTTCTTGGCCTCTTGGCACAACAGTTGGTGAACACATGACACAGGAACACTTCTGATTTCCAAGTCCTTGGAGCTCTGCTCCTATGTTATGATTTGTAGAAAACTTTAATTTGCAATTTTAATTTGAGCCGCTGGCCTTGAATCCTCCTCCTTTCCCCCTACATCAAAGGATGGCTTTACCTCTGAAATCCCTTTTCTATTGTTGTTCCTCATTATCTCTGTCCCTTCCTTTCAATCTGTTTTTCCCCCTCTATTTTCTTTGCCCCAAATCTGCATCTTTGGCTTTCTATTTTTTTCTTTATGTGCTTCTCCCATCCATTCCTCAATGACATTTTTTTACAAACATTTGTATTTATTTTTAGGTGATGTTATTCTTTTCCAGGAATACTGTTACATTTATAAGTCTAATTAAATTATTAAATGTATAATTAAATTATTAAAATAGTTTTTGTAAACATTCCATATAGATGCTCTAATAAACTAACTTTGGCCAGACAAATTTCCAAATGTTGAAATACAGAGACTAAACAATTATTTTCATTCACACAACACATTTGTTAAGCTTCTGTTATGTGCCATATGCTGAGATGGACACTGATAACAATATAGGACATATGACTACTGAAGTGTCAGTGTTTGTCAATTTAAGAGCAACCATGACATTGAAACATAAAGAAGAGAATATATTGAAAGTTGAAGAATGTTAGAACACAGATCACACAGAGTATTCTGGAAGGAGGGGAGGGTACAGCAGGAAAAACTAGTAAATTTGAGATAAGGGACCCCTTCCAGAGTATGTATCATGGAAGCAGGAGTTAGCCAGATTATGGAGGAAAGGGACCAAGACAATAGCCCCATGTAGATGGAGAAGTATGTGCAAAGGTCTACATTCAGTGAATGCAAGTAACCAAGAGGAGCTCAGGGATGTTTGAACATGAAGTAGGAAAGTTAGTGGCAATGATAACGATGGAGAAAGAGGCAGGAGCCTCAAGGTAGGTGGCTTTGGGGGCCACACAAAGGAGATTTAACTTAATCCTAAAGGAAAGTGAAGGACAATGGATTTTTATGTAGGAGAGCAGCATGGACATATTTGCATTTTTGAAAGACCAATTTAGCTAAATAACTTAGAATACATTTTGGTGTGAACAAAATTAGAAGTAGGAGGACAAGCAGGAGACTGTCACTCTAGTTCCAGTGAGAAGTGATAATAGACATTGATTAAAGTGATAGCTTGGTGATAGAGAAGCATAGACAGCCTGGAGACATTTAAAAGGAAGACTTAATAGAATTAGGTTACAGAGGGCTATACTGATGACTCTGAGAATATGAACTTGAAAGAACTGGTAAATTAATAGTGTGTTTTAGAGCTGGAGAACACTGGGAGCAGGTGTTGGTTTTAGAGAAAAAGATGATGTGCTCAGTTTTAGAAGAGTTGAATTTCAAATGGAAAGACATTTAAGAGGAGAAGCCCAAGGCCTTTAAGACCTTGACCAGAGGTCTTGCTGACAGTTGGATGAATGAGTTTAGAAGTTAGAAAACAGGTCTGGACTGAAGATGTATAGGAACCATCATAAGTAGTATCACAATTGGCTTCTCCACCACAATCCATTAGGTTGTGGGTGGTGATTAAAGCCATAAGAATGGGTGAAATGCCTGGTGACATCTCTAGTAGTCTGGGTGAGTTACATGGACCACTTTGATACCTGGAGACCTTAATCTGAAAACTCACTGCTGGTGTGAACCACCCCTTGTGCAGACATTGGTTTTGTCTTATGGTCATCTCAGATCCCACAATTTCTCCATCTCCCTCTCCCTTTCCCACTGTCTTCATCTTCTCTACCATTTCTCTTTTATTTTAACTCTTTCTCTACAGTTCTTTTTATGCCTCATCTAATTCCTCTCCATTGATTACTCCCTATATTCATCTCATTCCCATCTATTTTTCTATGCTTCTGCCTCTGGATGTGGTTTCACTATTGAAGTAATCCTCTTTCCACTGTCACTTCCCTTTTGTTTTTCTTTGCTTCTTTGCTTCTTTTTCTGTCTTATCTTGATCTTTTTGCTGTTTTCATAATTGCAAACTTTGTCTTTACATTTTCTTCATCGATATTCAGCTTAGTCTTACAAATTACTACTTTTATCATCACCAAATGCCTGCTCTTTTGACACTGACTTCACTATTGACCACTATTTCTTTTGCCAGTTTCCTCTGATCTTTCTGCATTGCAGGTCTGTCAGTCATGAACTTTATTACCATACTCGAGGCCCAATGCACAAAATTTGTGCAAGAGTAGGCCTTTCTTCCCCTGGCTGCTGGCACCGGCTTCCCTCTGGCACCTGGGACCAGGGCTTCCCTCGCAGCCCCGGCTTCATCTGGAAGTTTGTCTGGAAGGTCGTCCAGTCTAATTAGCATATTACACTTTTATTATTATAGATTTCTGGTAAACTTCTGAGACATATCTTGAAAGTCACCCTACTCTGCCCCACAAAACCCCCATCTGGTGATATTTGGTCCACTTAGAAAACCTTGAAACTTACTCATATACCTTTTCATTTGATGACCTCACCCTACCTTTTCCATTCTCCTCACATTATCTACTCATTGTCCCCTCCCTCTATTCAGGAGCCCTGCTCCTCTTTCTCTTTGGTTCCCTCAAAGTGGAGGATGTAGTCCTAATCTGTGCTTAAGTCTGTCTGTATATGAGTGTGTGTTCATTTGTGTGCATATGTGAGGCAATGTTTTGGGGGAGAGGTAGGGAAAAGAAGGAAGAGCTTTTCCTCCGTGCAGACAGGAAAACAAAGATAACTGATAAGTAGTATCACAATTGGCTTCTCCACCACAGTCTATCAGGCTGGCATCTCTTCTGACTCTCTTCCTCTAGTCATTTGAAGACAGGACACTGGACACTGAAGGGGAGTAAGAAAATGACACACAGTACATGATGACCAGGAACACACTTCAATGTGGTTATGCTGAATTATGTTCAGATGAGCTAGGGAAAAGCATGCCTATTCCAATGACTACACCTCACATACAACAGATACCTGTTTCTTTTTCTATATAGCCATACCTCATTTTCTTATCACTTCTCAATTTTTTTGCTCATTGCTCTGCCTTACACTTTCTGTCTCCATCCTGCTGATTTTGTGAGTTTCTCTGTCCTTGATTTCTCTTTTTAAATCAATGATAGGGTTAATCTCTGTTTATTTTTATTTCTCTGTCCATTCTTTTTAGTTTTATTATTCTAGGTGTTTTGTATACCATAGAGCTGACTCTATTTCTACCTCTCTGATTCTTTATGATTTTCATATGTTTTTCTCCATCAAGATATTAACGTATTAATATCCATACCAATATAGGTGGATATATATACATACATACATATATATATATGTATATATAGTTGTTTGCTAAATAAGTTTTCTTATATCAGGCACTGATACATTCCCTTGTGAATATTCCAGGTCCCTTGTACCTCCTCTTTGGACTTTGATCATATTGAAATAGCCCTTATTTGCCTGCCTGTTACAAGGATTTTATGATGACAAAGTAAAATCTCATTTGCCAAAGCACTTTAAAATAACATGATATAATCCAATTACAATGTGATGGAAATCTTTGAAAACTATTCTAAAGTTTGAGAGTGGTTGATCTGAAGCTCTTTATTTCTGTCTATTATTACATAGCAGGGCCAGTTCTCTTTTACCGTTACAAATGACATTAATGTGAACCAATGTAAATCTAAGATCTTAGTGGGCATCACAGCAGGTATTTAAAAAGATGTTATCATTTTGCTATTTATTTCTTCTAAAACAGCAATGTAGAATTATATACATATAGTCAATATGGCTCATCCTGTTAAACATGAGTTTGTAATAATTTCCTGCTTCCTCCCATTTTATAAAATGCTGAAAGGAGTTGCCAGGATTAACTGGGTATAAGTTCTTCAAGATGCTCAGAGCAAAATGCATCTGGAAACAGTAGCTTTAATTTCAGACTCCTGACATTCGCAGACCAAGGCTTGGCATCTTAATCTTCATTACCTGACCCATTTCTGAGGGTTGAACTAGAAGTTTCCTGAGGCTCTTCTCCGTTATTCAATTCTGAAGAGTCACCACTGCTGATCCCTGCAGAAAAACATAAAATTCCATAACTGTCTCAGTCTGCGTCCTAGGAACCAATCCAGCATGGAATCTTCAAAAGAAAAATTGGAAAAAGAAAGCTGTGTAAGAGGGACAGGAACATTCCTACTGCCAGGCCACCCTTGGCTCCATCTGACCTGTTGGTCAAGGTTGCTCTGGGAACCATCCCCAAGGTCAGGAACAACTTTGCCATGGAAGGCACTTCCTTTTGTCATCATTTCTTACATTTCTTAACCTTCCACTTATCTGTACATCTACTTCTACTCTGTTTTATCCAGGGGAACCATGGAAGCAACATTTTCTAGAAGTCAGAGCCTCCATCAGCTGGGTCCTCAATGATCGTATGGAGCAGAGTATCCCTCCACCACAGAACTTCTTTGTCCTTTATTTGAGTGAAGAATATAAACTTGCATTGCTCATAATGCCATTGAACTTTTATACCAATTAGCTCAGTCCACCCAATGCAAAATGTATCATGTATATCACCTAAAATCCTAATAACTTTTTTAAATTAAAGGATATAACAAAAAATTGGTTGAAGCTTTTGTAGCAAAGAAAGCAATTTGTTACATCAAGAGTTTTGAGAGAGAATCCAAGATGGCGGCGTAGGTAAACACCTAAACTGCTGCCTCCCGCAACAATTTCAAAAATACAACTAAAAGAAAAAACGTCTATCACCCAGAACCATGGGAAAGCTGGCTGAGTGGAAGTTCTACAACTAGAAGGAAAGAGAAAAGAGCATTGAGACGTGCAGGAGCGCTGAAAAGCTGAGGTATGGAGGCGCGTGATCCGGGCTGGCGGCGGGCGTTGCTTTTTTCAACCCGAAGGGAGACAAGCCCCCGACTACTCTGAAATCCAGTTTCTGGGGAGACGCGGGGGACCCAAACTCCTACGGGGAGAAGCTGGACTGTCTGCCAGTGAGGGTGGCTTGCTTGCAGAGCTGCACGCAGGAATAATTGTTTATGGCACTGGGGTACGGGACTGCCGACAGGGACTCAGAGCCGGCTAACTAGCAGCCATTGATGTTTGCCACGCCCTAGCCTAGTGACGCCCTGAGACGCCACCCTGCACAACCTACAAACCCACCCAAGCTCTAAGCAGTGGCTTTTGCATAAGAAAGCCCTGCCCTATCACAGCTTAACCTAGCAAACTTGCAGCCTGGGTCAGACAGCTCCAAACCACAAGCAAAGAGGAGAAAACTGTAGCTCTCACTGTAGCTCCTGCTGGGTGGCCTCAGACAGTAGCTGACCTGCACCCCATTGGAGATCCAGAAGCCAGTGTACCTAGTGGTCAGTGTGAGACACCAGATTTCAACTCCTCACATCCATAAGTGACACATTCAAGAGGCAGACTCAGTGAGCACCAAAGCCCCACTGAAACAAGTCCTGCACCATAAGCGTATCTTCAGTGCAGCAGTTCTTCCATTATAGACACAGCGAGTGCTCACAGCTAATTGGCCTGGAGGTCAATTCCTCCCAGTGTACCAACGGCAATTAAGGCTTAACTACACCAAGACTTTGCACTCAGCCCACAAAGGGGTGTACCAAGAGCATCCATCTCATGTAATTGAGGAGGCTGAGCTACTGCCCCCTACAGATCACCTGCCACACAAAGCCACTCCATCAACACAGGGAAGCAGCCAAAATGCGGAGATAAAGAAACATGTCATGAATGAAAGAAACAGAGGAAAGCAAACTACTGGACGACATAGAGTTCAGAACCACATTTATAAGGTTACTCAAGAATCTTCTAAAAACAGCCGAGAAAATTGATGAGACCTTCAAGGAGCTTAATGAGAATGCCAAAAAAATGGAAAAGGATCAGTCAGAAATGAAGCATACACTGTCTGAAATAAAGAATATACAGAAACTCAACTGTAGATCAATGTACCCCAAGAATCAAACCAAAGATCTGAAATATGTGGAAACAAAAAACATCCAACCAGAAAAACAAAAAGAAAAAAGAATCCAAAAATATGAAGATAGTGTAAGGAGCCTCTCGGAGAACTTTAAGCGAACCAACATCCGAATTTTTGGGGTGCCAGAAGAAGGGAGAGATCAAAATATTGAAAACCTATTAGAAGAAATAATGACAGAAAACTTTCCCTACCTGGTGAAAGAAATAGACTTACAAGTTCAGGAAGCGCACAGAACCCCATACAAGAGGAATCCAAAGAGGACCACACCAAGACACATCATAATTAAAATGCCAAGGGCAAAAGACAAAGAGAGAATATTAAAAGCAGCAAGAGAAAAACAGTTAATTACCTACAAGGGAGTACCCATATGACTGTCAGCTGATTTCTCAACAGAAACTATGCAGGCCAGAAGGGAGTGGCAAGAAATATTGAAAGTGATGAATAGCAAGAACCTACAACCAAGATTACTCTACCCAGCAAAGCTATCATTCAGAGTTGAAGGTCAGATAAAGAGCTTCACAGACAAGAAAAAGCTAAAGGAGTTCATCGCCACCAAACCAGGATTACACGAAATGCTGAAGGGTATTCTTTAAGAAGAGGAAGAAGAAGAAAAAGGTAAAGATAAAAATTATGAACAACAAAATGACATCAAATACATACCTACCAACAAGTGAATCTAAAAATCAAGTGAATAAAAAATCTGAAGAACAGAATGGACTGGTGAATATAATAGAATCAGGGACATAGAAAGGGAGTGGACTGACGATTCTCAGGGGAAGCAAGTGTGAGGGGTGCGGGAAGAGATTGGACAAAAATCTTACTCCTATGGATGAAGACAGTGGCAGGGGGTAGGGGCATGGGGTGGGGTGGGGTGGGGAATCAGGTGGAGGGGAGCTATGGGGGAAAAAAAAGAGGAACACCTGTAATAATCTGAACAATAAAGATTTATTAAAAAAAAAAAAGAAGAATACAAAAAAAAAAAGAGTTTTGATTGTTCTTACATCTTTTCTTATTGCTCATCTTCCAAGTAGATTGGTTTGCAATATCTGGAGAATCTAGGAGGTAAGGGAAAACACAGCTAGTACTCCATAATGAAAAGAGTTAAATCTTATGACTCCTCACATTGTAGAAGGCTTTTGAATATAAAGACGGGATGATTTTTATTTCTGTTTCTTCCCATCTAAAGGAAAGAGATCAATACCAAATGGAGCAAAGACCCACATCCTTTAGCCAATATGCAAAATCAATGTTAGAAAACCAGCATTTTTTCATAGGCTGGCAGCTAACTAATTTGGCAGTGAATCTGGATTTAGCTGCCATGAGTCTATGTAAACTATTTATCACATTTGTTATTTCCCATAATTGTGAAGCTATTTCAAAAATTATCACTCTGTAGGCTAATGTCATATTGGGGGTCATCTGACAAATGTTATAAATTTGTCAGATGACCCCCAATTTGACTGTAATAACCAGAAGCTGTTCCTTCTGTCAATAGAGAGTATGACCAGAGTCCATTGAGGTTTGAACAAGTTTATGACAAAACTGAACAGTAGCTGACTGTCCCACTTTCTCTGCTCTGTGCAGAATAGCTGGTGAGTATGGGAACATCACAATGTGATCCACCACACTTGGGGGTGACATGTCTGAGAAGATGGAATAAGATTCACTGCCATCCAACAAGAGCCATCCTTTTTGGTTAAGCCAGAATTATAATGTTTCCTTTCTTTGCAGTTTTTAAAGTGGCCACATGAGACCAAGGCAGGAGTGGGCTCCCTGGGCCATGGTGTGTGCTCAGAGAAACAGGAACCCTGAGCTCAGACTCCTGATGTCCTGGAGCCCAGCAATGACAGGCCTTACCCTCCTCATCAGGATCACGTCTCACTGTAAAACTCCTGATTTCTGGGGGCATCTCATCTGCACTGGACTCATAGGACTCTTCATGACTTTTCCCTGCAGAAGGAGCAAATGTCCCTTTGAAGGTCTCAGTGTATGAAAAGGAACCTAGAGAGGAAAACCTGGGAAGCTCTGAAAACCCAGGGCTAGAATGACCCTCCCTGAGACCTCCATGACCTGCCTTTTGTATTCATGTGACCTGTTGGTCAGTATTTTATCTCCCTTCTCCCCTGAGCTGGGACTAAGCTATTTCACCCCAGTGGGCATCTCTGCTTTCTCTTGACCCTCTGTTTTCTTATACCAGATTTGCTTTCTCCTTTTACTTGTCTCTTTATGGATTTGTTATTGTTTATCTGTATTCACATTTATTTTTAGCTCTGCTGCTCTCCCAGTGCTGTCTTGGAAATCTGGTATTGAAGAAGGCAGATCTCCCCATGGCTGCTTCCCAGAATGACTTTGTGAAATAAAGCCCCACCTGTATACCATCGAATCCTCCTAGGAATCTTTACTTGAGAAAAAATTCAAATTCTATTGTGTTTGAGTCTTTGACTTTTTGTGTTTATATGTTATAGCCATTAGCCTAACTTATACAAAAGTTAAAATCCAAACCTGCTAAAATTAAAGCAAATTTATATTTTACTTTGAAGGATATAAAAAAGTTAGAATGAATATTTTGTAGAAAATACTGTTCATTTGTAACTATGAAGAATTCTTATTTACTCTTACCATTTTCCCAAAGTCTTTTCCTGCATGTAGGTGATTTTCTCAAAGCCAGGGGCTCTGTAAAGTAGGAGGGAAGAAACAGCTATTTGTACAACAAAAATCTTACAAATTCTATGACAAGTCACATAGCAGATAGGGTTTATGATAATATTGATGTTGAGATGACCATTTTCCTCTTTTCTTCAACTGAATGAAGTTCTGGTGCTCATGGTCATAATGCTGGGCTCCTGCCCGGCTCTCCCTTTTATACTCCATGTTAATTTATAATCGACCCTTAAACTTTCTATCTCCAGTGTTCTCATGTATAATGTGGGGATAACTTAGTTACTTTATCTCCTAGTTAAGGTATTTGTGAAAACAAAACAAATCTTTATACATAAAAGCCCTGTGAAAAATCACAATATAAGCCCACCACTAAACTATCATTTGGGTTTGAGAGTAGCTGGGCTGAAGCTATTCGTATGTCAATAATTAAATAGCAGCACAAATTATTCTTTGAAGACTTTCTAAGTTGGGGACTAATGACAATACTGTCAACAAATACAGAAATGCTGTGCTTACTATGCTCTGTAGAATATAAGCATGTTGGTAAAAGCTACGCATATTATTTCAATTCTTCAGCATTAATATAAATTATAGTGTGTAGTAAAAAAGACAGTCATTTGCTAGTGTATTATTTCTACCTTTTCAATATATCAACTGATTGGGCTCATCCAACTAAACAACAGTTTATAATACATTTTTGCCCTCTTTCATATTCCAAAGGGTCAAAGAAGTTAAAAGCAGAAATTGTGCCCTACAAGTAATAGAATCAATGCATATAGAGAATGACAGAATAAGATTTATTAGGAAATAGAGCTCTGGATTTAGACTCTGGATATTTTTCACCCAGGAATGCAATCCAAATATTCTTACGTGGTGCAATTTCAGGTGCTGAGCAGGTGGCTTCTTGGATCTCTCCTTCCTCATTTGATTCTAAGGAGTCAAGGTTATTGATCAGTGCAAAAAAGAACAGGATTCTTTAGGTGTCTCACTATGTAACCAAGAAACTGATTCAGCAGGAAATTCTCTAATACAACTTGAAAAATCTTGAAAACCCATGTATACCATGGCCTACACACAGGCTCACCTGGTCTGTCCTTCTAAGTCACCTGCCTTGTAGATTAGTGATGCTCCATTCCTTGTCCCCAGAACAGAGACAAATCACTAGTAAAGAGCCCCTCTGCTCTGTTTGAACCTTACTTTCCTACACCTCTCTCCTGCCTCTTACTCCTTCTCTTGTCATTTCACACTTCCTTTATTTGTTGTTTCTTTGTGGGGAGAGCTTGGAAATCTTGTGCTAAAGGTAGAGAGCCTCCGCACACCGAGATGCAACTTGCACTGTTTACAAGGCTGAGAAATAATCTTCTCTTGTGTCTGAGACATAGACCTATATTGAAATGACCTATTAAAGCAGTTTGCTTACACTAACACATAAGTTAGAACGCATACTCCATGAAAACTGAAGAAGTACATTTACATTTTACTTTGATAGATCTAGTGATCAATGGAATGAACATATTATTTGAAATATTGATATTTTGTAACATCAAGACCAAGTAACATTTTTATTTGTTCTTAGATCTTTTCCTAGTGTGCTTTCCTAAATATCCTCTGAGAAAGTAGGAAGGACCAGCCTGTGCACTAAAGAGCTGTAGTTTGTGACCATTTGTGCTGCTCATGTGATTAAGGAAATAACATTTTGTTAATCATTTCAAGCTCTAATTTACAAAGGAAATAACACAGAATCCAGTAGCCTTATCTTTCCCTTAATTTTCATGAGGCTTTGTAGATGACCCTGAAAGGTTTTTGTTATTGCATTTTCTCATCCAGTAACAGGGATAATAGTGTCCTTCCTGCTTAATCCTCAAGGCTGTTGTAAAGGAAACTAAGACACTATTTGCAAAGGTCCTTTGAAAAATCACTCTATATATCATGACTTGCTGAAAAACTCTAAAAAATAACACTTTGGGTTTCAGAATACTTTACTTGAAGTGTTTATTTCTGCTAACACTAGAGAGCTGGATGAATTGCCTTCAGACATGATTCAAAGTTTGTAATCAGATGACAACATGACTGTCCAATTAAGAAATACGAGGTTTCTCTTCTCTATAGAAATTACTGTAGAAATCCAACAGTTTATAGAAATAACAACTAGTTAGTGCTAGCTTATTTCTACTGTACAATCAATATAGAGTACATATGTTGACTATTAGAACCCATCAATAGATTTCATCCTCAAAAATATGTATATGTTTATTTAATAATTATATATATATATATATATATACATCTAACTATTTCTTATCTTCCTGCATTTCCCAAAAAGGTCAAGGTAAAATGAATGCAGAGAATGGGATTGCAGGATAAACTGGATCCATGGTACAGAATAAACTCAGAACTGATGCCTCAGGAAACAGTAACTCTTAATTGAGGTTCCTGCAGCCCCATCCTTGAGCTCCCACCTTCTTACCAGGCCCCCTTCTTTGTTCCGAGGTGGAGGCTTTGGGGGACTCATCTTCATCACTGCTGATCACTGCACAGAAGGAGAAAAACTCCTTAGTGTCTCAGGATGGGGCCAAGGAGCCCATGGACAGAAAACCCCATAACGAGAAGCTAAGTTAACTCAGGTCTCCCTGGTCTGTACACAAATGTGCAACCTGCAGGTTGCTCCAAGCCCTACCCAGACGGTGGTGAAATTCATGCACAGAGAGCAGCTTTGCCCATCCTGCAGCACTTCTTCCCCCGACCCTTACTCTATCTCCTACTTCCATCCTCAATCTACCTCCAATCCCCACCCTCATTCCACCTCTTCTTTCATTCTCATTTTACTTCACTTTCCTTTTGGCTCTGCCCATTTCTCTTAATTATGCCTTTCTTCCTGGGGATGTTATCTCTGTATATCTCTTTTTTTCTTCATGCATTTCTTTCTCATTTCCTCTCAGAAGTATCTTGGCTCTGATTATTTTTTTCTTTTTAAAAATCTTTTGTTTTCTCTTTTCTTCATCTCCTACCACCATACATTACTCTCTTATTTTAGAAATAGTTTCTCAGGCATCAATTCTTATATCTGCAATTTCAGTCTTTTGGCATTTTTTCAATTCCTAGGAACACTCTTCTGCTAAAATCACTGCTAAGGTGCTGGTTCCCTCTTCTCCTGCCTCCGCCCAAGGTCACCCAAATCTCCTCAGTGGACCCTGGTGACATGTCCCAAACCCTTACACAGTATCTGTGATTCATATCACACATTCTTTCAGTCAGTCTTACCTATTATGTCAGATGTTTGGGTTTCCTTTTCAACATTTGGATTAAAAAATGGCTTTTCCTTCTTTATATCCACCAGATGTACAGAACAGGAATTTATTTGGATTCCATGGTTGGGTAGTTCTGCTCCTGAACAAAATTATAGCAAATAATTTTCTTTGTCTCCCACAAAGGTAGTGAGTAACCTCACTACAATCAACAAGCCCTTCTCCCTGTAATTCCACTCCAGGGAAAGTTACTCCCACCCCTCTCCTTTCAGCTGCTCAACTCTGTCTTTCCTTTATGCACCTCTTAACTATCACTATTTTTTGTTTTTATTGACTTCTCATTATTTGATGATGATTTTTCAAAAATAAGAATAATAATTGCTATAAACATACATGGATAAAAATGGGTAAATCATGTATTTTGAATTATTATAGAGGAAGCATATCTGAGTAACCATAACTTTGGTCAAGTAATAGAAGATTGACAACACTCCAGAAACCCCTTAGTGATAACTGTCACTAACTGTTCCCACCAATCTTGCTCAAGTTAACCATTGCTTTGATTTTTAATATTACAGATAATTAAGTTTGTCAGTTCTATATTTTATATAAATTTTTATAAATAAAACCATGTCTTCTCTATGTCTCTGCTTCTCTGCCATTTAGTTATGGGGATTTGACTTATTTTCTCAACATTATGTGTGTTAAAGTCATTTGTATTTACTTTGCATAATTATTTTCACTGCTGTACAGTATTCCATAATATAAATTATCCATTAAAAAATAAAATCATTAAAAGATTATACCAAACTGTTTTCCAAAAGCATGTGTAAAGGCAGAGATTTAGTTGTGAGAGCTTGGCAAATTCAACTAAAAGGAGTTTTTTTTTCAATGGGAAGGTGGCATGAAGGAAGGGGAAATATGAAGCTGTGGTAAGTGTCCTTTAATCCCCACAGCTTGCAGTATTAACCTAATACTGAGGGCCACAAGGTGGTATTGGGTTTTAAACAGTAGAGCCATAAGACCTTGTTTGAATTTTTGAAAGGTCCGTTGAGCTGAAGTGTGAAGAACAGATTTGAAGGGCACAAGATAGGAAAAAGGAGCCCAGCAGAAGACTGTTCCTCTACTGAAGTGAGAAGTGAAGGGGGTCTGGATTAGAGTAGTGTGCTGGGTATGGAAAAAATGGAAAGGTTGGAGGAGATTTTTAAAAGTTGGAATTGACAGAAGTGGCAAATAAAATCATGGTTGTTTTAATCCACTGCGTTTTGGAACTGTTTGTCACTCAGCAGTAGTTAACTGATACAGCCTCCAGTAGAGATGTTCATTAGATCTTTCCATCAAGAGCTTCAGGCATTTGATCAAATGAGCATAGGTGACAGGTCTGGGCTGAAGATGTGTGTTTGGAAATCAATATATCATAAATGGTGACTGTAGCCATGGAAAGGATGAGCTATCTGGGAAGAGGCCATTTAAAAAAAGTACCTTTTTAAATTAAATCCAAACAACCCCACAAAACACTGTCCTCAGAGAGAGGATGTATTAGATACTAAACTGATAAAAATAGATACTACACCTGATCTTAGTCAAAAGGCCAAGAAGCAATAGGAGGCCTATTTTTATCTGAGAATGTTCCAGGGCCCTTTTGATAATTGTGGACACCTTAACTTCTCAATGGTATTATGTGTCTTTTTACCTGTGACTGTCTCTCAAATAAAAAAATATCTTGATTTGTCTGCTCTCTCTCTTTATTTGGTCATCTCTCTACCAGTTTTTTATTCATTGTTCTTTACTCATTCTTTACATAGTTTCTTTTGTGTCTCCCTCAGTTTTTCTATGTACTGGCATTTATTTCCTTCTGTGTCTTTCTTTCTTCATATTCTTTTCCTTCACATTTTTATGTCTTTCTCTCAGGGCCCAGCAGGGTCTAGGGTGATGCAAATGAGGTGCTCAGGACACAAGAAGGTGCTAAGTGAGATCCTCCTTATCTGTCACCTCAGATTTCCCTTGCCTCATTCTAGACCTAGCCCTGTTATCCCCTAGCTGATTTTTTAGTTCCTACATTCTCTGTTTGGTTCCTGCTTTCTTCCATTCTATCCCTGTTTTTTTTTTTTTAATTGGTAATGGGACCTGTGTATGTCTCTTCTGTATCAATTTTGTCTTTCCATTTATTTTCCTCATCTCAAGCATTCAAATCATCACCAAAGTTGTCCTCTGTGATTTTGTGCACTGCATAAAATCCCTCCACCTGCCACTTCATTCTAAAGGCCCTTCACCTGGGCTTCCTTAGTTGAAGATCTAACTAGCAGTATTACTCATGACTTCCATGTTTCTGTTATAAATTCTAAAAGTGAAGTGCAGACACAAGGGGGTGAGGGCATGAGGGGAGGGGGTATGAGGGGTAATGGGGGAATAAGGACATATATGTAACACCATAATCAATAAAGAAATTAAAAATAAGTGAAGTGCAGCTTATTTCTTTTTCACCAACTCCACAACATGGCACTGGTTGGATTCCATGTCAATTTATGTGAACTCCATCTCACTCTTATACATTGTTGTTTGGTGTTCCCAGTCCACCTTCTCCATAGTTTCTCTCTTTGCATTTTCCTCCAGGGACAACCCTTTATCAAAGAGCTGAGTTCTCTTTCTGCCTGTCCTGTCCCTACCTGTTAAAAACAGCTAGAGGCTGTGCACAAGGCTGTGTGTCTTGCAGGGTGTTTAGGTGGGTGGGGGAGATGGCTACTATGGGAGAACAAAGGAAAGCTTTTGCCCTCATAGAAAAACAAAGATATACTTAGATCATTGGTAAGGTAGGTAATAATTACTTTCTTCATCAGAGGGCAATGGGCTGGGTATCTCTAGTCTTGCATTTCTATTATTTCCTTGGATGGGTACTTGCTCGTAGGACTCTGAAATAAAAAAAGACAACAGCTGAGGTCCACAGAGACTTACTCTGATATTACCATTTTGTTGCGTCTCACCGGCTTCTCTTTTTTTCTCCTATTCCTACTTAGAGCCTGACTGCATATATTGCCACTTTGACTCAGTGAAAGTGTTTGTGTTTTGTTGATTCCACGGTAAATCTCTCCCTGACTTATTTTAACTTTCGTTTCTGTCTATATTCCCCAGTGAGGCTCTGCAGCTCTTCTCTCTTTGTCTCTTAGCTTAGTATTTTTCTTTTTCTCCAGGTCTCTACTATCACTATATCAGGATCCATTTCTGCACTCTGCGTGTCTGTGTGATTTCCCTCTTTTTGTCTCCTTGAGTCGTACCTTACTTCATTCTCTGCCACCATCAAATGCCCCTTGGCCTCTCCACATTCATCAAACCCAGCCATTGAGGCTTACCTGCTGAATCAGTCTCTTGGGCACATCGTTCATTCACTTGTTGGCTTTCTAGTGCATCACTGTTGTTACTGGTTGTAACTGTTTCATTCACATTTATCTGTCCTCTTTCACAATGGTGCTCTGACAGTCCATTTTCAGATGGGGATGTACCTAAACCACATTTTGATTAATAGATATTTTATTTGCTTTGAGCATCAGTCAGGGTCCAACAGGAAAATATAAAGCTCTCTAAGCCTTTGGAGCAGAGGGAATTTAATCCAGGGGGTTAGTTATACACCTTGTGGAAGAGCTGACAATTCCAAGCTGAAGAAGAGACAACAGGAAGCTGTGGGAGGGACCAATAGTGAACTCATGTGTCCAGTCACTGGGTAGGTAGAAGCTGGACCATGGCTGGCCTGCTTGGTGGGAGGTAGAGTCATGGGAGATGCAGCTATTGAGAGAATTGCTGCCCAAGACAGGGATGGGGAAATACCATGCTTTTCCCTTGCTTCCACTCTCCACTCTCTTGTTAGTGTCTCCCAGTTTAGGAATCCAGCAGGAAAATGTAGCAAGAGACCTACCAAGCAAGGCTGCAGGGGTCTGTGGCCAGAGATAAGGGCACAGCAGAACAGAAGCCCATAAGGAATGAATCCCCAAGTAAACCACCCAGGACCAGTACGCCCTCTTCCCTATGGTGAGCCTCCTTGGTTCATTATTGGTTCCATTGACCAATCCCACTCTGTTCCTCCCAACCTCAATAGTTGTATGAATTGGTAAATGTTTTTTTTTCAGTGCAGTTTGGATTTTTTCATTTAGTGCTATTTCTAAACAAAGTAATTTATGTAAAGTATGATTTAAAAATAATACCCCTAATTTTAATACAGAATGTGAACCCTGGTGTATTTTAATGCCACATCTACAGTTTCTTAGAGACTCCTCCTGGGGTGGTAAGCATGAGACACAGCCCTTACCTCGCCTGTGCATGTCACAGTCAACCATCCCTGCTTATTGTGCATCATTTGGGGTGTAGGTTGAAATCTCTCTCTTTATTTTTATTTATCTTTGAAATTCCTCTCTTTATACTAGTATACATTGTTCCCAATCATTAAGATGCTCTGGGATTTTATTTCCAAGCAGGTTTGCTCTCAGACCACATTGGGAGTCATAATGTCATTGCATCCTCCCCCCACATCCTACACACACACACACACACACACACACACACACGCACACGCACACGCACACGCACACACACAAACGCACACACGCACACACGTACACACACACACAGAATCCATTCCCTGCTCATTACTCCTCACAATTCTTTCCTTTCACCCTTCCTTTTCCCACCAGCAGGACAGGTGGCTACATGGCTAATATGGATTCATATATTTTAAAAGATATTTTTAAATTCAACTTTTTGAGTAAATATGATTTGCTAAAAGTATAACTATGCTTTCAAAAATAACCCTGAGAAGTTTTTCTTTTATAAAAATGTATTGCTAATTTGAATATCCTTTCTTAAATAACACTTCCCACTGGAAGCTACACTGCAATGCCTTCCATAGTGAATTTTCCTGAATCTCCTTCCTGTCAATCATTTCCAAAGGAGAGTCATGCAACAAACACATGATACTTCTTATAAACTAGTGTGCTCTAGAGTACAGAACCTGAGGCCCTTAATTTATTTTCCTGGGCCTGAGGTTGGTATTACTGTTATCACTGCTTTCCCAAATAACCCAGTTTACTGTAGTAGTTAAAAGCTTAGACTCTGGCACTAGATACAAATAATAATGATCATTAAACATAGTGATATTAACACATGCATGGAACATTGATGAGGTACCAGGCATGATTGTGAATATTTTACATAACTTGTTTTAAAATCCATCACCCTGTGAAGTAGGTACTAATATCACCTCCATTTTATTTTATTTTATTATTATTAGTTTTTAAATTTAGAGAATCTTTGATTGGCTGCCTCCTGCACCCCCCCGCCCCCCATGTGCCCTGGCCGGAATAGAACCTGGGACCCTTCAGTCCACAGGCCAACACTCTAGCCACTGAACCAAACCAGCTAGGGCTATCACCTCCATTTTATAAATGATGAAACTGAGGGACAAAGAGGGAAATCCACTTCCCAAGGTCACAGGAAAGAATTTGAAGCCAGCTGTGGGTCATCAGACTTCCTGTTCTGACACAACCCTAAGGCAGAGGTCAATCCCTAGTCCCAGTGGCTAAACTTGCACAAATAGACAAAGTCTCAGCTCATTCTTTGTTCTCTGAAAAATGTGGTTGATACACCATCACTGTATTTTTTTAATCCTCACCTGAGGACATGTTCATTGATTTTAGAGAAAAAAAAGGGGGGGGGGGGAGAGAGAGAGAGAGAGAGAGAGAGAGAGAGAGAGAGAGAGAGAGAGAGATTGAGAAAGAAATTGGTTGTCTCCTTTATGTGCCCCAATTGGGAACTGAACTGACAACCTAGGTATGTGCCCTGCCAGGGAATTGAACCCTCAACCTTTCCATGTACAGGATGATGCTCCAAGCAACTGAGCCACGCTGGCCAGGGTGATATACCATCATTTTAAGTGTTTGAGAAGATTAAATAAAATATTACCTATATCACTGTAAGGGATATTGTGACTGATCAGAAAATTAACTCTTTATGATTAATATCTTAAATTTATAATATTTTAAATCATTTAATACCATTATTAAAAGTGTTATAGATTAAGGGAAGGTCAAGAGTTGTAAACAGTGGCTATTGATTGCTAAATTACCAAAGTACATTTTTAGAGGCTGGTCAGGTGTTTGGAGGGCAGCTCCAGGTCTGCTGCCCCAGAGATGATGAGAGAGGGTTTGCTCAGGAGGCACATGACGTCCATGGTCCTATGTGAGGGACCCAACAGGTGAGAGACCCTGGCCCAGGAGGAACACACTTATCACCCCTACCCTACCACCCTTGCTACAGTGCTGGCCACAGCTGGATGTGATGTCAAAGCAAGCCTGCAGCCAGATTCAAGCAAGATAGAGGCAGAAAACTGTGAAGCCAGGTGCATGGGCAACAGGTCCAGGCCTAGGTTGTTAGGAGCTGACAGCAAGTGCATTTAAAGAATATGGAAGGAGCGACCTTCCCAGGCAGCTAGCAAAATGAAGACTCTGTTATCTAAATCCTTGGAGAAATTGCAGAAGCAAAGATGGACAATGCTGGGTGATCAGTACTAAAAGAAGCAGCCCTCCCACCATAGCACCTGCCAGATGGGACAAGAACTGCAAAGGGTCACAGAACAGTCAACAGGAACAGACCACTATAATTTGAGAGATGTGAGCAGATCTAGGTCAGGTTTTGATATGAGTTTTCACCAGTGGCTGGGGGGAAAAACGGGAAGTTTATTTCAGAAATGCCATTCTCCCCTAATTCCCCTTTAATCATTATAAAGTAGGAATTGAGGATGCCCTCCCTCAGGTATCAATACAGAGCCCATCTGGACCTGGAGGATTCCACCTCACTCTTATAGTCAGACCCAAGTCCCCCTTTGGACTGAAAGCGCCTTGACCAGTCCATCTCACTAAGTATTTTCCATGAGCACCTTAGGTGACTGGCAATGGCTTTTCATGTCAGCCATGGCCATAGTGAACCTGTTTTTGTTCCCACAGCTGCCCCTGACTGGTGGCCTTGCTGTAGTTCCTACAAAGTCCTGGTGCCTCATTGCACCCTCTTCATACCAGACCCTCCCTCCCCATGTCTGTTTCTCTGTCTTGTTGGCCTTTTCATGAGGTTCAGTGTCTGATTCTCCTGTACTCCTTCCAGCTCCTAGTATTCTACTTTCTGTGTTTCTCTCTGCATATATTTCCCTATTTTTGTTTCATGCTTCTGGGTTTTCCATGAGATTATCTGTGTGTGTGCAGGGTTAACAACACAGGCTCTGGGTTCAGAATGCCTGGGTTCATCTTGCTCATTTGACCTCAGTCCAACTACACATACAACCAGCCAACTACACATAGATTTTAGTCTCCTAATTGCAGAAAGAGTACATACGTAATATTAACTTCTAGTGGCAGCTGTGAGCACTAAGTCCACAACTGTCAGAGTAAATGTTCAATAAGTGAGCTCTTAGTAATATGGGTTGTTTTATTGTGTCCTTTACCCCTTTCTTCTGTCTTTCATTTTCCCTCCTTTTTCTTTCATAATACGCACATTTCCTCTCTTCTTTCTATTACTGCCCATCTCCTTGAATATTCCTGCTCTTGAACAGCATCCCCCACATTTGAATCAGCCCCTTCTTCTGTCATTATCAAGGATCTCCTCTGTGATGTTGACCTGGAGTCCATAGTTCCTAACCCTAACACTGATCTTCTCCTACAGGTTCTCTCTAAATCACAATTACTTCCAGGTTAGCATAGTCTTTAAATCTGGTTTCCTGACACATTGTGTTCCTGTTCCTTTGTCTTGTTTATTGAGCTAACGGTATCTTGTCATAGCTCCTCCTCCAGGATCAGTTTCTGGTAAGATGCTCATATAAATAGTGCTCCCTGCCTTCTCCATGCTCCTCAACAGTTTTTCTCTGATTCCCAAATTCCATCAGGACTCAGGGCCCATCTCCCATTCTCCTTTCCACTTCAGATGAGAATCAGCTTTTATGTTTGCAATCACCTTGTTCAAGACTTAGTTGAGTGTTAGGGTCCTCCACACTCTCTTCTCCATCATTTTCGTGGAAACAAATGTTCTCATGGATTGCTGAGAAGATGGAGAGAAAAGACACTTAGAGATTTCCATCAGAGACCAGGGACATCATCCCAAATTTACGCATTTAAGAATTTCTAGCCCTTGGGTTACACAGAGCTCATTGGGTCTCCATCCTCATGGTAAAGTTCTCCATCATTGCTGGGACAGAAAAAAGAACTCCTAACAAGCAACTATTTATATTTCGAACACAGAAAGTAGCCACTCAAATGTTAGGATAAAGGAATTGTGAAAATATAGTAAAAAAAATCATAAGGTTGGGAAAAAAATCAAAGTAAATACTGGAAGTTAAGTGTGTTTTCTGAACTGTTCCAAGTGTAATGAAGAAACAGAGAGGTTTCTCAGTAGAAGGACTAGGATCCTAGAGAGATTCGTGTGATGAAGAAAAAGCCCAACAGCTTTAAAGATGGGCTTGGAGAAGAGAAGGGTTGGACTTAATTGGGTCAGGGAGGATGAGTTTTTCCCAAAGAGATAGACCAGAGGACACTGGTGGAATTAGACAGATCTCCTGGGGGATTGATTTCAGAAATGAAGGAAGGACACTGAAAATGCAAGCAGGGAATGAAAATTTCAGCACTGGAGGATGCCTCTAGATTCCTGGAACAGGGGCAGGAGGCTGCAGTGAGGAGGGACTAGAACATTAACCTAGGGCCCCTGCATGTAGATGACAAATAAATATAAGGAGGAAGTACGTAAACCAAGAAGTCTGGGTGTGAGTGCCTATGGGGAGTCCAGGGAGGGATGAGGCACTGTGGAAGGAAATGAAGGCTACCTTAGGCCAATAATGGAAGCTCCTATTTGGACCATGCCCATTGGTTGGTAGATGAACAAGACCACGGGAATCACAGATGCTTTGTCATTCTAGAACATGGCTATAAATCCAGGAAAAATCAGGTGGGAGATAGGAAGAGAACATAGGACTTAAAGCCCAGAAATGGTGAAGGTAACCTATGGACAGGTGTTCTGATGAGGGGTTGAGTGGATCTTTGAATGGATGAAGGTGGAGTCCAGGCAGCAGGAGAGTGTCACATCCCAAACCACAACCTTTAGCTTCTTGAATTTTGGGTTGTTGACCTGTAGCTACATGGGCAGCAGAATATGGGAGGTGGAAGCTGCAGCCTTCCTCAGAGGCAGGTAGGCAGCTGCTGGTGTACATGCGGGTCACCCCAGAATGGGGAGCCTTAGAAACCAAGGCATGTGATTTGGGTGCTAGGCCCTGGGGAGGGAAGTTCCTGAACTCCATGGAGAGGATCAGAGATCCTAAAATGTAGGTAGTCAAGGTAACTGCCATTCCCATCTTACCCATGTCTTGGGACATCCTGGTTACAAATATAATATTGACTTGAAATTTGTGACTGGGTATTTGACTTCCTTTATTTCTTTTCTGACTAAATGACTTGCTGTAAAAGTGACTTTGTTCATTACATAAGACTGCTATTGATACAATTCAATAAGCCACATGCTTCATACCTACTTTAAACTATTTCTTTGTTTACAAACCTCTTAGTATCGCTTTATTGCCTACTTATAAACTTCAAATTGCTTAGCTTTATATACTAAACTTTGTAAAATCATCTTCAAACTTATCTCTCTTGAATTAGCTCCCACAGTCTGCTTCTCACTCTCTGATTGAGCCAAATCAAATTTGTCCTTGTTTTGAAGACATACTAGTCCTTTTCACACTCATGTCTGATCCCATAGCATCCACCCTCTTAGGACATATGACCATTTTTCTTGTACTATCTCTATCTCTTAACTGGAGAACTCCATTGAGCCTCCATCGGAATAAAAAGTTCACTTAGGCAAGTAAATTATCTATCATCTATCTATCTATCTATCTATCTATCTATCTATCTATCTATCTATCTATCTATCTATCTATCCATCTATCTATCTATATACAGTAGAGAATTCTCTTAACTGGGTACCATTAAAAAGTATAAATTATGTCTTCTTAGAAAGTCATACCTTCTTGAGAATCATACCTATAGTGTTATATAGCCTCAAAAGTAGTCCCTGAGAGAGCAATAGGTTTTGTGATTCTATGACTAATGTATGTTTCATCCATTGTGAAGAAAGTTAATAAAACCATTTCTTGTTCTTTAAGAACAAATTTGACTTTGGGTTAAATTTCTTGCTTATTACTCTGGACAGCTGATGAAGGTGGCCTCTCTTCTGTGTCATTAGGCCAAGACTAAGCTTATGATAAAAAATGACCTGTGACTGTAGGTAGATAAATTGTATGTATACTAGGAAGGACTATATATGAACTATAAGCCATTTATGATCTTCCTTCAATGTAGTGACTCTTATAACTCAGCTCTTCTTTATGAGGTCCCTGAAAGTTACAACTACAGAGTTGTTACATGAGACATTGACTCCCATAGGCATGGTATGGCCAAATCACAGTGGATCCCACAACTAAGCTGTCACTAGTGGTGGGTGGTAGTCAACTTGGTGGACTGCTGTGTGGATAGCTGCAAGGGGTCCCACAGAAGAGCAGCAACTGATGCTGCCCTGTTGGGATGCTGAGTTTCCTGTCATTTGTCTTTCTAAGTAGGTCTCATGCCACCATGGCTCTGGTTGTCCTGTGACCCTAAATGCCTAGTTAAGCAGACCTGCAGATGGGTGTTTATATTGTAGCCATTTTATCAAAAACTTGGAGAGGCTCATGATATGTTTTCTTAACTGCTATATCCCTACTGCCCAGCACTGTGAGTGGTACATAGTAGTAGCTAAACATATACTTGTAAAAAAAACTTATTCCTGTACAGCAATAGGTAGATAATAAATCTAATTACCCTTTTCAAAGCTTTTATAAATGTTATTTAAGTCAGGGTATTCCTGTTTGTTGGCCTCACTGAACAATGCTTCCAGGAGTGGCAGGTCAAATGTCTTCTCCAGTTCTTCAAGCACATTGTACACCACTCTCTGTACAGGGACCAGGTTTCTACAAGATTCTTGACAATCCTAAAAATAATAAATGGAGAAAATATAAATATGGACTTCCAAGTTACAGAAGAGCCCTAGAAAGTAATTTTTGTTGTTGCTAATCCTCACCAGAGCATATTCCCGCCCCCCCCCCCCCCGCCGCCCATTGCTTTTCACAGAGAGTGGGGAGGGAGGGAGGGAGGGGGAGAGGGAGAAAGAAAAAAAATCATTGATGAGAGAGAGATACATCGACTGATTGCCTCCCGCAGGAGTCCTGACTGGGGCTGGGAACCTGCAACCCAGGTACGTGCCCTTGACCAGGAATCAAACCTGTGACCCTACAGTGCTCAGGGAAACACTCTAACCATTGAGCCAGTCAGGCCAGAGCTAGCAATTGATTTTGTTGTAAATGTGTTAAAATTTCCCTGCATAGGTATTTTCTCATGTAAAATTTAGAATTGCTATATATTTGTACAGCTACTAAGTCATTGTAACATAAAAACCTCACTTACTTCATACATTTTATTGGTGATAAGTTCACGGTCACGAAGAATCTCAAGGAAAGGAAATTCCTTTTTTATTGCTCTTGAAATCTCCACCTTATGTCTTTTGAAGTGCCTGAATATAATATTGTACATAAAACTGTCTGTGCTCTGATCTTCTGAGGACATCCTAGGGAGAAGAGATACCATGTGAAAATGGTTATCAAGATTCTGAGATGCTTGTTTAGGCGGTTACGAGAAATATCACCCTGCGTTATAAAACTAGTTCGTAACTGAAAAGTTATGGTTTGATAATGATATAGAATAAATTTAGTATTTCACAAGAATATCACCATTTCTTCTGCGACTTCTGCTTTGTGTTGTTATAAATCTACCTCTGCTTTGTTATATATGTGAATTTTTTTATGTATCTAAACTTCAGAAATTGCTGTTGTTTTCAGTGAAAGTAATTGTAAACCTGAGTCTGTAATTCTGGTTCTTAGTTGATCATTTTATTACTATGATAACAATGTTTTAATTAACATCTTATATTTCTAAATGTTATGAAAACTCATAACATATTTTTGTCAAACCAGAAAAGTACCCAATAGGCATATACACATCAGGTAATAATAATGTCACATTTATTGTTTTAAATTCCTGCAAGAAAATGTTTCTGGTTAAGGATGGGAGAGGAAGAAAAGCATTTGTCTTCTCTTTTATTGGAAACCCTACTAAAATGATAATGAAGGAATGTAGGTGGAGGATACTTCCAGCAGTCAGGAAAGCAACTGCGTGCCCTGTGGGATCCTAAAGGCAGTGGAAATTGAATGGGAGACATGGTGCTTAATACCAACATGTCATTTGAAAAATGAAGAGCAGAACAACCCCACAACCCACAAGCTGACCGCCTGGAGCCAGGCAGCTTCTCAGAGGCAAACATTGCTGTCCTTTTATCAACGTATGTTAATGTTGCCTGTTACTGGATTCATACATAGAATAATACATTGTGTATGCTTATGTGTCTAACTGCTTTTGTTCATTATCTATGTTTTTGGGTAATGAGAAGTTAGTTCCTTTTTATTGCAGAGAATACTCCATTGGATGTTTTCACCACAACCTGCTTACTTATTTTCCTGTTGATGAGCATTTGGATTGATTCCAGTTCTAGTGTAAATAAAGTTGCTCTGTTTTTTGTGGCGAGATGTTTTCATTCCTCTGGGAGAAACAGCTAAAACTGGAATTGTAAGGTCATTGTGTCTGCCAAATGGTTTTTCAAAGTCTATAAGAAATAGCCTTTCCAATTTTAGTCATTCTAATGTGTGATGTGCTATCTCAAATAGCTTTAATTTGTATTTCTTTAATGACTAATACTGGTCACATTTTCATATGCTTATTGGCAATTCATGTATCTTTATGTATTATATATCTTCATGTAAAGTGTCCGTTCAAGTTTTTGTCCTATTTAGATTATTGTGTTGTCTTTTACTCCTTATTGATGTGGAGTTGGTTATATATTGTGGAAATAAGTGGTTTTCTTTTTCTTAGTTTTTTTTTAAAGAGGTTATATGTCTGAAATCTCAGGGTAAATATGCTAAACACCCTGCCTTTAGCAATTAAAACTGCACAACCCCTACCTCAGACATTCACCCCCACCCCCTACCACACACACATACACACAAAGTGAATCATGTTCACTCCATGGGCCCAGTGATCTGTCAAGCTGCCTTCTCCCATCATTTGGAAATGTCAACTCTGATTCCAGCTTATATCCTTTCTAAAGACTTAATTCTTTCCCCACCACCAATTTCAAGAGCACTTCCTCTGTTTCTTTCCTATGGCAATATACCCTTCCACTCCTTCTCACAAATCCTAATTTTCCCCACTAGTCTCAAGTTAATGGGAAGTCTATTTGGTTCATCTGGGCCTACAGAATGAAATGCAGGGCTCGGCATGCAGCAGGCCCACAAATAATCCTATATAATAAAGAGGCAATATGCAAATTAATGCTCATGCCCTCACAAGATGGCTGTCTACAACCAGGCTGGCAGGGGGGTTAGTGAGGGATGACCAAACAACTGAACAAGCAGGTTGTGTGGGATGACCAGGCCAGCAGAGGGGTTAGTGAGGGACGACCAAACAACTGAACAGCAGGCTGCGTGGGGCAACCAGGCTGGTGGGGGGGGGGGGGGGACAGTAAAAAGTGACCAGGCTGGTGGGGAGACAGTTAGGGGTTATCAGGCTGGCACACAGAGGCAGTGAGGGGCAACCAGGCCAGTGGGGGTTGGGGGAGTTAGGGGTGACCAGGCAGGCAGGCAGGTGAGCGATTAGGAGCCAGTGGTCCAGGATTGTGAGAGGGATGTCTGACTGCCGGTTTAGGCCCGATCCCTGGGACAGGGATGTACCGGCAGTCGGACATCTCCCAAGGGGTCCCAGATTGGAGAGGGTACAGGCTGAGCTGAGGGGACCCCTCTCCACCTTGTACACAAATTTCCTGCACCAGGCCTCTAGTTGATGAAATAAAGCACCAAGGATATTTGTCCCTAGAGGCTCAGCTGACAAAATCTGGGAGGAATTTCCTGTTAAAACCTTCATAACTGCACACAGGCGAAACTGTACAATTTGGTATGAAGAGGGGTTATGAGGAGGGATGAAGAAGGGAAAACAGATACAAAGTAATTGGAAGTGCCTATGAATGTGCATTATTAGGTAAAAATAACCTGAGGAGTTATCCATCCCCATCTCTTGGGATTGGAAGTAGAGCAATGAACTGACAAAGGGCTGGGGCCAGAAATTAAGTAGGAGGGGGAAGCCTTATCACATGCCTTCCCCCCTCCTGCAACCCCACCCAACTTCTCTGCAGAAAGGAGTTAGCTCTGTCAGCTTCACTGGGGGGCCTCAAGGGGACAGTGCAGAGATGAGTCAGGGGTGTACTCAAAAGTCATAAAATGTTATGGTTGCACTCTGGCGGCTGTTACCAAAGGATGGAAAAATATGTGGGGAGGGAGGGGCCCCCTAGAGGCCAAAGCTTAAGGATGCAAAGCAGATGGCATTCAGGGCCCTTGGCTCCTGGGAGCCCATGCACCCAAGGCCCAGAAGCTGGGCAGAGTCCTCTAGCCCCACCCAATCCTGGGCTCCAAATCCGGATCTGAAAAGATCTGAGAGCCCACCCTCAGGCTCCCTCCCCACACTGGGTTTACACCAACATGCCTAGGGCCGGCCATTTCCCCAGATGGAAGTGTGAGGGGATCCCTGCCCTCGCACCATGCCCACCATGTTCCCGGAGGCACAGTGTTTGATTTATGTATTGGAAATATTTTCTGCCAGTTTGCCTTTCATTTTCATAACTATGTCTTTTGGTGAGGAGAATTTTTTTTGATGAAGCCAAATCTATTTTTTTGTGTGGTTTAATAACTTTAGTGTAATAAGAAATCTTTGTCTACCCAAAGTTAATGAAAATATTTAAAAAGCCATTCACATATAAGCTTGGGTATATTTCTGGATTTTTCTCTTCTGTGCTACTGATCTATTTGTCTATCCTTATGCCAATAGCATATTGACTTAACTAGTACAGGTTATAGAAGGTCTTGATGTCAATTAAGGAAAGATTATTTTGGTTTTCTAAGTCTTTTGGTTTTCCACATATCTTTTATTTATTTTTTATTCCCCCCCCTTTTTTTTTAATACAAGTGTTTATTGAGGGCACTGTCCTTTTGAAAAATATTATTTGTATTGGTTTCAGGTATACATCATAGTGATTAGACAATCATATACTTCACAAAGCGCTCCCCCAGATAGTTCCAGTACCCATCTGGCACAATATCTTTTAAAATCAATTTATTGTGCTCGCTTTGGCAGCACATATACTAAAACTGGAACGATATAGAGATTAGCATGGCCCCTGTGCAAGGGTGACACGCAAATTTGTGAAGCGTTCCATAGTTTTGTCAGGAAGAACCTGGAGAAGGCGGCCTCATTGCTGGAGTACACCTCTGATATAGACACTGACTCCCTGCCAGGGTAAATACAGCCGGTGGGTTGGGGTGTCTTTCTGGCGGAGGTGTCAAGGGGACTCAGGCGGGCTGGGGGAGGGCTGTGGGGTCTGGGATGAGACAGTCATCAGGGTGGAGCCCCCTGAAAGTGTCCCCTGGAAGCCGTCACCATGTCTTGATCCTTATGCTGGGAAGTTGTATCTTTATCATTGTGCTGGGGATGGGTGATACCATGGTTGGGGGTTGGCATTTGAAAGGCCAAGGGTGGGGATTCATATTGATTCAGTGATGGGGTGGGCACACTGAGCAGAGGGAGACACAGTGATGGGTGATGGTGGTGAGTGTATCCGGATGGGTGATTTGGCATGGCTCCCCGCCACATCCAGGAAGGCCAGGCAAACCAGTTTCCCCTTGTCACCTTTTGGACTCTTTTTACCATAAAATCCAGGTAATCCTTTATCTTCTTTGGGACCCATTTCACCCTTCAATCTTGGAATTCTATGAAGCCCAGGAAAACCAGGAAGTCCACGGTCACCCATCTTATGTAATAAAAGCCTAATATGCTAAGTGTCTGATTGTTTGGTCATCTGTTCAACCAAACAAAGGGTAATATGCTAATGATATGCTAAGGCTGCTCAACCGCTCGCTATGATGTGCTCTAGGGGGCAGATGCTCTGACCAGTAGGTTAGCTTGCTGTTGGAGTCCGACCGATGGGGACTGAGCAAGACAGGCTGGACATGCCCTGGAGCCCTCCAATGGTCCCTCCTTGGCTGGCCAACTTCCCACATCCCTCCCTGGCCCCAGTCATGCACTGGTGAGGTCCCTCAGCCTGACCTGTGCCCTCTTGCAATTTGGGCTGAGGGACCCCCCCGCACCAGTGCACAAATTTCGTGCACTAGGCCTCTAGTATATCTATATCTATATCTATATCTATATCTATATCTATATCTATATCTATATCTATATCTATATCTATATCTATATCTATCTATATCTTTTAAATGTTTTTAGTGATTTTATTGAAGGGAGAGGGACAGAGAGATTGAAACATTGATGAGAGAGAAACATCAATTGGCTGCCTCCTGCACAGCCCGCACTGGGGATCGAGCATGTAACCTGGGCACGTGCCCTGACACCCACATTTTAAATAGCTCTGTATTATGTTTGGGCCCTTTGAACCATAAATCTCTCTGGTATAAAAGATATACTAGCCCTGGTTGGTTTGGTTCAGTGGATAGAGCGTTGGCCCACAGACTGAAGGGTCCCAGGTTCGATTCCAGTCAAGGGCACATATCCCTGGTCCTGGTTAGGGCACTTGCAGAAGGCAACCAATGAATGTGTCTCTCATATTGATGTTTCTCTCTGTCTCTCTCCCTCCCTTCCACTTTCTCAAAAAAAAAAAAAAAATCAATGGAAAAATAGGGTCTGTGAGGATTAACAAAACAAACAAATAAAAAGAAATTCTAGACTGAGGTTAGGTCTGAAAATCTGTGTATAGAAAAAAAAAAAGTGGTTCTGTGGAAAGTACCCTCAAAGGGTCCTCTGCTCATGAATTCCTAAGTGGGCAGGTCACTTCTCTACTAAGAGGCTTATCTTTTTGTTTTGTTTTACTTTTCAGAGAGGGAGGAGGGAAAAGGGAGAGAAACGTGGATGGGCTGTGAGAGGCTCACCTTCGCCCTCAGCAGCCCCCATGCTGGTTCCCTGCGAGGTTGCACTTGCTGTGGCTTTAAGAGACTCTGTGCTTCCTGCCTCTGACATCAGGGCAGGCAGGGCCCAGAGGGTTCACTTTCTTTTTTCCTCCCCCAAAAGAGGATATGAGAGAGGAAAGGGGAGGAGATGAAATGGAGTGACCCAGGATGGGAAGAGGGAAGTTCGGTGGAGGGCCCTGAGTGAGAGGGAGGCTGACATGGGGTAAACGTGGGCGTGGGCATCGCGTGTGCGTGTGTGTGCGCGCGTGCGCGCGCGTGCATGTGAGGCTATGCAGGCATGGTCTTTCTCTCCGTGGGGTGTGTGTGTCCTGTTTGTACACTTGTGATGACAAGGTGGGGATGACCCTCACCAGAACTGCTGGAACCATACTTTGTTCTCTTCCTCACTTTAAATTATGCTTCCTTGAAATCTCAAGCAAAGCTCAAAGAATGAGGTGAGTTCCTGGCCAGACCGCCCAGGGAGGCCAGGTGGGGTTGTCCAGGGAGGCCAGGTGGGGTCGTCGTCACTAGGACAGCCCAGCTTTTTGTGGGCAGAGAGCACACATGCTCGGCTCAAGCATGGCCAGCTTGAGGCCATGCCTGCCCCCAGGTGTGGCCTCCCTTCGCAGAACAGAGTTGTGATGCAGGGCAGTGGGTGGGGCCCGGCTAAGCTGAGTTTTGGTCCCATAGTTCCCTGGAGCCAGGAGTATTCCTGCAACCTCCCTGAGACCATCTGGAGGCCACACCCGCCTCCGTGCTGGCTGCCCTGGCCCCCGACACAAGTGGACAGGGTGGCTTCTGTCCATCTACACACTCAGCTGTCCTCACTGCAGTCTTTGTTATACTTTTAGCCAAACTTTTTTTTTGCCTCTTCTGTTTTAAAATGTGATAGTTGCTGAGGCTGAAACCCCTGGCTCCTAGAGGGACATTGGACCAGAGGAGAGGGACCATCTGACCTGACAATTCCTGCCTCCCTCACACCAGCTCCTGGACCTTAGTTCCATTGTCCTAGCAGCGGGGACACTGGGCCACCAGCCTCTGGACCAAGGTGGAGGGGCCCCGGGTGGCTGTTGACCCAGATATGAATACGTTGGAGTCCCTGTCCCTCTGTGACTGTCTCACCAGATCTGTCTCAACTTTGTACTGTTGATGTGTTTCTGAGTCTGGGATCTGCACCTTTGTTTATAATAAGTGCAGACATTTGGAAAAAAACTCAATTTATCAATTTTTACAAGAAAAGCTTTTTGGATTTTTATAGCCTTTTGCATTTTGAAACTATAGAGAAATTTGATGAGAACTGACATTTTAACAATATTAAACTCCAACCTACTCCTATGCTCCCAACCTCATAACCTAGCTCTCTTTTTGCCATGTCCTTACTACTCCTTAATATATTAAGTTAATTATTTATATATTTTATTTTGTTTTTATTATCTTATTCCTTGTCTGTCTTCTCTCAAAAATATACAGTATAAGCTATAAGCATAGGGATTGTGTCTGTTTTGTCCTTTGATTTTTTTTTGGGGGGGTACTTGATACACATAAGGTGATAATCAATATTTATTGGTTAGATGCCCATAAGTACAAAAGTTTTTGTTGAGGCAAAATATAACCATAACAACATAACACTGATCCACCAAACCTGAAAACAGTTTGATGATTCATTCAGTTAAATGGTTGAGTAAATTATGGTAAATTCATATTGCTGGATACATAATTATTTACTTCTAGTATTTGAATGGAAAGGCATAGTTTTGTTGATGAATGAAAACATAAATTTCATATTAATATGTTATGATTCCATTTTTTATACAAATCAAAGTAATAAAAGTCTTTTATTTGTGTGTAAAGTTTGGAGCAAATGTTGGGAAAGGGATGCAATGTTACACCCAGGCTGTTAACATTGGCTTAGTTCAGAGTGTCAGGATTTCACCCCAGTCCCTTCAGTTCCTTGTTTTATCATTTTTGGTAACATCAGAGGAAATAGGAAAAAATAGGGCCAAAGTAAGACTTTAGAACAAGTATATTTAATACCTCTATAGCTTATGAGATAATATTGTTTCTGTAAAACAATTAGCTGGGAAATTTAGAAATTTAAAAGTTGATTTTCTAATTAAAAAATAAAGGTAGGAAAAAAGAATAACATTTTTAGGAAAAAATGTAACAAATGGAACACAAATCTTTGTTGTGTTGTTAATCCTCATCCAAGTATAGTTTTCCATTCATTTTTAGAGAGAGTGAAAGGGAGGGGGAGAGACAGGGAAACATTAATGTGAAAGAAACACATGGAATGGTTGCCTTCCACATGTACCCCAACCAGGGCTGGGGATTTGAGCCTTCAACAAAAGTATGTGCTCTTGCTCAGAATTGAACCCAGGACCAGTCGGTCTGCGGGCTGACGCTCTATCCACGGAGCCAAACTGGCTAGGGCTGGAACACAAATCTTATATGCTGATAACATCAAAACATTGCTAAGAAAAAATTAAAGATCTAAATAAATGGAAACATTCCATGTTCATGGATTGGAAGACTCAACATATTTAAGATGGCAATTTTCTCTAATTGATTTATAGGTTCAATGCAGTTATCAAAACCCTAGCAGGCCTTATTGCAGAAATTACAAAGCTGATCCCAAATTTTATGTGGAAATGTGAATAGCCAAAACAATATTGAGGAACCAAGTTGGAGGACTTATACTTTCTTATTTCAACAGTTATTATAAAGCTACAGTAATTGATACAGTAATAATACTGGCAGAAAAAAATATATGGATCACTGGTACAGAACTGAGAGTGAAGAAATAAACTATGTTATTGGTCAATAAATTTTCAATAAAAAATGCCAAGACAATTCAATTAGGAAAAGATAGCCTTTCAACAAATGGTGATATGATATTTGGATATCTACATGCAAAAATGTTAATTTATACCTTTACCTTACAGAATATACCACAATCAACTCAAGATAGATTGTAAACCTAAATGTGAGAGTAGGGCCAATATACTGGCATGTGTCTATGTGGTCACACAAGGCACTGTGTTTGCTCTAATGCTCTGCTTTTACAGTTTTGAAATTCTTAATGATTTGTTGCCTGTGTGTTTGGTGTCAAATCCAAGAAATTATTGCCAAGAACAATTTAAAAAAATTTCACAGATTCAGGCTAAACTAGAGAACATTATGCTAAGTGACACAAACCAGTCACAGAAGGATTAATATTGCATGATTCCACTTACATGAGGTATCCAAAACAATCAAAGAAAGCAGAATAGTAGTGCCCAGGAGTGGGAGAGAGGGAGATGGGAAATTGTTTTTCAGTGTGTATAAAGATTAATTTATGAAAGATGAATATGTTCTAGAGATCTACTATAAAACGGTACCTATAGTTAACAAGCATAAAAAAGTTTTTGGAGATGATGAATATATTTAGTACCTTGGTTGTGGTGATGGTATCATAAATGTATGGATATGTCCAAATTCATGAAGATGTATACATTAATGTGCATAATTTTTGTATTTAAATAGCGCAATAAATCTTTAGAAAACATAGTAATTACATGTTTTACATGATGTGATGGGGAAACTAGCAAGAGGCAAGCCAATGTGGGTTTCTGAATTGTGAAAGGATTCAGGAATCAGAGGCACCATTACTTCAGAAGACAGGTGGGGAGGTGAAAAGCAAAACTGGCATATTGAAGCTCACCAGTCATCTAGAGGCATCCATTCATTAACATGGCCCTAATCAGGTGTTCATGTCTCATTTCTAAATGCAGCTGGACACCCAGTGGATGCCTGATGGGATCTTTGAGAACAAATAAATAATGGGGCAGGAGCTGGGGAAAAATGAACTCTTAAAAGAACCCTGGAAGAAACAGATGAATTAAAAACATTATCATTCTCAGTAATAGAGAGAAAATATTAGATTTATTAAAAAAGAGCATGATATAACCCTGGCCAGTGTGGTTCAGTTGGTTGAGCATCGTCCTATGCACCAAGAGATCACTGATTTGATTCCCAGTAAGGGTGCATGTCTGGGTTGCAGGCTCGATCTTCAGTAGGGGGTGTGCAGGAGGCAGCCTATGGATGGTTCTCTCTCATCAGTGTTTCTCTCTCCCTCTCTCTCTCTCTCTCCCTCTCCCTTCCTTTCTCTCTCTACAACCAATGAAAGCACACACACACACACACACACACACACACACACACACACACACACACACAAGAGATTGTATATAGAAACTAGAAACACCAATCCGAAAGGATATATGCACCCTTATGTTAATAGCAGCACAATTCACCATAGCTAAGATTTGGAAACAGCTTAAATGCCCATCAGCAGATGAGTGGATTAGAAAACTATGGTACATCTATACAATGGAATATTATGCTGCTATAAAAAAGAAGGAATTCTTACCATTTGCATCAGCATGGATGGATCTGGAGAGTATTATGTTAAGTGAAATAAGCCAGGCAATGAAAGAAAAATACCACATGATCTCACTCACTTATGGAAAATAAAGAACATTATAACCTGATGAACAAAAAGATAGATACTGAGGTAGTAAAGCATTGAACAGACTGTCAAATTATAGTGGGAAGGCTGGGGAGTGTTGGGGAGGGGGAGAAAGTGATCAACCAAAGGACTTGTATGCATGCATAACAGCATGGCTAATGGACACAAGACACTGGGGCGGGAGGGGGTGGGTGAGGTGGGACAGGGGGTAGTGGAGGCTGGGGGAAGGTCAATGGGGAGAAAAAAATGAGATATATGTACCACTATATGTAATACTTTAAACAATAAAAAAATAAATAAATAAAATGAAAAAAAAGAGATTGTATAAAAAAAGGAGAAACATAAAAAAGAGCTGTTAGAAATTAAAAATATGGCAAAAAAGAAAAAAATTATCAAAGATTGCCAAGAAAACACAAAAACAGAAAGCTTGTAGAGGATCAACCTAGGAGACCTAATATCCAACTACCAGGAATTCCAAAAAGATAGAAGAGAGAGGCAGAAGGGAAGAAATTATTGAAGAAATATTGAAAGCAAAATTATGTGAATTGCAATGAATCAGTTT
The DNA here is from genome assembly GCA_026230045.1 of Corynorhinus townsendii. Lineage (NCBI taxonomy): Eukaryota > Metazoa > Chordata > Mammalia > Chiroptera > Vespertilionidae > Corynorhinus > Corynorhinus townsendii. Next base: position 31,084,631 of record JAPDVU010000005.1, on the reverse strand, counting down.
CCATTTGAAAGAGCTCTAAAGTATCCAGAACAATGATTAAAACCAACCTTCACACCAGAGCAAATTATCATGAAATCAAGTGATTAAAGAACCAGAAAGTCTCAGAGTCAAAGCAAGTAACATACAAAGAAAAAATCAGAATCAGAACGGCAGCAGAGTTCTCATTAGCAATACTGTAAACTGCAAGACAATAGACTGAATTCATTTCTGGAATAGACCTTTTTCCTTACCAAATTTTAATACAAGTGTGAGGTAAAAAATAATCATTAAAAAAATCCATGAATGATTTTCAAATATATGCATACCTTCTATGATATTATTCAGGAGGCTATGGATAATGTGCTACTCAAAATGAGGGAGTGAAATAAGAAAGCGGAATACATATAATCCAAAAAACAGGATGCAACCTGAGAGAGATCAAGCTTCAGAAGGTCAGCCCTGGTGGCCTAAAGCAATCAGAAGTAATTAGAGCAAGAGAATAAAGGGTTCCAGGAGAGCTTACTTAGAAAATAAACAGAATTGATCAATTATCTAATGTGTCTCACCATATTGAGAAGAGTTTTATAGTTCTGTAGAGTGTTTGGGAAGAATTTGTAATGAGGATATACAAAATCCAAGTATATATATATATGTGTGTGTGTGTGTGTGTGTGTGTGTGTACATTCTTATAAAAGACACAGGAGGATAACATTGTCAAATTGGAGTACATACAATTTTTTAAATGTAATTTTTGAGTAAGGTGGAAAAGTAAAACTAGACTAAAGATTAACCATATATATATCCACATATCTATATATCTATATATCTCTATATATAAAAGGCTAAGTTACTGACCATCCATCCATTTGACAGTCTGACTGACGGGCTGGTACATATGACGCTCACTGACAATTTAAAAATAAATGTTGACTCGTGCATGCGCGATATTTGTTCCCATCTGACATTGGCCTCCCATTTAAATGAATTCAAAGAGTTTCCCATGATGCCAGCATTTGCAATGACTATTAATAAATTCAAACTCTAGACAGAGTAGGAATATTCCTACCTGAACCCCTTTTCGGACATGATCAATTATATGTTGCTTTCTCTTGAGTTCGAAGAGCATGTGATGTTAGAGTTAAAGATGTTAAAGTTCATCACAAGGGAAATTGTGAAAGTGTTTTTACTCTTAATATGGTATACAGGGAGATATTAGAATAAATTTAATCAATTTATCAGTCTTTGTTTTTATCAATGTTGTTTCTATATCATGTTTTTTATATCAAATCTTTGTTGTTCTATCCTGTTATTATTTATTTATTAATCAATTTATTATTTTAATATACATTTTACTAATTTTCTTTCATCTCTGACACTTCTATTATAGAGAAAGAGTGAATAGTTAATATTAAAATATTTCTTCTAATTAATTTCCTTTCAATGTGCATGAATCCATGCATTGTGCCATTAGTAACTATGTCTGGTGACAGTTGCATACTGAAAATATCAGTGGGAACATTTTGTAAAGTATATGATTGTCTAACCACTATACAGTACACCTGAAACTAATACACAGTAATATTGAATATATATTATAATTTGAAAATTAAAAAAGTTGCAATTTAAAAAACAAATGGACAAAAATGTCTGTGGTTTAGTTAACACTGATGTACCCATGTTGGCTTTTCAGTTTTGAAAATTATACCATAACAGTGTAAAAGGATAACACCACAGGAAATGAAACTAGGTGTGCAGTATACAGAAAGTTCTGTAGTAACTTCACATCTTTAATGTAAATATAAAATTATTCCAAAACAATGATTTATTTAAAAAAATGTTTGCAAGTGAGAATAGCAGAAAAAGTAGAAAACAGGATGAGAAACACCTCAAACACTGAAAATATCAGATGCCAACTACAAAACTTCTTTAATCTGTGCAAGTTTCCATATTAAAAAAGAAAACCCACAGCAAACATTATCCATAGTGGTACAATGAGAAAAGCTTTCCCTTTGGGATTGGGCTTAAGGTACAGATGATTACTATTATTACTTGTATTCACCATAATACTGGAAGTCCTGGCCAACACAGGCAAGAAAAAGAAATAATAAGGGTACTAGTAAGGATCAGATTTGTAGAAACAAAAGTGTCATTATAAATATATTATGTAAATTAATATGTATATATTCCTCCAAAGTCATTAGAATTAAAAAAAATTCTGCAAAATTTTAATTTACTTTTATATATTAATAACAAACAGCTAGAAAGCTCATTTTAAATTATGTAGATTTAATAGCCTAAATATATCAAGTATTTATAATAAATCTAGCAGGAGGAAAAAATATAAATTTTATCAGAAAATATTTTTAATTAACAGTATACATATGCCATATTAATGAGATAGAATACACAATATTATACAGATGACAATTTTCTTTTAATCAATCCATAGAATTATTACAATCCTAAAAAAAAAAAATCCAAACAAGATTTAGACATGCTGATTTGGAGATGCAAAGGGTCATGACACTTTGAAGAAGGAAAGAGGATGGGGGGATGTACTATACCAAGTGTCAAGAGTTCATATGGAGCTATGATAGTCGGTGAGGCACAAGGAGAGACTCTTGTGGACCAATGGCAGAGAAGAGATAGCACAGAACAGACTCTGCTCATGTGGCCCCTGAGTAATAAAAGGGCAATAGTGCAGAGCAGAGGGGAAAAGGATGGTTAACCCAGATGAGGACAGTGCAAACTGGGGAAGAGGGAAGAACTGCCTAAGTCAAGCACAACTGAAATGGGCTGTAAAACCATGGCAGGCACGTGAGAAAGAGAGTGTAGCAATACAAGTGTGTTGATTGGGGAGTGGGGTATTGAGGGATGGGTGGAGGTGAAGAGGACATAGAGGGGATAAATGGTGATGGAAAATAAACAAACAAATAATAAATAAATAAATCTATATAGATAAAAACACGACCAAAGACCAGTACAGGTGGGCAGGGCCACGTGATTTAGTGTGCTGGGCTTCTAGTAAATAAATAAATAAATAGAAAGAAAGTGAAGTAACACAGGCACCAAACTGCAGACAGGGTCAATCTGGAGGAATAACCCAGAGGGTGAGGAAGACATCCTCAAAGCACTTAATATCACAGAAACAACTAAATAAAGCAACTGTGCACCAATGGACTGATAAAATAACATGTGGTTTACAGTCAAGCTTACATAAAGTTAAAAAATAAAATTAGTTCTGTGACCATTAAAAAAAAATAAAGTAGAGCTTGCAGAGCTATTGAGGGAAATTAACACACCCCTCAAAAAAAACCCACAACCAACTTAAAAAAATATCCTATTTAATAAAAAGGTAATATGCAAATTGACCTAATGGTGGAACGACTTGTTGCTATCACATGCACTGACCACCAGGGGGCAGATGCTCAATGCAGGAGCTGACCCCTGGTGGTCAGTTCACTCCCACAGTGGGAGTGCCTTTCAGCCACAAGCCAGGCTCATGGCTGGTGAGTGCAGGGGTGGTGGCAGGAGTCTCTCCCGCCTCTGTGGCAGCCCTAAGGAATGTGGAGTCCTGAGGGCTCCAGATTGTGAAAGGGCGCAGTCTGGGCTGAGAGACCCCTTCTTTCACCCCTCCCCAGGTGTATGAATGTTGTGCACTGGGCCTCTAGTTAGATATAACAAGAAACCAAAAAATGACTAAAAATTAAATAATTCTTATAGAAGAAAGGTTTGAGATAACAGAAAGTACGGAGAGAAAGGGAAGATTTTTTAGGGACAGATAAAGCTTTGAAGGCTAAAGTTGCACCAATGGAAGAATAGTTTTGTCTCAAAATTAAATAAGAATACATTTTTGAAGATAGTAGAGAAGAAACTTCCACTGAAGTAAAGGTAGGGTTGACTCTGCCACCTTAAGAACATGAGAACTATGGTTGAAGATGGTATGCATGGAATTCACCAGTAACTTTCAGCATCACTTCTATTTATTCATAAGTAGTAGCCCTGTGCACGAATCCGTGCGCCAGTAGCTCTCTGTGGGGCCTGGCCGCTCTGCACCTGCTGCCCAGAGGCTGACCACGGCCCAGAGGCCCATCTGTGGCTGGGTGCAGAATGCTTGCCTCGTAGCCACGGTGATGAAGCAAGCATTCCGCCAGGCCACTCATGCTCTCAGCGGCAACATCCTCTCCCTCACCCCCCCTCCCCCGGACTGGGGGACTCTGGCGGGGCTGAGAGGACTGGGCACTGCCATCTTGTGGCTATGGGCACCGCCATCTTTGTGAGGGAGTGATGGTTAATTTGCATATTACCCATTTATTAGATAGGATAACCAGGGTGTATTTATCTTATAAAAAATGATATTATAATAAGTCTTCAAATTTCAAGCTATATAAGTAGAAGTCACCATAAACAAAATTAAAGAAAAGGAAAGTAAATTTATAACTTTCATAATATTTAACAAACCCTCCCTTATCATCAAAGAAAGGATAATCTCTTCAACTAATAGCACTGGCAATAAATAAGCCAGCAACTCACCTAAGAGGCAATTTAAATGACCAATAGACACAAAATACCTCCACCTCCCATGTAATCAGAAAATGCAAATTAACTAAATGAATCTGTGAAAATGGGTGTTGGGAGATGTTTCATCTCATTTGCTATTGCTAGCAGAATATATTGGTTCAGTTCCTTAGAGAGGCAGCTTGGCAGAATATGTAAATACATAAATATTAGTATTCTTTGCCTCAATAATTTGATTTTTTGGTTAGTGACACAAGACAAATTCATATATCTATAATAATAAAAGGGTAATATGCTAATTCGACCAGACATCATTCCAGACGACATTCCAGATGTCCTTCCAGACAAAGCCAGGGCCTGAGGGAAGCCCGGGTCCCAGGTGCCAGAAGCCTGTGCCGGCAGGGCACCCGGAGGGAAGGAAGGCCTACTCTTGCATGAATTTTGTGCATTGGGCCTCTAGTGTATATATATGCAAAAAAGAGAAATTCATAATTGTTGTTATCACAGCTTGTTGAAATGACCTAAGTATCTGTCAATGGAAGAGAATGGTTTAAAAATTATGGCATATTACTGTGGAAAACAGTATGGAGTTTCCTCAAAAAATTAAAAATGGGACTCCCATTTGACCCAGTAATCCCATTTCTTAGGAATACATCTTAAGAAATTGGAAACACCAATCAGAAAGGACATATGCACCCCTTTGTTCATAGCAGCACAATTTACAATACCTAAGATTTGGAAACAGCCTAAGTGCCCATCAGCAGATAAGTGGATTAAAAAACTGTGGTACATCTACACAATGGAATACTATGCTGCTGTAAAAAAGAAAGAATTCTTATCACTCGAAATAGCATGGATGGAACTGGAGAGCATTATGCTAAGTGAAATAAGCCAGTTGGAGAAAGATAAATATCACATGATTTCACTCATATGTGTAAATAATGAACAACATAAACTGATGAACAAAAATAGCTCCAGAGACAAAGAAGCATCGAACAGACTGTCAAACTTCAGAGGGAAGGCAGGGGAGGGAGGCCGGGTATAAGAGATCAACTAAACAACTTAGGATGTGTGTGGGCGGTGGGGGTGGCTGGGGAGAAGCTAATGGGGGAAAAAGGAGACATATGTAATACTCTATGTAATACTTTAAACAATAAAGAATTTTAAAAAATTTAAAAAATAAAACTTCTTTTAAAAAAATTAGGGCACATTGAATCATGGAGTAGTATGCAGCTTTAAAAAAGAATGGAGGAGATCTGTATGTTCATTCATGGGAAAAAATTTTTAATATTTTCACTACTAAAGTAACAAAGCAAAATAGCATATATAATATAATCCTCTTTGTTAGAAAACAAAACACAAATTATGTATTTAGGAAAATCAGTTAAACACAGAGAAAGAGACATGGAATTGTGTGCCCTCAACACTCAAAGGGACTGGGACTGACAAGGCAGATGGCAAGTGAAGGGGACTTTCCCCTCTACACACTTGCATGTCATTTGAAATGTTATGAGCAAGAATGTAAAATGTAGTTCTTTGGTATTAAAAAAGGTTAAACATATTAAGTAATGTTATTTCTGACCCATTACTAGAGAAAAAGATAGGATTTCTGGCCTTTGCCTTGTCAGAGGTATAATGCATTACAGAGCAGAAACTCAAAGTACAAATGAAAATACTCAGCCTGCATTAGTCTTTCCTGTCTTGGCCCTTTCTTTTTCTCTTACTCCCTTAGATCATGATCCCTGGAGGGAGAGTCCAGAGCCCCAGCCTGGAACTGACCCGTCCTTAGCTCAGGTCTGAGTCCAAGGCACCCAGAATTTTATATTTTCTAAAGTACCCTGTTTGAAAAAACCTGAAAGCAGAGGGGTACCAAGGGAAACGAGAGGGTTCAGAGGTCATGAGAAAATAACAAATTGCATCAGAAAGGACAGCCGAGTCCAGATGGCCCACAGCTGAGCAGTAGCTCTAAGACAAGAGCTGTGAGTTGTGGCAGCTCACAGCAGCAGCTGTCCCTTTGCAGTTTAAAGATCTGATTCCTTCACCAGTATTCCTGCATTTCATTACATTGCACATGAGTGTTCTTGTAAAGCAGGATGAGGTCAAGGTTTAGACGAGTGTCTAATGACACACACTAAAGCAGCAACACAACCTGAGAGAAAGTTAAAGGAAGGGAGACAGAGACTGACCTGGTGCTGAGGTCTGTGCCCTCACTGGCCATCGTCTTGCCCTGGGCCCTTTCTGGGCCTGGAGTCCTCCTGTGTCTCCAGCCTGTGTCTAGTGTGGCTGGCCAGCCCTGAGCAGGAAGTGTGTACAATCACCCAGGGAAGGCTCCTCCCAAACGGGGAAATGAGAAGTGAAACTAACTTTCTGAGTGTTTTCAGACATGTCTCCCTCCTTCTGCAGCCTCACTGTAGTTCTCAGCTATCAGGACATGTGGCAGCACGAATGGAGGACAAAAAGGGACAGTCAGGACCAGGAGGCAAGGGGAGGAGGACCCAAGGGGAGGGGCAGGGCCAGCCCCCAGGAGTTTTCTTGTTTGAGCAACGATTCCAAAAACAGGAAAATAGCCTAGCTACGGCGACTGGAAACCTGGAGAGCAGGAGAGGAAGTGACTGAAAAGGGACAGGGGATGGGCTTCCTTAGCTTCACCAGGAGCAGCTTCCATTCAGACCACACTAGTGGGCTGAGTCTCCAGCCTGGGAGACCCTGTGGGGATGGGGTTTGTTCCGGAGAGGAGGCAGAGAGTCCAGGACCCAAGAATTTAGGGGCAGGAGGAATCGGAGGCAACAGCATCAGCAGCCACTGGCCCAGAGGATGAAGAGCTGTCACCTCTGTGGATGCAGAAATGGAGAGGGGGGACACCTGGGACCCAAGTGGGAGCACTCAAGCCCCACACCAATGTCCTCTTCTGGGAGGTGGCCCATTAGTCAGCAGTACTCCTGGCCCCCTGCTCTCCCTTCTTCCTGGGGAGACTCTGAGGCTGGGAGTTTTGTGAAGGTGAGTCCGCTCCTTGGTGCATCTCCCTGAGCTCATCCTGCTGGAGGGGCCAGGGCTCTGTGCTCCTCCGAGCTCCAGTGCACAGGGACAGCAGTCTGGGGTGTGGGGAATGTGTGTGGTTGATTGGAGCAGCCTTGGGCATTGTGGATAAGCCCAGTTCTGGGGTTCAGATTGAGGAATATATTTAAAAAAATATATATTTTATTGATTTTTTTACAGAGAGGAAGGAAGAGGGATAGAGAGCTAGAAACATCGATGAGAGAGAAACATCAATCAGCTGCCTCCTGCACACCCCCTACTGGGGATGTGCCCACAACCAAGGTACATGCCCTTGACTGGAATCAAACCCAGGACCCTTCAGTCCGCAAGCCGACGCTCTATCCACTGAGCCAAACTGGTTTCGGCGAGGAATTATTTTTTGACACACATCCAAACCATGTCCCCAGCTTTTATGAGGAAGAAAGCTGGCATTTTGCTCGCCATCTGTCTCATGCTTTTGCCTGTCAGTTGGTTTGGAATTCAGGTGGAAAGGCATGCATTTTGGGGAAGGGGGGTGGGGGACATGAACACCTTGAAAGGAGTCAAGCACGTGGGTGTATGTCTTGCTCCTTGAGTTCTTGTCTACTTGTGCCCTAGATGGGTAAAGAGGTGGGCAGTCATACCCCGGCAATTGCATGGTTGTGTAGACTTGATGGCACTCAATGGCAATATTTGAGCTTTTAGGGACTGGGATGCTGTGGAGCCCCCTTCTCCCACTTAGTAGAATCTTAGTGACTGGGTTCAGTGAGGGTACAGCAGTGGACTCCTGAGTCTTCCTACAAAGCTGGTAAGAATCCACATGGGGAGAGCAGCCTTTTCTAGGAACTCATCAGCACCACCACCCAGACAGGGCTTTGACACTGCCGGTGACCCAGCAGCCACTACAGTCAAAATCCTGCTACCCCACCCACAGACCTGTGGACCCTGGGACCTCCACTTCCAAAAGGGCACTGCTCCAGCAGCAGTAAGTGCAACTTCCCCCCTCCCCACTGGCAGAACTCCGGACACCATAGTCGTGCGTTTCCAGCTTGCAGGCATCCAGGGCACACCACTCTGTAGGCAGCGCCTAGGAGCCACTGGGAGCCTCTGCTGGGTATGATTTTGTACAGACAAGGGCGTGCTGCCCCGCAGTAGAAATTCTGAGTTTCCTCTTCCTGAATAACTGCCCACAGACACTACAGCTGCATAACTTCAACGCCAGGGCCCCTCAGAGCGCGTCAGAGTTCTGCACTGGCAAACCCACCACCACAGTCATGCATTTCCAATGGGCAGGCACCCTGAGCCCATCTATCCACAGGGCGCTAGTGGGAGCTGCTGTGAGTCCTCGCTGGGTGTGATCTTAGACAAAGAGGGATGCACTCCTCCCGGCAGTAGAAATTCTGAATTCACTCACCTGGATACCTGCCCACAGACACCCCAGCTGTGTAACTTTAGCGCCAGGACCCTTCAGAGTGCGTCAGAGCTCTGCTCTGGCAAATGCATTGCCCAGTCACACATTTCCTATGGGCAAGCACCCTGAGCCCATCTATCCACAGTGTGCTCTGGGGAGTTGCTGTGAGCCCCTGCTGGGTATGATTCTGTACAGACAAGGGTGTGCTGCCCCACAGTAGAAATTCTGAATTCCCTCTTCCTGAATAACATTAATAATAACATGAAACATAAATGGATTAAATGCACCAATCAAAAGACACAGGGTAGCTGAATGGATAAGAAAACATGACCCATATATTTGCTGTCTGCAAGAGACCCATCTCAGAACAAAGGATTCACACAGACTGAGAGTGAAGGGATGGAAAAATATTTTACAGGCGAATGGAAAGGAGAAAAAAGCTGGGGTTGTGACACTTACATCTGATAAAATAGACCTCAAAGTAAAGGCCATAACAAGAGATAATGAAGGCCACTACATAATACTAAAGGGAGCAATTCAACAAGAAGAAATAACTCTGGTAAACATATATGCACCCAATATAGGAGCACCCAAATACATAAAACAACTTCTGGAAAATATCAAGGGATAGATTAATAGAATACAGTCATAGTAGGGGACTTTAATACCCCACTGACACCACTGGACAAATCCTCTAAACAAAAAATCAGCAAAGAAACAGCAATCCTAAATGACTCACTAGATAAGATGAACTTAATTGATATCTTCAAAACATATCACCTCAAAACTACAGAACATACATTCTTCTCCAGTGCACATGGAACATTTTCAAAGATAGACCACATATTAGGACACAGGCAAAGTCTCCTCAAATTCAAGAAGATAGAAATCATAACAAGCATCTTCTCAGACCATAATGGCATAAAATTAGAAATCAACTACAATAAAAACAATGAAAAAAAATCAAACAATTAGAGGCTAAATAGCATGCTATTAAACAATGATTGGGTTACCAAAGAGATCAAAGAAGAAATTGAAAGCATCCTGGAAACAAATCACAATGAAAACACAACAATCCAAAATCTATGAAACACAATGAAAGCAGTCCTCAGAGGGAAGTTCATAGCTCTACAGGCCTACCTCAAAAAACAAGAAAGAATGGTAATAAATTATCTAACCTTGCAACTTAAAGAACTAGAAAGAGCAACAAGAAAAGCCCACAGTAACCAGAAGAAAGGAGATAATAAAGATCAGAGCAGAAATAAATGACATAGAGACCAAAAAAAAAAAAAAAAAACAAAACAAAAAAAAACATAAGATCAATGAAGCCAAGAGCTGGTTCTTTGAAAGGATAAACAAGATTGATGAACCTCTAGCCAGGCTCACCAAGAAACAAAGAGAGAGGGCCCAAATAAACAAAATCAGAAATGAGAGAGGTGAAGTAACAACTGATCCCACAGAAATACAAACGATTATAAAAAAATACTATGAAGAACTCTACTCCAACAAAGTTGTCAATCTTCATGAAATGAACACATTCCTAGAACCACACAAGCTTCCAAAACTCAATAAGGAGGATTAAAAAAACCTGAATAGGCTGATAACTACTGATGAAATTGAAACAGTAATCAAAAAGCTTCCAGCAAACAAAAGCCCTGGACCAGAGGGCTTCACATGGGAGTTTTACTGAACATTCAAAGAAGAGCTAAAACCAATCCTTCTCAGACTATTCCAAAAAATTCAAGAGGAAGGCACACTTCCAAACTCTTTCTATGAAGCCAGCATTACCCTAATCCCAAAACCAGATAAAGACACAACAAAGAAAGAGAATTACAGGCCAAAATCCCTGATGAACATAGATGCCAAAATCCTCAACAAAATTCTAGCAAACCAGATCCAGCATTACATTAGAAAGATCATACACCATGACCAAGTGGGATTTATTCCAGGAATGCAAGGCTGGTACAATATCTGCAAATCAATAAATGTGATACATCATATAAACAAATTGAGAGACAAAAATCACATAATCATATCAATTGATGCAGAAAAGGCATTTGACAAAATCCAACACCCTTTTCTGATAAAAACGCTCAGCAAAGTGGGAATAGAGGGATCATACCTCAACATGATAAAAGCCTAATATGACAAACCTACAGCCAACATCATACTCAATGGGCAAAAACTAAAACCATTTCCACTAAGAACAGGAACAGGACAGGGATGCCCGCTTTCACCACTCCTGTTTGACATAGTACTGGAAGTTCTAGCCACAGGAATCAGACAAGAAGAAGAAATAAAGGGCATCCAAATTGGAAAAGAAGTAAAATTGTCATTATTCGCAGATGACATGATATTGTACATAGAAAACCCTAAAGACTCCATCAAAAGATTATTAGACTTAATAAATGAATTTGGCAATGTAGCAGGATACAAAATCAACACCAAGAAATCTATGGCATTTCTATACACCAACAGTGAACTTACAGAAAGACAGACTAAGAAAACAATCCCATTTACCATCGCACCAAAAAAATTAAGATATCTAGGAATAAACCTAACTAAGGAGGTAAAAGACCTATACATGGAAAACTACAGGACACTGAAAAAAGAGATAGAGGAAGATATAAACAGATGAAAGAGCATACTGTGTTCGTGGATTGGTGGAATCAACATCATTAAAATGTCCATACTACCCAAAGCAATCTATAGATTCAATGTACTCCCCATTAAAATACCAATGGTATATTTCACAGACCTCGAATGAACTCACCAAAAATTCATCTGGAAAAAAAAAAGACCTCAAATAGCCACAGCAATCTTGAAAAAGAAGAGCAACAATAGGAGGGATCTCAATACCAGATATTAAGGTCTATTACAAAGCCACTGCTCTCAAAACTGCCTGGTATTGGCATAAGAACAGACATATAGACCAATTGAATAGAATAGAGAATCCAGAAACCTACCCAAAACACTATGCTCAATTAACATTTGACAAAGGAGGCAAGAGCATACAATGGAGTCAAGACAGTCTCTTCAACAAATGGTGTTGGGAAAATTGGACAGATACATGCAAAAAAATGAAACTGGACCACCAACTTACACCATACCGAAAAATAAACTCAAAATGGATAAAAGACTTAAATGTAAGACGGGAAACCATAAAAATATTAGAGGAATCCACAGGCAGCAAAATCTTGGACATATGCCGAAACAATTTCTTCACTGATACTTCTCCTAGGGCAATGGAAACTAAAGAGAAAATAAACAAATGGGACTACATCAAAATAAAAAACTTCTGCACAGCAAAAGAAACGATCAACAAAACAACAAGAGAGCCCACTGTATGGGAGAACATATTTGCCAATGTTATCTTCAATAAGGGTTTAATCCAACATTTACAGGGAACTCATACAACTTAACAAAAGGAAGATAAACAACCCAATCAAAAAATGGGCAACGGACCTAAATAGATATTTTTGAAAGAGGACATAAGGAAGGCCAGGAGACACATGAAAACATGCTCCAAGTCATTAATCATCCAAGAGATGCAAATCAAAACAACAATGAGGTACCATCTCACATCTGTCAGAATGGCTATCATCAACAAATCAACAAATGAGAAGTGCTGGTTAGGATGTGGAGAAAAAGGAAGCCTCCTGCACCGCTGGTGGGAATGCACACTGGTGCAGCCACTGTAGAAAGCAGTATGAAGTTTCCTCAAAAAACTAAAGATGGAACTCCCATTTGACCCAGTAATTCCACTTCTAGGAATATATCCCAAGAAACTAGAAACACCAATCAGAGAGGACATATGCACCCCTATGTTCATAGCATCACAATTTACAATAGCTAAGATTTGGAAGCAGCCTAATGCCCATCAGCAGATGAGTGGATTAGAAAACTATGGTACATCTACACAATGGAATACTATGGGGCTTTAAAAAAGGAGCTCTTACCATCTGCAGCAGCATGGATCAAACTGGAGAGCATTATGCTAAGCGAAATAAGGCAATCAGTGAAAGAGAAATACCATATGATCTCACACATTTATGAATAATTAAGAACATTATAACCTGGTAAACACAAAGATTGATACAGAGGCAGAGAAGCATCGAAATGACTGTCCAATTACAGCGGAAAGGCTGGGGACGGGTGAGGGAAGTAAGAAATCAACTGAAGGACCTGTATGCATGCAATAAGCATAACCAATGGATGCAAGACATTGGGGGGTGAGGGCATATATGGGAGTGGGGTGGGAGGGCAAAAGGAGGATATGGACACATGTAATACCTTAATCAATAAAAAAATAAATAAAAACAAGGAAAAAAAGAATTCAGATGGGTTGTTGGAGGGGAAGTGTGATTATCTCTACAGAGAAGGTAGTGAATCCTTGGAAAAAGGGTTGGGAAGAGACATCTGGGCAGAGGAAGAAGAGGTTAAGGAATGAGGTTAAGTTAAGGCATGCAGAAGAGGAGGAGGAGACTATAGGGGAGCCCAGTAATCCTATCTGGGCCACATTCAGAAGGTCTAGGGCTATGCATGAGAAATACACCTCTGCAGGCCAAAGATGAAGGAGGCTGGCTCAGGGCCACATGGCCTGTCCCAACCCACAGTCGCCACCATCACCAGAGCCCATCATTTGGAGCCCTGGGCTCCACCTCTAGGGAAGTTAGTGACCTGTATCCAGAAGGGAACAAAGACTGATTTTCGTGATACCCTGGTTACTGCTGGACAGCAGCACACTCCCTGAAACTCCCCAAAACCACATAATGCCTCTCTCTCATGACCATCCAGCCTCAGACACACAGTGTGGATACAAACAAAGGAAGGTGCTTGTTTCTGCCATCACATTTCTCATTTTAGCATCTAAGAGTCCCCATTACCATCAGCTGGGTAGCCCTTTCCTCCCAGACTTGACTCCAGCCACGTCTGCACTTCCCTCTATTGGTCGTGCATGGTATTACTGCCTCCTTAGAATTGCCATCTGGTTGCCTGTTTAGAGAAACCAAAACTAACAATCCTTTATCTCTCAAGATTGTTAGACCACTGGTGGTCCATGAGGTCCTAAGGGGTCACCATGATTAATAATGGATGAAGGGGGAAACATGCTATCCCTGTTCTCTCAAGTTCTAAACCCTCTAAATTAGCAATAGAAGCACCATTATTCCTATCTAAATAAAGGTGAGATGAAGTATGGATTTGATTTTGAGATAATTTTGATATTTGGCAGTTCATGAGCACAAAAACCAGCTTATGACCTGGACAGAGAAGTCTGGGTTTAAATTGAGGGGGGTCCTGAAACTGTGGCCCCTCCCACCCCCTCAGAGGCTCTCTGTTTCTCAGAGAGGTTCATTTTGTCCTGAAGCTCCACAGTGACCTTGCCTTCTTCACCTTCCTGGAGACAGAACTACTCAAACCAACTCCTCCTTGGCTTGAGACTGGCATTCCTAGGGTGCACACAAAAAAATCATCCTGACATCCCTTCCAGGCTTGTTGATTTTACTGGATGGTGAGCTATGTGGAGCAATTAAAATTATTAAACAAGTTAAAAAATGAAGGACATAGTGTGAATGATTAAGAGAAAATGTGAGATTTCAAGGAAGTTGTGGGGTTTCATATCTGCAACGCCCAACCCCTGTCTCCCTGGGGGATTGTTTTCACCTTCCTCCACCATTAGGGTTCTCTGTCCCCTGGAAGATCAGAACCTCAATGTCTTAGCTTCACCCAACTCTTATTGACTCAGATGCCCAACGGCTTGACTAAAAAATCAGGTTGACCTTTTACAGGGTTCATCACATTGAATCCTGGGAATCCTGGTGGAATCTTGCTGCCTTCATTGGGACCAGGCATTCCCACATCAGACTTGCTTCATAAGAAAAAGCAAGGCTGTAGGTGTCAGTCCTGCCCTCAGGAAGTGGGGAGGAATGTTTCTTGGGAGTTACCTTGATCTGGGGTCTCCCAGCGAGACCCGGAGTGTTAGCTGGGCTGAGCAACATCAGCGAAGGAGGCCAATGAATGAACAGTGAAGCCCCACTCCTAATATTTCTGCAAGTTCCCTCTTCATCCATTACTAATCATGGTGACCCTTTTGGACCTCATGGGCCACAGTGGTCTACGGACCACCGGTTGATGACCACTGTTCCAAAGTTTTTTTTAAAACAGCGGTCCCCAACCTTTTGGACCTCACGGACCACCAGTGGTCCACGGACCACTAGTTGGTGAAAGTCCTGAACCTTAGGACAGCCAAGTGATGCATATGTAGCAAGAAAAGTCGTGCACTTAGCTCACTCTGATTATCTCCACTCAGCACACAGGAGGTGCCCATTGGGCAGCAGCTTTTGCTTCTTTTGGCTTATAAGTGGGTGCTTCTGTTGAGTGGAGGATCCATGGATGGGACCTCAGAGTTGCTGAACAGAATAGAAACAGTGGAGGTGGCCCCTGCAGCTTCGTGAAGATTCAGTGGTTGTGAGACAGGAGTGGGATGTCATAAGGAGGCTCCACCAGGGGAAAAGGATTAGTTAAACTGTCCCTGCATAGACAGATTCAGTGGGATACACTTGGAGAAGGATGCACAAAGGGTTTCTGCCTAAATTAATGATTCCAGAATAGCGATTCTTATTGATTTCAATAAATTTGTTCCCTGTCACTTAACAAGTCCTATTTATTTATTTATTTTTTAAGACTTTAAAAAATATATTTTTATTATTTCAGAGAGGAAGGGAGAGGGAGATAGAGATAGAAACATCAATGATGAGAGAGAATCATTGATTGGCTGCCTACTGCACCCCTCCCCCCCACACTAGGGAATGAGCCCCCAACCCAGGCATGTGCCTGACCAGGAATTGCTGGTTGGACTGGTTTCTTTTTATAGTTTCTCTTTTTGATTAAACTTCTCATTTGGTTCATTTTTTTAGTTGTCTGTCTATGGGTTCTTATAGTTCACTGAACTTCTTTAAGAGGATTATTCTAAATTTTTGGCAGACAACTTATATATCCCCAATTCTTTAAGGGTAGTTATTAGAGTTTATTAGTTTTTTTGTTTTGTTTTGTTTTGTTTTTGTAGTGCAGTGTTTACCCGAATATTAATGATCCTTGATTCCTTGTGTTGGTATCAGTGCATATAAGTAAGCAATCTCCTCTCATAGACTTTACAGGTTCACTTCACCAGGAAAATGACTTCATCAGTCAGCTAAGGATGGAATACCATACAGGAGAGCTGGTAGCATCCATGGGAAGATGGGGCATGTCATCAGGGTCTCAGATGGGAAGGCTCAGACTGTGCTCTGAGGTTGGTGCTTGGATGATGGCTGAGCTCTGTGGTTTGGTGGATTTGCGGGTTGGGCTCCCTGATCAGGCACAACTGCTGGCTGTACTCTCGGGCTTGATGGGTCCACTTGCTGAGCTTTTTAATCACCTCTTGTTGAGTGAGGTTTCAGGCTGTGTTTTGTGGTATGGTGGTGCCAAAAGTTGGACTCTGTGATTTGTCAGGGTTACAGGCTGGGCTCTGCAATAGCTCCTGGTTGGGTAGAGTTTCAAGCTGTGTTGCCTAGCCTGATGGTGTCTCTGGCTAGACTTACTGCTCAGTTGGGGCTACTGTAAGGGCTTCACACGCATACTGGGCCTTAGATTGTGATCTGAGATCTGGTGATGCCAATGGTTGCTCCCTGAAGTTGGCTGTGCTACAGGATGGGCTTCACAATAAGTTAACTTTCTGGCTGTTCTCTGATGTTGGACATGGTTATTGGACAATTTTTCTGATTGAGAGGGGCCTCCAGTGGCATACTGCATTGGATGGGGATAGAGACTGTTACATGTTGGGCAGAGTCACCTCCAGGCTCCCTCATTGGGTGGAGCTTCATGATTGTGTGGGCTCACTGGCTAGGCTGCCTGAATGGGTGAGGGCATAGGCTGTATTAGTCAATTGGATAGGGCCAGTGGTGGGGCTCTGCTGCTAGATAGAGTTATAGATCTGGTCCTATGGATCACCTGAACTATAGGCTTGTCACCATGGCTATCTGGGTTCTCTGGATGAGCTTTCTAAAGGACCAGGACTGGTTGGCCAGCATGGCTCAGTGGTTGTGTGTGGGAGTGAATCCTGGAAAAACTATGTTAGAATAGAAAATAGGGATGAGGGATGCCTATTTCAACCATCTGATCCTCCTCCTATCTAATAAAGAGAGAATATGCTAATTGACCATTACTCCATCAAAAAGATGGCTACACTCACAGCTGAGGCCAAGTTCCCATAAGGAATCTTAACAAGCAATCAGCAGGAACCTGAGGCTACGCCCTCCCCTGCCCCCATGGGGCTTGACAGGGGATCTCAGGCTGTGTCCCCCACCCAGCGGGGCTTGATGGGGGACCTCAAGGTGTGCTTCCCATACTGGTGCTGGGCTAGGGGACCTCAGGCTGCTCCCCCTGCCCCAGGGCCAGGCCGCGGGACCTCAGGCTGTGCCCCCCACCAGGTGGGGCTTGACAGGGGACTTCAGGCTGCACCCCCCACCCTGACACCAGGGTGGGGGACCTCAGGCCACATCCCCCACCCCAGCACTGGGCCAAGGGACCTGAGGCTGCACCCCCCTGCCTGGCAGGGCTTGACAGGGGACTTCAAGGTGCACCCTCAGTGCTGGGTCGGGGGAACTCAGGCCATGCCTCCCTGCCCTAGAGAGGCTTGATGGGAGACCTGAGGCTGTGCCCCCCTCCCGGTGCTGGGCCGGGGGACCTGAGGCTGCGTCCCCCTGCCTCGCGGGGCTTGACAGGGTGGGACTGGCTGGGTCTGGATCTAGCCCAATGGGGGCGGGAGGTGGGTGGGTGGCTGGGTCTGGGTCTCATTCGATTTTCTGAGCATGTGGGTGGGCAGAGACTTGACTCTGGGTCCCGTGGTACATCCCAGACTTTGACAGGAGGAAGGTTTTCATATACATTTTACTAATTTTTTTTTCATCTCTGACACTTCTATTATAGATAAAGGGACAATAGCAATATTAAATTATTTCCTCTAATTAATCCCCTTTTAATGTGCATGACTTTTGTGCACTGGGCCACTAGTCTATTTATAACATCTTTTGATGACATATTGTTGCCCATTACACAAATTACTCACCTTGCTGTGACAGTTAGTACATGCTGGCCAGACCTGAAGCTCTGTTGGAATAGACTATCTCTTCAGCTAGCAGGCTCATCTAGTTTATTCCTAGGTTGGTCATGCTGAGAGAACTCTGCATAATCTTAGTTCAGGCAAAATGGGGTGGGGTAGGGCAGTGGTCTGTCTACTAACAGGGACAGCGGTTTCTTTTGCAGGAAAGTGGGTTCAGAGGATCTAGAATTCAGAGTTCTCAGGTGCATCTACTTAGAAAGCCCCATTCCGAGTTTCAGGGCTTGATGTTTTCTTTATCAGTGATTGGGCACAAGAGGCCAAGCTGAGCTTAGAATTCAGTCTTCTCTGAAGTTCTATCATTCTTTTCTTTTTTTAAATATATAAACCTCACCCAAGCACATGCTTAGACAGAGGAAGTGGGAGAGAGAGAAACAGAGAGAGAAACATGGATATGAGAGAGAAACATCTATCAATTGCCCCTGGTACACATAACCCAGGACCCAGGACCAAACACATAACCCAGGTATGTGCCATGAGGCAAACCTTTCTCTGCACAGGAGGATGCTCAACCAGCTGAGAAACTCTGGCTGGGCAGAAGTCCGTCATTCTTAAAATTAGGGCCTGCACCATGCCTTCCATATTGTGTACCTTCCAGATGCAGGCGGTGGTTAATATATATAAGCTTGTCCTGTACTCTTTTCAACACTTTAAATGAGCATAGAAATAGTTGAGCATAGGGCCATGTTTCAATTTCTGTTCAGGGTGTACGCCTGGGTTATAGACTCAATCCCCAGTAGGTGGTTTGCAGGAGGCAGGCAATCTATGATTCTCTGTCATTATTGATGTTTCTATCTCTCCCTCCCTCTCCTCTCCTCCCTCTGAAGTTAATAAAAGCATATGTAAAATAGTTTAAAAAAAAGAAATAGCCATCTGCTCACAGAGTTCTTACAGTTACTATTTCTTTGTAAATGTTAGACAATTGCCTCAGTACCGCTTCCCCTATATCTCATTTATACAGGTGAATGTGTTTTGCAACTTCACTGTTTTAGTACCTCATGGACTGTCAGTATTCCACCTCTTGCCAGCTGGCTAGACAGTGATCCAGCTCAGAACTCCAAGCTTAGGTCTGGCTTGCTAGATCATAATGTGAAGTTGGGTTCCCTGAAAGCAAAGCCTAAGACAAAGTCTCTTTAGTCAGTGATTTATTATGAGAATTTTCTCAGGAGGAGGAGGGATAAGGGAAGCAGGACACTGTGCTGGGAAATGCGAAGCAAGGATGTGGTCACAGTTGGAGACTAGCTCAGCTATGGGGAGCACAGGAACACAAATCACTCCACATGGTTGGTTCAACCTTGGTGCTGGGAACCAACCCCCAGCACAAAGAGATTTAACCTTTGAGTGAATCTGTCTCCATTTGGCCCATAGTGATACACTGGGGAGAGATGGCATAAGCAGCCAATGCTCATAGCATCTGGGAATGAGAAATCTGCCCGAAAGTGGTATTTTCCAGGGTATCAACAGCATCCACTACCAGTGAACTCTTCTGATTTGTTTACTGAATAGCAAATACGTCTTTGAAATTCTTCTTAAATTCCTCTTCTGTTAGAACTGAGTCATTGTGCTGGGAAAAAAAACACACACACAGACAAAAATAATGACAACATCAGTGCCATTAGACAATGTGCAATGGAAAATGATCAGAACTCTTACTTTAAACACCTAAGTTACATTAAGTATGTTAAGTTTAAAGCAGCTAAGCCCAGCCAGTATGGCTCTGCGGTTGAGCGTCCACCTATGAACCATGAGGTCATGGTTTATTTCTGGTCAGGGCACATGCCCGGGTTGTGGGCTTTATCCCAAGTGTGGGGCATGAAGGAGGCAGCTGATCAATGATTTTTTTCTCATTATTGATGTTTTTATGCCTCTCTCCCTCTCCCTTTCTCTTTGAAATAAATAAAAATATATTTAAAAACAACCAAACCAAACCAAACCAAAACAAAAATCTTAAGCATCTAAGAGTATCTTTTGTTTCCTAAGAGCATGATTAAGCCTTGTTGCTAGACAGAAATGAGAAACCATTACTACACGGATGATTCTTAGTCATCGGCTTTGGTTTGTTTCTTTTAGTGAAAGTTAGAAAAGTAATCTAAGGCCTCAGTGATAATCAAATATTACAGATGTACAATCAATGATCTTCCTTTTACATTGTCAATTATATTCCCCTCTGGTGATATGTTATATGGTTCATTTACATGCAAAGGAATCTGCAGCTGGGGCCTCTGAGAGGTCTGATTGAGTATATTTGGGGAGAGGTAAGAAGGATAACATGACTTTAGGAAGCAATTTTCTCCTTAGGTTTGGAACAGGGAGGACACCACTGTTCTCAATGGGCACCTGTCACCTTTGAGGAGAGGAATGAGCTCTCAGGGGCCTGGAGTCTGGTTGCAGGGACAACTCCTTATTCACTGTTGCTCTCTCTGGTGAGCTTAAATCCTCAATTAAAAAACCCAGCCACTCCCTGAATCCTTGCTTGTATAGGCTTGTCATAGGATGAAGGAAACTCTAAAATCTCCTAGTACCAGGAAATGCAGGCAGAGTGACTCAATATGTAGAAAATGAAATGGATGTAGGGAGAGCCACTTACCTTAGGATCCTGAAAGATTTTGTTCATGCTAAGCACAAGCCCCTTCACTTTGGAATAACTTCCTGCACATAGTCTATTCTTGATTTCATCCAATGTCCTAAGTGTCTCTAGGCATTGAGAAGCCTTTTGAATCTGGTGAAAAATATATCAATAGGAGCATTACTGACAAAGTTCAATGTCTACATTCTGTGGATTTTCATAAAATCTAGAGGAAATACAAGGTAAATGGAAAGACAGCTCACATGCTCTCCCTCCCATGGGCTTCATATCACAGATCCCACAGTGACCATGTTAAGGTGGGGTAACATTACAGAAGCTTGTAATCATTGTTTGTTGTTGTTACTCACATAATGTTCATGTGGAATATTCTGAAAAATGTTGCTCTCTAAATGACAATAGACATTTAGGAGGAGGAACACACATTTCTGCAAAAGAAGGAGATTATGAATGAAAAGCAGCTTGGCGAGAATGAGCCCATATGCATGCCCAGACAGATGCATGATCACAGTAGACTTCTGGAAGTTTCCCCAAACAGGGATTGCTTTTGGACAGTAACATGTAATAACTCAGTTTTTTTTTTTTTCCTTTTTATTTCTGCAAACAGGTTCTGGTGAATTTTCAGAGTGGTTGAGGTATGGTCAGAAGAGCAAGCACCCTTTGAAACCCTTGCCCTCACCCATGACTGTTTGACTTCTCATGTGAGCAGAAAGGAGATGTTTTGGGTCAAATCTAACTCACCGACTTCTCCTTGGGCCCCATCCGTCTCGCTAGGATCTCAGAATAGCTGGCATGCTGCTGAATTCGTGACGGCGTTTCTGTTGTGCAGAAGGTACATATCCAATCCTTTCTGAGATGACAGATATAAATGAGTAAGACAAGCCTAGAAACACCTCTGTCCTACAGCTGCCACTGCTTGCCTTTCAGGAATGGCTGATGGACACAGCCAGGGAATGAGGGGGTCACCTCCCAGAATCTCCAGAACTCTCATGTGATAACCTTGGTCCTTAGAGTAATAGCAGGGGTCTATTGGGTGGAAGATGGTGTCTGGGTGAGTGATGGGCTCCTCTTTCCCTTTCTGAGATGCTGGGAGCACAAGGAGTTCTACCAAGCCTGAGTGTCAGAGAGTGGGCCTTAACCTCTGGGGGCCTTGTGTCTCTATTAGCCTGTTGAGAACATGGCAAAATGAGGATAAATGCCCTTGTTTACTGCCTTTTCTGAATAAGCACAGAATACAAATAACTGGCACTTGTGCTCCTGTGTACAGGAATCCAAGGTGGGAAAGTTCTGGAAAGGACAGTAGTGGTATGTAGACAAAAGACCCAGCCACCAGTCTCAACCTCCCAGGGGAGAGAGGGGAACATTACCCTCCTGTTGACAGTATCTTTATACAGCTCCCTGCATCATATCGTTGGACACTGTTACCTCTGACCCTGCTCTTTCCCCATCAGGACACAAAAAGAGACTTTGCATTGGGAGTGTGCATGGCAGGAAAAAGGTCCATAGAAGGAGAAGGGCGTGCATCTCACAAACCTCTCAGTTTCCACAGGTGGGATGTGACAGTTTTCATGAAAAAAGATGAGACAAAAACTGCATTTGAAGAGCTTTCCTTCATCACCACAGATCTTGCATTTCTCTGCGTTTTCTGGCTAGAAGGTAAAACAATGTCTGTTTCCCCAGTGAGACCCTGAAGTCCAGCGCTGTGGAAATCTGGAACTCATCGCCTTTGTGGGAACCTGCACGGACAGTTATGTGCTTCCCCCTGAGCTGTGAATCAACTGCATGGAGTGGAAGTTTCATAAAAAGAATTCTTGGTTGTGGTGAAGTTTAGGAGAAGTGGTTTGTGTGACCAGAAAAGGTTTTCCTATAAAACCAGAGTCTCTCTGCCCTAACTGGTTTGGCTCAGTGGATAGAGTATTGGCCTGCGGACTGAAGGGTCCCACGTTCAATTCTGGTTAAGGGCATGTACCTTGGTTGTGGGCACATTGCAGTAGGAGGTGTGCAGGAGGCAGCTGATCAATGTTTCTCTCTTATTGATGTTTCTAACTCTCTATCCCTCTCCCTTCCTCTCTGTAAAAGAAAATCAATAAAATATATTTTAAAAACAAACAAACAAATGAAAAACCCAAACAAACCAGAGTCTCTAACACAGAAAGACTAGCTACAAAAGAAGAGCATGATTTTTATAGAAATGTGAAACATTGTATTACTTTGCAAATAAAACAAAATGATTTGCCTAAACCATTTTGTTTTATTTGCAAAATGATTTGCCTAAACCACAATGACTAAAATGATGCAAGGAAAGGTGGTTTATTGAGAAATTGATAAGATGGAATAAACTTCTAAAACAGTATTACATCCTATTTTCTTGACTGAAGGCTCCCCATGAGTGGAAGGGCCTGACAGGGGTTCCTGGACTGTGGGTTCTATACCTGAAGGGCTCCTGGACCTGTGACAGTGTCTTTGAATTGGAAAGACCACAGGCACAAGTGACCAGGTCGTGCCAGGGAGGATAGAGTTCTTTGGCACTAGAACTCTGGGACGATGCCCCATGACTCAGCATGGCATGTAAGGCATGGAGGCTCCATCACTGAATGGCCAGAGAGAGTGGCAACTGCTTTGTTCTATAAACTGAATATGGAGGGACCCCCTTAAACAACTGATACTGGATTTCTTACCAGTCTCAATATGTGGCCTTTAACCATGTTTAATTTCATTTGAAGAAGATAAAATTCGACAGTATTTCCATCCAAATCCTGTGGCGTAACTTCTACTCATTGAACCCAACCAAATTTATAGAGCAGATATGAAGGTACACTGTGTGTTATGTACCAACATGTATTCATGAGAAATAGCTGGCCTGTGACTGAGCCCTTTCCTAACCAAGAAAATGCAGTGTAAGGACTAAGAGTAAAGTTCAATATTATGTGCTGCTGTGACCTTTGGTAAAATTGAGAAGGCCTTGAACAGCCTATCTGCAAGTTCCCCTCCCGAATCTGCTCTCCTGGATAAGGTCCCACAGCTAAACAACGTTCCTTGTCAAAGAGCCACATGTAACCCTGCTCAGCCTGGAATAACAGGTTTCAGTTCCCTGTCAGCCATGGAATTATTTAAACAAGCATGCCATAACCTCCCAGGGAAACCAGGGGATACCCCACTCTCCACAGCCCCTGGTTGTTCCCTCTGTTCCTGAGGGCAACCTTGGTGAGGCCTGCATGGCTAGCATTGTCCTCCTTCCTTGGTTTAGGAGTATATGTGACTAATAAACATCTGTCAATCCATCTGTCCAGTGACAGATGCCATTACTTGCTGTCCCCCAAACTATGTGGTAGACATCCCTCCCTCATCAATGGGGTGAAAAGGAGGTGATTAAAACAGAAAACCACTTAATTCTTTCTTTTAAATGAGAATCAGCATTTACATATGAGTCAGGAACTATCAGGAACTATATTTGCGCCTGGTTGCTTTCCTGGTTCTGCCTTTGAGAGAATACTGAAGATTCTGGGTTGCTCTATAGATAGAGACATCCTGTCTATCCCATTGTCTATTGGAGAAATTCCTACCCTCTTGTAACCATCTCAGGTGACGTAAATGAGACTGGCTTGGGGACTGGCCCACCCATTGATGAGTGCTGGGTGGAGGGAAAATGATTCATTGAGGAACAGGAGGAGGCAGGGATGACAGCATCCACCTTTCTTTGCCATGACCATTTCTCCTTTCTCCAAACACATGGGGTCGGTGCCATCACTCTCCTGGGTGTAGTCAATTAGCCTCACTGCTGTATCTGTTTCCTATTTTGTCCTCTCCTCTCCTAACATTTAGACAGAATCCCTTAGGTTTTGATCTTTGGCCATTTGATTGGCCCCAGATAATCAAATCACTCTCAAAGGTGCAGTTACTTTGCCATGTCCCAGCTCCCAAATGTCCAGCCTGTCTTCTGCATTTGTGCACATCCCTGTGCTCATCCAGCATCTCCTCCTGGGCCCTTAAAACATACCCCAAACTCATCCAGGCAAAACAATGTATTATCCTGTCCCCACACCCACTGCATGTTCTTTCCTGGTGCTTCCATTTCATAAAACATTCACCTTTGACCACAAACCTGAGACTCCATTCTGGGTCTATACTCTCACTCATATTCCAAATCCTACTATGCCCACTCCTTTCCACAGTAACTGTTAAGCTTCTTTTGCTTGTTCCATTGTCTTTGTACAGGGATGCTGAGACTCTAATGAATGGTTCCACCTTAATACATAGAGAAAAGTGGTCTGTTTCTCAAAGTCTATATTATATCTTGGTTAGCAATACACAAAGATCACAAATTTCCATCTTGAAGTAAATGGGCACAGTAATGTGCAACGTAGCTATACTGTTTCTCTTCATGCAGAAAGTAATAAACGATGAAAAGTCACTCGGCTTTAGGGTGAAAATTCATATCTGGGGAGAATCAGGAGTCTGGTCATTTCTTTTGCTTTAAAAAATGGCTATGAGAAAGTGCAAAGCTCAAGGAACATCTTGCCAACAGCTCCCATTCAGTGTTCCAGACAATCCTGAATCACATCCTTAATGGAGACTGAGACAGTTCTAACATGGAGGCCTGAGGCCATTTTCCTTCTCCTCACTCTAGGGGCTCTCAGATTACTATCATCATTCTCAAGAAATTAGTGACCCTCTTCCCAGAAGAACAAGGAAATAACAAATGTAACCAGTGCACAAGAATCTTGCATCCCTATCCGTAATCAAGTCTAGGGCCTTTCCCCTTTGGCTCTTTGTGTCTTAGCTTGGCTGCACATTTGAATTGTCTGAGGAGAGTGTATAAAACACTAAGTTCCTGGTCCCAACATCATGGATGCTGAATCAATTGGTCTGGTTTGAGGCACAAGCGTTGGTATTCTCCTTAAGTCATAGAATGAGTAACTTATGTGTCAAAATCATCTGAAGACATTTTAACAATTCTAATGTCCAATTCATAACTCAGAATGACTAAATCAAAATTTTATCTAGAGTGGGATCAGACAATGTTATTTTTCAAAGATCTTCAGGTGATTCTAGAGTGCAAAGTGTGGAACCTGAGTTGAGATTTAGTTTCACACATGTAGTTATTAATGCATGAAGATATTACAAGCCAATGCTGAATTGGCTTGTAATATCTATCCTAGGAAAGATTATTAAGAGGAGTGAGGGTACTCTTGTTAGAACAATTGCCTTTTCCTCCCCATGGAGTCTTTATCATGGGTAGTGTGACATGAATTCCACCACCTCCAACAACTCTTTTAGGGCACCACTCTAAAGTAAAGATTATTCCAAGCTCCTCTGTACTCCAATTCAACTTCCAGAAGTTCATCCTCATTTCCCTGTCTTCCAAATCCCAAGATGGCACCTGGCTAACTTTTCAGAGGAAATTCATTACTGGGTACAACACTTACATTGCTTTTATTTACCCAGTAGAATGACTTGGCTTCATTACCTTCAGGCAGCCCCAGCTTTTATCTCCACCCAGGTCAGAGAGGTCGTAGACAAGGGTGATTCACTGACAAATGACCCAAGAAATGGTCATGTCACTGCCTGCCTCTCTGGAGAGCCTGGAATTCCCTGCTCCCCATTAATTATTTCTTCATGGTAAACAATGAAGTTGAAATAATTCTTGAGGTCAGGGATATTATTTCAATCTTTTATAATGAACATTGGGCACTTTTTAATGCATTAAATAATGGCATATTGAATAAGTAAATAAATGAGTATTATTTCACTTAGGAAAAGAGATTACTTGCTATCTCTTTAGCAAATACTAATATAAAACCAATAATAGTTCTGGCTGAGTATTTCAGATAATTTGACAAGACAGTAGCTCTCACCAGAAAGGATAAGTGTTCTTCATCAAGAGACAGGAAGCTGTCATGTGGTGCCAAGTGTGACACTAAAGTTTTGAGAAACCAGGACTCCATCAGCAAGAAGTTCTGGGAGGCACAGAGGATCCACTGAGGTAGTAATGAGTCCCGAGATCTGACATTTTGGGTCACTTCAATTCTTCATCAAGGAGACACAAAATATAGGGGCAACTGAACCTTGCTGCTGCAAAGTGCTGTGGGTTGGAAGTTGCTAGCTCTTTTAGGTACTCAAAATTGAGTAACTCTAGACACATAGATAATGGTAGAGACACTACTGTTTAAAGTAGTCACTGAAAAAGTAAAAGAATAATTTTTCTTTAGTAAACCCAATGGGTATAATGTGCCAAGTACTAGTAGGTCAGAAGTCCTAGAACATCAGACAATCTAAAGGCCTAGACAGCTATATGAAACCTAATGTACATTCTATGAAAGTCTTGGATGGCCATTTCTACCTGAAGTATATGAGAATGGCACTTTTCACCTCCCCCTTCTTCTTAAGTTCTCATTCATACTCAATCTTGAAAAAACTATCACTTTGTCCTGAAGCTACACCTCACATTATATATTTTGTTTGTTGCCTCCATAGTCTTTGTCCATAGAGGGAGAAGTCACTTTCATAGACAGTCAGGAGGCCTGCACAGTCCCTAAGGTGGAATCAAAGGGTTGGTATCAAAGTAAGGATTTTTCCAGGTCAGCCCCTCATTTAAGACACAAAAACTCCCTCCTAACATCACCATCCTTAGGAAATATTTGCCAATAATTTCTGTCTGAGAGAGAATTCTGTATGTCTGTGTGTATATTTTATAGAAGAATAGAAGATGATATAAAACAAAAGCAGAAAAGAAATATGCTTTTAGTTGCCTATCTCATAAAATAGTGTATGGTTTCATATATGTCCCAAGATGGACTCAGTACTAAATCTGGTTCATCTGGATGACCATGATCAAATTTTGCTTCATCAGCTTTTATTAAAGTTATTAAAAAAATCTGGTCTGAGGTAAAAATGAGCTTGTGACATTATTAAGAAATATTTTTATATATTCCATAATTATGTCTGCTTTTATAAATTGGACACCCTGACAATTTCTGCATCTATAGCTAAAATTCAGCTTTGAGATCCATTTTGATGGCTCTTTATTATCCTCATCTCAAATGGTTTACCGTTCAAAGATGACCTTGCCTTTAACCTAATATTCAATGGAACAAATCTGAAGGCACATACAAAATAAACTAATTAATTAAATAAAAAGAAGGGAGGAGCTAGGGGAAGAGGCAACAATGTTAATTACACAACTGAGAAACCATAAAAAAGATGATATACCATCCTATATAATAGAGAGGTAGTATGCAAATTGACCATCACTCCAACACACAAGCTGGTTGCCCCCATGTGGTCAAAGATGGTCACCACAAGATGGCCGGCAGGGGAGGGCAATTGTGGGTGATCAGGCCTACAGGGGAAAGCAGTTAGGGGTGACCGAGTCGGCAGGGGAGGGCAGTTAGGGGTGACCAGAATGGCAAGGGAGGGCAGTTAGGGGCAATTGGGCAGATGGGGGGACCAGGCCTGCAGGGGAGGGCAGTTAAGGATGACCAAAACGGCAAAATAGGGCAGTTAGGGGTGACCTGGCCAGAAGGGAAGGGCAGTTGGGGACAACCGGACTGGCAGGGGAGGGAAGTTGGGGGCAACCAGGACAGCAGGGGAGGGCAGTTAAGGGTGACCAGAACAGCAAGGGAGGGCAGTTAAGGGCGACTGGGCCTGCAGGAGAGGGCAGTTGGGGGTGACCGGGCCAGCAGGGGAGGGAAGTTGGGGGCGACCAGGCCTACAGGGGATAGCAGTTAGGGGTGACTAGGCCAGCAGGGGAAGGTAGTTGGGTGGTACCAGGCTTCCAGAGGAGAGGAGTTAGGGGTGACCAAGCATGCATGGAAGGGCAGTTGGGGAGGATCAGGCCTGCAGGGGAGGGCGGTTGGGGGTGACCAGGCCAGCAGCGAAGGACAGTTAGGGGCAATCGGGCCGGCAGGGGAGCAGTTAGGCATCAATCAGGCTGGCAGGGGAGTGGTTAGGGTTTGATTAGGCTGGTAGGGAGAAGCAGTTAGGGGCAATCAGGCAGGCAGGCAGGAAGGCAGGCAAGTGGTTGGGAGCCAGTAGTTCTGGATTGTGAGAGGGAGGTCTAACTGCCCCTTCAGGCCCAATCCCACTGGGATCATGCATAAACAGGCAGTCAGACATCCCTCAAGGTGTCCCAGATTGGAGAGGCTGGGCTGAGGGACACACATCCCCCCACCCCCGTGCACAAATTTTGTGCACTGGGCCTCTGGTATATATTTAAGTTATGTAATAAGAACTTGTATATTTTATCCTTAGTTTTCATTATCCCAGGAGATGTATCGGTAAACATATTGCTATGAGAGATGTCTGAAGTTTTGTTGCCTATCATTTCTTCTAAGACTTTTATGGTTTTATGTCTTACATTTAAGTCTTTATCCATTTTGAATTTATTCTTGTGTATGGTGTAAATTGGTGGTCTAGTTTCATTTTTTTGCATGTACCTGTCCAATTTTCCCCACAACATTTATTGAAGAAACTGTTTCTGCTCCATTGTATGCTCTTGCCTCCTTTGTCAAATATTACTAAGCATAGTGGCTTGGGTTGATTTCTGATCTATTCCACTGATCTACATTAAAATAAAAAGCTTCAGTACTACAAAAGGAACCATCAACAAAATAATACTACATGGGAGAACACATTTGCAAATGATACATCCAATAAGGGGTTAATCTCCAAAATATATAGAGAACTCATACAACTTCACAAAAGGAAGCCAAACAATCCAATTAAAAATGTCAAATGACCTAAATAGACACTTCTCCAAAGTGGACATATAGAAAGCCAAGATACATATGGAAAAATGCTCAAAGTCACTAATCATCTAAGAGATGCAAATCAAAATGACAATGAGATATCACCTCACACCTGTCAGAATGGCTATCATGAATAAATCAACAAATTACAAGTATTGGCAAGGTTGTGGAGCAAAGGGAACCCTAGTACACTGCTGGTGGGAATGAAGACTGGTGCAGCCATTATAGAAAACAGTATGGAGTTTCTTCAAAAAATTAAAAATGGAACTCCCGTTTGACCTAGTTATCCCACTTCTAGGTATATATCCTAAGAAACCTGAAGAACTCATCAGAAAGAATACACACGTCCCTATGTTCCTAGCAGCACAATTCACGATAGCTAAGATTTGGAAATAGCCTAAGTGCCCATCGCAGATGAGTGGATTCAAAAACTGTGCTACATCTACACAATAGAATACTATTCTGCCATAAAAAAGAAGGAAATTTTACCATTTGCAACAGCATGGATGGAACTGAAGAATGTTATGCTCAGCAAAATAAGCCAGTTGGAGAAAGGTGAGTATCACATCATCTCACTCATATGTGGAATATAATGATCAGCATAAACTTATGAACATAAATAGATCCAGAGACAAGGTAGCACTGAAAAAACCATCCAACCTTAGAGAAAAGGCAGGGGAGGGGGATTTAGAGATCAACCAAAGGACTTGTATGCATGCATATTAGCATAACCAATGGACAGAGACACTGGGGCTGTGGGGGCTTGCCCTTGGGGGTGGGAGTGGAGGAGGGGTCAATCAGGGAAAAGGAGACATATGTAATACTTTAAACAATAAATAAAAAATTCACGTATGAAATTATCATTTAAAAATAAAGATTTGGAAACAACCTAAGTGCCCATCAGCAGATGAGTGGAAAAAACATGGTGGTACAGTTACACAATGGAATACTACGAGGCAATAAAAAAGAAAGAACTCTTACTATTTGCAACAACATGGATGGACCTGGAGAATAATTTTGCTCAGAAAAATAAGCCAGTCAGAGAAAGATAAGTATCACATGCTCTCACTTATATGTGGAATCTAATGAACCAAATAAACTGATGAACAAAAATAGACCCCAAGACATAGAAGCATGAACAGACTGTTGAACCTTAGAGGGAAGACAGGGGAGGGTGGGTGGGAAGAGATCAACCAATGGACTTGTATGCATATACAACTGTCCGTGGAGACAGACAATTGGGTGGTGAGAGCCTGGGGGTGGGTGGGGTTGGGGGGACGGGAGCAGGCTGGAAGAGGTTAATGGGGTGGGGGGGCAAAAAGGAGATCTATGTAATACTTTCAACAATAAAGATTAAAGAAAAGAACTTGTATAAAGTAATAACCACCTTTCTCTTCCTGCCATGTGGAGGTTGAGGTAGATATTCACGCTGAAAGAGTAAAAGATACAAGGGTATGGTTAGCCTGTGTTTATGTTTTGTGCATTTCAACCTCATCCCAAATATTTCTGTTTGGATGTTCCACTGTCAGCTCAAATCAAGATGTCTAAAGGAGAAACCATTTCCTCTCCTCAGCTGTTCTTCTAGAATTCATCAATAATAACTGGAAAATCCTCCATGGAAAATTTCCCTTTTCTTTTGTGTTCTTATTTACTTAAGTTTTCATTTCCTTCACAATCTTTTTGACAGCTTTCACTTCCTTTTCATTCCCACTGGTGCCACTTAAGTGACTTCCTCACTTCAGGGCTGATCAACTGACACACACATGTCCCACAGCTATGGGGTGTCAGGTACTCTGCACAATGTTGGGCACACAAACATGTATAAACCCTAGAGGGATCTAAGAGAGCAAAATGTTGCATGAAAGGATAAATATAAAACTGTGAGAAGGGCCTTAATAGTGTGGTCATGGGGCCTAGAGAAGGGATGACAAGGCAGGTCAATCAGAGAATATTCAGAGAGGGGCATTGTAGGTTCACTGTAAGTGTCTAGGGCTGAAAGACAGTGAAGTCATTTCTGGGCCCCATGTTGTCTGAGATACTGTTTTAAATATGTCATTTCACACCTCAGGAGACTTCCCTGGTTCTGCATTGCTTATGATATGAGTTTAAAATCTTTAGCCTGGCATTAAATTACTCCAAAAAAAATCCCAATTGGTGGATTATGCCTTATCACACACAATCCATCTACCTCAACCCATGGAGCCATGTTAGTCATGGTTCTGGTTTTCACACCATTCTTTCTCTGGAGTGCCTTCTGACCACTTGTTTGACTGCAGACGGTCTCCTTTCTTTCAGTGGCTAAAGTTGTCTGCAAGCACCTGAGTCAGAATGCCTTTCCCTCCTCCGGGCTCCTGCACCTACCCCAACCGAGCCCCTTTGACAGCATTGTGCTGCCTTGTACTGACTTAAGAGTGTGGGGCACCTCCTTCCAGGACAAGGATAAAGTCAGGGGACCTCAGGGATCTAGCCATGACTCAACATATATTGGTGAGAAAATAGTGACCTTTTCTTCAAGTACAAGGAAAGTCATATCTCCTGCCCCATCATTGGAATACCTCTATCAGCCATTTTAGGGGTCTCCCACCACAGCACACGCTGATCTTCCAGTTACTTGAATTTTCATAGCCTCCTTCAACTTCAAATTCCTTTGGGGTGAACCACTTTCCATCCTCTGTCCTTATACACTTCACCGTAGCTCCTGTAAGACCAGGATAAGTTGATCCTGAAACCTCCTTGTCCTCAGAGCTCAGACACTGGATCTGCAGCTACCCAATTTGGGGTCAAGATCACTAGCAGAAGAGTCTGGCCTCACCTTTCATACTTGAGAATCCCCAAACCCAGCCTATAAGTCTCTTGTAAGGAGATCGCCTACTTTGGAGTGAAATCTCAAGTGGGGGCCCTGCCCTGTTGCTCACAATGACACTAAGACAACATCTGTGCCCTGTATTACAATAATTTTCTTCCAGTTCAATGGCATTATTGAGCTGATATTTTTCTTATGTGAAATCAGGGATAACTGACTTTAAAATAATTGTGAAATATTATTCAGTGGAAAATATTACTTATAGATAGACTAG
Organism: Corynorhinus townsendii; assembly: GCA_026230045.1. Taxonomy (NCBI): domain Eukaryota; kingdom Metazoa; phylum Chordata; class Mammalia; order Chiroptera; family Vespertilionidae; genus Corynorhinus; species Corynorhinus townsendii. Next base: position 31,052,143 of record JAPDVU010000005.1, on the reverse strand, counting down.
AGGCCTAGTGCATGAAATCTGTGCATGGGGGGGTGTTTGTCTCTCAGCCTGGCCGGCACCTTCTCTAATCTGGGATCCCTTGAGGGATGTCCAACTGCCGGTTTAGGCCTGATCCCTGTGGGCAGTCAGACATCCCTCTCACAATCCTGGACTGCTGGCTCCTAACTGATTGCCAGCCTGCCTGCCTGATTTCCCTGAACCACTTCTGCCTGCCAGCCTGATCACCCCCTAACCGCTCCCCTGCCAGCCTCATCTCCCCCAACTGCCCTCCCCTGCCAGCCTGGTTGCACCCAACTGCCCTCCCCTGCAGGCCTGGTTGTACCCAACTGCCATCTCCTGCAGGCCTGGTCACCCCCAACTGCCCTCCCCTGCCAGCCATCTTGTGGTGGCCATCTTGTTGTGGCCATCTTGTGACAATGTGAGGGCAGCCATCTTGTGGTGGCCGTCTTGTGATGATGTCACGTGTGACACCATCTAGGCTTTTATTATATAGGATAAAATATAGACATATACTTAACAACATTATTCATTAGAGAAAAGGAAATAAAAACCTTCTTGAGATACCACATCATGTCCTCTAGGATAGCCATAATGAAAAAGACAGACAATAACAACTGTTGGTAAGGATGCAGAGAAATGAGAGCCCTCAGATTTTACTGGTGGGAATATAAACTGGTGCCATACTGTGGAAAATAGTTTTGACTTTTTTTCAATAAGTTCAATATAGAATTGCCATATAATCCTGCAATTCTACTCCACAGTATACAGTGAAAAAAATTAAAAAACTACGTTCACCAAAATCTTTATTCAAAACAGCATTATTCATAATAGTGAAAGGGTGAGAACTGATAGATAAATGCACTACTGTGTCTCCACACCATGGACTATTATATTATTTGACAATAAAAAAGAATAAAGTATAATGCATGAGATATATGTATGAACCTGGCAAACATCATGCTGAGTGAAAACCAGTCACAGAAAGGCACATGTTATATGGGTCAATTGATATGAAATATTTAGAATAGGCCAGTTTATAGATCATAAAATAGATGAGTGGTTGCATAGGGCTGGATGGTAGGGTGAGGTGGGAGTGGGTATCGACTACTGAGAGATATGATGTTTCTTTTAGTGGAGGACAAAACTGTTCTAAAATTAGATTATAATGATGGTTTTATAATCTTGTGATTAAACAAAACAGAAACAAAAAGCTCAACAGTGAATTCTATACTTTAAATGGTGATTTATATATGTAAGTTACATCTCAGTAAAGCTGTTTAATGAAACATTTATATTATTTTTTCACATACATTAAGATTAATCTGATATGAAGTTCATCATAATAGACAATTATTGGAAAGCTTTATAATGTTCAAATCACAAAACATTTTACAGTCATTATGTACATGGTCTCAAAGTCATACCAGGAGGCAGGTTTTTAATTATTTTCCATTTATTAGATGAGAAGTTTCAGGCTCAGAGAAGTCCCATTCTTTACTCAGTCACTCTTGGCAGAGCTGAGGCTGGGGCTCAGGTTTTCTGATTCTAAATTTTGTGAACTCCTCACTACAACAAACACCCTTTCTTGTTGATGATGTCCAGAAGGGGTAAAGGATAAGAAGGTGGAGGCTGATTAAAAGTAAAGTAAGTAATATTTTCCACCCACAGACTGATGTTTCTGCACTTCTCTTTGGTTTCTTGGGCATCCTCATGGATACATCCATGTGGAAGTGAGCACTTAATATGCACCATTTCTTAAAGTGTAAAAATATCATCTCAGGGATCCCTATCTCTTCTCAAGACAAAACTGGGGCCCCAATTCCTTAAACAATGGGTAATTTATATGGGTAATTCCATTACTTTTTGTGATTCCTTCATGGAGGGGTTATAGGTGAAAGTAGACCTTGAAACTTACCTCGTGCCAATTTTCTCTTAATTAACATGCCCATCATCTTCCCACAGGTCACAGGAAGTATTTCAGCATTAAAATTCACAGTCTCATCTATGTGCATTTTTGTCCCTGAAAGAGAAGATTCTTCATTGTGTCTCATTTTACAACTGCACAAGTACAACTTCCTCCCATGTTGAGGTTGTTTCTATAAAAGACATAGGAGTACTTAGGAAACTTGATCCCACAAATCTCCAGAGTTTCAAAGTCTTTCTGTCAGTGGCATTTTTGATGCATAACAGCATCAAATCTCACACAATCAGAATGCCTGAGCAGAGACATCAGGCTTCTATAAAACTATAGTAACTCTCAATGAAGTCATCCCCTCCCCTGATTCTTCCAAGACAATGAAACATACAGCTACTGTCATGTTCTGAAGGAAGATCTCCATCTATGCTCTTCCTGTGCAGTTAGGTAGCTGGAGACAAAATCAGAGACTATACTTGTATCTCCCCCATTTGAGCTCTGACTCAGGGAGAGGATAATGATGAGTTAACCCTGAAGATAGTGTCTACCTGTTATTTGTGTTCTCTACTTTGCCTCATTTGTTGCCCACATCAACTTTCTCAAAGCTAAAAGAGCAGCTGAGGAAGCTCAAGAACAATCTGCAATTTGCATGACTGGTTGGACCATTACAGTCTGACAATGGTTGTGCCCTTTATATAAAGCTACACCCAATGCTCTGATCATCTAACTCTATGACCTCATCTCCTCCTGTCCACACACTTCTCTATTATGGGTCTTTTGTCACTGAAGGAGCTATCCCCAATCTAGGCAGAAAGGGATAGCTCCTTCCTGCATTGTGACCAGGACACAAGTGGCGGGGAATTAATGGCATTATATAGACCAATTGTGAAAATCTGGATTCTGTTCTGACCATTGCTGGTGAGGATGCATTGTTCTTCCCCACTCTTCAGAAGCCTAGAGATTTTGGATATAATTTTGGTTATATTTTTTGGAAATGCCTTTGCCCTGCTTGTATCTGACCCTTCTGGATAAAAAATGTGAGTGACAATAGGAGATTATTGTAATGAAAGATGAAGAGATGAAGTTACAGCCAATGGAATGGTACATAATATATTTTTTCTCCCCCCCCCCACACCCCACAATATTTTTGGTAGTGAAGGAAGAGCAAAAGACCCAGGCACCTGAGGAGGAAACACCTAGGAGATGGAAGAGCATTAACCATATTTGTCTTTCAAGACTGTCCAGAAGGAAATGACTCTTGTTTAGCTCTTTTACCATATATGTAGATGCTGAGTCTGCCATTCACCATCAGATGTGATAAATCAGGGGCTGCTGCCAGCATCAGTATCTCCCAGGCAGAACATTTCTGGACATGGTCCTCTCATTGATTGTCAGTCATTGGATGAAGGGTTGCAGGAGACATCATGGAGAAATAGAACAGTTTGGATGGACTGTCTTGCCCCCATCTCCTTCCAAAACCCATCAACAATGAACAGAGCTGAAACCTTTAAGGTTATAGGTGGTCAGGGTCCTAACCTTACCCATGGCTGATATATTCCCCTTAGGAACCTGAACAATAAATGCCTCTTTTTCAGGATTACCATGTGTGCCCTCAGGATTGCATTTCTTGTGTAAAAGCCAGGCATTCACTTGCCTCCCTCATGCAACCATGGTGACTTGCACCATAGAGGTGGTTGTAGGAGACCTAAAAGTGTGGTTTAGAAAATTTGTTAAATTCTGAAGGAAACAATTTGAATGAATATGCTACTAGACTCCAGGGGTCAGGTTCATCTTGGCTGGTGGAGTGGTGTCCTCACCGGGAAATAGCCAGATGTGCTTTGAGAGGTGAATTTGTTGGGACGCAATTCTCCATGGAATTCCACATGCTCCAGAGTATCTTTTCAAGGATGTGTGAATAGCAAAGAGTTTTGGAAGCTAGAGTTAATGTAGCTCCCCAAGTCAGAGGGCAAATTTGTTTTCGGACCAATATAAAACAGAAAGCATCTCCCTCTTAATTATCCCAGGATAGTAAAGTGTCCTCCACAGAGGAGAGCTGTTTAAGTTCTAGGGTGATGGTCATATTCTGTCTCTTGATAACGATTAGGATTTGATAGGAAAACATTTTAATCAGAATCCATAGAATGATGTATTTAGTATTTATACATCTCATTGCAAATATTACCTCAGAAGAAAAAGAAATACAAACAAATATTGAATCTAGTTAATGATATGTACGCTCAAGTGTTTGGGGGGAAGTATATTATTGTCTGCAGCTTTAAAATTTTTTTTTTTATTTCATTGATTTTTTACAGAGAGGAAGGAAGAGGGATAGAGAGTTAGAAACATCGATCAGCTGCCTCCTGCACACCCCCTACTGGAGATGTGCCCACAACCAAGGTACATGCCCTTGACTGGAATCGAACCCGGGACCCCCCAGTCCGCAGGCTGACACTCCATCCACTGAGCCAAACCAGTTTCAGCTAACTTTAAAATGTTTTTAAGTTGAGGACAGTTAGTGGATGAATAGGGAAATGGATAAATGGACAGAAATGAGATAAAGCAAGCACAATATATGCTAATTGTGAGTCTATGTTTACTGTAAAATTATTCAAGTTTTCAGTAGCCTTGAAGTTTTCATAACTCAAAAGTTGGAAAAGGATATTTTGGCAAGAAAAATAGCTTATTAACCAAAAAATGACAGTTAAAATACAAGAAGAATATTAATCGGCAACACAATAGAGTCTAGAAGACAATGCAGTAATCATCTATACCAGTGGTCGGCAAACTGCGGCTCACGAGCCACATGAGACTCTTTGGCCTCTTGAGTGTGGCTCTTCCACAAAATACCACACGAGCGCTCACATACAGTGTGATTGAAACTTCGCGGCCCATGCGCAAAAGTAGGTTTTTGGCTCTCAAAAGAAATTTCAATCGTTGTACTGTTGATATTTGGCTCTGTTGATTAATGAGTTTGCCGACCACTGATCTATACTAATAAAAAGGTAATATGCTAATTAGACTGGGGTACCTTCTGGACATCATTCCAGACAAAGCCATGGTGGCGGGGCCAAGGCAGAGGCGGTGAGGGGTGATCATGCCAGCGGGGGAAGGGGGGACATTTGGGGGAGATCAGGACACCAAGTGGGGCAGTTGGGGGTGATCAGGCCGGTGGGGGGTGGGAGGGCAAATGATCGATATTTTGATGTTTCTCTTCCACATGAATATCTATCTATCTATCTATCTATCTATCTATCTATCTATCTATCTATCTATCTATCATCTATCTATCTATCATCTATCTATCATCTATCTATCTATCATCTATCTTCCTCTCTCTAGAGAAAAACCAATAAAAAATTCTTTCAAAATAAAGGCAAATTTGCACATATAACACTTAGACACCCTCATTAAAAGAACCAAGGATTTATTCAGCTAGACCAAAGTTGAAACCAAAGAAAGAAACAATTGTAAGTGCATAAAATGATGAAAAATTTAAGTAAATGATTATGTTTCAAAATTTATAAGGAGAAAATTAGTAACAAATTATTGATATACAATAGCTAAATGATAGAGATGGGATGTTGAATTAGAGGGAATCCATGATAAGATTTTTGTCATCTGTTGAGATTAAGGCATGGTTAAAGAAATTATAGAAAATTTACCTCCAGTTTCCAAACCAGTGGAGAAAAAAGGTAGAATATAGAATTCTATCTCAATCATTCAGAAAGTAGAAAAGAGATACAGAAACACACAAAAATAATGGTTAGCGATAATATAGATGTATAAGTCCACGTATATCAGGGATCACAATGAAAGTACCAAATAAAATATAACTATTAAAAGGTGAGGATTTTCTGAGAAAATTAAAAAAATTGTGTCTTTACAAGAGACATAAAACAAAGCTGCATAGGGAGAGCTTTGAAAAGGGGTTAAAAACTATAGAAGTTAATGTAGCAATATTAGCATCCTGAAAAAATATTTGAAGGCAAAAAGCATTAATAAGGATAAAGGGGAACTATAAAATAAGAAGGTATCTAAGTTAGAACAATCATAAATGGTGTCAAAATTTTAAGGTAAAACAACAGAACATGGAGGAGTTGGCAAATACAATCAGTTGGAAAACTCAATCCATCTCTATACAACATGATGGAATAAATACAACTTAATTTACCATTGATCCAGTAAGTTTAAACAGTGTGCTTGATAAAGAGCACATATAAAGGGAGAAGCCAGAACCCAGCAAGGAGTTCAAATGTACATATTTTAAAGTGACCTAGAACATTTACAAATATTGGTCACACAGGTTCCAAAGGGACCAATTTTAAAGAGTTACTGAAATAAATTCTTCAAGTCATGTTCCAGATACCATTTTAATTCTTAATTTGCTAACAGAATATCTGCATTCTCAGAGATGTCAGAGTCCAGACAAAACACTGTAGTTCATAACTTCCCTAATAGTTGGCAGGACCACCAGCTTAAGATTTGTTGAGTAAAATGAGAGCAAACTATTGTTGTGGGACGAGGGAAACGCTAGGAAAGCTTCACACAAAAGGGATAGCATTCTGCAGGAAGATAGATTTTGCTTTTCTCCATTTATCTTTTGGCTGGCCTAGAACATAGCCACATGGTGGAGCTCAGCAGGCACCTTGGAAAGTGATGTGATCTTAAAAGTGGCTAAATGGCCCTAGCCAGTTAGGCTCAGTGGATAGAGCATGGGCCTGCGAACTGAAGGGTCCCAGGTTCAATTTCAGTCAAGGGCATGTGCCTGGGTTGCGGGCTCCATCCCCAGTAGGGGGTGTGCAGGAGGCAGCCGATCAGTGATTCTCTCTCATCATTGATGTTTCCATCTCTCTCTCCCTCTCCCTTCCTCTCTGAAACCAATTTTTAAAAAGTGACTAAAATTAAAGATAACTAAAGAATTAAAGAAGCTTCCAAATGCACAAGGCCTAACAGAGCTAAAAGCATTTTGAAAAAGGGAAACCAATTGTAGGCCTTACTACCTGACTTTAGGACTCATTGTAAAGTTACAGTAATCAAGATCCTGACATAATAGTAGACATATAGGGAAATGGAACAGAAAAAGAATTTCAGAAATACACTCAAAGCATAGGGCTAATTCATTTTCAAATGGATGCGAAAGCAAATTAATTCAATGTAGAAAGGACAGTCTTTTCAAAAAATGCTGCAGAGACAATTGAATATCCCTATGCCAGAAAAAAAAGTTCTTAGCTAACATCATATGCAAAATTTAAACTGGATACTAGAGCTAAATGTAAATACTAAACCATAAAACTTCTTGAAGAAAACAGGATCTCAAATTAGGTAATGATTTCTTAAATAGAATCCCAAATCACAGATCATAAAAGGAAAAAATTGTTAAATTAGACTTCATCAAACATTAAAAATTTTGTTCTTCAAAAGATAGTGCCAAGAAAATGAAAAGGTCAGCTTTAACTCTTTCACCAAAAAAAAAAAAAAAAAAAAAAAAAAAAGGAAAAAAAGAAAGAAAGGAAAGAAAAAAAAGAGATGGCTCAATTAAATAAAGGTAAAAGATTTTGATAGTTCAAATAGGATCCATGGATAATGGCAAATGAAAAGATGCTCAGTACCATTAATTATTAGGGAAATGCAGATTAGAATTATAAGAAAAATCATTGTATACCTACTAAGAATAGCTCCAATTAAAAAAACAAAACTAACAATTACCAACTACTGATCAGTATGCAGAGAAACTGGAACTTTCAAACATTTCTAGTGGATATATGAAAGGGTACAACCACTTTGAAAAATACTTTGACAGATCCACAAAGCATCGAACATGCACTTATGTTCAATTAATATGACTTAGTAGTACTTCTTTTAGGTATTTATCCAAGAAAACTTAAAAACTAAAAATATGTCCACCCAAATATTTGTATGAACATGCTCCTCATCATTTTTTTTTCAAATTGGAAATAGCTCAATGCCTATGAACAGATGAATAGATAAATCAACTTCTCATTCATACAAGGGATACTTTTCAGCAATAGAAATGGAGTAACTGCTGATACACATAGTAATATCAATATGTCTCAACAGCATTATGCTTAGTGAAAAAAGAATAGACATAAATAAACTATATATTGTATAAATTCATGTATATGAAATTCCAGGGAGAAAAATACAGTGATAAAAACAGATCCACTATTTCAAGATCAGGGGGTGCAAAGAGAGACACAAGTGGATATTTGTGGATGATGGAAATGTTCTATGTCATGATCATGGTGGTTTACATGACTATCCACATGTGTTAAAACATATTCAATTAAACCTTTAAAGTGATGAAATCTATTGTGTATAAATTATATCTCAGCAAATCTGACAGGAAAATTAAAAACATGCACAATCTAGAGAAAGAAAACTACAAAATTAGTTTAGGTTATTCTCCTTTAAAAATGTTTTAATTCTACCCAAAATAATCTTTAAATTCATTGTACTTTCAAATTCCCAAAGGAATTAGGAGATTTTAGGAGAAAATCTTGATTAGATTCTAAACACAGAGGTTCAACATCACTGAACTTCTGAAATCTTTGTCTTTTCTATTTCTCCTCAATGTATCTTTTTTTGTTGTTGTTGTCAACAGGAACTATAGTGGGTAGGAAAAGCAAATTTTACTTTAAACCATTGTAATTAAGACAATTTTGTACTGAATTATAACTAGACTAGTTTTTCAGAGTAGAATTATATTCACAGGCCCATGTGTACAGGGAAAGTCACATGAAAGGGCATTTCAATTCATGAAAAAAAAAGTGTTGAGGTAATTTCTTATAATTACTATCTCACATCATACACAAGGAGGTGAATGCTGTGTGAATTACAGATTCTTAAGATCACCCACATTCCCTATTCCCTTCCTCCATCTTTAAAAAAAAAATCTTTTATTGATTTCAGGGAGGAAGGAAGAAGGTGAGAGAGATAGAAACATCAATGATGAGAGAGAATAATTGATTGGATGCCTCTTGCACACCCCCACCCCCACTGGGGATCGAGCCCATAACCTGGGCATGTGCCTTTGACTGGAATTGAACTGGGGCCATTAATCTGGAGGATGATGCCCTATCCACTGAGCTAAACCAGCTAGGGCTCTTCTTCCATCTTCAGAGCCACAATATTGTGTCTCTCTGACCCTTCTTCTTCCTCTCTCCACACCAAAGAAAGATTCTCCATTTTTTTTTAAGGACTAGGGGAGTATATTGGGGCCACCCTGGTAATCCAGGATAATCTCCCACATTTTAAGTCCCAGTTTAATTAAATCTGCAAAGTCCACTTGCCAGGTAAGAGAACAGATTACAGGTTTCAAGAATTAAGACATGGACATTTTTGAGGAGCCACAATATTGTAAATAACAATAAAGATAATGAAATACTGGCATTATAAAATTATTTCTCACATCAAAAGCAAATAAAATCTTATTCTTACTTCTTTTCTTCTTGGCTTTTCCTGAAATGGAGTTGTTTCCAAAATCCACAGTACCTACAACAAACAGGTGGTGGTGAGAAAATGGAAATGATTAACTAAAATTTACAAATTTGCCCTTGCAATGGTTAAGGCATCAACCCCCGACCAAAGGATTGCTGGTTCAATTTCTGGTCAAGAGCATGTACCTCGATTGCAGGTATCATCCCAGAGCCCAATTGGGGCAAGTGGGGGAGGCAACTAGTTGACGGCAATGTTTCTTTTTCTCTCTCTCTTTTTCCCCCCCTCCTCATTACCTTTCACTCTCTCTAAAGGTCAATAGAAGAAATATCCTCCAGTGAGGATTTTAAAAAAAGTTATAAATTTTAGGATGGTTCATACTGCAGAAGGCTTGAGTTTAAAAAGGTGTTTGATTTATTGTTTCTTTCTTCAAAAGTAACCACAAAACCTACTACATTGAGAAGTAGGACTTTAGAATTGGCCCTCGGTCTTCCTTTATTTCTCACTAACATTTTGAAAAATACTCTTAAACACCTTTGTACTCAGAGGTAGGACCAGGTCTCATATCCTTAACGTTTTTATTAGGAGGTTTGTGCAAAAGTTTGTATGACATTACTGTATAAACCTGTGACATGCTAGAGCACAGACACACATAAAAAGTATGTGCTGGGTTGCCTGGCTGGTGTGGCTTAATGTTTAAGTGTTGACATGTGTAATAGTTCAATTGTAGGTCAGGTTGCATGCCTGGGTTGCAGGCTGATCCCCAGTAAGGGGCGTGCAGGAGGCAGCCGATCCATGATTCTTTCTCATCATTGATCTATCTCTCTCTCCCTTCCTTTCTGAAATCAGTAAAAATTATATTTTTTAAAAATGTGCTGGGTTAAGAATAGTTGATTTGATGTTTTTCCTAACAGTTTAGTGCTAGAATAAGTTGTCTTTTGAGGCCTCGCTAAGATTGTGACAAAATGACACTATCATTGAGAAGCAAAAGAATACTTGGTTTTCACGGGTTCCACAGAATATGGGTGTGTTAGGGATGGATACCACTGTACAAAATCAAGACTTTATTAATTTTTATTATTACAGTGATTATTATTAATGATTAATTCAGTGATGTAGTAAGCTAGATACTTCCATTTTAGGAGTGTATTTCTACCACATCTTCCACAACAATCAACAGGGCCATGTTAATCATGACTTTATAATGATATCTTGCTTTCCTGCTAGTCCCAAAAGAATCAGGCCAAGCAAAAATAATGGGATTCTGCCATGAACTGGACTCATTTTTTGTCAGTGTGCCCAGAGTCAAGTGCAACAGGAAACGGAGCTCTCATTTCAGACTTCTGACATTCTGCTGCCGCAGTCCTGTGACTCTCACCTTCATAACTGACCCACTACCAGCTGGTGAGCTGCCTGATATTCTTGATCACCCATCACTGACATACCAATAATCTATGGTAACTGCTAAATCACCTCCACCCCAAGACCTTGGTTAGCTTTGCCCATTATGTCAGATGCTTGGCTACTTTTAGTTCCTGCCTCTTGGCCTCTTGGCACACCTTATGATGAACAAATGATGCAGAAACACTTTTTATTTCCAGGTATTTCTAAATGTCATGTACAGACAGTTATTCTTTGATTCTGATAATTTTACAAAAATGTTCCCTACAGCTCAGTCAGCTTGGCTCAGTGGTTAAGAGTGGACCTATAAACCAGGAGGTGGATTCCTGGCTGGGGCACATGCCTGGGTTGTGGGCTTGATCTACAGTGTGGGGCATGCAGCAGGCAGCCGATCAATGACTCTCTCTCATCATTGATGCTTCTATCTCTCTCTCCTTCTTCATTTCTCTTTAGAAACAATAAAAATATATTTTTAAAATATTTCCTACAAAGATACTTCAACTTCAAAAATATTCATTTAAAAAAAGATTCATTTCAACAGTTCAGTACTTACCTGGACTGTTGAACCAACAGAAGAATTAAATTTAAAATTACTAGAAAGTAAAGCCGATGACATCTATTGTGGACAATTAACCCAATATTTTGGGCCAGGTCTGTATAGTCTACACCATCATATTTCCTTTTTTCCTTATTTAGTTCCTTCTTAACTCATAAATGATATAAGAGGCCAAGCACTCACAATAACAGTTAATGTTTCCTTTTATCCTTAATTTCTAACTGGAAAGATAACATTGGGCATCATCTCGAAACCTACTTCATAGGTCAAAACATAAAACTGGTTACACATATAGTCAAGTATGTTGATTGCCTGGTGATATCAGACCAAATAAAGATTTGAAAGAATACTTTTTCCCCTTGGGTAGGAATTGCAATGACCACCCCAACAACAGACAACCAGAAAAATGTTTAAATTTCCTTGCATGCGTTATGTAAGACAACAGAATTGCTCTTGACCAAATCTTTCCTGCACAAGGTGGCATTTGCTCTATTGCTAATACCTCCTATTATACTTGGATAAAACATTTCTGATAAAATAAAAATTAAACTAGATAAAATGTAGGTATAAGCAAAATAATTACATACAATGCCCACTGATACCACATGGTTGCTTAATATTTTCATGTGACTGCCTGTGGCTCAGTATTATAAAGATGCTACTCTAATAGTGGTTGCTCAACATTTTTTAAATGATCACTAAGGCCTTTGAGACTTCATATGAGAAACCTCAAGGGACTACAGATGTTTTCCCTTAAAGAAACATGACAGGAAAGCCTTCCTCTGTTCTGATGCTCTTATTGCTCAAATGTGGCCTAAGGCTCCTAAGAAAAGAGAAAACCACTCTTCTTCCTACATGACATGCAATACTGGGAATGAGCCTTCCTGGTGATGAGGGACCAACAATGAGATAACATTCCTAAAATGAGCCATCTGACAATGGAGAACCAATGATGCTTTTAATAACTGATCAGTGCTGCTTTCTTTTCTTTTCTTTAAAATATATTTTTATTGATTTCAGAGAGGAAGGGAGAGGGAAAGAGAGAGAAAGAAACATCAGTGATGAGAGAGAATCACTGATTGGCTGCCTCCTGTATGCCTCACCATGGATTAAGCTGGCAACCCAGGCATGTGCCCTGATGGGGAATCCAATCATGACCTCCTGGTTCATAGGTCGACCCTCAACCACTGAGCCACATCAGCCAGGTGATCAGTGCTGCTTTCTGATAATTAATCAGTTATGCTCTCAAGGAAAGTTCTTGATCAAAAGGTAAAATTTGTAAAATTATATATAAATTAAGTAGCCCATTGCATGATACCGTGCACAGTAGGCCGCTCACTGCTTCTGTGGGAGCCAGTGGGAAACACAGTGCGCCGCTGGGAGCCGCGCTGCTTCCGCGGAGGGCCTGCCGTTTCCTCTCCGGGGCCTGCACTTGGCCATGGAGGCTGCGGGCAGCCTCCATATCTCCCAGAGGCCCTCCAGGGCTCAGGGCATCACCATAGCAACAAAGCAAGCATCCTGCTCTGCACCTGCTGCCCAGAGGCCCTCCATCACCACGGCGACAAAGCAAGCATTCTGCCAGGCTGCTCACGCTGCCTTCTCTCAGCAGCAGCCCCCTCCCAGAACTGGGGGACTCTGGTGAGGCTGAGGGGACTGGGTGACGCCATCTTGTGACTATGGGCACTTCCATCTTTGTGATGGAGTGATGGTTAATTTGCATATTGCCCTTTTATTAGATAGGATGGAGCCACTTTAAAATGGAGTCAGAACTGCCATGTCAGAATAACTGCATTGCATGTCTTATGCTTCAAGCATTTGCACTGTTAAAACAGGGCAAAATACCCTTGGTACTGGACTTAAAGCAACATTGTGTCTCAAAGAATTGTTTTCAAGAATAACAAGAAAGCAGATATGACTTTGGGACTGATGACTACCAGCTGAAAATTAAAAACATTGCTTATAATTAGCATCACTATGTTAGCTCATCTTCACCAATAGAAATGCCTTCCTTCTATTGATGTAAATATTCCCCTTCCTTTTCTCATAAATATCCCTGGATTTTGTCTCCTCATCGGAACACTATCTACACTTCTGCTTGAATAAGTGCTTTCCTGAATCCTTTGACCTCAAATAAGTGCTTGTTGCTTCTCACTTTGTAAAGCATTTTATTTTCAGGTAAACAGTATCCTAGAAGTAATAGAATGAAGAAAAAGATTCATGAGGAAAACAAAGCTCTAAATTTCAATGCTGGATACTTGTCATCTTGGACTGCAACCTTAATATTAATATCTTGTTAGCATTGTATGCAGAGGGCTTCTTCACTCCTCCCTCACTTGATTCTAAAGAGTCCAAAATATTGATCACTGCACAAAAGAATAACATCCTTTTTGTGTCTCAGTGAGTGGCCAAGGAACCAACCCCTCAGGAAATTCACTAGTGAGAAAACTTGGAAAAATCTTGAACACCCATGCAAATCATGGCTGCATCCAGGCCACCTGGTCTGTCCTTCTAAGTCACTTGCCTTTTGAACTATTGGTCCTTTATTTCCTGTCCCCAGAGTAGAGACAAGTCACTGCTCTGTTGAATATTACTTTCCCATACTTCTCTCTCTTCTTCTTCTTCCTTCCCCCTCTATTATCTATTTGTTCTTAGGTACTTTCTTAGTATATTTTCCTAAATAGACATGTTTCCAATATCTTCTGAGAAAGTAGGAAGGGAAAACCCATCACCAGTCTGTGCACTAAATAGTCTTATGACCACTGGTGCTGCTCATAGTATTAGGGAAACAGTGTTTTGTTAACTGCTTCAAGCGCTAATTTTACAAAGGATATAACACAGAATCCAGGAAGCTAGTCTTTTCTTTCCCTTTCTCCATGAGATTCTGTGGAAGACCTTGAAACATTTATGTGATTTTGTTTTCTCATCTAGAAACAAGAGTAACAATGGCCACCCTGCTCACTCCTCAGGGTTGTTGTAAAGGAAAAGTTAAGACACTATTTGCAAAGATTCTTTGAAAAGTCATTCCATATGTCATTTGCAGGAGAACTCTCTAAAAAACAACACTTTGGGTTTTAAAAAACATTATCTATTTCTGCTAACACAGGAGAGCTGGAGGAATCAATCCTTGGCACTATTCAAACTTTGTGATCAGATGACAATATAACTTTCCAATAAAGAAATATTTAGCTTTCTCTTCTCTGTAAAAATCACTGTATAAATAAATTCACTACTTTGCTAGCCTATTACTACTATATAAACAATAGATGGGTGCATAGGTTGATTAACAAGACTTATGAATTAATAGTCCTCATGTTTAAAAAATATAAATATAATGATTTCTTATTATCTTGCACATCCCAAAAGGTCAAGTAAAATAAACACAGAGAATGGGATTCCAGGATAAACTGGGTCCATGGTATAGGATGAACTCAGAATTGATGCCCTAGGAAACAGTGCCTCTTGGGGTTCCTGCACCCCAAGCCCTGAGCTCCCTCCTCCTTACCTGATTCCCTTTTCAATGCTGAGGTGGAAACTTCAGGGGCCTCACCTCCATCACTGGATTCTCTGGAGTCCTCACAGTTAATCACTGCACACAGGAGAAAAAATCCTTAGTGTCTCAGGGTGGAGTCACAACAAACACTGAGTGGAAACCTCTTCATGTGAGCTAAGTTAACTCAGGTCCCCCGGGTCTGTGCCTGATGTGTGTGACCTGCAGTTTGCTCCAGGTCCTATCTAGAAGGTGGTGAAATTCATGCACAGAGGGCAGGTTTGTCCATCCTGCAGCACTTTTCTTACCCCGACACTCACTCTATCTCCTACCTCCATTCTCAGTCTTCTTCCAATCCAAAATCTACTCTCTACCTGCCCCACTCTCTACCTCTTCTTTCATTCTCATTTTACTTCTTCACTTTTCTATTGGCTCAAATAATATTCACTAATTATGCCTGGTGATGGTATCACTATAACTCTCATTCTCCGCATTATTTATTTTTCTCTCCTCTAATGAATATCTTGGCTTTTCATTTTTCTTTCTTTTCTTTGACTCCTACACCCATCACTTTCCTCTCTTGCATAGAAATAGTCTATCTCACATCAATGCTTAAACCAACCATTTCTGTGTTTGTGTATTTTTCCAGTTACTGGGGACATTTTTCTGCTGAACACACTGCTTAAGGTACTTGTTCCCTCCCCTTTCTACCTCTAATGAAGGCCACCAGGACTGTCTGCATGGGCCCTGATGACATGTTCCAGATCCTTGCCAGGGACTGGGATTCACATCACACATTCTTTCAGGCAGTCTTGCCTATTACGTCAGACGCCTGGTTAGTCATTCCTTGCTTGGGCTTCCCATTCAACTCCCGAATTAATAAATGGCTTTTCCTTCTTTGTATTCACCAGGTGTACAGAGCAGATATTGATTTGGTTTTCATGGTGGGGTAACTGCTCAACTCAGTCCTTCCTTTTTTTTTTAAATTTAATAAATCTTTATTGTTCAGATTATTACAATTGCTCCTCTTTTTTCCCCCCATAGCTCCCCTCCACCTGGTTCCCACCCCACCCTCTGCCCTTACCTCCCCCACACTGTCCTCATCCATAAGCGTATGCTTTTTGTTCAGTCTCTTCCCGCACCTCCTACACCCCTTTCTCCCCGAGAATTGTCAGTCCACTCCCTTTCTATGTCCCTGATTCTACTATATTCACCAGTTTATTCTGTTCATCAGATTTTTTATTCACTTGATTTTTAGATTCACTTGTTGATAGCTATGTATTTATTGTTCATAATTTTTATTTTTACCTTTTTCTTCTTCCTCTTCTTAAAGAATACCTTTCAGCATTTCATATAATACTGGTTTGGTGGTGATGAACTCCTTTAGCTTTTTCTTATCTGTGAAGCTCTTTATCTGCCCTTCAATTCTGAATGATCACTTTGCTGGGTAGAGTAATCTTGGTTGTAGGTTCTTGCTATTCATCACTTTGAATATTTCTTGCCACTCCCGTCTGGCCTGTATAGTTTCTGTTGAGAAATCAGCTGACAGTCATATGGGTGCCCCCTTGTAGGTAACTACCTGTTTTTCTCTTGCTGCTTTTAATATTCTCTCTTTGTCTTTTGCTCTTGGCATTTTAATTATGATGTGTCTCGGTGTGGTCCTCTTTGGATTCCTTTTGTTTGGGGTTCTGTGTGCTTCCTGGACTTGTAAGTCTATTTCTTTCACCAGTTGGGGGAAGTTTTCAGTCATTATTTCTTCAAATAGGTTTTCAGTATCTTGCTCTCTTCTTCTGGCACCCCCATAATTCGGATGTTGGTATGCTTGAGGTTGTCCCAGGGGCTTCTTACACTATCTTCACATTTTTGGATTCATTTTCTTTTTGCTTTTCTGGTTGAGTGTTTTTTGCTTCTTTGTATTTCAACTCTTTGACTTGATTCTTGCGGTCCTCTAGTCTGCTGTTAGGTCTCTGTATAATATTTTTTATTTCAGTCAGTGTATGTTTAATTTCTAGTTGGTCCTTTTTCATATCCTCAAGGGTCTTGCTAAATTTATCGGCCTTTTCTAGAAAATTCTTGAAAAACCTTATAACCGTGGTTTTGAACTCTATATCCAGTCATTTGTTTTCCTCCATTTCTTTCATTTGTGATCTGTTTCTTTGACTCCTCATTTTTGCTGCTTCCCTGAGTTGGTAGAGTAGCTTTGTGTGGTAGGTGTCCTCTAGGGCACAGTCGCTCAGCCTCCCCAGTTACCTGAGGTGGACACTCTTGGTGCATCCCTTTGTGGGCTGTGTGCTCAGCCTTGTTGTAGTTAAGTCTTGATTGTTGTTGGTATCACTGGGAGGAATTGACCTCCAGGCCAATTGGCTGTGAGGATCAGCTGTGTCTATGCTGGGAGAACTTCTGTGCTGGAGACACTCTTATGAGACAAGACTTGCAAAATTGCAAAAGCCTCTGTGCTCAGCTTGGATGGGGTGGAGCAGACAGCCTTGGTTTCCTGTCAGCCCTGCCCTATGAGGCCCCTGGGTCTCAGTGTCCCTCAATCGCTGCAAGCACCTCTGAGAGAAAGCCGCCCTTGAGTTTTGCCTGCTGCCAGACAGTCCAGTTTCTCCCTGAATGAGTCAGGATTCCCAGAAACTTGCCAGGAACTGGAGTTGAATGCAGTCGAGAGCTTCTGTCTCCCTCCTGCTTTAGAAAGCCAGTCGCACACTCAGCCTCCCATGCATTCAGCAGTCAGTCCTCTCTGTGTGCACGCACCTCCAGACCTCTGCCTTCTGCAGCTCCTGAGTCTCAGTGTGCTTTCTTTTTCCTGACAGTCCAAATTCCCCCCGAATGAGTCTGGTTTCCCAGCATCTCGCCCGGGACTGGAGTTCAGTGCAGTTGGGAGTTTCCTTTTCCCTCCTGCTTTAGAAAGCCAGCCGCGCACTCAGCTGCCCATGCACACAGCCACCCGTCCTCTCCACGTGCGAGCCTCCATACCTCAGCCTTTTGTAGCTCCTCTGAGTCTCAATGTGCTTTCCTCTTTTCTTCTAGTTATAGAATTTCCACTCAGCCAGCTTCCCTGTGGTTCTGGATGGTGTCTGTTTTGTCTTTTAGTTGTAGTTTTGATATTTTTGTGCGAGGCAGCAGTTTAGGTGTTTACCTATGCCGCCATCTTGGTTTCCAGACTCTGTCCTTTCTTTGTGTCTCTTTTAACTGTGGGTTTTTATTTGCACTTTCCTGGGTAGAGGCCTATATTTATCTGACTGGGTTCCAGAGCCATTTTTATTTTGTGGACACCTTACCTTCTCAATGGGCTTAGGTACACTCCTTTGTGCCTTCTTTGTGGTGACTTCCCAAACCAAATAATGCCTGTCCTCTCTCTTACCTGCCCCACTCTCTATCAGTTCTCCATTCATTATTATTTCCTCATTCTCAACATAGTTCTCTCTGTGTCTCCCCCTATTCTCCCTATTTATTGATTTTCATTTCCCTCTGTATCTTTCTCTCTTCATACTTATTTCTCTACATTATTCTATCACTAGAGGCCCAGTGCAGGAATTCATGCACCAGTGGGGTCCCTTGGCCTGGCCTGTGGGATCAGGCCAAAACCGGCTCTCCTACATCCCCCAAGGGGTTCTGGATTGGGAGAGGGTGCAGGCCAGGCCAGGCCAAGGGACCCCAGTGGGAGGTTGGCCAGCCAGGGAGGGATCATAGGAGGGCTCCAGGGTGTGCCCGACCCGTCTAGCTCAGTCCTGATCAGCTGGACCCCAGAAGCAAGCTAACCTACTGGTCAGAGCATCTGCCCCCTTGTGGTCAATGCATGTCATAATGAGCAGCTGAATGGCCTTAGCATATCATTAGCATATTACACTTTGATTGGTTGAATGGCCAACCAGTTGACCAGGCACTTAGCATATTAGGCTTTTATTATATAGGATTGCCCACCCAAGCCCAGTAGGGTCTAGGGCAGCGGTTCTCAACCTGTGGGTTGCAACCCCTTTGGGACCCTTTCACAGGGGTCGCCTAAGACATCCTGCATATCAGATATTTACATTACAATTCATAACAGTAGCAAAATTACAGTTATGAAGTAGCAATGAAAATAATTTTATGGTTGGGGGGTCACCACAACATGAGGAACTGTATTAAAGGGTCGCAGCATTAGGAAGGTTGAGAACCACTGGTCTAGGGTGAAGCGCTATAGGTGTGTAGGGCAGGAGAGTGAGCTCCTCCTTACATATGTCCCAAGTTCTCCCTGCCTCCCCCAAGATATGGCCTTTTTGTTCCACCTAATTTTTCAGTTTATTAATTCTCTGTTATATTTCCTACTTTCTCTTATTTTATTCTGTTTCTTAATAATGTCTGTGACCTTTGAATGCCTCTTCTAGTCAATTTTTTTCAGTTTCTCCATTTAATCATTCCCATCATTATCAAAGTTCTGCCCTAGTGACTTTATACACAACAATCCCTCCACCTTCCAGTTCCCTTTCACCACTCATCAAACCCAGGTACTCAATCTTACCTTCCTGCTCAGACTTTTGTTCATTTCCTTGTCGACTTTCTAGTGCGTTATTGTTGTCAGTGGTTGCACCTGTTTCATTCACATTTATCTGTTGTGTTTCACAGCAGTGCTCTGAGAGTCCATGTTCAGGTAGGGCTGTACCTAGACCAGGTTTTGATTCATAGATATTTTATTTGCCCCTTGCATCAATCAGGGTCTAACAGGAAAATACAAAGCTCTGTACGCTGTTGAGGCAGAAGGAATTTAATCAAGGATATTAGTTATACAACTGGTGGAAGAGCTGACAATTCCAAGTAGAAGAATAGTCAACAGGAAGGTATGAGAGGGAGAGACTAAGGATGAGCTCAAGTGCCGAGTCACTGGGAAGGTAGAGGTTGGACCATGGCCAGCCTGCTTGGTAGGATGTAGAGTTATGGGAGATGTAGCTATTGCAAGAATTGCTGCTCAAGACAGTGATGGGGAAATACCATGCTTCTTTCTTTCTCCCACTCTCCACTCTCTTGCTGGTGTCACCCAGGTTAGGAGCTTAGCAGTAAGCAGTAACAAGGGAGCTGGTAAGAAAGTCTGCAGGGGCCTGTGGCCAGAGATAGAGGGCAGTGCAGAGCAGGAACTCATAAGGAATAAATCCCTAAATAAACCATCCAGGACCAGTGTACCCCTTCTCCATGGTAAGCCTCCTCTGTTCATTTTTTATTTCATCTACTCATCCTACTCTGTTCCCACCAACCTCACTAGTATATGAATAGATACAGATTTTTTTCAGTGCAGCTTGGATTTTTCATTTAGTGCTATTTTTCTAAGCAAAGTATTTTATGTAAAGATGATTTAAATATTAACACCCACAATTTTAACATAGACCCTGGTGCATGTTTTGTGCCACATCCACTGTTCCTTGCAGCTTCCTCTTGGGGAAGGGGCATGAGGCATAGCTTTTCCCTTGCCTGTGCTGGTCAGCTGAGTCAGACTTTTCAACACATTTATTAGTGGTTTATTGTGCATTATCCTATATAATAAAACCCTAATATGCAAATTGACTAAATGGCAGAATGACCAGTTGCTATGATGTGCACTGACCACCAAGGGGCAGATGTTCAACGCAGGAGCTGCCTGCTGGTGGTCAGTGCACTTCCACAGGGGGAGCACCACTCAGCTAGGAGCCAGGTTCACCAGTGGTGGGTCTGCTGCAGGCAGGTGGTAAAGAGTGAGGGGTCCTGGACTACGAGAAACCTGGACTGTGAGAGGGATGTCTGACTGCCAGCTTAGGCCCGATCCCCATCCCCTGAAGGGTCCCAGACTGCCAGAGGGTGCAGGCTGGGCTGAGGAACCCCCCCTCCCACCCCTTACCCTAGGGCACAAATCCATGCACTGGGCCTCTAGTTTGGCTTATAATATCATTTCTTCCTCCCCGCCACACCCACACCCTGCACACATAAACTCACTCTGAATCTCTTCTCTATTCATTACTCATCACCTTTCTTCCTCTCACTCTTCCTATTTCAACCAGCTGCCCTGGTAGATGAACTGCTAAGTATATAGATTGATGCATGTTGGATATTTTGTATTCTTAAATACTAACTTTTTTTTTTTATTTTACTAAATGTGATTTGATAAAAGTACAATGGTGCTTTCAAAATCATTCTGAAAGATTTTCTCTTTTATGAAAAGGCATTCCTAATTTAGAACATCCTTTCTTAAATAATACATTCCAGTGCAAGCTACATAATAATGACTTCTATAGTGTTGTTAGAGCATCTATAGGCCTGCTGCCCAGAGATGATAGGAGAGGGTTAGCTCGGGAGGCACATGGCATCCATGGTCCTGTGTGAGGGACCCAACAGGTGAGAGACCACTAGCCCAGCACCCTTGCTTCAGTGCTGGACACCGCTGACATGATATCAAAGCAAGGCTGCAGGAAGATTCAAGCAAGACAGAGGCAGAATACTGTGAAGCCAGGTGAATGAGCATTCCGTCCAGGCCCAGGTTGTCAGGAGCTGGCAGCCAGTGCATTTCAGGAGTATGAAAGGAGCTATCCTCCCAGGCAAGCAGGAAAATAAAGACTCTGTTATCTATAAATCCTTGGAGAAATTGCCAATGCAAAGACTGACTATTCTGGGCAATTAGTACTAAAAGGAATCAAACCTCCCACCATACAAACCATTGTAATTACAGGCATCTGGGCCTAACCACATCGGTCTTTGATATGAATTAACACCAGTTCCTGGGGGAAGAAATGGGAGGTTTATTTCAAAAGATTGAAGAAGTATGGGCTGTGCCATTCTCCCCTAATCTCATTTAATCTTTATAAATTAGGAGTTCAAAATCCCCTCCCCCAGGTATCAATACAGAGCCCATCTAGATCTGGAGGATCCCACCCAATTCTTGCCATCAGCTGCCCTCTGTCACCAGTCAGGCCATCTCACTGAGATCATTTAGAAGCCACTCAGGAACCAGCAATGGCTTTTCTTGTCACCCATGGCCATAGGGAACTTGTTTTTGTTGCCAGGGATAGCCCTGACTGGTGGATTTACCTTACTCCCTGCAAAATCATGTCTCCTTGTCCCATTCCCCTTCACACCAGATCCTCCCCATGCATGTCGGTTTTTCTGTCTTGTTGGCCTTTTTATAAGATTCAGTGTCTCCTTCTCCTATGTTTCCTCCAGCTTCTGGTATTCTTCTTTCTGTATCTTTCTCTCTGCACGTGTTTCCCTTCTTTGACTCATGTTTTTATCTTTTCCATGAGAATATCTAGGTGTGTATAGAGTTAAGCACACAGGCTCTGGGTTCAGAAAGCCCAGATTCATCTTGATCATTTGACCAAAGGCCAACTACATGCACGGTCTCTCGAGATTTCAGCCTCCTTTTCTGCAAATGGACAGAGAGTGATACTTCCCCCCAAAGGCAGCTGTGAATACTAAGCCCACAGCTGCCAGAGTAAATTGTCTATAAGTGAGTTCTTAGTAATGTGGTTGTTGTTACTGTGTAATTTAACCCTTTCTTCTGCCGTTAATTTCCCCTCCTTCTCTCTCTCAAAATACTTACATCCTCTCCTGCCCATTTTACCACTTCCTCTCTCCCCTCCCTATATGACTGCCCATCTCCTTGAATATTCCTGCTCTTGAATAGCATCCCCCACATTTAACTCAGTCCCTTCCTTATCACCCAGGATCTCCTCAGTTATGCTGACCTTGGGCCCATAGTTCCTAGCCCTTCACAGTGTCACACTCATCTTCTTCTGCAGGGTCTCTCTAAATCACAATTACTTTCAAGTTAGCATCATCTTTAAATCTGGTCTCCTGATACACTGGGTTCCTGTTCCTCTGTCTGGTTATTGGGCCAATGGTCTCTTGTCATAGCTTCTCCTCCAGGATCAGCCCCTGGTCAGATTCTCATACAAACAGCCCTCCCTGCCTTCTCCATGCTCCCCAACAGGTCTTCCCTGATTCCCAAACTTCCATTCTCCTTTCCTCTTAGCAGAAGAGAATAAGTTTTTATCTGTTTGCAATCACCTTGTTCCAGGCTTAGTTGGTTATTAGGCCTCTCTTCATTTTCTTCGCCATCACTTTCTAGGAAGGATTTTATGTCTGGTATCTCTGAAGAGAGGACAAGAGAAGACAATTAGAGATCTTCATGGAGTGGGAGTCATCTGAAATTACATGTTTAGGAATTTCCACTCCTTGGATCACTCAGTGCTCAGTGGGTCCCAATCCTGTAGATAATGTTCCCCCTTCATTCCTGGGTCAGAAAAAAGAACAACCAACAAAGGAGCTCTTATGCTTCCCACATAGAAAGGAGCCACCTGAATTTCAAGATAAAGGAGGTGTGACAGCATCGTGAGCTTGTTACTCATGTGAAAAATTTCAGGTGGCCAGAAAAACATATATCAAAATAAAAAATACTTTGCTGAACTCTTCTAACTATAAGGAAAAACAGAGACATTTCCTTGGGTGGAAAACAAAGACCCTATGGAGATTTATGTGAATAAAAGAGGGTAAAATTTCAAATCTTTAAAAATGAGGCTGGACAAGAGAAATTTTTGGCTTAACTGAGTCAGGGAGGATAACTGCTTCCCAAATAGACAAGTCAGAGAACATGGGAACACCTGGACAGACTTTCCTGAGGTACCCAGATCCCAGGACAAAGAGGGATATTCTTTGAAGCTGCAAGCAGGACATGAATATTGTGGCAATGATGGAGGACCCAAGATGCCTGGACCAAGATTTGCGAAGGCTGCCAAAGAAGGGAGAACACAGTACTAGCCCAGGGCCCCTGCATGTTGGTTACTGAGCTAACATATGAAGGAATACTTGGTGTAGGTCTCTGCAAGGAGTCCGGGAGGAGACTGAGGGAAGCAGAGAGTGCATATAACTCAGGGGTGATAGCAAGGGTACCTCCTGGGGCAATAAACCTGTACTTATAAACCTGTACTATCTCTTTACTGTGTGGTATATAACATTAAATTACTTAACTTTAGAAGCCAGACCTCCCCCAATCCTTTTTTATACTTATCCCCTTTGAATAAACTCACACAATCTGCTTCTCACTCTGAGATTAATCTAATTTGTCCTTGTTCTGCAGACACAGGACCCTTTAATGCTCTATGCTTGCTCCTGGAGTATATGAATTCCTCAGTGCATGTAATTTTTCTTTTAATTCTCCAGAATTATTTGGAGACCTTTTTGAAACAAAAAATATATAGAATAAAAAAATTTTCTAGGCAAGGTAAAAGTTATTGGAGGACACTTTCTTTACTGAGAACCAATTTAAAAATATAAAATTATGCATCTCAGGAAAAAAGTAGAGAATCAAACCAGAAGTATTGCATAGCACTAAAAAAATATCTCTGGCAGAGCAATTGGTGTTGTGATTATTTGATTGTTGATCACACCTGTTGTGGAGAATGAGCTAATAAAAACATTTCAACTTCTTCAAGAGCAAATTTCAACTTGAGTTAATTTTCTTGCTCACTATTCTGGAAACTTGATGAAGATGGCCTTTCTTCTAAGTTAGTAGGCCAACACTAAGCTTAGAGTTAAAAATGACCAGTGACTGTAGGTGGGTAAATTTCAAGTGGCCTAGGAGGGACTAGATGTGAACTATAAGCCACTTTTTGCCTTCTTTCAGTGTGGTAACTCTTGTACCTCAACTATCCCTTGTGTGGTCTCTGAAAGTTATGACTACAGAGTTGTTACACGAGAAATTGATTCCCCTGGGTATGGTGTAGCTATGTCAGGGTGGATCCCGCACCCATAGCTATGCCAATACTTGAGGAGGATTGTAGTCAACTTGGTGGGCTGCTGTGTGGACCCCTGCAAAGGGTTCCATAGAAGAGGAACAACTAATGCCATCCTTTTGGAATTTGGGGTTTCCTCTCATTTGTCCTTCTAAGTAAATATGATGTCCCTATGGCTCTTGTAGTCTTGTGATTCTAAATGCCTAGTTAAGCAGACCTGCAGGTGGGTGTCTGTACTCTAGCCATTATATCATAAGCTTTGAGAAACTCATGATTTGTCTCTTTTCTTAACTGCTACATCCCCACTGCCCAGAACTGTCTGTGGCACATAGTAAACAGTCAATATATACCTGTGGGAATAAATTGGCTCTGGACATCAAAATGTAGGTAGTAAACATAATTACCTTTGTTGAATATTTTATAAATGCGATATAAATCAGGGTATTTCTTCAGGATGATCTTGCTGAACAGTGCTTGCAGAACAGGCTTGTCAAATTTCTTCTCCAGTTCACTGAGAACATCATATATGACTTCATGTACAGAAAACCGTTTTTTAAAAGATTCTTGAAATTTCTTAAAAATAAAGAATGGAGAAAATACAAATACAGACTTCCAAGTTACAGAAGGCCCCTAGAAAGCGATTTTATTGTTAATGCATAATAATTTCCCAACATAGGTATCTTCTCACATACAGTTTTAGAATCCTATCTAATAAAGATGGACTATGCAAATTGATGCAACAAGGTGAGAAGCGGAAGGTGGCTCTGGCTGGAGGAAAGACGGAAAGACAGCTCCAGGCCAGAGTGAAGGCGGTGCCATCAGCCAGGGGAAGGAAGGCCTATTCATGCACAAATCTTCGTGCATCAGGCCTCTAGTTTCTCTATATTTGTGTGGCTACTAAGTGGAACAACTAAATCCTTCCTCCTAGAAAGCACCCATTTGTGAATCTGAGCTCCTCACCTTCGTTTACATGAGATGGAATAAGGGGCCATTAGGAAGAACAAAATGGTTTCAAGTGAAGTAATATGTAGCCCTTTCAGAGCCTGGCTAAATGTTTTAGGAATAGACTTAGTGGGTGTGAGATGCTATTCTATTGACTGGACAACCCTTGTCCCTTCCCCAGGACTGACTTGGCCTGGAAGCTTCTGTGAACTTTGCCATAAAGAAAGCCTATACACAGGGAAAGTGAAGATATGCATCTCTATATCTCCACCTACGTCTTTTGCTAAAATTAACCTAAATTCCAAGACTCCAGAAATACCTAAAGAAAAGGGGAGAAACAGAAAGGAAACTGAAAACTGTTGAAAGAATAGCAAGCATCTACTTTCAAATTTGTCCTAAGAAGACATTAATTCTCTGTGAATTTTAATGTTCTCAGGTCTAAGTATTTAAAAATTGATGCTCATTGAAATGAAATGTTGTGTCAATGATTATTTCATTAAATGAAGTCATTGAACTTATTCACCCATTCATTAAAATTATGTTTAATTCTGAGTTTATACTATATTTTATATATAACTAGAGGCCCAGTGCACGAATTTGTGCACAGGTGGGGTCCGGCAGGCCTGGCCCCAGTCAGGGCAGATCGGGGCTGGACTTGTCAGGAGGAGATGGCGGGAGGTTGGCTGGCTGGCCTGCCCAGATTGGGGCCCAATTAGGGCCCCCGATTAGGGCCAGGCCAGCTGGGGGAAGAGGCCATTGGTGATTGGCTGGCAGGCTCTGCCCTCGATTGGGGTTGGGGGGCCAATTGAGGATGGGGCCAGCCATGGGGAGGGGCTATGGGTGGTGGACTTGTGGGTGGGGAGTGCCAATCAGTGGCCAGTGGCCTGGTGGAGGGGCCAAGGGTGGTTGGCCGGCTGGCCCTGCCCCTTATTGGGGTGGAGGGGCGATCAGGGGTAGAGCCGGCTAGGGGAAGGGGCTGCGGGCCAATCAGGGTGGTGGGGGCCCATTTGGGGCATGGTCAGCCAGGACAGGGGCTGCAGGAGGTTGGCCAGACAGTCCTGCCCTCTATTAAGGTGGGATGTGCAATCAGGGGCAGGCTGGCCAGGAGGAGGGTTGTGGTCCTATTGTGGTGGGGAGGGATGATTGGAGGCACGGCTGGCCGGCAGGCCCCGCTCTTGATCATGGTGGGAGAGTCTGATCAGGGGCAAGCCAACAGAGGGGAGGGGCCACTGGCCCCACCCCCTGATTGGGCTGATTTGCTGGCCACAGTGGGCATCATAGTGACTGGTTATTTGGTCATTTTGGTTGTGACACCTCTTGGCCTTTTATTATTAGGATTTCTAGAAGGCAATGTACACCCACTTCAGATCCAGCCTATCTCCAGAGCTATTCACCCAACTCTAGGGGGCATGACAGGGCCCAATCCTTCAGTTAGGAGCAGGACTATCTCCAGTAATGCCTACTTCTCTTCTCTTTTGACTTTATAGAAATATTTAGCAGTACTTGAGAAGGTCCTCACTCATAAGTGACTCCTCAGAAGCCCAGTTGTGCTCTGAGTTTTAACTCTAGGATATCAAAAAGTATAACTTAGTTTTGGGTTGTTTTATCAGATTGTGACATAATAAACTTCACTTACTTCATACATTTCATTGGTGATGAATCCACAGTCCCGGATAAGTTCAAGGAAAGGAAATGGTGTTGTTATTGCACCTGAAATCTCCACCTTATATTTTTTGAAGTATGCGAGTGCAATGTCATTGATATACCTGTTTTCTATGTTCTCATCTTCTGCAGACATCCTAGGGAGAAGGAATACCATGATAAAATGGCCATCAAGGTTTTGATATGCTGCAACATTTTATACGTATATGAAGGATAGATTGGCTGTGAAGAACCAACATAAATTAAGTGGTCCTGAGTAGTGATTAGGACAAGTAGAATTGAAGCAATAGACAAAACTATAATAAAATGAAACATGGTGGATTAGAAAGACATAATAGTTTTGAAAAATACTGGTCTGTCATGATCACAGACATTGTAAAATTATTTTGTCCCAAACATATCTGGAATTTTTATGAAAACATTTTAATTTGTACAAAAGTGAGATGGAGCAAATAGATCATCCATAAAGGAATATGAAACAATGGGATAACAATAGAATGTAAGCTTAAAAATGTATCTTAATTAACAACCAAGAGAAAATAAATCTCAAAAAGATAAAAACATGGTGCTCCCTCCTTGTCCTACAGCAGTTAAGAAATACCATTCTGAATTATAAAACTAGTTCATAAATGGTAAGATATGGTTTAGTAATCATATGATAACCGTAAACTAAAATTTTACAAGAATATCAATAATTTTCCTGGAACTTATCTTTTGTGTTATTATACATCTGTCTATGCTATCTAAATATAGTACTAGTGGCCCGGTGCATGAAATTCATGCATGGAGGAAGGGATGTCCCTCAGCCTGGCTTGCACCCTCTCCAATCTGGGACCCCTCTAAAGATGTCCTACTTCTGGTTTACAGGGAACGGGCCTAAACTGGCAGTTGGACATCCCTCTCGCAATCCAGGACTGCTGGTTCCTAACTGCTCACCTGCCTGCCTGATTGCCCCTAACCACTGTGCATGCTGGCCTGCTCACTCCCAACTTCCCCCTGCCACCGGCCTGCTTGCCTCCAACTGCCCCCCTGCTGGCTTGCTTACTCCAAACTGCCCTTCCCTACTGTCCTGATGACCCCCAACTGATGGCCTGCTCACCCCCAACTGCCCCCATGCTGGCCTGCTCACCCCCAACTGCCCTTCCCCCACCAGCCTGATCACCCCCAATGGCCCTCCCCACCATCCTGACCAGAACTGCCATCCCATCCTGGCCTGATCACCCATAACTGCCTTCCCCTCTTGGCCTCTAACTGCCTCTACCTCAGCCCCACCACCATAGCTTTGTCCAGAATGTCCAGAAGGTCTCCTGGAAGGTTTCCCAGTCTAATTAGCATATTACCCTTTATTAGTATAGATAGAGGCCTGGTGCACAGGTGGGGGCTGGCTGGTTTGCCCTGAAGGGTGTCCCGGATCAGGGTGGGGGTTCCCTTGGGGCATGGGGCAGCCTGGGTGAGGGGCCTGTGGTGGTTTGCAGGCCAGCCACACCCCCATGAGGTGAGGGTCCCCACAGGGGGTGCCTGGCCAGTCTGGGTGAGGGGCTGATGGCTGTTTGCAGGCTGACAAGGCCCCCCAGTGGGGACTCTTACTCTATGGGGGCGTGGCCAGCCTGGGTGAGGGGCTGAGGGCTGTTTTCAGGCTCGCCACATCCCCTTCAGGGTGAGGATCCCCACTGGGGTGCCTGGCCAGCCTGGGTAAGGGGCTGAGGGCTGTTTTCAGGCTGGCAACACCCCCAGGCAACCCAGGCTCCCAGCCCCTCCCTTTTTCCCCCCCTCCAGCCCCTCCTTGAGTGGCGGCCAGGGCGGGTGGGAAGCTTGGCTTCCTCTGTCGCTGGGGGCAACCCAAGCCTCCTGCTCACTCCAGCTCCGTAGCTGCCACCATCTTTGCTGGGTTAATTTGCATACTTGCTCCTGATTGGCTGGTGGGCATAGTGGAGGGACGGTCAATTTGCATGTTTCTCTTTTATTAGTGTAGATACTGTATAAAAGCCTAACCAACCATTACAATGGTTACTATGATGCACACTGACCACCAGGAGGCAGATGCTCAATGCAAGAGTTGTCCCCTGGTGGTCAGTGTGCTCCCACAGCCAACCTCTTGTGGCTGGCCAACCTCCTGTGATCCCTCCACCCACCCAGCCCCTCCAACCCTGGCTGCCTGATTTCTGATCAGGCTGTGGGACAACACCTCCCTCCCCCCCCCCCCCCGCACAAATTCATGCACCAGGCCTCTAGTTGTTGTATAAAATGAATCTTTTTAGACACCTTAATTTCAGAAGTGCTGCTGTTTTTTGTGAAAGTAATTATAAAGTCAAGTCTATAATTCTGCTTCTTAGTTGAATATTTTATTTCTCTGATAATGTTTTGTTTCTAAAATATATTTTTAATAATTTCAGAGAGGAAGGGAGAGGGAGAAAGAGATAGAAACATCAATGACAAGAGAGAATAATTAATTGGCTGCCTCCAGCATGCCCCCTATTGGGTACTGAGTCTTCAACCCCAGCATGTACCTTGAACTGGAATTGAACTTTGACTTCCAGTTTTATAGGTCAACACTCAACCATTGAGCTACACTGGCCAGTCTGATAATAATGTTTTAATAGGTATTTTGTTTTCCTTAAGTCATGAAGACTCATAAGCTCCTCTTTGGAACTAGAAGAAAATCATTGGCTCTTTCTGGTACCCAATATGCATCCGGGAATAATAATGTCACATTATTTTGTCAAACTCTATAAAAACAACAAGTTTCTGTTTAAAGGTAGGAGATTGAAGAGAACTATTTGTGTTTCTCTCTTATTAAAATGCCACTAAATGATAATTAACAAATTGGTTTCACAATGACAAAGAGAATGGCAGGAGGCAATGAGCAAATGAGAGATTTCAACAACAACAACAACAACAAATGGTCAGAAGAGTATACTAGTAATTGCTACTGAAAGCAAAGGTTGCTCCCTATAGTCATGAAGGCAACCAGTGTGCTCCGTGGTTATGATATCAACTCTCAGCAAATTTTAGCTGAGAGTATTTATAGTTTTCAGTGTAGAAACCATGGAATCTTGAAGGTGGTGGAGCTTGAAAGGGAGATACGGTGTGAACACTGCCATTTGAATAATGAAGAACAGTACAATGTACCCTTCATCCCTCAACTTGCATTCTGACCACCTGGAGCCAAGTAACCTCTCTGTTGCAAACATTGCTCTCCTTTCTAACACCATATATTCCTGTTGCCGGTGACTGAATTTTATAGATGGAATAATACATCATGTATACTTATATGTCTGAGTTCTTTTGCTCATCATTCATGTTGTTAGGTGATTAGAAGTTTGTGCTTCTTATTGTTCAGTGTGTATACTACCATCTGTTTAGTCATTTCCTGTTGATGGACATTTGGATTTATTCCTGTTTAGGACTCATTTAAATAAAGCTGCTGTCTTGTGTAAACCTTTTGGTAATATGTTTTTGTTTCCCTTGGGTAAATAACTAGGAGTGAAATTACTGGGTTGCATGTTTAACTCTTTCAAAAATGTCAAATTGTTTTTCAAAGTCTATTAGAAATAGCCTTTCTAACTTAACTATTCCAATGTGTGATGTGGTAACTCATATAGTTTTTTAATATATTTATTTGATTACTGATGATGTTGGACACAATTTCATATGCTTATTGGGAATTTATATTCTTTCTTTTGTGAAGTGTTTGTTCAGGTCTATGGCCCATTTATGTTACTATGTTGTCTTTTATTTAGAGACTAGTGACCTGGTGCACAAAATTCATGCACATTAAAAGGAAATTAATTAGAGGAAATATTTTGATATTGCTATTTGCCCTTTCTCTATAACATAAGTGTCAGAGATGAAAGAAAATTAGTAAAATATGTATGAAAATCTTCCTCCTGTCAGAGACTGGGGTGCGCCACAGGAACCAGAGTTAAGTCCCCACTCACCCACGTGTGCCTTAAAATCATGCGAGACCCAGACCTGGCCAGCCCCACCCCCATTGGACTAGATCCAGACCTGGCTGGTCCCACCCCCAACAAGCCCTGCCAGGTGAGGGGCGCAGCCTCAGATCACCTGGGGTCCCCTGGCCCGGGCCAGAGGCCATGCATTGAGGTCTCCTGGCCTGGGTCAGGGGGCATGACCTGAGGTCCTCTGTCAAGCCCCACCAGGTGTGGGGCACAGCCTCAGGTCCCCTGACCCAGAGCCAGGGCAGGGGGCACAGCCTGAGGCCCCCCCAGCCCATGCTGGACTAGAGGGTACACCTTGAGGTCCCCATCAAGCCCTGCCAGGCAGGGGGGCATGACCTCAGGTCTCCCATCAAGCCCTGCATGGCAGAGGATGTGGCCTCAGGTCCCCGGCCTGGTGCCTGGGGAGTGGGGGGAGGAATGGCCTGAGGTCCCCTGTCCAGCCCCACCAGGGGGGGGGGGGGCACAGCCTCAGGTCTCCTGCCCCGGCCCAGTGCCACACAGCTTTAGGTACCTGCTGATTGCTTGTTAAGGTTCATTATGGGAACTTGGCCTCCATTGTGGGCGCAGTCATTTTGTTATGGCATGATGGTTAATTTGCATATTCTCTCTTTATTAGATAGGATGTGTAGGAGTTTGTTTTGTATTAGAGATACAAGCATTTTATTTAAAACTAGAGGCCCAGTGTACGAAATTTGTGCACTGTGGTTTTTTTCCCCCTCAGCCCAGCCTGCACCCTCTCCAATCTGGGACCCCTTGGGGGATGTCTGACTGCTGGTTTAGGCTTGATTCCACAGGGCAGTTGGACATCCCTCTCACAATTCAGGACTGCTGGACTGCTGGCTCCCAACCGCTCGCCTGTCTTCCTGCCTGATTGCCCCTAACCGCTTCTGCCTGCCAACATGATCACCCCCTAAACCCTCCTCTGCCAGCCTGATGGACGCCTAACTGCTCCCCTGCTAGCCTGATCACCCCCAACTGCCCTCTCCTGCCGGCCTGGTCGCCCCTAACTGCCCTCCCCTGCAGGCCTGGTTTCCCCTAACTGCCTTCCCCTGTAGGCCCGGTCCCCTCCAACTACCTTCTCCTGCTGGCCTGTTCACCCACAACTGCCCTCCTTTGCTGGCCATCTTGTGGTGGCCATCTTGTGACGATGTGGGGGCAGCCATCTTGTGATTACATGGGGGCAGTCATCTTGTGATGACATGGGGGTAGCCATCTTGCTATGATGTGAGGGCGAGACTCCACCTAGGCTTTCATTAGTATAGATAGGTGTGGTGAACATTTTTCCCAATCTGTGGTTTGTTTTTCATTTTCATAAATCTGTCTTTGATGGGGATGCATTTCAATTTTAGTGAAGTCCCATCTATCTATTCTTTTTCTTTTGTGATTAGTAACTTCAATATGCTATCTAATAAATCTTTGCCTACCCCAAGTTTATAAAAAACATACAAAAGCTAACATGTATAAATCTGGATTTTCTCTTCTGTACCATTGATCTATTTGTCTACCCTTATGCCAAAAGCACATTGGCTTATAGAATTCTTGAATTCAATTGGAAAATTATTGTCTTGATTTTCTAGATCTTTTAATTTTCTACACATCTTTACTAGTAGAATAAAGTTGTTGAGTTAGTTTAATGCAGGAGGCAGGCAGCTTAGTGAAGGCTTTTCCTGAAGTGTGGCTTACATGAGATGCTCCTGTATAGAAATGGCTGGTGGGATATTAAAAATGGTGGCAGAGTAGGTGGATGCTGCACAGACATGCTCCCAAGAACAAGCTGGAATTACAACTGAAATACAGAAAGGCTTCCTGAATAATGAACGGAAAACTCACAAGAGAGAACCCTGATACCTGAGGACTGAAGGCGGAGATCACATAGAAACTGGTAGGAGGGGCAGAAATGGGAAAGGGCTGGCTGGGAGCCCACAGACAGAAACTGAAGTCCTGGAGAGATATCTCAGCTATTGGGGCAGGGGGTGCCACTGAGAACTCTGGAATCTAATCCCCAAGCTGGGCTCCTCAGCAGAGAGCACCAAATCTGGGGAGGGTACCCACATAACATCTGGCTGTAAAAAGCAGTGGGGTGCTGTCTGCCAAGGAGTAACAGCTGAAAATTCAGACACCCTCTTGAAGGGCCAACACACAAAAATTTCCTTTGTGCTCTGGCAGAGGGACGGAGGGTGAAGTGGACTGGAGCTGTAAGAGTAGAACCCAGGACTGGGACTCAGAGGGATAAAGCTCAGAAGGCAGATACCACAAGTTGCCTGGACTGAGTCATTCCCTCACACAGTAGAGGACATCTTTCCCACACAGACTTTTGCCTTGCCTGGGGGGAAGACAGTCAACACAACCTATTGGAAAACACCTTGCCCTGAGGCTACTTAAGAGATTAAAAGTAACAATTAGCCTCCAGGAAGAGCAACTGCCCCATCCTGTTGAAAAAACTCTCGCTACACCTGAGGATGATTGCCTGTGTGCAATTCAAGTCAGAAGCCTATTAGTCTGTAGACAGAGGCAGTCTCTTAAGGCTTTGAGTTTTTCTGATCCAATTAGTCAGAAACAGCCATTAGCACTGTCCTGCTCTGGAGATTAAGAGGTGTAGAGGATCTACATAAAACATAGTTACAAACCCAAACAGACAACCAAAATGAGGAGACAAAGAAACAATCCCCAAATGAAAGAACCAGAGAATTCTCCAGAAGAAGAGATAAATGAAGCAGAGATAAGAAATTTATCTGAAACAGAGTTCAGAGTAATAATGATGATAAAAATGCTCAACAATATGAAAAAAGATATAGTAAATATGAAAAAAGAGCAGTCTGAGATAAAGAATGACATAACACAAATAAAGTACACATTAGAAAGAATACACAGCAGATTAGGGGAAGCTGAGAATCAAATCAGTGAATTAGAAGACAGTTGAAAATATCAGTCAATCAGAGAACCAAAAAGAAAATACAATTAAAAAACAGAAGGACAGCTTAAGGGAGCTGTGGGACAACATAAAATATAAAAATAATAGAACAGAAAGGATATTTATTGGGTTTTCCTTTAATCTATAGATAAATTTTGCTGATAATTGATATCATAACAATATTGAGCTCCAATTTGTTAACACTGTATTACTCTCAATTTACACTGAGTGGCCAGATTATTATGATCTCTGAATGCATAATAATCTGGCCACTCAGTGTATATATGTATATTTTAGAGGCCTGGTGCATGAATTCGTGCAGGGGAGGGGACATGGGCAGTTGGCTGGCCTGCCTGCTAGTTGAACTCCTGGTTGAGGGGACAATTTGCATATTAGCCTTTTATTATAAAGGATATACACTGAGTGACCAGATTATTATGCGTTCAGAAATCATAATAACATGGCCACTCAGCATATGTATTTAAAAAATTTTTTAGCTGAGAATATTTATAGTTTTCATTGTAGATGCCATGGACTTCTATGTTCATGCAGCATTATTTAGAAGAGCTAAGATCTGGAAATGATCCAAATGCCCATCAGCAAATGAGTGGATGAAAAAGCTGTGTTACATTTACACAATGGAATACTATGCAGTTATAAACAAGAAGGATTTCTTAACCTTTGAAACAACATGGATGGACCTGGAGAGTATAATGCTGAGTGAAATAAGCCAGTCAGAGAGAGACAAATATCACATGAGCACACATATAAGTGGCAACTAATGTACACAATAAACTAACAAACAAAATAGGTCCTAGAGTTATGAAGGCATGGAGAAGACTGACATATCTCAGAGGGGAGGGAGGGAGATGGGAAGAGATTAGCCAAATAACTTATATACACACTAGAGGCCCAGTGCATGAAATTCATGCATGGAGGGGGGTTCCCTCAGCCCAGTCTTCACCCTCTCCAATTGAGGACCCCTTAAGGAATGTCTCACTGCCTTTTTAGGCCCGATGTGGGATCGGGCCTAAATTGGCAGTTGGACATCCCTCTTGCAATCTGGGACCGCTGCTCCTAACTGCTCACCTGATCGCCCCTAACTACCTCTGCCTGCCTGGCTGATCACCCCTAACTGCCCTCCCCTGCTGGCCTGGTTGCCCCTAACTGCCTCTGTCTGCCTGCCTGATCACCCCTAACTGCCCTCCCCTGCTGGCCTGGTTGCCCCTAACTGCCTCTGTCTGCCTGCCTGATCACCCCTAACTGCCCTCCCCTGCCGTCCTGGTTGCCCACAACTGCCCTCCCCTGCCAGCCTGATCTCGCCCCCAACTGCCCTCCCCTGCTGGCCTGATGTCACCCCAATGGCCCTCTCCTGCAGGCCTGATCTTGCCCCCAACTGCTCTCCTCTGATGGCCAATTTGGTTCTGATTGGTCGGTTTCTATGCCAGTCAGCATCAAAAG
The DNA here is from genome assembly GCA_026230045.1 of Corynorhinus townsendii. NCBI lineage: Eukaryota > Metazoa > Chordata > Mammalia > Chiroptera > Vespertilionidae > Corynorhinus > Corynorhinus townsendii. Next base: position 31,016,663 of record JAPDVU010000005.1, on the reverse strand, counting down.
CTCCACCTCCTAGGCAGCCATTGGCTCCCCATAGCACTCAGATTTGGTTCTGATTGGTTGGTTTCTATGCCAATCAGCGTCAGAAGCTCCGTCACTGCAACCCAGCACTGACTGCAGGACTGACTTCCGGTTGGTCGAGCCTCGGTCATTACCGGTCATTATGACCCAGGGTTTTTATATATTAGGATATGCATAACCAATGGGTACAGAGGATAGTGTGGTTAAGGCTTGGGATGGGCAGTGGGTCTACTGTGAAAAGACCACACACTAGTCGAAGCTTAGGGTTTAGAGGGATAAAAGTATATTAAAAAAAAAAAAAAAGCTGGGGTAGAAGTCCTAATATCTGACAAATTAGACTTCAAAGTGAGTGCCATAACAAGAGATAAAGAAGGTCACTTCATAATAAATACTAAAGGGAGCAATTAAACAAGAGGATATAACTCTGGTAAACATATATACACCCAATGCAGGAGCACCCAAATACATAAGAAAACTTCTGGAAGATATCAAGGGAGAGATTGAAACAATAAAATCATTATAGGGTACTTTAATACCCCACTAACACCACTGGATAAATCCTCTAAACAAAAAATCAACAAAGAAACATCAATCCTAAATGACTCACTAGGTCAGATGGAATTAATTGACATCTTCAGAACATTTCACCTCAAAGCCACAGAATATACATTCTTTTCAAGTGCACATGGAACATTTTCAAAGATGAAGACTACATATTGAGACACAGGCAAAGTCTCTTCAAATTCAAGAAATCATACCCAGCATCTCCTCAGATCACAATGGCATAAAATTAGAAATCAACTACAATAAAAACAATGAAAGAAAAATCAAACACCTGGAGGCTAAATAGCATGCTATTAAACAATGATTGGGTTACCAAAGAGATCAAAGAAGAAATTAAAATCATCCTGGTAACAAAAGACAATGAAAACACAACAATCCAAAATTGATGGGACACAGTGAAAGCAGTCTTGAGAAGGAAGTTTATATCTCTACAGGCCTACCTCAAAAAAACAAGAAAAATTGGTAATTAATTATCTAACTGTACAACTCAAAGAATTGAAAACAGAACAACAAGAAAAGCCCAGAGTAAGCAGAAAGAAGGAAATAATAAAGATCAGAGCAGAAGTAAATTACATAGAGACCAAACAAACAAACAAAAAATCCAACAACAACAACAACAAAAACAATACAAAAGATCAACAAAACCAAGATTGGGTCTTTGAAAGGATAAATAAGATTGATGAACCTCTAGCCAGGCTCATCAAGAAGAAAAGAGGACCCAAATAAACAAAATCAGAAATGAAAGCAGTGAAGTAACAACTGATTCCACAGAAATACAAATGATTATGAAAAAATACTATGGACAACTATATTCCAACAAAATGGACAACCTAGATGAAATGGACATATTCTTAGAAAAATACAAGCTCCTAAAACTCAGTCAGGAAGAATAAAAGAACCTGAATAGGCTAATAACTACCAAAGAAGTTGAAGCTGTAATCAAAAATCATCCAGCAAACAAAAGCCCTGGTCCAAATGGCTTTACAGGGGAGTTCTACCAACCATTCAAAGAACTAAAACCTATCCTCCTCAGACTATTCCAAAAAATTCAAGAGGAAGGCACACTTCCAACCTCTTTCTATGAAGCCAGCATCACCCTAATACCAAAACCAGATAAAGACATCACAAGCCAATATTCTTGATGAATATAGATGCTAAAATTCTCAACAAAATTCTAGCAAAATGGATCTAGCATTATATTAGGAAGATCATACATCATGACCAAGTCCTATTTATTCCAGGGATGAAAGGATGGCACAATATCTGCAAATCAATAAATGTGATATATCACATAAACAAATTGAGAGAAAAAGTCACATAATTATATCAATCGATGCAGAAAAGCATTTGACAAAATGCAACACCAATTCTTGATAAAAACTCTCAGCAAAGTGGCAATAGAGAGATTATACTTCAACATAATAAAAGCCTTATATGACAAACATACAGCCAACATCATACTCAATGGGCAAAAACTAAATCCATTTCCCCTAAGAACAGGAACAAGATAGGGATGTCCACTTTCACCACTCCTTTTTCATATAGTGCTGGAAGTGCTAGCCATAGCGATCAGACAAGAAGAAGAAATAAAAGGCATCCAAATTGGAAAAGAAGAAATAAAACTGTCCTTATTCACAGATGACATGATATTGTACATAGAAAACCCCAAAGACTCCATGAAAAAACTACATGAATTCAGCAATGTAGCAGGATACAAAATTAACACCTAGAAATCCATGGCCTTTTTATACACCAATAATGAACTCACAGAAATAGAAATGAAAAAAAGACAACCCCATTTGCCATTGCAACAAAAAAATTAACATACCTAGAAATAAAATTAACTAAGGAGGTAAAAGACCTGTACTCAAAAAACTATAGGACATTGAAAAAAGAGATAGAGGAAGACATAAACAAATGGAAGAACATATCATGTTCATGGATTGGTAGAATCAACATCATTAAAATGTCCATACTACCCAAAGCAATCTACAGACTCAATGCAATCCTTATTAAAATACCAAAGGCATATTTCAATGACCTAGAACAAACTCTCTAAAAATTAATCTGGAATAAAAAAAGACCCCAAATAGCTGCAGCAATCCTGAGAAAGAACAACAAAGTTGGAGGGCTCACAATACCAGATATCAAGCTATATTACCAAGCCAAGGTTCTCAAAACTGTCTGGTACTGGCACAAGAACAGATATATAGACCAATGGAACAGAACAGAGAACCCAGAAATTGACCCAAGCCATTATACTCAATTAATATTTGACAAGGGAGGCAAGAGCATAAAATGGAATCAAGACAGTCTCTTCAATAAATGGTGCTGGGAAATTTGGTCAGATACATTTAAAAAAATGAAACTAGATCACCAACTTACATCATATACAAAAACAAACTCAAAATGGCTATAGGGCTTAAAAAAAGTAAGATGGGAAACCATAAAAATCTTAGAAGAATTCATAGCAGCAAAATATCAGACATATGTCATAGTAATATCTTTCCCTATACAGCTCCCAGGGCAATGGAAACAAAGGAGAAAATAAACAAATGGGAGTACATAAAAATAAAAAGCTTCTGCACAGCAAAAGAAACCATCAATAAAACAATAAGAAAGCCCACTGCATGGGAGAACATATTTGCCAATGCTATTTCAGATAAGGGTTTAATCTCCAAAATTTACAGAGAACTCATACAACTTAACAAAAGGAATATAATCCAATCAAAACACGGGAAAGGACCTAAATAGACACTTTTCAAAAGAAGACATACAGAAGGCCAACAGACAAATGAAAACATGCTCAAAGTCACTAATTATCTGAGAGATGCAAATCAAAATGACAATGAAGTACCATCTCACACCTGTCAGGATGGCAATCATCAACAAATCAACAAACGACAAGTGCTGGTGAGGATGTGGAGAAAAAGGAACCGTTGTGCACTGCTGGTGACAATGCAGACTTGTGCAGCCACTGTGGAAGACAGTATGGAGTTTCCTAAAAAAATTAAAAATGGAACTCGCATTTGACCCAGTAATCCCACTTCTAGGTATATCCCAATAAACCAGAAACACCAATCAGAAAGGATATATGCACCCCTGTGTTCATAGCAGCACAATTTACAATAGCTAAGATTTGGAAACAGCCTAAGTGCCCATCAGCAGAGGAGTGGATTAGAAAACTGTGGTACATCTACACAAAGGAATACTACGCTGCTGTAAAAAAGAAGGGACGTTTACCATTTGAAACAGCATGAATGGAACAGGAGAGCATTATGCTAAGCAATATAAGCCAGTCGGAGAAAGATAAATATCACATGATCTCACTCACATGTAGAATATAATGATCAACATACACCGATGAACAAAAATAGGTCCAGAGACAAATAGCAGGGGAAAGGGGGTTAAAGGTCAGCCAAAAGACTTGTATGCATGCATATTAGCATAACCAATGGACATAGACACTGGGGTGGTGGGGGTTTGCCCTCAGGGGTGGGAGTGGCGGGGCGGGGTGTCAATCGGGGAAAAGGGAGACATATGTAATAGTTTAAACCAGCGGTTCTCAACCTGTGGGTTGCGACCCCTTTGGGTTGCGACCCCCTTTCACAGGGGTCGCCTAAGACATCCTGCATATCAGATATTTACATTATGATTCATAACAGTAGCAAAATTAGTTATGAAGTAGCAACGAAAATAATTTTATGGTTGGGGGTCACCACAACATGAGGAACTGTATTAAAGGGTCATGACATTAGGAAGATTGAGAACCACTGGTTTAAACAATAAAAAACAATTTAAAAAGAGAGAAATGCCAGCTGTTTACTTTTTGGTTTTTGAGGGTGCTTTGACTTCCCTTATCCAGCACCTCTGTGAAGTCCATCCCTTTATGATCTTGATGTTACCCTCAGCAGGAAGTAAATACATAAGATATGACCTTTGTCCCTATTCCATAAAACAAAAATCTGGAATGTTAGGTTTGATTGAGCAATTGAATCCATACCACTCCCTTGGGAACTGACTTTGTACACCAGTCCTCTAGTCTATAATAATAAATGTGTAATATGCTAAATAGACTGGATAGCTGAATGACCTTCTGGAAATCATTCCAGACATCCTTCCAGATGAAGCCGCCACGGTGGGGGCCAAGGCAGAGGTGGTTAGAGGTGATGAGGCAGGCAGGCAGAGGCAGTTAGGGGTGATCAGGCAGGCAGGCAGATGAGTGGTTAGGAGCCAGTGGTCCTAGATTGAGAGGGATGTACAACTGGCAGTTGGACATCCCCTGAGGGGTCCTGGATTGCAAGAGGGTGCAGGCTGGGCTGAGGGACCCCCTCAGTGTGCATGAATTTCATGCACTGGGCCTCTAGTCCTATATAATAAAAGGCAATATGCAAACAGACTGAACGGCAGAAGAACTGAACAAGCAAACAACTGGTCACTATGATGTGCACTGACCACAAGGGGGTATGCGTGGAACATGGTGGGTGTTGGCAGCAGGGGACAGAGTGCAGAACATGGTGGGCATTTGCCACGGCGAGATGGTGGAGCAGGTGAGCAGGGACAGACCAAAGTGGGGCACTGGTCACTGTCATTGGGGCAAGCCTCTGGTGGTTACTGAAAATTCTTTGCTCCCACATGCCACGGTCCCTCCTGGCACTCACACCTGCTGCTGGCATGGGTCCTGCTCACCTGCTGCTGGCGCTGGAGCCACTGCTCACACTGACTACTGATGCCAGCCCCACTCGCACCCGCTGTTGGAACCTGGCCCCGGTCCCGATAGCTCAGTGCCATCAGCAGGTGCGAGCGGGGCCAGCACTGTCAGCGCATGGGAGCAGTGGCAGTGGGAGTGGAGCTGCTGGCAGATAGGGACCAAGGGCTGTGGTGGGAGGGGCCAGGTGGGGGTGTGGAGGATGGGCAGAGACCCACCCCTGTGCCCACCGCAGCCTCACTGCCCACAGTTCCTTTCAAGGTGAATGAATTCATGCACTGAGCATCTAGTTTGTAATAATAAAGGTGCATCTATCTTATAAAATCAGTACTATAATAATTCTTTGCTCTAAATTTGAAAGCTTTAATAAGATATAAGCTACCATAAAACAGTTAAAAGACAAGAAAGTATATTTATAAAGTTCAGACTACATAGCAAGCTCTCTCTTATCATTAAAGAAAGGACAATCACCTCAACTGATTACATTGGCCCAAAATAAACCAGCAATTGACAGACCAGGCAATTTACTGTAAATGGCCAATAGGCACAAAAACCTGTTCAACCACCCATGTAATCTGAGAATGCAAATGAATAGGATGCATCCCTTATCCAGCACCTCTGTGAAGTCTGGGTGTGGAGAGTTGGCTCATGGCTAGTGGTAGCAGAATATAGTGGTTCAGCCACTAGGAAGGAAACTTGGTAGGATCTATAAACAATTAAATATTAGTACCCCTTACTTCAACAATTTTACCTTTTGTTTTTTGACACAGGACAAACACTTGTACATATGCAAAAAACAAAGAAATGTATAATTGTTATTTATTATGATTTGTTGGTAAGAGTAAACAACTGAAAAGAACATAAATGGTTTAAATGAAACATAATTTAAAAATTTTGGTATATCAGTTGCATGGTGTAATATGCAGCTGTTAAGAATGAGGTAAATCCATATGTTTATTAACGTGAAAAGACCTCTAATAATTTTAATATTAAAAAATTTTAAATGTAAAACGCAGAGTGGTATATACAAAATAATCTTATTCAACAAAAAACAAGGCACATATTATTTTTTAGAAAAATAAGTTACATGTGTAAATGTGGAGAGAAAGACATAAAACGCTATGCCCACAACATTCAACAGGACCAGGATTGGAAGCTGCAGTGGGGTGGGTGGTGAAATAGAACTTCCCCTTCTACATGCATCCATGTCATTTGAAATTTTATGACCAAGATTGTGTAATGTGTTTCTTTTGTATTAAAAAGATATCCAATCAAACATATGAAGTAATGTTATTTCTGACACATTACTAGAGAAAAAGACAGAATTTCTAGCCTTTGCCTTGTCAGAGATATAACCCATTACAAAGCAGAAATTCAAAGTACAGATGAAACTACTCAGCCTGCATTATTCTTTTCCATCTTGTTTTTTCTCTTCCTTTTACTCCCTTAGATCAAGATCCCTGGGGGAAGAACCCAGCCCCCTAGCCAGAGACAGAAATAAGCCCAGGCTGGTCCCTCTCCAGTTCAGGTAGGAGATCCAGGCATCCAGAATTTTATATTTTCTAAAGTATCCACTTAGGAACAGCCTAGTTTAAGGCAGAGGGGGCCTGAGGGAAATAAGAGAATTCAGACGTCATGAGAAAATAACAAATCACTGTCTCAGAGCATCAGAAACGAAAGCTGAGTCCCGATGGGCGCCAGAAGAGCAGTAGCTGTAAGACAAGAATCCTGTGAGTTGTGGCAGCTCACAGCAGCTCACAGCAGCAGCTGTCCCTTTGCAGTTTAAAGATCTGATTCCTTCACCAGTATTCCTGCATTTCATTACATTGCACACAAGTGTTCTTGTAAAGCAGGATGAGGTCAAGGTTTAGACGAGTGTCTAATGACACACACTAAAGCAGCAACACAACCTGAGAGAAAGTTAAAGGAAGGGAGACGGAGACTGACCTGGTGCTGAGGTCTGTGCCCTCACTGGCCATCGTCTTGCCCTGGGCCCTTTCTGGGCCTGGAGCCCTCCTGTGTCTCCAGCCTCTGTCTAGTGCAGCTGCCCAGCCCTGAGCAGGAAGTGTGTACAATCACCCAGGGAAGGCTCCTCCCAAACGGGGAAATGAGAAGTGAAACTAACTTTCTGAGTGTTTTCAGACATGTCTCCCTCCTTCTGCAGCCTCACTGTAGTTCTCAGCTATCAGGACATGTGGCAGCACGAATGGAGGACAAGGAGGGACAGGAGGGACCAGGGGAGGAGGATCCCAGGGGGAGGAGCAGGACCAACCCCCAGGAGCCCTTGCTTGTGCAAACACATGAAAAACACCTGTGAATCCTACTGTGCTCACCTGCTGCAACTTTCTAAGAGGGTGCAGAGTCCTGACACTTTAGGTCTCAATGCTCAGAAACAGGACTGGAGAAGCAACATTCTCGAGAGCGATGGTTTCCACATTTGTTTCCCTGAGCCCGACTTTACCCAGCTGTAAATAAGGGTTCTCACCCTATTTCATTTAAGATACAGGGGAAGGTTCTACCCTCTCTTCAGGTACATTTTTTCTTTTCTCCCAAAGGAGCAAACATCAAATTTGGACAGATTCCATACACTGATGAGAACATTATTATTATTTTTTTTAAGCAAGAGCACAGGGTCTCAGTGTGTCCCAAGTTCTGCACACATGGGGGATCTCTCTCTCCCTGCCCTGCCTCCTTTCCACTTGGGGGATAGAAGGACTAGTAAGCTGAGCCTCTGCTGAGCACAGCTGTCCTCTGCTCCCGACCTGCATGTTGCTTTGGGACCAGACAGAATTTGACACCAATGACACCAGCCTTTTCCAGTGCCCCTCTCTCCTCATCCCTGAGCAATAGGCTGACTAGGCCACCACCATGCTGAGTGTTGGCAACAGCAACAGCAGCCACTGGCCCAGAGGATGAAGACCTGGCACCTCTGTGGATGCAGAAATGGAGGGGCACCTGGGACCCAAGTGGGAGCACTCAGGCCCCACACCAATGTCCCCTTCTAGGAGGTGGCCCATCAGTCAGCAGGATTCCTGCCCCCCCTGCCCTCCCTTCTTCCTGGGGAGACTCTGAGGCTGGGAGTTCTGTGAAGGTGAGTCTGCTCCTTGGTGCATCTCCCTGAGGTCATCCTGCTGGAGGGGCCAGGGCTCTGTGCTCTCTGAGCTCCAGTGCAAGGGACAGCAGCCTGGGGATGTGATGAATGTGTGTTGTTGACTGGAGCAGCTTGAGACCTTGAGGCTAAGCCCTGTTCTGGGGTTCAGCCTTAGGAATTCTTTTTTGGCACCCATCTAAACTGTTAAGGAGTAACTTCCCAACAGAGAGCCACAGAGTCAGATTAATTCCAAATTACAGCCTTTATTCACGAATTCGAATCCGGGCTCAAGTCTCAGCTGATGCAGCAGCAGACAAGAGCCCTGAACACACGCTGTAAGCTGCTTTTATCTCCTGTTTAGGAGGGGGGCTATTTTGCACACACTGATCTGCTGCTTTGCTCTGGGGTAGCTGGCAGGATGCGAGCAGGTGGTTAGCTACTGTGCCTGAGAAGCAGGATATGTGGTTAGGGTGTTAAGCTTGAGAAAACATCAAGTGGCTGTCACTGGTAAATTGCAAAAAGTTCAAAATTTCCACTCTCCTTGTAACTAAGTCTATTGTTGTACTGAGGCCCGACTTTAGATGCCCCTTACATTCCCTACTGGTCTTTTCGGGGAATCAAATCCTTGATTCGTCCAGTCCTCCTAATATATCTTCTTCCTCTAATGCTAAATGTTGGTAATGAGTCCTTATCATTAAGACCTTTATTGCCTGGATCCTGGAGTGGACAAGATTAACTAGGGATCTGAATACGCAGGGCCCTATGGTAAGGGTGAACAACAAGAGGAGAAGGGGTCCAATGGCTGTACTGACCAAAGTAGTTAGCCAAGGGGACCATGAAAACAGATTTTCATACCAGTTTTTCTGTCTGGCTCATTCTTCTTCCCTTTCTTGGAGCCTCTTGCGAAGTTGGCTTAGGCTTTCCCTGATTACCCCTGAGTGATTAGTATAGAAACAGCAAGTCTCTCCTAAAGTAAGACATAACCCTTCCTGCTTTAGGAACAGTAAGTCTAGTCCTCTTCTGTTTTGCAATACTACTTCAGCTAAGGAACTTAATGAGGTTTCTAACTTTCCTACTGTATCTTCTAAGGTACTTAAGTCTATATCTATTTGTTTGCTTAACTCCTTATAGTCTTGGTCTCCTTTTACGAGGGCCGCTGACCTAACAGCTGTTGCCCCTGCCACTCCTAACCCTAGAAGGAGAGGAATCAGGACAGGGGCCCTCTTTTGCCTTTGGGGTCCTAGGCCAAGATGTTCCCTCCCCCTTCTCCCGAGTAGTAATAAACCTGTGGGAGGATGTGAGTCAGAACACATAGCCCTGGGCTGTTTTGATCAACCAGTGACACCTGGAAAACACAAGGAGTAAGTCTATTTGTACATGCCTACTATGTGCCCTCTGGGGCTATTAGGAGTCTCTTAAGTTGCCCAACATTCCTGTGAGTAGTGGGTGGGAGGATGACCTGGCTGGCGCATGACTGGCTGAATGGGGAACTGCTGAGAGGGTAATTGGAAGGGAATACACAGGTTCCTTGCCCCTGAAAGTCATCAAGGGTCAGTTTGGGGGTTGTTCCCCACTTACATCGGGAGTGTTTGGAACCATGGAGGGAAGAGTTTCTAATTAGACTCTCCTCTTCCCCTATTGAGATATTAGCCCCTATCCCAGTATAATATAGAGGTTCAGGGTTAAGGCACAACCAACAATCTTTGGTCATATTAGGGGAGGTTTTGTTCAGGAAGAGGAACATAGCATCAAGGGTGCCAAGGATCCCTGACTTGAGGGAGGCCTTAGGGAGGGTATGGCCTGATCCCTCCAAATCCTCTGGAGAGGAGGGGGCATTATAGCCTTGAGTCCCCTCCTCCACCACTGCGGGTGGAGGCCGGGTGGCCCGGGGAGGGGGTTTGAAGATGGGTCTGAGCGGTCCCACGAGGTGGTGGGGCCGAGGAATGTTCTTCCTTTGAACAGTGAACAGAATTCCAGGATCTAGTCCAGTAACGTACAACCTTAGTCCCCAAGTCTTTCCGGAACCCCAGAAGTCCTCAGTCCACTGTAGGGGTTGCAATTGGATGGGGTTGCAGTTGCCGACTGCGCAGGTTCCTGCAGCGTAGGGGGCTCCTCCTCGGACGATCCTGTGGAAGCTTAGTAGGCGGTGGACTGCCTTCCACGGTGCCAGGGTTTCGCAACCCCATGCAGCGCAGTAGTAGTCGTCACCAGACCCACAGTGCGGTGGGCCCTCCCTGGGGCAAATATAGTGCTGGGAATGCCATAATCCTTGTTCTAGCCCCACAGTACTACACCCATAGGCCCTAACTCCGGCCCGTCCCCCTCGAGCTACATCAGGGGGAGGCCTATTCTACTCGTCCCCCAAGAGTTTGCACATATCATTTGTAATCCAGGGAGCCCATCTAGTTGTGTTAGTGGCAATAACCTGTCCATCTACGGTTCGGGTTAATTCCCACTTGTACTCTGGGGGCAGATGGGGGTTTCCCGCTACTAGGCTGCTATGCCCTAGTAGTAGGAAGAGAATTAAGGGTCCTGCACGAGTTTGACCTTTAGAGGGTCCTGGGTTCGCTGCAACTTCCATGTTCCTTCGTCTTGATCAGTGGCCTTCTTGAGCTGAGAGTGATGAATCCAGTGCTGCTTGCCCACGACCTTAACAGCGGTGGGTGTGCTTATGATGACTGGAACTGGGCCGTCCCACCGGGGCTCAAGGGTGCTGGGGTTGAGCTTCTTTATCTAGACGAGGTCTCCCGGCTGGGCGAGTGGCTCTCGCGTCTGGGCTTTCTCGTCTGGGGGATGCTCTGCATGAACCGCCCACTGGGCTGCGTCCCAGGAGAGCTGCAAAGCCTGCAATGACTTAAGCAAGTTTTGGTTTGACAGCAATCCTAAGTGTTCCTCCTCCAGACGGGGAACGGGAGAGGCCTGCCAAACAGGATCTCAAAAGGGGTGAAACCTTTAACATAAGGGGTGCATCTAGCCTTCAAGAGGGCAAAAGGAAGGAGACTTACCCAATTATCGCCAGTTTCTAATTTTAACTTAGTCAAGGTTTCCTTCAGAGTCCGATTTATTCTCTCTACCTGTCCTGAACTCTGTAGTCTATATATGCAATGGAGCTTCTATTCTATTCTGAGTGCTTTTGCCAATGACTGGGTAATCTGGGCGATGAACGCCAGGCCATTGTCAGACCCCATATATAATGGTAGGCCAAACCTTGGGAGAATTTCAGCGAGGAGCTTTTTGACTACTACCTGGGCTGTCTCTTTCCTGGTCGGGTAGGCCTCCGGCCAGCCTGAGAAGGTGTCTACCAGTACTAAGAGATACTTGTATCCTCCTGGAGCAGTTGGCAGTTCAGTAAAATCTATCTCCCAATGTTCGCCTGGGTTGCTTCCCCTGAAGCGAACCCCTGGCTCTGCTACTGGTATCGGGTGAGAGTTCACCCTGGCACAGGCCTGACACCGGTGAGCTATATCCTTCGTGAGTTTGTATACTTCAGGGATGAAATATTCTCGCCTGAGCAGTTCTGTCGATTTTGATCCTCCCAGGTGGGTACTTTGATGTGTCTGTACAGCTATCTTCTGTCCTAATGCCCAGGGTATATAGATCCTACCGTCAGGTAATTTCAGCCATCCTGATGCCTTCTCAGTCGCTTTAAGCTTCTCCCCCAGTCTTTTTTCTTCTTCTGTGTAGTTGGGCTCCTGTGGGAGGGTGGACTGGGGAAGGAGAGCAAGCACCTGCAGGGGCCCTACTGGTCTTTTGGCAATGTCCTTTGCTGTCTGATCTGCAAACCGGTTCCCTCTGGACGGCTCAGAGTTGTCCTTCTGATGTCCCCTACAGTGGATGACTGCAACTTCCTTCGGGCCCCAGATGGAGGCAAGTAAGTTCAGAATTTTGTACCTCGCCCTCCTCAGGGTCGGGTAGCAGGGTGGCTGGATTGAGAGCTTCTGTCTTTACTGAGTTACTCTGGTGTTCGAGAGCCACCTTTCCGGTGGTGCCCTGAGGAGGCTCTCGACGTTGTGGGGCACGACTATCTGGAGGTTCTGTCCAAAGGTTAACTTAGAGGCTTCTTTAACCAGAATAGCTGTTGCAGCTATAGATCTTAAGCATCCCGGCCACCCGGTCGCTATAGAATCTAGTCTCTTTGACAGGTAGGCTACTGGCCTCCTCCAGGGGCCCAGGGTTTGGGTCAGAACCCCCTTTGCCACCCCCTTTGACTCAGCTACAAACAGTTGGAATGGCTTCTCCAGGTTGGGTAGTGCTAACGCGGGGGCACTCACCAAAGCCGTCTTGAGAGTCTGGAAGGCCTTTTCCTCTGCCTCAGTCCAGTTGAGGTCCAGCTCCTTGCCTCTGGTGGCTGTATACAGGGGCTTCGCGATCTCTGCGAACCCTAGGATGCACAGTCTGCAGTACCCCACAGCACCCAAAAACTCACGTACTTGCCTCTTGGTTTTCGGGGTTGGAATGGCGAGGATGGCCTGGATCCGGCTCTCTGAGAGGGTACGCTCTCCCTCCTTGATGTGATACCCAAGGTAGGTCACCGAGGTCTGACATAGCTGGGCCTTCTTGGCTGAGACCCTGTATCCCAGGTCACCAAGGGTCTGGAGGAGGTCATGAGTAGCCACCTCACAACCCCTTCTGGTCTCCGTGGCCAGCAGGAGGTCATCTACATATTGTAGGAGGGTGACCTGGGAGTGTTGGACCCGATAGTCTCTTAGGTCCTGACTGAGAGCCTCATCAAATAGCGTGGGAGAGTTCTTGAACCTCTGGGGTAGTCTTTCTTCCAGTGCCCTTCCTTCTTGCAGTAGGCACATTGGTTTCGACCCAGGGGTGGTCGCCCCCCTCGTGACGGGTTGGATCCGGCTCCTTTTTCCTTTCCCCGTCCCCTTCCTCTCCCTTTTCTGTGGTCCCCATTCATAGCAAGGAGGACCTTCGCCATTCTCTGATTGAGAGCCACGGCTGGGTCCTCTTGGTTCTCAAAGACCTTCTGCGCTACCTCGACCAGCTTAGAGATGGGCTTCCCCGCAAAGCCTTCTAACTTCTGAAGTTTTTTCCTAACGTCTGGGGCCGACTGGGCAACAAACTGGACTGCCAGGGCCCGCCGGTTAGCCGGGTCATCTGGATCAATGGGTGTGTAGGTATGGTAAGCTTCACACAACCGCTCAAGAAAAGCTGCCGGGCTTTCGGTTGGCCCCTGGACAGTCTCTGTTACCTTAGACAGATTTGTGGGCTTTCGAGCAGCCGCCCGAATGTCCTTTAGCAGAACCTGGCGATATTGGTCTAGAGCCTCTCTTCCTTCCCTCGTATTCCCACTCAGCTCTAGTGGACGGGAGGCGATTGCTAACAAAAACAGGGTCTGTGGATGGAGAGCCATCAGGTCCCAGGACCTGCTTCCTAGCCTCCGCTTTTATTCTCTCCCTCTCTTCTGAGGTAAAGAGGGCCTGGAGCAACTGCTGACAATCATCCCACGTTGGCTGGTGGGTGAAAGAAACGGACTCAAGGAGAGTAATGAGTCCCTGAGGGTTCTGAGAAAAAGAGGGGTTCTGATTCTTCCAGTTATACAGATCACTAGTGGTAAAGGGGACATACGTCCGCAACTGGCGCCTGTCCGGCCACCTGCCTCTCTCAAGGGCAGGACCGGGGCCGCGTCCCCTGGCCCAAACTGGGCACCTGACCGGGTGTGGGGCAGACTGAACGGGTCCCCCTGCACTGAAGAATCTGGGGAGGTTGGAGGTGGGTCCTGCGCTGGGGCATCTACGGATGGCGGTGCATAGGGAGGGGGCCTCTGAGGAGGCAGATCCTCATCCTCCGGCAGTCCTGTAAGGACCGCCTTCGGCTTTGGGGGAGTGTCTCTTGGGGTCCTGTGCCTCGGGCCCCGTCCGGGTGGCCCTGCCACCAACACGCCTGTCTGTCTCTTTCCCAATTTCTTTTCTGCACACTGGCACTTCTTAAGCCAAGACGGCTGTTCAGTCAGAATGTCAATCTAAACATCAATGTAAGGTATCTGGTCTGGATGGCCCGGCCGACCGTAAACTACCTGTTGGACTCCGTAACAGGGATTTAAATCATAAGTGCCAGTGGACGGCCAGTCAACATTGAACGTGGGCCACTCCAGTTCACAAAATTTTCTCAGGGTGAAGGCATCAACCGAAACACCGTAGCCTTCTGCCCGATTCTTAAAATCCTGGAAATTCGTAATAAAACACTCTAAAGAAGAAAGACATGGGTTAGAGGGTGTTTGTCCCATCCTGGCTCTCGAAACTGTAAGTAAAAGGGACGTTAAACAGAGAACAGCAAACCCGACAAGACAAACAATAGGCAAGACAACCTCAACACAGACCTTACAGACTTCAGATTTTTTATCAGAGTCCTTGACCGTCGTCATGGTCGTGGACATGGACGGGAAGTACGTGGCGTCCCGCCTTCCACACGTCCAACCAGACCAGAGAGACTCTCTTTCCAGAAACCGAAATGAAATTAGGCCTGACTCACCAGGGGGCGAATCCGATGTGCCGACGTCTGGACTGCAGAGAATTGGCTGTCAGAGAATTTGAGCAGCTTTTGGGGACAACTCCCTGCCCCCTCGGAACCTGAGACCAGGACTCGGGAGTGTCCTTGTGGATATCTTGCTGGGGCCTCCAAATGTTAGGAGTAACTTCCCAACAGAGAGCCACAGAGTCAGATTAATTCCAAATTACAGCCTTTATTCACAAATTCGAATCCAGGCTCAAGTCTCAGCTGATGCAGCAGCAGACAAGAGCCCTGAACACACGCTGTAAGCTGCTTTTATCTCCTGTTTAGGGGGGTGCTATTTTGCACACACTGATCTGCTACTTTGCTCTGGGGTAGCTGGCAGGATGCGAGCAGGTGGTTAGCCTTTGTGCCCGAGAAGCAGGATATGTGGTTAGGGTGTTAAGCTTGAGAAAACATCAAGTGGCTGTCACTGGTAAATTGCAAAAAGTTCAAAATTTCCACTCTCCTTCTAACTAAGTTTATTGTTCTACTGGGGCCCGACTTTAGATGCCCCTTAAATAAACCATCCCCTGATCCAGCTTTTATCAGGGAGAAAGATGGTACTTTGTTCCCCATCTGTCTCACCTTCTGCCTGGCAATTGTTTCAGAACTCGTGTCAGGATACTTGCGGAGAGTTTATACACAGAATTTGAGGCTCCTCTTGGTGACTTTGGACCTTCTAGGATTTCTCCCTTCATTCCCTTCTAGGATTTCTCCCTTCATGGTTGCCCTGGCTTCTTCCCTGACTCTGCTGACCAGAAAAAATAGAGAACTTTCTACCAAAGTTTGAGCCACCCACCCAAGCCTGGCTGCTCTCAGAGTCAGGCAATACTAAGCAGAAAACATCTGCTAGCTGCTTGTGAGGTTCACTCTGCTTCCAGATTCACCCAGTTTTTCTTCTCTGCAAGCAATGGGTTGGGTAGGAGCTCACTCCGCAGGTCAGAAACAGAACTCTCCATCCCCACTAGATGCAGACCAACCCTGCCCACTCCCAAGCCCAGCCTGCTCTGGCTTCGTAGATGGCAGTGGTTGCTGTGCCCCCGAGCCCCTGCCCACCAAGGAAGAGAGATGCCTCTGTGCCACGCCTCAGAGGCACACCTGTTAGGAGATACACAAGCCGGGCTAGGTACATTTTATACTTCTGTGATCACAAGAGCACACACACACCTACTTAGAGTGGGCTTGTTTCATAAACAAAATAACAGAACAAGTAATATGCCTAGAAAAGACATGGTTCATTCTAGAATTTCAGTTGGAGTTAATACTTAAAAACCATTTATACATATGAGACATAAAAATTGTTGCCAAAAAGCTTAAGAGTACATTTTTCTTTGTTAAAGAAGGAGGTTGAGTTATGGTTTTTGAATCTGGTATTTTGTTTCAAGACATGTTTAGGCAGCCATCTCTTCCCAAGGGATTTGGGCCACAGCCTTCCCTCTGCCTCCTACCTGCTCTAAATTCCCAGTGCCTGGAACAAAGGAAGAAAGGGCACCCAACTGTGCATAGTTGAGAGTTCAGGTCATGTTTTTACAATGTTAATTACTTTCCTTGTATTTTAGCTAGAAAAATATCCTTTAGCACTTCTTATAAAGTAGTTCTAGTGGTCTTGAACTTTCTCAAGTTCCCTTTGATAGTTCTATTTCTCCTTTAATTCTATAGGACAGCTTTGCTGAGTACTAATCTTCCTTAACAATTATTTTCTTTCAATGTTTTCAATATATCAGCCACTCTCTTTTGATCTGCAAAATGTCTGTTGACTAATTTTCTGATAGTCTTGTGGGGGCTCTGTTGTATGTGACATAGTTTCTTCTTCTTTGTTGAACTTCTAATTTTGTTTTCTAATTTAATTTTGTTGTATGTTCTGGTTTTGTTTCCTGAACATTGTTTTCTAATTTAATTTTATTGTATGTTTTTGTTCTGTTTCCTGAACAGCAAACACTTGCTTGAAATTCAGCTCAAATTACTCCTCCAGTCTCATTCCCTAGCAAAAGTTATTGCCCCCCCCCCCAAAAAAATGACAAAAGTAATGACATTTATTATCAGTGTCATTAGATACCTTGCAATTTGAGTATGATCAGAACTCTTGCCTAAAACCCTAAATTACATTAACCAGGTTAAGATTAAAAACTCATGTAGCTAAGAGTAATTTCTTTGTCCTAAGTGCATGATTATTTACTACTAGAAGTCTGGTGCCTGAAATTCGTGCACAGGGAAGGTGGTGTTTGTGTGTCCCTCAGCCCAGCCTGCACCCTCTCCAATCTGGGATCCCTCTCACAATCCAGGACTGCTGGTTCCCAACCACTCACCTGCCTGCCTGCCTGATTGCCCCTAATTGCTTCTGCCTGCCAGCCTGACCACTTCCTAACCACTCCCCTGCCAGTCTGATCAATGCCTAACTGCTCCCCTGCCGGCCTGATTGCCCTTAACTGCCTTTCTCTACAGGCCTAATCACCCCAACTCCCTACCCTGCTGGCCTGGTCACCCTTAACTGCCCTACCTTGCCAGCCTGGTCACCCCTAACTGCCTGGCACTGCAGGCCTCGTTTCCCCCAACTGCCATCTCCTGCAGGCCCAGTTGCCCCTAACTGCCCTCCCCTGCCAGCCTGGTTGCCCCCAACTGCCCTCCCCTGCTGGCCTGATTGCCCACAACTGCCCTCCCCTGCTGGCAATCTTGTGTCCACATGGGAGCAGCCATCTTTGACCACATGGGGGCTGCCATCTTGTGCGTTGGAGTGATGGTCAATTTGCATATTACCTCTTCATTATATAGGGTTATCTAGGCAAAAATGAAAAATCATTACCATACTCTTACTTGGGGACTCTTACTCATTTGGTTTGGGTTGTTTACTTTAGTGATAATTAAAAAAGTAATCTAAGGTCTGTGTAACTATCAAATATTACAGATGTCTAAGTATAATCAGTTATCTTCCTTTCACGTTGTCACTTCTAATCTTGTGTGTTAACTATATGTTCATTTACATGCAAAGGAACCTGGAGTTTAAAATTTCTGAGAAGTTTGAGTGAGAATGTTTGCAGAGAGATGAGAAGCACAATATAACTTTAGGATGCAATTCCCTTATCGGTTTGTTTGGAGCAGGGAGGACACAGTGTTCTCAATGGGCACCTCTTGCCTTTGAGGAGAAGAATGAGATCTCGGGGCCTGTGATGCTCTATCTTAAATTGTAAAAGTCACTCACTTTTGGATCCCTTGCTTGTATAGGCTTATGATAGGATGAGATAAACTATAAAATTTCCCTACTCTAACAATGAAGGCAAAGTGACTCAATGGGAAGAAAATGAAATAGAAACAGGGAAAGCCACTTACCTTTTTAGATGCCCTGTGTTCCCGAAAGATGCAGTGCACGTCCTGCATAAACCCCATCAGGCTGAGGTAACCCCGCTCACTTAGCTTCTTCTTGATTTCATTCAGCATTAAATAATCTGCCATGCTTTGAAAATTCTCTATTTTCTGATGGAAAAAAATATATATCATTGAGAGGATTTCTGATACAATACAATGTCTGCCTTCTGTGGATTCCTATAGAATCCAGCTGAAATACATAGTAAGAAAAACAGCATCTTGTGTTCTCACTCCCATGGCTTTCAAATCACCAATCCCACAAGAGCCCATGTCAAGGTCAGATAACATTATGGAGCCCAGTAATAATGTTTTATAATTGTTACTCACATAGTTATCATGTTGACTATTCGGAAAAACATGCTCTCTGAATGGCAATCAAGCATCAAGAGGAGGAACTCACATTTCTAGAAGAGAAGGATTTGAATGAAAAGCAGCTTAGAGAGCATGAGTCCATATGTATGCACAGCAGAAGCATGGCCACACCAGTTTCCCAGAAGTTTCCTCAAACAGGTATGGCTCTAGGAAATAGACACGTAATGGCTGATTTTTTTTCTTTTTTCTGCAAATAGGTTCTGGTGAGTGTTCAGCATGGTTGAGATTTGGTCAGAAGAGCAGACTCCCTTTGGTGCCCTCCTCCCACCCTATGCCTGTTGACTTCTCACATGCAAGCAGAAAAGAGCAATCTTGGGGTTTGAATTTGACTCACCAGCTGCTCCTCTGGCCCCATCTGCCTTGCCAGGACCTCAGATTCCCTGGCAGATTGCTGATTTCCTGAAGACTCCTTCACCCTGCACAAGGTGCAACTCCACGGGCTCCTGAGAGGTTCAGCATAGGTGAGTAAGGCAAAGCCCCAGAAACAGCCACTGTTCCTATGGCTGCCATTGTTTTCCTTTCAGGAGTGGCCAATGGGCACAACCTGAGAATGAAGGGGATACTCCCCAGATTTCCCACAACCTGAGAATGAAGGGGATACTCCCCAGATTTCCCAAGACATACATGTGGGGTCTGAGCCAATGACCCTCCTCCCATCAAGGGTGGCAGCAGGAGTTGAGGGCCTAGAGGTTGGTGTCAGAGTGAGTGGTGGGCTCTCCTTTCCCTGTCTTAGCTGCTGGGAGCACAAGGAGCCCTGCCCACCAGGCCTGAGTGCCAGAGACTGGGCCTTAACTCTTGGGCTCTTGGGCCTCAGTAAACCAGTTGAGGACATGGCAAAAAGTCCATGTTTCCTGCCATTTCTGAATAAGTACAGAACATAAACCACTATCATTTCCATTCCTGTGAACAGGAATATGTGCTGAGAAAGTTTTGGAAAGGACAGTAGTGGTATGTAGGCAAAGACCCAGCTACTGGTCTCAGCCTTCCAGAGGAAAGAGGAAAACATTAGCCTCCAACTCATAGTTCTTTAAACAGATCCCAAGATCATACTATTGGACCCCACACCTTCAACCCTGCTTCTTCCCCATCCCGACATAAGGAGGAACTCTGCAGGGGGGGGGAGGTGTGCATGACAGGAGGAAAAGTCCCTAAAGGGAACCAGGGCTACATCTCACAAACCTCTCAGTTTCCACAGGTGGGAGGTGGCAGTCCCCATGAAAGAAGCTCAAACAAGTAACACAGCAGAAGAGATTTCCTTCAAGGCAGCAGACCTTACATACGTCTGAACTTCTCAGCTAGAAGGTAAAACAATGTATTCCCAGTGAGACCCCACAAGGCCACCACTATGAGAATCTAGAATGCATAACCTTTTGTGAACTTGGAAGAACACATATGAATCAGGAACTATCAAAAATTATTTGAAAAAACTAAAATAAAAATTAAAAACAAAACAAAACTATATTTGGCCATGGTTGCTTTTCTGCCTTCTGAGAGACTCTAGACATCTTGAAAACATCTTGGGAGTAGTTCTATTCCAGATAGAAACATCCTGTCTACTCCATGGTCTATTAGAGAAATTCCTACCTTCTTGTGACCATCTGAAATGACACAAATGAGACTGGTTTGAGGACTGACCCACCCACTGATGAGTGCTGTGTGGAGGGAAAATGGTCCATTGAGAAGCAGGAGGAGGCAGGGATGACAGCATCCAGCTTTCTCTGCCATGACTGTTTTTCTTTTCTCCAAAGATGTGTGGCCCATGCCATCCCTCCATCAGCATCACTGCCGTGTCTTTCATTTCAGCCCCACAGTGATTCTCAGCCATCATGACATGTGGCAGCAGGAATGGAGGACAAAAACAGTTAGTCAGGACCTGGAGGCCAGGAAAAGAGGACCCCTGGGGAGGAATGGGGCCAGTCCACAGGAATCCCCTTGTTTGTATATAGACACCAATAACAGGGTAGTAGCTGTAGCTATAGGGCATGGAAACTGGAATTCAGGAGAGGCAGTGACAGAGGAGGGACAGAGAACAAAGGGCATAGCAAAGAAAGGGGTTTCAGAAGCCTCAGCAGGAGCAGCTTCCATTCAGATGCCTCTGATAGTCTTATGGGGACTTTCTTGCATATGATAAGTCACTTTTTTCTTGCTGCTTTTAAAATTCTCTCTGTGACTTTGACTTTTGGCACTTTAATTATAAAGTGTGTCTGTGTAGTCCTTTTCAGATTCTACCCATTGGGTCCATTGGGCTTCATGAAGCTGAAAGCCCATTTTGCTCCACAGACATGGCAAGTTTTTAACCATTATTGTTTTAAATAGACTTTCTGTCCATTTCTTAACTTTTGTCCTTGAAATTCCCATGAGTATATGATTTTCTTAATAATGTCTCATAAATCCTGTAGACATTCTTCACTCTTCTTTCCTTCTCTGAATAAATACTTTTAAATAACCTATCTTCTAGTTCACTGATTTTTTTTTCTCCTCCTATTTGACTGGATCTGCTGTTAAAGCTCTCTATTAAATTCTTCAGTTCAGTTATTGTATTCTTCAGCTCGAGCACACTTTTATAGTTTCTTTGTCTTTTTGGTGAACTTCTCATTTTTTCCTCCCTTCCTCCCCCAATTTTATTGATTTTTCTGTCTATAGTGTCTTGTAGTTCACTGAACTTCTTTCAGAGGATTATTCTGAAGTGTTTTTCAGATAATTTATATATCCACATTCCTTTAGGGGTAGTTATTAGAGTACAGTCATTTTTGCTTTTTTTTAGTGTACTGTTCACCTAAATCTTCATGATCCTTGATTCCTTGTGTTGGTATGAGTGCATATAAGTCAGCAATGTCTTCTTCCAGACTTTACAGGTCTATAAGCTCCCCCTTTGCTTAAGTTTCTAGTAGTTATCTAGAGGCCAGAAATCATCTAGGTTTTTTCTAAGCCAGACTGCTGAATCATATGGAGATATAAAGGGGATTATAACCCTTTCATCCTTCAACCTTTGCAGGTGGCACCAACCTCTGTCATTCCCCCCTTCCTCAGAAATACAATACTGCTTTTAGCCTACTGTGTTCACCATGGAAAAGTTCTGTTTTAGAGCTTTCCATTTGGTTTCTTCCAGGAGAGTCATTGTTATTTCATAGGTTAAGGAATGAATGGTTAAAAAAAAAACTGTTTATGTGTCTTGATTATATATTTAGGAGCTTGAGAAATTTGTAGATTGAGTGGATTCACCATTAGATAGACATTACCTTACCTCCATATACTCTAACAGGGGCCATTATGGTGTCTTGGGTCCCCAAGGTATCAACTCATATACTGTATCAATAACCCTTAAAATTTCTGTGAGTTTTCTTTGTTTTGCATATATGTTACTTGAATAAATGGCCATATGTGCCTGTGGTGAAAAATTCAGGCAATTACTATGGTATACATTTGCATAGTCCTTTCTTATAAGAACTGCCATCAACAGCTTCTGAGTCAAAAATTGGCTAAGGTCTGGAACGTGTGCAAGGAATGTTGACTCTTCATTGAAGTAACATTTCAATCATCTGATCATGTATTTATAATCTCTTTTGATGACATATATAAAGTAATATCCTTGTTAACTACTCATGTGTCTTGCCTGTAAGAACAGTATCTTCTAGTAGCTAATTTCTTAGACATTCATGGGCCAGGGTCCCTGGTTGTGATTCTAAGCTTGTTGCCCATTACACTAATTACTCACCTTGCTGTGACAGTTAATGTTACCTGTTAGTTTCAGTTATTCTGGAGTCCTATCATTTCATTTGTTAGGGAATCCAGATCTGTAAATCATTCCTGCATTACTCCAACCTACATAGGACAGTCTGGACTGAGCATTTCAAAGATGCTGCTGCCATCTCAACAGTACATCCTTTATTGCCTTGTTAAGATGGTGTCTCTGCGGCATCAGAGGACACAGTAACCCCATGGATGGAATTTCCAGTTGTACAGAGTGAAGCCATGGCACCTTTCTAAGGTTTTTGGATCTCTTTTATAATTGTTGGCCTGGCAGACTTCCTTTTTTAAAAATATATTTTTATTGATTTCAGACAGGAAGAGAGAAGGATAGAGACATAGAAACATCAATGATGAGAGAGAATCATTGATCGGCTACCTCCTGCATGCCCCCTACTGGGGATGGAACCCGCAACCCAGGCATGTGCCCTTGGCCGAAATTGAAACAGGCACCCTTCAGTCCGTAGGCCAGTGCTCTATCCACTGAGCAAAACTGGCTAGACCAATTCTGATATTTCTTATTCCACTTCATCTAGTGTTTACTGTGTTAGAGCAAGCCTCTAAGGGCCACCCAGGAGTATATTAGAATCATTGCCCTTGGACCTTGCCAGGCTAATTAAACTCAGGCCCAGGAGAGTGTGCCTATATCAGCATCCCCCCATCACTCTTTCACATTCTAACATTGTTTTTCCAGGATCCACTCCCACACACAATCTCCTGACACCTCTTAGTACACGTTGGCCACACCTGCAGCTCTATTGGAGTAAACCATCTCTTCAGCTAGCAGGCTCATCTAGAATATTCCTAGTTTGGTCTTGCTGAGAGAACTCTGCATAATCTTCGTTCAGACAAGATGGTGGGTAGGGCAAAGGTTTGTCTACAAACAGGGACAGGGGTCTCTTTTGCAGGACAGTGGGTTCAGAAGGATCTAGAGTTCAGAGTTCTTAGGGGCATCTACTTAGAAAGCCCCACTCTGAGTTTCAGGTTTTCATGCATTCTCTATCAGGGATTTGACTTTGGCACAAGAGGCCACCATGAGCTTAGAATTCAGTCTTCTCTGAATTTCTATCATTTTTTAAAAATATAATCCTCACCTGAGCACATGCTTAGACAGAGAAAGAGATAGAGATAGAGATAGAGATAGATAGAGATAGAGACATTGATCAGTTGCCTCCCACATACATCCTGATCTGGGATCGAACCCATAACCCAGGTATGTGCCCTGACAGGGAATGGAACTGGCAAACCTTTCTCTCCACAGGACAATGTTTAACCTACTGAGACATTCTGGCTGGGCAAAAGTTGTGTCATTCTTAAAATTAGTGCCTGCACCAGGCCTTCCACTGTTTATCTTACAGTTGCAGGTAGTAATTAATATATGTAAGCCTGTTACGCACTTTTAAAAATACTTTATTGGAGCTTAGAAATAGCCACCTAGCCAGGCCAGTGTCGTTCAGTGGTTGAGCATGGACCCATGAACCAGAAGGTCAGGGTTTGATTCCTGGTCACAGCACACGCCAAGGTTGAGCGCTTGATCCCCAATAGAGGGTGTGCAGAAGGCAGAAAATCAATTATTCCTTCTTATCATTGACTTTTCTATGTCTCTTTCCCTCTCCCCTCCTCTCTCTGAAATCAATAAAAGCAAATTTAAAATAGTTTTTGAAAAAGAAATAGCCATCTAACCATACAGTTCTTATAGTTACTATTTCTTTCTTTTTAAATGCTAGACAATTGCATCAGTACCTCTTCCCCTACAGGTGAATGTTTATGCAACGGCACTGTTTTAGTACCCCTGGACCTATCAATATTCTACTTGTTACCATATGGCTAGAGTGATCCAACTCAGAACTCCATGCTTAGGGATGGCTTGCTAAGATGATTATGTGAAGCTGGGTTCCATAAAAACAAAGCATGAGATAAAGTCTCTTCATTAAGTGATTTATTGTGAGAATTCTCTCATGAGGAGGAGGGATAAGGGAAGCAGGATACCATGGAGGAAAATGCTAAGCAAGGATGTGGTCATAGCTGGGGAGCACAGGAACATGAATCACTTCACATGGTTAGTTCAGACTTGGTGCTAAGAATGAACCCCCATCACAAAGAGATGTAATCTTCAAGTGACTCTGGCTCCATTTGGCCCAAAGCGATACATTGGGAAGAGGTGGCATCAGCAGCCAATATTCATAACAGCGTGGGGATGAGAAATCTGCCTGAAAGTGGGATATTCCAGGGTATCAACAGCATCCACTACCAGTGAACTGTTCTGATTTGTTTACTGAATAGCAAAGACTTCTTTGAAATTCTTCTTAAATTCCTCCTTTATTAGGTCTGAGTCATTGTGCTGGAAAAAAACAAACAGACAAACATAATGATGCTCAATATCATGTCATTAGACAACTTACAATTGAAAATGATCAGGACTCTTGTCTTAACCACATGTTACATTAACCACGTTAAGTTTAGAAACTCAAGCAT
The DNA here is from genome assembly GCA_026230045.1 of Corynorhinus townsendii. NCBI lineage: Eukaryota > Metazoa > Chordata > Mammalia > Chiroptera > Vespertilionidae > Corynorhinus > Corynorhinus townsendii. The sequence goes on along the minus strand of JAPDVU010000005.1, from coordinate 30,991,824 downwards.
CTAAGAGTATCTTTTGTTTCCTAAGAGCATGATTAAGCCTTGTTGTCTAGATAGAAATGGGAAATCATTACTACACGGATGATTCTTAGTCATTAGCTTTGGTTTGTTTCTTTTAGTGAAAGTTAGAAAAGTAATCTAAGGCCTTAGTGATAATCAAATATTACAGATGTACAATCAATGATTTCCCTTTTACATTGTCAATTCTATTCCCCTCCGGTGATATGTTATAAGGTTCATTTACATCGGCGGTTCTCAACCTGTGGGTCGCGATCCCTTTGAGGGTTGAACGACCCTTTCACAGGGGTCGCCTAAGACATCCTGCATATCAGATATTTACATTACTATTCATAACAGTAGCAAAATTACAGCTATGAAGTAGCAACGAAAGTAATTTTATGGTTGGGGTCACCACAACATGAGAAAGTGTATTAAACGGTCGCGGCATTAGGAAGGTTGAGAACCACTGATTTACATGCAAAGAAATCTGTAGTTTGGGGCCTCTGAGAGGTCTGATTGAGTACATCTGGGGAGAGGTAAGAAGGATAACATGACTTTAGGAAGAAATTTTCTCCTTAGGTTCTGAACAGGGAGGACACCACTGTTCCCTATGGGCACCTGTCACTTTTGAGGAGAAGAATGAGCTCTCAGGGGCCTGGAGTCTGGTTGCAGGGACAACTCCTTATTCACTGTTGCTCTCTCTGGTGAGCTTAAATCCTCAAAAAAACCCAGTCACTTCCTGAATCCTTGCTTGTATAAGCTTGTCATAGGATGAGGGAAACTCTAAAATCTCCCAGTACCAGGAAATGCAGGCAGAGTGACTCAATGGGTAGAAAATGAAATGGAAGCAGGGAGAGCCACTTACGTTAGGGTCCTGAAAGATGTTGTTCATGACAAGCACAAACCCCTCCACTTGGGAATAACATCTTTTCTTTAGATTATTCTTGATTTCATCCAATTTTCTAAGCGTCTGTAGGCATTGAGAAGCCTCTTGAAACTGGTGAAAGATATACCAATACAAAGTTCAATGTCTACATTCTGTGGATTTTCATAAAATCTAGAGGAAATACAAGGTAAAGGTAAAGGCAGCTCAAGCTCTCCCTCCCATGGGCCTTAAATCACAGATCCCACAGTATCTGTGTCAAGGCTGGGTAACATTATGGTGTCTATGCATGGTTTGTTGTTGTTACTCACATAATTTTGATGTGGAATATTCGGAAAAACGTTGGTCTCGAAATGGCAATAGGCCTTTAGGAGTAGGAATTCACATTTCTGCAAAAGAAGGAGACTGTGAATGAAAAGTAGCTTGGCAAGAGTGAGCCCATATGCATGTCTAGGCAGATGCATGAACACAGTAGTCTTCTGGAAGTTTCCCCAAACAGGGATTGTTCTTGGACACTAACATGTAATAGCTGAGTTGTTGTTTTGTTTTGTTTTATGTAAGCAGGTTCTGGTGAGTTTTCAGTGTGGTTGAGGAATGGTCAGAAGAGTAGGCACCCTTTGACACCCTTGCCCTCACCCATGACTGTTTGACTTCTCATGTGAGCAGCAGAGAGATGTCTTGGGTCAAATACAACTCACCGACTTCTCTTCAGGCCCCATCGGTCTCGCTAGGACCTCAGATTCACTGTAACGCTGCTGACTTCGTGAAGACACTTCTGTTGTGCAGAAGGTACATCTCCAAGGTTTCCTGAGATATTACATATAAGTGAGCAAGGCAAGCATAGAAACACCTCTGTTCCCACAGCTGCCAATGTTCTTCTTTCAGGAATGGCTGATGGGCACAGCCAGGGAATGAGGGGACACCTCCCAGATTCTCCAGGACTCTCATGTGGTAACTCTGGTCCCTAGAGTAGCAGCAGGGGTTTATTGGTTGGAAGATGGTGTCAAGGTGAGTGCTGGGCTCCCCTTTCCCTGTCTGAGCTGCTGAGACCACAAAGAGCCCTGCCTTCATGCCTGAAAGTCAGAGAATGGGCCTTAACCCCTGGCGGCCTTGTGCCTCCATTAACCTGTTGAGAACATGGCAAAATAAGGGAAACTGTCTTTATTTACTGTCTTTTCTAAATAAGCACAGAACACAAACAACTGGCATTTGCACTCCTGTGAACAGGAGTCTGTGGTGGATAGTTCTGGAAAGGACAGTAGTGATATGTAGGCGAAGCACCCAGCTACAGACTTCAGCCTCCTAGAGGTGAGAAGAGACTAGTAACTTCCTACTGATCGCAATTTTAAACAGCTCCCCGCATCATACCGCTGGACCCTGTACCCCTGACCCTGCTCTTTCCCCATCAGAACACAAGGAGAGACTGTATTGGGAGTGTGCTTGGCAGGAGGAAGGTCCTTGAAGGAGAAGGGGCTACATCTCACAAACCTCTCAGATTCCACAGGTGGGATGTGACAGTCCCCGTGAAAGAAGCTGATACACTGGCTGCAGTTGAAGAGCTTTCCTTCATCCCCACAGATCTTGCATTTGCCTGTGTTTTCCGGCTAGAAGGTAAAACAATATCTGTATCCCCAGTGAGACCCTGAAGACCAGCGCTGTGGGAATCTGGAACTCATTGCTTTTGTGGGAACCTGCATGGATAGTTATGTGCTTCTCCCTGAGCTGTGAACCAACTGCATGGAGTGGAGGTTTCAGAAAAAGAATTATTGGTCTGTGGTGAAGTTCAGGAGGAGTGACCTTTGTGACCAGAAAAGGTTTTCCTACAAAACCAGAGCTTCTGTGGCTGGCAGGGCAGTGAAACCTGATCTTCCAGGATGGGCAGGGTTACCCATGGTCCCCTGGCGAGGAGCATTGTTTAGCTGTCAGACCTTTCCAGGGGAGCTTGCTGTATAACCCTGCTCATCCTGGAATAACAAGTTCCAGTGGCCCTGCCACCCACAGAATTGTTCAAACAAGCCAGCCACAACCTTCCAGGGAAACCAGGGCACACCTCACCCTCCACAGCCCCTGGTTGCTCCCTCTGAGGCCTTCCTGGCTGGCCCTGTCCTCCTTTCTCAGTTTGGGAGTATATGTCACTAATAAACTCCTGTCAATTCCTCTGTCAGGTAACAGATGCTGTTACTTGCCATCCCCCAAACTGTCGGGTAGATATGCATCCCTCATTAATGGGGTGAAGAGGATGTGATTAAAACAGAAAACCACTTTTTTTTCCTCTTTTTAAAAATAAAAAGCAACATTTACATATGAATCAGTAACTATGTTTACTCCTGGTTGCTTTCCTGGTTCTGCCTTCTGAGAGAATCCAGACAGTTCAAGAATAACTTGGTGATTATTCTATCACAGATAGAAACATCCTGTCTACTCCATGGTCTATTGGAGAAATTCCTACCTTCTTGTGACCAACTGAAGTGACACAAATGAGACTGGTTTGAGGACTGGCCCACCCACTGATGAGTGCTGTGTGGAGGGAAAGTGGTCCATTGTGAAGCAGGAGGAGGCAGGGATGACAGCATCCAGCTTTCTCTGCCATGACTGTTTCTCTTTTCTCCAAAGATGTTTGGCCCATGCCATCCCTCCATCAGCCTCACTGCTGTATCTCTTTCATTTCTCATCCTTCTCTTCCTCCAACATTTAGACAGAATCCCTCAGGTTTCCATCAAATCACTCTCAAAGCTGCAGTTACATCGCTATGTCTCCAGCTCCCAGATGTCCATCCTGTCTTCTGCATTTGTGCACAACCTTTTGCTCCCCCAGCATCTCCTCCTGGGCCCTTAAAGCACACCCCAAATTCATCCAGGCAAAACAATGTATTATCCTGTCTCCACACCCACTACATGTTCTTTCCTGGTGCTTCCATGTCATAAAACATTCACCTTCCGCCACAAACCTGAGAATCCTTTCTCACTCTATACTCCCACTAGCATCCAAAATTCTATCTATACATCATCCTCCTCACAGTAATTGCTAAGCTTACTTTGTTAGTTCTGTCATCCCTCTAAGGTTCACTGGACACAGGTCTGCTGAGACCCTGAAAAATGGTTCCAACCTTAATACATAACAAAAAGTAGTCTGTTTCTCAGTCTGTATTATATCTCGGTTAACAACACACAAATATCAGAAATGTCCTTTTATCAAATGGACAGAGTAATTTGGAACACAGCTATGTTATTTCTCTTTGTGCACATAGTAATAACAGATCAAAAGTTGCTAAAAGTTATTTTGAGTCTTGTTCCAGACTTTTGGATGGAAATTTTTATCTTGGGGAAACAAGATTCTGGTCATTTCTTTTGCTTTTAAAAGTGGCCATATTTGAGCCTGGCCGGTGTGGCTCTGTGGTTGTGTCCACCTAGGAACCAGGTGGTCACAGTTCGATTCTTGGTCAGGGCACATGGCCAGGTTGCAGGCTCAATCCCCAGTCTGGCAAGTGCAGGAGGCAGCCTATCAATGATTCTCTCTCACCATTGATGTTTCTATATCTATACTTCTCCCTTCTTCTCTGAAATCAGTAATACATACAAATATATGTATTATTCTCATATATGGCCATCTCATATATGGCCATTAAAAAATATATATGGCCATTAAAATTTTAATGAGAAAGTGCAAGGCTCAAGGAGCATCTTGCCAACAGATCCCATTCAGTGTTTTAGAGAATCCTGAACCACATTCCCAAAGAAGTATGAGACTGCTCTAGCATGGAGACCTGGGGCCATTTTCCTTCTCCTCTAAGGGTAGGGATTCACAGATTACCATCATCATTCTTCAGAAAGTGCTGACCCTCTCTTCAGAACAAAGAAATAACAAATATAAGCAGTGCCTAAGAATCTTGCATCCATAATCTTTAATCAAGTTTAGAACCCTTTTCTCTGAGGCTCTTTGTTTCTTAGCCCAGCTGCACATTTGAATTGTCAAAGCAGACTGTGTAAAATACTAAATTCCTAGTCCCAACATCAGAGATTCTGAATCAATTTTTCTGGTTTGAGGCACAGGCATTAGTATTCTCCCTAAGTTATAGAATGAGTAACTTGTGTATCAAAATTATCTGAAGACATTTTAACAATTCTATTGTCCAAATCATAACTCAGAATGATTTAAATGAGATTTTGTCTAGAGTGGGATTCAGCAATGTTATTTTTCAAAGGTCTTCAGGTGATTCCAGTGTGCAACTTGAGTTGAGATTTAGCCTGAACAAGTGTGGGTTTTAATGCCTGAGGATATAATAAGACAATGACAAATTGGCCTGTAATATCTTTCCTAGGAAAGACTATTAACAAGAGTGAGGGCACTCATGCTGGGAGAGTTGCTTTCTACCTTCAGACTCTTCACCATGGGTAGTATGACATGACCATCTATCATTCAGGGTTCTGGGAACCATAAAGTACCACATACATAACTCTACCATCTCCCGTAGCTCTTCTGGGACACCACCCAAAAGTTACAATGAATTTAATGCCCTTGACACTACAATTCCTCTTCCAGAAGGCTATCCTCATCTCCCTGTGATCAAAATCCCAAGATGGCACCTGACTGACTTTTCCCAGGAAGCTGACTACCAGGTACTACACTTACATTGCTTTAGTGTAAACCTAGAATCCCCTTCCTCCAGTAGTTAATCCTCCATGGTAGGCAATGAAGTTAAACAATCCTTAAGTCAGGGATATTATTTTAATGTTCTTCAATGAAAATTGTGCATTTTTATGCACTCAATATTTATATGTTGAATGGGTAAATAAATGAGTATTGTTTCACTTAAGAAAAGAGATTATATGGTATCTCTTTAGTAAATATTAACATAAGATAAATGATTGTTTGGTGGAGTCTATCAGGTTATTTGACAACACAGAAGCTGTCAACAGAAAGTACAGGTGGCCCTCATCAGGAGAAAGGAAGCTGTTGAGTGGTGCCATGAGTGACATTAAAATTTCCAGAAACCAGGAGGCTTTATCAACAAGACAAGTTCTGGGAGGCAAAGAGGATCTACAGAGGTGGTAATGGGTCCTGAGATCTGTCACTTTGGGTCATTTCTGTTCTTGATCAAGGAGACACAAAATATAGGGGCAATTAAACCTTGTTGCTGCAACGTATTGCACCCATGGATAAGGATAGAACCTGTGCATTGGAAGTTGAGAACTAGCTCTTTTAGGTACTCCATGTTGAGTAACTTTGGATACATGGAGAATGTTGGAGATACTGCTGTTTAAAGTAGTCACTGAATAGGTCAAACAACAATTTATCTTCAATAAACCCAGTGGGTAAACTGTCCCAAGGACTGGTAGTTCAAAAGAACCAGAATTTCAGTTAATATAAAGGCTTGAACTTCACATTTCTGGAAGATAAAGTCTCAGTAGCCAGCTATGTGCAACCTGTTCTAGAATTTTCACCTTTCCCTCCTTTTCAAGTTCTCATTCATACCCAATATTAGAGAAACTATCACTTTGGCTTGAATCTACACTGCACATTATGTATTTTGTTTGTTGCCTTAATAGCCTTCTTCCATAGAGGGAGAAATCACTTTCATGGATAGACAGGTGGCCTGCACAGCCCCTGAGTAGAGCCAAAGGGGTGATATTAAAGTAAACAACTTTTCAGGTCAGAACCTCATGTAAGACACATCAATCTCCCAAAAGCTCTCTCTCCAACAACACCATCCTCATGAAAATTACCAATAATTTCTGCTTGAAAAATAATTCTGTATGTCTGTGTGTATGTTTTATAGAAGGATGGAAGATGATGTAAAAAATCAAAAGAGAAATATGCTTTGAGTTTCCCATCTTATGAAATAGTACGTAGTTTTGTATATGACCCAATATAGACTCTGTACTAGACCAGGTTCTTCTGGATGATGGTGGGAAAACTTTTGCTCCAATCAGATTTCATTAAAGTTAGAATATAATAACCTTTATGAAAAAAATCTGGGTTGAGTTAAAGATGAGCCTGTGACATCATTAAGAAATGTCTTTATGTATTCCATACTTATGTTTGCTTTTACAACTTGGACTCCCTGACAACATCTGCAACTATAGCTAAAACTCAGCTTTGAGATGGCTCCTTATTATTCTCATCTCAAATGGTTTACCATTCAAAATTGACCTTGCATACAACCTAATGTTAAAAGGAACAAATCTGAAGGCACTTGCAAAATAAATAACTTAATTAAATGAAATAAAGGCAGGGGAGAGGAGAAGAGGAAGCAATGTTAAATACACAACTGAGAAACCATAAAAAGATGCTGTACATATAAAATTAGTTATGTAATAAGCACTTGTATAAAGTAATAGTCACTGTTTTTACCTTGCCATATATTCTTGGAGGTTTAGGTAGATGTTCTTTCTGAAAGATAAAAAGATCCAGCGTATGGTTAGCCTGTATTTATGTTTTGTTAGTCTAGCATTGCAACCTCCTCCCAAATATTTCTACTTGATGTCCCACTGTCAGCTCAAACCAAGGCATCTAAATGAGACACCATCTCCCTCTACTCACCTGTTCTTCTTCTACAAAGAAGAAGATTAACTACTGGAAGAAGGGGATTCTAGGCTTACACAATCAATGGTACCCAGAAAATCATCTTCAGAATCCTTTTCCTTGCTCTTGTGCTTTCCCCCTAAGTTTTAAGAGCTTTTCATTCATAATCTCTTTGACACCTCTCACCTCCTTTCTATTTCTACCAGTGCCACTCAAGCTTAAGTCCTCACACCAGGGCTATTCAGTCATTATACATGTATTCTATACTTACAGGGTATAAGACACTCTGAATAATGTTTGTCCCACAAAGATGTATAAAACTAGAGGGATCTAGGAGAATAAGGGATTGCATGGAAGGATAAGTATAAAACTGTGATAAGGGCCTTAATAGTGGGGTCAGGGGGTCCAGGGAAGGGATGACAAGGCAGGTCAGTCAGGGAATATTCAGAGAGAGTAACATTGGAGCTGAGCATTGTAGTTTGACTATAGGTTTCTTGGGATGAAAGACAGTGAAATCATTTCTAGGCCCCATGTTGTCTGAGATACTATTTTAAACATGTCACTTCCCACCTCAAGAGACCTTCCTGGTACTGCATTGTTTATGCTATCTATGCATTTAAACTCCTTAGAATTCCATTAAATACTCCCACAAACAACCCCAATTGATGGATTATGCTGTATCACACACTATCTACCTCAACCCACAGAGCCACATTAGTCATGGTTCTGGTTTTCACACCATTCTTTCTCTGGAGTGCCTTCTGCACACTTGTTTGGGCATAGATGGTCTCCTTTCTTTCAGTGCCTAAAGCTGTCTGCAAGCACCTGAGTCAGAATGACCTTTCCCTCCTCCAGGATCCTGCATCTACCCCAAAAGAGCCTCTTTGACAAATCAATGTGCTGTCATGTACTAAGTTATGAGTGTGGGACAAGCATAATGTCGGGGATGGGGTGCTAGCTGTCAGTCAACATATATTTGGCAGACAAAAAAGTGACCTATTTTAGAGTGCAACCAGCAAAATCACTTCCAAGCTCCTGTCACTGTAATACCTCCATCATCCATTTTAGGGTTCTTCCACTGGAGTGCACGCAGATTTTCCAGTTACGGGTTTTGTAGCCTCCTTTAAGTTCAAATTCGGGTAGATTGAACCAAGTTCCATCTTGGCTTCTTATACACTTCACCGTGGATCCTGTAAGACCGGGGTAAGTTGAATCTGAAACCTCTTTGTCCTCAGAGCTCAGACACTGGCTCTCCACTACATTGCATCTGAAGCCACCCAATTTGGGTTCAAGATCACTAGCAGAAAAGTCTGGCCTCACTTTTCATACTTGAGAATCCCCAAACCCAGCCTGCGAGTCCCTACCCAGGGGATTTCTTGCTTTGGATTGAAATCTCAAGTCCTGGTCCTGTTGCTCACAATGGCTTCAAAGCAACATCTGTGTCCTGTATTACAGCAATTTTGTTCCAGTTCATTGGCTTTATTGAGCAGATACTTTTCTATTCCTGAAATCATGGGTAGCTGACTTTAAAATAACATGAAATATTTTTCAGTAGAAAATTTAACTTATATATAAAAGATAGTGTTACACTTAACAACAGTATTCATTAGAGAAAAAGAAATCAAAACCTTATTGAGATATTACATCACACCCACTCAGATGGCGGTAATGAAAAAGACCGACAATAGGAAGTATTGGTGAGAATGCAGAAAAATTGGAGCCCTCAGATTTCACTGGTGAGAATATAAACTGGTGTATTATGGTGGAAAATAGTTTTTTTTTCCCTCAACAAGTTCAACATGGAATTGCCATGTATCCTGCAATCCCATTCCAGAGTACATAGCAAAAATAATTAAAAATAAATGTTCACCAAAAACTTGACACAAAGCAACATTATTAATGATAGCTAAAGAGTGATAAAACCCAAACTTTAGATAAATGCAATATTGTATATCCATACCATGGACTATTATAGTATTTGACAATAAAAAAATGAAATATACTACATGTGGTACTATATGTATGAACCTTGAATACATCATGCTGTGTGAAAGAACAGTCACAGAAAAGCACATGTCACATGAGTCCATTGAAATGAAATGCTTAGAATAAGCCAGTTTATAGATCATAAAATAGATTAGTGGTTGCTTAGGGCTGGGTAGTGGGGTGAGGCAGAATGGGTATTGACTACTGAGAGACATGGTGTTTCCTTTAGTGGGGGACAAAAAGGTTCTAAAATTAGATTGTGATGATGGTTTTATAATCTTGTGAATAAGCCAAACAAACAAACAAAAAAACTCAACAGTGAATTCTACACTCTAAGAGGAGAATTATATGATAAGTGAGTTATAGCTCAGTAAAGCTATTTAAAAATAGTTATGATGCAAACATTTATTTATATTAATTGTTCACAAAGGACTATTAATAATAATCTGATATGAAGTTTATCATAATAGACAATTATTGGAAAGCTTTTTGCTAAAAAACAACACATTTTATAGTCAATATGTAAATTAACTCTCAAAGTCACATCACGAGGTGGGTTTTTAATTATTATGCATTTCTTAGATGAGAAGTTTCAGGCTCAGAGAGGTCCCATTCTTTACTCAGTCATTCTTTGCAGAGTTGAAGCTGGGATTCACATTTTTCTGATTCTAAATTTTGTGAACTTCTCACTACATTAAACACCTATCCTGATGATGGTTTCCATAAGGGGTATAGGATATGAAGGTGGAGACTGATTCAAAGTAAAATACGCAATATTTTCCATCCACAGACTGACATTTCTGCACTACTTTTTGGTTCTTTGGGCATCCTCATGGTCACTTCCATGTGGAAGTGAGAACTTATGCACCACTTCTTAAAGTGTAAAAATATCATCTTGGGGACCCCACCTCTTCTCAAGACAAAACTGGGCCCCAAATTCCTTGAATGACCAGGATATTCCATTAGTTTTTGTGATTCCCTCACATAGTGGTTGCAGATTAAAGTAAACCTTGAAACCTACCTCGTTCAAATTTTCTCTTAATTAACATGCCCATCATCTTCCTACAGGTCACAGGAAGTATTTCATCACCTATCCCTGAAAGAGAAGTTTCTTCATTGTGTCTCATTTTAAAATTACACACATAAAACGTCCTCCCATGTTGAAGTTGTTTCTATAAAAACAGAGGTTCTTAGGAAATTTTATTTCACAAATCCCCAGAGTTTCTAAGTTTTTCTTTCAATGGTATTTTTGTTGCATAATGAAAGATGTCCATCTTCATCTCACCTCTCAAACCTCATACAATTAGAATGCTTTAGCAGAGATAGGCTTCAATAAAACAGTCTTAACTCCCAATCCAGTCAGCCCCCTTGATTCTTACATGACATGAAACACACAGGTGCTGTCATATTCTGCTGGAAGCTCTCCAGCTATGCTATTCCACTGCAGTTAGGTAGTTGGAGACAAAGTCAAAGACTGTACATGCAGCTCCTATTTGAGCTCTGACTCGGTGGCAGAGAGGATAATGATGGGTAACCTAATGGAGATGATGTCTACTTGGTATTTGTGTTCTCTTGCTTTACCTCATTTTTTTCTCCTCATCAGCTTTCTCCAAAGCTGAAAGAGGAACTCAGGAAACTCTAGAACAATCTTCAAATTCCATGGCTAACTGGTCTATTGCTGTCTGACAATGGTGTGCCTTTTATCAAAAGCTATGTCCAGTGCTCTGATTATCTAATTCTATGACCTCATATCCTCCTGTCCATACACTTCTCTATTATGGCTCTTTGGTCACTGAAGGCTGTTGTCCCCAAGGAAGGCAGAAAGGGATCAGCTCTTTCCTGCATTGTGATTAGGACAAAAGTGATTGGGGATTAATGGCATTGTATTAGATCAATTCTGAATATCTGAGTTCTGTTCTGTTGGTAAGGATGCTTCATTCTTTCCCAGGCTTTGAAGTGCCTAGATGATTTGTTTATATTCTTTGGAAATGCCTTTGACCTGCGTGTATCTGACCCTTTTCTGCATGAAAAGTCTGAGTGACAAATGATTATTAGCGAGAAAGATGAAGTTGCAGCCAGTGGAATGGTACACACAGAGTTTTTAGCAGTGAAGGAAGAGCAAAGATCCAGGCACCTGAGGAGGACATACCTAGGAAGTATGGGAGCTAGAGAGGCATAATTATATCTGGGTTTCACAACTGCCCTGAGTCTTCCTTCCAGAAGGAAATCACCCTAATCTAGCTCTTCAGTGTAGAGTGAAGACACAGATCCATGAATATAGGAAAAGGCATATAAAGGGCATTTCAACTTATGAAGAAAAAGGTGGTTAAATGGATTAACCACTTTTACCTACTTTCAAATATTCTAGAACCAAATATAAAAGTCTTTAAAACCTTTAGATGGAAATATTTGTATAGATTTTATATAAAGCCATAAAGGAAAACCCTGACATGTTTAGCTATCTAAAATTTTCAAACTTCTCTAGGAATAAATATACAATTAAAAACCTAAAAAATTGAGGGAATCCAAGATGGTGGCGTAGGTAAACACCTAAACTGCTGCCTTGCACAACAATTTCAAAACTACAACTAAAAGACAAAACGTCTGTCACCCAGAACCACGGGAAAGCTGGCTGAGTGGAATTTCTACAACTAGAAGGAAAGAGAAAAGAGCATTGAGAGGTGCACAAGTGCTGAAAAGCTGAGGTATGGAGGCGCGGGATCTGGGCTGGCAGCAGGCATTGCTTTTTTCAACCCAAAGGGAGACAAGGCCCCGATTACTCGGAAATACAGTTTCTGGGGAGATGCGGGGGACCCAAACTCCTATGGGGAAAAGCTGGATTGTCTGCCACCAGGTCGGAAAGTGAGGGGGGCCTGCTTGCGGAGCTGTGCGCAAGAATGATTGTTTACTGCACTGGGGCACGGGACGCAGTTGGAGACACAGAGCCGGCTAAATAGCATCCATCGCTGTTTGCCACACCCTAGCCTAGTGACGCCCTGAGACCCCACCCCACACAGCCTACAAACCCACCCAAGCTCCAAGCAGCAGTTTTAGCATAAGAAAGGCCTGCCCTATCGCAGCTTAACCTAACAAACTTGCAGCCCGGATCAGACAGCTCCAAAACCTCCAAACCCCAAGCAAAGAGGAGAAAACTGTAGCTCTCGCTGTACTCCTGTTGGGTGGACTCAGATAATAGCTGACCTGCACACCATTGGAGATCCAGAAGCCAGTATACCTAGTGGTCAGTGTGAGAAACCAGATTTCAACTCCTCACATCCATAAGTGACACATTCAAGAGGCAGACTCAGTGAGCACCAAAGCCCCAATGAAACAAGTCCTGCACCATAGGTGTGTCTCCAGCACAGCAGTTCTTATAGACACAGCGAGTCCTCACAGCCGATTGGCCTGGAGGTCAATTCCTCCCAGCGTACCAACAGCAATTAAGGCTTAACTACACCAAGACTTTGCACTCAGCCCACAAAGGGGTGTACCAAGAGCATCCACAACAGGTGATTGGGGAGGCTGAGCTACCACCCCCTATAGGTCACCTACCACACAAAGCCACTCCATCAACACAGGGAAGCAGCCAAAATGCAGAAACAAAGAAACATGTCATGAATGAAAGAAACGAAGGAAAGCAAACTACTGGATGACATAGAGTTCAGAACCACATTTATAAGGTTACTCAAGAATCTTCTAAAAACCACCGAGAAACTTGATGACACTTCTGAGGAGCTTAGTGAGACCTTCAAGGACCTTAATGAGAATGCCAAAAATATGGAAAAGGACCAGTCAGAAATGAAGCATACACTGTCTAAAATAAAGAATATACAGAAACTCAACTGTAGATCAACGTTCCCCAAGAATCAAACCAAAGATCTGAAATATGAGGAAACAAAAAACACCCAACCAGAAAAACAAAAAGAAAACAGAATCCAAAAATATGAAGATAGTATAAGGAGCCTCTGGGACAACTTCTAGCGTAACAACATCTGAATTTTTGGGGTGCCAGAAGAAGAGGGAGAGCAAAATATTGAAAACCTATTAGAAGAAATAATGACAGAAAACTTTCCCTACCTGGTGAAAGAAATAGACTTACAAGTCCAGGAAGCGCACAGAACCCCAAACAAAAGGAATCCAAAGAGGACCACACCACGACACATCATAACTAAAATGCCAAGGGCAAAAGACAAAGAGAGAATATTGAAAGCAGCAAGAGAAAAACGGTTAGTTACCTACAAGGGAGTACCCATACGACTGTCAGCTGATTTCTCAGCAGAAACTATGCAGGCCAGAAGGGAGTGGCATGAAATATTCAAAGTGATGAACAGCAAGAAACTACAACCAAGATTACTCTACCCAGCAAAGCTATCATTCAGAGTTGAAGGTCAGATAAAGAGCTTCACAGACAAGAAAAAGCTAAAGGAGTTCATCGCCACCAAACCAGGATTACATGAAATGCTGAAGGGTATTCTTTAAGAAGAGGAAGAAGAAGAAAAAGGTAAAAATAAAAATTATGAACAACAAAATGACATCAAATACATACCTACCAACAAGTGAATCTAAAAATCAAGTAAATAAAAAATCTGAAGAACAGAATGGACTGGTGAATATAATAGAATCAGGGACATAGAAAGGGAGTGGACTGACGATTCTCAGGGGGAAGCGGGTGTGAGTGGTGTGGGAAGAGATTGGACAAAAATCTTACTCCTATGGATGAAGACAGTGGCAGGGGGTAAGGGCATGGGATAGGGTGGGGTGGGGAATCAGGTGGAGGGGAGCTATAGGGGGAAAACAAAAGAGGAACACCTGTAATCTGAACAATAAAGATTTATTTTAAAAAAACACCTAAAAAATTAACATTAAATGAGACACAATATTAACATTATCCATTTGCAAAATTTAACATGTAATATATTAATATACCTATTCTTGGACAGTATGACCAACACAACAGCAACACTGGTAAGACAGATACCAGGCATTTCTAGAAGAGCAACAAATAACCAATAACCAGTGAAAAGTGCTCAAAATTTTGTAGTAATGCAAATTAAAACGGGAATGAAATAAAAGTATTTACAGTTAAATTGGAAAAATGTGTGCTTGATATACTGATTAAAATAAGGGAAATGTGACCAAGTAGGATTTATCCCAGGAATGCAAGGATGGTACAATATCTGTAAATCAATAAATGTGATACATCATATAAACAAATTGAGAGACAAAAATCACATAGTCATACCAATTGATGCAGAAAAGGCATTTGACAAAATCCAACACCCTTTCTTGATGAAAACTCTCAGCAAGGTGGGAATAGAAGGATCATACCTTAACATAATAAAAGCCATATATGACAAACCCTCAGCTAACATCTTATTCAATGGACAAAAACTAAAACCATTTCCCCTAAGAACAGGGACAAGACAAGGATGCCCACTCTCACCACTTCTCTTTGACATAATAGTGGAAGTCCTAGCCATTGTGATCAGACAAGAAGAAGAAATAAAAGGCATCCAAATTGGAAAAGAACAAGTAAAACTGTCCTTATTCGCAGATGATATGATATTGTACATAGAAAACCCTAAAGACTCCATCCAAAAGTTACTAGACTTAATAAATGAATTCGTCAGTGTAGCAGGATACAAAATTAATGCCAAGAAATCTAGGCATTTCTTTACACCAATAGAGAACTTACAGAAAGAGAGACTAAAAAAGCAATCCCATTTACCATCACACCAAAAAAATTAAGATACCTAGGAATAAACTTAACTAAGAAGGCAAAAGACCTATATGCTAAAAACTGCAGGACACTGAAAAAAAGATAGAGGAAGACATAAACAGATGGAAGAACATACCGTGTTCATGGAATGGTAGAATCAACATCATCAAAATGTCCATACTACCCAAAAGAATCTTTAGATTCAATGCAATCCCCATTAAAATACCAATGGCATATTTCACAGACCTAGACAGAACTCTCCAAAAATTCATCTGGAATAAAAAAAGACCCCTAATAGCTGCAGCAATCC
Organism: Corynorhinus townsendii; assembly: GCA_026230045.1. NCBI lineage: Eukaryota > Metazoa > Chordata > Mammalia > Chiroptera > Vespertilionidae > Corynorhinus > Corynorhinus townsendii. The sequence goes on along the minus strand of JAPDVU010000005.1, from coordinate 30,976,407 downwards.
TGAGAAAGAAGAACAAAGTAGGTGGGATCTCAATACCAGAAATGAAGCTGTATTACAGAGCCATTGTTCTTAAAACAGCCTGGTACTGGCACAAGAACAGACATATAGATCAATGGAATAGAATAGAGAACTCAGAAATCGACCCAAACCACTATGCCCAATTAATATTCGACAAAGGAAGCATGAACATAAAATGGAGTCAAGACAGCCTCTTCAACAAAAGGTGTTGGGAAAATTGGACAGATACATGCAAAAAAATGAAACTAGACCACCAACTTACACCATACACAAAAATAAACTCAAAATGGATAAAGGACTTAAACATAAGACGGGAAACCATAAAAATACTAGAGGAATCCACAGGCAGTGAAATCTCAGCCATATGCCGAAGCAATTTCTTCACTGTTACTGCTCCTAGGGTAATGGAAACTAAAGAGAAAATAAACAAATGGGACTACAGCAAAATAAAAAGTTTTGCACAGCAAAGGAAACCATCAACAAAACAACAAAAACGCCCACTGTATGGGAGAACATATTTGCCAATGTCATCACCGATAAGGGTTTAATCTCCAACATTTACAGGGAACTCATACAACTTAACAAAAGGAAGATAAACAATCTTCCTTTTGTTAAGGAACATATGAAAATGGGCAATGGACATAATAGATACTTTTTGAAGGAGGATAGAAGGAAGGCCAAGAAACATATGAAAACATACTCAAAGTCACTAATTATCTGAGAGATGCAAATCAAAACGACAATGTGGTACCATCTCACACCTGTCAGAATGCCAACCATCAACAAGTCAACAAACGACAAGTGCTGGCGAGGATGCGGAAAAAAAGGTACCCTCCTGCACTGCTGGTGAGAATGCAGACTGGTGCAGCCACTGTGGAGAACAGTATGGAGTTTCCTCAAAAAACTAAAAATGGAGCTCCCATTTGACCCAGTAATCCCACTTCTAGGAATATGTCCCAAGAAACTAGAAACACCAATCAAAAGGGATATATGCACCCCTATGTTCATAGCAGCACAATTCACCATAGCTAAGATTTGGAAACAGCCTAAATGCTCATCAGCAGATGTGTGGATTAGAAAACCATGGTACATCTACACAATGGAATATTATGCTGCTATAAAAAAGAAGGAATTCTTAACATTTGCAGGAGCATGGATGGACCTGGAGAGCATTATTCTAAGCGAAATAAGCCAGTCAGAGAAAGATAAATAGCACATGATCGCACTCATTTATGGAATATAATGAACAACATAAACTGATGAACAGGGACAGATTCAGAGACAGCGAAGCTTCGATCAGACTGTCAAAGCTCAGAGGGAAGGTAGGGGAGGGTGGGGGTAAGGAGGAGAGATCAACCAAAGGACTTGTATGCATTCATATAAAGTCTAACCAATGGACACGAACACCAGAGGGGTGAGGGCATGAGTTGTGGGGGGATGAGGGGTTAATGGAGGGATGAGGACACATATGTAATACTTTAATTAATAAAGAAATTAAAAAATAAGAGAAATGTAACAGTATGAATAGATTAACTCAGATAAGTAATATAATTCTAAATATGTTATTACATGGGCAGGAAAAATCTGGAAAGGTACCTAACAAAGTCTATAAAGTTCATAGATTTTAAAATTAAAAAGCAACAAAAATGTGAGCATTTAAAAGTATATAAATTGCTGATTCGAAAGATGTAATCATATAAAGGTAAAATATTCTCTCTCTTTTTTTAAATCTTATGAAAGGTGGTAGTTCTCTGTTGTGGCTGTAATAAATTCCCCAAAACTTTATAACCTAAAGCAACACAGGTTTTTATCTTATAACTCTAAAGGTCTGAATTTCTAAATTAAGTTTCACTGGCCTCACATCAAGGTGCCCACAGGGCTTTGTTCTTTTCTGGAGGCTATAGTAAGAAAGAATCCTTTTCTTTTCTTTTTTTTTTTTAGCTTTTCCAGCTCTAAGTGATGCACACATTTCTTGACTCATTGCCTTCTGCTTTCATCTTCAAACACAGACACATTACATTTCTGATTATTATTCCATAGACAAAAATCTGCACAGCAGGAGAGTTTTCTGATTTTAAGCATCTATATGATTTCACTGGGGCCACCCAGATTATCCAGATAATTGCCCCATTTCATTACCTTAATCACATTTTCAAACTCTCTTTCACCATGTAAAGAGACAGATTAGAGGCTTCAGGGACTAGACATGGACATCTCCATTTCTGTTGGTATACAATTCTCAAGAACCTTATAGGTCTCCCATGTATGTCATGGGGATTTGCTCCATTAGACAAGAGGCTCCTCCACAGATGTTTCCAATGTAATCACATATCTATATTTTAGTTCAGCTGAGATGGATGAGGAGATCTAGGAGCTACATGCTTAGTCTCATCAAAGAACCTTTCTGTGACTAAATATTCTGATCTTTCGCTGCTTCCGAGGCTCTAGCATTAATAGATATGATAGTGCATAGTAAAAATGGCTATTATTTACTAGTGTATTATTGCTACATTTTCAATATGTTAATTGAATATGTTTATACAGTCAAACAACCACTTATAATGCCTCTTGTTTCCTTACAATTTTCCAATAGGATTGAAAAAGTTAAATGCTTGAAATTGTATCCAAGTAGTAATGAATCAATGCATATAGAGAACTTCAGAAAAAAACATTCATCATGAAAACAGAGCTCTGGATTTAGACTCTGGATATTTGTCCAGAAATATAATCTTATCTGATACAATTTAGAGTTATGAACAGGTGGCTTCTTGGGTCTCGCCTCCTTTGCTTGATTCTAAGGGTTCTAGTTTATTGATCATTGAACAAGGAATAGGATTCTTTAGGTGTCTCAGTATGAGACCAAGGAATCCATGGAGCATGGAATTCCCTAAACTTGAAAAATCATCAAAACCCATGTATACCATGGCCTGCACACAGGCCACCTGGTCCATCCCTTTAAGTCACCTGCCTTGTAGGTTAGTGATGCTCCCATTTCCTATTCTCAGAGCAGAAAGTCACTGGCAAAGAGCACGTGTGCTCTATTTGAATCTTACCTTCTTTCACTTTTCTCTCTTCTACCTCTTACCCCTTTTATTGTCATTTCACACTTCCTTCACCTGCTGTTTCTTTGCGGGGAGACCTAGGAAATCTTGTGTTAAGAAGCGTGTTGGTAGAGAGCCACTTCTACCCCCTGGTGCTCCTTGAAATAATCTTCTCTTGTGTTTGAGCGGTAAGACCTATTTTGGGATCACCTTTCAGAGCACTTTGCCTACGCTAAGCCACAAGTCAGAATGTACACTCTCTAAAAATGGAAGGAAACTTACATTTTACATTAATAAATATAGAGAACTTTTAGAACAAAAATATTATTCACAATAGTGTTCTGTTGTAACATCAAGACAAGGTACTATCTTTTTTTTGGGGGGGGGGTCATTTCCTAGAGGGTTTTCCTAAACAGACATGTTCCTAATATACTCTGAGAAAGAAGGAAGGGAAAATCAATCACCACTTTGTGCACTAAAGAGCTGCAGATTTTATGACCACTCATGCTACACACAGGATTGAAGAAACAACATTTTGATAACCATGTTGAGCTCCAGCTTTACAAAGAAAATAACCCAGAATCCAGGAAGCTGGTCTTTTCTTTTCCTTTATCTCCATGAGACTTTGTGGAAGACCTTGAAGCATTTATGTGATTTTGTTTTCTCATTTAGAAACAAGAGTAACAATGGCCATCCTGCTCATTCCTCAGGGCTGTTGTAAAGGAAAAAGTAGGACACTATTTGCAAAGGTATTTTGAAAAGTCATTCTATATGTTATGACTTGCTGGAGAACTCTCTAAAAATCAACACTTTTGGGTTTCAAAACACCTTATCCATTTCTGCTAACACAGGAGAGCTGGAGGAAGTGACCCTTGACACTATTCAAACTTTGTGATCAGATGGCAATATGACCTTCCAATAAAGAAATATGTAGCTTTCTCTTCTCTGTAGAAGTCACTGTATAAATCCAATACTTTATAGTCATAGAATTAGTTTTAAAATAAATTCACTACTTTGCTAGCCTATGTCTACTATATAATCAATAGTTGGGTGCAAAGGTTGATTAACAAGACCTATGAATTAATAGTCCTCATGTTTAAAAAATATAAATATAATGATTTCTTATTAACTTGCACATCCCAAAAGGTCAAGTAAAATAAACACAGAGAATGGGATTCCAAGATAAACTAGATCTGTGGTATAGGATGAACTCAGAATTGATGCTTCAGAAAACAGTAGCTCTTAATTGAGGTTCCTGCACCCCAAGCCTTGAGCTCCCACCTCCTTACCAATTTTCCTTTTCAATGCTGAGGTAGACGCTTCGGAGGGTCCGGCTCCATCAGTAAGTTCAGTGAAGTCCTGACTGTTGATCACTGCACAAAGGGAAAACAACTTTTAATGTCCCAGGGTGGGGCCATGAGTCCACTGAGTGGAAAGCCCTACATGAGACCACTAGGAAGACCTAGAAGCTAAGTTAACTCAGATCCCTCTGGTCTGTGCCCAATGTGCATGACCTGCAGGTTGGTTGCTTCAGGACCTACCAAAAAGGCGATGAAGTTCATGCACAGAGGGCAGCTTTGTATAACCTGAAGCACTTTTCTTACCCCCACTCTTGCTCTGCCTGCTATTCCAACCCCCATTCTACCTCAACTCCCATCTTCACTCTATCTCTTACCTCCACTCTTTATACCTATTATCTCCGCCCTCATTCTACCTCTTTTTTTCATTCTTTTTTGTATCATTTCAAACATGTCTAAATATTTATTGGCTAGAAAGATGGATCAGAGAGAAGTATACATACATAAAGCCTAAATTTTAAAAACGGTATCAAATTATATATTTTTAATATTTTTGTTAGTTAATTAATTTTATTTTTAATTTAACTTATTGGGCTGATACTGGTTCACAAAACCGTATAGATTTCAAGTGTACAACTCAATAAAACACCATTTGCATACTGCGTCAATCGCCCATCACCCCAAGTAAAGTCTTTTGGTTGAGCTCATTTTTGCTAATTATTCTGGTTTCTAAGGTATCTCTTTATACCTGTCCTTGTCTTTCTGTGAATGTTTTTATTAATCTCCTTTCATGAATATCTTGGCTCTCTGAAATTTTTCCTTTTTCTTTAACTCTTACCCCAGTATCTTCCTCTCTTTGAATATAGAAATATACTTTCTGATATCAATATTTACATTTACCATTTCCGTTTTTTATATTTTTCCCAATTACATGGGGCATTTTCCTGCTGAATCCCTGTATAAGGCACTTGTTCCCTCCCCTTTCTACCTCTAACCAAGGTCACCATTACTGTCTCCATGGGCCCTGATGACTTGTCCCAGACCCTTGCCTGGTACCGGGATTCACAACACACATTCTTTCAGTCAACCTTACTTATACTATCAGATACTTGGTTACAATCAGTCCTTGCTTGGGCTTCACATTTAAATCCTGAATTTAAAAATGGCTTTTCCTTCTTTATATGCACCAGGTCTACAGAGCAGGAATTGATTTGGTTTCCATAGTGGAGAAGCTCTGCACCTGGACAAAATTGTAATAAATGAAGAATTTCCTTAGCCTCCCCTAAGGGAGTGAGCACCCTCATGACAATCAATAAGCCCTTCTCCCTGTAATTCCACTGCAGAGGAAAGCTCCCCTAGCACTGTTCTTTCTTGCTGCTCAACTCTGTCCTTTCTTTGTGCCTCTCTTTAAAAAAATGTTTTTATTGATTTTTAGAGAGATTGGTAGGGAGAGGGATAGAGAGAAACATCAATGAGAGAGGAACATCATTGGTCAGCTGCCTCCTGCACACACCCCTACTGGACATGGAGCCTGCAACCTGGGCATGTGCCTGACTGGAAATGGAACTGATGACCTCTTGGTTCCTGGATTGACTCTCAACCACTGAACCACACCAGCCAGGCTCTTTGTGCTTCTCTTGCCTTTGGATGTTTTACTTTCCAGAAGAAAGGCCTATTTTAATTTGAGTGGGTTCCAGGGCCTTTTTTTTTTTTTTTTTAATTTTGTGGACACCTTTCCTTCCTAATGGTGTTGGGAACACCCCTTTATAGCCTTCTTTGTGGTGACTTCTCAAAACAGACATAGATGACCAGCCTTCATTCATTGTCCTTTATTTATTCTTAAAATAATTGTCTTTGTGTCTCCCCCTATTTTTTCTATTTATTGTTATTATTTCCCTCTGCATTTTTCTCTCTTCCTACTCCCTTTCTCTCTATTTTTGTATCAGTGTCCCAATGGCCCAGCAGGGTCTAGGGGGAAGCACTGTAGCTATGCAGGATACAAGAAGCTGCCAAGAGTGAGATCCTTCTTGCACGTGACACCGGGTCTCCAGGCCTCACCATAGATGGGGACTTGCTACCTACCTGATTTTTAAGTTTATCCATTCTTTGTTACTAGTATGTTTTCTACTCCCTACTTTTCTATTTTTAAATTATTCCTGTGAACCGTGAATGCCTTTTCTACATCAATTTTGTCTTTCCTTATATTTGTCTTTCTAGCATTCCAATCCTCACCAGTCTTTCCGGTGCCTTTACCCACAATACCAAGTTCCTCCACCTGCCAGTTTCCCTCCACACTCATCAAACACAGCCACTCAGTCTTCTTACCTGCTGTTTTAGATTGTTGGACACATTGCTCATTTGCTTGTTGGCTTTCTAGTGCATCCCTGTTGTCACTGATTGTACATGTTTCAGTTGCATTTCTCTCTTGTGTTTCACGGAGGTGCTCTGAGGGTCCACGTTCAAGTGGGGCTGTATCTAGACCATGTTTAGATTCATAGATATTTTATTCGCTCCCTGCATCAATCAGAGTTTATCAGAAAAATACAAACTCTCTAAGCTTTTGGAGCAGAGGGGATTTAATCCAGGGGGTTAGTTATACAGCTGATGGAAGAGCTGACAATTCCAAATGGAGGAATGCAGCAACTCGAATAGTCAACAGGAAGCTATGGAAGGAACCAAGGGTGAGCTCATGTGTCAAGGTCACCAGATACGTAGAAACTGGACCATAGCTGGCTTGCTTTGTGGGATTTAGAATCATGGGAGATGTAGCCAATGCCAGAATTGCTGCCCATGACAATGATGGGGAAATATAATGCTTCTCCCTTGCTCCCCCACTCCACTCACTTGCTGGTGTCACCCAGGTTAGGAGCTCAGCAGGAAGCAGTAGCAAGGCAGATGACAAGCAAGCCGGCAGAGTCTGTGGCCAGAGATAGAGGGCAGAGCAGAGCAGGAACCCATAAGGAATGAATCTCTGAGTAAACCACCCAGGACCCGCATACTCCCTTCTCCAAGGTGAGCCTCCTCTGCTCATGTTTTATTCCATTGACGCATCCCACTCTGTTCCCACCAACCTCACTAGTATATGAATAAATATTTTTCAGTGCAGCTTGGATTTTTCCATATAGGACTGTTTTCCTCAGCCAAGTAATTTATGTAACGATTATTTAAATATTAATTCCCACAATTTTGACATAGAACCTTGGCCCTGGTGCATGGTTTGTGCTACATCCACAGTTTCTTGGAGGCGGGGCACAGAGCACAGTCCTTCCCTGGCCTGTGCTGGTCACAGTCAACTGTCCCAGCTGAGTCAGGCTCTTCCGCACATTTATTGGTGGTTTGCTGTTTAAATTTGGGTTATAATATCACCTCCTCCTCCCCCCAAAACCAACACCCTGTGGGCGCGCACACACACACACACACACACACACACATCGAAGCCCTTCTCTGCTCATTACTCATCCCAGTTCTTTCCTCTCACCTCTCCCATTGCCATCAGCTGCTGTGGTAGATGAACTGCTAAGAATATGGATTGATGCATGTTAGATATTTTATATTCTTATTACCTTGTTTGACTAAATGTGATTAGCTAAAATCATTCTGAAAGATTTTTTCTTTTATAAAAATGTATTACTAATTTAGAACCTCTTTTCTTAAATAACACATCCCAGTATAAGTTACATAATAATGGCTTCTTTCGTGTTTTTAAGGCAGCTCCAAGCCTGCTGCCCCAGAGATGATGGGAGAGGGTTGGTTCACGAGACACATGGTATCCATGGTCCTGTGTGAGGGACCCAACAGGTGAGAGACCCTGGCCTAGGGGAACACACTCATCACCCTTACCCCACCACTCTCACTGCAGTGCTGGCCACCACTGGGCGTGATGTCAAAGCAAGGCTGCAGTCAGATTCAAGCAAGACAGAGGCAGAAAACTGTGAAGCCATGTGCATGGGTCCAGGCCCAGGTTGTCAGGAGCTGGCAGCAAGTGCATATAAGGAATATGGAAGGAGCAATCCTCCCAAGCAACAGAAAAATGAAGACTGTTATCTTTAAATCCTCGGAGAAATTACCAATGCAAAGACTGACTATTCTGGGCAATTAGTACTAAAAATAAGCAGCCCTCCCACCATAGCACCTGCCAGAAGGGACAAGAAAGCAAAGGGTCACAGAACAGTCAATAAGAACAGACCATTATAATTACAGGCATCTGGGCCTAACAACATCGGTCTTTGATAAGAAGTTTCACCAGTTCCTGGGGGAAGAAATGAGAGGTTTATTTCAAAAATTGAAGTATAGGCTGTGCCATTCTCCCCTAATCTTTTTTAACTTTTATAAAGTAGGAGTTCAAGTCCCCCCCCCCCCGACTCCCCCCTAGGTATCAATACAGAGCCCATCTGGACCCGGAGGATCCTACTCATCTCTTGCCATCAGCAGCCCCCTGTCCTCAGCCCGGCCATCTCACTGAGATCATCCACAAGCCTCTCAGTAATCAGAGATGGCTTTTCTTGTCACCCATGGCCATAGGGAACCTGTTTTTGTTGTCAGCACTACCCCTGACTGGTGGCTTTACCTGACTTCCTACAAAGTCATGTCTCCTTGTCCCACCCCACTTCACACAGCACCCTCCCTAAGCATGTCTGTTTCTCTGTCTTTTTGGCCCTTTATGAGGTTCAAGATTCTCCTGTACTTCCTCCAGCTAATGGTATTCTTGTTTCTGTATATTTCTCTCTGCACAGTTCCCTACTTTTGACTGATATGTCTGTCTTTTCCATGAAATAATCTGGCTGTGTATAGGGTTAAGTACACAGACCCTGGATTCAGAATGCCTGGTTCATCTTGCTCATTTGACCTCAGGCCAACTACATACACGGTCTCTCGAGATTTCAGTCTCCTTTTCTGCAAATGACAGAGAATGATACTTCCTCCCAAGGTCAGCTGTGAGCACTAAACCCACAACTGCCAGAGTAAATGGTCTATCAGTGAGTTCTTAGTAATATGGTTGTTATTACTGTGTCCTTTAACCCTTTTCCCCGCCTTTCATTTCCCCTTTTTCTTTATCTCTCAAAATACCCACATTCCCTCTTGCACATCTCATCACTTCCTCTCTTCCCTCCCTATATGACTGCCCATCTTCTTGAATATTCCTGCTCCTGAACAGCATCCCCCACATTAAATCAGTCCCTTTGTCATCATCCAGGATCTCTTCTGTGATGTTGACCTTGGGCCCATAATTCTTAGTTGTTCACAGCTTCACACTCATTATGTGACCCACAGCCATAGGGGATCTTCTCCAGCAGGATCTCTCTAAATCATAATTACTTCCAGTTTAGCATCGTCTTTAAATCTGGTTTCCTGACACACTTGGGCCAATGGTATCTTGTCATAGCTCCTCCTCTAGGATCAGCCCCTGGTCAGACTCTCATGCAAACAGCCCTCCCTTCCTTCTCTAGGCTCCTCAACAGGTCTTCTCTGATTCCCAAACTCCACTCAGGACTCAGGGCCACTTCCCATTCTCCTTTCCTCTAAGCAGAAGAGAATCGGTTTTTGTCTGTTTGCAATCACCTTGTTCCAGGCTTAGTTGTTCTTTAGGCCCCTCCTCATTTTCTTCTCCATCACTTTCTAGGAGGAATTCTATGCTTGGTATCACTGAAGAGAAGGCAAGAGAAGACAGTCAGAGATCTTCATGGAATGGGAACCATCTGAGATTACATGTTTAGGAATTTCCATTCCTTGGATCACGCAGTGCTCAGTGGGTCCCAATCCTATTGGTAATGTTCTCTCTTCATTCCGGAGCCAAAAAGAGAAAAACCAACAAAGGAGCTCTTATGCTTCCCACACAGAAAGGAACCACTTGAATGTCAGGATAAAGGAGCTGTGGCAGCATTGTGAACTTGTTACCCATGTAAAAATTTTCAGCTGGCCGGGAAAGCATATATCAAAATAAATAATATACTACTTATTTTGAAATATGTTCACCGAACTATTCCAACAATAAAGAAAAACAGAGGCATTTCCTTGGGAGAAAAAGAACGATCCTATAGAGGTTTATTTGTATAAAAGAGGATAAAATTCCAAATCTTTAAAAATGTGGCTGGACAAGAGAAAGTCTTGATCCAGGGAGGATGACTGCTTCCCAAAGAGACAAGCTAGAGGACATGGGAGCAACTAGACAGACTGAGATCCCAGGACAAAGGAAGGACATTCTTTGAAGCTGCAAGTAGGGACTGAATTTTGTGGCACAGGAGGATGTCCCAAGAGGCCTGGACCAGGGACCTTGGAAGGCTGCCAAAAAAGGGAGAACATAGCACCAGCCCAAGGCCCCTGTATGTAAGTAGCCCAGCAAACATATGGAGGAAGGTAATATACCAATAGTCCTTGGTGCAGGTCTCTGGAGAGTGCCCGGGGAAGAGATGGAGGGAAGCAGTTTGCCAACATGCCTCAGGGCTGATGGCACAGGAACCTCCTAGGGCAATAAAGCTGTACTTATAAACCTTATAAACCTGTACTATCTCTTTACTGTGTGGTAAATAACATCAAATTCCTTAATTTTTGAAGCCAGGCTTTCCAAAATACTTTTGCATTCTTATCCCATGTGAATAAACTCCCACAATCTGCTTCTAATTTGTCCTTGTTGTGCAGATACACAGGCCCTAAAGGGGTCTATGCTTGCTCCTGTATCATCGCATTCCTCAGTTCATATAATTTTTCTTTTCAATTCTCCAGCATTGCATGGAAATCTTTTTGAGAGCAAAAGTACATAGACTAAAAAAAATTTCTAGGCAAGTCAAACAAAAATTATTGCAGGACACTTCTTTACTAAGAACCAATTTAAAAAAAATGAAATCATGCCTCTCAGGGAAAAAGTAGAGAATCAAACCAGTAGTATTGTATAGCATAAAAAACCATCTCTGGCTGAGCAATTGGTTTTTTGATTATTTTATTGTTGATCATACCTCTTGTGGAGAATCTATATATATAAAAGCCTAAGCGACCATTAGGACCAGATGACCAGCTGGTAGCTATGATGTGCACTGACCACCAGGGGGCAGACACTCAATGCAGGAGCTTCCCGGGGTGGTCAGTGTGCTCCCACAACCAGCCTCCCAGGGCCAGCCAACCTCCCACAGTCCCTCCCCCTGGCCAGTCTGCCCCATTCAGCCCTTATCACCAGCCAGACCGAGGGACCCCACCTGTGCACGAATTTGTGCACCAGGACTCTACAGAGTTAATAAAAACATGTCTACTTCTTCAAGAGCAAATTTGAACTTGAGTTAATTTTCTTGCTCATTCCTCTGGAAACCTGATGATGGTGGCCTTTCTTCTGAGTTAGTAGGCCAACACTAAGCTCAGAGTTAAAAATGACCAGTGACTGTAGGTGGGTAAATTGCATGTGGCCTGGGAGGGAGTAGCTATGAGCTATAATCCATTTTTTGTCTTCCTTCAACATAGCAACTCATGTATCTCAACTGTCCATTGAGCAATCTCTGAAAATTATGACTACAGTGTTGTTTCATGAGATAGTGACTCCCCTGGGCATTGTGTGGCTAAATCAAGGCAGATCCTGCACCCATATCTAAGCTGTTACTTGAGGCAGGTTGTAGTCAACTTAGTGGACTGCTGTGTGGAACCTTGCAAATGGTCCCACAGAAGATGAACAACTGATGCTACCCTTTTGGGATATTGTGTTTCCTGTCACTTATCCTTCTAAGTAAATCAGATGTCCCTGTGTCCCTGGTAGTCTTGTGACTCTAAATGCCTAGTAAAACAGACCTGCAGGTGGGTGTCTGTACTCTAGACATTATATCATAAGCATTGAGAGACTCATGATATGTCTGTTTTCCTAACTGCTACATCCACACTATCCAGCACCTTGTGTGACACATGGTAGACACTCAATACATACCCGTGGGAATAAATTGGCCCTGGAAATCAAATGTAGGTAATAAACCTAATTACCTTTGTAGAATATTTTGTAAATGCGAAATAAATCGGGGTAATTCTTCATGATGGTCTTGCTGAACAGTGCTCCCAGAAGAGATATGTCAAATTTCTTCTCCAGTTCACTGAGAATATCATATATGACTTCATGTACAGAAAACCGTTTTTTAAAAGACTCTTGAGATTTCTTAAAAACAGTGAATGGAGAAAACATAAATACAGACTTCTAAGTTACAGAAGAGCCCTAGAAGCAATTTTATTGTTAATGTATTATAATTTCCCAACATAGGTATCTTCTCGTGTACAGTTTTAGAATTTCTCTATATTTGTGTGGCTACTAAGTGGAACAACTAAATCTTTCCTCCTAGAAAACACCCATTTGTGAATCTGAGGTCCTCACCCTTCTTTACATGAGATGGAATAAGGAGCCTTTAGGAAGAACAAAAATGGTTTCAAGTGAAGTAATATGTAGCCCTTTCAGAGACTGGATAACTGTTTTAGGAATAGACTTAGTGGGTGATGAGCTGCTGTTCTATTGACTGGACAACCCTTGTCCCTTCTCCAGGACTGACTTGGCCTGGAAGCTTCTGTGAACTTTGCCATAAAGAAAGCCTATACACAGGGAAAGTGAAGACATGCATCTCTATATCTCCACCTATGTCTTTTGCTAAAATTAACCTAAATTCTAAGATTCCAGAAATACCTAAAGAAAAGGGGGAAAAACAGAAAGGAAACTGAAAACTGTTGTTGAAAGAATAGCAAGCATCTACTTTCAAATTTGTCCTAACAAGACATTAATTCTCTGTGGATTTTAATGTTCTCAGATCTTAGTATTTAAACTGATGTTCACTGAAATGAAATGTTATTTCAATTATTATTTTATTAAATGAAGTCATTCAACTTATTCACCCATTCATTAAAATTATGTTTAACTTCTAGTTTATATTACACTGTATATATAATTTCTAGAAGGCATTGTACACCCACTTCAGATCCAGCCTATCTCCAGTGCTATTCGCCCAGCTCCAAGGGGCACCATGGAGACCATTCCTTCAGTTAGGATCAGCACTATCTCCAGTTATGACTGCTTCTCTTCTCTCTTTTGACCTTATAGGAACATTTAATAGCAGTACTTGGGAAGGTTTCCACTCATAGGCGACTCCTCAGTTGCCCAGTTGTGCTCTGATGTTTAATTCTAGGATATCAAAGTATAACTGAGTTTGGGGTTGTTTTATCAGATTATGACATAATAAACCTCACTTACTTCATACATTTCATTGGTGATGAATTCATGGTCACGGAGTAGTTCAAGGAAAGGAAATGTTGTTTTTATTGCACCTGAAATCTCCACCTTATATTTTTTGAAGTATGCGAGTGCAATGTCATTGATACATTTGTTTTCTATGTTCTCATCTTCTGCAGACATCCTAGGGAGAAGGAATACCATGATAAAATGGCCATCAAGGTTTTGATATGCTGTAACATTATATATATGAAGGATAGATAGGCTGTGAAGAACCAACATAATTAAAATAAGTGGTCCTGAGTAAAGATTAGAACAAATAGAATGGAAGCAATGGTCAAAATTATAATAAAATGAAGCATGGTGCATTAGAAAGACATAATAGTATTGAAAAAATGCAAGCCTGTCATGATCAAAGCCATTGTAAAGTTATTTTGTCCCAAACATATCTGCAATGTTTTATGAAAACATTTTAATTGCCCCTAACTCCCTGCTGGCCTGATCTCACCCCCAACTGCCCTCCCCTGCTGGCCTGATCACCCCTAACTGCCTCTGCCTCAACCCCCACCACCACGGCTTTGTCAGGAAGGAAGTCGGACGTTCGGAAGATGGCTGCTCGACCCGGTCTAATTAGCATATTACCCTTTTATTAGTATAGATAGATTATATAGAATAGGATTGCTTAAATGGGGGGGAGGGGCCTTTTTCAGCAGGAGGAGATGCTCTTGGAAGACAAAAATACATAATCCCTATATCTGGACTGACTGCCAGTCATAGGCACTATACTGCCAAACCAGTCATTAAAAAATTGAACTGCTTCCTTACACCTTACACCAAACAGCTGTTGCCCTTAAAACCCCTCCTCAGCCCCCACCTTAGGTTCTGCCTTTGCAGCTCACCCAGATTAGGTTCTGATTGGTCAGTTTCTATGCCAGTCAGCATCAAAAGCTGCACCTCCTAGGCAGCCATTGGCTACTCTGGGAAACCCAGAATGGCCCCACCTTCACCGCGGCACCAGCCCTTCAGTCATGCCCCAGTCCGCTACCGGGTGTATCTCTGGCGGCTCTGAGAAGCAGCACCTCAGGTCTGTGCTGGTGGCAATTTTGAATTTTCATCCCTGACCTAACCTTACAGTTCAAGGTCCGTGATTTCAAGCATTTCTCTTGTTCATTCTTAGTTCACTCATAGACTTTACCTGTGTCTATACATCTATGCTAGCACAGAATGGTGACCAATCAAAAGGTTGTTTCAGTCATCATGGTCACTGCCTTTTTATATACACTCAGTGGCCAGATTATTATGATCTCTGAATGCAGAATAATAATCTGGCCACTCAGTATATAATATATATATATTAGAGGCCTGGTGCATGAATTTGTGTATGGGTGTGGTCCAGCCAGCCTGGCCAGGGGGAGGGGACATGGGTGGTTAGCCAGCCTGCCTGCTGGTCAAACTCCTGGTTGAGGGGACAATTTGCATATTAGCCTTTTATTATATAGGATATACATTGAGTGGCCAGATTATTATGCATTCAAAGATCATAATAATCTGGCCACTCAGTGTATATAGATGATTATATATGGAGAAATTATAGAGACCTAACTAAATTCCCTAAGTATTGCAAAAGGAATTTGCTAAGGAGCCTGAATAAAAAACAAAGCAGGTACATAAAACTAACAGATATTATACTCACAACATATATTGAAAAGAAATAATACTTCAAACACAATAGTAAATACATATACATCATAATAATAAAAGGCTAGTATGCAAATGGTTGTCACACCATGACACCTTAATGACCGATCAGCAGGGACCTGAGGCTGCACGGTACCGAGCTGGGGAGGGGGACTTGAGGCCACACACCCCCCCTTGATAGGGGACCTGAGGCTGCACCCCCTGCCCAGCAGGGCTTGATGAGGGTGGGGCTGGCTGGGTCTCGGTCTGGCACGATTTCGAGGCACACACAGGTAGGTGGGGAACTTGACTCTGGTTCCCACAGCATGCCCCATACTCTGACAGGAGGGAGATTTTCATATATAATTTACTAATTTTCTTTCATCTCTGACACTTCTATTACAGAGAAAGGGCAAATAGCAATATTAAAACATTTCCTCTAATTAATTCCCTTTTAATGTGCATGAGTTTTGTGCACCGGATCACTAGTATACTTATAAGCCTCTAAAAATTATGAATCTATATGAAAGAAACTATGTCTTATTGAAGGAAATTAAACAAGATCTAAATAAATGGAAATGTAGAAGGTCCCTCCAATTAGGAAAACATAGCAATTTAAAAATGTCAATCCTTCTGACATTTGTAATCCCTTTGAAACTGGCTATAGTAATTCATTAATTTATATGACAGAACAAATATCTAAGTCAAGCAAATAAAAGTATTACAAGAGTAGATGAAGACTTAATAGGTTTAAATATTAAAAATCAATAAGATTAAAAGAATGTAAAAAATATTTTCAGCACACATGTCTAAAGCTTACTATATCTGATATATTAAAGATTCCAGTCTGTTTACAAAATATGACATATAACCCCAAAGAAAATGGACCTGAACAGTCACTTAGAGAAAAGGAAATTAAAATGTCCAACAAATACATGAATACATACAAACTAAAACATCAATGAGGAAACCCTTATCATCCATTAGATTGGCAAAAATGATTTCATAAGGGACAATGCAGCAAGGGGGAAGATTCAGAGAAGTAGGCATTCATTGCTGGTGTGAACATAAATTGCTGTAGCTGGTCCTATACAAAAGTGAAAATAATAACACTTTTTACTTTTTATTTTATTATCTTTTTGTTAATCCTCACCCGAGGACATTTTTTCATTGATATTTAGAGAGTGAAATGGAGAGGGAGACAGAGAAAAACATCGATGTGAGAGAGACACATAGATTGGTTGCCTCTTGCACGTGCCCCAACCAGGGACGGGATCAAGCCTGCAACTGAGGTACATGACCTTGACCAGAATTGAACCTGGGACCCTTCAGGCTACAGGCTGAAGCTCTATCCACTGAGCTAAACTGGCTAGAGCTCTCCTATATGTTTTTTAAAAAGTGTCATTGCCGAAGGAATCCAAGATGGTGGCCTAGGTAAATACCTAAACTGCTGCCTCACACAACAATTTAAACTGCAACTAAAAGACAAAACGTCTATCACCCAGAACCACGGGAAAGCTGGCTGAGTGGAAGTTCTACAACTAGAAGGAAAGAGAAAAGAGCACTGAGACATGTACAAGCACTGAAAAGCTGAGATACGGAGGCGCGGGATCTGGGCTGGCGGCAGGCATTGCTTTTTTCAACCCAAAGGGGAGACAAGCCCCGAATTACTCTGAAATACAGTTTCTGGGGAGAAGTGGGGGACCCAAACTCCTACGGGGAGAAGCTGGATTGTCTGCTACCGGGTCGGAAAGTGAGGGGGGCCTGCTTGTAGAGCTGCGCACAGGAATAATTGTTTATCTGCGCTGGGGCACGGGACGCAGTTGGAGACACAGAGCTGGCTAACTAGCAGCCATTGCTGTTTGCCACGCCCTAGCCTAGTGATGCCCTGAGACCCCGCCCCACACAACCTACAAACCCACCCAAGCTCCAAGCAGCGGCTTTTGCATATGAATGGACTGCCACAGCTTAACATAACAAACTTTCAGCCCGGATCAGACAGCTCCAAAACCTCCAAACCCCAAGCAAAGAGGAGAAAACTATAGCTCTCGCTGTAGCTCCTACTGGGTAGACTCAGACAATAGCTGACCTGCACCCCATTGGAGATCCAGAAGCCAGTATACCTAGTGGTCAGTGTGAGAAACCAGATTTCAACTCCTCACATCCATAAGTGACACATTCAAGAGGCAGACTCAGTGAGCACCAAAGCCCCACTGAAACAAGTCCTGCACCATAAGCGTGTCTCCAGCACAGCAGTTCTTATAGACACAGCGAGTCCTCACAGCCGATTGGCCTGGAGGTCAATTCCTTCCAGTGTACCAACAGCAATTAAGGCTTAACTACACCAAGACTTTGCACTCAGCCCACAAAGGGGTGTACCAAGAGCATCCAGATCAGGTGACTGGGGAGGCTGAGCTACTGCCCCCTATAGGTCACCTACCACACAAAGCCACTCCATCAACACAGGGAAGCAGCCAAAATGCGTAAACAAAGAAACATGTCACGAATGAAAGAAATGGAGGAAAGCAAACTACTGGACTACATAGAGTTCAGAACCACATTTATAAGGTTACTCAAGAATCTTCTAAAAACCGCCAAGAAACTTGATGACACTTCTGAGGAGCTTAGTGAGACCTTCAAGGACCTTAATGAGAATGTCAAAAAAATGGAAAAGGACCAGTCAGAAATGAAGCATACACTGTCTAAAATAAAGAATATACAGAAACTCAACTGTAGATCAACGTACCCCAAGAATCAAACCAAAGATCTGAAATATGAGGAAACAAAAAACACCCAACCTGTAAAACAAAAAGAAAACAGAATCCAAAAATATGAACATAGTGTAAGGAGCCTCTGGGACAACTTCAAGCGTAACAACATCCGAATTTTTGGGGTGCCAGAAGAAGAGGGAGAGCAAAATACTGAAAACCTATTAGAAGAAATAATGACAGAAAACTTTCCCTACCTGGTGAAAGAAATAGACTTACAAGTCCAGGAAGCGCACAGAACCCCAAACAAAAGGAATCCAAAGAGGACCACACCAAGACACATCATAATTAAAATGCCAAGGGCAAAAGACAAAGAGAGAATCTTGAAAGCAGCAAGAGAAAAACGGTTAGTTACCTACAAAGGAGTACCCATATGACTGTCAGCTGATTTCTCAGCAGAAACTATGCAGGCCAGAAGGGAGTGGCAAGAAATATTCAAAGTGATGAACAGCAAGAACCTACAACCAAGATTACTCTACCCAGCAAAGCTATCATTCAGAGTTGAAGGTCAGATAAAGAGCTTCACAGACAAGAAAAAGCTAAAGGAGTTCATCACCACCAAACCAGGATTACATGAAATGCTGAAGGGTATTCTTTAAGAAGAGGAAGAAGAAGAAAAAGGTAAAGATAAAAATTATGAACAACAAAATGACATCAAATACATACCTACCAACAAGTGAATCTAAAAATCAAGTGAATAAAAATTTGAAGAACAGAATGGACTGGTGAATATAATAGAATCAGGGACAAAGAAAGGGAGTGGACTGATGATTCTCAGGGGAAGCAGGTGTGAGGGGTGCGGGAAGAGATTGGACAAAAATCTTACTCTTATAGAGGAAGACAGTGGCGGGAGGTAAGGACATGGGGTGGGGTGGGGAATCAGGTGGAGGGGAGCTATGGGGGGGGAAAAAAAAGAGGAACACCTGTAATAATCTGAACAATAAAGATTTATTTAAAAAATAAAAATAAAAATAATCTACAAAGCAGATACTAGCTCAGAAAAATAACCTATTTTGATTACTACAAATCAGGTACTATCTAGAAATAACATCTCAGAATATATTATTTTACTATATATGGTAATAGATGTTAACTAGACTTGTTGTGGTGGGCACTTCATAATATATAAATATCAAATCATCATCTTGTACACCTGAAACTAATATAATGTTATGTCATTTATTTCTCAATAAATTTTTTGGAAAGGTTGAATGGGAAAAACAAAAGGGTCATTGCCCTAGCTGGTTTGGCTCAAGGGCATGTACCTCAGTTGTGGGCTCCACCCCAGTCTGGGCCCTGGTTGGGCACCTGCAGGAGGCAACCAATCCATGTTCTTCTCTGCATCAATATTTCTCTCCATCTTTCCCTCTCCCACTCTCTCTAAAAATCAATGGAAAAATATCCTTGGGTGAGAATTAACATATATACAATTAATGATAAATATTACTGACAAAATATATATTATACATCTATATGATAAATATATATACATAATAAAATCTTTGTGACTTTGGATTAGATAAAAAGATACAAAAAACTATTTACCAAAAGCTTGATAAATTAGAAAAAAAATATTTAATCTTTTGTACTTTAAAAGACATCATTAAAATTAAGCCCAGCTGTGGGCTTAAGCATCAACCTATAAACCAGGAATTCATGGTTTGATTTCCGGTCAGGGCATATGCCTGGGTTGCAGCTCAATCCCCGATTGTGCAGGAGGCAGCTAATCAATGATTCTCTCTCATCATTGATGTTTCCATCTCTCGCTCCCTCTCCCTTTCTCACTGAAATCAATAAAAATTTAAAGAAAAAAGAAAAGGAAAAAACTAGTTACAAAGCAGAGAATGAGAATCTGGGCTTGGTCAAGGACAAGAACTTCTGCTGAGAGCAAGGAAGACAGATAAGCTTGTGATGGTCATGCAGGGCTGGAGTGAAGCACCCCAACACAGTCAGTTCCTCCCTTAGGATATGCAGTACCCTCTTTGAAACGACCTAGGCGAAAGCAGAGGGGGCCTGAAGGAAATGAGAGGGTTCAGACGTCCTAAGAAAATAACAAGTCTCTGTCTCAAAGCATCAGAAACTACATCTGAGTCCAGATGGCCCACAGCTGAGCAGTAGCTGTAAGACAAGAATCCTGTGGGTTGTGGCAGCTGCACTCACACCAGCAGCTGTCCCTCTGCAGTTTAAAGATCCAATTCCTTCACTTCATTACATTTCATTACTTTCCACATCAGTGTCCTTGTAAAGCAGGACGGATGTCAAGGTTTAGACGAGTGTCTAATAACACACACTAAAGCAGCAGCACAGCCAGACAGAAAGTTAAAGGAAGGGAGACAGTGACTGACCTGGTGCTGAGGTCGCTGCCCCCACTGGCCATCGTTCTGCCCGGGGTCCTGCCTGGACCTCTGATCTTTCCAGTCTCCTCAGCTTGGGTCCACTGTGGCTGTCTAACCCTGAGGAGGAAGTGAGTGAACTCATCCAGGCTCCACCCAAATGGGGAAATGAGAAGTGAAAGCAACTTTCTGAGTGTTTTCAGACATTGTCTCCCTCCTCCTGCAGCCCCAGGGCGGCAGCAGGAGAGGGAGGTGTTCTCTCAGCCATCAGGACATGTGGCAATAAGAGTGGTGGACAAGGAGAGTCAGGAGGTCCTGGAGGCCAGGGGAGCAGGACCCCAGGGGAGGTGCAGGACCAACCCCCAGGAGTTCCCTTGCTTGTGCAAAAACATTAAAAACACCTGTGAATCCTACTGTCCTCACCTGCTGCAACTTTCTAAGAGGGTGCAGAGACCTGACACTTTAGGTCTCAATGCTCAGAAACAGGACTGGAGAAGCAACATTCTCGAGAGCGATGGTTTCCACATTTGTTCCCCTGAGCCTGACTTCATCGGGCTGTAAATAAGGGTCCTCGCCCTATTTCATTTAAGATACAGGGGAAGGTTCTACCCTCTCTCCATGTGCGTTTTTTCTTTTCTCCCAAAGGAGCAAACATCAAATCTGGACAGATTCCATACACTGATGAGAACTTTTTTTTCTTTTCAACAAGAGCCCAGGAACTCAGTGTGTCCCAAGTTCTGCACACATGGGGATCTCTCTCTCCCTGCCCTGCCTCCTTTCCACTTGGGGGATAGAAGGACTAGTAAGCTGAGCCTCTGCTGAGCACAGCTGTCCTCTGCTCCCGACCTGCATGTTGCTTTGGGACCAGACAGAATTTGACACCAATGACACCAGCCTTTTCCAGTGCCCCTCTCTCCTCATCCCTGAGCAATAGGCTGACTAGGCCACCACCGTGCTGAGTGTTGGCAACAGCAACAGCAGCCACTGGCCCAGAGGATGAAGACCTGGCACCTCTGTGGATGCAGAAATGGAGAGGAGGGGCACCTGAGACCTAAATGGGAGCACTCAGGCCCCACACCAATGTCCCCTTCTAGGAGGTGGCCCATCAGTCAGCAGGATTCCTGGCCCCCTTGCCCTCCCTTTTTCCTGGGGAAACTCTGAGGCTGGGAGTTCTGTGAAGGTGAGTCTGCTCCTTGGTGTGTCTCCCTGAGGTCATCCTGCTGGAGGGGCCAGGGCTCTGTGCTCTCTGAGCTCCAGTGCAAGGAACAGCGGCCTGGGGATGTGGTGAATGTGTGTTGTTGACTGGAGCAGCCTGAGACCTTGAGGCTAAGCCCTGTTCTGGGGTTCAGTCTTAGGAATTCTTTTTTGGCACCCATGTAAACCATGTCCCCTGATCCAGCTTTTATCAGGGAGAAAGATGGTACTTTGTTCCCCATCTGTCTCACCTTCTGCCTGGCAATTGTTTCAGAACTCGTGTCAGGATACTTGCGGAGAGTTTATACACAGAATTTGAGGCTCCTCTTGGTGACTTTGGACCTTCTAGGATTTCTCCCTTCATTCCCTTCTAGGATTTCTCCCTTCATGGTTGCCCTGGCTTCTTCCCTGACTCTGCTGACCAGAAAAAATAGAGAACTTTCTACCAAAGTTTGAGCCACCCACCCAAGCCTGGCTGCTCTCAGAGTCAGGCAATACTAAGCAGAAAACATCTGCTAGCTGCTTGTGAGGTTCACTCTGCTTCCAGATTCACCCAGTTTTTCTTCTCTGCAAGCAATGGGTTGGGTAGGAGCTCACTCCGCAGGTCAGAAACAGAACTCTCCATCCCCACTAGATGCAGACCAACCCTGCCCACTCCCAAGCCCAGCCTGCTCTGGCTTCGTAGATGGCAGTGGTTGCTGTGCCCCCGAGCCCCTGCCCACCAAGGAAGAGAGATGCCTCTGTGCCATGCCTCAGAGGCACACCTGTTAGGAGATACACAAGCCGGGCTAGGTACATTTTATACTTCTGTGATCACAAGAGCACACACACACCTACTTAGAGTGGGCTTGTTTCATAAACAAAATAACAGAACAAGTAATATGCCTAGAAAAGACATGGTTTATTCTAGAATTTCAGTTGGAGTTAATACTTAAAAACCATTTATACATATGAGACATAAAAATTGTTGCCAAAAAGCTTAAGAGTACATTTTTCTTTGTTAAAGAAGGAGGTTGAGTTATGGTTTTTGAATCTGGTATTTTGTTTCAAGACATGTTTAGGCAGCCATCTCTTCCCAAGGGATTTGGGCCACAGCCTTCCCTCTGCCTCCTACCTGCTCTAAATTCCCAGTGCCTGGAACAAAGGAAGAAAGGGCACCCAACTGTGCATAGTTGAGAGTTAGGGTCATGTTTTTACAACGTTAATTACTTTCCTTTTATTTTAGCTTGGAAAACATCCTTTAGCACAGAGGTTCTCAACCTGTGGGTCTGGACCCCTTTGGGGTTCAATGACCCTTTCACAGGGGTCGCCTAAGACCATCGGAAAACACAGATATTTACATTATAATTCATAACAGTAGCAAAATTACAGTTATGAAGTAGCAACGAAAAAAAGTTTATGGTTGGGGGTCACCACAACATGAAGAACTGTATTAAACGGTCGCGTCATTAGGAAGATTGAGAACCACTGTTTTAGCACTTCTTATAAAGAAGTTCTAGTGGTCATGAACTTTCTCAAGTTCCCTTTGATGGGTCTATTTCTCCTTTAATTCTAAAGGACAGCTTTGCTGAGTACTAAATTATTTTCTTTCAATGTTTTCAATATAGCATCCACTCTCTCTTGATATGCAAAATGTCTGTTGAGTAATTTTCTGATAATCTTGTGGGGGGTCCATTGTATGTGACATAGTTTCTTCTTCTTTGTTGAACTTCTAATTTTGTTTTCTAATTTAATTTTGTTGTATGTTTTTGTTCTGTTCCCTGAACAGCAAACACTTGCTTGAAATTCAGCTCAAATTTTTCCTCCAGTCTCATTCCCCAGCAAAAGTTATTGCACTGAAAAAAAAAAAAAAGACAAAAATAATGACATTTATTATCAGTGTCATTAGATACCTTGTAATTTGAGTATGATCAGAACTCTTGCCTAAAACCCTAAATTACATTAACCAGGTTAAGATTAAAAACTCATGTAGCTAAGAGTAATTTCTTTGTCCTAAGTGCATGATCATTTACTACTAGAGGCCCAGTGCATAAATTCGTGCACGGGGGGTGGGGTGGGTGGGTTGGGGGGAAGGGTGTTTGTGTGTGTGTGTGTGTGTGTGTGTGTGTGTGTGTGTCCCTTAGCCCAGCCTGCACGCTCTCCAATCTGGTATCCCTATCACAATCCAGGACTGCTGGGTCCCAACTGCTCGCCTGCCTGCCTGCCTGATTGCCCCTAACCTCTTCTTCCTGCCAGCCTGATTACCCCCTAACCACTCCCCTGCCAGCCTGATCAATGCCTAACTGCTCCCCTGCTGGCCCGATTGACCCCTATCTGACCTCCCCTGCTGGACTGGTCTCCCCTAACTTCCCTCCCTTGCCAGCTTGGTCACCCCTAACTGCCCTCCCCTGCAGTCCCAATTGCCCCTAACTGTCCTCCTCTGCATGCCTAATCACCCCAACTCCCAATCCTGCTGGCCTGGTCACCCCTAACTTCCCTACCTTGCCAGTCTGGTTGCACCTAACTACCCTCCCCTGCAGGCCTAGTCCCCCCAACAGCCCTCCCCTGCAGGCTTGGTCACCCCCAACTGTCCTCCCTTGTAAGCCTGGTCCCTCACAACTGCCCTCAACGGCTGGCCTGATCGCCCACAACTCCCCTCCCCTGCTGGCAATCTTGTATCCACATCGGGGCGGCCATCTTTGACCACATGGGGGCTGCCATCTTGTGTGTTGGAGTGATGGTCAATTTGCATATTACCTCTTCATTATATAGGATTATCTAGGCAAAAATGAAAAAATCATTACCATACTTGGGGACTCTTACTCATTTGGTTTGGGTTGTTTACTTTAGTGATTATTAAAAAAGTAATTAAGGTCTGTGTAACTATCAAATATTACAGATGTCTAAGTATAATCAGTTATCTTCCTTTCACATTGTCACTTCTATTCTTGTCTGTTAACTATATATTCATTTACATGCAAAGGATCCTGGAGTTTAAAATTTCTGAGAAGTTTGAGTGAGAATATTTGCAGAGAGATGAGAAGCACAATATAACTTTAGGATGCAATTCCCTTATCGGTTTGTTTGGAGCAGGGAGGACACAGTGTTCTCAATGGGCACCTCTTGCCTTTGAGGAGAAGAATGAGCTCTCGAGGCCTGTGATGCTCTATCTTGAATTGTAAAAGTCACTCACTTTTGGATCCCTTGCTTGTATAGGCTTTTGATAGGATGAGATAAACTATAAAATTTCCTGACTCTAAAAAAGGAGGGCAAAGCGACTCAATGGGAAGAAAATGAAATAGAAAACAGGGAAAGCCACTTACCTTTTTAGATGCCCTGTGTTCCCGAAAGATGTGGCGCACGTCCTGCATAAACCCCATCACACTGAGGTAACTCCGCTCCTTTAGCTTCTTCTTGATTTCATTCAGCATCAAAAAATCTACCATGCATTGAAGAATCTCTATTCTCTGATGAAAAAATAATATTATTGAGAGGATTTCTGATACAATACAATGTCTGCCTTCTGTGGATTCCTATAGAATCCAGCTGAAATACATAGTAAGAAAAACAGCATCTCGTGTTCTCACTCCCATGGCTTTCAAATCACCAATCCCACAAGAGCCCATGTCAAGGTCAGATAACATTATGGAGCCCAGTAATAATGTTTTGTAATTGTTACTCACATAGTTATCATGTTGACTATTCGGAAAAACATTCCTCTCTGAATAGCAATCAAGCATCAAGAGGAGGAACTCACATTTCTAGAAGAGAAGAAGGATTTGAATGAAAAGCAGCTTAAAGAGCATGAGCCCATATGCATGCACAGCAGAGGTATGGCCAAACTAGTTTTCCAGAAGTTTCCTCAAACAGGTTTGGTTCTAGGAAATAGACATGTAATGGCTGATTTTTTTTTTCTTTTCTGCAAATAGGTTCTGGTGAGTGTTTAGCATGTTGAGATCTGGTCAGAAGAGCAGACTCCCTTTGGTGCCCTCCTCCCACCCAATGCCTGTTGACTTCTCACATGCAAGCAGAAAGGAGTGATCTTGGGGTTTGAATTTGACTCACCAGCTGCTCCTCAGGCCCCATCTGCCTCGCCAGGACCTCAGATTCCCTGGCAGATTGCTGATTTCCTGAAGACTCCTTCACCCTGCACAAGGTGCAACTCCACGGGCTCCTGAGAGGTTCAGCATAGGTGAGTAAGGCAAAGCCCCAGAAACAGCCACTGTCCCTATGGCTGCCACTGTTTTCCTTTCAGGAGTGGCCAATGGGCACAACCTGAGAATGAAGGGGATACTCCCCAGATTCCCTAAGACCTACATGTGGGGTCTGAGCCAATGACCCTCCTCCCATCAAGGGTGGCAGCAGGAGTTGAGGGCCTAGAGGTGGTGTCAGAGTGAGTGGTGGTCTCTCCTTTCCCTGTCTTAGCTGCTGGGGGCACAAGGAGCCCTGCCCACCAGGCCTGAGTGCCAGAGACTGGGCCTTAACCTTTGGGCTCTTGGGCTTCAGTGAACCAGTTGAGAACATGGCAAAAAGTCCATGTTTCCTGCCATTTCTGAATAAGTACAGAATATAAACCACTGTCATTTTCACTCTTGTGAACAGGAATATGTGCTGAGAAAGTTTTGGAAAGGACAGTAGTGGTATGTAGGCAAAGACCCAGCTACCAGCCTCAGCCTTCCAGAGGAAAGAGGAAAACATTACCCTCCAACTCACAGGTCTTTAAACAGATCCCAGGATCATACCATTGGACCCCATACCTTCAACCCTGCTTCTTCCCCATCCCGACACAAGGAGGAACTCTGCAGGGGGAGTGTGCATGACAGGAGGAAAAGTCCCTAAAAGGAGCCGGGGCCACATCTCACAAACCTCTCAGTTTCCACAGGTGGGAGGTGGCAGTCCCCATGAAAGAAGCTCAAACAAGTAACACAGCAGAAGAGATTTCCTTCAAGGCAGCAGACCTTACATACGTCTGAACTTCTCAGCTAGAAGGTAAAACAATGTATTCCCAGTGAGACCCCAGAAGGCCACCATTATGAGAATCTAAAATGCACAACCTTTTGTGTACCTGGAAGAACACATATGAATCAGGAAGTATCAGAAATTATTTGAACGAAAAAACTAAAATAAAAATTAAAAAAATAAACTATATTTGGCCATGGTTGCTTTTCTGCCTTCTGAGAGACTCCAAACATCTTGAAAACATCTTGGGGGTAAGTTCTATCCCAGATAGAAACATCCTGTCTACTCCATGGTCTATTGGAGAAATTCCTACCCTCTTGTGACCATCTGAATTAACACAAATGAGATTGGCTTGGGGTTTTTCCCACCCACTGATGAGTGCTGGGTGGAGGGGAAGTGGTCCATTGAGGAGCAGGAAGAGATAGGGATGACAGCGTCCAACTTTCTCTGCTCTAACTATTTCTCCTTTCTCCAAACATGTGTGGCCTGTGCCATCACTCTATCAGCCTCACTTCTGTATCTCTTTCATTTCTCTTCCTCCAACATTTAGACAGAATCCCTCAGGTTTCCATCAAATCATGCTCAAAGCTGCAGTTACATCGCTATGCTTCACCTCCCAGATGTCCAGCCTGTCTTCTGCATTTGTGCACATACTTATGTTCACTCAGTGTTTCCTCCTGGGGCTTTAAAGAACACCCCAAACTCAGCCAGGCAAAACCTCATGTATGCATCTGTCCTCACACCCACTACATGTCCATTCGTAGTGCTTCCTTTTCATTCACCTTTGACCGCAAATCTGAGAATCCATCCTGGGTCTGTACTCTCACTCATATCCCAAATCCTATCTATGCCCACACTTCACAGTAATTTTTAAGCTTCTTTTGCTAGTTCTATTGTTCCTATAGGTTCCACTGCATAATGGGATGGTGAGATCTAATGAATAGACCCACCTTAATGCAGAGAGAAAAGTGGTCTGTTTCTCAAAGTCTGTATTATATCTCAGTTAGCAACACACAAAGATCAGAAATGTCTTTCCTCAAGCAAATGACAGAGTAATTTGAAACAGAGTTATTTTATTTTTCTTTGTGTAGAAAGTAGTAAAAATGAGAAGTTATTAATTAACAGTTATTTTGAATATTGATCTGGACTTTTGGGCAAACATTCTTGTGTTGGGCAAAGTTAGAGTCTGGTCATTTATTTTGCTTTTTAAAATGGCCATATATGAGAAAGATCAAAACAGGGAATGTCTTGCCAAGAGCTCCCACTCTGTGTTCTGGAAGAATACTGAATCACATACTCAATGGGGACTGAGACTGCTCTAGCATCAAGACCTAGTGCCATTTTCCTTCTCCTCACTGAGAAATGCACAGATTATCATCATTCTCTAGAAAGTAGTGACCCTGTTCCAAGAACAAGGAAATAACATATGCAACCAATGCATAAGAATCTTGCATCCCTAATCTTTAATCAAGTTTAGAACCCTTTTCTCTTTGGCTTTTTGTTTCGTAGCTTGGCTGCCTATTTGAATTATCTGAGGAGAGTATGTAAAATACTAAATTCCTGGTCCCGACATCAGAGATTCTAAATTAATTGGTCTGGTTTGAGGCATAGGCATTGGTATTCTCCTTAAGTCATAGAATGAGTAACTTGTGTATCAAAATCATCTGGAGACATTTTAACAATTCTATTGTCCAAGTCATAACTCAGAATGATTTAATCAAAATTTGCCTAGAGTGGGATTCAGCAATGTTATTTTTCAAAGGTCTTCAAGTGATTGCAGTATGTAACTTGAGTTGAGATTTAGCCTGAACAAGTGTGGTTATTAATGCATAAGATATTGCAAGGCAATGTTGAATTGGCTTGTAATGTCTATCCTAGAAAACACTATTATCAAGAGTGAGGGTTCTCATGCTGGAAGAGTTGCCTTCTCATCCCCATGGAATCTTGACCATGAGTAGTACGACATGACCCTCTGCATAACCATCTATCATTCAGAGTTCTGGGAACCACACAGTACCCCAGAGATAACTCCACTACCTCCTATGGCTCTTCTGGGGCACTGCCCAAAGTTAAAATTAATCCAAGGCCTTTGGTACTACAATTCTTCTTTTATCTTCATGTCCCTTTTATCCAAATCCCAAGATTGCACCTGACTGACTTTTCACAGAAAACTGACTACCAGGTATTACACTTACATTGCTTTTGTATATTCAATAGAATGACTTGGCCTCTTTCCTTTCAGGCAGCCTCAGCTTTTATCTTCACCCAGGGAAGAGAAATCACAGACAAGTCTGAGCCACTGGAAAATGACCTGAGAAATAGTCATGTCACTGTCTGCCTCTCATAGAATCTCCTGCTTCCCAGTAGTTATTCTTCCATGATAGACAACAAGTTGAAGCAATCCTTAAGGCCAGGGATACTATTTCAGTCTTCTTCAATGGACATTGTGCATTGTTTATGCACTCAATAATTGTATGTTGAATGAATAAATAAGTGATTATTGTTTCATTTAGGAAAAGATTATAAGCTATCTCTTAAGCTAATATTAGCATATAATAAATTATTATTTACCTGAGCATTTCAGGTTGACAATCCAGCAGCTGTCACAAGAAGTAAAATTGACTCTCATCAGGAGACAGGGATGTGTTGTGTGGTGCCAAGTGCAACACTGAAATTTCCAGAAACTAGGGGCTCCATCAATAAGAAAAGTTCTGGGAGGCAAAGAGGATCCACTGAGGTAGTAATGGGTCCTGAGATCTGTCACTTTGGGTCATTTTGGTTCTTAATCAAGAAGACACAAAATATAGGGGTAATTGAACCTTGAAGCTGCTGCTATACCCAATTATAAGGATAGAACCTGTGAGTTGGAAGTTGCTAGCTCTTTTAGGTAATCCAGATTGAGTAACTTTAGACACATGGAGAATAGTAGAGACACTGCTGTTTAAAGTAGTCACTAAATAAAGTATGTTAAAATATTTTATCTTCAGTAAACCCAGTGGGTGAAATGTCCCAAGGAATGGTAGTTCCAAAGACCCAGAACATCAGATAATGTAAAGGCCTGGATCTTACATTTCCAGTGTTATATGAAGTCCCAGTGGACAGCTATGTGCAACTTATTCAGCGAAAGCCTTGGACAGCATTTCTACCTGAATTGTATTCCCCTCCCTCTCAAGTTCTCATCCATACTCAGTCTGGAAAAAATGACCATTTGCTGCTAAATCTGCACTGCACATTATGTATTTTGTATGTTGCCTCCATAGCCTTCTTCCATAGAGGGAGAAATCACTTTCATAAGTAAAAGGAGGCCTGCACAGCCCCTGAGGTGGAGGCAAAGGGGTACATCAAAGTAAACAATTTTCCAGGTCAGCCCATCATATAAGATACATCAATCTCCCAAGAGCTTTCTCCCTAATAGCGCCACCATGAAGGGCAAAAAAATTCCAACTGAGAAAGAATTTTATAACTGTGTGTATATTTTATTGAATAATGGAAGAGGACATAAAAATATGAACAAAATCTGGGATTGAGTTTAAGATGATCCTGTGATATTATTAAGACATTTTCTAATGAATTCCATAATTATGTTTGCTTTGCATTGACACCCTTACAACATCTGCATCTATAGCTAAAACTGTTCTGTGAGGTTATTGTGATGAATCCATATTATCCTAATCTCAAATGGTTTACCATCACAGATGACCTTGTACACAACCTAATGTTCAAAGTAGCATCTCTGAAGGCACATGCAAAAAAAAAAAAAAAAAAAAAAAGGAGGTGGGGGGGGGGGACTAGAAGAAGAAACTTAATGGTAATCACACATTTGAGAAACCATAATAAAATCAGTTATGTAATAAGATCTTGTATAAACTAATAATCACCTCTTTTGACCTGCCATGTTCTGCTGGAGGTGTAGCTAGTAGTCCCTTCTGAAAGATATAAAGTTGAAAGTATATGGTTAGCCTGTGTTTATGTTTTGTGAGTCTGGCATTCAAACATCCTCATAAATGTTTCTTATTGGATGTACCGCTCAGTGTAAGCTCCAACCAAGGTGTCTAAATGAGATACCACCTCCCTCTCCTCACCTGTACTTATTCTAGAATTCATCAGTTTACCTTTACAAACTTTTTCTCTACTCTGTGCCTTTTTCCTAAGTTTTAAGAGGTTTTCCTTCACAATCTCTTAGACACCTCTCACCTCCTTTCCATTCACACTAGTGCTATTCAAGCTTATGTCCTTACACCAAGGCTATTCAACCAACACACCTACAGGGTGACAGACAGTCTGGACAATGTTGGGCACACAAAGATGTACAAACCCTAGAGGGGTCTAGGAGAACAAGGGATTGCATGAAAGGGTAAGTATAAAACATTATGAGAAGGGCCTTAACAGTGGGTTCAGGGAACCCAGGGAAAAGATAACAAAGCAGGTGAGTCAGGTAATATTCAGAGAGGGGTGACATTGGAGCTGAGCATTGTATGTTCACTATAGTGAAGTCATTTCCAGGCCCTATGTTGTCTGAAATACTGTTTTAAAGATATTATTTCACACCTTAGGAGACTCCCTGATTCTGTGTTGTATGTGCTATGAGTTTAAACTCCTTAACCTGGCATTAAATCACTCCACAAACAATCCCAATGGATGGATTATGCCATATTATACATAATTCATCTTCCTCAACCCATGGAGCCACATTAGTCGTGGTTCTGGTTTTCACACCATTCTTTCTTTGGAGTTCCTTATGCCCACTTGTGGGACTGTCTCTTTTATTTCAGTGCCTAAAGTTGTCAGCAAGCACCTGAGTCAGAATGACCTATCTCTTCTTCAGG
Organism: Corynorhinus townsendii; assembly: GCA_026230045.1. NCBI lineage: Eukaryota > Metazoa > Chordata > Mammalia > Chiroptera > Vespertilionidae > Corynorhinus > Corynorhinus townsendii. The sequence goes on along the minus strand of JAPDVU010000005.1, from coordinate 30,945,136 downwards.
TTCCTGTATCTACCCCAATAGATCCCTTTTGACAAATTGATATACTGAAGGTCTGACGGTCCGGCACCTCTCCCAGGAAAAAGGATAAAGTCAGGAGCCTCGGGGCTCTAGCCATAACTCAATATATATTTGGTGAGAAAATAGTGACCTTATCTTTGACTATAACAAAAAAAGGCATAACTTCTCTCCATCACTGTAATACCTTCATCAGCCATTGTAGGGTATACCCATAGTTGTGCACACGGGTCTTCCAACGACTGTCCGAGGTTCCATAGCCCGCTTTCTCTTCAAATTCCTTAGGGGTGAGCCAATTTCCATCCTGGCCTCTTATACACTTTCTTTTGGTTCCTGTAAGACCCAGGCAAGTTGATCGTGAAATTTCTTTGTCCTCAGAGCTCAGACATTGGCCTCCCATCACACTGGATCTAGAGACACCTAATTTAGGCTCAAGATCACTAGCAGGAGAATCTGGCTTCCCCTCTCAGACTTCAGAATCCCCAAACCCAGCCTGTAAGTCCACTCCAAGGAGATTTCCTGCTTTGTGCACACATTTCTTTGATAGTTGTGCAACAAAAAAACATGACCATTAGCAGAAAAATCAACATTATAAAAATATTCCAAAATCACCTACAAGGAAAAGCAAGTGATTCTGAACAATGAGAGGATTGCAACTTGTCATTGAATTCTGGAGATGGAGGACAGGCCAGACTCTCTGATGGCCCTGGGTCAGTGTGGAAGCAGAAACTCAAGTTGGACTGAGATCTCTGCTGCTCAGAATGTCACCATGGCAACATCTGTGCCCTGTATTACACCATTATTTCATCTAAATTTAAAGTCATTATTGAGAAAAGATTTTTCCATCCCTGAAATAATGGACATTAAAATAATTGTGAAATATCATTCAGTGGAAAATTTGTTATACATAAAAGATAGTTGTAACAACATTAGTCATCAAAGAAATGGAAATCAAAACCACAATAAGGTACTAGATGGCTGTAATAAGAAAGACAGATAATAACAAGTGTTGGTGAGAATGTAGAGAAATTGGAGCCCTGAGAATTTACTAGTGGGAATATAAACTGATGAAGTACTATGGAAAATAATTTAGTTTTTCCTCAATAAATACCAACATAGAATTACCATATAACCCAGCAATTCTACTCCTTGGTATATTCCCAAATATACCGAATTTTTATGTTCACACAAAAAATTCACATGAATGTTCAAAACAGCACTATTTATAATAGCCAAAGAGTGGCTAAACTCCAACTAATAAATAGATAAATAAAATATGGCCTATCTATACTATGGAATATTATGTTATTTGGCAGTAAAAAGAAGGGAATACTATAAACTAGAGGCCAGTGCACAAAATTTGTGCACCTGGGGTGGGGGGCGGTCCCTCAGCCTGGCCTGCACCCTCTCACAGTCTGGGAGCCCTCAGGAGATGTCTGACTGATGGCTTAGGCCTGCTCTGCACGGGTGGTCAGTGCGCTTCCCATGGGCCTAGGCAGGCAGTTGGACATCCTTAGTACTGCCATGGAGGCAGGAGAGGCTCCTGCCACCACCACTGTGCTCGCCAGCTGTGAGCGTGGCTTCTGGCTGACTGGTGCTCCCCCTGTGGGAGTGCACTGACCACCAGGGGCAGCTCCTGTGTTGAGTGTCTGCCCCCTGGTGGTCAGTGTGCATCATAGCGAATGGTCGTTCCACCATTCTGTTGATTTGCATATTAGCCTTTTATTATATAGGATGTTACTACATGGATGAACTTTGAAAACATCATGTTGTGTGAAAGAACCAGTCACAGAAAGGCACATGTTACATGAATTAATTGATATGAAATGCTTAGAATAATCCCTTTTATAGATTAGAAAATAGATTAATGATTGCTTAGGGTTGGGTGGTGGGGTGAGGTTGGAATGGGCATTGACTACTGGGAGACACAGTGATTCCTCTAGTGGGGGAAAAATGTTCTAAAATTAGATTTTGATAATGGTTACATAATCTTATACAGTAAATAAAAAGAAACAAATTGGGGCCTTAATTCCCTAAACGAAGGGTAATTCCATTACTATATATGAATATATCCCAACAATGAATTCTACACTGCAAGTGGTGAATTGTGTGATATATGAGTTACAGCTCAGGAAAGTTGTTTAAAAAATAGTTATGATGCAAACATTTATGTTAATTGGTGTTCACTGGCCATATTAAGAGAAATCTCATATGAAGTTTATTATAATAGACAATTATTGTAAAACTTTATAATTAAAAAATCACAAAACATTTTGTATTTATGATGTAAATTAACTCTCAACATTATACCATGAGGCAGGTGTTTTGTTGTTGTTGTTATTATCCCATTTTTAGATTAGAAATTTCAGGCTCAGGAACTGTTCTTTTAAAAAAAATATTATTGATTTTAGAGAGAAAGGAAGAGGGAGAGATAGAAACGTCAATAATGAGAGAGAATCATTGACTGGCTGTCTCCTGCATGCCCCAAACTTGCGATCAAGCCTGCAACCCAGGCATATGCTCTGACCTGGAATTCAACCATGACCTCCTGGTTCATAAATCAATGCTCAAATACTGAGCAAAACTGGCCGGGTGGAAGTATTCTTTACTCAGTCACTCTTGGCATAATTGAGACCAGGCCTTATATTTTCTGATTCTAAATTCTGTGGTCTTCTCACTACATCAAACCTCCTATCCTGTGATGATTATCTAGATGGGGTATAGGATATGAAGGTGGGCACTGAAGGCCTCTTTTCTTTTATATCTGATAAAAAGTAAAATATGAAATATTTTCCTCCCATAGACTGATGCTTCTGCACTTCTCTTTGGTTCTTTGGCTATTCTCATGGACACTTCCATGTAGGAGTGAGCACTCTTAATAAGCACCACTTCTTAAAGTATAAAAATATCATCTTAGGGATCCCTTTTTCTTTCAGGCCACAGTGGGGCCTCAATTCCCTGAACAAAGGGTGATTCCATTACTATGTATGATTTCTTCATATAGGTATTATAAATTAAAGTAGACTATAAAACTCACCTTGTTCGAACTCCTTAATATATAACATGCCTTTTATCTCCCCACAGGTTACTGGAAATATTTCAGAGTGAAAATTCACACTTTCTTCTTTGTGCTCTCTTGTCCCTGGAAAAGAATATTCTTCAGTCTATTTAATTTTACAATTGTACATGTACGACTTCCTCCCATGTTGGGTTTGTTTCTATAAAGACATAGAAATACTACTTAGAAAACTTTATTCCACAGATCTCCAGAGTTTCAAAGTCTTTCTTTCAGTGGCATTTTTGATACATAACCAGAGATTTTACTTCTCAAATCTCACACCAAACAGAATGCTTTACCAGAGATACCAGGCATCAATAAAATTGTCTTAATTCCCACCTTGGCCAGTGTCCTTCAATGGTAGAGCACTGGCCTGTGCACTAATAGGTCTCAGGTTTGATTCTTGGTCAAGGGCACATACCTGGGTTGCAGGTTCATCCAGGCCCCAGTTGTGGTACTCATGGGAGGCAACAAATCGATGTGTCTCTCTAACATCAATGTTTCTATCTATCTCTCTGCCTTCCCCTCCCTCACTTCCACTCTCTCTAAAAATCAATGGGAAAAATATCCTTGTATAAGGATTAATAATACCAACAAAAAAATTGTCTTAACTCCCAATCCAGTCAGCCCCCTTGATTCTTACATGACAATGAAACACACAGGTGCTGTCATGTTCTGCTGGAAGCTCTCCAGCTATGCTATTCCACTGTAGTTAAGTAGCTGGAGACAAAGTCAAACACTGTGCATGCAGCTCCTGTTTGAGCTCTGACTCAGTGGCAGAGAGGATAATGATGGGTAACCTAAGGGAGATGGTGTCTGCCTGATATTTGTCTTCTGTTGCTTTATCTGATTTCTTCTCCACATCAGCTTTCTCCAAAGCTGAAAGTGGAGCTCAGGTAACTTTAGAGCAATCTTCAAATTGCATGGCTAGCTGGACTATTGCTGTCTGACAATGGTGTGCCCTTTATCGAAAGCTACATCCAATGCTCTGATTGTCTAACTCTATGATCTCATCTCCTCCTGTCCACACACTTCTCTATTATGGCTCTTTTCAAACTTCTTTAGGAAAAAAACACAATTAAAAACCTAAAAATTAACATTAAACAAGACAAAATATTAACAGTATACATTTGCAAAATGTATATATTAACATGTAATATATTAACACTAGAGACCTGGTGCATGAAAATTCATGCACTGGAGGGGGGGGTCCCTGAGCCCGGCCTGCCCCCTCTCACAGTCCGGGAGCCCTCAGGGGTGTGAGGCGATCCAGTGATCAGGGGAAGGCAACGCCCTGTCACACCTTTGCTGCTGCCACTGCTGGCAGCGCAAGCTTTGGCCGGCCCCGGTTACCTGAGCCTCGGGCGGCCCTGGGCTGCTGAGCAGCAGCCATCCGAGGTTTGCCTGCACCTTGGGCCAACCCTGGGTGGCTGGGCAGCCGCCATCAGAGGCTTGCCTGTGCCTTGGGCTGGCCCTCAGCGGCTGGGCAGCCAACATCTGAGGCTTGCCTGCACCTCATGCTGGCCCTGGGCAACTGGGGGGCTGAGGGGACTGGGGACTCCAGAGGCAGGCATGCCCCGGCAGGGCTGAGGGGATTGGGTGCTGCCATCTTGTGGCTGTGGGTGCCACCATCTTTGAGTGTGGGGCAGCAATTAGCATATTACCTCCTTATTGGCTGTGGGCACTGCCATCTTTAGGGCACGGAAGTCAACTAGCATACTCCCTCCTTATTGAATGTGGGCACCACCATCTTTGTGACGGTGTGAGGGTCAATTAGCATATTTCCTCTTTATTAGATAGGATACCTATTCTTGGACAGCATGGTTAAAAAATGACCAACATAGCAGCAACACTAGTAAGACAGATACCAGGCATTTGTAGAGGAGCAACAAATGACCAATAACCAGTGAAAAGTGCTTAACTGCACTAAAAAATTATAGTAATGCAAATTAAAACAGCAATGAAATAAAAGTATCTACTGTTAAATTGGCAAAATGTGTGCTTGATATACTGATTAAAATAAGTGAAATGTAACACTATGAATAGATTAACTCAGATAAGTAATATAATTCTAAATCTGTTAATACTTGGGCAGAAAAAGTCTGAGAAGATATCCAAAAAAGTTCATAGATTTTAAAATTGAAAAGCAACAAAGATGTGAGCATTTAAAAACATATAAATTGCTGATTCAAAAGATGTTAAGTAATCATATAGAGGTAAAATATTCTCTCTCTTTTTTTATATCTTATGAAAGGTGGTAGTTCTCTGTTGTGGCTGTAATAAATTCCCCAAAACTTTGTAACCTAAAGCAACACAGGTTTTTATCTTATAATTCTAAAGGTCTGACTAAAATCTCACTGGCCTAAAATCAAGGTGCCCACAGGGCTTTGTTCTTTTCTGGAGGCTATAGTAAGAAAAATAAATCTTTTTGTTTTGTTTTTTGTTTTACCTTTTCCAGCTCTAAGTACTGCACACATTTCTTGACTCATTGCCTTCTGCTTTCATCTTCAAACAGAGACACATTACATCTTTGATTATTATTCCATAGACACAAATCTGCACAGCAGGAGAGTTTTCTGATTTTAAGCATCTACATGATTTGACTGGAGCCACCCAGATTATCCAGATAATTGCCCCATTTCATTATCTTAATCACATTTTCAAACTCTCTTTCACCATGTAAAGAGACAGATTAGAGGCTCCAGGGACTAGACATGGACATCTCTGTTTCTGTTGGTATACAATTCTCAAGAACCTTATAGGTCTCCCATGTATGTCATGGGGATTTGCTCCATTAGACAAGAGGCTCCTCCACAGATGTTTCCAATGTAATCACATATCTGTATTTTAGTTCAGCTGAGATGGCTGAGGAGACCTATGAGCTACATGCTTAGTCTCATCAAAGAACCTTTCTGTGACTAAGTATTCTGATCTTTCGCTGCTTCCAAGGCTCTAGCAAAAAGTTGTTCAGCCACACTCTAGGTCATTCTACAGAGCACACTTAACCTGACAGAGAATCTCAATTTTAGCATCTTTTGTAGTCTGTGTAAGCTAAGACAATCCACATAATCAAGTCCTGATTTCTTTTTGTTGAGCAGTTCTCCTCCCCTCAGTTTATTTTATTCTTCTTACATTTTACTTTAAGCAGCAAAAAAGAAACCAGCTTCATCTTCATCACCTAGAAACCTCCTTAGTGTATATCCAGAAAGTTCTGCATTCCATATATCCGCAGGACAGGATTTTGCTCCACTTCCTGTCACTATATAATAAGACTCCTCTTCCTCACGTTTCCAAAAACATATTCTTTATTCCCTTCTGCGCCCTCACCAGTCACACCTTTAACCTCCATGTTTATACATACTAGTGCTGTTCAGGATGACTTATGAATTCTCTGAGACAACATAGATATTCTCCTCCATGTCTTTCTTCCTTCGGAGTCCTCCCTGGGTCTTCAGCATCCATCTTTCTACAAACTGCTCAAGGAAATCTAGGCTTTTTTTCTTCCAATCATTCTACTTAAAATTCTTCTAGCCTCTACCCATTGCCCAAAGCCATTGCCACATTTTTAGGAATGTTTTACAGCCACAACCCACTTTTAATAACCAAAGTCTATATTATTTTCATATTGCTGCCATAATAATTTACTATAAATAGTGGGCTTAAAACAACACAAATTTATTATCTTACAATTAATGGTAGAATTATGAAATGGCCTCACTGGGCTAAAATCCAGTTTGTAACAGGCTTTCATTCCTTTCTGGAGGCTGTAGGGGACAATCTGTTTCCTTGATTCTTCTGCTTCTTAAGGTCACCCACATATCCTATTCCCTTCTTCCACCTTCAGAGCCAGCAATATTGCATCTCTCTGACCATTCTTCCATATCACTATCCCTCTCTCCATAGCCAAGAAAGGGCTCCACATTTTAAAGATTAGGGGAGTATATTGTGGCCACCCAGAGAATCCAGGATAATCTCTCATTTTAAGGTCCCTAGTTAAATTAAATCTGCAAAGTCCACTTGCCATGTAAAATAACGGTTTGCAGGTTCCAGGGATTAGGGCACAGACATCTTTGAGAAGCCATAATTCTACCTACCACAATACTATAAATAATAATGATGATGAAACTCTGGTATTTAAAAACTCATTTCTACATCAAAAGCAAGCAAAATCTATTCACTCTTACTTTTTTTACTCGCAGCTTTTTCTAAAGTAGATTTTTCCCCAAGATGCACAATACCTAAAAAAAAAAAAAAGATGGTAGTGAGAAAATAAAAATAAATAAATAGAAGTTGCAGATCTTAGCATAATTTATAGTGCAGAAACCTTCGTTTATAAGGGTGTTTCATTTATTGAGTCTCTCTTTCTTCTAAAGAAACTAAAAACACATTAAATTGAGGATTTCAGGATTGGCCATGAGACTGCCTTTATTTCTCAATAGGACTTTGAAAAACATCTTGAATACCTTAGTACTTCATTTTATGTAGGGAATAGGAACAGGTATCCTATCCTGTCCAGGTCTTCAGTTTTTTTAAGATGTCAGAGTCCCCTCATCTGGTCCCTCAAAGGATAGTGGAACTACTTTATCCTTTGATTTGCATAAAAATGCACTTGCATTGCTCTTGTACCATTGACCTTTTATACCATTTAGCCCAACCCACCAATGCAGAATGTTTAATGAGTATCATCTAAAATCACAACATATTATTTTTTTATTTTAAAGAAAAAACAAAAATCTTTGAACAAAGTTTGTGTAGCAAAGAAAGCTATTTGTTACATTTGCTCTTAGGTCTTTTCAGGTTGCTGCCCCTAAATAGACTTCTTTTCAATGTTCACAGGATTTGGAAGTAAAGGAAAACAAAGCCTTAACCAAAATAGTTGTGAATCTTATACAGTTATCTGGCCTAACATTTTGGTTTTTGTAAGCATAAATAGATATCTTGTTTGCAAAGACATTTAAATCCCATATAATAAAACCCTAATATGCAAATTGACCAAACATTGAAACAACTGGTGGAATGATGGGGCTCATGGCTGGCAAGCACAGCGGTGGTGGTGGGAGCCTGTCCTGCCTCCAGCAGCCCTAAGGAGCAGCAAGCTGAGCAGTAAGTAGCAGTGAGCAGGTGGGTGGTAAGGAGTGAGGGTTCCCAGACTATGAGAGGGATGTCTGCCTGCCGGCTTAGGCCCACTCCTTCCAGGGAGAGGGCCTAAGCCGGCAGGCAGACATCCCCTGAGGGCTCTTGGACTTGAGAGGATGCAGGCTGAGCTGAGGGACCCCCCACCCCACCCAGTGCCTGAGTTTCATGCACTGGACCTCTAGTATCACTGTTAAGGCCAATGTTATGTTGGGGATATCGTCAAAAGGCATAAATGGATTTGATAGTAAAAGCCAGAAGCTTTTTCTTCCATCAATAATTAGAGTCTATTTAATTTTGAACAGATTTGTGAAAAATTTAACCAATAGCTGACTCTCCCACTTTCTCTACTCTATACAGAATAGGTGGTGAGTAGGTGGACATCACTATGTAATCCACCACATTGGGAGATTTTATGTCTAATAACAGGAGTAAAATACACTACCATTCAAATAGAGCCATCTTAAGTGTCAATTTTTAGTGATTTCTTTCTTTGTAGTTTTGTTTATTTTATTTTATTGAATTTATTGAGGTGACATTGGTTAATGAAATTACACAGGTCTCAGGTATACAGTGCTACAGTGCATCATCTGAATACTGAATTGTGTGTTCACCATCCCAAGTCAAGTCTCCTTCCATCACCATTCCCTCCCCCTTTACCCTCTTGTACCTCCCCTATCCATCCTCCTGCTGTTAATCACCATACTGCTGTCTGTGTCTGTATATGAGAGGTTTTTTCCCCCTTTGCTTAATTTCCTTACCCTTATCAGCCAGTCCCTCAACCCCAACTCACATCTGACAACTGTCACTCTGTTCTCTGACTCTATGGGTCAATTCCTATTTTCTTTGTTAGTTTATTTTATTCTTTACAGTTTTCTATAAGGGGTCTAGATATCAAAGGGGTTAAATGGGGAAAATAGAGGAACATATGTAATACTTTGAACAATAAAATATTTTTTTAAATGGCATGAGATCAAGGCAGTAATAGGCTCCCAGTATTTGGTGTGTGTTCAGAGAAACAGGAGCTCTAAACTCAGACTCCTGATGTCCTAAAGCCCAGCAATAGCAGTCCTTACCCTTCTCATCAGGACCAATTCTCAGTGGAGAGCTACAGGCTCCCGGAGGCTTATCCTGTGCACCGAATCCTGAAGAACCTTCAAGACTTCTCACTGCAAAGTTACAGGGTTCTGGGAGCTGATTCTGTGCACCGAATCCTGAAGACACTTGAGAACTTCTCATTGCCAAGCTACAGACTCCTGGGGGCTTCTTCTGTGCACTGAATCCTGCAGACACTTCAGAAACTCTCACTGCAGAGCTACAGGCTCCTGGGGGTTGATTCTGTGCATTGAATCCTGAAGACACTCCAGGGTTTCTCACTGCAGAGCTACAGGCTCCTAGGGGCTGATTCTGTGCACTGAATCCTGCAGACACTTCAGAAACTCTCACTGCAGAGCTACAGGCTCCTGGGGGCTGATTCTGTGCACTGAATCCTGCAGACACTTCAGGTTTTCTCACTGCAGAGCTACAGGCTCCTGGGGGCTTCTTCTGTTCATTGAATCCTGCAGACACTTCAGAAACTCTCACTGCAGAGCTACAGACACCTGCGGGCTGATTCTGTGCACTGAATCCTGAAGACATTTCAGGTTTTCTCACTGCAGAGCTACAGGCACTTGAAGGCTTCTTCTCTGCATTGAATCCTGCAGACACTTCAGAAACTCTTACCGCAGAGCTACAGGCTCCTGGGAGCTTCTTCTGTGCACTGAATCCTGCAGACACTTCAGAAACTCTCACTGCAGAGATAGAGGCTCCTGGTGGCTGATTCTGTGCACTGAATCCTGAAGGCACTTCAGGGTGTCTTACTGCAGAGATACAGACACCTGGGGGCTTCTTCTGTGCACTGAGTCCTGCAGACACTTCAGAAACTCTCACTGCAGAGCTGCAGGCTCCTGGGGGCTGATTCTGTGCACTGAATCCTGCAGACACTTCAGGTTTTCTCACTGCAGAGCTACAGGCTCCTGGGGGCTTCTTCTGTTCATTGAATCCTGCAGACACTTCAGAAACTCTCACTGCAGAGCTACAGACACCTGCGGGCTGATTCTGTGCACTGAATCCTGAAGACATTTCAGGTTTTCTCACTGCAGAGCTACAGGCACTTGAAGGCTTCTTCTCTGCATTGAATCCTGCAGACACTTCAGAAACTCTTACCACAGAGCTACAGGCTCCTGGGGGCTTCTTCTGTGCACTGAGTCCTGCAGACACTTCAGGGTTTCTCACTGCAGAACTACAGGCTCCTGGGGGCTGATTCTGTGCACCAAATCCTGGAGACACTCCAGGGTTTCTCACTGCAGAGCTACAGGCTCCTGGGGGCTTCTTCTGTGCACTGAATCCTGCAGACACTTCAGAAACTCTCACTGCAGAGCTGCAGGCTCCTGGGGGCTGATTCTGTGCACTGAATCCTGAAGACATTTCAGGTGTTCTCACTGCAGAGCTATAAGCTCTTAGGGGCTGATTCTGTGCAGTAAATCCTGAAGACACTTCAGAAACTCTCACTGCAGAGCTACATGCTTCTGGGGGCTGATTCTGTGCACTGAATCCTGGAGGCACTTCAGGGTTTCTTACTTCAGAACTACAGGCTCCTGAAGGCTTCTTCTCTGCATTGAGTCCTGAAGACACTTCAGAAACTCTCACTGCAGAGCTACAAGCTCCTGGGGGCTTCTTCTGTGCACTGAATCCTGAAGGCACTTCAGGGTTTCTTACTGCAGAGCTACAGACACCTGGGGGCTTCTTCTGTGCACTGAACCCTGAAGACACTTCAGAAACTCTCACTGCAGAGCTGCAGACACCTGCGGGCTGATTCTGTGCACTGAATCCTGAAGACACTTCAGGTTTTCTCACTGCAGAGCTACAAGCTCTTAGGGGCTGATTCTGTGCACTAAATCCTGAAGACACTTCAGAAACTCTCACTGCAGAGCTACATGCTTCTGGGGGCTGATTCTGTGCACTGAATCCTGGAGGCACTTCAGGGTTTCTTACTTCAGAACTACAGGCTCCTGAAGGCTTCTTCTCTGCATTGAGTCCTGAAGACACTTCAGAAACTCTCACTGCAGAGCTACAAACTCCTGGGGGCTTCTTCTGTGCACTGAATCCTGAAGGCACTTCAGGGTTTCTTACTGCAGAGCTACAGACACCTGGGGGCTTCTTCTGTGCACTGAACCCTGAAGACACTTCAGAAACTCTCACTGCAGAGCTGCAGACACCTGCGGGCTGATTCTGTGCACTGAATCCTGAAGACACTTCAGGTTTTCTCACTGCAGAGCTACAAGCTCTTAGGGGCTGATTCTGTGCACTAAATCCTGAAGACACTTCAGAAACTCTCACTGCAGAGCAACAAGCTCCTGGGGGCTTCTTCTGTGCACTGAATCCTGAAGACACTTCAGAAACTCTCACTGCAGAGCTACAGGCTCCTGGGGGCTGATTCTGTGCACTGAATCCTGGAGGCACTTCAGGGTTTCTTACTGCAGAGCTACAGACACCTGGGGGCTTCTTCTGTGCACTGAACCCTGAAGACATTTCAGAAACTCTCACTGCAGAGCTACAGGCTCCTGGGGGCTGATTCTGTGCACTGAATCCTGAAGACACTCCAGGGTTTCTCACTGCAGAGCTACAGGCTCCTGGGGGCTTCTTCTGTTCATTGAATCCTGCAGACACTTCAGAAACTCTCACTGCAGAGCTGCAGGCTCCTGGGGTCTGATTCTGTGCACTGAATCCTGAAGACACATCAGAAACTCTCACTGCAGAGCTACAGGCTCCTGGGGGCTGATTCTGTGCACTGAATCCTGAAGGCACTTCAAGGTTTCTTATTGCAGAGCTACAGGCTCCTGGGGGCTTCTTCTGTGCACTGAGTCCTGCAGACACTTCAGGGTTTCTCACTGCAGAGCTACAGGCTCCTGGGGGCTTCTTCTGTTCATTGAATCCTGCAGACACTTCAGAAACTCTCACTGCAGAGCTACAGACACCTGCGGGCTGATTCTGTGCACTGAATCCTGAAGACATTTCAGGTTTTCTCACTGCAGAGCTACAGGCACTTGAAGGCTTCTTCTCTGCATTGAATCCTGCAGACACTTCAGAAACTCTTACCGCAGAGCTACAGGCTCCTGGGGGCTTCTTCTGTGCACTGAGTCCTGCAGACACTTCAGGGTTTCTCACTGCAGAAATACAGGCTCCTGGGGGCTGATTCTTTGCACTGAATCCTGCAGACACTTCAGGGTTTCCCACTGCAGAGCTGCAGGCTCCTGGGGGCTTCTTCTGTTCATTGAACACTGCAGACACTTCAGAAACTCTCACTGCAGAGCTACAGGCTCCTGGGGGCTGATGCTTTGCACTGAATCCTGCAGACACTTCAGGGTTTCTCACTGCAGAGCTACAGGCTCCTGGGGGCTTCTTCTGTTCATTGAATCCTGAAGACACTTTAGAAACTCTCACTGCAGAGCTACAGGCTCCTGGGGGCTTCTCCTGGGCACCAAATCCTGAAGACACTTCAAGAATTTTCACTGCACCGCTACAGGTTACTAGAGGCTTCTTCACTGCACAGAGTCCTGAAGACTCTTCAATACTTCTCCCTGCAGAAGGAACAAATGTTTCTTAAAGATCTCAGTATATGACATAGTAATGGAAAGAATAAAAAGTGTGGGAAGCTCTAAAAATCCACGTGTAGAATATCAATTTTCAGACCTACATGATCTGCCTTCTGTACTCTCATGACCTATAGGTCTATATTTTATCCCTCACTGTTCCCTGAGCCTGAACTAAGATATTTCGCTCTCAGTGGGCTTCTCTGATTTCTTTCTTTTAAAAAATATTTTCTCTTACTGATTTTAGAGAGAGTGTGTGTGGGAGAGGGAGAGAAACATCTATGAGAGAAGAACATCTAGGATCAGCTGCTTCCTAAACACAATTTTATTGGGCACAAAATCTGCAACTCAAGGTAAGTGCCCTGATGGGAAATCAAACCAGAGATTTCTGCTTGCATGGGAGGCTGCTAAGCCAACTGAGCCACAAGAGCCAGGGTTTCTCTCTGTGTGCTTTTTGGCCCTCTGTATTTTGCACTACATTCTCCTTCTTCTTTTACATGTAGTTTATGGATTTGTGTTCATGTCTGTCATTATATTCTACTTTAGCTCTGCTTCTTTCCCAAGGTGGTCTTAAAAATCTGGTATTGAAGAAGGCAGATCTCTCATTTGTATGCTTCCCAGAATGACATTGTGAAATAGATTCCCTCCCCCATTTTAAAATACTTTGGAATCTTTGCTTCAGAAAAAAATTTGAAATTGTATTCTGTTTGAGTGATTGACCCTTTAGGTGTATTTGTCATAGCCATTAGCCGAACTAACACAAAAGTTAAAATATAAGCTATCTTAAATTAAAGCAAATTTGTATTTACTATAAAGGAAGTAGCAAAAAATTAAACTGAATCTTTTAAATAAAAAAAAAAACACTTGCTCATTTATAACCATGAAATGTTCTTATTTGCTTGCTCTTACCTGTTTTGCAAAGTATTTTTCCAGATGTAGGTGATATTCTGAAATCCATGGAATCTATAAAATAAAATAGAGAGAACAGTATTTGTTAGCACTGGTCTTGCAGAGTCTATGGCAACTCACACAGCAGATAGGGTCTGTGATAATGTCAATGTTGAGATGATCATATTTCTCTTTCTCTCACTTGAACTCAGTTCTGGTGCTCCCCTGAGCACCATAATGCTGGGCTCCTGCCTCGTGCTCTCATTTACTTTCCCTGTGAATTTGTAAATGACCCTCAAACATTATCATCTCCTACACTACAATGATGGCATAACCTACTTACCCTATCTCCCCGTTAAGGTTTTTGTGAAAAGAGGTGAAACTTAACTCACTAAAGTAGTGAAAAATGAAAATGTAAGTCAATCGTTTAAGTATCATTTCAGTTTGAAAGTAGTTGGTCTAAACCATTTTTCCCATTAATAATTAAAATCAGCACAAAATACGCTTTGAAAACATTCTAAGGTTCCTATTAATGACACAATTGTCAACAGTTAGTGAAATATTATGCTCACTCTGCTTTATAGAATATAAACTCGTTACCATTAATATATGGTAGTGTGTAGTGAAAAAGACTATTATTTACTAGTATATTATTGCTACATTTTTAATATATCAATTGATTATGCTCATCCAGTCAAACAACCATTTAGAATGATCCTTGCCTCCTCCTATTTAGCAATAGGATTGATAAAGGTAAATGCTTAAAATGGTATCTCAGAAGTAATGAATCAATGAACACAGAGAACTTTAGAAAGATTCATCATGAAAACAGAGCTCTGGATTTAGACTCTGGATATTTGTCTAGAAATACAATCTTATCTGATACAGTTTAGAGTCATAAACAGGTGGCTTCTTGGGACTCTCTTCTTTTATTTGGTCCTAAGGAATCTAGTTTATTGATCACTGCACAAGCAATCGGATTCTTAGATTTCTCAGTGTGTGCCCAGGGAGTTGATGTAGCATGGAATTCCCTAACACAACTTGAAAAATCTTGAAAATCCATGCATACCATGGCCTGCAAAGAGGACCCCTGGTTTGTCCCCTTAAGTCACCTGCCTTGTAGGTTAGTGATGCTACATTCTCTGTCCCCATAGCAGAGACAAGTCAATGGCAAAGAGCACAAGTGCTCTGTTTGAAACTTACCTTCCTACACTCCTCTCTGTTCTACCTCTTACCCTTCCATTGCCATTTCACACTTCCTTCATCTGCTGTTTCTTTGTGGGGAGACCTTGGGAATCTCGTGCTGAGAAACTTGTTGCTAGGGAGCCTCTTCTACCCCCTGGTGCCCCTTGAAATAATCTCTTGTGTCTGAGCCATAGCCCTATTTTGGAACCACTTTTCAGAGCACTTTGTCTACACTAAGCCACAGTCACAATGTGCACTCTCTATAAACTGAAGGAAACTTACGTGTTACATCGATAGATATTGAGAACTATTAGAATAAAAGTATTATTTACAATATTGTCTTGTTGTAACATCAAGACTAGGTAACACCTTGATTTGTGCTTTGCTCTTCTCATAGTGGGCTTACCTCAAAAGACATGTTTCTAATACCTCTGGGACAGTAGGAAGGGAAAAGCAATCACCACTCTGTACACTAAAGTGCTGCAGATCTGATGACCACTCATGCTACACACAGGAATGAGGAAACAACATTTTGATAACTGTTTTGAGCTCCAGATTTACAAAGGAAATAACACGGAATCCAGGGAGCTAGTCTTGTCTTTTCCTTTATCTCCATGTGACTTTGAGGAAGATTTGAAATATTTGTGGGATGTTATTTTCTCATCTAGAAACACGAGTAATAATGGCCACCTTTCTCACTCCTCAGGGTTGTTGTAAAGGAAAAGGTAAGACACTATTTGCAAAGATCCTTTGTAAAGTCATTCTATGTGTCATGACTTGCTGGAGAACTCTCTAAATAACAACATTTTGGGTTTCAAAACACCTTATCCATTTCTGCTAACACAGGAGAGCTGGAGGAATTGACCCTCAACACTATTCAGACTTTGTGATTAGATGACAATATGACCTTCCAGTAAAGAAATATTTAGCTTTCTCTTCTCTGTAGAAATCACTGTATAAACACAACACTTTATAGTCACAGAATTAGTTTTAAAATAAATTCACTACTTTGCCAGCCTATTACTATTATATAATCAATAGATAGGTGCATTGCCGGGGTTCTTGTCCCAGCACCAAGAAGCGGTTCAGCAATCTGGAGACAGGAAGGAGCCCAAAGATGAAAGATAATTTTGAAAGGCATCGGGGGTCAGAGGAGCTTCAGCTAAAGGAGCTAAAAGACTACCTCCTTGACTCAGGACCCTGCTTTTATTAACACAATTTGTCCTCAGGCAAGGTGGAGACATACACTTCAAAGGGTAGGGTTGCAAAGGGTAAGGTTTTCAGAAGCATTGTCGGATTTGGGAATAGCCTACAGCTGTTGAGGTGTTTGGCCAACAGGAGGCAATAACAGGCAGATTTAAGATGCCCCGAGCTCTCTGGCAGCAGACATTCCTATTCAGGTTTGGGGGAAGTGCCAATTAGCCATTCCAACAGGTAAACTACATATGTGGCTCAGCCCTTGTTGAGCCCCCAAGCTTCACCAACCTTCTGATGAAACTCTTGTAATTATTACATGCTGGAATTGGTTCCCAGCAGTGCATTGGTTGATTTATAGGACCTATGAATTAATAGGCCACGTAATTTAAAAATATAAATATAATGATTTATTACCTTGCACATCCCAAAGGTCAGGTAAAATAAACACAGAGAATGGGATTCCAGAATAAACTGAGTCTGTGGTATAGGATGAACTGAGAATTGATGCTTCAGGAAACATTGCCACTTAATTGAGGTTCCCGCACCCCAAGCCTTGAGCTCCCACCTCCTTACCTGGCTCCCTTTTCAATGCTGTGTTGGAAGCTTCAGGGGGTCCATCTCCATCAGTAAATTCTGGAAAGTCCTGACTGTCTATCACTGCACAAAGGAGAAAAAAGCACGCAGTGTCTTGGGGTGGGGCCACGGAGACCTCTGAGTGGAAATCCCTTCATGGGAGCAGTAGGCAGACATAGAAGCTAAGTTAACTCAGGTCCCTCTGGTCTGTGGCAGATGTGTGTGACCTTCGGGTTGTTCCAGGCCCTACCTGGGAGGTCATGAAGTTCACGCACAGAGCGCAGCTTTGCCCAAACTGAAGCACACTTCTTATGCCCAACCTCACTATACGTGCTATCCCCATGCCCATAGTATTTCAACTCCCATCTTCACTCTATCTCTTGCCTCCACTCTCTAATATCTCCACCTTCGTTCTACCTCTTCCTTTCTTTGATTCATTCCAAACATATCTAAATATTTATTAAGCTAGAAAGATGGATCAAAGAGAAGTATACCTACATAAAGCCTATCTTTTAAAAATGGCATCAAATTATATATTGTTAATTTTTAATGTATTTATTATTTTTATATTTAATTCCATGTATTGGGATGACATTGCCTCACAGAACTGTACCAGATTCAAGTGTACAACTGAAAAAGACATTATTTGCACACTGCATCCATCGCCCATCACCGCAAATGCAGTCTCTTGGTTCAGCTCATTTTTGGCAATTATGCTGGTTTCTGGCACAAGGGTACTTTCTACCTCTCCTTCTCTTCGTGTGTGTGTTTTGCTCATCTCCTTTCATGAATACCTTGATTTTCTGAAAAATTTCCCTATCCCAATACCTTCCTCTCTTTGAATATAGAAACATACACTCTGATATCAACACTTAACTTTACCATTTCTGTTTTTGATATTTTTTCCCAATTACTGGGGACGTGTTTCTGTTGACTTTGCTGCATAAGGCCCTTGTCCCCTCCCCTTTCTACCTCTAACCAAGGCCACCATTACTGTCTCCAAGGGCCCTGATGACATGTCTCAGACCCTTGCCTGGTACGGGGATTCACATCACTCATTCTTTCAGTCTGCCTTACCTATTACGTCAGATGCCTGGTTACAGTCAGTCCTTGCTTGGGCTTCACATTCAACTCCTGAATTTAAAAATGGCTTTTCCTTCTTTATATCCACTGGGTCTACAGAGCAGGAATTGGTTTGGTTTCCATGGTGGAGTAACTCTGATTCTGGACAGAATTGTAATAAATGAAGAATTTCATTTGCCTCCCCTAAGGGAGTGAGCACCCTCATGACAATCAACAAGCCCTTCTCCCTGTAATTCCACTACAGGGGAAAGCTCCCCATTCTACTGCTCAACCCTGCCCTTTCTCTGTGCCTCTCTTAAAAACAACAACAACATATTTTTATTGATTGATTGAGAGACAGAGGAAGAATAGAGTTCATCAGTGAGAGAGGAACATCATGGATCAGCTGCCTCCTGCACGCTCCCCTACTGGGCATGGAGTCCGCAACCCTGGCATGTGCCCTCTTGGGGAATCAAACCAGCGACCTCTGGGTGCATGTGAGGATGCTCAGCCAACTGAGCCACTCTGGCCAGAGTTTCTCTGTTTTCTTTTGGCGACCTGTATTATGCACTACATCGAGTGTCTTCTTTTACATGTAGCTTATGGATTTGTGTTCATGTCTGAAATTATATTATATTTTAGCTCTGCTTCTTTCCCAAGGTGGTCTTAGTAATCTGGTATTGAAGAAGGCAGATCTCATTTGTATGCTTCCCAGAATGACTTTGTGAAATAAAGTTCTTTTTCCTCTCCCATCACCACCACCATTCTAAAACTGTATGGAAAGTTTACTTGATAAAAATATTGAAATTGTATTGTGTTTGAGTGCTTGGCCTCTTTAGGTTTATTTGTCACAGCCATTAGCCTAACTAATACAAAAGTGAAAATAGGAACTATCTTATATTAAAACAAATTTGTATTTTACTATAAACTAAGTAGCAAAAGTTAGAATGAATCTTTTGTAGAAAACACTGTTCATTTGTCACCATGAGAAGTTCTTATTTGCTTGCTCTTACCTGTTTTGCAAAGTATTTTTCCAGATGTAGGTGATTTTCCGAAACCCATGGAATCTATAAAGTAAAAGAGAGAGAACAGTATTTGTTTGCAGTGGTCTTACAGAGTCTATGGCAACTCACACAGCAGATAGGGTCTGTGATAATGTCAATGTTGAGATGATCATATTTCTCTTTCTCTCACTTGAACTCAGTTCTGGTGCTCCCCTGAGCACCATAATGCTGGGCTCCTGCCTCGTGCTCTCATTTACTTTCCCTGTGAATTTGTAAATGACCCTCAAACATTATCATCTCCTACACTACAATGATGGCATAACCTACTTACCCTATCTCCCCGTTAAGGTTTTTGTGAAAAGAGGTGAAACTTAACTCACTAAAGTAGTGAAAAATGAAAATGTAAGTCAATCGTTTAAGTATCATTTCAGTTTGAAAGTAGTTGGTCTAAACCATTTTTCCCATTAATAATTAAAATCAGCACAAAATACGCTTTGAAAACATTCTAAGGTTCCTATTAATGACACAATTGTCAACAGTTAGTGAAATATTATGCTCACTCTGCTTTATAGAATATAAACTCGTTACCATTAATATATGGTAGTGTGTAGTGAAAAAGACTATTATTTACTAGTATATTATTGCTACATTTTTAATATATCAATTGATTATGCTCATCCAGTCAAACAACCATTTAGAATGATCCTTGCCTCCTCCTATTTAGCAATAGGATTGATAAAGGTAAATGCTTAAAATGGTATCTCAGAAGTAATGAATCAATGAACACAGAGAACTTTAGAAAGATTCATCATGAAAACAGAGCTCTGGATTTAGACTCTGGATATTTGTCTAGAAATACAATCTTATCTGATACAGTTTAGAGTCATAAACAGGTGGCTTCTTGGGAGTCTCTTCTTTTATTTGGTCCTAAGGAATCTAGTTTATTGATCACTGCACAAGCAATCGGATTCTTAGATTTCTCAGTGTGTGCCCAGGGAGTTGATGTAGCATGGAATTCCCTAACACAACTTGAAAAATCTTGAAAATCCATGCATACCATGGCCTGCAAAGAGGACCCCTGGTTTGTCCCCTTAAGTCACCTGCCTTGTAGGTTAGTGATGCTACATTCTCTGTCCCCATAGCAGAGACAAGTCAATGGCAAAGAGCACAAGTGCTCTGTTTGAAACTTACCTTCCTACACTCCTCTCTGTTCTACCTCTTACCCTTCCATTGCCATTTCACACTTCCTTCATCTGCTGTTTCTTTGTGGGGAGACCTTGGGAATCTCGTGCTGAGAAACTTGTTGCTAGGGAGCCTCTTCTACCCCCTGGTGCCCCTTGAAATAATCTCTTGTGTCTGAGCCATAGCCCTATTTTGGAACCACTTTTCAGAGCACTTTGTCTACACTAAGCCACAGTCACAATGTGCACTCTCTATAAACTGAAGGAAACTTACGTGTTACATCGATAGATATTGAGAACTATTAGAATAAAAGTATTATTTACAATATTGTCTTGTTGTAACATCAAGACTAGGTAACACCTTGATTTGTGCTTTGCTCTTCTCATAGTGGGCTTACCTCAAAAGACATGTTTCTAATACCTCTGGGACAGTAGGAAGGGAAAAGCAATCACCACTCTGTACACTAAAGTGCTGCAGATCTGATGACCACTCATGCTACACACAGGAATGAGGAAACAACATTTTGATAACTGTTTTGAGCTCCAGATTTACAAAGGAAATAACACGGAATCCAGGGAGCTAGTCTTGTCTTTTCCTTTATCTCCATGTGACTTTGAGGAAGATTTGAAATATTTGTGGGATGTTATTTTCTCATCTAGAAACACGAGTAATAATGGCCACCTTTCTCACTCCTCAGGGTTGTTGTAAAGGAAAAGGTAAGACACTATTTGCAAAGATCCTTTGTAAAGTCATTCTATGTGTCATGACTTGCTGGAGAACTCTCTAAATAACAACATTTTGGGTTTCAAAACACCTTATCCATTTCTGCTAACACAGGAGAGCTGGAGGAATTGACCCTCAACACTATTCAGACTTTGTGATTAGATGACAATATGACCTTCCAGTAAAGAAATATTTAGCTTTCTCTTCTCTGTAGAAATCACTGTATAAACACAACACTTTATAGTCACAGAATTAGTTTTAAAATAAATTCACTACTTTGCCAGCCTATTACTATTATATAATCAATAGATAGGTGCATTGCCGGGGTTCTTGTCCCAGCACCAAGAAGCGGTTCAGCAATCTGGAGACAGGAAGGAGCCCAAAGATGAAAGATAATTTTGAAAGGCATCGGGGGTCAGAGGAGCTTCAGCTAAAGGAGCTAAAAGACTACCTCCTTGACTCAGGACCCTGCTTTTATTAACACAATTTGTCCTCAGGCAAGGTGGAGACATACACTTCAAAGGGTAGGGTTGCAAAGGGTAAGGTTTTCAGAAGCATTGTCGGATTTGGGAATAGCCTACAGCTGTTGAGGTGTTTGGCCAACAGGAGGCAATAACAGGCAGATTTAAGATGCCCCGAGCTCTCTGGCAGCAGACATTCCTATTCAGGTTTGGGGGAAGTGCCAATTAGCCATTCCAACAGGTAAACTACATATGTGGCTCAGCCCTTGTTGAGCCCCCAAGCTTCACCAACCTTCTGATGAAACTCTTGTAATTATTACATGCTGGAATTGGTTCCCAGCAGTGCATTGGTTGATTTATAGGACCTATGAATTAATAGGCCACGTAATTTAAAAATATAAATATAATGATTTATTACCTTGCACATCCCAAAGGTCAGGTAAAATAAACACAGAGAATGGGATTCCAGAATAAACTGAGTCTGTGGTATAGGATGAACTGAGAATTGATGCTTCAGGAAACATTGCCACTTAATTGAGGTTCCCGCACCCCAAGCCTTGAGCTCCCACCTCCTTACCTGGCTCCCTTTTCAATGCTGTGTTGGAAGCTTCAGGGGGTCCATCTCCATCAGTAAATTCTGGAAAGTCCTGACTGTCTATCACTGCACAAAGGAGAAAAAAGCACGCAGTGTCTTGGGGTGGGGCCACGGAGACCTCTGAGTGGAAATCCCTTCATGGGAGCAGTAGGCAGACATAGAAGCTAAGTTAACTCAGGTCCCTCTGGTCTGTGGCAGATGTGTGTGACCTTCGGGTTGTTCCAGGCCCTACCTGGGAGGTCATGAAGTTCACGCACAGAGCGCAGCTTTGCCCAAACTGAAGCACACTTCTTATGCCCAACCTCACTATACGTGCTATCCCCATGCCCATAGTATTTCAACTCCCATCTTCACTCTATCTCTTGCCTCCACTCTCTAATATCTCCACCTTCGTTCTACCTCTTCCTTTCTTTGATTCATTCCAAACATATCTAAATATTTATTAAGCTAGAAAGATGGATCAAAGAGAAGTATACCTACATAAAGCCTATCTTTTAAAAATGGCATCAAATTATATATTGTTAATTTTTAATGTATTTATTATTTTTATATTTAATTCCATGTATTGGGATGACATTGCCTCACAGAACTGTACCAGATTCAAGTGTACAACTGAAAAAGACATTATTTGCACACTGCATCCATCGCCCATCACCGCAAATGCAGTCTCTTGGTTCAGCTCATTTTTGGCAATTATGCTGGTTTCTGGCACAAGGGTACTTTCTACCTCTCCTTCTCTTCGTGTGTGTGTTTTGCTCATCTCCTTTCATGAATACCTTGATTTTCTGAAAAATTTCCCTATCCCAATACCTTCCTCTCTTTGAATATAGAAACATACACTCTGATATCAACACTTAACTTTACCATTTCTGTTTTTGATATTTTTTCCCAATTACTGGGGACGTGTTTCTGTTGACTTTGCTGCATAAGGCCCTTGTCCCCTCCCCTTTCTACCTCTAACCAAGGCCACCATTACTGTCTCCAAGGGCCCTGATGACATGTCTCAGACCCTTGACTGGTACGGGGATTCACATCACTCATTCTTTCAGTCTGCCTTACCTATTACGTCA
This sequence comes from Corynorhinus townsendii, assembly GCA_026230045.1. Taxonomy (NCBI): domain Eukaryota; kingdom Metazoa; phylum Chordata; class Mammalia; order Chiroptera; family Vespertilionidae; genus Corynorhinus; species Corynorhinus townsendii. Next base: position 30,922,359 of record JAPDVU010000005.1, on the reverse strand, counting down.
GATGCCTGGTTACAGTCAGTCCTTGCTTGGGCTTCACATTCAACTCCTGAATTTAAAAATGGCTTTTCCTTCTTTATATCCACTGGGTCTACAGAGCAGGAATTGGTTTGGTTTCCATGGTGGAGTAACTCTGATTCTGGACAGAATTGTAATAAATGAAGAATTTCATTTGCCTCCCCTAAGGGAGTGAGCACCCTCATGACAATCAACAAGCCCTTCTCCCTGTAATTCCACTACAGGGGAAAGCTCCCCATTCTACTGCTCAACCCTGCCCTTTCTCTGTGCCTCTCTTAAAAACAACAACAACATATTTTTATTGATTGATTGAGAGACAGAGGAAGAATAGAGTTCATCAGTGAGAGAGGAACATCATGGATCAGCTGCCTCCTGCACGCTCCCCTACTGGGCATGGAGTCCGCAACCCTGGCATGTGCCCTCTTGGGGAATCAAACCAGCGACCTCTGGGTGCATGTGAGGATGCTCAGCCAACTGAGCCACTCTGGCCAGAGTTTCTCTGTTTTCTTTTGGCGACCTGTATTATGCACTACATCGAGTGTCTTCTTTTACATGTAGCTTATGGATTTGTGTTCATGTCTGAAATTATATTATATTTTAGCTCTGCTTCTTTCCCAAGGTGGTCTTAGTAATCTGGTATTGAAGAAGGCAGATCTCATTTGTATGCTTCCCAGAATGACTTTGTGAAATAAAGTTCTTTTTCCTCTCCCATCACCACCACCATTCTAAAACTGTATGGAAAGTTTACTTGATAAAAATATTGAAATTGTATTGTGTTTGAGTGCTTGGCCTCTTTAGGTTTATTTGTCACAGCCATTAGCCTAACTAATACAAAAGTGAAAATAGGAACTATCTTATATTAAAACAAATTTGTATTTTACTATAAACTAAGTAGCAAAAGTTAGAATGAATCTTTTGTAGAAAACACTGTTCATTTGTCACCATGAGAAGTTCTTATTTGCTTGCTCTTACCTGTTTTGCAAAGTATTTTTCCAGATGTAGGTGATTTTCCGAAACCCATGGAATCTATAAAGTAAAAGAGAGAGAACAGTATTTGTTTGCAGTGGTCTTACAGAGTCTATGGCAACTCACACAGCAGATAGGGTCTGTGATAATGTCAATGTTGAGATGATCATATTTCTCTTTCTCTCACTTGAACTCAGTTCTGGTGCTCCCCTGAGCACCATAATGCTGGGCTCCTGCCTCGTGCTCTCATTTACTTTCCCTGTGAATTTGTAAATGACCCTCAAACATTATCATCTCCTACACTACAATGATGGCATAACCTACTTACCCTATCTCCCCGTTAAGGTTTTTGTGAAAAGAGGTGAAACTTAACTCACTAAAGTAGTGAAAAATGAAAATGTAAGTCAATCGTTTAAGTATCATTTCAGTTTGAAAGTAGTTGGTCTAAACCATTTTTCCCATTAATAATTAAAATCAGCACAAAATACGCTTTGAAAACATTCTAAGGTTCCTATTAATGACACAATTGTCAACAGTTAGTGAAATATTATGCTCACTCTGCTTTATAGAATATAAACTCGTTACCATTAATATATGGTAGTGTGTAGTGAAAAAGACTATTATTTACTAGTATATTATTGCTACATTTTTAATATATCAATTGATTATGCTCATCCAGTCAAACAACCATTTAGAATGATCCTTGCCTCCTCCTATTTAGCAATAGGATTGATAAAGGTAAATGCTTAAAATGGTATCTCAGAAGTAATGAATCAATGAACACAGAGAACTTTAGAAAGATTCATCATGAAAACAGAGCTCTGGATTTAGACTCTGGATATTTGTCTAGAAATACAATCTTATCTGATACAGTTTAGAGTCATAAACAGGTGGCTTCTTGGGACTCTCTTCTTTTATTTGGTCCTAAGGAATCTAGTTTATTGATCACTGCACAAGCAATCGGATTCTTAGATTTCTCAGTGTGTGCCCAGGGAGTTGATGTAGCATGGAATTCCCTAACACAACTTGAAAAATCTTGAAAATCCATGCATACCATGGCCTGCAAAGAGGACCCCTGGTTTGTCCCCTTAAGTCACCTGCCTTGTAGGTTAGTGATGCTACATTCTCTGTCCCCATAGCAGAGACAAGTCAATGGCAAAGAGCACAAGTGCTCTGTTTGAAACTTACCTTCCTACACTCCTCTCTGTTCTACCTCTTACCCTTCCATTGCCATTTCACACTTCCTTCATCTGCTGTTTCTTTGTGGGGAGACCTTGGGAATCTCGTGCTGAGAAACTTGTTGCTAGGGAGCCTCTTCTACCCCCTGGTGCCCCTTGAAATAATCTCTTGTGTCTGAGCCATAGCCCTATTTTGGAACCACTTTTCAGAGCACTTTGTCTACACTAAGCCACAGTCACAATGTGCACTCTCTATAAACTGAAGGAAACTTACGTGTTACATCGATAGATATTGAGAACTATTAGAATAAAAGTATTATTTACAATATTGTCTTGTTGTAACATCAAGACTAGGTAACACCTTGATTTGTGCTTTGCTCTTCTCATAGTGGGCTTACCTCAAAAGACATGTTTCTAATACCTCTGGGACAGTAGGAAGGGAAAAGCAATCACCACTCTGTACACTAAAGTGCTGCAGATCTGATGACCACTCATGCTACACACAGGAATGAGGAAACAACATTTTGATAACTGTTTTGAGCTCCAGATTTACAAAGGAAATAACACGGAATCCAGGGAGCTAGTCTTGTCTTTTCCTTTATCTCCATGTGACTTTGAGGAAGATTTGAAATATTTGTGGGATGTTATTTTCTCATCTAGAAACACGAGTAATAATGGCCACCTTTCTCACTCCTCAGGGTTGTTGTAAAGGAAAAGGTAAGACACTATTTGCAAAGATCCTTTGTAAAGTCATTCTATGTGTCATGACTTGCTGGAGAACTCTCTAAATAACAACATTTTGGGTTTCAAAACACCTTATCCATTTCTGCTAACACAGGAGAGCTGGAGGAATTGACCCTCAACACTATTCAGACTTTGTGATTAGATGACAATATGACCTTCCAGTAAAGAAATATTTAGCTTTCTCTTCTCTGTAGAAATCACTGTATAAACACAACACTTTATAGTCACAGAATTAGTTTTAAAATAAATTCACTACTTTGCCAGCCTATTACTATTATATAATCAATAGATAGGTGCATTGCCGGGGTTCTTGTCCCAGCACCAAGAAGCGGTTCAGCAATCTGGAGACAGGAAGGAGCCCAAAGATGAAAGATAATTTTGAAAGGCATCGGGGGTCAGAGGAGCTTCAGCTAAAGGAGCTAAAAGACTACCTCCTTGACTCAGGACCCTGCTTTTATTAACACAATTTGTCCTCAGGCAAGGTGGAGACATACACTTCAAAGGGTAGGGTTGCAAAGGGTAAGGTTTTCAGAAGCATTGTCGGATTTGGGAATAGCCTACAGCTGTTGAGGTGTTTGGCCAACAGGAGGCAATAACAGGCAGATTTAAGATGCCCCGAGCTCTCTGGCAGCAGACATTCCTATTCAGGTTTGGGGGAAGTGCCAATTAGCCATTCCAACAGGTAAACTACATATGTGGCTCAGCCCTTGTTGAGCCCCCAAGCTTCACCAACCTTCTGATGAAACTCTTGTAATTATTACATGCTGGAATTGGTTCCCAGCAGTGCATTGGTTGATTTATAGGACCTATGAATTAATAGGCCACGTAATTTAAAAATATAAATATAATGATTTATTACCTTGCACATCCCAAAGGTCAGGTAAAATAAACACAGAGAATGGGATTCCAGAATAAACTGAGTCTGTGGTATAGGATGAACTGAGAATTGATGCTTCAGGAAACATTGCCACTTAATTGAGGTTCCCGCACCCCAAGCCTTGAGCTCCCACCTCCTTACCTGGCTCCCTTTTCAATGCTGTGTTGGAAGCTTCAGGGGGTCCATCTCCATCAGTAAATTCTGGAAAGTCCTGACTGTCTATCACTGCACAAAGGAGAAAAAAGCACGCAGTGTCTTGGGGTGGGGCCACGGAGACCTCTGAGTGGAAATCCCTTCATGGGAGCAGTAGGCAGACATAGAAGCTAAGTTAACTCAGGTCCCTCTGGTCTGTGGCAGATGTGTGTGACCTTCGGGTTGTTCCAGGCCCTACCTGGGAGGTCATGAAGTTCACGCACAGAGCGCAGCTTTGCCCAAACTGAAGCACACTTCTTATGCCCAACCTCACTATACGTGCTATCCCCATGCCCATAGTATTTCAACTCCCATCTTCACTCTATCTCTTGCCTCCACTCTCTAATATCTCCACCTTCGTTCTACCTCTTCCTTTCTTTGATTCATTCCAAACATATCTAAATATTTATTAAGCTAGAAAGATGGATCAAAGAGAAGTATACCTACATAAAGCCTATCTTTTAAAAATGGCATCAAATTATATATTGTTAATTTTTAATGTATTTATTATTTTTATATTTAATTCCATGTATTGGGATGACATTGCCTCACAGAACTGTACCAGATTCAAGTGTACAACTGAAAAAGACATTATTTGCACACTGCATCCATCGCCCATCACCGCAAATGCAGTCTCTTGGTTCAGCTCATTTTTGGCAATTATGCTGGTTTCTGGCACAAGGGTACTTTCTACCTCTCCTTCTCTTCGTGTGTGTGTTTTGCTCATCTCCTTTCATGAATACCTTGATTTTCTGAAAAATTTCCCTATCCCAATACCTTCCTCTCTTTGAATATAGAAACATACACTCTGATATCAACACTTAACTTTACCATTTCTGTTTTTGATATTTTTTCCCAATTACTGGGGACGTGTTTCTGTTGACTTTGCTGCATAAGGTCCTTGTCCCCTCCCCTTTCTACCTCTAACCAAGGCCACCATTACTGTCTCCAAGGGCCCTGATGACATGTCTCAGACCCTTGCCTGGTACGGGGATTCACATCACTCATTCTTTCAGTCTGCCTTACCTATTACGTCAGATGCCTGGTTACAGTCAGTCCTTGCTTGGGCTTCACATTCAACTCCTGAATTTAAAAATGGCTTTTCCTTCTTTATATCCACTGGGTCTACAGAGCAGGAATTGGTTTGGTTTCCATGGTGGAGTAACTCTGATTCTGGACAGAATTGTAATAAATGAAGAATTTCATTTGCCTCCCCTAAGGGAGTGAGCACCCTCATGACAATCAACAAGCCCTTCTCCCTGTAATTCCACTACAGGGGAAAGCTCCCCATTCTACTGCTCAACCCTGCCCTTTCTCTGTGCCTCTCTTAAAAACAACAACAACATATTTTTATTGATTGATTGAGAGACAGAGGAAGAATAGAGTTATATAAACATCAGTGAGAGAGGAACATCATGGATCAGCTGCCTCCTGCACGCTCCCCTACTGGGCATGGAGTCCGCAACCCTGGCATGTGCCCTCTTGGGGAATCAAACCAGCGACCTCTGGGTGCATGTGAGGATGCTCAGCCAACTGAGCCACTCTGGCCAGAGTTTCTCTGTTTTCTTTTGGCGACCTGTATTATGCACTACATCGAGTGTCTTCTTTTACATGTAGCTTATGGATTTGTGTTCATGTCTGAAATTATATTACATTTTAGCTCTGCTTCTTTCCCAAGGTGGTCTTAGTAATCTGGTATTGAAGAAGGCAGATCTCATTTGTATGCTTCCCAGAATGACTTTGTGAAATAAAGTTCTTTTTCCTCTCCCATCACCACCACCATTCTAAAACTGTATGGAAAGTTTACTTGATAAAAATATTGAAATTGTATTGTGTTTGAGTGCTTGGCCTCTTTAGGTTTATTTGTCACAGCCATTAGCCTAACTAATACAAAAGTGAAAATAGGAACTATCTTATATTAAAACAAATTTGTATTTTACTATAAACTAAGTAGCAAAAGTTAGAATGAATCTATTGTAGAAAACACTGTTCATTTGTCACCATGAGAAGTTCTTATTTGCTTGCTCTTACCTGTTTTGCAAAGTATTTTTCCAGATGTAGGTGATTTTCCGAAACCCATGGAATCTATAAAGTAAAAGAGAGAGAACAGTATTTGTTTGCAGTGGTCTTACAGAGTCTATGACAACTCACACAGCAGATAGGGTTTGTGATAATGTCAATGTTGAGATGATCATATTTCTCTTTCTCTCACTTGAACTCAGTTCTGGTGCTCCCCTGAGCAACATAATGCTGGTCTCCTGCCTGGTCGTCCTATTTACTTTCCCTGTGAATTTGTAAATGACCCTCAAACATTATCATCTCCAATTTCTTCTACTATGAATGCTGGGATAACCTATGTACCCTGTCTCTCCGTTAAGGTTTATGTGAAAAGGAATGAATTCTTATTCACAAAAGCCCTGTGACAAGTCAAAATGTATGTCATCCATTTAAGTATTATTTATGTTTGAAAGCAGTTGGTCTAAACCATGTTTTCCAGAAGTAACTAATATTAGCACAAATTATACTTTCAAGACGTTCTATGTTTCATATTAATGAGACTATTGTCAACGGTGAGATATTGTGCTCACTCTGCTTTATAGAATATATACTCTTTGGTATTAATATATGATAGTGTGTCGTAAAAAAAGACTTATTTACTAGTGTATTATTGCTTCTCTTTCAATATATCAATTGATTGTGGTCATCCAAACAACCACTTATAATGCATCTTGCTTCTTCCCATATTCCAATAGGATTGAAATAGCTAAATGCTTAAAATTGTATCCCAGAAGTAATGAATCAATGCTTATAGAGAACCTCAGAAAAAGATTCATCATGAAAACAGAGATCCAGATTTAGACTCTGGATATTTGTCCAGAAATACAATCTTACCTAATACAGTTTAGAGCCATGTACAGGTGGCTTCTTGGGTCTCTCCTCTCTGTGTGACTCTAAGGGATCAGGTTCTAAGGAGTAGGATTCCTAGGTGTCTCAGTGTGTGATCAGGGAACCAATACAGCATGTAATTCCCTAATACAACTTGAAAATTTCGAAAACCCATATATACCATGGCCTACACACAGGCCACCTGGTCTGTCCCTTTAAGTCACCTTTCTTGTAGGTTAGTGATGCACTATTTCATGTCCCCATAGCAGAGACAAGCCAATCGCAAATAGTTCCTGTGCTCCATTTGAATTTTACCTTCTTACACTTCTCTCTGTTCTACCTCTTACCCTTCTATTGCCATTTCACACTTCCTTTATCTGCTGTTTCTTTGTGGGGAGACCTTGGGAATCTCGTGCTGAGAAACTTGTTGCTAGGGAGCCTCTTCTACCCCCTGGTGCCCCTTGTAATAATCTCTTGTGTCTGAGCCATAGCCCTATTTTGGAACCACTTTTCAGAGCACTTTGTCTACACTAAGCCACAGTCACAATGTGCACTCTCTATAAACTGAAGGAAACTTACGTGTTAAATCGATAGATATTGAGAACTATTAGAATAAAAGTGTTATTTACAATATTGTCTTGTTGTAACATCAAGACTAGGTAACATCTTGATTTGTGCTTTGCTCTTCTCATAGTGGGCTTACCTCAAAAGACATGTTTCTAATACCTCTGGGACAGTAGGAAGGGAAAAGCAATTACCACTCTGTACACTAAAGTGCTGCAGATCTGATGACCACTCATGCTACACACAGGAATGAGGAAACAACATTTTGATAACTGTTTTGAGCTCCAGATTTACAAAGGGAATAACACGGAATCCAGGGAGCTAGTCTTGTCTTTTCCTTTATCTCCATGAGACACTGTGGAAGATTTGAAACATTTGTGTGATTTTTGTTTTCTAGAAACAAGAGTAATAATGGCTATCTTTCTCACTCCTCAGGGTTGTTGTAAAGGAAAAGGTAAGACACTATTTGCAAAGATCCTTTGTAAAGTCATTCCACATGTCATGACTTGATGGAGAACTCTCTAAATAACAATATTTTGGGTTTCAAAACACCTTATCTATTTCTGCTAACACAGGAGAGCTGGAGGAATTGACCCTCAACACTATTCAGACTTTGTGATTAGATGGCAATATGACCTTCCAGTAAAGAAATATTTAGCTTTCTCTTCTCTGTAGAAATCACTGTATAAACCCAACACTTTATAGTCAGAGAATTAGTTTTAAAATAAATTCACTACTTCGCTAGCCTGTTACTACTATATAATCAATAGATGGGTGTTTGGTTGATTTATAGGACCTATGAATTAATAGGCCACGTAATTTAAAAATATAAATATAATGGTTTATTACCTTGCACATCCAAAGGTCAGGTAAAATAAACACAACAAATGGGATTCCAGGATAAACTGAGTCTGTGGTATAGGATGAACTGAGAATTGATGCCTCAGGAAACACTGCCTCTTAATTGAGGTTCCTGCACCCCAAGCCTTGAGCTCCCACCTCCATACCTGGCTCCCTTTTCAATGCTGTGATGGAAGCTTTAGGGGGTCCATCTCCATCAGTAAATTCTGGAAAGTCCTGACTGTCAATCACTGCAAAAATGAGAATAAAAACAAGACAAAAACAAAACAAAACACCCTAGTGTCTTGGGGTGGGGTCATATAGCCCCTGGTTGGAAACCCTTCATGAGATCACTAGGAAGACCTAGAAGCCAAGTTAACTCAGGTCCCTCTGGTTGTGCCTGATGTGTGTGACCTGCAGGTTGCTCCAGGTCCTAACAGAAGGTGATGAAGTTCATGCACAGAGGGCAGCTTTGCCCATCCTGCAGCACTTTTCTTATCCCCTACCCCCTTGCTCAACCTGCTATTCGCATCCACGTTCTACTTCAACTAAGATTTTCACTTTACCTCTTACCTCCATTCTCTATCTATTATCTCCACCCTCAGTGTACCTCTTTCTTTCTTTGCATCACTTCAAACATATCTATATATTCACTAAACTAGAAAGATGTTTCAGAGAGAAGTATACATATATAAAGCCTAACTTTAAAAGTGGCGTCAAATTACATATTTTAATATGTTTATTTATTTAATATCATTTTAAATCTAATTTATTGGTTTGCACATTGCATCAATTGCACATCACCTTGAGCAAAGTCTCTTGGTTCAATTTATATTTGCTAAATATGCCTGTTTCTGGCAAAGGTATCTCTTTATACCTTTCCTAGACATTGTTTGTGAGTTTTTTTTTCATATCCTTTCATGAATATCTTATCTCTCTGAAACTTTTCCTTTTTCTTCCTGTCTTTGAATATAGAAATATACTCTCTGATATCAATATTTATATTTACCATTCCTGTTTTTGATATTTTTTCCAAATTACTGGGAACATTTTCCTGCTGAACTCCCTGCATAAGGCACTTGTTCCCTCCCCTTTCTACCTCCAACCAAGGTCACCAGCACTGTCTCCATGGGTCTGATGACATGTCCCAGACCCTTGCCTGGTACTTGGATTTATATCACACATTCTTTCAGTCAGCCTTACCTATTATGTCAGATGCCTGGTTATAGTCAGTCCTTGCTTCGACTTCACATTCAACTCCTGAATTTAAAAATGGCTTTTCCTTAATTATATCCACTGGGTCTACAGAGCAGGAATTGGTTTGGTTTCCATGGTGGAGTAGCTCTGCTCCTGGACAAAATTGTAATAAAGGAAGAATTTCATTTGCTTCCCCTAAGGGAGTGAGCACCCTCATGACAATCAACAAGCCCTTCTCCCTGTATTTCCACTGCAGGGGAAGACTCCCCCACCGCTGTCCTTTCTTGCTCCTCAACTCTGTCCTTTCTTTGTGTCTCTTTTTTAAAAAAAAAATGTTTTTATTGATTTCTAGAGAGAGGGAGAGGGAAAGGGATAGAGAAGTAGAAGCACTGATGCAAGAGATATGTAATCGATCAGCTGCCTCCTGCACACACCCCTATTGGGGATCCAACCATCAACCCGGGCATGTGTCCTGACTTAGAATGGAACTGGCGATCTCTTGGTTCCTGGGTGGATGCTGAACCACTGAGCCACAATGCCGGGCACTTTGTGCCTCTCTTAATTGTACATGTTTTACTGTCCGGGGGAGAGGCCTATTTTTATTTGAGTGGGTTCCAGAGCCATTTTTATTTTGTGAACACATTTTCTTCTTAATGGTGTTAGGAACATCCTTTTGTGCATTCTTTGTGGTGATTCTCAAATCAGACAATGCTTGGCCCTCTCTCTCTACCTGATTTACTCTCTGCCAGGTATTCATTCATTGTCCTTTACTCCTTCTCGACATAGTTCTCTTTGTATCTCCCCATTTTTTCTATTTATTGCTGTTATTGGCCTCTGCATTTTTCTCTCTTCCTACTTCTTTTCTCTGTATTTTTTATCAGTGTCCCCAGAGCCCATTAGGGTCTAGGGTGAAGTACTGTAGGTGCCCAGGACACAAGAAGGTCCTGAGAGTGAGATCCTCCTTGCAGTTGGCCCTCCTGGTTTTTTTTAGTTTATCCATTCTCTGTTATGTTTTCTATTTCTGTTTCTTAATTATTCCTGTGAACTGTGAATGCCTTTTATATATCTATTTTGTCTTTCTTTATATTTGTCTTTCTAGCATTCAATCATCACCACAGTCTTCCCTGTGCCTTAACCCACAATACCAAATCCCTCCACCTGCCAGTTCCCCTCCACACTCATCAAACCCAGCCACTCAGTCTTACCTGTTGTCTTAGGCTCTTGGGCACATTGTTCATTTGCTTGTTGGCTTTCTAGTGCATCCCTGTTGTCACTGGTTGTACATGTTTCAGTTGCATTTCTCTCTTGTGTGTCATGGCGATGCTCTAAGAGTCCACGTTCAGGTGGGGCTGTATCTAGACCACGTTTAGATTAATAGATATTTTAGTCACTCCCTGCATCAATCAGAATCTAACAGGAAAATACAAAGCTCTCTAAGCTTTTGGATCAGAGGGAATTTAATCCAGGGGATTAGTTATACAGTTGATGGTAGAGCTGACAATTCCAAATGCAGGAATTTGGCAACCCCCAGAATAGTCAACAGGAAGCTATGGGAGGGATCTAGGGTGAGCTCATGTGTCAAGGTCACTGGATAAGCGAAAGCTGGACCATGGCTGGACTGGTTGGTTGGAGTAGAGTCATGGGAGATGTAGCCAATGCCAGAATTGCTGCCCAAGACTGTGATGGGGAAATACCATGCTTCTCTCTTGCTCTCTCCCCCTCCACTCTCTTGCTGGTATCACCCAGGTTAGGAGCTCAGCAAGAAGAGGTAGCAAGGGAGATGACAAGCAAGTCCACAGAGTCTGTGGCCAAAGGTAGAGGGCAGAGCAGAGCAGGAACCCATAAGGAATGAATCCCCAAGTAAACCACCCAGGACCAGCATACCTCCTTTACCATAGTGAACCTCTCCTGCCCATTTTTTATTCCATCAACCCACCCTACTCTGTTTCCATTTAACCTCACTAGTGCATGAAAAGATAAATATTTTTTCAGAGCCGCTTAAATTTTTTTCATTTAGTGCTATTTTCTAAGCAAAATGATTTATATAAAGATGATTTCAATAACCATTCCCACAATTAACATAGTACCTGGGCCGTGGTGCAGTTTTGTACCACATCCACAGTTCCTTGGAGCCTCCTCTTGAGGAAGGGGCCTGAGGCATAGCTTTTCCCTTACCTTGCTGGTCACAGTCAACGGTCCCAGCTGAGTCAGACACTTCACACGTTTATTGGTGGTTTGTTGTGCATCATTAGAGGTATAATTATCATTTTCTCCTCCCCCCACACTTAATACCTGTGCTCACACACACTGAATCCCTTCTCTGCTCATTATTTATCATTATTCCTTCCTTTCATCGCCCCCCCTGCTGGAAGCCAATCTTTGTCCCACTAATAGAGAGATGTGGAAAGGAAATCCAGAAGGCCGTCAACCTTAATTGCTCTGAAAGGTCGGAGCTAATCGCTTACTATTTAGTTGAAACATTGTTAGAGGAAGCAGCCTCCACCTCTGTTTGTCTCGTGTAAATTTCTGTTATTGGAATTTCCTGCCTAAAGGTTGTGGGTGTATCCCATAGTCTCAATAAAAAGGATAGCAAGGCCAGAGCAGGTGGTAGTCCTCCCACTAGAGGTGGGCTCCCACCTGGCCCCCAATATTCCCAAATTAATACTTTTCCAAGTCTCTTTTCATTTGTGTGAGGCCTTCTCCAGAACCCGGACCCTGAACCGGGACCCTGAACCATGCGGGATGTGAAAGGGGTTCCCACACCCCTCCCCCCCACCCCATACCCACCAGCTTTCCTGGTAGGCGAACTGCTAAGAATATGGATTGATGCATGGTAGATATTTTATATTCTTAAATATTAACTTTTTTTCCCCCTAAATGTTAATAGCTAACACTATAGTGGTGCTTTCAAAACACTCTGAAGGGTTTTTTTCTTTTATAAAAATGTATTACTAATTTAGAATATCCTTTCTTAAATAACACATCCCAATGCAAGCTACATGATAATGACTTCTGTGGCGTTTTTAGAGCAGCTCCAGGCCTGCTGCCCCAGAGATGACTCATAATTCTGTCTTTTCCATGAGGTTATCTGGATGTGTATAAGGTTAAGCACACAAGTTCTAGGTTCAGAAAGCCTGGATTCATCTTACTTCTTTGACCCCAGGCCAACTACATACAGGGCCTCTGAGATTTCAGCCTCCTTTTCTGCAAATGGACAGAGAGTGATACTTCTCCCCAAGGGCAGCTGTGAGCACTAAGCCCACAACTGCCAGAGTAAATAGTCTGTAAGTGAGCTCTTAGTAACATGGTTGTTGTTACTGTGTCTGTTAACCCTTTCTCCTATCTTCCATTTCCCCTCCTTCTCTCTCTCAAAATACCCACACCCCCTCCTGCCCATCTTACCACTTCCTCTCTTCCTTCCCTATATGACTGCCCATCTCCTTGATTTTCTGCTCATGAACAGCATCTCCCACATTTAAATCAGTCCCTTCTTTTACCATCATCCAGAATATCTTCTGTGATGTTGACCTTGGGACCATAGTTCTTAGCCCTTCACAGCTCCACACTCATCTTCTCCTGCAGGGTCTCTCTAAATCACAGTTATCTCCAGGTCAGCATTGTCTTTAAATCTGGTTTTCCAACACACTGGGTTCCCATTCCTCTGTCTTGGTTATTGGGCCCAGGATCTCTTGTCAGAGCTCCTCCTCCAGGATCAGCCCCTGGTCAGACTCTCATACAAACAGCCCTCCCTGCCTTCTCCATGCTCTTGAACAGGTCTTCCCTGATTCCCAAACTCCATTCAAGACTCAGGCCCACTTCTGATTCTCCTTTCCTCTTAGCAGAGGAGAATCAGTTTCTATCTGTTTGCAATCACCTTGTTCCAGGCTTAGTTGTTCTTTAGGCCCCTCCTCGTATTCTTCTCCATCACTTTCTAGGAGGAATTCTATGCTTGGTATCACTGAAGAGAGGGCAAGAAAAGAAGATAATTAGAGATCTCTATAGAACAAGAGTCATCTGAAATTACACATTGAGGAATTTCCAACCCTTGGGTCACTCAGTACTCAGTGGGTCCCAATCCTGTTGGTAATATTTCCTTTTCATTCCTGGGACAGAAAGTGAATGGCTTTGTTAAGGAGCCCTATGCTTCCCACACAGAAAAGAGTCACTTGAATTTCAAGATAAAAGAATTGTGGCAGCATTCACAATTGTTCAAGAGCTTGTTACTCATGTAAAAAACTTCAGCTGGCCAGGAAAGCATATATCAAAATAAATAATATACTATTTATTTTAAAATGTGTTTACTGTACTGTTTTAACTGTAAAGAAAAAGAGAGGGATTTCCTTGTGAGGAAAACAAGGAGGTTTATGTGTATAAAAGAGGATAAAATCCCAAATCTTTAAAAATGTGGATGGACAAGAGAAGGTTTTGGCTTAACTGGGTCATGGAGGATGAGTGCTTCCTAAAGAGACAAATCAAAGGACATGGGAGCAACTAGAAAGATGTCCCAGGGGCACCCAGATCCCAGGACAAAAAAAGGGCAGTCTTTGAAGATGAAAGCAGGGTTTGAATATTATGGCACAGGCGGACGTCCCAAGATACCTGGACCAGGGATCTTGGAAGACTGCTAAAAAGGGGAGAACACAGCACCAGCCTTGGGCCCCTGCATGGAGGTAGCTCAGCAAACATGGAGGAAGGTAATACACCAGTAATCCTTGGTGCAGGTCTCTGGAGGCACCCAGGAAAGAGATGGAGGGAAGCAGTTAGACAATATGCCTAAGGGCTGATGGCAGGGGTACCTCGTGGGGCAATAATCCCATACTTATTAACCTTATAAACTTGTACTATCTCTTTACTGTGTGGTAGATAACATCAAATTACTTAATTTTTGAAGCCAAACCTTCCAAAATCTTCTTTTATATTTATCTCATTTGAATAAACTCCCACAATTTGCTTCTCACTCTGAGATTAATCTAATTTGTCCTTGTTCTGCATACACGTGGACTCTTTAACACTCTATGCTTGCTCCTGTGGCATTACATTCCTCAGTTCATATCATTTTTTCTTTTCAATTCTCCAGAGATACTTGGAGATCTTTTTGAGACCAAAAGTATGTAGAATAAAAAAATTTTCTAGGCAAGTCTAACAAAAATTATTGGAGGACATCTTTACTGAGAACCAATAAAAAATATGAAATCATGCCACCTCAGGGAAAAAGTAGAGAATCAAATCAGTAGTATTGTATAGTATCAAAAACTATTTCTGGCAGAGCAATTGGTTTTTTAATTATTTGATTGTTGATCACACCTTTTGTGAAGAATGAGTTAATAAGACCATTTCTACTTCCTCAAGAGGAAATTTGACCTTGCTCACTACTCTGGAAACCTGAGGCAGGTGGCCTTTCTTCTGTGTTAATAGGCCAACACTGAGCTTAGAGTTAAAAGTGACTAGTGACTGTAGGTAGGTAAGTTGCATGTGGCCTGGGAGGGACTAGATGTTAACTATAATCCATTTCTTGTCTTCCTTCAATGTGGTGACTGTTGTAACTCAACTATTCCTTGAGCAATCTCTAAAAGTTATGACCACAGAGTTGTTCCATGACATATTGACTCCCATGGGCATGCTGTAGCTAAATCAGGGTGGATCCAGCACCCATATCTAAGCCATCACTTGAGGCAGGTTGTATTCAACTTCGTGGACTGCTGTGTGGAACTTTGCAAATGGTCCCATAGAAGAGGAGCAATTAATGCTGCCCTTTGGGGATGTTATGTTTCTTGTCATGTGTTCTTCTAAGTAAATCTGATGTCCCTATGGCTCTGGTAGTCCTGTGACTCTAAATGCCCAGTTAAGCAGATTTGCAGCTGGGTGTTTGTATTCTAGCCATTATATCATAAACTTTGAGAGGCTCATTATATGTCTTTTTTTAAATGCTACATCCACACTACCCAGCACCTTGTGTGACACATGGTAGACACTCAATACATACCCGTGGGAATAAATTGGCCCTGGAAATCAAAATGTAGGTAATAAACCTAATTACCTTTGTAGAATATTTTGTAAATGCGAAATAAATCGGGGTAATTCTTCATGATGGTCTTGCTGAACAGTGCTCCCAGAAGAGATATGTCAAATTTCTTCTCCAGTTCACTGAGAACATCATATATGACTTCATGTACAGAAAACCGTCTTTTAAAAGACTCTTGAGATATCTTAAAAACAGTGAGTGGAGAAAACATAAATACAGACTTCTAAGTTATAGAAGAGCCCTAGAAGCAAGTTTATTGTTAATGTATTATAATTTCCCAACATAGGTATCTTCTCATGTACAGTTTTAGAATTTCTCTATATTTGTGTGGCTACTAAGTGGAACAACTAAATCTCCTAGAAAACACCCATTTGTGAATCTGAGGTCCTCACCCTTGTTTACATGAGATGGAATAAGGAGCCTTTAAGAAGAACAAAAATGGTTTCAAGTGAAGTAATATGTAGCCCTTTCAGAGACTGGATAAATGTTTTAGGAATAGACTTAGTGGGTGATGAGCTGCTGTTCTATTGACTGGACAGCCCTTGTCCCTTCCCCAGGACTGACTTGGCCTGGAAACTCATGTGAACTTTGCCATAAAGAAAGCCTATACACAGGGAAAGTGAAGATGTGCATCTCTATATCTCCACCTACGTCTTTTGCTAAAATTAATCTAAATTCCAAGACTCCAGAAATACCTAAAGAAAAGGGGAAAAAACAGAAAGGACACTGAACACTGTTGTTGAAAGAATAGCAAGCATCTACCTTCAAATTTGTTCCACATTAATTCTCTGTGGATCTTAATATTCTCAGGTATTTAAATTGATATTCACTGAAATGAAATGTTATGTCAATTATTATTTTATTAAATGAAGTCATTCAACTTAGTCACCATTCATTAACATTATGTTTAACTTCTAGTTTATATTACACTGTATATATAATTTCTAGAAGGCAATGTACACCCACTTCAGATCCAGCCTATCTCCAGTGCTATTCGCCCAGCTCCAAGGGGGCATCATGGAGACCATTCCTTCAGTTAGAATCAGGACTATCTCCAGTTATGACTGCTTCTCTTCTCTCTTTTGACCTTATAGGAACATTTAATAGCAGTACTTGGGAAGGTTTCCACTCATAGGCGACTCCTCAGTTGCCCAGTTGTGCTCTGATGTTTAATTCTAGGATATCAAAGTATAACTTAGTTTGGGGTAGTTTTATCAGATTGTAACATAATAAACCTCACTTACTTCATACATTTCATTGGTGATGAATTCATGGTCACGGAGAAATTCAAGGAAAGGAAATGTTGTTTTTATTGCGTCTGAAATCTCCACCTTATATTTTTTGAAGTATGTGAGTGCAATGTCATTGATACGTTTGTTTTCTATGTTCTCATCTTCTGCAGACATCCTAGGGAAAAGGGATACCATGATAAAATGGCCATCAAGGTTTTGATATGCTGTAACATTTTATATATGAAGGCTAGATAGGCTATGAAGAACAAAAATCATTAAAATAATTATTCAATAATCTTGAATAAAGATTAGAACAAATAGAATGGAAGCAATAGATAAAACTATAGTAAAATGAAGCATGGTGGATTAGAAAGAATGCCAGCCTGTCATGATCAAAGCCATTGTAAAGTTATTTTGTACCAAACATACTGCAGTGTTTTATCAAAACACTTTAATTTGTACAAAAGTGAGATGGACTAAACAAGTCATCCCCAGAGGAATAAGAAACAATGGTATAAAAATAGAATGTAAGTTTAAAAATGTATCTTAATTAACAACTAAGAGAAAATAAATCTCAAAAAAATAAAAACAAGGTGCTCCCTACCTGACATACATCAGTTAAGAGAAATAGCATCCTGAATTTTAAAACTAGTTCATAAATGATTAGATATGGTTTAATAATTATATGATAAGGCATAAACTGAAATTTCACAAGTATCAATAATTTTTCCTGGAACTTCTGCTTTATGTTAATATATATCTTCTGTGCTATCCTATACAATAAAAGGGTAATATGCAAATCGACCAAATGGTGGAACGACCAGTTGCTATGATGTACACTGATCACCGGGGGAAGATGCTCAACGCAGGAGCTGCCCCCTTGTGGTCAGTGTGCTCCCACAGGGAGAGCGCCACTCAGCCACAAGCCAGGCTCACAGCTGGCAAGCGCAGCAGCGGTAGCTGGAGCCTCTCCCACCTCTGCAGCAGTAAGGATGTCCAACTGATGGCTTAGGCCCACTCCTGCCTAAGCCGTCAGTCGGGCATCCCCCGAGGGCTCCCAGACTGCTAAAGGGCACAGGCTGGGCTGAGAGGACCACCCCTCCCCTGAGTGCATGAATGTCATGCACTAGGCCTCTAGTTGTATAAAATGAATCTTTTTAGACATCTTAATTTCAGAAGTGGCTGCTGTTTCCTGTGAAAGTAATTGTAAACCTGAGTCTGTAATTCTGCTTCCTAGTTGAATATTTTATTTCTTTGGTAATAATGTTTTGTTTTTTAAATATGTTTTTATTGATTTCAAAGAGGAAGGGAGAGGGAGAGAGAAACAGGAACATCAATGATGAGTGAGAATTATTAATTGGCTGCCTCCTGCACGCCCCCCTACTGGGGACTGAGCCTGAAACCCAGGCATGTGCCCTGACCGGGAATTGAACCTTGACCTTCTGATTCATAAGTGGACGCACAACCACTGAGCCACGTCGGTTGGGCTAATAATAATGTTTTAATAGGCATTTTGTATTCCTAAATCATGAAGACTCATGAGCTTCCTTTTTGGAACTAGAAGAAAATTATTGGCTCTTTCCAGTACCCAATATGCATCAGGGAATAATAATGTCACATTATTTCGTCAAATTCTATAAAAACAACAAGTTTCTTGTTTAGAGATAGGAGAGAAACCATTTGTGTTTCTCTCTTATAAAAATGCCACTAATATGAGAATTAAAAAATTGGCTTCATAATGACAAATAGAATGGCAGGGGGCAATGTGCAAATGAGAGATTTCAACAAAAAATGGTGAGAGGAGTATAATTGTTACTGAAAGTAAAGGTTGCTCCTTGCAGTCATGAAGGCAACCAGTTTGCCCTGTGGAATCTTGAAGGTGGTAGAGATGGAAAGGGAGACATGGTGCTGAACACTGATGTGCCATTTGAAAAATGAAGAATGGGGAAATGTCCCCTTCATCCCTCAACTTGTATCCTGATTACCTCGAGCCAAGCAACCTCTCTGTTGCAAACATTGCTCCTCTTTTTATTATCATACTTTCCTGTCGCCTATGACTAGATTTCATAAGTGGAATAATACATCATGTATGCTTATGTGTCTGAGTTCTTTTGCTCATCATTCATGTTGTTGAGTGACTAGAAGTTTGTTCCTCTTATTGTTCAGTGGTATAACATTGTGGAATTTAATGAACAACATAAACTGATGAACACAAATAGACCCAGAGACATAGAAACATCAAACAGAATATCAAATCTCAGAGGGAAGGCAGGGGAGTTTGGGGGGAGAGGGGGCGAGGGGAGAGATCAACCTGTGAACTCATATGCATATATGAATAACCCATAGTCACAAACAACAGGGTGGTGAAGGCTTGAGGGTGGGTAGGAGGGGGCAATGGGGAAAAAGAAACATATGTAATACTTTCAACAATAAAGATTTATTTTAAAAAATAAATAAATAAACAAAAGCAGAAAAAGTATTTAGTTATATCCATAAATTAATTAAAAAGAAAAATTAGAAATACCTAGCAGCAATTTTTAGAAAAATTATATGAAATTGATGGAAGCTGACCTGATATAAAATCTCCCAAAATGACAATACAAGAGTAACCATTGAAATGATGAGGCCATTAATATAAAGAACAGTGATGCCTACCATTACCACAATTTACATACACTGTGTATAATAATATACATATGTATATGTTTTAGATAATGTATTAGGATAAGAAAATGAATGTATTAATATAAATACTAAAATAAGGTACAACATTATATGATACTAGAGACCCAGTACATGAAATTTGTGCATGGTGTGAGGGGGGGGTGGTGTCCCTCAACCCTGCCTGATTGCCCCCAACCGCTTCTGCCTGCCAGCCTGACCACCTCTTAACCACTCCCCTGCTGGCCTGATTGACGCCTAACTGCTCCCCTGCCAGCCTGATTGCCCCCAACTGTCCTCCCCTGCCAGCCTGATCACCCCCAACTGCCCTCTCCTGCCAGCCTGATCACCCCCAACTGCCCTCTCCTGCTGGCCTGGTAGCCCCCAACTGTCCTCCTCTTCTGACCTGATCTTGCCCCCAACTGCCCTCCCCTGTAGGCCTGGTCACCCCAGCTGCCCTCCCCTGCAGGCCTGGTCACCCCAAACTGCCCTCCCCTGCCAGCCAGGTTATTCCTAACTGCCCTCCCCTGCCAACCTGATCACCCACAACTGCCCTCCCCTGTTGGCCATCTTAAGGTGGCCATAGGGGGCCTGAGGGAAATGAGAGGGTTCAAAGGTCATAAGAAAATAACAAATCACTGCCTCAAAGCATCAGAAAGGACAGCCGAGTCCAGATGGCCCACAGCTGAGCAGTAGCTGTAAGACAAGAATCCTGTGGGTTGTGGCAGCTGCACTCACACCAGCAGCTGTCCCTCTGCAGTTTAAAGATCCAATTCCTTCACTTCATTACATTTCATTACTTTCCACGTCAGTGTCCTTGTAAAGCAGGACGGATGTCAAGGTTTAGACGAGTGTCTAATAACACACACTAAAGCAGCAGCACAGCCAGACAGAAAGTTAAAGGAAGGGAGACAGTGACTGACCTGGTGCTGAGGTCGCTGCCCTCACTGTCCATCATTCTGCCCAGGGTCCTGCCTGGACCGCTAATCCTTCCAGTCTTCCCAGCCTGGGTCCACTGTGGCTGCTGAGCCCTGAGTAGGAAGTGAGTGAACTCACCCAGGGAAGGCTCCACCCAAATGGGGAAATGAGAAGTGAAAGCAACTTTCTGAGTGTTTTCAGACATTGTCTCCCTCCTCCTGCAGCCCCAGGGCGGCAGCAGGAGAGGGAGGTGTTCTCTCAGCCATCAGGACATGTGGCAATAAGAGTGGTGGACAAGGAGAGTCAGGAGGTCCTGGAGGCCAGGGGAGCAGGACCCCAGGGAGGTGCAGGACCAACCCCCAGGAGTTCCCTTGCTTGTGCAAAAACATTAAAAACACCTGTTAATCCCACTGGCCTTACCTGCTGCAACTTTCTAAGAGGGTGCAGAGACCTGACACTTTAGGTCTCAATGCTCAGAAACAGGACTGGAGGAGCTTTAGGTCTCAATGCTCAGAAACAGGACTGGAGAAGCAACATTCTCGAGAGCGATGGTTTCCACATTTGTTCCCCTGAGCCTGACTTCATCCAGCTGTAAATAAGGGTCCTCGCCCTATTTCACTTAAGATACAGGGGAAGGTTCTACCCTCTCTCCATGTACATTTTTTCTTTTCTCCCAAAGGAGCAAACATCAAATCTGGACAGATTCCATACACTGATGAGAACTTTTTCTTTTTTTTTAACAAGAGCCCAGGATCTCAGTGTGTCCCAAGTTCTGTACACATGGAGATCTCTCTCTCCCTGCCCTGCCTCCTCTCTCACTTGGGGGGGGAGGGGGAGGGGGGCGGTGTAGAAGGACTAGTAAGCTGAGCCCCTGCTGAGCACAGCTGTCTTCTGCTCCCGACCTCCCTGGTGCTTGGGGCCCCAACAGAATTTGACACCAATGACACCAGACTTTTCTAGTGTCCCCTCTCTCCTCTGTCCCTAGGCAGCAGGCTGACTAGGCTGGGTGTTGGCATAAAGTGCCAGCTTTTCATGGGTTTGCTTAGAGTCACCTAGATCACCACAGGAATTAGGGGCTGATCGAAGTCACCTGGCTAGGGAATCCACAGAGGCCAGCCTCCTGGGTGGACACCCCACACTACAGCTGCCCTGGCCAAGGGAAGGACACATTCCTGTGGAGCCAGAGAGACCCAGGCAGCACCCCACTCTGCGAACAGCAGTGGTTTCCTTGGTGGGGAGGGGGACAGATTCAACAACCATAACTCAATCTCCTTTAGGAAAAAAAAATCTTGTCTTAATATATTTTTTATTTTATCTATTATATATATATATTATTTTTGACAGTATGATAGATGTCTCCCATTCCCCCCCCTTACCCTTCTCTGCCCATCCCTACCCCACCCCTAGGCCTTCACCACCCTATTGTCTGTGTCCATGGGCTATGCATATGTGTTCTTTGGTTTATCTCTCCTTGTTTCCTCCTATCCCCCCTTGCCCGTGTGTATGAGATATGTGTCTGATACACACTGAGATATGCCAGTCTGTTCCATGCCTCGAGTCTTATTTTGTTGGTCAATTCATTTTTTTTTCATTAGATTCCACTAATAAGTGAGATTGTGTGATATTTGTCTTTCTTTGATTGGCTTATTTCACTTAGCATAATAATCTCTATGTCCATACATGCTGTCTCAAAGATAAAAGATCCTTATTTTTTATAGCTGCATAGTACTTCATGGTGTAAATTTACCACAGCTTTTTTTTTTCCACTCATCTACTGATGGGCACTTGGGCTGTTTTCAAATATTAGCTATTATAAATATGCTGCTATGAACATAAGGGCATATATATTCTTTCTGATTGGTGTTTTGGGGTTATTAGGATATGTTCCCGGAAGTAGGATTGTTGGGTCAAACGACAGTTCCATTTTTAACTTTTTGAGGAAACTCCATATTGTTTTCCATAGTGGCTGCACCAGTCTGCATTCCCACCAGCAGTGCACTAATACTAATGTTCCCTTTTCTCCACATCATTGTCAGCACTGTTGTTTGTTGATTTATTGATGATAGCCATTCTGACAGATGTGAAGTGATATCTCATTTAATTTGCATTTCAATGATGATTAGTGACTTTGAGTATTTTTTTTATATGTCTCTTGGCTATTTGTATGTGCTCTTTGGAGAAGTGTCTATTCAGGTCCTCTGGCCATTTTTTAAATTGGCTTGTTTGTCTTCTTTTTTATTGAGTTGTATGAGTAATTTATATATTTTGAGGATTAACCCCTTATCAAATGTATCTTTGGCAAAAATGTTCTCCCATACAGTGGGTTCGCTTTTAATTTTGATGGTGGTTTCCTGTATGCTTTTTGGCAACAATTTATGTCTCATCATTGTAGGTGGTTTCTAAGTATTAACTCCAACTGAACTTCTATAGTAATACTTGTCTTTTCTCCAGGCATATAATTCCCTCTGTTATCCTGTGTTTAAAGTAGCCCTCTCTAAATAGGTGTGTGTTTGTGACAGTCTAGTTTGTATATCTAACAGGTGTGCCTCTAATACATGGCAGAGCAGCATCTCTCTTCCTTGGCAGGCAGAGGCTCAGGGACCTTGGAACCACTGGGGTATAAGAAGCCAGAAGCAGGGCTGGGCTTGGGAGTGGGCAGAACTAATCTGCTGCTTACAAGCGAAGACAGAGTTCTGCTTATTATTTGCAGGAGTGAGTTCCTAATGATACATCCTCTTAAGGAAAACAGCCAGAAACTCAGGACAATATTCAGAGAACAATGCCTAAGACTTCTGGAAAGTGAACAAAGACAGCACAAGATGCTTCCCTGTGGAGGGAAGTCAAATCTCAGAAGCAACCAACACAAGATGTTTTCAGTTGACTATCATCTGGCTCTAGATAGCAGCCACTGGCTGTGGAGAGGTCAAAACTTTGGTCCACTTTCTCCATGGTCAGCATAGACAGGCAACCAGGCTTTCTGGGGACGCAAGAGGGTAATCTTAGAAAATCCTTAAATTTTGTGTATAAACTCTCCCCAAGTCACCTCACCTGAGTTCCAAATCAACTGACTGGCAAAAAGGTGAGAAGAGATGAGGATCAAAATACCAGTTTTCATTCTGATAAAAGCTGAGTCAAGGGCCATGGCTTACTTATATATCAAATAAGGATTCATAAATCTATCCCTGAGTTAAACTTAGCCTGAAGGCCCCAGGCTACTCCAGTCAACCACACTCCCTACAGCCCAGGCCGCTATCCCTGTGCACTGGAGCTCAGAGGAGCACAGAGCCCTGGCCCCTCCAGCAGGATGAGCCCAGGGAGACCCACCAAGGAGCAGACTCACCTTCACAGAACTCCCAGCCTCAGAGTCTCCCCCGGAGGAAGGGAGGACAGGGAGGCCAGGAGTCCTGCTGACTGATGGGCCACCTCCCAGAAGGGGACATTGGTGTGGGGACTGAGTGCTCCCACTGGAGTCCCAGGTGCCCCTCTCCATTTCTGCATCCGCAGAGGTGCCAGGTCTTTATCCTGGCCCAGTGGCTACTGCTTACAAGCGAAGACAGAGTTCTGCTTCTTATTTGCTGCTGCTTCCTCTTGCCCCTGAATTCTCAGGTCCGGGACTCTGCCTCCTCGCAGGGTGTCCCCATATGGCCTCCCAGGCTGGAGACTCAGCCCACTAGTGACATCTGAATGAAAGCTGCTCCTGGTGAGGCTAAGGAAGCCTGCCCCCTGTCCCTTTTCAGTCACTGCCTCTCCTGCTCTCCAGGTCTCCCGGCCCCTAGCTCAGGTACTTCCTGACAACAGAAATGGTCTCTGTTGTCAGGGCCCCATGTTACCCTGGACAATTCCTCAGGCCCTCCCTTCTTCCCTCCATATCAGCCCAGCAGATTGTTAAGGCTTCAACTTGCTTCTGAAGATGGTCTCATTGCATTCCTAACCAGGTGTGTCTGACGTTGTTTTCTGGACAAAAATATTTGCTTTCTCCACAGAGGCCTCCGATCCCCACAGAAACCTCCTCTTTGGTCATTGATCATTGCCACAGCTCTTATATTTTGCCTTTTTAGATATTAATAGTTACTATTGTGTCTTTAGTTTTGGGACCCTTGTAATTTATACATCTATTTTCTCATGCCAAAATGGGAATAGCAGGAGTTTGCCCCTTAAGGATTAAGGATTTTTTGATGACAAAATAAGATCTCATTTGCAAAAGTACTTTGAAATAAAACAATGTAATTCAGTCACATGGTGAAGGAGATCTATCACAATCTATATGAAGGTTTGAGAGTGGTTGATCTGAAGCTTTATATCTTCCATACTTACATAGGAGGACCAGTTCTCTTTTACGGTTACAAATGATATTCATGTGAACCAATATAAATCCAAGATCTAAGTGTTAGTGGGCATCACAGCAGGTATTTAAAAAGATATTATTGAGGGCTAAAAGGGGTCAATGGGGAGAAAAGGGAATGTATTCTTTCGATAATAAAAGCTTTTAAAAAGTCATAAAAAGATATTATTATTTTGGCAATTATTTCTTTTACAACAGAGATATATAATTACATACATTTAGTCACTAGGACTCATCCTGTTAAATATGAGCTTATAAATTTTCTGCCTCCTTCCATTATCTAAAATGCTGACAGGAGTTCCCAGGATTAACTGGGTATAAGTTCTTCAAGGTGCTCAGAATAAAATGCATCTGGAAACAGTTGCTTTTAATTCAGATTCCTGACATTCACAGACCAAGGCTTGGCATCTTAATCTTCTTTACCTGACCCATTTCTTAGGGCTGAACTAGACGTTTCCTGAGGCTCTTTTCCGTTAATCTCAATTCTGAAGAGTCACCACTGTTGATCCCTGCAGAAATACAATTCCATAACAGTGTCACTCTGAGTCCAAGGAACTGATCCAGCATGAAATCTTCGAAAGGAAAATTGGAAAAAGAAAGCTTGTGTAGGAGGGGTAGTAACATTCCTACTGCCAGGTCACCTGTGGCTCCATCTGACCTGTTGGTCAAGGTTGCTCCTGGAACTATCCACAAAGACAGGAACAACGTTGCCGTGAAGGCACTTCCGTTTGTCACCATTTCTTACACTTGTCTGCACATACTTCTGCTTCTACTCTGTTTTTTTATACAGGGGAATCATGGAAGCAACATTCTCTAGAAGTCAGAGCCTCCATCAGCTGGATCCTCAATGATCATCTGGAGTAGAGCACGCCCTACCTCAGAACTACTTTGTCCTTTATTTGAGTGAGGAATATAAACTTATATTACTCTTTTATTGAAGTTTTATAGCAATTAGCCCAGCTCACCTAGTGCAAAATGTATCATGTGAATCACCTAAAATGCCAACAAATTAAATTTTTTTGTTTTAAAGAAAAAAACAAAAATATTTGAATGAAGCTTTTGTAGCAAAGAAAGCTATTTGTTATATTAGTATCAAGAATTTTAATTGCTCTTAGGTCTTCTCAGGTTGCCTATCCTCTGAATGTTAATGACTTCTCATTTCTGTCTAGTTTTTTAATCATAAATAAAGAGTTGTGATTCTTATGATGCCTCACATTGTAGAAGGATTTGGAGTATAAACACATGATGATGATTATCTCTGTTTCTTCCCATCTACAGAAAAGAGATCTCTACCAAATGGAGCAAAGACCCACAATCCTCTAGCCCCGTTGTCGGCAAACTGCGGCTCGCGAGCCACATGCAGCTCTTTGGCCCCTTGAGTGTGGCTCTTCCACAAAATACCACGGCCTGGGTGAGTCTATTTTGAAGAAGTGGCATTAGAAGAAGTTTAATTTTAAAAAATTTGGCTCTCAAAAGAAATTTCAATCGTTGTACTGTTGATATTTGGCTCTGTTGACTAATGAGTTTGCTGACCACTGCTCTAGCCCATGTGCAAAATCAAAGAAATTTTGAAAATCAACATTTTTTTCATAGGTTGGCAGCTACTTTGGCAGTGAATCTGGACTTAGCTGTCATGAGTCTATGTAATTGCTTAATCATTCTTTTGAATTCTCACGGTTTGCTGCAGAAATATTAATATATTTGAGAATGGGATTTGCCCCAGATCTGTTGGGGTCTTCTGTAACATTTAGGATATAAACCACTTTCTAAAATAATATAACAATATTATTTTACATGTGGCTTTAGATGTTTTGAATAAAAAATTATGGGTGTTTGCTAGGAGTCCAGCTGTTAGTTCTGCCTCTTCCTGTAACTTTCCATGTGATGTGTAAGTTAAAAACGAATAGATACAGAACACAAACTAATGGTTGCCAGGTGGAAGTGGGGTTGGGGACTAAGTGAAAAAGGTGAAGGAATTAAGAAGTACATGGGGATGTAAATTAAAGCATAGAAAAATATAGTGAGTAAAATTGTAATAGCTATGTATGGTATTAGAGAGATACTAGATTTATTAGGGGGATGAATGTCTAACCACTTCACTGTACACCTTAAACTGATAATATTGAGTGTCAACTATAATTGAAACTTTTTTTTTTTAATTATAGGAGTTTTCCCATCTGTGGAATGAAGGGAAACAAAAGTTATCTGGTCTAACTTTTAGGTTGTTGTAAACATAAAAGAACATTTTTTTTTTGGTGAAGATATTTTCAAATATCACTCTGTAGGCTAATGTCATATTGGAGGTCATCTGACAAACGTTATAAATGGGATTTGATGGTAATAACCAGAAGCTGTTCCTTCTGTCAATAGAGAGTATGACCAGAGTCCATTGTGGTTTGAACAAGTTTATGACAAAACTGAACAGTAGCTGACTGTCCCATTTTCTCTGCTCTGTGCAGAATAGCTGGTGAGTATGGGAACATCACAATGTGATCCACCACACTTGGGGGTGACATGTCTGAGAAGATGGAATAAGATTCACTGCCATCCAACAAGAGCCATCCTTTTTGGTTAAGCCAGAATTATAATGTTTCCTTTCTTTGCAGTTTTTAAAGTGGCCACATGAGACCAAGGCAGGAGTGGGCTCCCTGGGCCATGGTGTGTGCTCAGAGAAACAGGAACCCTGAGCTCAGACTCCTGATGTCCTGGAGCCCAGCAATGACAGGCCTTACCCTCCTCATCAGGACCACATCTCACTGTATAACTCCTGATTTCTGGGGACATCTCCTCTGCACTGGACTCATAAGACTCTTCATGATTTTTCCCTGCAGAAGGAGCAAATGTCCCTTTAAAGAACCCGAAGTATGAAAAGGAACCCACAGAGAAAAAACTTGGGAAGCTCTGAAAACCCAGGCCTAGAATGACCCTCCCTGAGACCTCCATGACCTGCCTTTTGCATTCATGTGACCTGTAGATCAATATTTTATCCCGCCCCCCCTCCCCGAGCCTGGGACTAAGCTATTTCACCCCAGTGGGCATCTCTGCTTTCTCTTGACCCTCTGTTTTCTTATACCAGATTTGCTTTCTCCTTTTACTTGTCTCTTCATGGATTTGTTGTTGTCGTTTATCTGTATTCACATTTATTTTTAGCTCTGCTCCTCTCCCAGG
Source organism: Corynorhinus townsendii (assembly GCA_026230045.1). Classification (NCBI taxonomy): domain Eukaryota; kingdom Metazoa; phylum Chordata; class Mammalia; order Chiroptera; family Vespertilionidae; genus Corynorhinus; species Corynorhinus townsendii. The sequence goes on along the minus strand of JAPDVU010000005.1, from coordinate 30,894,557 downwards.
GCTGTCTTGGAAATCTGGTATTGAAGAAGGCAGATCTCCCCATGGCTGCTTCCCAGAATGACTTTGTGAAATAGAGCCCCACCTCTACACCACCTAATATTTCTAGGAATCTTTACTTGAGAAAAAAATTCAAATCCTATTGTGTTTGAGTCTTTGACTTCTTTGTGTTTATATGTTATAGCCATTATCCTAACTAATATGAAAGTTAAAATGCATGTTTGATTTTTTTTATATTCTTAAGTGATAATTTTTTTACCAAACATGATTTGCTAAAAGTATCATGGTACTTTCAAAAATCACTCTGTATTTTTCTTTTATAAAAAACTAGAAGCCCGGAGCATGAAAATTCATGCACTGGAGGGGGGTCCCTCAGCCTGGCCTGCCCCCTCTCACAGTCTGGGAGCCCTCAGGGGCGGGAGGCCAACCAGCGATCAGGGGAAGGCAACACTCCCATTACACCTCTGCTGATGCCATTGCTGGCAGCACAAGCCTTGGCTGGCCCTGGGTTACCTGAGCCTCGGTGGCCCTGGGCAGCTGGGCAGCCAACATTCAAGGCTTGCCTGCACCTTGGGCCAGCCCTGGGCAGTTGGGGGTTGAGGGGACTAGGGGATTCCGGAGGCTTGCTCCCTACCTGCCACCCCAGTGGGGCTGAGGGGACTGAGCACTGCCATCTTGTGGCTGTGGGCGCTGCCATCTTTGAGGGCATGGCAGTCAAATAGCATATTCCCTCCTTATTGGCTGTGGGTGCCACCATCATTGAGGGCGGGGCATTTAGCATATTCCCTCCTTATTGGCTGTGGGTGCCGCCATCTTTGAGGGTGGGGCAGTCAAATAGCATATTCCCTCTTCATTAGATAGGATGTTTTATTAATTTAAAACATCCTTTCTTAAATAACACAGCCCACTGGAAGCTACATTGCAATGCCTTCCATGTGCAGGAATGTTCCTGAGTCTCTTCCATATCACTCATTTTCAAAGGAGAGTCATGCAACAAACACATGAAACTTATTATAGACTAGTGTACTCTAGGGTGGGGATCCTAAAGTCCTCAATTTATTTTCCTGGCCCTGAAGCTGGCTTTGCTGTTATCACTGCTTTTCCAAATAGTCCACAATTTACTTTAGTGGTTAAAAGCTTAGACTCTGGCACAAAAAAACAAATAATAATGATCATTGTTGTGGAGCTAACGTGAGTGAATGACCACTGAAGTCCAGACCAAATTAAAATTAGGGAGCCTTTATTAGCTGGCCGGCAACTGCTCTGCCATTCTCCACGCAGGGAGTCCAGAGAGCAGCCCCAACCCCTTGTGCAGGACCACTTTTTTTTTATTGTTTTAAGTATTACAAATAGTAGTACATATGTCTCCTTTTTTTTTCCCCACTGACCTCCTCCCGACCTCCCCTACCCCCCAGTACATGCCTTCACCTGCCTGCCCTCCCCCCCACCCCAGTGTCTTGTATCCATTGGTTGTGCTTATGTGCATGCGTACAAGTCCTTCGGTTGGTCTCTTACAGCCCCCCTCGCCCAACCTCCCCTGTCTTCCCAATGTAGTTTGACAGTCTGTTCAATGCTTCTTTGCCTCTGTATCTTTTTCACACCATTTCTTTCCTTTAAAAAGTTTTTGCCTTTGCAGACTAGAAATAAACATATAATAACAAAACAAAACAAAAAAATGTTTGAGTCCCAATTTCAATGTCCAACAGTTCTGAGTCCCCATGTCAATGTCTAACAGTTCCTTATGTGTACATGTCAGCAATGATATCTGGATGGTGGGCACATGGTGGCAATGCAGGTCTGACCCTCTCTGGTTTGGTCCTAGGTAACCTGCAGTGGTGCACAGCTGCTGACTGCTCGCATGGCAAGACGTTGTCAGCACCTTCCATCTCTGGACTGTTTTTTCCTCTTGTCTTCGTGGTTGGAGCACACCTGTCAATTCCTCTCTGTTGCAAGAATCTACCTGGTCTTGGTGTTGTTTTCTGAAAATATACAAATATATTCTCAACCACAAGTTAATAAAGGAATCTTTTCTATATAATTGATTTGGGATCCTTTTTATTTTTGTTCAAACGATTTTCCTTTGTCTTATTTAGACACCATGTGTGTTTTTAATGGCCATCTTGCTGTTAGCATTACAAATGAAAATTAATTTTATAAAGTAAAAATTTTCTAGATGTAATTTACTTATAGGATATTTTTCCTTACATGATATTGCCCTACTATCCCCCCCTTTTATTTTTATTAATGGAAGTTTTTGTAAATTTTATAATGCAGTCTTGATAACTTTAAATTAAAAAAATTTTTTTTTGCCCAAAAATATGACTGATTTGGTTCATTGCATATTCAGGAATTTTACCATGAGATGAACTACCAATAGAAATTTTAGTTATTACTTTAAGAACAGCTTTTTGTCCAGTACAATTAACTTTACTTGAATATTCACTTATTTCAATTAGCCTATTTAAATTAATATGAAAACTTGATTACTATTTTACTGTCAAATTTAATACTCAACCAACAATCTTAGTTTACCCTGTAAATATTAGTGGGAAGGATTATTTGCATTCTTGAGTGGGCCCTGAGCATTCCAGATGCTAGGCTGTATTTAGATATAGGGCAGCTGCTGTCGTCCAAGCCTCTTGTCTGTTACCTGGGTCCGGATCTGAGCTGGGCCAAGTCTCTGTCTGTCACCTGTATCTCGATGTGAGCTGGGCCAAGTCTCTTTCTGTTGCCTGGGTCCCGATCTGAGCTGGGTGTGGGAAGCGCGAAGCAGCCATGGGGGCAGGAGACCTCTTTCAGAAGGGGCGAGGGTTCAAGCCCCTGCAATGTTGGGGGGGGGGAGGGTTTGTGCCCCACCTTTGTTGCCCCCCCAAGTTCTCTCCTGATGGCCCCTCTGCAGCTGTGCCTGTCTTAGGTTGTTCCTTCCTTGAGGAATCTTACCCGTCTCTGGCTAACCAGCCATCCTCCAGGGCCAAGCAGGGTGGTGTGAGGTTCAGTTCTGTCTCCTTGGTAGCCTATGCCCCCGTGGCCTCCACACCCAGCACCTGCCTTGGAAACCCCTGGCCTGCTGGCAGGGTGCAGGACCACTTTTAAGCACATTTACCACATCCTGTTTTTGCAGAACAAGCAACCCAAGACAAAACAGTTTTTCCCAAGCAGCGTCAGGGTCATGCCATTGATGACCATGTTATTTACAGGGTCATCCTGTTCTTCAGAAAGCTGACAGTGTTCTGTGTTCTATTTGCAAGGCTATTTTGTGATTCAGCTAGGATTCACACATGCTCAAAATTTTCCACTCTCTAACATTTTCCACTGGTTTTATGTACATAAGTCAAATCATTGACTCTTTTGGGTCATTGTTGGCAAGGGAGTTATATTGACCCATGAGGACTAAAGATTCTCTGCTGAATAAAGTCAGCGGGCCTGTTTATAAGGTAAGGGCCCGGAATGAGGGCCAGGACTAATCTTTAGAGGTTCTGAAGAGTCCTGGACTCTATTTTGCCTGGGCTATCTTAAGCCAGGTGTGATGAAGCCACGTCAGGATCCCATCGACCTTGACTGCTGTGGGGTGGTCCTTTCCAGGTAGAAGTCAGTCCTTGTGTGGCAAATTTCTTTACCTAAACAGAGTCACCAGGGTGGAAGGAGGGACCAGATCAGCTTTCTGGGTGGACTGTAAAGCTTGCAAGAACTTGAGTAAAGATTGGTTATGGATTTCAGCTTTTCTAGATTGGGTTTCTATGTAAGCTGGTGAGGTGGGTAGGTCAGGGTTTGGCACTAGAATCTGTAGAGGCCCCACTGGTTTTAGGGCAGCCTCCCGGGCTGCTTCATCTGCAGCCTTGTTCCCTCTTGCTTCTGGGGAGTCCCCTTGTCTCACATAGGTAGAGATGGAAAGACTTAATTATAGCTGGTAGTGCTAGTTGGCCCATCGTCCTTGCTCTGCTCATATCTGTCTAACTGCCTAATATATTACCTCAAGGATCCTGGCTCTGAATTCTTTTAGGGAAAATGGACGTTGGGCTCTTCTAGCTACTTCCTGTTGAGGCGGGTCAGAAGTTTCTCTCAGAGCCAAGAGATCCTTGCTGTCTGTGGGAGGGACAATGAGGCCTGAGCACATAAGGAGGTGGCTTGTGACCTGGCGAAGACAAATTGTAACAAATGGTCTGGTGGTCAGTTTTAATAACTTCTATTGAAATAGAATTTTTCTCCTCAAAATTACCCCCATGTTTATCAAAAAAGCCAAATCAAGACTAATTTATATATTGTATTTAATTTGGCTTGATAGTTTGCATACACATAACAAGAATGGCAACTGACTACCTTTGCCGGAATTTCATGATTGAATCTTAATGTGTCCTGTAGGGCCAGGAAGCCAAGCCATCCAGCTGCCATCAGGCCTGCCTGTAATATCTGCTGAGTTAGGTGAAGTCCTCACCTGTAGTGGCTCTACCCGGGCCCATGTCCTAGGCTTCAAGGCCCATCTCAGCCCTCCTACTCATCGCGGCTCAGAGTCATGGGGGTCCCGCAGGGATGCAGAGGCACCCTTATTGCTCCCCTTGTACTATGACCAACTGCCTGTGATGGTAGTGTATGGGCCTGATGCTCCAGCACCAGGTATTTTCAGGGCTACCAAGCAGGATACCAGGCTTTCTCCATGGCACTCTTATTGTCCTCAAGTCTTCAGAGTTCAGGCAGGGCTCTTTAAAACATGATACTCCAGTCAAAGTTTCTGGTTAATAAAACCACTATTGGAAACAAGTCTTATTTAATTTATGCAAAGAAATGTATTGCCATGATTTATTTATTAAGTATTGCCAAACTTCAGAGGAATTGTATAAGGAGAAAAAGATACTGACCTGCTTTAAGATAGTTTTCCTTGCCAGTCTTTTTTATGGACTTTCCAAAGTAATATTTTCTGAATGTATTATAACAAACAGTAACTGTTATATTTCTTTTGTCAGTCCCTCCCTAAGTACTTTGGTATAACTATTTACCCTCTGTTTAGGGAGGCAGAATGTAAATTATTTACTCTTCCTGGCTTACTGGCCTGTATTATTTGATTTCCTTTCAACATTTTTCTTCTCCTTATTACATACACAACCTTTATAAGTTTTACACTTCCAAATTAGCCTTCAAACCTTCTTTCTATGTCCTTTAAAAATCTATAACCACACCTCAGGCCTTCTACTCAGTATTCCTTATTCTTTGAAACCTCAATCCTTTAATAATTCCTAAAAAGTAAACAGCCAGAATTTCTTAGATTAACATTTATGAACACACTTTAAATGTACTTTTTCAAGAAAATATACGTAAATATTGTATTGGTCTAATTTAGTTCAAAAATATTTCTTTTTGAGAGACAGAGATTTTCAAAACTTAAACTAGTTGTAACATTAAAGATATTATATCTTAAAATTCCTTTGCTGAATATTCCACCACCACCCAAGAAGTACCCAGTAACCCCACCCTGCCAGGCTCGGACAATGAGATTTTCTTTATGTGTATTGGAAGGTTAAAAAGAAGAAAATGGGGCAGAGGAAGATCCACTGTGTTTTGCCAGCATAGTTCAGATAAGCAAGAAACCAAGGATGCCAGCGGAGTGAGTTGTAGCCAGCAAAATCAACAAAAACCTTTCTCCCTGCTCTCCCCGCCAATGCCCCACCCCTTTTCTGCATTAACCATTTACTCTGTCCTTAGTAGGGAAAATAAGGCAAGCAGTCTGAGATCCTGTATAACCAGGCTTTTTATACTTAAGGAACAGCTGCTCTCCCTCCCAGATTTTCCTTCTTTACTCCAAGGTCCCAGAAGATCTCAACCTTCACCGCTTCTGATATCTCAAACCATCCCCTGTCCCCCAGCCTAGGGCTTCTCTATCTCAGCAGGCTGAGAGTGAATTCCACCACCTCTACCCTTTCTCACACCTGCTCCAGAGCAGTTTTCGGCTCTCTTCCTCCTCCAGAGAGAGACTCATTGTAAATCTATCAGGAAGGGCAGGTAGGTCGCAGTTCTCAGGACCACATGATTCTCTGTTTGCTAGCAGGGCTGAAAAAGGCAGCCTACAAAGCAGTTAATTATGACTAATCTTAACCCAAAAGCCTTTGTTTAAACTTCTCTGGATTGGAAACCTTCACAAATTAACCCTAGAATTCCAAAATTTTAAACTAACACAGCAAAATTATAAATCAAGGAAAAGCAATTAAAAAGTTTTCTACTGTCTTCCCTCTAAAGCAGGGTTTGCACTATCTTTCAGAAAATTAAACAACAGAAAGAGATAACAAATACTCTCATGTGTGCAGCCAGGTGGCATAAAGTAGCTTTCACTTCACACAGACCCTCACACTTACATTTATACATCGGACGGTCTGAGTTTTTTACTTACTTGGCGGCGCTCCTGCACCAGCACTTCCCCGTTCCCATCCCGTGCCTCTGCCCCCTCGCTCGCTCCTTCCCATTGTAATTTAATTTCTGTAAATCAAAAGTGTTAACAGAGGCTCCTTGGTCATCCACTCGCCACTTGAATTCCTGAAAATTTTTCAAAAAACATTGCAGGGGAGTACAGACAGAACATGAAGCAGACTGACCCATTCTAATGATAGAGACAATTAGACCACAATAGCACAGAATAACAAAGACAATGACAACCAACTGAGGATCGCCGGTCACCGTCATTTGCTGGGATCTGGTCTCAGAAGTAGCACTGCATCCAGCCTTCCAGAGACCCTAGATGGGTGCCCACAGAACCAGAAATAAGTTTCTTACCGGTAAGAACCAGATCCAGGCGGCTCCAATCAGAGTCAATCAGGAAATTTAGCAGGGGGGGTCTCTGACCTCTATTAGTCCCGGGACTGAGGATCATCTCTCAGAGATCTCCCCCTGGGTCAGAGAGTCTGGGGACTCCAGTGGACTCCAGTCACAGGACCAGTCAAAGGCTGGTTATCTCACTGGGGCATCTCCAAATGTTGTGGAGCCAGCACGAGTGAACGACCACTGGAGTCCAGACCAAATTAAAATTTAGGGAGCCTTTATTAGCCAGCTAGCGACTGCTCTGCCATTCTCCATGCAGGGAGTCCAGAGAGCAACCCTGACCTTTTGTGCAGGACCACTTTTAAGCACATTTACCACATCCTGTTTTTGCAGAACAAGCAACCCAAGACAAAACAGTTTTTCCCAAGCAGCATCAGGGTCATGCCATTGATGACCATGTTATTTACAGGGTCATCCTGTTCTTCAGAAAGCTGACAGTGTTCTGTGTTCTATTTGCAAGGCTATTTTGTGATTCAGCTAGGATTCATGCATGCTCAAAAATTTTCACTAACTATCATTAAGTATAGTAATATTATCAAATGCATGGAACACTGATGAAGTACCAGGTATAATTGTGAATACTTTACATGACATAACTTGTTTAAAATCTATCACCCTGGAAGTAGCTACTATTATCAGCTTCATTTTATAGATGATGAAACTGAGGGATAGAGAGGGGAATCCACTTCCTATGGTCACAGGGCAGAATTTGAAACCAGCCGTGGGTCATCAGACTTCCTTCTCTGACACCATCCTAAGGCAGAGGTCATCCCTAGTCTCAGTGGCTGAAATAGCCAAAGTCTCAGCTCATTCTTTGTCCTCTGAAAAATGCGGACAATATACTATCACTTTAAGTGTTTGAGAAAATTAAATAAAGTATTGCCTGTATCACTATACTCTAAGCCTTAGAGTCTAAGGGATATTGTAACTGATCAGGAAATTAAATCCTTATAACTAATGTCTTAAATATTTACATAATTTGAAACCTATAATGTGTGATGCATTAAGGGAGCTTGAGAGTTGTAAACAGTGGTTATTGGTTGCTAAAATACCAAAGTATTTTTTCAGAGACCTGTAAGGTGCTTGGTGGGCAATATTAGGTATGTGGGAGAGGACTTGGATGGGAGGCACACAGTGTCCATGGTCCATGGTGTCCATGGACCCAATGAGGAAGCTACCCTGATGCACCAGGGACATGCTCTTCACACCCTCCCCCACCTCTCTCACTTCAGTGCTGGCTACAATTGAACATGACCTCAAAGCACCACAGGTTCAAGTGATACAGAAAACTGTGAAGCTAGGTGTATGGACAAGACAGCCAAGTCCATGGTGTCAAGAGATAGCAGAAAGTGTATTTAACAGTATAAAGGAGTGCCCCTCTCGGGAAAGCCATAGTACCAAGATTCTGTCATCTAAGTCTTTGGAGAAATTATATAACCAATGGACACAGACAATAGTGTGGTGAAGGCCTGGGGTGGGGCAGGGGCTGTGAGTAGGGGGTACAGGGGAGCATCTGTAATACTGACAACAACAACAGAAAGACTGACTATTCTGGGCAATTAGTAGTAAAAAGAAGCAACCCCTCCCCCAGCACATTCCAAAATGGGACAACGATCACAGAACAGTCAACAGGAACAGACCAAGGTAAGATGAGGGATCTGCTTATGAGGAGATCAGGTTTGGATACATGTTTTCACCAGTTCTTGGGGAAAGAAATTAGAAGTTCATTTCAGATATTGAAGTATGGGCTGTGCCATTCTCCCCTAAACTCATTTTAATCTTTACAAAGTAGGACTTGAAGATTCCATCCCCTCATGTATCAACATGGAGCCCATCTGGACCTGGAGGATCCCACCTGATTCTTGCCATCAGCTGCACCCCTGGCCTCAGTCAGACCATCTCACTGAGATCATCCATGAGCGATTAATTTACTGGTGATGGCTTTTCTTGTCACCCATAGCCACTCTGAAATTGTTTTTGTGCTTAAAGCTTGCCCCTGAAGAGTGGCCTTACCTTACTTCCTGCAAAGTCATGTCTCCTTGTCCTCACCCCCTTCACATCATATCCTCCCTCTACATGTTTGTTTCTCTATCATCTTATTCTTTCCATGAAGATTAAGTGTACGGGGTTAAGAACATAGGTGCTGGCTGGGCCAGTATTGCTCAGTGGTTGAATATTGACTTATGAACCAGGAGGTCAAGGTTCAATTCCTGGTTGGGGCACATGCCCAGGTTGCAGGGGTGTGCAGGGGCATGCAGGAGGCAGCCAATCAATGATTCTATTTCATCATTGATGTTTCTATCTCTCTCTCCTTCTCCCTTTCTTTCTCTGAAATCACTAAAAATATATATATTTTTAAAAGAACAAAGGCTCTTGATTTAGAAAGCCTGGGTTCATTTTGAACATTTGACCCCAGGCCAACTGTACACATAATCTCTTTAGACTTCAGTCTACTTTTCTGCAAATAGAGAGTGGTACTTACGCCCGGGCAGCTGTGAGCACTAAACCCACAACTGCCAGAGTAAATGTTCAGTAAGTGGGCTCTTAACAATATGTTTGTTCTCATTGTGTGCTTTGCCTCTTTCACCTGTCTTTCATTTCTACTGTTTCTTCCTCTCTCTCTCAAAATACCCACACCCATACCTTCACAACTTACCACTTCCTCTCTTCTCTCTATATATGACTGCCCATCCCTTGAATATTTTGAACAACATTTCCCACATTGAATCAGTTTCTTTTTCTGTCTCAAAGGTCTCCTCTCTGACTTGACCCTGTGCCCATAGTTCTTAGCCCTTCACAGCCTCTCACTGATCTTCCCCTACTGGTTCCCTCTAAATCACAATTACTTCCAGGTCAGCATTGTCTTTAAATCTGGTTTCCTGACACACCCAGTTCCTGTTTCTCTGTCCTGGCTATTGGACCAACAGTATCTAATCATAACTCCTCTTCCAGGATCAGCCTTTGGTCAGACACACAGACAGCCCTCCCTGCCTTCTTCATGCCCCTCAATAGTTCTTCCCTGATTTCCAAACTCCATTCAGGATTCAGGCCTACTTTCCTTTCTTCTTTTTTCTTATCAGATGAGAATTGATTTTTATCTAGTCACAAATACCTTGTTCAAGGCTTAGCTGGGTATTAGGGTTCTCCATTCTCTCTTCTCCTTCACTTGCTTGATAAATTTTCTCATGGATCGCTGAGAAAATGGAGAGAGAGGAAATTTGCACCCTTCCAGTCACTCAGAAATCTGTGAGTCCCAATCCTCAAGCTAAAGCTTCCCACCATTCCTGGGACAGAATAAAGAACCCACAACAAAGGAGCTCTTCTATTTTCTGTACAGAAAGGAGCCACTCAAATGTCAGGATAAAGGAGTCATAAAGACATTGTAAGCCTTTTATGTAAAATGAATTTACAGATGGCTAGGAAAACATATATCAAAATAAATAATAGAAGTGAAATATGTTTTCTGACCTGTTCAAACTGTAAAGAAGAAAGAAAGGAATTTCCTCAGGAGAGAAATAAGATCCTCCTTAAGTGTCTGTACCCACAGCTAAGCTGTCACATGAAGTGGGTAGTAGGCAATTTGGTTGGACTGCTGTGTGGATAGCTGCATGGGGTCCCACAGAAGAGCAGCAACTGATGCTGCCCTCTTAGGATGTGGTGTTTCCTGTCTTTTGTCCTCCTAAGTAAATCTGATGCTACTGTAGCTCTGGTTGTCCTATGAGTCAAGATGTCCAGTTAAGCAGACCTACAGGTGGGTGTTGTGTTGTAGCCATTTTATAATAAGCTTTGAGAGGCTCATGATATGTCTCTTTTCTTAACTGCTATATCCACACTGCCCAGCACTGTGTTGCACATGGTAGAGGCTAAATATGTACTTGTGGGGAAAAATTGGCCCTGGACATGGAAAGACAGATAATAACCTTAATTACCATTTTCAAAGCTTTTATAAACGTGAGTTAAATCAGGGTATTTCTGCATGTCGGCCTCGCTGAACAATGCTTTCAGAAGTGGCAGTTCAAATGTCTTCTCCAGTTCACTGAGAACATTGCACACCATTCTCTGTATAGGGACCAGGTTTCTACAAGATTCTTGACAATCCTTAAAGAACATTGAATGTAGAAAAATGTAAATACAGCCTTCCAAGTTATAGAAAAGCCCTAGAAAGTTACTTTATTGTTAATATATTACAATTTCCCAACATAGGTATCTTCTCATATAAAGTTTAAAATTCCTCTATATTTGTATGACTACTAATTGAAACAAGTAAATCCGTCTTCCTTGAAAATACCATTTGTGAATCTGATCTCCTCACCCTCATTTACAATAAATGGAAAGAGGAGCAATTTTGAAGAATAAAGGTGGGTTCAGAGTTAAATGATTTGTAGCTTTTAAAGAACCTGGCCAAATATTTTAGGAATAGACTTAGCAGATAGTGAGCTGCTAGTCTATTAACTGGACAATCCTGTCCCTTCCCCAGGACTGATGTGACCTGGAAGGAAACCTATTGTCAAGGAAACCTATGACAATTCTCCCTTTTGGTGAACTTGGTCATAGAGAAAGCTTATTCATAGGGTAAGAGAAGACTTGCATCTCTGCATTTACACCTATATCTTTTGTGAAACTTAACCTAAATTCCAAAACTCAAGAAATATCTGTAGGAGGGAGGAGAGGGGAAAAGAGGAAAGAAAACTGAAAACTGTTGGCACAGCAGAAATAGCAAGCATTTTCAAATTTGTCCTAACAAGGCATTTGGGTTTTAATGTTCTCAGATCTAATTATTTATATTGATGATTATTGAAATAAATTGTTTTAATTATTATTTTAAGTGAAATCATTCAACTTATTCATTTATTTGTTCAAATTACTTTTAATTCCCAGTTTACGCTATATTGTAGGCATCTATGTAACACACCTACTTCAGATCCAGCCTATCTCCAGTGCTATTCACACAACTCTAGGGGGAACCATGGAGCACTGTTCCTTCAGGTAGGAGCAGGACTATCTCAGGTGATGTCCTGCTTCTCTTCTCCCTTTTTACCTTATAGTAATACAGCAGTACTTGTAAAGGTCCCCACTCATAAGTGACTCCTCAATCTATGAGTGGTTCCCTGACATTTGGTTCCAGGATATCAAAGCATAACTTACCGGTATTTGGGGCTCATTTACCAGATTGTGACATAATAAGCCTCACTTACTTCATACTTTTTATTGGTGATGAATTCATGGTCACGAAGGCCTTCAAGGAAAGGAAATGCCTTTTGTATTGCAATTGAAATCTCAACCTTATGTCTTCTGAAGTGCCGGAGTACAGTCTCATAGATATGCCTATTCTGATCTTCTATAGACATCCTAGGGAGAAGGGATACTATGAAAAAAAATGGTCATCAAGATTCTGAGATACTTGGGGAGGCTGTAGTTTTTATAAATGAAGGATAGGCTGTGATGAACCAACATATATAAAAAAAGTGGTCCTGAAAATAAATAAATAAATAGTCCTGAGTAGAGACCAGAATAAATGGAATTGAAGCAATAGATAAAGATGTAATGAAGGAAGCATGGAGGATCAAAAAGATAAAACTAAGACTGAAAAGTTCATTCCATCCTTTCCTTATGAAAGCCATTATAAAGATACATTGCCATATCTTAAATATTTTTATTTAAAAACTTAAATACAGGGGTGGAAAAATGGTGGTGGTATAGACAGACGTGTCCCAAGCCTTGTCCCAGAGCAGATAGAAAGAACAGCTGAGGGTTGCACAGGAAGTGTCTGTTGGAGGACAGCTATACTCCAGGAGAAGGTGGGGGACTGCTGGATGGGGGTCCCCTGATGGGGCAGCCCTCACTACTGCTGGGTTCCCTCTGGGAGCCACCGGCTCAGACACTCAGACTGCGCCATCTGAAGGGGAAAGTGGGTGTTATCTGAAGGCTGAAAATCTACAACTGCAGCACCCACCAAACAGCTGTGAACCCCAGAGCACCAGTCCCCAATTGGCACAAACACGCGGATTCAGAAGAACTCTACACTCCACCATGGAAAGGTCAGATTTCACCTGAGATAAGGTGAGGTCTCTGGTGCCAGCAGGACAGAGAAACGCACACAAAGTCTGCACCTAGAAAAATCTGTGGCTGTTGGGGCTGACGTGATCCATGAATGTGAAAGGGGATCCTCAGAGCTGCTAACAGAGGGAATCTCTAAAAAGCAATCCATTTTGATCTGATGCAGAAGGACAGCCTAAAAATTTTGGGAGTGTGCCAGCTGCTTGGACACAAGGGGAAAAAAGAGATTGTGCAGGCTTGCACGCAGACCCGGAACTTGCACACTTGCGCTTTCTCTTCTTTGAATCCTTGCTTCTGATTACTGAGCCCAATACATAGGATCATCTGGTTGGGGACACCCTAGGAGACTTCAGGGGAAAGTTATTTTTCTGGAATCTGGGGATCAGAGCGGAGAGTGACCGTCAGAGAACCAGCTCTGGGGCAGCCCACTCCCACAAACCGGTATTGAGTGCCACAGGGAAAGCAGGATCTAAGCACAGGCTAGAGAGGACCTATAGGCCCAGAGGTCAACCCAGAAACACTGCCACCCAGGGGCTGAATCACACATGGACTCTTGTGTAATCACAAATAAAGGAATACAAGAAAGTAAGACACACCACCTGCTTAAAAATCAGGACTGGCTTACAACACTGAGGAGAAGTGGAACGCAGGGATCTGAAATACTGTCCTGACTGGGAAACAGGCATACCAAACAGAACAATAGAGGAAGTGAATGACCTTCACTACTGCACATTTTATTTTTATTTTTTATTTATTTATTTATATATTTTTTATTACTTTTTTTCTTTTTCATCTTTTACTTAAGAAACTATTTTTTTCTTTTTTCCTCACTTGATTTTACTTTTTAATTATTACATTTTTATTTTCAATCAGTATTATCACTGCTACTATTTTACTCTTTTTTTAAAAGTGTCATTTTATTTTCTCTTTATTTGACTTTGAGATTAGTGTTCTACATTCTATTTTCATCCTTCCTTTAGCATCATTCTACTCTATCTCAATTCTGCCTTTATGCCATCACTCTCTTCCTAACTTTTGCCCTTTTGTTGTCCTGTTTTTCTTACCCTTTTCCTGCTTTAGATTTTCCCTATTCTTTCTTTTAACCCCTGTTAAAATTTCACCCTACTTATATATTTAATTTCCAATCCCCTGCTCCAAATTCATACACACCTCTCTCTTCTCTGTCTTTAATATCCAAAAAATTGTTTTTCTCTATGTTCCTTTTGTTGTTGTTTGCTTGAATGTTGATTATATCGATTTTTATGCTTGCTTGTGAGATTGTTTTGCTTATTCTTTTTTTTGTTTTGTTTTGTTTGTTTTTTGCACCTGTTTTTTCTCACCTTGCTTGATATTAATTGTTGTTTGTAGTTTGTATTCATCTCCAGGTACTTGTTGCTGGCATTTGCTGGGATTAGTGGCCGTTCTATTGGAGTTTTCTTTCCATATATATAGTTTGTTCCCCTTTTCTTTCTTATTCTCTTTCTTTTCTCTCTTACTTTTTTTTTTTCCTTTTCCCAATTTCATTTTGGCACTCCTTTCTTTTTTTCTCTTCTTCTTTCTCTCCTATGCCCTAATTTGCCTTTCTCTGGTGGTCACCTTTATCTGAGGTTATTAATATGGTCAATACATTTCTGTTCAGTGCCCTGTGTGTTGTACCCGGTTGTGTTGTATTTTGTGCCTTTAAATCAACATAGGAGAGACAGAACTACATAACCAGACACCTGGAGAAGAGAAACCATAGGGAAACAAAGAAACAGCCCTCGTATGAAAGAAAAGCAGGCATCACCAGAAGAGGAAGTAAACAAAATGGAGGCAAGCAACCTGTCAGAGAAAGAATTCATAGAAATGGTCATAAGGTAGCTGAAAAGAATGGAAGACAAATTCGACAATATGAGTAAGAACCAAGAGGAAATGAAGAAGAACCAAGAAGAAATGAAAAATGACATCACTGCTATAAAGAACTCAATAGAAAGCATCAAGAGTAGACTAGAAGAAGCAGATGACCGCATCAGTGAGCTAGAAGACAAGGTGAGAAAACATACCCAAGTAGAGCAGCTTCTAGAAAGAAAAAATTAAAAAGCAAGAGGAGAGCCTAAGGGAACTTTGGGACAACATGAAACAAAACACCATTCGTATAATAAGGGTCCCAGAAGGAGAGGAAACTGAGCAAGGATTAGAAAACCTGTTTGAAGAAATAATGACAGAAAACTTCCCTGATATAGGGAAGAAAAAAACCCACACAAATCCAAGAAGCTCACAGAGTTCCAAGCAAATGAACCCCGAAAGACCGACGCCAAGGCACATTATAATTAAATTGGCAAATACCAATGACAAAGAAAGAATCTTAAAAGCAGCCAGAGAGAGACAGAAAGTTACCTACAAAGGAATCCCCATCAGATTAGCAACTGCTTTCTCAACAGAAACTCATCAGACCAGAAGTGAATGGAATGAAATATACAAAGTCATGCAAAGGAAGGGTCTGAATCTAAGAATACTGTTCCCAGCAAGGCTATTAATCAAAACTGAAGGTGAAATCAGGAGCTTCACAGACAAAAAAGGACTAAGGGAATTTATTACCACCAAACCAGCAATGCAAGAAATGCTAAAGGGTCTGCTGTAAAAAAAAAAAAAAAAAAAAAAAGAAATAGGAGGCAAGGAAGGAACACAGGGGTAAAGAATAAAAATGGTGACAAATAAGTACCTATCAATAATAACTTTAAATGCAAATGGATTAAATGCCCCAATCAAAACACATAGGGTAAAAGATTGGATAAGAAAACACAACCCATATATCTGCTGTCTACAAGAAACCCACCTCAGAAAAAAAGATGCACACAGACTGAGGGTGAAGGGATGGAAAAAGGTTTTTCAGGCAAATGGAAATGAAAAAAAAGATGGGGTAGCAATACTTATATCTGACAAATTAGATCTCAAAGTGAAGGACATAACAAGAGATAAGGAAGGCCACTTCATAATACTAAAGGGAGCCATCCAACACGAAGAAATAACTCTGGTAAACATACACGCACCAAATACAGAAGCACCCAAATACATAAAAAAAAAACTCCTGGAGGATATCAAAGGAGAGATTGACAGCAATACAATCATAGTAGGAGACTTTAATACCCCACTATCACCATTGGACAAATCCTCTAAACAAAAAATCAGCAAAGAAACATCAATCCTAAATGACTCACTAGACCAGATGGAATTAATTGACATCTTCAGAACATTTCACCCCAAAGCCACACAATATACATTCTTCTCAAGTGCACATCGGTCATTTTCAAAGATAGACCATATGCTGGGATATAGGCAAAGTCTCTTCAAATTCAAGAAGATAGAAATCATATCAAGCATCTTCTCAGATCACAGTGGCATAAAACTAGAAATCAACTACAATAAAAACAATCCAAAAAAATCAAACATTTGGAGACTAAACAGCATGCTATTAAACAATGACTGGGTTACCGAAGAGATTCAAATAGATTCAATCCACTCCCCATTAAAATACCAATGGCATATTTCACAGACCTAGAAAGAACTCTCCAAAAATTCATCTGGATTTTAAAAAAAAGACCCCAAATAGCCACAGCAATCCTGAGAAAGAAGAATAAAGTAGGAGGGATCTCAATGCCAGATTTCAAGCTGTATTACAAAGCCACTGTTCTCAAAACAGCCTGGTACTGGCACAAGAACAGACATATAGATCAATGGAATAGAATAGAGAATCCATATATCAACCCAAACCACTATGCTCAATTAATATTTGACAAAGGAGATATAAACATACAATGGAGTTAAGACAGTCTCTTCAATAAATGGTATTGGGAAAATTGGACAGATATATGCAAAACAATGAAACTAGACCACCAACTTACACCATACACAAAAATAAATTCAAATGGATAAAGGACTTAAACATAAGATGGGAAACCATAAAAATACTAGAGGAATCCACAGGCAGCAAAATCTCAGACATATGCCGAAAGAACTTCTTCACTGATACTGCTCCTAGAGCAATGAAAGCTAAAGAGAAAATAAACAAATGGGACTACATCAAAATAAAAAGCTTTTTCACAGCAAAAGAAACCATCAACAAAACAACAAGAAAGCCCACTGTATGGGATAACATATTTGCAAATGTTATCACTGATAAAGGTTTAATCTCTAATATCTACAGGCTACTTATCCAACTTAATAAAAGGAAGATAAATGATCCAATAAAAAAAATGGGCAACGGACCTAAATAGAATCTTTTTGAAAGAATACAGAAGGAAGGCCAAGAGACACATGAAAACATGCTCAAAGTCACTAATTATCTGAGAGATGAAAATCAAAACGATAATGCGGTACCATCTCATACCTGTCAGAATGGCTATCATCAACAAATCAACAAACCACAAGTGTTGGGAGGATGCAGAGAAAAAGGAACCCTGGTGCACTGCTGGTGGGAATGCAGACTGGTGCAGCCACTGTGGAGAACAGTATGGAGTTTCCTCAAAAAACTAAAAATGGAACTCCCATTTGACCCAGTAATCCCACTTCTAGGAATATATCCTAAGAAACTAGAAACACCAATTAGAAAGGATACATGCACCCCTATGTTCATAGCAGCACAATGTACAATAGCTAAGATTTGGAAACAGCCTAGGTGCCCATCAGCAGATGACTGGATCAGAAAACTATGGTACATCTACACAATGGAATACTATGCTGCCATAAAAAAGAAGGAATTCTTACCATTTGCAGCAACCTGGATGGAACTGAAGAACATTATGCTAAGTGAAATAAGCCAGTCAATGAAAGAAAAATTCCACATGATCTCACTCATTTGTGGGTAATAAAGAACATTATAAACTGATGAACAAAAAGATAGATACAGAGGCAGTAAAGCATAAAACAGACTGTCAAATTACAGCAGGAAGGTTAGGGAGAGGTGGGGGAGATAAGAGATCAACCAAAGGACTTGTATGCATGCATATAAGCATAACCAATGGATGAAAAATATTGGGGTGTGAGGGCATGTATGGGAGTGGTGTGGGAGGGGGCAATGGAAAGAAATGTAACACATATAATACCTTAATAAAAAAGATGCAGAGGCAAAGAAGCATTGAACAGACTGTCAAACTACATTGGGAAGACAGGGGAGGTTGGGCGAGGGGGGCTGTAAGAGACCAACCGAAGGACTTGTACACATGCATATAAGCACAACCAATGGATATAAGACACTGGGGCAGGGGGGAGGGCGGGCAGGTGAAGGCATGTACTGGGGGGTACGGGAGGTCGGGGGGAGATCAATGGGGGAAAAAAAGGAGACATATGTACTACTATTTGTAATACTTAAAACAATTTAAAAAATGGTAAAAAAAAAAAAACGAAAAACAAACTCTTACTTATTCTTTTCCAACAATTATTTATTTTTCTTGTCTTATTTCAGTGGTTAGGAGTTTAAATATAATGTTGAAGAGAAGTGGTAAGCATGAACTTTCTTGTCTTGTTTCCAATCTCAGAGAAAAAGCATTCAGTATCATAATTATGATATTTGCTGTATGTTTTTTACAGGGAAGTTCTGTTTATTTGTAGTTCACCGAGAGTTTTATGATAAAGAGATATTGAATATTATAAATAGCATCTACTGAGCTATTCATATGGTTTTTCATCTTTATACTTTAATATTCAATTGATTCTTATTGATCTTTAGAGTCTTCTCTTAAGTAAGTACAACTACAGTTCAACAGTAATTTGAGGATATTCTCCAATAAATGAAAGAAGGGATAATATTAAAGGGGTTACCCCAGGAGAGACAAGGATATTGTTGAAAATAAGAGAACACTTTTAGAAACTCTAATATATTTAGAGAGATTTGAGAATAAATAGTGTACCCCCAAATGCAAAAAAAGGAGAAGGTTTACAGAGAAAGAGATAGCAGTTAGATATTTGTTAAGTTAACTTCTGGATATTTACTAAAATGGTTGTAAAAAAGTACAGGAGATTTCCTAGAAAATTAAGTAAACAGGTTAAAAGGGAAAAAATAATAAATTTGAGAGAAAATGTAAGAGGGTTAGGATTCACTTAGGTGTTATAATATCCACCTAATTGGACTTAAAAAAAAAAACTGTGCAAGGAAAAGGCAGAGGAGGAATATATCAAGAGAATTCTTTAAGGGGTGATACCACAGAGTAAAATGAGATAACTTTGAAAGGGCACAATTGGGTACTTAGAAAAATGAATTTTAACAGAAGCAAGCCAAGGTACATCATTTTTAAAATGACAACTCCTAAAGAACAAAGAGAAGAATTAAAAAGCTTCCAGAACAATTAAAAACCTGATCACCTAAGGGATAATGATGACAAGAATAGCTTGAGACATCTGTTCAGTAAAGGTGACTGTAGAGCCAGACTTTTCAATCCTCAGAGTAAATCAGGACAACCTCAGACATGTAAGAATAAGAAATTTTACTTTACAAACATCCATTTTGGATATTTTTCCTAAACATTTATTTATTTTCTTTACATACTTGCTAATACAGATAGAAAATTTTTTAAATGAAAATTTGTGTTCTTAAAGTTTTATGCAATCACTATTTTATTTTTATATTTTGCATGTTTCATCCACTTCACTGTCTCAACCATCTTGCATAATCCATTTTAATAACCTTGTATGTCTGCTTCCCTAAATTCCCCTAAGCATATAATTCTCTCTACCTAAAACTGTAATCTACCCATATCTTGCAAGATTTTTTTCATTATATTATATTATATTATATTATATTATAATATTACATTACTTTCTTTCTCTGCATCATGCACTGCTTTTCTGCATCAATTTTTATACATTAATACCTTGCAAAAATTCTGTCATGTAGTATGATTCTAGTTTCTTTATTTGTTTGTTTATTTATTTCATGTAGAATATTGTGCAGTACACTCTCACTCTTAGGAAAATACAATAGGATGGATTGCAGAAAAAACAGAAAAGCAAACTAAAATGAGAAAGATGTGAAAATAAGCAGGCAATGAATTCAACCTTGGAGAAATCCAAGATGTCAGTTCAGCAGCAGACAGAGAACCCAGATGTCTCTGATTGAATAAGGTGATGATTATAGCACACAGATAAGTGCAACAAATTACATTAATGTCATAAGGGATGGAAAGCAGTAATTGGAAATACTGTTATAGGGTGCCTGAGCTACAGGTGAAGTGGCATAAATTGTATGTTTTGAACTCCAGGCTGCTACTAAAAACATTCTAAAAGAAGTACCTGTTACAATGGCTATTATAAGAAAGACAAAAAACAAACAAACAAACAAAAAATATAGATGAGGATGTGAAGAAAACAGAATAATTGTTCACTGTAGTGGAAATATAAATTGATGCAGACACTATGAAAAACAGTATGGCATTTCCTCCAAAATTTAAAAATAAAACTACCATATGATCCAGCAACACACTTGTTTTTGTTTTGTTTTGTTTTTGGTATTTTTTTTTTTTTTTTAGAAAATGAAAATACTAACTCAAAAAGATATATGCACCCTTATGTTCATTATAACATTATTTAAAACTAGAGGCCCAGTGCACAAAACTCATGTACAGGGGAGGGAGTTGTCCCTCAGCCCAGCCTGCATCCTCTCCAATCTGGGACCCCTCAAGGGATGTCCAACTGCCCGTTTAGGCCCAGTCCCAGTGATGCGGGCCTAAACAGGCAGTCGGACATCCCTCTCACAATCCAGGACTGCTGGCTCCCAACTGCTTGCCTGCCTGCCTGTCTGATTGCCCCTAACCGCTTCTGCCTGCCAGCCTGATCACCCCTAACTACTCCCCTGCCAGCCTGATCAAGGCCTAATTGCTCCCTTGCTGGCCTGGTTGCCTCTAACTGCCCTCCCCTGCAGGCCTAGTTCCCCCCAACTGCCCTCCCCTGCAGGCCTGGTCCCTCCCAGTTGCCCTCCCCTGCTGGCCATCTTGTGGTGGCCATCTTGTGTCCACATGGGGGCGGCCATCTTGTGTGTTGGAGTGATGGTAAATTTGCATATTACCTCTTTATTATATAGGACTAGAGGCCCAGTGCCCGAAATTTGTGCATGGGGGGTGGGAAGGGAAGGTGTCCAGGACTATTGGCTCCCAACCGTTTGCCTGCCTGCCAGTCTGATCACCCCTTAACCACTCCCCTGTCAGCCTGATCAATGCCTAACTGCTCTGCTGCTCACCTGATTGCCCCTAACTGCTCTCCCCTGCTGACCTGGTCACCCCTAACTGCCCTCCCCTGCAGGCCTGGTTGCCCCTAACTGTCCTCCCCTGCAGGCCTGGTTGCCCCCAACTGCCCCCTTGTATGCCTGGTCCCCCCCAACTGCCCTCCCCTGCTGGCCATCTTGCGTCCACATGGGGGCAACCATCTTTGACCATACGGGGGTGGCCGTCTTGTGTGTTGGAGTGATGGTCAATTTGCATGTTACCTCTTTATTATATAGGATAGCCAAGATATGGGGGTGGGAGGGGGTGAATGAGTATTCACTAATGGGTGAATGGATATAGAAAATGTAATAGCCCTAGCTTGTGTGGCTCAGTTGGTTGGAACATTGTCCCATGGACCAAAAGGTTGTTGATTTGATATGTGGTCAGGGCACATATCTAGGTTGTGGGTTCTGTCCCCGGACAGGAGGTCACTGATTGATGGTTCTCTCATATATTGATGTTTCTCTCTCTCTCTCTGTCCCTCTCTCCAAAATCAGTAAAACATATTCTCAGGTGAGCATTTGAAGAAAAAAAAAGTGGTATATGTATATAATGGAATATTATTTAACTGTAAAAAAGAATGAATGGACTTCAAGAGCATTATGGTAAGTGAAATAAATCAGACAGAGGAAAATACACGTGATATCACTTATATGTGGAATCTAAAACAAACAAAAAACAAGCACATAATACAGAGAACAGATTGGTCATTGCCAGAGGCAGTGGGTGAAGAGTGGTAAAATTAGTAAAGTTGAACAAAAGGTGCACACTTTAAGTTGTAAAATAAATAAGTCATGGTGATGGAATGTACAGCATAGAGATGAAAGTTAATAATACTGTATTGCATATTTGAAAGTTGCTAAGAGAATAGACCTCATAACTTCTAATCACAAGAAAAAAATTGTGTAACTATGTGTGGTGATGGATGTTAACTTGACTTACTCTGTTGATCACTTTACAATATAAACAAATATTGAATTATTATGTTGTTGTACACCTAAAATTAGTATAATGTTATGTGTCAATTACACTTCAGTAAGAAAAGAAAAAGTTAAGGATCTTGAGAGGGGGAAATTATATTGTTCAGGATTATCTAAGTGAGCCCAATGTAATCACAGGGGACTCTAAGTTGAAGAAGGAGGCAGAAAAATTAAAGTCAGAAAGAGATTTGAAGATGCTATGTTGCTGGCTTTGAAGATGAAGGAAGAGGCCATGATCTCATGAATGCTGGTGGCTTCTAAGGCTAGAAAAAGCAAGAAAAAGAGTCACTCTTATGAGCCTCCTGAAAGAATTCAACCCTGACAATACTTCAATTTAGTCCAGTCTTATTAATTTTGTAGTTCAGACATCCATAAATGTAAGATGATAATTTTGTGTTATTTTATGCCACTAACTTTGGGGTGATTTTTTTTTCAATAAATTGAATGTATATGTTATGAATGGAGATAAGGTAGAATGATATAGAATGTTAAAGTAAAACTAGAGAAGGCAGAAAAAGAGGAGGGGAAAAAGGAATACAATGAATAAAGAACCCTTACAAACATGGTGGATATTAATTCAGCTCAACTGAATAACAATGGCAGTAAATGAACCAGCAATTCATAGAAAATTGATGGCCATTTTAATGGCCAATAGACATGAAAAAATGTTCAACCTCCCATATAATCAGGAAAATGCAACTTAAACCAAGATGGAACTTTTAATCCATCACCTTCACAATGTTTGGGTGTGGGGAGATGGCTCATCTCATTTGCTTTTTGTATGAGGATGTATCGGTTCAGCCACATTGAAAGGCAATTTGGCAGGATCTATAAACAAGTAAATATTATACCTTTGTTTCAACGATTTCACCTTTTGGTGTTTGACACAAGCTTATATAGTACATGTTTCCACCACTTCTTGGTAAAAGTGAACAACTGAATACAACCTGAGTGTCAGTCAGTAGAGGGGAAAATGGTTTAGAATTTTGATATAGTAAGCCTGGAATAGTATCTGATGAAAAGAATGAGGTAAGTCTATGTTTTTTAAAAAGATCTCTAAACTACTTTATATTAAAATATGTAAAAATGTAAAATACAGAAAGTATATACAATACTACCCCACTTATTGAAAAACAAGAACACAATTATGCATTTAGGAAGATAAGTTATATGTGTAAATGTACAAAGAAAGGTATAGAAGGCAATGTGCACAGCACTTAACAGGGTCAGATTGGAAGCTGCAGGGGGGTGGAGGATGAATAGGACTTTTTCCCTCTACATACATCCATAGCATTTGAAATTGTATGACTAAAAATATATAATATATTTCTTTTGTATTAAAATTTTAAAAATTAAATGTATTAAGTAATGTTATTTCTGAACCCAATACTAGAGAAAAAATTGGATTTCTAGTCCTTTCTTTGTAGAGGCCTCTCCACAGGTCAAGCATGAGACCACACCATCATGTGACTGAAAATAAGAGAGGTGGTTATCCTGAATTTTAGATTTTTTAAACTACCTTCTTTAAAATGGCCTAGAGGAAACCTGAGGAAAATGAAAAGGTTCAGAGGTCATGAGGAAAAAAAAATCACTGTCTCAGAGCATCAGGAAGGACAGCCAAGTCCAGATGGCCCACCAGCTGAGCAGTAGCTGTAAGACAAGAGTTCTGTGGGTTGTGGCAGCTGCACTCACACCAGCAGCTGTCCCTCTGCAGTTTAAAGATCCAACTTCCTCACTCGTGTTCCTGCATTTCATTACATTGCATACGAGTGATCTTGTAAAGCAGGATGAGGTCAAGGTTTAGAGGAGTGTCTAATGACACTAAAACAGCAGCACAGCCAGAGAGGAAGTTAAGGAAAAGGAAACAGAAACTGACCTGGTGCTGAGGTTGGTGCCCTCATTGGCCATTGTCTGCCTTGAGCCCTGCCTGGACCTCTGACCCCTCCCATGTCCCCAGCTGGGGACCAGTGTGGCTCCCAGCCTTGACAGGAAGTGAATGAACTCACACCCAGAGAAGGCTCCAATCAAATGGGGAAAATGAAAGTGAAAATAACTACCACATGCAGTCATGTGCTGTCTCCCTCCTCCCACAGCCCAGGGGTGGTTCTCAGCCATCAAGACATATGGCAGCAGGAATGGAGGACAAGGAGGGACAGTCAGGACCTGGAGGCCAGGGGAGTAGGACCTCCAGGGAGAGTAGGGCCAGCTGCCAAAGGTTCATTCATTTGTGCAGACATTGAAAACATCTTGTGATTCCCCCTGTCCCCAGCTGCCCCAACCTTCTAACGGGGTGAAAAGATTATATGAGACTAGAGGCCTGGTGTACAAAATTCATGCACGTGTGTCTGTGTGTCCCTCAGCCCAGCCTGCACCCTCTCCAATCTGGGACATCCCTCTCATAATCCAGGACTACTGGCTCTCAACCACTCTCTTGCCTGCCTGTCTGATTGCCCCTAACTGCTTCTGCCTGCCAGCCTGATCACCCCTAACCACTCCCCTGCCAGCCTAATCGATACCTAACTGCTCCCCTGCAGGCCTGGTTGCCCCTCCCCCCCCCAACTTCCCTTCCCTATAGGCTTGGTCTCCCCAACTGCCCTCCCTTGTAGGCCTGGTCCCCCCCGCAACTTCTCTCCCCTACAGGCCTGGTCACTCCTAACTGCCCTTCCCTGCAGACTAGGTCCCCCAACTGCTCTCCCCTACCAGCCTGGTCCCCCCCAACTTTCCTCCTCTACAGGCCTGGTCTCCTCCAACTGCCCTCCCCTGCAGTCCTGGGTTCCCCCAACTGCCCTCCCCTGCAGGTCTGGGTCCCCCCCCCCCAACTGCCCTTCTCTCTGGCCCAGTCACCCCTAACTGCCCTCCCTTACAGGCCTGGTCCCTCCCAACTGCCCTCCCCTGCTGGCTTGATCTCCCACAACTGTCCTCCCCTGCTGACCATCTTGTGGTGGCCATCTTGGGTCCACATGGGGGTGACCATCTTTGACCACATGGGGGTGACCATCTTATGTGTTAGAGTAATGGTCAATTTGCATATTACTGTTTTATTAGATAGGATGGGCGGTGAACTCCATGTTGCCCCTTGCCCTTGTGGAGATGGCTGTGGGGAAAGACAGAAACTACAAATTTTCATTGAGGCCTTTGGAGAACCTGCAGCCAACTGAATGGGTCCCAGTGTTAGGACATGGGCTGGAGAAGCGGACATTATGTAGAGGGATGGATTCCACATTTGATCTCTGAGTCTGACTTCCTCCAGCTGTATCTAAGGGTTCTCACCCAATTATATTTAAGTTACAGGGGAAGATTCTACCCACTCTCCATATATGTTCCTTCTCCCCCCCAAAAAAGTGAATATCAGTCTCATTGGGACAGATTTCAGGACCCCGATGAGGACATCTGTACCAGTGGGCAGGGTCTCTTGTGTTTCCCAGGAGCTTCACACACAGGGATCAGGGATCTCCCTTCCCTCCAGCTGCACCTCTTTAGCACACAGCTGTCATGTGCTCTGCCCTCATGGTGCTTGGCACCCAGACAAGGTCTCACATAGACCACACCAGCTTTTTCTAGTGTCCCCTCTCTCTCCTCTGTCCATGGGAAGTAGGCTGACTAGGCCACCACCATGCTGGGTGTTGGCATAAATATGCCAGTTTAGAGTCACCAAGATCACCACATGGATAGCAGTCAGCTGGCCGGGAAATCCACAGGGGCCAGCCTCCTAGTTGGACACCCCAAACTGGGGCTGCCTTGGCCAAGGGAAGACACGTTCCTGTGGGGCCAGAGAGAGCTAGGCAGCACCCCACTCTGTGAACAGCAGTGGTTTCTGTGGGAACTGGAGGTCTCTGTGGAGAAAGCAAAGATTTTTGTCCAGAAAACAATGTCAGACCTACCCGGTTAGGAATGCGATGAGACCATCTTCAGAAGCAGGTTGAAGCCCTGACAATCTGCTAGGCTGATATGGAGGGAAGAGGGAGGGCCTGGGACATTGTCCAGGGTAACAGGGGCCCTGACAACAGAGACCATTTCTGTTGTCAGGAAGTATCTGAGTTAGGGGCCTAGAAACCGGAAGAGCAGGAGAGGCCGTGACTGAGGAGGGACAGGGGATGGAGGACATGCCAGGGAGATGGGCTTCCTCAGCTTCACTAGGAGTAGCTTCTATTCAGTTGTCACTAGTAGGCTGAGTCTCCAGCCTGGGAGACCTTATGGGGACAGAGTTTGTCCTTGAGAGGAGGGAGAGAGTCCCAGAGCTAAGAATTCAGGGGCAGGAGGAAGTGGAGGCAACAGCATCAGCAGCCACTGGCCCAGAGGATGAAGACCTGGCACCTCTGCGGATGCAGAAATGGAGAGGAGGGACACCTGGGACCCAAGTGGGAGCACTCAGGCCCCACACCAATGTCCCCTTCTGGGAGGTAGCCCATCAGTCAGCAGGACTCCTGGCCTCCCTGTCCTCCCTTCCTCCGGGGGAGACTCTGAGGCTGGGAGTTCTGTGAAGGTGAGTCTGCTCCTTGGTGGGTCTCCCTGGGCTCATCCTGCTGGAGGGGCGAGGGCTCTGTGCTCCTCTGAGCTCCAGTGCAAGGGACAGAGGCCTGGGGATGTGGGAAATATGTGTGATTGACTGGAGCAGCCTGGGGCCTTAAGGCTAAGCCCAGTTCTGGGATTCAGACTTAGGAATTCTATTTTAGCATCCATCTAAATCATGTCCCCTGATCCAGCTTTTATCAGGAAGAAAGCTGATTTTTGTAAAACTTTATTTTTATTGATTTCAGAGAGGAAGGGAAAGGGAGAGAGCGGTAGAAACATCAATGATGGGAGAGAATCATTGATTGGCTGTCTCCTGCATGCCTCCCACTGGGGATGGATCCTGCAACCCGGGCAGTGCCCTGAAAAACCGAACCAGGGACATCCTAGCTACTTGGTCGATGCTCAACCATTGAGCCAGGCTGGCTGGGTAAGGAAGCTAATATTTTTAAACCCATCTCTGTCTCACTTTTTGCCTGTCAGTTGGTTTGGAACTCAGGTAAAGGAAACTTGGGGGTGGGGGAAAGAGTTTATACACAGAATTTGTGGTTCTTCCCGTGATTTTCTTCTTTCTAAAATTTCCCTCCCCAAAAAGCCTGGGGACCCTTGGCTTCTTCCCTGGCTTGGGTAACCAGGAAGAAAGTTGACTTTCTTACCAAATTTTGACCATCTCATGAAAGCCTGTGGCTGCTCACCCAGCTGGGTAATAATAAACAAGAAATACCTTGTACTTCCTACTTCTGAGATGGGACTTCCCTCCGCAGTGGGCTGCCTTTATTCATGGTCCAGAAGCCTCAGCCAGCTGTTCTCTGAATATTGTCCTCACAGGGATGTCTACCCACCCAGTTTACACAGAGAGAACAGGAGAATCTCTGGCCCCTCCTCCCAGATGGAAGGCACTTCTCTCCAGCAAAGCAGAGCAGGGCATGTGCTGATGCCCAGAGAAGCCACTCTGAGAGGTTCAGGCTGAGGGGTGGTTACCAAGAGCCCCTGGACCTCAGGAGCTCCAGGTCCTCCTGCAGCCACACTGTCCCAGATAAGACCACAGCTGAGCTCCCTAGCATCATAAGAAGCAGCTGGAATCTGAGTCCAGGTAAATGGTCCTGAGCAAATGATAGGCTTAGTGGCCTTCCTTGCCCTAGGCTGTCCAGTGGAGTGGGGTAGAAACCCTACCTACTAGCATAATGACCAACTCAGCCTTTATCTCCGTAGCACAGGACAACAGGACCACAGTTCCATTAAGGAATCCCCAGGCTCTGTGGCCCCTCTGACTGGCCTGGGACTGCCCCATCCTTCCTGTTAGGCTTCTGGGTCCACCTCTGGGGGGGGTCCTCTAGATAGGTTCCATCGATCAATCATGTTTTCCTTGGCCAGCCAGCCTCCTCCCCTTCCCTAACAGCAACCACTTTTCTTTTAGCAGATGACTTCTTCCTGTGGTGTGCACCAGTGGAGGAACTGTTCATCATGATATTGGCCCTTGAGCCAGCCAGGGCAGCCAGGCTCTCTTTGAGGAGATGGACTTTGATAAAGTTCGTTAAGAAATTAAAAGAATAGTTGGGAAACATTAATCAAAACTATAATGAGATACCACCTCACACCTGTTAGAGTGGCCATTATCAATAAGACAAGCAAAATAAATGTTGGAGAGGTGATGGGGAAAAAAGGAATCCTTATTCACTGCTGGTGGGAATGTGGACTGGAGATTACTCAAAAAATTAAAAATAGAGCTACCATACAATCCATCAATCCCTTTCTTGGGTAAATACCTGAAAA
Organism: Corynorhinus townsendii; assembly: GCA_026230045.1. NCBI lineage: Eukaryota > Metazoa > Chordata > Mammalia > Chiroptera > Vespertilionidae > Corynorhinus > Corynorhinus townsendii. Next base: position 30,866,209 of record JAPDVU010000005.1, on the reverse strand, counting down.
CCTCAAAATCTTGTATTCACAAAGATATATACACCCCTATGTTCATGGCAGCATTATTCACAGTGGCCAAGACATGGAACCAACCAAAGTGTCCTGTGATAGAGGACTGCATAAAGAAGACATGGTACATATACACAATGGAAGACTACTCAGCCATAAGAAAGAATGAAATAGTGCCATTTTTAACAACATGGATGGACCTTGAAAATATTATGTTAAATGAAATAAGTTAGTCAACAAAAGCTAAGAACCATATAATTTTGCTCATATGTGGGATATAGAACTGAAACTTATGAACACAAACTGCAATGTAGTGGTTGCCAGAGGGAAGTGGGTAGGAGAAGGGGGTCCTAATATATGGTGACAAGAAGATTTGACTTTGGGTGATGGGGACATGGTACAAGATAAAGATTTGTAACATAGAAACCCACACTTGAAACCTATGTGTTCATGTTGACCAATGTTTCCCCAATAAATTTAATTTTTTAAAAATAGAATAGAAACCCTCTCCTCACCTAGCTGCCCCACCCAGGTCTTGCCTATTGGGTCATGCTGTGATGACTCTGCATATTCTCTATTCAAGAAAGAAGGGAGGCTGGGTAGGGGTCTGTCTTGCAAAAAAGGGCAGGGGACTCTTTTGCATGTGAGTGGGTTCAGAGGTACCTGGAGTTCGGAGCTCTCATGTACAACCTCTTAGAAATCCCCATTCTGAGCTTCAGGGCTTCACTCCTATATCAGGGTCCTGCCTGGAATAGAGGACCAATTGGGCTTAGAATTCAGTCTTCTGTGAAGTTCTGTTATTCTTAAAATTAGGGCCTGTTTTAGGCCTAGAACTATTGCCTTCCCGCTGCATGTATGAGGATCTCTTTGTTTTAAGTGGTGACTAATGGATTTAAGGCTATCACATACTCTTTTCAATACATTCATCTCACTTAGCAATAGGCACCAAAATCCACAGTTCTTTTCTTTTTAATGTTTTTATTGATTTCAGAAGAAAGGGAGATAGAGAAGTAGAAACATCAATGATGAGAGAGAATCATCAATTGGCTTCCTCCTGCACACCCCCTACTGGGAAACCAGCCTGCAACCTGGGCATGCACCTGACCAGTAATCAAACCATGACCTACTGGTTCGTGGTTCAATGCTCAACCACTGAGCCACACTGGCCAGACAAAATATACACTTCTTATAGTTATTTTTTAAATTAAATTTTATTTTTTTATTGTCTAAAGTTTTACATATGTCTCCTTTTTCCCCATTTGACCCCCCCCCAGCCATTACCACCCCAGGCAAGCCCCCACTGCCCTAGTGTCTGTGTCCATTGGTTATGCTAATATGCATGCATACAAGTCCTTTGATTGCTCTCTACCTCCCCCCCCCCCTATCATTTGTCTCTGGATCTATTCTTGTTCATCAAATTATATTGATCATTATATCCCACATATGAGTGAGATCATGTGATATTTATCTTTCTCTGCCTGGCTTATTTCACTTAACATAATGCTCTCCAGTTCCATCCATACTATTGCAAATGGTAAACATTCCTTCTTTTTTATAGCGGCATAGTATGCCATTGTGTAGATGTACCACAGGTTTTTAATCCGTTCATATGCTGATGGGCACTTAGGCTGTTTCCAAATCCTAGCTATTGTAAATTGTGCTGCTATGAACATAGAGGTGCATATATCCTTTCTGATTGGTGTTTCTGGTTTCTTGGGATATATTCCTAGAAGTGGAATTACAGGGTCAAATGGGAGTTCCATTTTTAAATTTTTGAGGAAACTCCATACTGTCTTCCACAGTGGCTGCACCAGTCTGCATTCCCACCAGCAGTGCAGGAGGGTTCCTTTTTCTCCACATCCTCGTCAGCACTTGTTGTTTGTTGATTTGTTGATGATAGCCATTCTGATAGGTGTGAGATGGTACCACATTATTGTTTTGATTTGCATCTCTTGGATGATTAGTGACTTTGAGCATGTTTCATATGTCTCTGGGCCTTCTGTATGTCCTCTTTTGAAAAATGTCAATTTAGATCCTTTGCTAATTTTTTGATTGGATCATTTATCTTCCTTTTGTTAAGTTGTATAAGTTCTCTGTAAATTTTGGAGATTAAACCCTTATCTGAAATATCATTGGCAAATACGTTCTCCCATGCAGTGGGCTTTCTTGTTGTTTTGTTGATGGTTTCTTTTGCTGTGCAGAAGCTTTTTATTTTGATGTAGTCCCATTTGTTTATTTCCTCCTTAGTCTCCATTGCCCTAGGAGCAGTGTCTGTAAAGATATTGCTACGACATGTCTGCTTTGTTGCTGCCTATGGAGTCTTATAGGATTTTTATGTCTTTTTATGTCTTTTATTTAAGTCCTTCTTATAGTTATTATAAATCCCAGAGACCTGTACCAGCAGGCATACCTCTTCCACTCTATATCATCCAGTTACCTACAGATAAAAGTTTTGTCAATGACACTATTATAGAAACTATCAATATTCTTCCTGCTACCCTCTGGCTAGACAGTGATCCAACTCACAAACCCCACTCTTAAGGCCTTCTTGCTAGGACTATTATGTTAAGTTCCCTAGAAGCAGAACCTGAGATGAAGTTCCTTAAGTAAATAGTTTATTGTGATAATTCTCTCAGATGGAGAAGTGGAGAGGGAAACAAGATTGCCTGATGAGAAAGCTAAGCAAGGATGTGATCACAGCTTGGACTAGCTCTAACCTAATCCTAGTGGGGAGCATGAATTATGCCACTCACTGAAGCTAGACCCAAGACCAAGGAGGTGTAACTGTTATTGTTACAATTAGCTAGTATGTCAATATTAATAATAGGAAGAGAGCAAAGGGGAGGCCAGGCATTATAAGCATGGTTATCTGGGCAGCTTCAGTAGGAAGCTATAGCTTCATGCTCCCCAGAAACCACCAGTCCATTCCCTGCAGATTACTGGAGGGATAGAACAGTGGGGGAGATGGGTGCATGCGCAGTGAAGTCAGGGTGATGTAGGGAAAGTGCTTGCCTGCCATCTAGCACAGGAAAAAGATCATTAGTTGGAAGGGTGGAGCCATGGCAAGTACACAAAATCTTGGAAGGGTAAAATCCCCAGACAGTTCCTTCTCTCTTATTTACTCTGGTTCTCTCTTGCTCCTTGTCCCATACTCGCCCATGCAACTGTTTTCTCTCCATAGCCATGTGATCTTAAGGAGCCACATGGCGATGGGCCATGAAGACCCCTGGATGGAAGCTGAGAACACAAGCTAAGCTAGCCAGATGCTAGAATGGACTAGTCTGTATTTTAATATGAAACAGAAATTATGGGCACTGGCCTTAATTCTAGCCATACTGGAGGCAAGATTGGACTTCTTGCATAGAGAGACAGATGAAGATGGGACCTTGGAAGGAAACCCCCTTAATTTTACATCATCAAAAAAACTTTCGGAAGAATCCAAGATGGCAGTGTGGTAAACACCTAAACTGCTGCCTCACACAACAATTTCAAAACTGCAACTAAAAGATAAAACGTCTATCACCCAGAACCACGGGAAAGCTGGCTGAGTGGAAGTTCTACAACCAGAAGGAAGGAGAAAAGAGCATTGAGACGTGCACAAGTGCTGAAAAGCTGAGGTACGGAGGCGCGGGATCTGGGCTGGCGGCAGGCATTGTTTTTTTCAACCCAAAGGGGAGACAAGCCCCCGATTACTCTGAAATACAGTTTCTGGGGAGACGCGGGGGACCCAAACTCCTATGGGGAGAAGCTGGATTGTCTGCCACCAGGTCGGAAAGTGAGGGGGGGCCTGCTTGCAGAGCTGCAGGCAAGAATAATTGTTTACTGCGCTGGGGCACGGGATGCAGTCGGAGACACAGAGCTGGCTAACTAGCATCCATCGCTGTTTGCCACGCCCTAGCCTAGTGAAGCTCTGAGACCCTGCCCCACACAGCCTACAAACCCACCCAAGCTTCAAGCAGCAGTTTTAGCATAAGAAAGGCCTGCCCTATCGCAGCTTAACCTAACAAACTTTCAGCCCGGATCAGACAGCTCCAAAACCTCCAAACCCCAAGCAAAGAGGAGAAAACTGTAGCTCTCGCTGTAGCTCCTGCTGGGTGGACTCAGACAATAGCTGACCTGCACCCCATTGGAGATCCAGAAGCCAGTGTACCTAGTGGTCAGTGTGAGAAACCAGATTTCAACTCCTCACATCCATAAGTGACACATTCAAGAGGCAGACTCAGCGAGCACCAAAGCCCCACTGAAACAAGTCCTGCACCATAGGTGTGTCTCCAGCACAGCAGTTCTCATAGACACAGCGAGTCCTCACAGCCGATTGGCCTGGAGGTCAATTCTTCCCAGTGTACCAAAAGCAATTAAGGCTTAACTACACCAAGACTTTGCACTCAGCCCACAAAGGGGTGTACCAAGAGCATCCACATCAGGTGATTGGGGAGGCTGAGCTACTGCCCCCTATAGGTCACCTACCACACAAAGCCACTCCATCAACACAGGGAAGCAGCCAAAATGCGGAAACAAAGAAACATGTCACGAATGAAAGAAATGGAGGAAAGCAAACTACTGGACTACATAGAGTTCAGAACCACATTTATAAGGTTACTCAAGAATCTTCTACAAACTGCCGAGAAACTTGATGACACTTCTGAGGAGCTTAGTGAGACCTTTAAGGACCTTAATGAGAATGCCAAAAAAATGGAAAAGGACCAGTCAGAAATGAAGCATACACTGTCTAAAATAAAGAATATACAGAAACTCAACTGTAGATCAACGTACCCCAAGAATCAAACCAAAGATCTGAAATATGAGGAAACAAAAAACACCCAACCAGAAAAACAAAAAGAAAACAGAATCTAAAAATATGAACATAGTGTAAGGAGCCTCTGGGACAACTTCAAGAGTAACAACATCCGAATTTTTGGGGTGCCAGAAGAAGAGGGAGAGCAAAATATTGAAAATCTATTAGAAGAAATAATGACAGAAAACTTTCCCTACCTGGTGAAAGAAATAGACTTACAAGTCCAGGAAGCACACAGAACCCCAAACAAAAGGAATCCAAAGAGGACCACACCAAGATACATCATAATTAAAATGCCAAGGGCAAAAGACAAAGAGAGAATATTGAAAGCAGCAAGAGAAAAACGGTTAGTTACCTACAAGGGAGTACCCATACGACTGTCAGCTGATTTCTCAGCAGAAACTATGCAGGCCAGAAGGGAGTGGCAAGAAATATTCAAAGTGATGAACAGCAAGAACCTACAACCAAGATTACTCTACCCAGCAAAGCTATCATTCAGAGTTGAAGGTCAGATAAAGAGCTTCACAGACAAGAAAAAGCTAAAGGAGTTCATCGCCACCAAACCAGGATTACATGAAATGCTGAAGGGTATTCTTTAAGAAGAGGAAGAAGAAGAAAAAGGTAAAGATAAAAATTATGAACAACAAAATGACATCAAATACATACCTACCAACAAGTGAATCTAAAAATCAAGTAAATAAAAAATCTGAAGAACAGAATGGACTGGTGAATATAATAGAATCAGGGACATAGAAAGGGAGTGGACTGACGATTCTCAGGGGGAAGCGAGTGTGAGTGGTGTGGGAAGAGATTGGACAAAAATCTTACTCCTATGGATGAAGACAGTGGCAGGGGGTAAGGGCATGGGGTAGGGTGGGGTGGAGAATCAGGTGGAGGGGAGCTATAGGGAGAAAACAAAAAGAGGAACACCTGTAATCTGAACAATAAAGATTTATTTAAAAAAAAAAAAGCTTTCCATGAAACCCCATCCTCCCAGGGGGCCTCAGGAAATTCTTTTCCTCATGGCACTTCAGGAACTCCGCTTCCACCAATATAACATCCATGCAATGCTGGCTGCATTGATTGGGCTCAATGTAATATTACTCTGGGGAGAGATGGATTGGCAGCCAACCTTCATAGCACTTACAGGATGAGGGGATTTTCTAGGGTCCCAACAGTATCCACTACACAAGTGAACTGCTCTCATTTGTTTCCTGAATAGCAAACACTTCCTTGAAATTCTTCTCAAATTCTGCCTCCAGTCTAAGTCCCATTAGGCCAAAGTCATTGTACTGGAAAAAAAAGATAAATAACAACGAAAGTAATGCCACTCATTACCAGTGTTTAGAAACATTGCATTCAAGAGTAACTTCCTTAAACACCTAAGTTACATTAACCAGGTTAAAATTAAAAAAACTCTTGTGGCTAAGAGTAAATTCTGTGTTCTAAGTGCAGAATTAATTCTTGTTAACTAGACAGAAATGGAAAATCATGACCACATGTGGGAACTCTCACTTATTAGTTTGGGTTGTTGAATAATCCATGTTCTTTGTAACAATCAAATATTACAGATGTCTAAGTACAATCTTCCTTTCATATTGTCACTTCTATTGCCCTCTGGTGATCCCTGTTAACTATATGGTCCATTCATATGTAAAGGACTCTGGAATTTGAGATTTCTGAGAGGTTTGATTGATTATATTTGAGAAAGATAAGAACAACATGACTTTAGGACTCAATCTTCTTCTCCTTGGGTTTGGAACAGGGAGGAAGAGACTCTTCTCACTGTTGCCTTTTTTGAAGAAGATGAGCTCTCAGGGACCTGCAGTCTCGTTGCAGGGACACCTCCTGACTCACCGTTACTCTCCCTGATGAGCTTAAATCCTCAACTTAAAAACCCACTCACTTTCTGAACCCTTGCTTATATAAGCTCATCATAAAAGGTGAGGGACCCCTGACCGGTTTGGCTCAGTGGATAGAGCGTTGGCCTGCGGACTGAAGGGTCCCAGGTTCGATTCCGGTCAAAGGCATGTACCTTGATTGCGGGCACATCCCCAGTAGGAGGTATGCAGGAGGCAGCTGATCGATGTTTCTCTCCCATCGATGTTTCTAACTCTCTATCCCTCTTCCTTCCTCTCTGTAACAAATCAATAAAATATATTAAAAAAAAAAAAAAAAAAGGTGAGGGAAACTCTAAAATTTCCCAGCACCAGGAAATGAGGGCAGAGTGACTCAACTGAAAGAAAAGGAAATGGAAGCAGAGAGAGCCACTTACCTTATAAGATGCCCTGTGGTTCTGAAAGATGAGGCGCATGTCCTTCACAAACCCTTCCACTTGAGGGTAACCCAGCTTATTTAGCCTCTTCTTGATCTTGTCCAACCACATCGGTTCCTTTAGATGTTGAGAAGTCTCTTTAATCTAGTGGGGGAAAATATCATTGAGACAATTACTGACACAATTCAATATCTGCCTTCTGTGGATTGATTCCCTTAAAGTCCAGCGGAAATACCAGGTAAAGATAATGGCAGCTCACACTATCCCTCCTGTGGGCTTCGTATCACAAATCCCACAAGAGCCCATGTCAAGGTCAGGTAACACCAAGGCAGCCTGTAATTATGGTTTTTTGTTGTTGTTACTTACATAATAATAATATGGAATCTTCGAAAAAAACGTGCTCTCTGAATCGCAATAGACTTTCAAGAGGAGGAACTCACATTTCTACAAAAGAAGGAAGATGTGAATGAAAAGCAGCTTGGAGAGAGAGAACCAAGATGGCAGCATAGCTAAACTCTGATACTCGCCACCTCCCACAACCACATCAAAATTACAACTATGATACAGAACAACCATCATCCAGAACAACTTGAAGCTGTCTGAATGTAAGTCCTACAGCTGGAGAAGTAAAGAAGAAAGCACATTTAGACTGATAAGGGGTAGAAGCACAGAACTAGCTGGTCCAACACCCATACGTGGCGTGTGTTTTTAATCAGGAGAAATATCTCAGCATCAGAGGTGTTCTGTGAGGAGGCAGGGTTTCAGCCCCACACCAGGATTCCAGCGCTGGGAAGAGAAGTTTCCATAACTTCAGGCTGTAAAAACAACTGGGGATTATGGTTGAATAACACAGAGGTTACTGGATACTCAGGCAGTTCCTCTTAAAGAACCAGGGCATGAACTTACTTGGACTCATTCCCTTTAAGCTCCAGCACAGGGACATATGGGAAGAACTGGTTTGTCTGACACTGGAGCAAGAACTTAGGGGCAGCTTTCTCCCAGACAGGGGTGCTCACAGGGGTCATTGTTCCTATGCTGAGACCTCCCCCATTGAAGAACTGCTGGGCAGCCATATCTGATTATCCATCAACCTGGCTCATATTGTTTGTTCTACCCTGTTGATTCCTGAGACCCTGCCCCATTCAATTTGCAGCCCCACTCAAGCTATTTGCAGAAGCTTTTCCATATGAATGGCCTTTCTTGGTTTAGGCTTCAGACTTTGCTAAAATTTATTTTAAATAAACAAACAGCATCAGTATGCTCCATACCTATCAATAAGAAGCCCTAGACAGCTTGGCTTTGTCTGGGCATTTCCAAGCACAGCAAAAGCAGCAGCCATCTGCAGATTACTCTGTAGTTCCTGCTAAGTGGCCATAGGCAGTGGCTGACTTTACACCTCCCTGGAGGACCCAGAGCCAGTGCACCCAATAGACACCTTTTAACAGGCTAGATTACAACTTTACACATCCATGAGCAACACACTCAAGGGGTAAACTCAGTAAAGTCCTACTGAAGCAAGTCCTGCTCCATAGGGGTATCTCCTGCACAGCAGCTCTTCCACTGTAGTCACAGATGGTCCTCACAGCCAATTGGCCTGGAGGTCAACTCCTCCTCGTGATATCAACAGCAATCAAGGCTCAACTACAGCAAGACTGTGCACATAGCCCACACATGGATGCACCTAGAGTGCCCAGCTCAGGTGACTGTGCAGGCTGAGCCACTGGGTCCTGCAGGAAACCTACTACAGAAGGCCACTCTACCAATTCCAGGAGACATAGCAGCTCTACCTAATACACAGAAACAAGCGTAAGGAAGCAGCCAAAATGTAGAGACAAAGAGACATGTCACAAATAAAAGTACAAAGAAATCTCCAGAAAAAAAGAACTAAATGAAATGGAAGCAAGCATACTACTATGCTTCAAAACAATGGTTATAAGATTGCTTAAGGATCTTCTGGAAGTTTCCTCAAACAACTGTTACTCTACAAGAATCATGCAATGGCTAAATCATTATTTTTCTGCAAACAAGTTCTGGTAAGAGGCACAGTCAGAAGAGCAGACTCCCTTTGGCACCCCACCCATCACCCAATGACTCTTGACTTCTCACATGTGAGCAGAAAGGAAAGGTTGTGGAGTTTAAATCCTACTCACCAGCTGCTCCTCAGGCCCCATCTGCCTCGCCAGGACCTCAGATTCCCTGAGACACTGCTGACTTCCTGAATACTCCTTCATCCTGCAGAAGATGCAACTCCACGGGCTCCTGAGAGGTCGGGCATAAATGAGCAAGGCAAGACCTCAGAAACAACCACCATTCCTATGGCTGCCACTGTTCCTCCTTTCAGAAATGACCAATGGACACAGCCAGCAGATGAACGGATACTCCAAGACCCCCTAGGTGTGGTCTGAGCCAATAACCTTCCTCCCATCAAGGGTAGCAGCAGGGGGTAAGTGGGTGGAGGGTGGTGTCAGGGTGAGTGGTGAGCTCTCTTTCCCCCATCTGAGCTGCTGGGAGCACAAAGAGCTCTGCCCACCAAGCCCAAATGTTGGAGACCGAGCCTTAACCCATGGGGACCTCAGGCCTTCATCAGCCAGTCAAAAAGGTGGTGAAATGAGGGAACCTGTCCATGTTTCCTGATTTTTCTAAAAAAGCACAGAACATAAACAGCTGGCATTTCCACTCCCATAGACAGTATTCCATGCTGGGAAAGTTCTGGTAAGGACAATTGGCAGTATTTAGGCAAAGCACCCAGCCACCAGCCTCAGCCTCCCAGAAAAGAGAGGGGAACATTAGCTTCCAGTTGACAGCATCTTTAAACAGTTCCCAGGATCATAATGCTGGGTCCTGTACCTCTGACCCTGCTCTTTCTCCATCAGCACACAAGAAGGAACTATGCTGGGGGATTGTGCATGGCAGGAGGAAGGGTCCCTGAAGGGAGATGGGGCTGCATCTCACAAACCTCTCAATGTCCACAGGTGGGAGGTGACAGTCCTCATGAAAGGATCTCGAACAAGTATCACAGCAGAATAGCTTTCCTCCATACCGGCAGATCTCACATATGTCTGAATTTCCTAGCTAGAAGGTAAAACAATGTTCATATCTCCAGTGAGACCCTGAAGATCAGCACTGTAGGTATCTAGCACTCATTGCCTTAGTGTGAATCTGCACAGACCCTTATGTGCTTCTCCCTGAGTTGTGAAGGAACAGCATGGAGTGGTGGTTTCAGAAGAAAGAACTATAGTCTGCAGTGACGTTCAGGAGGAAGGATCTGTGTGCCAGACCAGAAAAGTTTTTCCTATAAAATCAGAGATTCTAATACAGAAACATAGGCAACAAAAAAAGGATGATTCATGGGATCTGAATAATTTCATTACCATGCAGATAAAACAAGTTCCTGAAATACTGTTAAGTCTATTTGCCTATACCACAATGACATAGCATATTGGGTAGACAATGGAAAAGGATAATATATTGAGAATTTGATAAAATGGAAAAAATTTCTTAGTGCGGAAAGTAATCAAAGATGAAAAGACACTAATTCACAATTATTTTGAGTTGTTTTCTAGGTTTTGGGGTGAAAATATTTGGGTTGGCTGAATTGGGATCATGGCCATTTCTTTTGTTCTTAAAAATGGCCATATACGCGGAAGTGTTAGCCCCAAGGAATATCTTGCCAAGAGCTCCCATTAAGTGTGCTGGAGGGGGTGGGAGTCCTGACACATATTCCCAGTGAGCACTGAAATGCTCTAGCAGGGAGGCCTGGACCATTTTTCTTCTTATCTGTGCAGACACTCACAGATTACCAGCATCATTCTCTAAAAGTGAAGAACCCTCTCTCCGAAAGAACAAGGAAATTATAAACATAAGCAATGTTTAAGAATCTTGCATTTACAATATTCTTTCAAGGTGTATCTCTCTGGTTCTTTGCCCAGCTACACAATAGAATCTTCTAATGGGAGTACATAAGATGTCCTGCTCCCAACCCCAGAGATTATGAATCAATTGGTCTGGGTGGGGCACAGGCATTGGTATTCTTCTTTGAGTCATAAAATGGATAATTTTGTGTATCTGAATCATTTGGGACTTAATCCTAATGTCCAACTCATAGCACAGATTAATTACATCAGATTTCCTATGAGGGAAATCCAGGTCTTCAGATGATTCCAGTGTGCAACCTGGAGATTTAGCCTGAGCAGAGTCTAGTTACTAAGGCAGGGGGAGATTTTAAGTCAATGTTGAATTGGCCTGTAATGTATATCCCATGAAAGATATTAACAGGGGTGAGGGTACTCTTTCCCTCTCCTTTTTTTTTTTTTGGCTATGAGCAGTGTGGCCTGGCCCTCTGTGTCTGCATCCATCCCAAATAAGCCACATAAACACTGGACTCCAGGGCTGTTGACATGATTGAATACTCCCTCAGTTGGCCAAGAGTCAAAATCAATGTGGATAAGATCTAAATCTTGTTGGAGTATTGCTTTGGAGGTAAAGTGTATGTAAATCTATTTGACTATCCCTCCTCTGTTGAATGTCATATATCAATATTACTGCATCATATCCTATGGAGTGCTGCCCACTGGAGTTGTGCAAGGGCAAGTGTACTTAAAATACCCATCTTGTTGAAATGACAGAAATCAGTGTATGAGTTTAGGGAGCAGAATAATCTATAATTTTGCAGACCTTAAAGCAGGTTGGCATACAGTATCAGTTTGAGTAAAAATACCCATGATTCACTAAGTGGTGATGGTTTTATTCCTAAACACCAACTCAGTACCTTGATGGCTCCCTTGAGGTTGGATGCAGGGCCTCTGTAAAGGACCCATTTGCCCTGAGTACATTTTTCTGCAGGACTCATGACAGGATGCATGTCTTAAACTCACTAGCTTTGCCTGGCCTGTTCCTTCTGTCTGATGCATGAAACCATCTTAGTTCTGCCTGCACCATGGAGTGAATATTGGTGATTTTTCCCCCTTTTTTCCCCTGCCCTCTTTAAAATGCTATTATCTCAAATTTGCTCTTACCCTTAATCTGCAGGCCAGCCCTGCCCATTTCCACTTAAAATCCCTTCTCCAATGGTCTAGAGCTCTAACTCCCATGCTAATAAGAAAACAAAGTTTCCTCCAAACAAATGAAAAGAATGCTTTCATGCTGAGACACTCAACTCCAGAACCATCTACCTGGTATGGGTAATGCATCTGCTGTTCTCCGCTCATCACACACAGGGATATGTTCCAACTGAGTATGAGCATGCTTCAAAGAAAGTCAATAGTGGCAGAGATAATTTACCAAGGGAAAAGGTCTAGATTATTCTAGGGTTACAGGTTGGAGTTAGTACTTACATATGGGTCAACTAAGGTATTGTCATGAGATTGCGAGATTCTCCGCTACAAAGAGAGAAAGATAGTGTGACAATGCTGAATGTGATGTTTGCATCCATAACTTATTTAAACAGCCATCTTTTGAGGGATTCAATTCACAATGTATCCATTATTCCATAAATATATCTACAAGGAGAATAAAAAGTGCCGAAGTACCACCATTTGGCCCAATCTAGTTACATCCTCTGGCTCTCAGATCAAAGGTGGGCCGTTGTGAAGTTAGGGAGGTGGTCTGGCCCTGGTTTCCATAGGTGAAATTGGAAGAGCTCTTCTGGTTCTCCTACTTTGAGAGGTCCTCAGGCCTTCTTCTTCATGTTAATAAGTATAACCCCGCCAGAGTAGCTTCAATGAAAGTATCAAGCTAACAGCCTCCAGCAACCTCAGAGCCCAGATTCCTAGAATCCATGCAAATGTCCCAGAGAAGAATTCCACCACCCTTTGAAACTCTTATAGGGAGTATCTTTAAAGAAAAAAAAATGTGCTCAAGGGCCCCAGTGTTGCAGCTCTTCTTCCCGAAGATCACCCTCTTCTCTCTATTCAAATCCCAAGATGTCAGCTGATGACATTTCAGAGGTTACTGGCTACCGCCTACCAGGCTTATATTGCTTGCGCATATTCATTGGAATGAACTGATGTCCTTCCCTTCTGGATTCAGGTAGCCTCAGCCTTTATCTCCAGCCCAGGGCATAGAGGTCATAGACAAGTATGATTCACTGGACAATCATCTGAGACGTGGCCATGTCACTGCCCACATCTCTTTGTGGCTTAGATTCCTTCCATATTGTCTAATATGGAAGTTATTATTCCATATTAGAAGTTATAGTTCCATATTAGACAATGAGTTGAAATAATAATTGAGGTCAAGGTTATTGTTTGAATCTTCTTTAATGGCTAGTGGGCATTTAGCATGCCCTTGACATACTAAACGCCCACTAACAATTTTATGTTAAACAAGTGAATGGGTAAGTATTGTTTTACTTAGAAAAAGAGATTACTTGCTCTCCCCTAAACAAACATTAGCATACAATAAACAATTCTTCTTGAGGAGTATGTCATTTCACAAACTATTGCCACCAAAAGATATTAGAGGCCCTCTTCAGGAGCCAGGGAAGCTGTCTTGTGGTGCTAAGAGTGACACTGAAGTTTCCAGAAACCAACAGGCTCCATCAGCAAGAGAGGTTCTGAGAGACACAGAGAAACCACAGCAGTAGTTACGAGTCCCGAGAACTGCCAATTTGGGGAACTTCTGTTTTTGATCAAGGAGAGACAAAATACAGAGGCAACTGCAGCTTGTTACTAAAAAAGTGTTTGACTCATAAATGAGGATAGACCCTGGTGAAAGGAAGTTGCCAGCTCACTTGGGTGCTCTACTTGAGTAAATCTTGACACTTGAGGAATGGTACAGATGCTCGTCTTTAACTTACTCACTAAATAAGTCTAGTAAAGTTTCCAAAGATGAAATTCAGTGAATAAAATGTCCCAAGGACTGACAGTTTAAACCATTCAAATCATCAGACAATATAAAGGCCTGGACCTCACATCCCTAGTGAAAGATAAATCTCATTTGAGGCTAGCTATGTGTGACTTAGGATTCGAGAATGTCTTGGATGGCCATTTCTACCTGAAGTATATAAGAATGGTATTTCTTTTTTCCCCCTCTACCTCAAGTTCTCATTCATACCCAATCTTGGAAAAGCCATCACTTTGTCCTGAATCTGAACTGTGCGTTATGTATTTGTTTGTTAGCATCAAAGTACACAATTTTTCAGGTCAGGCCTCCTATATTCATGGATCTCCCAAAAGCTTCTTCCCCAAAAGCACTATCCTCATGAAGGGCAAATAATTTCCCCCTGAAAAAGAATTCTGAGTGTCTCTGTGCATGTTTTATTGGAAGGTGGAAGAAGATGTAAATGATCAGAAAAGAAATAGGCTTTTAGTTGCCTATCTCATGAAATGGTGTATGACAGGTTGTCCCAAAATAATGTATACACACTTTAGTAGCTGTTAGCTCAATTTTGAAAAGGAGATGCACTTTAATAAACACTGCTTTATAATTATTCCAAGTGTGTGTATATATTTTTGGGAGATGTTCCAAGATATACTACTAGACCAGGGGGTCATAAGGATGATGGTGTGCAAACTTTTGTACCATCAGATTTTAATATAGTTAGAAAATAGTAACCCTAATTTTTAAAAATCTAAGCTTGAGTTGAAGCTGACCCTGTAACTTTGTTATTAAATGCATTTATGTATTTCATAATTATGATTGCCTTTGCAACTTTGACACCCTTATAGCATCTGCATCTATGGCTAAAACTCATCTATGAGATCTACTTTGATACCTCCTTATCATCTCCATCTCAAATAATTTGCTATTCAAAAGAGACCTTGTATACAATATAATGTCCAAAGTAGGAACTCTGAAGGTACATGCAAAAAATAAAGGTTACTTAATTATAATTATCCAACTGAGAAACCATAAAATAACATACCGCATTTGTAAAATCAGCTATGCAATGAGAATTTGTATAAAGTTATATAATCATTACCTTTTTTCTCCCTCTGTATATTCTTGGGGGATTACATAGAAATCCTTTCTGAAAAATAAAAAGATCCAAGCATATGATTGGCCTGTGGATCTGGTTTGTGAGTCTGGCATTTCCAACTTCCTCCCAAATATTTCTACCTTGATATCCCACTGTCAGTTAAAACCAAGGTGTCTAAATGATACACCATCTCCCTCTCCTCAACTGTTCTTCTTCTAAAATTCATCAACAGTACCCAGAAAAAAATCACCTTTAGAACCTTTTTCCTTGATCTTGTGCTTTTCCCCTATGTTTTAAGATGTTTTCCTTCACAATCCCTTTGACATTTTTCACTTCCTTTCTATTCCCACAAGTTCCATTCAAAATTGCATCCTCACATCAGGGCTATTCAACCAATAGATATGTACCCCACACCTACAGGGTGTCAGACACTCTGGACAATGTTGGACACATAAAGATGTACAAACCCTAGAGGGATCTAAAGAGATAAAGAGAATTCATGGAATGATAAGTATTAAATAGTGTGAGAACGACTTTAATAGTGGGGTCAGGGGGCCCAAGGAAGGGATGACAAGGCAGGTCAGTCAGGGAATATTCAAAGAGGGGTGACACTGGAGTTGAGCATTGTAGGTTGATTATAGTCTTCTTGGGCTGAAAAACAATGAAGCCATTTCCAGGCCCCATGTTGTTTGAGATACTGTTTTTTAAACATGTCATTTCATACCTCAGGAGACTCCTGGTTCTGCATTGTATATGCTATGAGTTTGAACTCCTTAGCCTGGCATGAAATCCCTCTACAAATTGATAGGTTATGCCATATCACACACAATCCATCTACGGAGCCACATTAGTCATTCTTTCTCTGAAGTGCCTTCTGCACACTTGTTTGGCCATAGACTGTCTCCTTTCTTTCAGTGCCTAAAGTTGTCGGCAAGCACCTGAGTCAGGATGACTTTCGCTCCTCCTGGATCCTGCATCCACCCCCAAAGAGCCTCTAATCAATGTGCTGCCTTGTACTAAGGTTTGAGAGTGGGGTAAGCATAAAGTCGGGGTCTTAAGGCTTTAGCTATAATTCAACATATATTTGGTGAACAAAAAGTGACCTATCTTAGGGTGCACCCAGGAAAACCACATCCAAGTGCCTGTCACTGGAATACCTCCATCAGCCATTTTAGGGTTCTCCCATCGCAGCAAAGGCTGTTCTTCCAGCTCTTCCATCCTGCACGGCCTCCTTTGACTTCAAATTCTCTGGGAGTGAACCAGTTTCCATCCTCACCCTGTATGCACTTGATGGTGGATCCTATAAGACCAGGATAAGTTGATCCTGGGCCTTCTGTCCTCATAACTCAGACACTCACCTCCCACCACACTGGATCTGGAGTCACCCAATTTGGGCTCAAGATCACTAGCAGGAGAATCTGGCTTCCCCTCTCAGACTTCAGAATCCCCAAACCCAGCCTGTCAGTTCCCTCCCAGGAGATTTCCTGCTTTGGGCACACATTTCTTTAACTTTTGTACAACAAAAAAAGGTGATCATTACCATCAAAATCAACATTATAAAAGGATTCCAAAATCACCTATAAGGAATCCTCTAAGAATCCTCTCATTCTGAACAATGAGAAGATTTCAATTTGCTGTTGAATTTTGGGACTAGAGAACAGGCCAGATTCTCTGATGGCCCTGGGTCAGTGTGGAGGCAGAACCTCTGGGTGGGCTGAGATCTCAGGTGGTGGTCCTGCAGCTCAGAATGGAACCACAGAAACATCTGTGTCCTTTATTTCAACATGCTTCATCCAGTTTAATGTCATTATTGAGCAGTGAGTTTTTTCATCCCTGAATTCATGAACAGCTGATAATAAAAATAATTGTGACATGTATTCAGTGGAAATTTTAAGTTATATACAAAATATAATCATATGCTAAACATTACTAGCCATTAGAGAAACACAAATCAAATCCACAATGAGATATCACTTCACATCCACTAGTAGGGCCATAATTTAAAATCAGACAATTATAAGTGTTGGCAAAAAGAGAGAGAAATTGGAGCCCTCATACCTTGCTGGTGGGAATATAAAATAGTGCAGCCACTATAGAAAATATTTTAGTGTTTTCTCAATATGTTAAACATAAAATTACTATATGAACCAATAATTTCCCTCCTGGGTATATATCCAAAAGAATTAAAAACATGTGTTAAAATAAAAACATAGATTTTTAAAACAGCATTATACATAATCCCAAAGAATGGAAAACAGCATTATACATAACCCAAACTGATGAAGAGATAAACAAAATAAGGTGTAGTCATACCATGCAATATCATATTATTTGATAATAAAAAATACTAAAGTACTATTCATGCTATTACATGAATGAACCTTGTAAACATCATGCTAAACATCACGATGAAACCCACCCTGTTTCAATTTCTTCTTATGTAATATCCCTTTCACTACACCACAGGTCACAGGAAGTATTTCAGAGTGAAAATCCACACTTTTACCTCTGTGCCTTCTTGACCCTGAAACAGAAGATTTCTTCATTCTGTATCATTCAATTGCACATGTACCCCCTTTCCTATGTTGAGGCTATTTCTAGAAACACATAGGGGTATTTCAGGGCTCATATGATATGATTCCATTTATATGAAATACCTAGAATATGCCAATTTACAGAGCAGAAAAGAGGTCAGTGATTGCTTATGGCTGGGTGGTGGGGTGAGGTGGAAATGGGCATTGACTACTGAGAGACATGGGGTTTTCTTTAGTGGGGGGCAAAAAAGTTCCAAAGTTAGATTGTAAATTCACAGTCCTATGAATATACAAACAAAACTCAACAATGAATCATACACTGTAAGTGGTGAATTGTATGATTTATGAATTATATCAGGAAAGCTATTTAAAAATTATACATCAATTATGTGAAATAATTCCTTATAGCTATACCATGAAGCAGATCATCTATTTTTTAGATGAAGTATTTTAGGGTCAAGAAAAGTCCCCTTCTCTACTTAGATGAATCATTCACTCTTGGCATAGCTGAGGCCGGGACTCAGGTTTTCTGATTCTAAATTCTGTCATCTTCTCACTACATCAAACACCTTGCCCTTGTGATTATGATCCAGAAAGAAGAAAGGATATAAAGGTGGAAGCCCAGAGCCTCTTGCCTTTTATTTTTGATTCACTTCTCTTTGGTTCTTTGGGCATTTCCGTGCTCACTGCCATGTGGAAGTGGACATCTAAAATGTATGGTTTCTTAACGTGTGAAAATATAATCTTTGGGATTCCTTACTCCTTCTCTCAAGCCACAGTGGGTCCTCAATTCCTTGAATGATGGGTAATTCTATAACTTCTTGTCATTCCTTCACATAAGAGCTGCAAATGAGACCATGAAACCCACCTTGTTTCAATTTCTTCTTATGTAACATCCCTTTCACCACACCACAGGTCACAGGAAGCATTTCAGAGCAAAAATCCACACTTTCACCTCTGTGCCTTCTTGACCCTGAAACAGAAGATTTCTTCATTCTGTATAATTTTCAATTGCACATGTGCCCCTCTTCCTATGTTGAGGCTGTTTCTAGAAACAAGTAGGGGTACTTCAGAAACTTTATTCAACAGATTTCTGTAATCAAAGTCTGTCTTTCAAGTGGCATTTTTAATACATAACCTCAGAGTGTCCGCTTCTACCCTCAAACCCCACACAATCAGAATGCCTTAGCAGAAAGATAGGGCTTCAATACACTGTCATAACTCCCAATCCAGTCAGCCTCCCCCTGATTCTTACATTCTTTACATTCTTACAATGAGACATACAGTTGTAGCTAGGTAGTAAAGACAAAGTCAGAGACTGTATTTGTATCTCCCTGTTTGAGCTCTGACTCAGTGAGCAGAGAGGATAATAATGGAATAATTTAATGAAGATGGTGTCTACTAGTATATGTGTTATCTGCTTTGCTTATTTTTTCCTCACGACAACTTTCTCCAAAGATGAAAGAGGAGCTCAGGAAACTCTATAATAATCTGAAAATTGTGTGGGGGTTGAGGGCTAGAGACCTGATTACATAGAATAATGAAAGTTTTTCAGATGCACTAACTCAAGAAGGATGTGTAGTCAATCCTGCCCTTTCAGCCAACATTTTAGAGCCTTGATGGGAACATGGATAGCCAATTTTGAGATAGGCAGACTATTAAAACTAGGATGGACTGAGAATGATGGTTGGCCTAATTCACTCTCTTGATTTACAGATGAGGAAACTGAAGCAAAAGTGATCAAGTGACTGGCACAAGCCCGGACAGTCAAAACAGAGAACAGGGACTTCTGATCACTACTTTGGGCCACCTGCGATATGCAACCAGTGACTCCGTGTAACAGGAGTAGAGCGGCTAAATAATTTGTGGGTTATACATATCCTTTATATGGCAACAGCTTGAAAGCTATCAGTTCAGTGGAAAAAGCAGCACTGCATTGTACCCAGGACCCCAGGACCTGGTTTAGATCTGTCACCAGGTAATAGGTGTGTGGAATTCTTTCTGTACCTGACACATTTTGGAAACAGACCAAATCATATAAATTTCTCAACAGTTAGTCAAGCTACATGAAGCAATTAGGAAATTGATTTATTACTAAAAACACAGACTAGAGTGCAGGAAATTAGATGTTTAGTTATTGAAATTATATCCCCCTTTCCTTCATTGCCTCTTGACTGGACTCTCTTCTTTAGGGCTCTGTTCTTATGAATTAAGTAAATTCTAGATCTGCCTCTCTTTTCCCTGACAAAATGAAAAAATATAATCACAGTTGCAGACATGCAGTTTCTTTGCAGATATTAGTGCTTTTCAAATTTTCCATTTAATTGTAACTTCCCCTAAGCCTGTCTAATGCATAAAGAAAAATATATAATCCCTAGCTTTTAAACTACCAAGAAATAAATGGCTAATCTTAAGTTCATCTTCTATTTTATTTTTCATAACAATTGAAATCATCATTTCACTTATATCTCAAATTGCCATGTGTTAAGTGCTTAGTAGATGTCAATTATATATCTACCAATTTATTTCGTCTTTCCAACAAATATATGATATTAAGATGATGATTACTCCCATTACAGAAACTAAAAATATTCTGAGAAAATTGAGGCAAAAACTGCAAAATTAAGTGAAGACATTTAGGAATTTTTGGGTGGAGAGATAGAAAAAAAAAAATAGAAATTCTGTGCATTAAGGAAAACCCTAAGGTGGGCTTCCAGGTGAGCAGCACATTATCTTGAATAGAGCTATTTGTACATTTGAGCAGAACATGATGTAAATGTGACCAAGGGCTTTGTTCACCTTGTTTTGAACAAAGATATTATCGTCTAAGAAACTACTGTCAGAAGGCTAATCAATAGAAATGGATAGAATTGAGTCTTATAAAAACTTGGTTTCAAATAGTAACTAAGGATTGAGTTGGTAGATGTTGCAGCAGAGAATGTTCTTCTATTTGTAAGTTAATTGGCTATGAATGTGCATCTCAATGTTTGCTGTCATTTAAGTGTGTTTTATTCTTTAGGGCAGGAAGACAAATTAATTTCCTTCTCTCTGTGTTCAATGCATACTATCCACTGACCACCATCTGGTGGTGCTAGGTGAAGTTGTGTGGACTTCTCCACCGTAGGTACAGTAAACGCTAAGCACATTATGAGTATATTAGACCAGCAAAATAAAAAAGATATTTCCTTCAATCAAACCTAAAATGGACTTATTACTTGGTAAAATAACCCCACTTTCTGGTCTTTAGACTAAACAGTTACTGAGAGAGTTTTTATCTCTTCAACATCAAAATGGCCCCATAGGACAATATTAATAATTAGACGTTTTCACAAGATCAGACAAGTTACAGACTGGCTAATTGTTACCTTATTATTATGTAAACAAGATAATAGCAGCTCAAACAAGATGTCTACAGAGATAAACTTGTGTAAGAAAGTGGAGGACTTGCATATAAATAGCCACGAGCAAAGGAGAACTGCTAAAAAGGAGAAAATGTGTTTTTTGAAGAGGCAGATTAATTTTTTTTTTCTGCTCCCTCTCCCTTCCTCCTTCTGGAGGGTGGAGTCACCAGGCAATAGAAGGTCATCCACCCAGGCACAGCTCTCAGAGATGCTCTCCTCCCCTCCTCTTTCACCCAAGATGCCAAAGTAGTGAGGGACTTTGGAAGGCCAGGACATCTCTGCCTCTCTCATTCCTACCTCCTCTTTTGAAAGGCCATGCTCAGCCCAATTAGAAGAGTCTCACACATCTTATTCTTGCCTCCTCCATATTCCGGTCAGGGCTGGCACAAAGCTCTAATTACAACCTTGGAGGATTCAGAAAATACATAGTGCTTTCTGTGTCTCTCTAGTTAATTTTTCCTGAGACCAGTGGATATATTGGATTTAGCTTTTATCAAACTTGTTAGGCCTAATATTTTTAAGGGGAAAAAGAAAATACATTGAAGTCCACTCTAGCTTATGGAGCTAAAGAGTTTTGGAGTTTAAAACAGGGGGTAAGGGAGGCTGGGGGAAAGTCAATGGTTTCGGGGGGGGGGGGGGTTAGAAGGAAATATATGTACTACTATGTGTAATACTTTAAACAATAAATAAATAAATAAATAAATAAATAAAACCAGTTAATTCATAACATAGCATTATTGTGTTTTACTCTCATAATATATTGGCTAAACAAAGCAGGATTAAACTATTTTTTGTGTTCTCAGGTTGTAAAATCCATTTAAGAACACTGAAATCTCATCACAATCCTAATAAATACTATGGCAGTCAGAATATAACTTAAGGTTCTTTTTAAAATGTTATTATAGTTGGTATTAATCAATCTCTAAAAGTAAGTGTGACAGAATTTTAAATTCCTTCTTGTTTTCTCAAAATTTTAATAGAAGTTTAAACAGTTGGGAATAATTCACTAAGTGCCAAAAAGGGTGACCAACTGCCCCAGTCTGTTCAGAACTATGGGGTACCCAGGGTCCAGGATTTTCAGTGGCAAAAATGGGAAAGTCCTGGGCATACCAAGTTGAGTTGGTCACCTCACATCCTAAAGGCAATGCACCAAACCACCTATTCAGCTACCATACAAAGTATTGGTGGAACTGGTTATATCGGCTCTAGGTCTTCTGTCATATCCAGGCAGTAGAAGAAATGCTACATTCTTTTGAACGAAGTTAAGCTGTGGTATTTGACTCTGCCCTTACCTTCCCCATGGAGTTGATGAGAGCATCTGGTGGAGAAAAAAGCTAGTGATTGTGCACTGTTCATATCCAATGTCATCTCACAATTGTGCGCATCACATAAGACACTTCCACACTCTTCTCTCTCCTAGCCCTTCCACCTCCCCATCCTGATGGACCCAAACCAATAGCTCTTGAGTGGGGGTAGGGCCAAGAGAGAGAGAAGAGCTGGACATTTCCACCTTCCCACTGCAGGTGTCCCAGTCCAAGGCTTGCCCAGGTGCTTTGAGTCAAAGAAAATATTGAAGTTTTAATACTAGACAAGGAAGGACTCCCAACTACTGAACAAGAGAACAGAGAAGCTACCAGGCCTGCCTAAGAGTGAAGGAACTCATCTAGAGGGTAGCTTTGAAAGGTCAGCCAGAGAATGAACCTTCTTTCTGTTTACAGTTACCAAGTCCAGCCACTTTCATAAACCAATTATGTAGGGTAAAGGAATTTCCATGAAAAGCAGATAAAATTCAGAGGGGAAAAAATCATAGGTTTGGGCAGAGCTATGATATAAATGCAAACAATTGACAACCACAGCTCCAAACAGATTGGCTTTCTAGATTTCATAGCTCTCAAATTGCCTGGTAAGCTTGAGAGGTAAAAATTTAAGTAGACTCTATGATCCCCAAAGGCTTAGCAAAATTTGCACTGACCCATACATAGTGCAAAGTGGAAGTGGCACAAAGTTTATTTTTTGCCAAAATCTTGGCAGAATCCTGCAGATTCATTTTCACCTTTTTTTCTACTCAAGACCAACTGGCCAACAGCTTTGCTGAAATAGGCGGTAACATCAAGTTGGGCAAAATTGCAACTGACATGTGAGACCACCTTCACTCTACACTCAAGACAAGAAAGCAAGTTAACAATAAGGGATCTCAAGAAGGTGTCCAGAACATTCTCTAATTTTAAGAAGGATAACTTTTAAATAACATATAAAATTTTATTGTACTGTAGAAAGAAATAGTTCAAGATCCATCTATATATACATATAAAAATGTTATCATAATTAATTCCCAATATTTGATATTTTAAAAAGAACCATTCTTAAAATGGATGCAACCACTTTCTTTTTACTCAAAAGAAATTATACAAATTCACTAACAGGGCAGCCAAGTAAATTGGCAAAAACATAAGATATGCAGATTGGTGAAAATTAGGAATTTTTCATTGGACTCTGAAATCTTATTATGTAGTTCTACTGATTCAGAATTTTCAGTGATATAGAAAATGAGATCTCAACCTCACTGTTTCAGAGAAAAGAGTTGCTTGAATCACTATAAAAATAAATAAAATGTCAGGAGACTGCAGGAAGCTAGGATACAATAAGCAGTGCCTTAGTAAACTCAAAAGATGTAACTACTTCACTTTGCCCACTTACCTTTTCGATATATATTTCTCGGCCATTTCCTTTTCATTCTTGTCCAGGAATACCCTTTCTTTTTTCCTTCAAAAAAGAAGAGAACAAAGTTAATTATGTAGAACCATGAATATAATTCTCAAAGCCTCGTAGGTCAGTAGTGTTCAAGTATTTTTTTCAAACTTTGATCCACAAAAATGAAGCAAAAGTCTTAATTACCAGTGTGGCAGCATGAGGTTGTTTATGGAGTTACTGTGTGTGGACTTGGGAGACTGTAGGAAATTACCTTTATTTGACAATTTAAAATAAATCACATGTAAGCATGGGTTTCTTTCTGAAATTTCTCTGCTGTTCCACTGATCTATGTGTCTGTTTTTATGCTAGTGCCATACTGTTTTGATTACCATAGCTTGGTAGTATAGTTTAAAATCAGGGAGCATTATACACCTCCAACTTTGTTTTCTTTTTTCTCAAGATTGCTTTGGCTATTCGGGGTCTTTTCTGGTTTTATATAAATTTTAAGATTATTTGTTCTAGATCTATGATTTAGATATTTTGATAGGGATTGCACTGAATCTGTATGTTGCTTAGGTAGAAATAAACCCATACTTATATGGTCAATTAATCTATGACAAAAGAGGTAAGAATATGTAGTGGGGAAACGACAGTCTCCTCAATAAATGATGTTGGGAAAACTGAACAGATACATGCAAAGGCAATTCTCCGAGGCATTTCTACAAGCCTCAGTGTATCTTTTCAAGGATGTTTCAAAAACTGCATTGGAAAGCAGATATAAGTAGCCCTCCAGGTCAGAGGGCAGATTTGTTTCCTGATCAGTATAAAACCAGAGAATATCTCCCTGCCTAGAAGTATTCCAGGATAATAAAGTCTCCCTCCCCTCCTCAGACAAAATTTACTTAAGTTCCAGCTAATAATATAATGTCTCCTTCAGGGGAAAGGTTTGAGCAGGTTTACTAACAGGTTTATTAAACCCCTTCTAAGAATGAGGTTTTTAATAGATAAGAACAGTTTCTGAAGCATTTTATTCTTCAATTCAGCAAAGCCTCTATGTGCTGCATAACCCCTACATGGGTTTGCATTTATCCCATATCCTAGCAATTTCATTCCTAGGAAATTATACAAGAGTTGTGAAGGCATGGAGCCACAGAAAGATTTCTACAAGAATGTTCATTGCAGCCTTCTCATATTACAGAATATGAGACGTCAAAAACAGAAACACCTGTGGTGTCCATCAATAGAAGAATATATACACAAAATTGAGTACATTCACACAATGTGCACTACTTTACAATAAAAAAGAAAAAAGCTACTGATACATTCAACAAAGTGTATTAAACTCAAAAACATTATGCTGAGTAATAGTAAACTTTTCAATAAAATAGTTTTAAAACCAGCCAAATTAAGTTATAATGAAAATATAAATTGCTATTTTAAAATATGTGATTTAACCATATTAATTGTCTATTGGTGCTGGAGTCAGAAACTGACACAACTCTCACTGGGCTAAATCAAAGTGTCCACAGGCTTTGTTCCTTTCTGGAGGCTATCGGGGATAATCTTGATCTTTTCTAGCTTCTGAAAATGCTCACATTTCTTGGTTCATTGTCTGCATCTTTAAAGCCAACTGCATTGAATCTCTGATTATTTCATGGGTACACATCCTTCTCTGCACAGCTGGAAATGTTTTCTGATTTTAAGGACACCTGTGAATTTATTGGAGCCACCTAAATAATCCAGAATAATCTCCCCATTTTAAGATCCCTAATCACATCCTCAAACTCTCTTTCTCCATGTAAAGAAACAGATTATAAGCTCCAGGGATTAGACATGGAGAGTTCTGTTTCTGTTGGTATAAAATTCTTCAGAATCTTATGAATCTCTCATGTATATTATGGGGATTTACTCCATTAAAAAGAGGCTCCTACACAGATCTTTCCTTATAAGTATATATCTGTGTTTTACTTCTACTGAGATGGCTTGAGGGGACATACTTAATCTCATCAAAGAATCTTTCATGTGACTGAATACCCTTGTCTTTTGCTACTTCTGAGGCACATGCAGAAATTCATTAGGTCAGATTCTTATTCATTCTTCAGAGCACACTTTCTAGACAGTGGCTCTCCTAACTTTAGCATCTTTTGCAACCTGAATAGGCTGAGAATTTCCAATCATCAAGTCCTGATTTATTTTGTTTAGCAGTTCTTCCCTCAATTTATCTCTTTCCTCACCCATTTTACGTTAAACTATGAAATGAAACCAGTTTCACCTTTATCATTTGGTTTAGAAATTTCCTCATATATACCCAGAAAGGTCTGCTTTCCGCATGTCTACAGACTAAACTTTCTACCATGATTTCTGTCTTTGGCACCCACATTTCTACTAACAAACTGCTCCAGGCCATAAAGACATTCTCTACCATTCTACTTAAAATTCTTCCCACTACCCAATTCCTAAGCCAATTCTACCTTTTCAGGAATGTGTTATAGCTGCACCCCACTTCCAATAACCAAAATCTGTATTGCTCTTCTATAGCTGCCATAACAAATGAATACAAATTCAGTTGCTTAAAACAATGCAAACTTATTATCTTACAGATATGTTGGTGAGAAGTCTGACAAGGGTCTCTCTGGGCTAAAACATAGGCCTTTATTCCTCTCAGGAGGCTGTGGAGGAGAAACTATTTCCGTGATTTTTCAGCTTCTACAAGTCACCCATATCTTTGTTCATTTCCTCCATCTTCAGAGCCAGCAATATTGTAGTTCTTTATATCTCCCAGAGTTACTCCTCCTTCTCCCCACTGTTCTCCAATTTTTAAGGCCAATTGATTATACTGGTGGCACACAGATATCTAAAATAAACTCCCCTTTCAAGGTCTCTGGCTTTGTTATATCTGTAAACTCCCTTTTGCCATGGAAGAAAACACAATCCAGGTTCCAAAGATTAAGAAATGCACACGTTTGAGGGATCATCATGTTATCACTTACTATTATAATAATTGAAACTCTGGCATTAATAACCTCAATTTAATATCAATATTAAATAAAATCTTATGCACTCTTACTTCTTTTCCTCTTGAGTTTTCTCAAAGTAGAGTTGTTTCCAAAATCCACAGTACCTGGAAAAAGTGGTTGATGTAAGAAAACAGATATTAATAGCTAAAAGTTACCAAATCCTATGATGATCCATACTACAGAAGGCTTGAGTTTGTAAAGTTGTTTGGATTATCATTTTTCTCTTCCTTCTAAAGGAACTAAATATCTCCTGAATTGAGAAGTAGGAGCCCAGGATGGGCCTGGGATCTTCCTTCTTTTTTTCTCAACGGGACTCTTAAAAAACTCTTCAATACCTACGAACTACAATTCATTCACGGATAAGAACAGATGTCCTATCCTATCTAGGTCTTAAGATTTTTGTGAGGGACAAATAACATTACGTGCAAATGTTTGTGGGGGGGGGGGGGGAATGTATAAATTGGTGACATGTAGAGAACATCCAACAAAAAATATGTGCTGTGTTAATCAAAGTTGATTTGACGTCTTCCCGCCTGACAATTAAGTGGCAGGATCAGTTGTCTTTGAGGTCTTTTGAAGGTTGTGGAAAAATGACACTATTATCTACTAGCAGAAGTACACCTTGTTTTCTTGGGTTTCATAGAATGTTGGCTGTGACAGCAGTGGAAATAGCTGAATAAATTCAAGGTATTATTGCTAACATACCAAACTATATATTGCCATTTTAAGAGTGTATTTCTACTACATCATCCACAATAATCAATAGGACTCATCCTATTAAATATGACATTATAATTATCTCTTGCCTCCCTGCTGTTCCCTAAAGGGTCAGGTTGAGAAAATGCAGAGAACAGGAGAGTGGGATGGACCGGACCACCTGCTCCACTCTACCTGGGGTCCTGGGTAACTATGGATTCACCCTCACACCATGACCCCTGTGTAGTGCCATACCTTGGCTACCTTCAGCCTTGCTTCTGGACCTCCTGGCACATATTTTTAGAGACACACAATGCAGGAATGCTTACTATTTTTATGTGCTGGTTGCTCTGATTCTGGACCCAAATCATAATTTATGAAGCACATAACACAGGAACACCTCTCATTTCCACGTGTTGGCAGCTCTGCTCCTGGAACAAAATTGTAAGTTATGAAGACTCTTTCCATATGCTCCAGTGATTCTATTTTTGGTATCCTTGTGAATTTCTGTTTTGCTACTTCTTCCTCTGAAATATAACATTAATCCTCTCTACATCTGACTCTTCCTTTATGTCTCCCTTTTTTCTTCTAGTCATGCTTACCTTGTCTATCACAGGGTAGTGGGCCAGAGGTAAGTTCTTCAGATTCTCCTTCTCTATCCATTTGGGGAGCTTCTAGTTCCGATACTAAAGAAAAACAAGAAATTTACTGTTTGTGGATCCTGAGATAGTGATTAGGGAATTGTTCCTGGTGCTCCTATGCAGCACACTGATATTCTGAGCTAAGATGAGCTATTTCCTCAGAAAAATACATCTGCTCCAGTAATCACACCTGAGTTCTGACAGAGCCATGCTTATCCCATCTTTTGTACCTCATTGTGCTTCCTTGACTTTTATTTTTTCTACTGGTAGCCCTAAGAATAAATAAAAATATTGTATTCTTCCAGGGAAAAAAAAGCTGTTTTTTGAAAATTGTAAAAGTAACTACCAGAACCACTTTTATTCATTTGTTTAAGAAATCCTTTTTGTATTTTATGTAGCCTAGGCTATGTTTACATTTAATCTCCATTCACATATTTTTATCTTTGTTGTTAAAACTATTACATATGTCCCCTTTCTTTCCCCATTGACCCCTTCTAGCTCTCCTCACCCGCTTCCCCAAGCTTTCATCACACTCTTGTCTGTGTTTATGGGTTATGCATATATGCATATAAGTTCTTTGGTTTATCTCTTCCCACCCACCTACCACCACCTTGCCTCTGAGACTCAACAGTCTCATGCTTCTATGTCTCTGGATCTCTTTTGTTCATCAGTTTATTTTGTTCATTAGATTCCACATATGAGTGAGATCATGTGATACTTGTCTTTCTCTGACTGGTTTATCTCGCTTATCATAATACTCTCCAGGTTCCCTCCATGCTCTCTCAAAGGGTAAAAGAGTCTTCTTTTTACAGCTGCATAGTATTCCATGGTGTAAATGTACCACAGCTTTTTTATCCACTCATCTACTGATACCAGAACCACTTTTAAACTCATGCCAATTGGCCAATGACTGCTTACATTGCCAACCACATTCAAAGCAAGCTAATAAGTTACAGCCTTACCCTTTGAAAATAAGCCATGATCTACTGGCTAAAGAGAAATATTATATAAAGAAATGTTACAGAGTATCCACAGTTACTCAAAACAATTACTAAAAAACAAATAAGGGGAAATATAGAATTAACTTGGTATTAAAGACAATGGGTATCAAACTTTTCTGTAATAGTGTTCCTACATTTGACTACATCAAATATCTTAGAGCCACTCTCATGGAATGCACAAATTGAAAATACCTTCATGCTCTCAAAATATTCCCTCAATAGCCATCTAAATTGGATCCCTCATATTATCGCAATCCTTTTGTTTTATATGTACATAAGAAAATAGACCACGCTCTAGAAGTATTAGTTCAAACCATGACAGACATCAAAAGCCCATTGCTAGCAGCCACAGCTTATCCTGGTTGCCTCAAAACAATTGTAGATGGCCATTATTTTTAGTTTTTTTTTATATTTGGACTTGCATCACCTTTACAAATGATGGATTACATACTGTACAACTCTGCTGATAATTGAAGGTATTCACCAGTATTCTGCCATCCAATTAACTATTTATAAAACATCACTACATTATCTTTCTTCTATCATCCTGTGCAGACAAAATAATTCTCCATCTAGCAACTCTATAACTCATACACAATGAAGGGAATTTTGCTTCCAATGTGCACTCCAGGAAAGATATTTGGGATACTTTCATGCTACTAGTAAATCCTGACTTAATATTATTTGGTCATAAGTATTGTTTTTAAAATAAAAATAAAGTAAAACAAAATAAAAATACCAGGCTGGTTGTCCAATTCCCTTACATTTCCTTTATAGATTTATAGTTGTTCATGTGGAAAATAATGCAATAATTAATAAACAATGCAAGAATAAGCTTTGTTTCACATACAACTATAAACCTACTTTTGCTCTATCCTGTATAAATGAAAGACTATGATTCTGTCCTCAAAAAGTGAATATAAATATTCTTAGAAAATAACAATAAATAGCTAGAGGTAGTATATTCCAGTAAAGTTCATTGAACTTTTGTGCAGATCTTTTGTTCTTTTCCCAATATGGAATTTTGTCTACAACCAACAAGAAGTCTAATGAAGAGTAATGGGCAGAATTGGGTTCTCCAAAAATCTTACTTTCAAATAACAATTAAGGGTTGACTTAATAGATGTTGCAGTATCCTCTATTTTGTAAGTTAATTGGCTGGCTGTGAATGGACATTTCAATGTCTGCTGTCATTCAAATGTGTCTTATTTGCTAAGGCCGGGAGACAAATTCATTTTCTTCTTTCTGTGTTCAATGCCTACCATCCATTGACCACCATCTGTTGGCTCTGGGCTGGGTCATATAGACCTCATGAAGAATTATTTTCCAGACTATTCAGTCCTAACTGCTATAAACAATTCACCAAGTCCAGTCACTTCAATAAGCCAGTGATGTAAGATAAAGGAATTTCCATAGAAAGCAGATAAAACTCAGAGGAAGAAAACTTATAGGCTCTGGGCAGATAAGAGCTACAATATAAACAAAAACAATTTGCAACACTGGGCTTGCTTTTTAGGTTTCATGGCTTTCAGATTGACTGGTAAGCTTGACTAGTAAAAAAAAAAATAAGGAGAATCTATGTTCCTCAGAACCTTAGCAAATATTGTATAGACCCATACATAGTGCAAAGAAGAGTGACACAAAGTTTATCTTTGCCTAATCTTCACAGGATCCTGCAGATTCATTCCCACCTTCTTTCTACTCAAGAACAAATAACTGGCCAACAGCTTTGTTGTTGTCTAGGGATAGGCAAGGAAAATACAGAGTTGGGCAAAACAGCAGCTGATATGAGGCCAAAAGCAAGTGTGAGAATCCTGGATTCAATTCTGAACACCTTCACTCTACATTCAGACAAGAAAGCAAATTGATGGTAAAGGGTCTTGGGTTTCCAGAATATTTTCTCTTTTTGGGAGAGACAATTTTAAATTACGTGCAAGATTTCATTGTGCTTTGAAAAGAAGTGGTTTAGAATTTTTTCTACTCATTTGTACACTTAATGAAACATTATAATGATTAAATCTCAATATTTGGTATTTGGAAAATAACTAATTTTAAAATGGATTCAACCATTTTTCCTTTCTTTCCAAACAAAAATTTCATACATTCCCCAACAAAGCAGCCATGTAAATTGTTAAGAACATAAGATATTTAGGTTGGTGAAAATTAATGAGTTTTAATTAGACATAGTTCTACTGATTCAAAATTGTCAATGATCTAGAAAATGAGACCTCACCCTTATTGTCTAGAAGAAAGGAGTTCCTTACCATAAATAACTACAGAAATAAACAAGCTCTCAGGGATCTGATCAGAAGTAATACATATACATTATTGAAAAATTAGAAAATAGAAATAGTATGACACATCACCATCTGGGACTAACCACAATTAACTTGTTCAAAGCATCACTTTAGAATTTTTCTTTGCATATGTTACTATTTGAGTAATATTTTTTCATTACAATAGTTGAATGTGTTTACTGTTATGAATATGCACATATAGCTTAAAACACAAACAAAAAAATAAACATTACTTATATTTCAATGACCAAATGTAATCACTGCATATATTTTTATGGATGAATTGCCACTGATTCTTCTATATACCTGTATCTTCACTTCTCTCTCTATATATGTTTATATGTATATATTGTTTACCACATGTACACCCACACATATAGTCTGCTTTCTTCATTTAGCCTTCTTTGGGACACCTTTCTAAATTAACAAAAATGTATTGACCCAGAAAGAAGCCATGTAGTGAGGATGGCAGTATCTCCCTATTAGCCCCAGATCATTTAGCTCTGGAAGATTACATACATGTATCAGAAATAAACAATTTTGTTCAAGTCACTGCATTTTTAGGCCTCTTTGTTACAGTGTCTTAGCCTATATCCTACATGATATAGTAGCTGGGAAACTATCATGGCCCTCAGGAGATTATAGGATACAAGGATACAATAAGCAGTGCCTCAGTAAACTCAAAAGGTGTGACTACTTCACTTTGCCCACTTACCTTTTCGATATATATTTCTCGAACATTTCCTTTTAATTCTTGTCCAAGAATACCCTTTCTTTTTTTCTTCAAAAAGGAAGAGAGTAAAGTTAATTATTCAGAACCATGACTATAATTCTCAAAGCCTCATAGTTCAGTAGTGTTCAAGTACTTTTTTCAGTCTTTGATCCACAAAATAATGGGACAAAATTCTTAACTACCAGTGTAGCAGCGCAAGGTTGATTATGGAGTTATATTTTATGCTACAAGGACTCAGGAGACAATAAGAGATGACCTGCATTTAAAATTATTTTTTTAAGTCAGAAAATAAACTCCTGATGATGCCTTAGACAGACAACTATGGCAAGATAGCAATATTTTCCCTTTTCAAATGTGCAATGGGGAAGCATACTCATTATTATATTCCTAAATAATATCATCGATCATATACTGGGCTAGAAAGCAAGGAAACAGTCTCAACTTCCATGTGGAGTGTTTTCATGAAATAATCTCTGAGCTCTTGCAGGTATGAAACAGATCCTCTCACTTATATTTAATCTCGTGCCTGAAACTCCTGGAGAACTTGAAGACCCACAGCAGGTTTTGGGTGATTGTGATTTTGCTTTCTCGTGAATGATATGAAAACATGTGAATGTGAGAAAACCATTGGCACTGGGTAGAGATCATGTCTTGTTGTTATTATTATTATTAATATCATAACAGCCAGCTACTAGATGTTAACTGCTGAAAGTAAAAATCCATGGAGGAAGGCCTGTAACTCTCTCTCCCAAGATTCCCATGTTGAGGTGGGTCAACTCAACTCTAGGACTTACAGTGTAAGAAGGGCCTGAAAGCCTTGCTCTTCAAGTGGAAATGGTATATTCAAGAATGTGGGGATGCTGCCCAATGGCACTTAGGCTTTCTATTCTCCTTCAAAGCCTGAAGCAAACATTGGCCTTGCAGGGTCCTCAATTCAGCAAGATTCCCCTGGTGGCTGGGCCTGGTGCTTCAATGCCTGGCTAAGCTGACAGCCAGTGCCCACTGAGCTACTGAGGCTGCTTGGCCTCAGAACCAACTTTGCAGAATCAAAAGCAAATTTGGTCACTCCTCTGGTTGGCAGCACTCAGACAACTGTGCTTCTCTGCACATGGCCTAGATGTTTTGTTGGCCAAGTGGAAAGCAACAGGCTGGCAAAGTTAAGATGCCTTTCTCTCAGGCATGACTGCAGAAATGAACTTGTGGTGCTGACAGACCAGGCTGGACCCCTCATGGAGATACCTAAGTACCTGCTGACAGGATGATACCATGACTGTGATCAGGGACTGCAGCTGTGTGCCAGGCTCATGATTCCTGCTAACATTTACCTGTTCATCCCATGGTCAGGGAGTCCCATCACAAGGGGCGTTGCTCTGCCTGCTCCTGACACACTGATCAGGCCTCAAACCCCTCTTGGGGCTATGGGTAGTGCATCAACATAGTCCACACTTCAACTTACAAAGCAACTGATTCTGGCCACACCATTGTGACCCTGGGAACTCACGGGTGTCATGAACCTGGCTAGCTAGACCATCTGAGTCTGACAATGGTATGCCCTTTATCAAAAACTACTCCCAAAGCACTGATTGACTGACTTAACATTCCTCATCTCCTCCTGTCTACACACCTCTATAAGGCTCTTTGGTCACTGAAGACAGTTGTTCCCAGAAAAGGATCAACTCCTGTTTGCATTAGGATTAGGACAAAAGCAGTACGGGATAAATGCTGTTAAATAGACAAATTCTAAAAATTCAGGCTTCTGTTCTGAACATCCCTGGGGATGATGCTTCCTTCTTCCCCCAACCGAGTGTCTAGGGGAGGCAGATTTAATTCTGGTTACACCTTATGAAAATGTATTTTCCTGCCTGTATCCAGTCCTTATGTAAAAAAAGGTCTGAGGGACAATTAAAGATGAAGTACAGCCACTGGAATGGTACACACAGATTTTGTGGCACTGAAGGAAGAGCAAAGATCCAGGCATCTGAGGAAGGAACACCATACAACCTAAGACATTTGAGGGAGGGAGAAGCATTAATAATATCTGTCCTTCAGAATTGTCCTGAATCCTTCTTCCAGGACCATGTGCATGGTCCAGCTCTCCCACCAGGGAGATGCCATTCAGCTCCAGACATGAGAAAACAGGGCTGCCCCCTGCATCTGTACATCCATGCAGAGCCCCTCTGAACATCAAGGACTAGACACAGTAAATGGAACTGGGAACTATAAGGCTTACAGCCAGGGCCCACACAGGGGGCACTGTCCATCTTCCTCCTGGCGGTGTACATCACACTAGGGGGCTCAATAACTATAAAAGCTTCCCTTCCAGGGTCACTGTGTATGCCCTTGAGATGATACTTCTTAAGAGAAAGTCAGGTACTCACTTGTCTCCCTCATACAAACATGGTGAACTGCAGATTAGGGTGGTCCATAGAGACCTACAGCATTTATGGTTTATGAAATATGTTAAATGGTGCAAGAAACAAATCAAATGGATTTTGTCCTATCCCCACTGGTCAGACTAATTGGAGTGGCTTGTGAGTGGTGTCTTCATGGGGAAATTTGCCAGAGTTTGCTGGGTGAGGTGGATTTGTTCAGAGGTAATTCTTGGTGGCATTTCCACATGTTTCCGAGTATCTAATGTGGCTATCAAGATCAGAGGGTAGATTGATTTCTTGACCAGTATAAAAAAGATACTATCTCCCTCATTAGAAATATTCTGGAATAGTAATGTTTTCCTCCTCCCCTCAGAGGAGATCTGCTTATAAATAATGTCTCCCTGAGGGACAAGGTTTGAGCAGGTTTACTAATAGCCTCCTTTTAAGGCAGGGGTTTCTTACCGGTAGAAACAGTTCCTGAAGCATTCTATTTCTCAGCCTGGCACCATTTCTATGTGCTGTATAGCCCCTACTGGGGTTTGGGGGACAAAAGACTGATGCACCAATACCATATCTCATAAAATTTATTTCTAGAAATTTATGTAAGAGATATGAAGGCATGGAGCCACAGAAAGACTTCCAGAAGAATGTTCATTGCAGCTTTTTCATATTAGCCCCAAAGTGTCACACTTGTGGTCTCCGTCAATAGGAGAATATATACTCAATGTTTGGTATATTCACACAATGTTCATTAACTGCAATCAAAAGAAAAAAAGCTACTGATGCATTCAACAATGTGGTTAAAGTGAAAGATCATTATGCTGAGTGCAACACTACACCAAAAGAGACTATGCGCTAAAACCTTATTTATTTAAAGTTTGAAAACAAGCCAAATTAAGTTATCATGAAAAAGTAAGAATAGCTAATTGCATTTGATGAGTGAGGGTTGAGGATATACCAGAAGGGCAGAAGGGCCCTTTCCAGGGTAATGGTCATGTTCTGTATCTTGATAGGATTTGGATTACACAGGACAATGCATCTGTCAGAACACATCAAATGATATTCCCAACTTTATTATATTTCATTGTAAATTTATCTCAAAAAAATTTTAAAGGTAAGCTGGCAATACGTTAAATGTTTATAATGTCTTGTACATGATATACTCATTTAAAGTAAGGGAAATTAACAGTATCAATAGATTTTTTTAGATATATGATATAATTCTAAATGTGTTCATATATGCATAGAAAAAATCTAGAAATATATATGCCACATTTATAAAGTTCATATGTTTTAAAATTAAAAAGATATGCAAAGATGTGAGCATTTAAAAATATCAATTGCTATTTTAAAAGATGAAATCTAACATATAAAGGTGAAATATTCTTTTTTGTTTGTGTTTTTTACAAAAGATATTAGTTGTCATGGCTGCTGTAATAAATTATTATAAAATTTGTGGCTTAAAACAACAAAAATTTATTATTTTATGGATCTCAAGGTCAGAAGTGTGACACAAATCTCACTGGGCTAAAATCTAGGTGTCCACAGGGCTTTTTTCATTTCTGAAGGCTATGAGGGATTATCTTTTTTTTTTTTTTTCAGCTTCCAATTTCTTCATTTATTATCCCATGTCGGCATCTTCAAAGCCAGGTCATTGTAGCTCTGATTATTTCATGTGTACATATGCTTCTCTGCACAGGAGGGAAAGTTTTCTGATTATAAGAACCCATGTGATTTGATTGGGCTACCAAGATAATCCAAGATAACCTCCCCATCTAAAGATTCCTAAAACTCTCTTTCACCATGTAAAGAACCATATCATAGGTTCTAGGGATTAGACAGGGAGAGTTTTGTTTCTGACCCTACATAATTCTCAAGAACCTTATAGATCTCCATGTAGGTCATGGAGAATTACTCCATAGACAAGAGCTCCTCCACAGGTCTTTCCTACATAATTACATACTTATTTTTTTAATCTCTGCTGAGATGGCTTGGGGGGACTTGTGAATCACACATATAATTTCTTCAAAGAACCTTTTATGTGAATGAATATTCTGATCTTTTGTTATTTCTGAGCATCAACAAAAAGTTATTAAGCCACATTCTTGATCACTTCTACAGAGAACACTTTCCTGACAGTTGATCTCCTAATTTTAGCATCTTCTGCAACCTGAATAAGCTAAGAATTGTTCAGATCATCAAGTCTTAATTTTTTGATGTTGTTGCTGAGCAGTTCTTCTATGGGTTTATCTCTTTCCTCACATATTTTACTCTAAGAAACAAAAACAAACAAATAAAACAGCTGAGTCTTTATCACTTGCTTACAAATATCCTTAGCTGTACACCCAAAAAGGTTTGCTTCCTAATATCTTTAGGAAGAATTTCACTAAGCTCTCTGCCTTTACTTAATAAGAATCCTCTTTCTCCAGTTTCCCAAAACATGTTTCTTGTTCCCTTCTCAGTCTTCACCAGCCACACCGTTAACCTCCATATTTCTACTAACATCTGCTGAGCATGACTTATGTATTCTCTAAGTGTCTTGAGCTCCTGACACTTACCTCACTTGAGCTCCATCTCACTTATCTCACTTTAACAGCCTGCAGGAGGCTGGCAATGCCCCCTTCCTTACCTGGCTCACATCTGGGTGGGAAGCTCAACATCGGCTTTCTCTCCCAAGTTCTTCACCTCCTTCTGAGTCCTCACTACTAGTCTTTCCACATTTCTACTAACAAACTGTTCCAGGCCATGTGGACACTTTCTATCATTCTACTTAAAATTCTTCTCATTGCCCAATTTCTCTGTCCATTGCTCAATTCTTAAGCCACTTCCACCTTTTTAGAAATGTGTTATAGCTGTATAATAACCAAAATTTGTATTGCTCTTCCATTGCTGCCATAACAAATGACCACAAATTTAGTGGCTTTAAACAATTCAAATTTATTATCTTACAGATATGTCAGTTAGAAGTCTGACAAGGGTTTAGACTGACCAGGGCTAAAATAAATGCTACAGTGGGCTCTCATTTCTTTCTGGAGGTGACAGAGGAGAAGCTATTCCCATGACTCTTGCAACTTCTACATATAACCCATATTCCTTGTTCCGCTTCTCCATCTTCACAAAGATTTCATCTCTCTGTGACTATCTTCCTCTCACCATATCTGAGAACAGTTCTTCACTCTAAAACTCATTGATTATATTGGTGGCACCCAAATATCCAGGATATTCTCCCCTTTTAAGGACCCTAGCTTTATTATATATGTAAAATCCCTTTTGCCATGGGAGAAAACACATTATAGGTTCTAGAGATTAGGATATAAACAGGTTTGAATAACTATCATATTATTATCACTTATTTTTTATTATCACTTATTATTGTAAATCTATAATAATAAAAGCATAATATGCTAATTAGACCAGATGTCCTTCTAGACGACCTTGCAGACGAAGCTGGGGCTGTGAGAGAAGCCCAACTCTTGGGTGCCAGAGGGAAGCCAGTGCCCGCAGCCAGGGGAAGGAAGGCCTACTCTTACACGAATTTCATGCATGGGGCCTTAGTAGTAATTTAAAAGTCTGGCATTAAAAAGCTCATTTTAACATCAAAATCGAGTAAAATGTAATGCGTTCTTACTTCTTTTCCTCTTGAGTTTTCCCAAAGTAGAGTTATTTCCAAGATCCACATTATCTAGAAAATAAGAGGTTTATGTAAGGAAACAAATTAATAACTAAAAGTTGCCAATCCTAAGGTCATTCATACTACAGAAGGCTTAAGTTTTTAAAGATGTTTGGACTATCATTCTTCTCTTCCTTCTAAAGGGACTAAAAATCTTCTGAATTGAGAAGTAGGAGTCCAGGATGGGCCTAGGGTCTTCCTTTATTTCTCAATAGGATCTTGAAAAACACTCTTAAATGTCTCTATACTTCAATTAATTCAGCGATAGACCCAGTTATCCTATTCTGTCTAGGTCTAAAGATATTTTTGTGAGAATTAAATAACATCTTATGTGCAAAAGTTTGTAGGAAAACAATATATAAATTTGTGATATGCTGGAGGACATCCATCAAAAATATGTGCTGGGTTAAGAGCAGTTTATCTGAAGTCTTTCCTACTGAAAATTAAATGGCAAGATCAGTTATCTTTTAGGTCTTTCTAAGGTTGTGAAAAAAATGATACTATTATCTATTAGCAGAAGTACACTCTCCATTTTTTTTGGGATTTCCATCCCGGGTGGGACCGGGATGGAAATCACTGTATAAATACAAAATTTATTTCTAATATACTAATGTAGTAAACTAGATACAGTCATTTTAAGAGTGTAATTCTACTATAATCAACTATGTAAAATCAACAGGGCTTGTCCTGTTAAACATCTCTACAATGAGAGATGTTTTGCCTCCATGCTGTTCCCAAAAGGGGCAGGTTGAGAAAATGCCAAGAACAGGATAGTGGGATGGACTGGACCACCTGTCACACTCTACCTGGGGTCTGTGTTGCCTGTAGATCTACCCTCATGACTTGACCTTTGGACAGCCTTACCTATTGTGTCACATGCTTCACTGCTTTCAGTCCTTGCTTCTGGACCTTCTGACATGTCATTTGAGAAGCACATAACACGGGCATACATCTCATTTCCACCTGCTGGTAGCTCTGCTCCTGGAACAAAATTATGATTTATGAAGACCTTTCATTTGCACTAGGGACCTTCTTTTATGTAAATGTATTGATCCCCATTTTCTACTGATACCTTCAGAATCTTCCATTGATCCACCCTACATCTGATTCTTCCTTTAAATCTCCTATTTTTCTCTCTTGTCTTTTTCTCTTTATCAGAACTCTGTTTCTCTAAGTCATGCTTACCTTGTCTATCACAGGGTAGTGGGCTAGAGGTAAGCTCTTCAGATTCTCCTTCTCTACCCATCTGGGGAGCTGCTACTTCACCAGATACTAAAGAAAAATAGGAAAGTTACAACTTATGGATCCTAAGACAGTGATTAGGGAAGAGTTCCTGGTGCTCTCATGCAGTACACTGATATTCTGCTTCCTCAGAAAAAATGTACCTGCTCCAATAATCACACTTGAGATCCCACAGAGCCATGATTTTCCTATCTTTTACCCCTTATTCTGCTTCCTGTACTTTTATTTTTCTACTTGCAGCCTTAAGAAAAATAAAGATTATATTCTTTCAGGAAAAAAACTAACTGTTCTTTGAAAATTGTATAACTATCTACCAGAACCACTTTTAAACTCATGCTAATTGACTAATGACTGCTTACATCACCAACCACATCAGATGCAGCCTTACATTTTGAAAATCAGTCAGTCAGCAACAACCACACTCCAGAAAGCCTGAATCTATGGCTAAACGCTAGTCTGTTTACAATCACTCCTATTTCTGAAAGTCTGAAGTCCCTGAACTACATGCTTCCCAAAACTCCACATAAAAGCAATAGTTTCCATTTTTTTTTAAGAAACAGTATCCAATAAGTACACTGCCTCCTCCTACTGTGTGCCTTGCTAAGCAAGAAATAAGTCTCTCTTTTAGCTTCAGATATTGTATAAAAATGATCCCTTCACAATGGAGATCCCATTGAGATCACCTTAAAGACTTTTGCTTAGAAAAGTCGTGTGGCACCGTTGAACAAATAAGTGTAAATCTTCAGTATCAACAACTACTCGAGCTCTGAACAGTTTCATGAGCTCTTATTCCTGAATTTATCTTATTATTTAATGATGTGTATGTAATTAGATGCAAAGTAGTTAGTTGGGCATTTGTTTTGGAGGTGTACCATTTAACAAATATTTCGGTAATGTGCTTATTCTTTTACTACTTCATTTACTCTCACTCTCTTCTCTATTGTAAAAAGTCCTATTTCACATGTATTTGTTCTTTATTTTCCTGAGCTCCTTGAATGTTAGAAGAAAGTCATCCAAAGCAAATGAAGGAGGCATAGACCTGATAAGTCCCTTATCCAAGCCAGTCCAAGAGACTAATTAATGGGTATAGGTCCATTAGGCAGTAGCCAATTTGTACAAAGAGATTTAGTCATTTTGTCTTGAGTTGCTTACCAAACTGTTCATGAAGGCACTTGACATCCTATCAAATTGTAAGGAAAATAATTTTGTTTAACACATAATCTGAGATCAAGTATTATCATATAATTGACCATATGTCTCTTTTTAAATCTCTGCTTGGTAGATGAGCTCAGTACTCCATTCACATGCAGGACACCATTCACACTTAACTGAATGTTGTGGCCTCTTTGCTGTTTGTCATGAGCTTGTCTTTGCCAACACTACTATTTCCCACTGGCAGAACTCCACTTCCTTTTTGTACTCTCACTTTGATTCTAACTGTGGCACATCCTATATAATAAAAGAATAATATGCAAATTGACCCTAATGGCAGAACAGGAACAACTGGTCACTATGACACTCACTGACCACCAGGGGGCAGATGCTCAATGCAGGGGGCAGACCCTAATGGCAGAACAGGAACAACTGGTCACTATGACACTCACTGACCCCCTGGTGGTCAGTGCGCTCTTACAGGGGGAGCTCCGCTCAGCCAAAAACTGGGCAGTGCTAAGGATGTCCAACTGCGGCTTAGGCCCCCTCCCCATGGGGAGCAGGCCTACGCCACAGTCAGACATCCTCCAAGGGCTCCCACACTGCCAGAGAAATGTCTGACTGCCTGCTTAGGCCCCATCCCCTGAGGAGTGGGCCTAAGCTGGCAGGTAGACATCCTCTGAGGGGTCCTGGACTGTGAGAGAGTGCAGGCTGGGCTGAGGGACTCCCCCACCCCCTGAGGGCACGAATTTTCATGCACCAGGCCTCTAGTATCTTAATAAATGACAAAACTTCACAGACAATGACTTTGGGTTTCAATGGCAAACAATCTCCCCTTCCTTACCTGGCTCACATCTGGGTGGGGAGCTCAAGTATTTCTCCAGCTTTGCTCCATCACAGGGCTCCCAAGAGGCATTGCTGTCCTCTGCAGAAAGAATTGAACTCCCTTAGAGGTCTCAGTATACAACCAGAGGGAAATGGGACAGCTGCTCCAAGGACCTCACCTGAGATCCAACCAAGCCCTGGTCTGCCTCTGTTTCCATCTCATTCATCTCACTTTCCTGCTTTCTGCTTCTCAGTTACCTATAGACCTGTCTCCAGATATTCCTCTTCTGCACGAGGGGTATATTTGTGCATCTTTGATTTTGTGGGCTCTGCTCCCACTGACTTCTCCTATCTTGTTACTTTTCTATCTTCTTTTTTCCTCAATGGTGATCTTGATCTCTTCTTTTCAGCTTATTTTATCTAGTTCTATTCTCCCAGGTCTCTCCAAATCCCTACACCAGAATCTGGTCCCTGTCTCACTGTCTGGATTTCTCCCCTCCCTATGAACATGCTTTATTTGTGAAGTAGAAGTGTCTCTGCATCAAACCTTGTTCTTTCTCTGGGAGCCTGCAAGTC
This sequence comes from Corynorhinus townsendii, assembly GCA_026230045.1. Taxonomy (NCBI): domain Eukaryota; kingdom Metazoa; phylum Chordata; class Mammalia; order Chiroptera; family Vespertilionidae; genus Corynorhinus; species Corynorhinus townsendii. The sequence goes on along the minus strand of JAPDVU010000005.1, from coordinate 30,824,373 downwards.
CCCTTTTGGAATCTGACTGTGTCACCACATTAACCCCCACTAGCCTCACACAGCCATCACTTGTAATGAAATACTTGGGACATGGGTCTCTGCTCTTCCTCTTACTTTGATCTTGGGGGAAACAAGTATCCCATGTCCTTATCTCTAAGGAGGGACAGTAACAGTTTCCCTGGCTAAGTCCTAAAGTTTTGTGAGAAAGTTACATTTGCCCAAGTACTTTGAAAGAAAGAAGTGCTATGTAATCCAATAATCTTATGAAGAATATGTGGGAGAAAAACTGTAATTTGATCTTGAGACTCATTGTTGTTTTTTAACAAGCAGATCTCAGAACGGTGTTTCTTTTGAAGCCTACCCAAGGTTACAGCAGCTTAACAATATTATTATTAAGCACTAAATAAACATTAAGTTTTTATACTTTATATAGAAAATAAAGGTGGGCAGGGTTAAAATCACAGTACTGAGTCTTTAGTATCAATAAGAATAAAGAATGTGAAAAACGCTATCCTTCCTTGGTATTTATTTATCTACCACAAAATGAATAGGTAACACACCTATTCTGACACTAAGGGTCCTGCTGTTCAGCTGTGGATTCAGCCTCCTGACACCCTGCAGCCAAGGACTGGCAATGCCCCCTTCCTTACCTGGCTCACATCTGGGTGGGGAGCTCAAGTCTTCTTCAAGCTCTTCTCCATCACAGGGCTCCCAAGAGGCACTGCTGTCCTCTGCAGAAAGAACTGAACTTCCTCAGAGGTCTTCATATACAACCAGGGGGAATCATGGCAATAAAACTCATAGTGAAGATGTGGGAAGCTCAGGTATCCCCTAATTGGGACTGTCCATGTCCCAGACCATCCTGGTCTGCCCTTTGCATTCACCTGTTCTGAAGATTGGCCCTCCTCTGTCACTGTCCCCAGGGGCTGAGAACCATCCACCATCTCCCTCCCTTCAGTACACCTAATCCTCTCTCTACTTCTTTCCCAGCCCCATTGCCTTTGCACATTGTTTCTGTCTCTGCCCTGTTTCCTGCTGCCAGTGTCCCTAGATGCTTCTAGTTGTTTATGATTGTTTCTTTTTCCCCTGCTCCTATCTCTTTTTCTCTTGAGCTCCTGACACTGCTCTTTGTTGACTTTTCTCATCTCACTTATCTCCATCTCACTCCCTTTCGGGGAAGGCATTCTTGAAATAGTATAATATAACCTGATCAGGGAATGGGATAGGGAACAGAATAAGCCAAGGCAATACCACCAAACACAAGGAAGAGTTATTCAAAGGCCCACATATAAAAGAAAGATCAGAGCATTGCAATAACTGAAAATATTTATACTTTCATTAGAGATTAGGCAGAAGTCATAAGTTGGAGCCCCATGGTGAATGGGAGGCAAAGAAATCCCCAGGAAGAAGGACAACTGATTTAATCCAAGGGCAGCAAAGGTCACCAGGTTTATGTGGGAAAATAATATGATCTGATTTACATCTTGCAAATAGCAACCATGCTAAAGTGAAGAAAATGGGTAGGCTGGGAGGAAGAGAAATGGAGTACTCCACACCCAGATGTGAGCCAGGTAAGGAAGAGGGGAAGCCAACCCTGGAGAAGGAGGAGTTTCTGTCTCACAAAAGAAAATGTTGGTTTCAATCTTGGCAGTGTCAGTTCCTGAAAGACATACAAATACACAAGGTCTTGGGATAAGTGCCATCAGTTCATAGATTGATGACCTTGGGAGACAGGTCTGCCTAGCAGACATGCTCTTCAGACTCATTCTGTTACTGGAGAGTAGCTGAGGGTGCCAGAGAGAAGAGCATTATTCTGAGTATGTTATGGGCACTACTCTAATCTGAAAACTCACTACTAAGATGCCTGCTTTTTCTGGCAGATGCTTCTCTAGTGACTTGTACTTGAGCCTTACAGGATCCAACTCCTCTCCTCTCCTCCTCATACAGCAGTTTTCACTCTTTGTTGATTCTAAAACTATTTTCACAGAACTCTTTCTCTTACGTAGTTCCCTTTGTGCTTCCTTCCACGTTACTTTATTATTATTTTGGGTATTTATTAGCCTCTCTATGTAATTTTTCTAGATTTTATCTCAGTATCTCATTTCTTTTTTTTTAAATAAGTCTTTATTGTTCAGATTATTATAGGTGTTCCTCTTTTTTTCCCCCATAGCTCCCTTCCACCTGATTCCCCACCCCACCCCATGCCCTTATCCCCCGCCACTGTCTTCATCCATAGGTGTAAGATTTTTGTCCAATCTCTTCCCGCACCCCTCACATCCCCTTCCCCCTGAGAATTGTCAGTCCACTCCCTTTCTATGTCCCTGATTCTATTATATTCACCAGTCCATTCTGTTCTTCAGATTTTTTATTCACTTGATTTTTAGATTCACTTGTTGGTAGGTATGTATTTGATGTCATTTTGTTGTTCATAATTTTTATCTTTACCTTTTTCTTCTCCTTCCTCTTCTTAAAGAATACCCTTCAGCATTTCATGTAATCCTGGTTTGGTGGTGATGACCTCCTTTAGCTTTTTCTTGTCTGTGAAGCTCTTTATCTGACCTTCAACTCTGAATGATAGCTTTGCTGGGTAGAGTAATCTTGGTTGTAGGTTCTTGCTGTTCATCACTTTGAATATTTCTTGCCACTCCTTTCTGGCCTGCATAGTTTCTGCCGAGAAATCAGCTGACAGTCATATGGGTACTCCCTTGTAGGTAACTAACCGTTTTTCTCTTGCTGCTTTCAAAATTCTCTCTTTGTCTTTTGCCCTTGACATTTTAATTATGATGTCTTGGTGTGATGCTCTTTGGATTCCTCTTGTACGGGATTCTGTGCGCTTCCTGAACTTGTAAGTCTATTTCTTTCACCAGGTAGGGAAAGTTTTCTGTCATTATTTCTTCTAATAGATTTTCAATATTTTGCTCTCCCTCTTCTTCTGGCACCCCAAAAATTCGGATGTTGTTACACTTGAAGTTGTCCCAGAGGCTCCTTACACTATGTTCATATTTTTGGATTCTGTTTTCTTTTTGTTTTTCTGGTTGGGTGTTTTTTGTTTCCTCATATTTCAGATCTTTGGTTTGATTCTTGGGGTACGTTGTCTACAGTTGAGTTTCTGTATATTCTTTATTTTAGACAGTGTATGCTTCATTTCTGACTGGTCCTTTTCCATTTTTTTGGCATTCTCATTAAGTTCCTTAAAGGTCTCACTAAGCTCCTCAGAAGTGTCATCAAGTTTCTCGGTGGTTTGTAGAAGATTCTTGAGTAACCTTATAAATGTGGTTCTGAACTCTATGTCGTCCAGTAGTTTGCTTTCCTCCGTTTCTTTCATTCGTAACATGTTTCTTTGTTTACACATTTTGGCTGCTTCCCTGTGTTGATGGAGTGGCTTTGTGTGGTAGGTGACCTATAGGGAACAGTAGCTCAACCTCCCCAATCACCTGAGGTAGATGCTCTTGGTACACCCCTTTGTGGGCTGAGTGCAAAGTCTTGGTGTAGTTAAGCCTTGATTGCTGTTGGTACACTGGGAGGAATTGACCTCCAGGCCAATTGGCTGTGAGGACTCGCTGTGTCTATAATGGAAGAACTGTTGCGCTGGAGACACGCTTATGGGGGAGGACTTGTTTCAGTGGGGCTTTGGTGCTCACTGAGTCTGCCTCTTGAATGTGTCACTTATGGATGTGAGGAGTTGAAATCTGGTGCCTCACACTAACCACTAGGTACACTGGCTTCTGGATTTCCAATGAGGTGCAGGTCAGCTACTGTCTGAGGCCACCCAGCAGGAGCTACAGCGAGAGCTACAGTTTTCTCCTATTTGCTTGGGATTTGGAGGTTTTAGAGCTGTCTGGGCTGCAAGTTTGCTAGGTTAAGCTGCGATAGGGCAGGCCATTCTTATGCTAAAGCCGCTGCTTGGAGCTTGGGTGGGTTTGTAGGTTGTGTGGGGCGGGGTCTCAGGGCATCACTAGGCTAGGGCGTGGCAAACAGCGATGGCTGCCAGTTAGCCGGCTCTTCATCTCCGACCGCGTCCTGCGCCCCAGCGCAGTAAACAGTTATTTCTGCGCACAGCTCTGCAAGCAAGACTCCCTCACTTTCTGACCCGATGGCAGACAGTCCAGCTTCTCCCCGTAGGAGTTTGGGTTCCCCGTGTCTCCCCAGAAACTGTATTTCGGAGTAATCGGGGGCTTGTCTCCCTTCGGGTTGCAAAAAGCAACACCTGACGCCAGCCCGATTCGCGCACCTCCGTACCTCAGCTTTTCAGTGCTTGTGCACGTCTCAATGCTCTTTTCTCTTTCCTTCTAGTTGTAGAACTTCCACTCAGCCAGCTTTCCCGTGGTTCTGGGTGATGGACGTTTTGTCTTTTAGTTGTAGTTTTGAAATTGTCGTGCGAGGCAGCAGTTTAGGTATTTACCTACGCCACCATCTTCTGTATCTCATTTCTTTATTGAAAGTATACCCTTTCTACTTTGTCTGCCACTTTGTTCTTTTCTATCTCTGAGTCTTTACCTTCTGGATGACTAAAAATTTCCATTATTTTATATATTTTCCTCATTCTCACAGGTCCCTTCTCCCAAACTGACAAAAATTCTTCCATTTCACATGGACCACAGTGCCAGAGAGCCTTCCCTAATCAGTTCTATCCTAACAGTATAAAGAGCCTTTCTAAGTTACAAGCCTCCTCAATCATTCACAAACCTTATTTCCGTATTCCTGATATTTTCAGAAGTAGGCTGAAAATGATCTCCTTTCCTGGATTTGCCATAACCTGGTGATATCTGCATTTTGCATGCATTTAATAAAATTGTCCAGACAAAGGCCCCAGCCTGCTTTTGGTATATTCTGTCTTTCTCCATTCTCCATGAAGGGATCCCCACTCCTCCCAGTAGCTGAGCTCACCTTTATTCTTTGTCTCTCTCACAGTTTGGAAAAAGCAAAGCAACCCATCTGTATGAATGTGAATATGAGGAAGAAGATGGGAGGTTGGGGAATGGGGGAGATATTTTTTCCCTGCTGACCAGAAAACAAAGATACATTGAGGAAGCTGGGAATTTAAATCATAATTACCTTCTCCCTCAGCAGGTTGTAGGCTGAGCACCTTCTGTACTTCTCCTTCATTAGTCATTTCTGAAGCTTTGAGATCACAGGTCACTGCAGAGAAACAAGACATGATGGACCCTGGAGGGCGATCAGAAACTGACCTCAAGGTGTTTGTGCACCCTCAGGGTGATGAGGAAGTGGTGAGTCTGCCCCAAACACGGGTCCTGAGAGCCATGCCATCATCTTCTGCTTTTTTGCCATGGTATGATACCTCCTTCTCCTTCTCTCTGATTCTGTGTCCTTCCTACAGCTCTGCATCCATGCGTTTCTGTTTCCTCGCTGTGCATTGATAGTCAGCTTTTTCTCCCCATCTCTTCTTTTTAGGTATATTTTTTTGGCTTTTTTTTTTTCAGGGATAGCATGTCATTTCTCCAATTATGTTTTCTATCTCTCTGATTCCAGATCTCTCTTAGCCCAGGTGGTTGGAGCATTCCTATGCTCTCTCAGTGGTTTCCTTTCCCTACCCATCAACATTATTTTTTTTCTTAATTAAGTTTTTACATTGGAAACTGGATATACTACATAGGAAGGTGCAGAATTCCTAGACTTCCTGATTCTCTTCTGACCCTATGAACCCGCCTGACCACCTGCAGGCTTCCCTAAACTGTCACCCTCAATGACACACCGGGAACTCTTGCACCACTCTTCCTTTTCTACTTTGACCTTAAAAACTGACCTGCATTGCATGGCTTTCTGTGCTTTATTTTCTTTTCCATAAAATAGAGTTACAGTAGTTTGCATGTCTGTGTCTTAGGTTTTGTAAAGGTTAAAGGCCTTGCACAATCCAATAATCTGATGGAGACTTTCAGAAACCTTGCATTCTTGTCTTCCACCCCTGTTCTTTTTCATTTTCACTCTTTCCACCTGTCTCTGCTTCTTATATGTCTACCTCTGATTCTTGCTGATGGGATCTCTTGGCACTTCTCTTTGTCCCAATTTGTTTCTTTTACCGTGTCTGTTCCCACCTCTCTCTTTTCCCTCCTGCTTCCCTAAGCCGTGTGTTATGTCTTCTCCTGTCTGATTCTGCAACTTTCCAAAACTATCAGTCAGAAAAGGCATCTTTGAGATAGTATGCAATTTCCACATAAATTTACCAAATTAATGAGCAGAATGGAAAGCAGAGTGGGGCAAAGCAAACACACAAACAAACACGGTTCCAGGCACAGAGCTACACATGTGCAAAGGCTCAGATGAGAAAAAGTAGTAAAAAAAAAAACAAAATTCCTGGCATTTTACCCAAAGTTTTGAAGTGATAGCAGGAGAAGCAGGAAAGGAGAAGAAAAAATTGGTCTTTCTCTATACCAGTGGTTCCACACCTTTTTTTTTTTTTTGTCATGCCCTACCTAAGCATCCGTAAAATCCTGATGCCCCCCTGTGACATATAATTCTTATTATTCAAAAAGTGAACTCCTATTCACATGGAGGAAACCTAAAAGACCATTAACTTGCTCTAAACAAGCTTCCAAAAAACATGGCATCCATGAAAGAGAAAAATAAAAGAACGAAAGGAAAGTTGAAGTGCTGAGGAAGAAATCACTAAGAAATTGTTTGATATGAAAAAATAGCAAATAAAGTTTTAAAACATGTAATAGAGAACTGAAATGCATAAATATGTCACAATATATATTTATATACTGTATATGAGGCCCTGAGAACCACGAGAAATGCAAAAACTTCACTGTTAATAACTCTCTCAAATTGATCTCCCCTTAAAAATCAAACTGCCCCCCCTGTGGGGCGAGTGCCCCATGTTGGGAACCACTGTTCTATACTGACAAGAAAGTCAAGCTTTAATTACAAAATAGAGCATTTAAATACTAATTACCATCTCCATCATAAGGCAGTAACTTGGGCATTGCTTCTATTTCTCCTCTTTCATCCATTTGTAGATCAACAAATTCCAAGGGCACTAAAGAGAGAAACAGGACCATGATGAGCAATTGAGAGTCACCTGAACTCAACCTTGACATGGTCATGTCCAAAGTGCATCAGAGCTCTGATGTCCCGAGCGTGGGAGAACTGCCCCTTGGGGATAAAAGTATGTTGCACCAAACCAACTCTGCTCTGCACCCCTGAGCACTTTGTTAGGCCCTTTTCTCCTTTCTCCTCTTTTTTATCCCTCTGACACACCGGGAACCTATTTCTGACCCTATTTCTACATATTGCTGCCTCTGCACCACGAGGCTATTTGTGGATCCCTTTGACTATGACTTTCTATCCCTGACTTCTACCATCTCTGCACTTCTGTCTCCTTTCTCCATGATATTCTTCACCTTTTTGCTCCATTGTAGTATTTCATTATTTCCATTCAATCCCTAAAGAGTGAGTTTAAAATTCTCTTTCTTCCCAAACTCTAAACTGGTAATATTTAGACTTCACATACATTTAGATCAAATTCAGCTTAATTAGACAACTCCATTGGATTCCATAAATCTACATTTTTATTATTTTGTGCTTTTCAATTGTCCTCCCAGGAGAACCTTCATTAAGGTGCTTACTCCCCTTTTCCTCCTTGCCTCCACATGCCCAAGGAGTGCAACCAGAGAGAAAGAGAAAAAGTGTGAGCTTATGTTTGAGGGAAGGAAAGGAAGCTTCCCTTGCATACAGAAAGTCAAACAAATATAGTAAGTGAGGTATTTAGTCATTTAAAGCATGATTACCTCCCCCATAGACTGGAAGCAGTTTTGGTATTGCTTCAGAATCACCTCCATTAGTCCTTTGAAGAGCTTCGTGCTCATAGGAAACTGAAAAGAAAGACGGAAATGACCAACCAGTCATGGTGACCTGGGCACAGACTCAGAGAGCTCAGGCTGAATTCTGGTGTTCAGTGCTCAGATGAGCTTCTCCTTGGGCAAAAGGTACAGTTGCTCCTATAGCCTTACTTTAGCTCTTTTCTTTCATGTTTTCCCTCAGTCATCTCATTTCTGTCACCACATACTTTGCTTCTGTGCCATGAAGGATTGTTTATCTCCTTTCCTCTCTGTCCTTTACTTCTTCATTGCTCTTTATCACTTTTCCAGCTTATGTCTCCCTTTTTCTTTTTAGCTCTCTGTAGATTTCTTGCATTCCTCATGGCAAGTCCCTTCCTACCTTTTCTTTCTGCTTTTCCCTGCTCTTGCCAACAAAATATACTTGTTGAATGATAGTCTCCTTGCATCAGGCCCTGTTTCACTCCCCTGGTACCTGCAGACCTAATGGGTTCTCCTGAATGAACCCAGCACAGGTGACCCTGGTTGCCCTGACCCTTTGTCAGTCCCACATGACCATAACCACAATGAGTCATCAAGGATTCTGGTCCACCAACTTGCTTGACTAATTTGAAACAGTAAAAGTCCCTTCTGTGTTTCAGATAAAATGATACCTTGTTTGACAAAATTCTTTGAAAATTTAAATAATATAATGCAAAACTATTGACAAAAATTATAATTTAGATTTGAGGGCAGTTGATCTGAAGGACCATGTTTCCTTTGAGGGTTTTCCAAAGTTGGGCACAAAATAATCCTATATATAAAAGTCTAATATGCTAAGTGTCCAATCATCCGGTCATCCATTCAACCAATCAAAGCGTAATATGCTAATTATATGCTAAGGCCGCTCAACTGCTCACTATGATATGCACTGACCACCAGGGGGCAAACAGTCAACCAATTGATCTGTTGCTATGATGTGCACTGACGACCAGGGAGCAGATACCCCAACTGGTAGGTTAGCTTGCTGCTGGGATTCAGCTGATTGGGACTGAGGGAGATGGGCCAGATGCACCCTGAAGCCCTCCCGTGGTCCCTCCCCAGCTGGCCAACCTCCTGCGTCCCTCCCCAGCCCTGATCATGCACCAGTGGGGTCCCTTGGCCTGGCCTGTACCCTCTCACAATCCGGGAACCCTTGGGGGATGTTAGAGAGCTGGTTTCGGCTTGGTCCCACAGGCCAGGCTGAGGGACCCCACTGGTGCATGAATTCATGCACCAGGCCTCTAGTAACATTATTAACAAAGAGAATAATACTTAGTTTTTATTCTGTAGGGAAGAGAAAGGGTAGGTAGGTATAAATTCAAGTCTTTAGTATTAATAGATATAAGAAGCACCTTCTTTCTTTACATATTTGCACTAGAATATACATTTAGAAACATTAATATGACTCATGAAGTTTTAGGGCACACTGAATCTTTTGACAGTGAAGTGCGTTCACAGTTTGACGCATCAGGAAATGCCAGTTCTGAATTTAGCCACCTACAGCCCAGAGCTGCCAATTTCCCCTTTCTTACCTGGTTCATGTCTCTGTGGGGAGCTCAAAGCTTCCTGGGGCTCTTCTCCATCACAGGTTATACAATAGGCCTGGCTATTCTCTTCAGAAAGGATTGAAATCCCACTGGCATCTCAATTTATGACCGAGAAGGAATCACCACAAGAAAATAATGAGAAAACCCAGAAGGTTGATAATTTGCAATGTCCCATTCTGCAAAACAACCCGACCTAGCAGTTAACTTTGCTTCAGTAGTTTTCCTACAAGACTGAGAATGATTCACTCATGGTGAAAATTTCTCATTCTCTTTATCTTCCCTTCCTATTTCATTCTGTACTTTTTATCAAGGTCTGCCGGTTTCTTTCTGCTGGTGTCTCTTGGAGCTTTTCTTACTCTTGGTGTGTTTCTCTCCTCTCCTCTGCTCCTTTTGTCTCTTGCTTTCTGTGAAACTGCTGTTTCTCTTCTACCCTTGGTCTTGCAATTGTTCTTTCTAGCTTCCTCTCTCTCTAAAAAAATAAAATAAAGTCCTCTCTGAGAGAGTTTGTTTTAAACAAGCTTTAACCAGACTAGAAAGGGTAATTGGATGGTAGTGGAACAAAAAGATTGTTCTAAAAAGACATATGAGAAGGCTCGGAAATGAAAGAAATTTTTAACAATTAAAATGATTTGGAAAGGTTTTTGCTATGTTGAATAGTATAGGAGGCAGGTAATGAGGCTGGGAAAAGAAGCAGTGGCTCATTGTGGATGACTCTGGATACCACTGAAAGAAATACTTACTTAATCCTAATCTATTAATAAGGTAAGTATAAAAATAATACAATCTAATTTTTATTTTCAAATGTTCTATCTAGTTAAAATGCAAAGAACTTATTTCATGGGAGCAAGATTAGAAAGAGGAGATGAACAGGTGGCTGTTGTTCTGAGATCCATGACTCAGATCTGGATTAGAGACTTGTGCATGGGGATGTGAGAGACCCTTTTTTGGTAAATATGTCTCCTTACATTAAACTCTTGTTGACTCTTCTGCCCTATTTCAGGCTCCTTGGGACCTCCTTTCTGAATTATAACCAGATGACACAGCCCTTCCCCTCTCCCCATATATGCTAGATTCACTCAGAGTCATCCAGGTGAATGTTGGACTGAGTCAACCTTACCTATTTGTTGAGATTCTTGGGCGGATTCATTTGTCATTTCCTGGGTTTGTATTGAACGACTTAGGTCATGAGATGAATCTTCTTCCTTTATACTCATTTGCTGTCCTTCACTGAGATACTCTGAGATTCTAGCTCCAGGTAGGGCTTCACCTGGATCACATTAGGAGTATTGAAGAATTTGTTTTCTCTTTCATGATAAGCCTATTTTACTCTTTACTAATATCTACTACTAATCCCTCCACCACCTCATTCTCCTTTCCCCTACCCTAGCAGTAGACGGCTCTCTAAGCATACTTTTGATATATTTTCTACTTTTTAATATACACTTTATACTCTTAGCAATTTGTCTATATTCAAAATAATAAGTATGATTATTAACATAGGATCCAAATTTTATACAAATACTAGAGGCCCAGTGCATGAATTCGTGCATTGGTAGGGTCCCTGTGGGTGGCCTGCAGGGATCGGACTGAAACCCACAGTCCAACACTGCCTGCAGCTCCTACCTGCAGCTCCCGCTCATCCTAGCCCCACTGTGCCTGACGTAGGCTTATGCCAAATCAGTCCCAATCAGGAGAGGTTCTCGCTGCAGCAGCATTGCTCACCAGCCATGAACCCTGTGTCTGGCGCCCTCCCGAGGGGAGTGGCCTGCGGGATAGGGCTGAAACTGGCTCTCTGAAATCCCCTGAGGGGTCCCGGATTGTGAGAGGGCACAGGCCAGGCTGAGGGACCCCATCAGTGCACGATCGGCTCAGGGAGGAACCGCGGGAAGGCTCCAGGTCATGTCCGGTCCATCTCGCTCAGTCCTAATCAGCCAGATTCCAGCAGCAAGCTAACCTATCAGTTGGAGTATCTGCCCCCTGGTGGTCAGTGCACATCATAGTGACTGCTCGACCAGTCAACTGTCTGCCTCCTGGTGGTCAGTGCATGTCATAGTGAGCGGTTGAGCAGCCTTAGCATATCATTAGCATATTATGCTTTGATGGTTGTTTGGTTGTTCTGCTGTATGTCTATTTGCATATTACCCTTTTATTATATAGGATATTAATACAGTTAAAAATGTATAATATCTGAAGTATCCATCCAAATTAAAGAATACATATTAAATTGCAAAGCTGACTACACTGAGTGGCCAGATTATTATGATCTCTGAATGCATAATAATCTGGCCACTCAGTATATATGTATTAGAGGCCTGGTGCATGAATTCATGCATGGATGGGGTCTGCCCAGCCTGGCCAGGGGGAGGGGACATGGGCGGTGGGCCAGCCTGCCTGCTGGTCGAACTCCTGGTTGAGGGACAATTTGCATATTAGCCTTTTATTATATAGGATATACACTGAGTGGCCAGGTTATTATGCGTTCAGAGATCATAATAATCTGGTCACTCAGTGTATATTCTTATGGTTTTTCTTATATTGACTATTTCCAAGGGAAAATATCAACATTTAACAAATAAGTAAATTTATTGTAGAACATTTGGCCTAAGAATGACCTTTTCTTGGGCTTTAAAGCTGTTTCACTCACTGCTACTCTAGTCTGAAAAATAATTTTTTCTTCAGTGGGTGTCTGAGAAAAGAAATTTCAAAGTGTAGAGCATTGACTAAATGTCTAGTTGTTGCAGTCAGGTATACATAATAATAACAGTAGTAAACACAGAGCAATTACTTTGTGCCATTAATTATTGGGCTACTTTGTGCCAAAAATGACTAAATGCTTTGCATAAATTAAGTCATTCAATTCTTACAATATTGTTTTAGGTACAGATACAGATTTACAGGCGAGGCTATTCAAACACAGAAATTAAGTAACTTGCCCAAGTAAGCAAATGGTACAGCCAAGATTTAAGCCTGGCAGTGGGGTCTCAGAGTCTTTGCCCTCAACCAGTGTGGAGAGGAAGGTTTGAGTCCTAGATAGCACAATTCCTATTTATGTGGCCTGCACACATCACTAGCATCCTCCCTCACATTTCACTTCTTCTGAAAAATGGGAATAACGAACTCACATGATAGCATTGTTATGAGGATTAAGTGAGCTGCTACTCATAAAGAGATATATGGGCTATAGTAATTTTGAGAGAGATCACAATTTTCAGTATTAATGTCTTATGTGTTATAATTTAATGATGAATTATTAGTAATAACACAAATGAAAGGGTGATTAAATAGTTAGAATTGGTGGTTATTGGTTACAATTGTACATAGTTCATATGTAAGCATTAAACGAGTTGATCCATATGAAGTGCTGACCTTATACCCATAAAAGTTAAGTGTTGTTACTACCATCATTGTTAAAAATTATTATTGCCCTTTATTCTCTTCTCCCCTTTTTACTCCTTTTCTTTTTCCTCTCCTGTCTTCTACACAGCACCATTCCTTCTACATTCTTTCTACACACGATTACTACTCACTCACTTCCTTTGTTTTCCTGGATTATTAGGCATATTTACAACAGTTCCTCCTTTTGACATACCAAAGCCTTCCTCTTTGGACTTGTTACAAAGGACCAAACCCTTACTCCTTCCCAGATGCACTGAATTCCTAACTCGCAAATACTGCAGTCAGTTCTTCCCTTAATTCTGCCTTTTAGTCACAGTAAGATCTCTCTTGAGTGTATGTTCCAAATTCTTAGTTGTTACTTCTGTCTGAAAATATTCTTGGATTCCACATTTGGTTTGTTAAGTGTGAATCCATACAACATACCACTGCTCTGGCTTCCCATCTCCTTCTGCATCCCTTCCCCAGGGTATACTCTCTCCTCAGGAATGTAGTCTCCTAATCTGTGATCTCCTTTCCTCTTGGTAGATGAGAAAACATGTTTCTGTCAAGTCATAATTACCTTGTTCACAGCTTTGTTGGCAGGTGAGCATCTCTGTTGTTTCTTTATCATCAATAGCTTGGTAAGGGAATTCACCATGAACCACTGAGAAGAGGAAGGAAAAGGCAATTATAGGTCTCTGGCAATGGCCAGGGGATGCATCTCACAGTTGTGCATCCAGGTACATTCTGGACTCCAGTACTTCAGAGGGAACCTTCCAGCCCTCAGGGAACCCTGGGCTTTTGTGGGTCTCACATAACCTGTGACTTGATGTTGTTCCTGGAATCCTATAGCTGTTCCACACAGAGATGCACCTCTCAAGATTTAAAAATGATGGACAGTGGACAAGTTGTGAATCAGGGTTAAACCCTTTCAGAATAATCATAGAATGGTGAAAGCCAATTTAAAATAATGTGTTTTGTAAATCCTACATACATTAGGAATAGAGAAGAAGCACAGGGATTTCCTCAGGAAAAAGGTAATGCTTATAGTGAAATAGACCTACTTTAAAAATTTTTTTTAAAAAGCCCCTACATCTTTAAGGATGGAGAATTTAAAAGAAAGGAGGGAAGGAAGGGAAGAAGGAAGTATATCTTGGGTCAGGGAAGATTACCTGGTTACAAAGAAAGATATATAAAACTAAAAAGAAACTAGAACTTCCCCCAAGGTGGAATGGGTGGGAGGAATCCAGGAAACAAAGGAAAGATGCTTTCTCTAAGGCACAAACAAGAATATTATTATTATTATTATTATTATTATTATTATTATTATTAGAGGCCTGGTGCAAGAAATTTCATGCACTGGGGGGGTGGGGGGTTTTCTTACCCCAGCCTGTGACCTCTCTCAGTCCAGGACCCCTTAGGGATGTCTGACTGCCAGCTTAGGCATGCTCCCCATTGGGAGTTGGACAACCCTCTCACAGTCCAGAATCCCTCGCTACTTACCGCCTGCCTGCAGCGGAGGCTGGAGAGGCTCCCACACCCCCACTGTGCTCACCAGCCATGAGCCTGGCTTCTGGCTGAGCAGCACTCCCCCTGTGGGAGTGCACTGACCACCAGGGGGCAGCTCCTACATTGAGCACCTGCCCCCTGGTGGTCAGTGCACATCATAGCGACCAGTTATTCCACCTTTCGGTCGATTGCATATTAGGGTTTTATCATATAGGATTAATTTTCACCAGAGGTTATCTTTTTATTAATTTTGAAAGAAAGAGAGAGAGAGAAACATCAAACATTGATGTGAGAGTGAAACATAGATAGGTTGCCTTCCTTATATGCCCAACTGCGCTTGAACCCGCAAACTTTTTGTTTATGGGACAACACTCTAACAAACAGAGCCATCTGGTCAGGGCAGGAATGAATATTTTCTGAGAGGCACAAACCGGAAGTGAATATAGCACAGCTGTACCAGTGACCCAGGAAATGGTAACAAGAAGTTCAAGAAACCAGTCCAAGGCACTGCACTTCAAAGATGCATGCTGAGGTAACTCAAAAAACAGATTTTAAAAAAAGCAAGACTCCCAATACATGAGAAAAACATCCAAGAAATACAGAAAGATGCTGGCCTAGAAGGAGAGGTAACTGGAGCAGACTTTCTGGGTACAAATCCCACTGCGGGATCAGAGCACTAGTGAGGGGATGAAGGTAGAAAGTTCCTATCAGAAAAACAGATGCATTTGCCACACCAAGGACATGTTGACTTCATGTCCAAGCAAAGTCTGGAGGAGGACATGGCATATAAATGTTGTAGGGTCTAGAGAACATAAAGGGGGAACCCAAGCACAGGCATTTCAAAAATGAGGGGGTCTTCTCTACACCTGCATGCCACCCTTCTAAAAGCTTGGGCTTTGGGCTGAAGACCCACAGCTCCCATGTGCATCTGGGCCTGGGAGGTACCAGCAGCAACCTCCTCTGAGGGCAAGTGGGCAGCCGCACTGGGCCAGGCAGTGAGCAGCACAGCCATATCCCTGCTAGGGAACCCCAGAAACTTACATGTGTGATGTGGGTGCTGGGGCCAAGGTAGGGGTAACCCCACAATCCATGGAAAGAATTACAGACCCTAAGATGTAGGGAGTAAAGGAAACTGCCATTCTATTTATACCCATGGTCCAGGGACATGCTTAAAATTTGTGACAAAGTATTTGAATTCTTTAATCATTTCTCTGACTGAGAAATATCATAGTGTGAAAATGAGGTGGCTCTTATTAATAAGATATGGCTTTCACAAATCAACACATCCATTCTTTATACTGACTTCTTTTACTTTTTCTCTGTTTAAAAATCTTTATTACCTTTTTATTTCTTTCCTTGGCACAAAGTGGTGGACCCTCAAAAATTCTTTCCAACTTCCCTTTTCAGAATTAGCTTCCCAGCACTCTCTCCCATGCTCTATTTCTTTAGCCAGAGGATACTTTAAGTTTCTTTTGCATTTTGTAGCTTTCACATGCTGCCCCTCCCAATTTATGGGTGTGTGCTGATGGACTCTTGTGACTTCTCCACTCTTTGTTTGGAGAAGTAAATTAGTAAAGGTCTGAATTTAATTACAACTTTTCTAATACAAAGGAAACCTTTTCATTTTTTTAACATTTCTGCAAATATCAGAAAGGGTTTTCTTCTTTCTTATAAAGGAGCATAATTCATATCTTCCGCCCATAAAGTAGAGACTCAAATACTATGGTTTTTAGCACCAAATTCAAGCCGTGACTGAGGAATCATTTATGGGATTTCTTGGTTAACCTCTGTCACCCCACTATGTGTGAGCTCCATGAGGACACAGGTATGTGTTTTCTTCAATACTGTATTATCTCATACTTACCACATAGTAGTTACTCAAAATAATTGTCAAATATATATTGAGAGAGAAGGGGAGAGAGAGAGAGAGAGAGAGAGAGAGAGAGAGAGAGAGAGAGAGAGAGAGGGAGAGAGAGATCAACTTGTTGTTCCACTTATTGCATTCATTGGTTGATTTTTCTATGTGCTCCGACCAGGGATGAAATCTATAACCTTGGTGTATTGGGACGACGTTCTAACCAACTGAACTACCCAACCAGGACAACTGTCAGATATTAATGAAGAGTGGATGAATACATGAATCAGTGAATGAAATGGACTTGAATCCCCAAATTTCATTGAAAGTTATAATTACCATTTTGGAAGCTTTCGCAAATCTCACGTAAACCAGAATAAGCCTTCAGATTAACCGTGCTGAACAAGGCACTCAGAACTGTCATGTCAAATTTCTTCTCCAGTTCACTGAGAACGTTATATGCCACTCTCTCCATGGGGACCAGATTTCTACAAGCTTCTTGAAAACGCTTAAAAATATTAAATGGACAATTTTATAGATGTGCATTTATAAGTTAGAGAATATTCAGATTACAAATAAAATATTTGTTTTCTTAGAAAATATTAGAATGTCACATATATTTAGATGACTCCTTAAATATTCCCCACTAGAAAAATACACTTCTTCTGTGAACCTGACTCTCTAACATTGATGTATGCTTGAGAGAGCTATTTTTAAGAATAAAAGTGGTTTCAAAGTTGAATATTGTCGGGGGGCTCTAAGAGTCTGGCCAGAATGCTTCAAGAGTTGGTCCGACTGGTAATGAGTGGCTATTTTGGTGTCTAGACAATACGCAATGCCCTCCATTGGCCTGAAGTTTCCAGGAAACCGGACAACCACTCTTCCCTGCTCTGGACCTGGCCAAAGCGCAAAGAAAATTCACAAATAGAGAGAAGGCTTGTTTTCAATATAACTGAGATTCTCTGTACCTACGGAGTATTTCCATTTCCAATCCTGCCACATCTCCATCCCATGCCCCTCCACCAACACTTACTACAGAAGAGAGAATGCTTTATGTGGTACTGCTTCTCCTGTCACCTCCTAAAGTATAAGATGATGAAGGTCCACACTCACAGGGAGCCCCTTAGCCTGTCCATCGCATCCCAAATTTTGTAATAATACAGTGAGGGGCTGTTTATCAGGAGGAAAGCCCCTTCACTTACATTATACATCAGTTCAGGGATAAAGTCACGGTCTCGGAGGCCCATAAGAAAAGGAAATGGCTTCGTTATTGCACTTGCAATTTCCACCTTATTTTTCTTGAAGAGCCTAAAAATGAAATCATAGAAAACCTGCTCCTCTGGATTCTGGTCCTCTGGGCTCTGGTCCCTGAGAAACAAAGACACGATGTAAAAATAGACATTGGGTTTCTTTTTTATTTTTAAATTTAAATTATTTATTATTGAAAGTATTACATATGTCTCCTTTTTCCCCCATTAACATCTCCCTGGCCACTCCTATCCCCTCCCCCAGCACATGCCCTCACCCCCCTAATGTCTATGTCCATTGGTTATGCTTATATGCATGCATACAAGTCCTTTGATTGATATCTTACCTCCCTAGACATTGGGTTTCTAGGAGGCTTGTGGTGGGCTAGAAGATCTGAGACTTGAAAGATAGTTAATAGAGAGCCAAAACATGCGAAATAGTGTTCTTGTGGCAAGACCAGAATAAATGGAATTTACTTATTTAAAGAATAATCAAGGGTGCAATAGAAGAAAACACTAAGCTTAAGAGAGACTTGTACATAGAAAAGTGAAAGACTTCACCCTGTGCCAAACAAAGCTACTATAAAAAGACTTTCACCCAAACCCTCTAGAGAAGACAAGGAATTTTTTAAACGTTAAACTTTTTACAGAAATTAATATGATATTGTAATGTGCTGGAGGCTAAGGCTATAATTAAGAGGTCATAATTATGCAAGAAGTCCTTCAGAAGGCTGGTGGACCTTGGGACTTTGATATTCAGAAGGGCTGAAAATCTGCATATTATTACTTGCTGCTGGCTGAACAGCTGAAGGCAATTCCCCTAACCTGATAATCCTTTATTGTTTACCAAACCTTACCATTGATGTGTGTTTGCTTTGCTAAAGGGCAAATGTGTATTCCAGTAAATAAAAAACCGTGCATCTGGAGATTCAGAGAGTTTTTCCACTAGAGTGAAGTGATTCGCCTGGCTTCCCCCAGTGCCTTCCAAATTTATATTTCTTGTCTAGTCTCTTCATTTATGTCACAACCCCTTCTCCAGATTCCTGAATCCTTGCTGCAACAGGTTGCAGCAGTAATGGTTGATTTTATGTGTCAAGTAGGAGAATATTTGGGGACAAGACTAACATTTAAGTTGGTAAACTTTTGTAAGCAGTTTGTCCTCCCTAATGTGGGTTGGCCTCATCCAATCAGTTGAAAGCATGAATAGAACCAAAAGACCAGCTTCCCTTGGGTAAGAAGAAATCCTCTAGCAGACTGCTTTCAGATGGAAATGCACCATCAGCTCTTTGGGTCTCCAGCCTCCTGACCCACACTGAGGATTTTGGATTTGCCAGCCTCCATATCATGTGAGCCAACTCCTTGTAATACATATTTCAAATCCCTCTCTCTCTCTCTCTCTCTCTCTCTCTCTCTCTCTCTCAGAAAATTGTGACTAAACAAATATAAGACAAAAAAAGGTTATAAAAATTTAAAAACTGTGGACAACGAAAAAGGGGGTTTCTATTGGACACAAATTTAGAGAATCACATGTAAGATTAGCTGCCTGAACCAGAAGTAACCAGATCCATAAACCAATAGAAACACTTAAATGGTAAGTTTGATGAATTGTTGGAGACTGACTATTGACTTACTGTATATGGCAGTGAGAACCTTTTGTCAGTTTTCCCCCAGGACCTCACCAGGTATTCATGGTGAAGTGCTAAGAAAAATCCCCTGAGTTTCTGGCATGAAGATGAGAAAACAAAACCTTTGAAACAACCAGAGCATTCTCTGTAACAAAGGCCTACTCTCCAGGGAAAACACTTTACCCAGACTTATCTGACCTAGGGGAAGGGCAGTTTCCAAAATTAAGACCTTTCTAGCCTTTCAGTATCATCCAAATGATGCATGAAAAAGGGATACAGCTATGAAATCATTTTAAAATGTACAGTCCAGGAACACAGTTCCACGAAAAGACTGAGATTTAATCATAACATTATAGAATGCTTTCTCTCCCAACACCTTACTGCTACACCAACAGGGTTCCAGTAAATAACTGGATTACAGCTGAAAAGGTTACAAGGCCAGATTTAAGAAAGAGTTCCCAGAGAATAAAAATTTTTAATAATAGGGGAGACAACAACAAGAACATTGGATGACTTTGAAGGCTCTGCCTCTGACAGTTAGAACAAATATTAACGATGACCCATCTGCTAGCCAAATTAACATAAAACCTCATATTAGTCACTTATTTGCCTTAGTTCCCATTACCTGATACATCACATCTTGCTTTCAAAAAAATTATAAGGCATGCTAAAGTCTGAAAAGACAAAACAATCATCAAAATGAGACTCAGATATGAAAGGTTTTCAAATTATCAAACAAGAATTTAAAATAACTATGCCTAATTAAAATGTTAAGGGCTTTAATGGATAAAGCAAACAACATGCAAGAACAGAGGGTGAAATAAGCAAAGAGATAAAAATTCAAATAAATAATAAAAAAGAAAATGCTAGGAATCAAAAATACTACAACAGAAAAAAGAATGCCTTTGATGGGCTCATCAGCAGATTGGACATGACCAAGGAATGAATCAGTGAGTTGAAGATATGCCAATGGAAACCTCTCAAATTAAACAACAAAGAGAAAAAAATATAAGGGGGGAAAAAAACAAAACAGAACACACTATCTAAGAATGATGAAACAATCCCAAAAAGTATAATAGATATGTAAGTTGGATACTAGGGGATAAAAGAGAAATCAGAAGAAATGGTTCAAGTAGTAATTGCCAAATATTTTTTTCAAAATTAGTAATAGACAACAAATCACAGAGTCAAGAACCTCAGTAAACAACTATATGCTGTTTATAAGCAAGTCACTTTAAATACAAAAACACAGATAGGTTAAAAGTGAAGGGATGAAAAAAGATATACCATGCCAACATTAATCAAAGGAAAACTGTAGTAGCTATATTAATTTCAGTCTAAGCAGACTTCAGAACAAATACAATTGTTAGAGATGGAAAAGGCATTATATAATGACTAGAGGCACGGTGCATGAATTCGTGCACCAGTGGGGTCCCTCAGCCTGGCCTGCAGGATCTGGCTAAAACTGGCTCTCCAACATCCCCCAAGGGGTCCCGGATTGCAAGAGGGGTGAATTTCATGGCAATCCTTAATGTATATACAATTTGAAAAGTAGCACTGACTTCCAGTCAAGATGGTGGCATTGGTATGCAGTACTAGCATCATGTTACAACCACATCAAAGTTACAACTAAACTATACAGAACAAACATCATTCAGAACCACCTGAAATCTAACTAAATGAAAGTCCTACAACTAGGGAATTAAAGAATAAGCCATATTGAGACTAATAGGAGGGGCAGAAATGCAGAATGGACTGATCCCACTCACATATGGCAGATAACAATTAGGTGGGTACATTTTCTGAAACCTACCCCACAGAGCTACCAGTCACCACTCCCTCCCCACTCCCCCACCCCACCCCCACCCCCATCCTGGTGATTCCCTAAGATCCTGCCCCATCCAACTTCTGAGCCTATCTAAGCTGTTCCCAGTAGCTTTTCCACACCAATGGCCTGCCTTGGCTCATGCTTCAGACTTTCTTTAAATTTCCCAAACAAGCAGCACCTGGCTTCCATGTGCCTGGTATCTCTTGTTAAGTTGCCCCAGGCCTGGCAGCCAACTTTGGTTCATAGCTTGGTCTCTCCTAGGCACCTCCAAGACCAGCACAAGTAGCAACCATCTGCAGACCTCTTTGTAGCTATGCCAAGTGGCCCCAGAACCAGTAAACCCAGTAGGCAGCTTCAAACCACTTTGAACTACCACCTACTATTGACACACTCAAGGGATGGATTCAGCAAGCACCAGAGCTCTACACAGCTGACCATCCACAATGGTTGCATCCAGTCACCGATCAGCCTGGGGGTAAATATCTCTCATGGGTGTACCAACAGCAATAAAGGTTCAACCACAACAAGAAGATGCATACAGCCCACAATGGGGTTGCACCTGGAGACCCAGCTCGGGTGAGCCAGGAGGTTGTGTCACTGGACCCTGTAGGACACCTACTAAATTAGGCCACTATACCAAGCTCAGGAGACACAGCAGCTCTACCTAATACATAGAAACAAACATAGGACTGCTAAAATAAGGACACAAAGAAACATGTCCAAAATAAAAGGACAAAACGAAACTCCAGAAAAAGTACTAAACAAAATGGAGACAAGCAATCTAGTTGATGCAGAGTTCAAAACACTGGTTAAAAGGATGCTCAGTGATCTTAGGGAAAGTGTAGAGAGAACTTCAACAGCATAAAAAAGGACATGGAAACCATAAAAAATAATCAATCATAAATGGCGGATACACTAACTGAAATGAAGAATAATTTACAGGAAATAAACAGTAGAGTAGATGAAGCCAATAATCAAAACAGTGATTTGAAATATAAAGAAGCAAAAAACACCCAATCAGAACAACAAAAAGAAAAAAAAACATTCCAAAAAAAATAAGGACAGTGTAAGGAGCCTCTGGGACAACTTAAAGTGTACCACCTAAGGAAACTAAAGGGGGAAAAACTGAAATATAAGCTTAATGCAAGCAGTAAAAAAGGGAACATAAAAGTTTGAGTAAAACTCAATGAAACTGAAAACAGAAAAACATTAGAGAAAATCAATAAAACCCAAAGATAATTTTTTAGAAAAAAAATTCAATAAAATTGACAAACTTCTAGCCAAGCTAACAAAGAAAACAGAGAAGGCAAATTATTAATAACAGAAACAAATAAATCACTATCCATCCCATGGATGTTAAAAGAATAATACAGAACTAATATGGACAACTATGTCTACAAATTTGATAAAAAATGAAATGAACAAATTCCTTAAAAGACACACACTACCAAAACTCAACAAGGAAAAATAGATCCTCTGAATAGGCCTATATCTGTTAAAGGAATTGGATCAATAATTAATAGCCCCCCCAAAAAATTAATAGCCCCTCTCCAAAAGAAAGCACCAGGCCCAGATGGTATCACTAGTGAATTCCACCAAACCATTTCAACTGCAATCTCTTCCAGAAAATGGAAGCAAGGGCATCACCTCCTAAATGATTTTATGAGGCCAGAATTACCCCTGACCTCACTTCTCACTGCCTTTCTTTCCCTGCCTGAAGGCCAAAGGCTGACTGGACTACTAGCTCTACTCACTCATCTTCAAATGTCATGGGAGCAAGTGGAGGAGTGGTGGTCAGGACATATTCTCTGCTGCCAGGAGAGATTGTGCTGGGTGTTGCGGACCCACCACATTGCATAAGTTTCCATAAATTATACATTGTTTTAATTTTTACCAACAAGAACATATTGATGTATTTATCTTGCCTTTTTAAATTATACTAGAGGCCCGGTGCACAAAAATCATGCACGGGGGTGTCCCTCAGCCCAGCCTGCACCCTCTCCAATCTGGGACCTCTCGGGGGATGTCCGACTGCTCATTTAGGCCTGATCCCAGGATCGGGCAGTCAGACATCCCTCTCACTATCCAGGACTGCTAGCTCCCAAATGTTCGCCAGCCTGCCTGCCTGATTGCCCCTAACCGCTTCTGCCTGCCAGCCTGATCACCCCCTAACCACTCCCCTGTCAGCCTGATCAACGCCTAACTGCTCCCCTGCCAGCCCAATTGCCCCTAACTGCCCTCCCCTGCAGGCCTGGGTCCCGCCCCCACAACTGCGCTCCCCTGCCGGCCATCTTGTGGCAGCCATATTGTGTCCACATAGGGGGGCCATCTTGTGTGTTGGAGTGACAGTCAATTTGCATATTACCTCTTTATTATATAGGATTTTTTAATTGTGCATTTTAAAAGAATATTTGTGTCCTTCTCTAACCAGATGGGTATTACATCCTAGAATTAAAAAAAAAAAAAAGGCAACACTCGCTCCCCACTTGATTATATTAGTCCCTGTTGGGCACCACCTATTTTCAGTTCCTCTTATCAAGTGTTCAGAGGCACTGGATCGACTCTCAGGCTCTGAATAAAACTAGTTCCCAACTACCTGTAAACTGGAAAAGGTTTGACAACTATCAGGCATTTGACTGGGATGTTAATTTTTCTAAAAAGACTTTTTCTGGACAGAGCAGTCTTTGGGTGGGGATAGAGGCATGGGGAAAATGAGAGGGTTCAGGGGTGTGAGAAAAAGGAAATATGTAATGTGAGTCAGAGGGCCTTAAATTTTCCCACTTTAATTTTAAAAACCTAATGCACTCATTATGTATTTATTTGTAATCTCCTTCTCTTGCATACCTATAGAATGAGGCTGGGTAGACAGAAATAACAAGAGTAGATGCCCACCTTACCAGAAATGAAGGACAGGAGAGGACACGAGGACTGACCTGCAGTTGAGATCACGGTCTCCATCTGCCATCTGCTGGCCCCACTGGGCCATGGGACTGGCCTGGGATCACCCTGGGTTAGACTTTCCCTGACCGTCTTTCCACAGCTCTAGGTAGAACAGCTGCCCATTGAAGGATCCTTCAGGTGCGGCACTCAAAGGGTAAAAGAAAAATGAAAAGGCAGATCAGCGTCTGTGGTGTCTGTCCCTCCCCCCAACCTCAGAGGGCATTCTCAGTTCCTCAGTTCCGGGGGGAGGAGCATGGCCAGATCTAGGAGGAAGACAGGGGGCCACTTGTTTACCCAAAGGAAAGAAGGCGGGGAAGCCTAATTCAAAGGAATCAAAGTTGTTCTGAGGTGAGGTGGGGACTAAGTGTGCTTCGCATTTCTCCCTTCCCCTTGCTGAAGTGGCTTGAGAAAGAAAAGGGACAGCTGGCCTGGCACAGCAGGGAGCCTGGGACTGGAGGAGGTAGGTCCAGACAGGGGGCTGGGGACAGCCCCAATGCTCAGCGTTATAAAGTGAGTTATAAGCATAGCTGAGCTGCCTCACTTCCCCTTTAATTTCTTGTTTGTTTTTTAAACTTTGATGGTACAGTAAATGTACTCAGTTGTGTGACTGTCACCATCACCACAGTCCAGTTGTAGAACATTTTCATTACCCAAAAAATATGGGACAAGTCATGGGAAATAGAGGTGGGTAGGGAAGCAGACCCACGTGGCTTCTCAAATCCCCAGGACCCTGGAATTGAACCCCTACACCTCCTCCCCTCTGTTCTCCCTCCCAGGCTGGACTGGATGGGGAGCACCCCACTACCAGCAACCCCAGGTACCCTAGTAACCTCACAAGTTTACTAGCAGCAGCAATCCCAGGTACTCTAGTAATCTCACAAGTTTCCGGGGGGTGAAGAGAAGCTGTAAGTTCAGCCTTCAGCTTCCTGTACAAACTGCTCAAAATACTTTCACTTTTCTTTCCTGGGAAGCCTGGCCCTCTCTGCTTCGTGTGCCAAGCACAGTCATCCTGCCTCACCCGCTGGTATCTCCCTGCCTGTCTTCCAGTCTTCCAGGAGCCACCCCTGGCTGGTCCCTGCAGCAGGGAAGGGAAGGAGCAGGTGGAAAACTCAGCATCCAGGTAGGTTTTCCACTTAGCTGCTTTGTTCATGTTTGGTGATTGGGCTTTTAAGTTTCATTTCCTGGCAGCAGCTGCAGGGTGAAACTCCACTGCTTAAACTGTGCGGCGCACTCTGTAAAACTGTGTTTTCCAAAGAGATGGAGGGTGTGTGGGATTTCATAGGAGACTACTGAACAGGGGGACAGACATAGAAGGGCAGCACACACACACCTCAACTCTCTCTTCCCTAAATTCTAGCCTGTTGTTGTGGGTGAGACAAGATTTGCTCGCCACCATGCTCATCCTCGCTCTGTGATCCTGCACTCTTGCCCCAAATGGCAGCTCAT
This sequence comes from Corynorhinus townsendii, assembly GCA_026230045.1. Taxonomy (NCBI): domain Eukaryota; kingdom Metazoa; phylum Chordata; class Mammalia; order Chiroptera; family Vespertilionidae; genus Corynorhinus; species Corynorhinus townsendii. Next base: position 30,799,193 of record JAPDVU010000005.1, on the reverse strand, counting down.
TCATTATCCACTGTGCCAGTGACTTAAGGTAGTTGAGAAGTTGGGAGAAAGGAAAAAATAAGGAGGGTACGTGTCATTTCCTCTGTGGTGTATTATAAACTTCTTACAGTTTTTCTTTAAGTATATCCATAATTATTTACCTGAAATAAATTCCTAGAAGTAGAATCTGGGACTCAAGGGAGCACATATTTTAGGACATTTGGCCATGATTACTAAGTTAGCCTTCAGCTTCCACCAGGAGACTCTGTGATTCTATGTGGTCCATTTGAGAGGCAAACATGTTATTAAGTTGTCTTTATTTGCACTGTCCTGACTACTAGTGAGTTACCCTGTTTTTTATTATATTTATTACACAATTATATAATTGCTTGTTTATGTCTTTTGCTTTTTTTCTACGTGGATGTTTGTCTTTTGTTTGCTCATTTTAAGACTTCTTCACATAATAAAAATCTGACCACTCATAGATGAGACGTGGTATCAGGTGCTGGTAAGAAAGGGGCTTTGGTCAGATGAGCTCTCCTTTGCCACCAAATACCTTGGGCGGGATACTTAACCTCTCTGTGCTTCATCCCTGGGAATCATAACAGACAAGTAATGAGGGGGTCACTTCATTAATTATATAAATATCTAATCACTATGCTGAACACTGAAAACTAATATAATAATGAATGTCAAATGTAATTGAACAATCACAGAAAACACTTTTTTAAGAGTGAGGAACCAGGGGAGTGTTCTGTTCTGAAAGCTGTTGTATAATTAGTCATCCTAAATGTAACCCCAGGGCCCCTTCCTCTTCTTAGCGTGTCGTGTGTTCATTCTGACTTTCTCTAGCTCTGTGCTCTTTGCATTATCCTTCCCTCATGCATGTCGTGGATGGTAGATTTCTTTCCCAGTTGTTCTCTATCTTCCAGGATTTCTTCACAATTATAGACGCCCACCCCCCACACACACACACCCCTGGCATTTTTTCTTGTTTTCTAAATACTGTTCTGGATTTTCTATTTTATAATACTTTTTTTTCTGTCAATTTAAAGGATTTGGGAATGAAGGAAGAAAGAGATGCGGTACTCAATCTACCACTGAGATTAAATTCTGGGAAATAGTCATTAATTACAGTTCCATTTTCTCTTGGACATAAAATGGTGTTGGAAAAAATGGAATCTCTGTTCGTTTTGTTTTTTAAATATCTCCAGATGAATGAATGTTTTGTCAATGCCTCCCTCTTCTTGACAATTTGTCAGGAAATGTCATCTGTCAATTTCCTGCCTATTAAACTTACTATTTTCTCATGACCTACAAATGGTGAATTTTATAAATGTTACATGGGCATGGGAAAAGGCACATGTCTAAGATATGAAATTGATACATAAATCAGTTACTAATCATGTCTTTTATATTCTTTGTGTTTTTACTTATGCTTTGCCTATCTGTGTGTTGAAGATTGTAGGTGGTTTATTAAAGTTTCTAAGATTTATCATGTTTCCATCTTTTTGCCTGTTTGGGGCCATCCCTTTTACATAAGCATTGCTTGGGTGTGCCTTAAGCTGCAGTCTAGGAAATCATAACTCAGCTCAGTGTAGCCACAGACCATAGTGCTTATGTCTGGGAGCCAGGAATCAGAAAGTCAGGATTTATTCACCTGTACCACTTCCAGGTTGCACAACTTAGGGTGAGTTATTAAACCCCTCTATGTCTCAGTATCCTTGACAATAAAAATGGCTATGATCATAGTAATCAAAGGTTTTGTGAAGGTCAAATAAGTCACTTCGTGGGAAACCCTCAAAATCTGGCACATTGGAAGCTGTCAATTAATATTAGCTATTTTTAATACTTGCCTGATGTTTAACCAACAGCTCCTTTGGGATTTCAGTCATGCCGCTGGTCACCTTTAGCCTCCATTATTGCTAGGTGTTGTCCTATATACCCAGAGTCTTTGAGGCAGATGTTGCTTTGCAGACTGCTCAGGGATGCCTTTGGGACCAGAATGCTCACTAAACAAAGAGGGCAGCTTCCCAAGCTCCACAATGTCTTTGCTTCCCCCCCTTTTTTTTTCTTCTGCCCCTTCCATAGGATGTTCAACATCACCCGAGACTTAAAAGAAACTCTTCGCCAGCACTTCATCTTCCTGAAGCTGGAGATCTCCTATGCCATATGCAAGCCATTTCCCTTCTTGGAAGGCCTCCGAGACAAATCCTTCATCTCTGAGAAAATGTACATGGTGAGTCATGTTGACCACGTTCACATAGCAGTCCAGTTCTCACCAAGAATGCCTGATTGTTGAAGTCCCAAACCAATACCTCCCCGTCCCCCCGCCCCCCTTCCAAACACACACACCAGATTTCTAGAGTTTAGAAGGCCTGGATTCAAATGTTCATTGGCAGAAAAAAAGGATATCATAGGGTGATCTCAAACCAGGTGACTTAAAAGAAATAATGGTTCTGGCTGAGTAACTCAGTTAGTTGGAGCATCATCCTGATACACCAAGGTTGGGGATGCAATTCCTAGTCAGGGAACATACAAGAATCAACCAGTGAATACATAAATAAGTGGAACAACAAGTCAATGTTTCTCTCTCTCCAAAAAAATCACTAAATCAAAAAAAAAAATTTTTTTTTAATGTATTCTCCCACAGTTCTGGAGGCCAGAAATTGAAAATCAAGGTGTTGGCAGGGTTGATTTTTTTCTAGAGATTCTGAGGGAATCTGTTCCCTGACTTTCTTCTGGTGGTATCAGCAATGTTTGCTATTCTTTACTTATAAAAACATCTAATCACTGTTTCCATCTCTACATAACTTTATTTGTTTGTGTGTCTTCTCCATTCTTCTCTCTCTCTTCTAAGAACACTTGTCATTGTGACTTAGGGCCCACATAATCCAAAATGATCTTAATTATATCAACAAATACCTTTTTTTTTTTTTCAAATAAGATCACATTCACACGTTTCAAGTGGACATATCTTTGGAGGGAGGGGACACTAATGGCACCATTTTAATTCCTAAGAGCATGGCATCCATGGTCCATTCTAATGTGAAGAAAGACAGGCAATGGGATATGTCTATGTGTATAAAAATGGCACTCTTTTCACATAATTTGGGGTGTTTAAAGCATTTCCTGAGTCTAGGGAAGTGTTAGTAGTGATAGAACCATCTCCCCCCAGTGTTGGCCTGGTTGGCTCTAAGCCTTCTCTAGATCATAGCCCAGCTGTCACTTCTCAGAAAAGTCTCCTTGACCTACTCCTAATTAAGACACCCCCCTTATTCTTCCTATGATTTCCCTTAATAAAACTTCTCAACAATAATTGGATATTTATTTAATTTGTGTTTATTATTTAACTAGAGGCCTGGTGCACGAATTTGTGCACAGGTGGGTTCGGCAGGCTGGCCCCAATCAGGGTGGGTGGGCTGATCGGGGATTGGGCTGGCCAGGGGAGGGGCTGCGGGTGGTTGGCCAACCGGCCCCGCCCCCTGGTCAAACTCCCAGTCAAATTCCTGGTCAAGGGAACAATTTGCGTATTAGCCTTTTATTATATAGGATGCCTATCTTCTTTGCCTGACAGTGCCACTCCCCCAATAAGGGGAGCACCATGTTAATCTTCTCCATTGCTTTGTACACAAGGACTAGACCAGTAGGTGTTCCATAAACATTTTGCAATCAATTCTCTCTTGCCATATTTGTCTTCTTAGCCATCCTCTCATCAAGAAGAATTCTCTGGGTCATTTCCCTAAGGCTGGAACCTTTTCGGGCCATCTCAAGTCCAAGAGGCAAAGAGAGAACACAGGCTAACAAAAATCAACAGAGTAACAACTAGTTACTGACCACTGGGTCAGTTGCTGAAGTGTCCTGCCCAGAGCCTTAGAGAATTAATTATACTATAATAGCCTTTGACTCCACTTTCCTTTCTTAAAATTTCTCTATTCCCTCAAATAGACCTAAAATAAGGTTTACAAAACAGACTTATTTTAAAGAAGGCTAAGTTATTTATTTCTATGACTATCAAAATACATATATATGAAGTTCCCAAGTAAACAGGTAGAACTGTGATTTCTCTACATTAGAGAGTTTGACTATACATTTTACATTAAATTCCTTCTTAAAAGAATAAAATAGCTCTATTACAACTTAGAAAACCACAAATATATAACAAACCTCTATTTATCTTCATAATCATGTATAATAATCCTTCATTCTGTTTCTTAAGGAGTCTATGGAAGCCTGTAGAAATATGGTCCCTGTATCCAAAGTGGTATACAACATTCTCACCAAACTGGAGGACCCATTTAATCTGTCATTTCTGGAACTGTTGTTCAGTCAGATCAATCTACGTGAATACCCCAGCCTGGAGGCGATTCACAGGAGCTTCAGAAATGGTATGAGACTTCTTAAATACCTCTGGGGCTATAGAAGTATGAGGGGGGTTGCTATGCTGAAAGTTCGGGTTGTTTTCCAGCCCCGTGGAAGAGGCACTTTAATTGCCCACTTTCTCTTTGGGAAGGTGTGGGCCATGCTCTCTCACAGATGTGGCAGCAAGAGTAGCCTCTAGCCCTGGTTCTCTAAGATGACTTTCTAGAGGGCACATAGTATGTTTCTGTCTGACCTGTTCTAAGAATTTTGGAAAATTGTACAGATTAGCATACTGGACAGTCTCTAAGGAATGCATAATATGAGGAAATGCGAAGTTCCAGAGACCCTTTCTAATGGAAGGACAGGAGAGCAAGGGAGGAAGAGTAATGGGTAAGGAGAGATAATAATAAATATATCTTTTGGTGATGGTATTGTTTTCCTTTTGAGTGCTTGGTATGTGCCAGGCAATATCCCAGGCACTTCATCTGATTATCTCATATCATATTTAAAACAATCCTGTGGAGTCACAATTATCCCCATATAACACATAAGGAAATTAAAGCTCAAAGTAAAAGTAACTTTCCCAAAGTTATTTGTCTGTTAGGAGCAGAGCCCGAATTCCTACCTGGATCTCCTAATACCAGGGCCTGGAATGTTAATCACTCTACTAAGGCAGATAGCTGGGAGGCAGTGTGACGCTGGAGGAGAAAGAAAAGGGAGGGGAATTGGGGACACAGAGGCAGAAAGAGGATATGAGAAATACATGGAGCATGAAGCACACTTAGAGGGAGAAAGAACTGAATAAAGGAGTAGAAAAAAGAACAGTGATAGAGATCGGGAAAAGAGAAGAGGAGCAGATGGTAAAACTATTTCAGGTTTGAGAAGAAACACAAGGTTCACTTATCTGAGAATGGCAGGGAAGAGAGCAGCAGAGCACTATTGTTGACAGCTCTTCATCTGCTCTCCGACACTTTTCCATCCAGAGGCTCCTTCCCAAAGGGAGAAATGAATTCTTGGGCTCAAGGGGCCTCAAAAGAGAAAAGTCACCCCTCAGGCAGTCATGTGGGCCCATGCTCCTGGCGGCATTGGGGCATTTCTGGGAGAAATGTTGTTCTCAAAGGCCATGCCAAGCAAGTCTGACAGTCAGAGGGACCACATACCAATGTGCCCCCTGACCTAGCTGAGCTCAAACTTCCTTCTTGATCTATTACTTTGTGATTTTTTTTCTGGGTCCCTCTCCAAAATCCCCCCTTACTTGCTTTTTTTATGTTTACTGATTGAAACAACTTTTACTTCTGAAATAAATGATGGAGAAGAATCATAAGAGAAACCCACCATTGGCCATGCCAGGGAACAGCCTAGGAAAAGTCATGGGCCTGGGGTACTAGGGATGGGAAGGAAGTTGGGTGTGGCCAGATCACAGGGTACAAGGTGAGGAGGCATGGAAGCTGAGTCTGCAGAAACAAGAAACACTATGAAAAGAAATTTATATTTTATCTTATTTGCTACAGGGAAGTATGATGTGTTTATTTATTAAAACAGGGACATCTATTCAATTAAAGCATTGTTCATAATTGTCTAAATTCTGAAGCCAAAATTAAGGAAAATCTAAAAAAATTAAATCCCTGGGGACAAAGTGAAACTCAACTTCATGTGTGAAACTACTTTGTTGTTAGATCGAGGCTAGATACAGTTAGTATAGCACTGTTCAAATTCATAAATTAAAAAGAGGCCACAAATGGATGGTGATGAGGATGAATCAATTCTCTGCACCTGGGGGGAGAATGAATACCTCTATGCCCCCCCAACCTGTTGGAAGTCATGTGTGTAAAGAAATCCCTTTCCCACATAATTCTGAGTCTCTAGGGTGCTGATGTGTGCTCCTTTACCAATTCCAGTTGTCGCTTCCTGTGGAGGATGGAGAAGAGCCCCAGTGGCCGCCTTTGAAGTCCCAGCCAACTCAATAGGTAGAAGCCCCCGTCAGAACCTGCTGCCACTGCCTGCCCCCCAGCACCCCCCACTGAGATGCCCGACCTCTGTACCCAGAGTCAATCAGCCCAGAGCAATCCCACAGCACAGCAATAAGGTCCTGGACAAGCCACCCAGCTCTGCTGGCCCTGCCAACGCTCTCCCAAGAGTCGTCCAGGAAGGAAGGACCACTCCAGGTGAGAAACAGACTCAGTCCAACACCTGGACATTACCGGCCTGTGTGCCTGTGGCCATATCTACAACCCCAAGGTCCCACCTTTGTGTTAATCTGCCCCTTCCATACACCCACCTCCCTTATACAGCCTTTTCTAAGATGGATTATGTACACTGGGAGGGGCCTGGGTGTGGGGCCCAGAGCCCTGCTTCCATCCCTGGAACTGCCCATCCTTCTGCCCTTGGACCTTGGTGCTCCATCTGCCTCAGGCATTTTTACCCTTCACCCTCCTCCCCCACACCCTGTCCATCTAACCTGTAATGATTTTTCTTCCTCTCTTCACTGGCCAACTTAACATCCCACATAAATGATGAAGAAGACTCACAACAGGTGCCCAGCATTCCCCCTGCTACTGTGCAAGGTAATGTTCTTGAGGCTGGCTTAGTTTAACTCAAGGTAGCTGCGAAGGGAGGATACACACCTGCCAACCAGGAGGCTGGTGGTAAGAACCCTGAGAGAAAGAAAAAGACAGAGGGGAACCAATGCACCGACTTGGCACAGGACCACTTGTCAGGGTCGCTGCCACAGCCAGTCGACTCTGTGATGTCCAACAACCCTGTCCAACCAACACTCAAACACACTGTTGTTACTGATTGACAAGTAACTTGGGCAACAGTCACATCCACCATCCTCACCTGATTGCCCACCCTCTGATTGATTACAGGCCTTTCAGTTTCAACCGTATTCATCTTCATGTGGTTTGAATTCTAGGAGCAATGGTATTAAAATTATTAGAAAAGAGGACAACATGTTTAAAGGTCTGCTGGACCTGATTTAGTTTCTGAGACTGTGTCACTTATTAACTGCAAAGCGTCATTATAAAGGAGTTGGAGTTTGTTAAATATACCATGGTATATTTTAGGTGCTATCAGAAATGGTGTCATGAATTTTGAGAATTAGGGGTCCTGTTTGGTCCAAATAATGTTTCCTCCACACCTCTAATATATATATATATATATATATATATATATATATATATATATATGTGTGTGTGTGTGTGTATATATATTCTAATATATGATTAAGGTTAACGTCATCATAGAGTGAATAACAATGAAAGATTCCATATTCTAGATTTTTCAAAGAAAAAAATAGGTACCATAATTAAATTAGTAAGTAGCCATTGAAAGCAAATGGCTCCCACTCTGCCTCACCCTCACCAGGCCTTGGTGTTTAGTCCGGGCCCCATCATTTTCTCCTGATAGAATAGATCGTTCTCTTTCCTCCTTCTCTGATCCCTGCTTGCTGGTCCTGGCATCTGAAATTCCTTTTCTTCTTCTGCTCAGTGTCCAGTGACAACCTGACTCCTAAAGCAAAAGATAAAGAACAGGCTCAAGAGATGCCCCAGGCTCCCTCAGCCCACGAGCCAGGTAATTTTGATTTAGGCAACTTAAGTCCACCTTAGTTTTTATGTCTGAAAAGAGGAATATCCATTTGAATCTTCTAGAGAAAGGGCTCTCCTCACTGCTCCTGATCACGGTGCAGCTCCTGGCTGTTCACCCAGCCCTTGGAGGCTTGGACAGACAGGAGACCTGAGCTCCTAGAACAGTGGTTCTCAACCCTTCTAATGCGCGACCCTTTAATACAGTTCCTCATGTTGTGATGACCCCCAACCATAAAATTATTTTCGTTGCTACTTCATAACTGTAATTTTGCTACTGTTAATGAGTCGTAATGTAAATATCTGTGTTTCCGATGGTCTTAGGCTCTACAGCAGCGGTTCTCAACCTGTGGGTCACGACATTACCTGTTGATAACCGCTAGCAGGGTCGCCTAACCATCGGAAAACACAAATATTTAATTACGATTCATAACAATAGCAAAATTACAGTTATGAAGTAGCAACAAAAATAATTTTATGGTTCGGAGTCACCACAACATGAGGAACTGTATTAAAGGGTCGCAGCATTAGAAAGGTTGAGAACCACTCTCCTAGAGGGAGATAGAGTCCCTGGGGAAAGCAAGGTGGACTGGGAAGGGGACACCAATGACAAGGGATGGGACCCCTCCTAATACCCACTGGACCTGAACTCAAACACCACTAAGGGGTCTGCAAAGGGAGAACATTCATCTTTCAGAGGGGTTGTGGTGGGAACACCAGAGAAAGCACGAAGCACTGAGCCAGGGCAGGACTGTTTGACTCAGCCACCCTCTGAGGCCACTTAAATAAGGCAAGGCTCAAAACTGATCCATCAAAATGCAAAGCAAGCAAAACCACTGTGTGGCCCTAACACTGAATCAGTGCCCCAGACATGGATGGTCCTCCTTCCCAGTCCCCACCCTAACTGTGGGAAACAATCACTGTCAACCCTCAAAATTTCTGTATGTTTGGATTTTTAAAAGTTGATATTATTTAAGTAGTTTTAAATGCAACAAATTGTTTAAAGGGTCTAGCAACTGCTTGCCACCTGTCCCAGTTACCTGTTCCTAAATAGGCCAGAATTTGAGATGGATGCCATAGCCTTGTGAAGACAAAAAGGTGACAGCTTTCTTGAGATGGGCCTCTGTTTGTGATGGCTTTGAGCCCTTCTATCTTTCTTAGTGCAGCAGAAACTAAGAACAGTTGTATTTATTTGCTGTTAACAAGTACTAGCAGGTACCCCCTGGCTCCTACTTTCTTCAGCTGATATATTTAAGGCACTTAGCCTCCTTCACTGTTTCTCAAGGTGAAATAATCAGGTAGAGCATTAATGGATATTAAAAATATCCATTCACGGACATCTAAGCAATAACATATATCTTTTTATATGGCAGGCATTCACCTTCACTGTGGCTGACAGAACTCAAGGTCACCACTTCCACTGCTCTCAGCCTCAATCCCTGAGTGAGGGTTACTGAGAGTCCCTGTATTCATCTTCCACTGAGTAAGGGGAATCCATCCAATGGACCAAACTGAACCCTCCTCTACAGGCAATTGCTCCCTGGTTCTGGGATAGTCATGCAAGTCACAATAACCACAAGTTTGATTGACTCAGGGCAAAGCCAGGAAACACTGTATTGGCAGGTCCCCAGCCCTGGGCCACACATATCCTCCATCCTCTTATTCTTACGTTGAGCTCCTTCAGTACTTTCTCTTTAGCCCATCTGATCTCTGAAATGAATTGTTTTCCTTATCAGTGATAAGAAACGATTCTCCTGAACCAAATGAGCCAACAGAGCCCCAGGAGGCAGCCAGCACACCTCTTATCAGGAAAGGTAAGGATTGCCCTCCCCTTACAGGCATCATGAGGGGGAATGCAAAGCTATGTCCTGTTTTTCTGATTGGATCATGTCATGAGCACCCTCTCTGTGATTGTAGTCATGACGCTCAGTACTATTTATTTCTACAGTTCCTTTCACTGCCTCTTCCTTTGAGGTCTTCATTAAATGATAGGAAAAGCAAAAGGCATTTAGAGCCATTATAATATGCACCCCTTGAAATTGCCTGTTCTGCAATCAACAAGCTCTCCTATACCCACAACTTCATAAAGGGTTAGTAGCACATCCTTTAAATGAAAGGTGGTTTCCCAAGAGCACACTGCTTTCTCTTAAGACATGGCTGCATATTCTCTCTGCTGTCACTCACCTCAATGTGGAAGGCAGGCTGTAGGTCACACCTTGCTCCCCACTGTACCCAGCCAGCCCCTTGCTCCCCATTCCCTTTGCTGAAGCTTAACCATTGAGTGAATTATTCACTACTTTATCAGTATCATCTCTGGACTTCCCCTCCCCAGCAGAACTCAAAGCTGACTTAGAGTTTTTCTACTTCAAGTCTTGCCATCATCCTGGACACATTCAATGTATCCTATATAATAAAGAGGTAATATACAAATTGACTGTCATGCCCTCACACAAGATGGCCGCCCCCATGTGGTCACAAAATGGCAGCCCACATGTGATCATAAGATGGCCACCCCCATGTGGTCACAAGATAGCTACTACAAGATGGCTGGCAGGGGAGGGCAGTTGTGGGCAGTCAGGCCAGCAAAGGAGGGCAGTTAGGGGCGACCAGGCCAGCAGGGGAGGGCAGTTGAGAGCAACTGGCTGACAGGGAAGGGTAGTTGGGGGCAATCCAGCCAGCAGGGGAGGGCAGTTGGGGGCAATTGGGCTGGCAGGGGAGCAGTTAGGCGACAATTAGGCTGGCAGGGGAGTGGTTAGGGGGTGATCAAGCTGGCAGGCAGAAATGGTTAGGGGCAATCAGGCAGGCAGGCAGGCGAGCAGTTGGGATCCATCAGTCCCAGACTGTGAGAGGGATGTCCGAACCATCAGTCGAACATCCCCTGAGGGGTCCCAGATTAGAGAAGGTGCTGGCTGGGCTGAGGGACAACTCCCCCCCTTCCGCCAGTGCATGAATTTCATGCACTAGGACTCTAGTATATGAATAACAGGCCTATCCAATACTCTGATTTCTCCAATCCTTTATCTGATAATTTCCAATTATTTTTCCTCCACCAACTCTTTGCCTCCTGCACCCTAAGACTATCCACAGGCTCTTTCATCACTCAAACCTGGCTCAACTTCCCAATAATTAAATAATTCCTTTTTTGACACCAAATCCTTGAGTTTGCTCCTTCTACAACAATCATTCAACCTCTGATTTCCCCTTCTCAGCACAATCTTAAAAAATTAATTTTAAAATATCCTTCCCTGATTTCTTCCTACAATGTGTTCCCTCTGTAGCTGTCCTTCAACCTCATTGGAATGACCAGTCCACTGGCCTTTCCCTTGTTCCCTTTCCCAGATGGCCTTTCCATCTGCCTTTCCTCACACCCCTTCATACTGGCTTGGAGTCCAAGAGCCACCATTTCAATAACCTATGGAAGATACTTAACCTGCCTTGACTCTCTGTCTTTTCCTAGAACTCTCTGGAAGGTCTGGAAGGAGTCTATTACTGCTTTCTGCACACTGCATCTAAAAGCAGGCACTGCTGGGAAGAGGCACACAGCAAAGCAGACTACACCCACTGTGTCTTCATGGTTTCAGCTAAATGATCCCTCCACACCTTGAGACAATCCCACTTCCTGTGATGATCCTTTCAAACGTTGAGCTCTTTTTTTCAAACTTCTGCCCTTCTTGATGCCTCCTTTTTTTCTCAAGAGATTAATTTTCCTCTTAATTCTTAGAAAACCATCAGGTGGGAATTTGCTCCTCTCTGGTTCTCTCCTTCTCTCCAAGGCAATCCTTCCACCTCGCCTGACTACAGAATTCAGCATCAACCTCTCACAAGGATCTGCATCCTAACCAATGCCCACACCTACCCAGCTCATAAAGGAAATTTCTCTTGATCCCCATCTCTCTTCACTTGCCTCCATAGCCCTTCCCTCCAGTTCACAACAAAGCTTCTAGAACTGCATTACCTGGACTCATTGTCTCCTTTTCTTCATGTCTCTCCTGCCTCTGCCACTTTAGAATTTCTTCTCTGCCATTACTCCATGAAGCAGCATCACCTAAGGTCACCAATGACCGCCTAGCCACTGTCGTTTGAAGACCAAACATAAAAGTTGAGAATTGTTGACATAGACAATTGGGAGATCTATGTGTGTAGCTATAAAAGATTATATGTATTCTGTCTTTTTAGGAAAGAAAAGAAAAAGAAGTATGTGGTCAGTTCCTAAAAAGAGACAACAGAAAAAAAGACTTCCAAGAGGTAAGATGACAGTAGAAGAGGAGGCTGGAGGCTGGAGGCGTGTCACACTTGTAGGTCAAGGTGTGGGAAGGTGAATTGTATTCTAAATGTAAAGTGGAGCCATTAACAGATCTAATCAGTGAATGACACTATCCAATTTTAGACTAGACAAGACTGATTTGGGTGCTGTGTAAAGAACAAATTGGAAATAGGAAAACTATTTGGAGAGCAGATGTCATGAGAGTTGATAGTAACCTGGATTCAGATCAAGCAGTGAAGATGGAGAGAAGAGGACCAACTCAAAGTCACTTTGGAGGTCAAGTTGACAGGACTTGATAAACTGGAAACAGGATGAAAAAGACAGCGATCTCAAGGCTTGCTCTTCAATTTCTGGCTTGAATATCTGGGTGAATGGTGGTTCCCATTGCTAAGAAAGGATACAATATAATTGGGGGGAGATTTTATAATTCAGTTTTTACCTGTCCATTTTAAGATCTGTGCTAACCATCTATGCAGTTGTGCCCAATATGTGCTTTGCCAAGAACTGTGACAGGATGAGATGTTACCCCACTTGCATAGTCATATTCTTTAGATATATGACTACTACAGAAGCACAAGTCACCTGGGTCAGGGAAAATAATTTTTTATTGATGATCACAATCAGTAGCTCAATAGACATACTAACATTGCAGCGTATATCCCCCACTTGCATACCCACAGGCAGCAAGAAGAGAGCTGATGGAATCTTTCTATGTTAATGGCAGATTACATTTCATAGACAAGGAATGGAGAATGATGGGTTTGCTGTTTATATACAGGACTAAGACAGCATCCTGGGTCCATACCCGATTTTTTTGGAATTTAAATGTGTCTTTGTAGAGCTATAGAAACCCTAGGTGTCCTTGTCTTTTACTTAGAGGTGTCTCCAAGTTCTGGTCTCATCCCTTTTAACCTGGGCTATGATGGAGAAAGGAGAAGGTGGTACAAGGTGAGGGTAGAGAGGGTCCAGATCATGTGGCCCTCACAGGCCATTGGGAGGAATTTGGTTTATTTAACTTGAAATTAGTTATCCTGTTGCCAAGTCAAAAAGTAAGCCATCCTTAACTACCTGATTATCTACCTTATTATATTGACAAGTTCTATTGATTCTGTCTCCTCTTTGCTACACTAAAATCTGATGGTTTCATTCCCATGCTTACAATTTATCCGTGACCTCCTAGTGCTTTTAGAATAATGCTCGTAGTTCTTAGTGTGATTGACAATGCTCTCTCCAATCCAACCCTTCTCTTCCTCTTCAACTCCATCTTTTCCCACTCAAAACTCTAGCTGACACTCTGAACTTTTATTCCTCCTGTTTCATTTCTCTCCTCTTTGATCCTTAGTATATGCTTCTCTCTTTGAATGCTACATTCTGACCCTACACTACTTCCCATAAATGTTTGGCTATCTCCTGTTCATCACTGGTGTTGGCTTCAATGTCTACTTCAAGGTGTTCTCTGATGCTAAATTAGATAAGGTAGTCACATTGCATGTTCCTATAGCACTCAGCACTGGCCCTTTGGGAAGATTCCACACACTCCATTGTAATTACTACTTAACTAATGTGTCTCTTCTAAGCTAGATGTTAATCTCCAGGCATAAATGCAACATTAATTATTACCTGAATGAAAAAAAATGAAAGAAACCATATTTCCTATATCCCATAATTTGAAGAATGATCTGACAAAAGATGGTTTGTGATTTATTATTATGCTATGCAGAGTCACGGGTACCACTAGCAGCATGTGATCTTGATATAAACTAAGAGTTATTGGAGGGAAATCTCACAGCAGAGAAATAGAACTCACATAATCCTCTTTCTTGTTATCCCTAGTTTAGAGTAGGCATGGATGGTTTGCATGCCCTCTGGCCAGCATTCCAATACTGAGGCATCCACTCTCATAGTGCTCTAAACGTTTATGGGACTGAGGGCAGGAACATCTATGTGACTATGCAACAGCACACACTCCCCACTCAGAGTGGCCTTGTTAGAAATGGGGAGCTTCCGGGGCTTGTGTTAAGCTGTTCTGCTTGGGTAACCCCTACTGAGACTTCCTTCTGTTAAGAAGATGCCAGGCCCTTCCAGATTTGACTTTGTTCCTATATTATTTACTTTGCATTTAATTAATCATCTTTACTAAAAATACTAATAACACCTGAAAAGAGATACCAATTTTTGAGAAAAAAAGTTCTCAACTTCTCTGAAACCCTCCTTTTGTGACAGGGGAAAAACATGTTAAAGGAAACTATTAGGCTCTTTTAGGTGGCCCCAGTGACTTTTGGATAAATACTCAGTAATTGCCATGACTGAACTCCCTGGATACCTCCTCTCCAACTTTTAGCCACTCCTGCTTCCTCCATAAGTGGCACTTGAATGTTAAAAAAAAAGTTTTTTAAGTTTATCTGTCCATCTTTTTTTTTCTTTCTTTAATAAATCTTTATTGTTCAGATTATTACAGGTGTTCCTCTATTTTTTCCCCCATAGCTCCCCTCCACGTGATTCCCCACCCCACCCCATGCCCTTACCCCCCGCCACTGTCTTCATCCATAGGAGTAAGATTTTTGTCCAATCTCTTCCCGCACCCCTCACACCTGCTTCCCCTGAGAATCGTCAGTTCACTCCCTTTCTATGTCCCTGATTCTATTACATTCACCAGTCCATTCTGTTCTTCAGATTTTTTATTCACTTGATTTTTAGATTCACTTGTTGGTAGGTATGTATTTGATGTCATTTTGTTGTTCATAATTTTTATCTTTACCTTTTTCTTCTTCTTCCTCTCCTTAAAGAATACCCTTTAGCATTTCATGTAATCCTGGTTTGGTGGTGATGAACTCCTTTAGCTTTTTCTTGTCTGTGAAGCTCTTTATCTGACCTTCAACTCTGAATGATAGCTTTGCTGGGTAGAGTAATCTTGGCTGTAGGTTCTTGCTGTTCATCACTTTGAATATTTCTTGCCACTCCCTTCTGGCCTGTATAGTTTCTGTTGAGAAATCAGCTGACAGTCGTATGGGTGCTCCCTTGTAGGTAATTAACTGTTTTTCTCTTGCTGCTTTTAATATTCTCTCTTTATCTTTTGCCCTTCGCATTTTAATTATGATGTGTCTTGGTGTGGTCCTCTTTGGATTCCTCTTGTATGGGGTTCTGTGCGCTTCCTGGACTTGTACATCTATTTCTTTCACCAGGCAGGGAAAGTTTTCTGTCATTATTTCTTCTAATAGGTTTTCAATATTTTGCTCTCTCCCTTCTTCTGGCACCCCAAAAATTCGGATGTTAGTTCGCTTAAAGTTGTCCCAGAGGCTCCTTACACTATCTTCATATTTTTGGATTCTTTTTTCTTTTTGTTTTTCTGGTTGGATGTTTTTTGTTTCCACATATTTCAGATCTTTGGTTTGATTCTTGGGGTATGTTGATCTACAGTTGAGTTTCTGTATATTCTTTATTTCAGACAGTGTATGCTTCATTTCTGACTGATCCTTTTCCATTTTTTTGGCATTCTCATTAAGCTCCTTGAAGGTCTCATCAAGTTTCTCAGCGGTTTTAAGAAGATTCTTGAGTAACCTTATAAATGTGGTTCTGAACTCTATGTCATCCAGTAGTTTGCTTTCCTCCGTTTCTTTCATTCGTGACATGTTTCTTTGTCTCCTCATTTTGGCTGCTTCCCTGTGTTGATGGAGTAGCTTTGTGTGGTAGGTGACCTATAGGGGGCAGTAGCTCAGCCTCCCCAATCACCTGATGTGGATGCTCTTGGTACACCCCTTTGTGGGCTGAGTGCAAAGACTTGGTGCAGTTAAAGCCTTAATTGCTGTTGGTATACTGGGAGGAATTGACCTCCAGGCCAATTAGCTGTGAGCACTCACTGTGTCTATAATGGAAGAACTGCTGCGCTGAAGACACACTTATGGGGCAGGACTTGTTTCAGTGGGGCTTTGGTGCTCACTGAGTCTGCCTTTCAATGTGTCACTTATGGATGTGAGGAGTTGAAATCTGGTGTCTCACTCTGACCACTAGGTACACTGGCTTCTGGATCTCCAATGGGGTGCAGGTCAGCTACTGTCTGAGGCCATCCAGCAGGAGCTACAGTGAGAGCTACAGTTTTCTCCTCTTTGCTTGGGGTTTGGAGGTTTTGGAGCTGTCTGACCCAGGCTGCAAGTTTGCTAGGTTAAGCTGCGATAGGGCGGGGCTTTCTTCTGCTAACGCTGCTGCTTGGAGCTTGGGTGGGTTTGTAGGTTGTGCAGGGCGGGGCCTCAGGGCGTCACTAGGTTAGGGCGTGGCATACAGCAATGGCTGCTAGTTAGCCGGCTCTGTGTCCCCAAGGGCATCCCGGAGTCCCGTGCCCCAGTGCCATAAACAATTATTCCTGCGTGCAGCTCTGCAAGTAAGCCACCCTCACTGGCAGACAGTCCAGCTTTGCCCCGTAGGAGTTTGGGTCCCCCGCATCTCCCCAGAAACTGGATTTCAGAGTAGTCGGGGGCTTGTCTCCCTTTGGATTGAAAAAAGCAACGCCCGCCGCCAGCCCGGATCACGCGCCTCCATACCTCAGCTTTTCAGCGCTCGTGCACGTCTCGATGCTCTTTTCTCTTTCCTTCTAGTTGTAGAACTTCCGCTCAGCCAGCTTTCCCGTGGTTCTGGGTGATAGACGTTTTGTCTTTTAGTTGAATTTTTTAAATTGTTGCGCGAGGCAGCAGTTTAGGTGTTTACCTACGCCGCCATCTTGGATTCTCTTATCTGTCCATCTTTTAGGAGAGGGCGTATACTATCCCCCTGGCTTTCAAAGAGATATTCTTGCTCTACTGGGGATCAGCTTCTAAAGTCCACAGTCAATGAAAGTTGTGATCTCTTTCAACAATGAGGCAGACTCGCCCTGCACACAGACACTCCTCCCCCCACCCCCATCTCTCCCATACCACACATGGGCCCTGGGGAACCTGGGGAAGTAACTTTAGAAAGCCCCTCCTCTGCTGAAACAAACCACCAGACCATTTTTACTCAGATGTGGCCACCTCCTGTGGCAGCTGTAACTCAGACACAGGAACCAGTAAATAAGCCCCACTGCCCTGGGATTCTCCCAAATTTCTCTGGTTGTTTTCAATAGGTACAAAGAGTGAGACCAGGTGGTGAATTTGGGGATGGGGGGAGGGAAGTAAAGCACACACAAGAAAAAATATATAATTACAGAGAAATAGCAGGAGAAAAGTGAGGCACAGAGGTACAGAGATCTCAACATTTGGGGGCTGGAGGCATGAGAAGGAAAGTCACTAAGAGGGGATCCCAATGGAAACTACTCACAAATCCCTCTTTGACCCAGGACTGGCCTCACCTAGTCACAGAATCCAAGAGAAGCTCCAAATGGTGGATCAGATGACTCAAAAGAAGGATGACTCAACCAGGAACTCAAAGGTGGTGATAAGGACCCAAAAGGCAAGGACCGAATGTGCCCAGACATCTGGACCTGAGGGTAAGACTAGTGACAGAATCTGTCATTTGAAGGCTCAATATGGGTCTCTTGCGCAGCAGGCACAGGGTTAGGTGGACATGAGAAGTTACTATGAGAAGGAGGGAGCAATGCAGGGAAAGATGATGAGATATGACAGGAACAACAGAGAAGGCACAAATACAGGTTACATCTGAGGAGTTTTTGTTAAATAAACAGCTATGATTACAGGGTACAGCTCACCCCAGCTGGAATTTAGGGCACAAAGACTATCAAAAGGATGTGTATTCAAAGATAGAAATTTAATAAAATTAATAGTTTTTACTGCCTTATCAAGAACATTCTTAAAACTGGCTTTTTTTCTTCTTCTTCTTCTTCTTTTTTTCTGACCTTGAATTCTGTCACTTCAGCAGAGGAGTGACAGTGAGGAGTAACCACTCCTACAGTTTGGAGACACTGCTTTGATTTGTCCTAAGACACCAGCAGTTCTTGATCCATGTGTAGAAAGATCTCCATAGTGACAAAGACAAAGGACACCTTGTTATGAAAACAGTTTTGACCTCAAAAATCTCCTAAAAGGGTTTCCAGGACCCTCAGGGGTTCATGACCTCACTTTGAGCCTCTGGTGCAGAGGTTCAGATGACTGCTCTCTCATTGGATGTTCTGCTGCCCTGAGTGGGAGATACCCAGTGATGGATACACAGGAGGGCACTGTGGAGGCTCTAGAAGATGTGCAACCTCCAGCCTTCAGCTGCAGGGTGTTCAAGGTTCCTCCCTGGATCTCTGTGAGATTCCCCAGATTTTTCTAGGGCGTGTTTACTGAGATCTGAACAGAATGCCATTTTTTATTTGAGAGGTCATTGATGACACTTCAGATATGAATGAAGCAAAGAGTCCTCAGGACCCACCCAGCATGCCACCAAGAATCATGCAAGGTACAGATGGGGGATTGCGAGTCTCAGAGTGCAGTCTCTGGAGCCCAGATTCAGAACTGTTTTACTCTAAGCAAGAGTTTCTCAGCTCTCTTTTCATTATCACTGACCTTGGGAGCCCACTTGCACGTGTTTTTTACCTAATCAAGAACACACACCCCCATGACATTTTAATATCACAAAGATATTATATATTGACTTAGGGGACTGCATATATTTATTTATGCCTTGTACATAAAAAAGAGTAAGATTTTTCCCCCAGCAATCAATTTTTGAGCAACATCACCACTACTGAGAATTCATGCACTAAGCATACTCTTGGTACTTTATGGAAGTGTCCAAGCCTTAGATCAAGTTTTTTCTTAAGTCCCAATCTCCATGCTTGGGAAGAGACCATCTCACCATAAATACAAACATAATAGTATAACTGGGCACAAGCAACTGATGATGTTGTTGGCATGCGCTGGTGAACAAGTGCATGTTAATTCATTCTCACCATGGCTACTGTTATGCCCCTTGTAATCACTGTCCTTGGAGGGGAAAAAGCTAAACATCCTTCTGTTTGTTCATGATTTTGGTCATTATATCACAACTTACAAATCCCACATTGACTCAGAAACAACAAATATCTAGTCAGTGCCGCAAAGAATGTGTTAAATTTGACCACCTTTGAAATAAACGATCATTTTAACAATTTCTTCTCCATTGCACTGACTTCTATTTTTTTGCACTTCCAATTTTCTCGTGGATAAATTCTATTTATTTTCACAACTGCCCTTGGAGAAGTGTGAGTAGTTTATTCAATTTTACAGATGAGAACACTGAGATGTGTAAATGGTGAATGGGTTTTAGACAATTCTCTGTGTACAGGACTCATGCCTTGGAGCCATGATTCCCCATCAGAAAGGAAGGGACAAAAATAGCATTGTCAAAGCTTTGTCATCTTAATATTGTCTGAAATGAGTGTGGTCAACAAATGTAAAGCCTGCTTATTTAAAAGTAACTTTGTCATTACTTTGTAGATCCCCTGGATGATGGAAGCAGACTGTCTCTGGGGAAATCACCAGGGAAAAAGCGTAAGTGTAGAACCTGGGTGTTCTCTGTCTGGGTGGGTTCCACGTCACTCTTACCGGTTGTCATATATTGTGTGTGTGTGTATGTGTGTGTCTCTGTGTGTGTGTATCCTATCTAATAAAAGAGCAATATGCAAATTAACCATCACTCCACTACACCCACAAGCCACGCCCACCAGTCAATCAGGAGCAAGTATGCAAATTAACCCAACCAAGATGGCTGCAGCCACGGAGCGAGCAAGAAGCTTTGGTTTCCCTGGCAATGGAGGAAGCCAAGCTTTCTGCACACCCTGGCTAGTCCAGGCCTCCACTCAAGGCTACAAAGTTTCAATTATAGAAGATAAATAAATCCCAACAAAAATGGCTGTGGCCACAGAGCAAGCAGGAGGCTTGGCTCCACTCAAGGCTACAAACTTTCAATTATAGAAGATAAATAAATCCCAGATACCAGGGCCTCTGCTTGGGTTGGCAGGGGGCATGGCCAGCCTGCAAAGCACCACAGGCCCCTCACTCAGGCCCCCCACACCCTAAGGGAACCCCCACCCTGATCCAGGACACCCTTCAGGGCAAACCAGCTGGCCCCCACCCCCACCTGTGCACCAGGCCTCTATCCTATCTAATAATCTAATAAAAGAGTAATATGCAAATGGACCATCACTCCAACACACAAGATGGGTGTCCCCATGTAGACACAAGATGGCCACCACAAGATGGCCAGCAGGGTAGGGCAGTTGAGAGGAACCAGGCCTACAAGGGAGGGCAGTTGGGTGATCAAGCCTGCAGGGGAGGGCAGTGGGAAGGGGTGGGGACCTGGCCTGCAGGGGAGAGCAGTTGGGGGGAACCAGGCCTGCAGGGGAGGGCAGTTAGGGGTGACCAGGCCTGCAGGGGAGGGCAGTTAGGGGCAAACAGGCTGGCAGGGGAGTGGTTAGGGGGTGATCAGGCTGGCAGGCAGAAGCAGTTAGGGGCAATCAGGAAGCCAGCAGTCCTGGATAGTGAGAGGGATGTCTGGTTGGCCGTTTAGGCCCGATCCTACCGGGCAGTTGGAAATCCCTCAAGGGGTCCCAGATTGGAGAGGGTGCAGGCTGGCTGAGAGACACCCCCCCTCTGTGCATGAATTTCATGCACCGGGCCTCTAGTATGTGTGTGTATACACACACACACACACACACACACACACACACGCACTCATACTATTAATCTATTTTATTAATACTTTTTTATTGCAAATTTCATGCACATATCTTCATGTCAGTGTTCCCTATTACCTTTCTCTTAGTTGCATAGCACATTATTCTATGATTAACAATTTAAGTCATCACCTATTGATAAACAGTTAGGCTATTTTCAATTTTTATATGAAAATAGAAATCATGTTCAGATGTATTTGTATCTTTGCACACTTCTGTAATAATTTCTTCAGAATTTCTAAATGTGAGATTACTTGGTTTGAATCTTCTTATCTTAAATTTCATATATGTCACCAAATTGTTTTGTCAAAAATGTAATTGCTTACATTCTCTTTAACAATACATGAGTGCTCATTAACTATATCCTCATCAACTTGGATAGGATAAACTTTTTAAAGAATGGGGTATCCTTAAAACGAAGCAATGCATTTTTTAATTTTAGTGGTCTGAAGATAATTTTAAAATAAATTTATTATTTGTATTTCTATTTTAATAATTTTCAATTTATGTTCTTGGCCCATTTTTCTTGTGTTATTCATCTTTTGTGTTATTTATTAAGGATATTAACCCTTAATATTTTACTATATTGCAATTTTTCATTTTTTGTTTTAATATTGTGGGAATATTTTCTGAAGTGTGGACATTTTTAATTTTTTTAATGGTCAAATCTATCTTATATCTTTATGATTTATGGCCTTGAGTTTTGGCAAAGAAATATTTCATATCTAAAGCTTATAATAATCTCTCTATTCTTCAAGTCTTGAAAAACCAGGTTATAAATTTGGGGAAAAAAAGGCCTAACTTAAACATTAATAATTTAGTATATCTTTATTACTTATTTATTCAACTTTTTTTAATTTAATAAGTCTTTATTGTTCAGATTATTACAATTGTTCCTCTTTCTTCCCCCATAACTTCCCTCCACCCGGTTCCCACCCCACCCTCTAACCTTAACCCCCCACACTGTCCTCATCCATAAGTGTACGATTTTTGTCCAGTCTCTTCCCGCACCCCCCACACCAATTCCCCCCCGAGAATTGTCAGTCCATTCCCTTTCTATGCCCCTGATTCTGTTATATTCACCAGTTTATTCTGTTCATCAGATTTTTTTATTCACTTGATTTTTAGATTCACTTGTTGATAGATATGTATTTGTTGTTCATAATTTTTATCTTTACCTTTTTCTTCTTCTTCCTCTTCTTAAAGAATACCTTTTAGCATTTCATATAATACTGGTTTGGTGGTGATGAACTCCTTTAGCTTTTTCTTATCTGTGAAGCTGTTTATCTGCCCTTCAATTCTGAATGATGGCTTTGCTGGGTAGAGTAATCTTGGTTGTAGGTTCTTGCTATTCATCACTTTGCATATTTCTTGCCACTCCCATCTGGCCTGCATAGTTTCTGTTGAGAAATCAGCTGACAGTCGTATGGGTGCTCCCTTGTAGGTAACTACCTGTTTTTCTCTTGCTGCTTTTAATATTCTCTCTTTATCTTTTGCTCTTGGCATTTTAATTATGATGTGTCTTGGTGTGGTCCTCTTTGGATTCCTTTTGTTTGGGGTTCTCTGCACTTGCTGGACTTGTAAGTCTATTTCTTTCACCAGGTGGGAGAAGTTTTCAGTCATTATTTCTTCAAATAGGTTTTCGGTATCTTGCTCTCTCTCTTCTTCTGGCACCCCCATAATTCTGATGTTGGTACACTTGAAGTTGTCCCAGAGGCTCCTCACACTATCTTCATATTTTTGGGTTCTTTTTCCTTTTTGCTTTTCCGGTTGGGTGTTTTTTGCTTCTTTGTATTTCAAATCTTTGACTTAATTCTTGCGATCCTCTAGTCTGCTGTTAGGTCTCTGTATAATTTTTTTTATTTCAGTCAGTGTATGCTTAATTTCTAGTTGGTCCTTTTTCATATCCTCAAGGGTCTCACTAAATTTATTGGCCTCTTCTAGGAAATTCTTGAAAAATCTTATAACCGTGGTTTTGAACTCTATATCCTGTTGTTTACTTTCCTCCATTTCTTTCATTTGTGACCTGTTTCTCTGTCTCCGCATTTTGGCTGCTTCCCTGAGTTGATAGAGTGGCTTTGTGTGCTAGGTGTCCTATAGGACCCAGTGGCTCAGCCTCCCCAGTTACCTGAGGTGGACACTCTTGGTGCACCCCTTTGTGGGCTGTGTGCACAGTCTTGTTGTAGTTAAGCCTTGATTGGTATCACTGGGAGGAACTGATCTTCAGGCCAATTGGCTATGAGGATCAGCTGTGTCTATGCTGGGAGAACTTCTGTGCTGGAGACACCCTTGTGAGATAAGACTTGCAAAAGCCTCTGTGCTCAGCTTGGATGGGGCGGAGCCTCAGGTCTGAGCAGACAGCATTGGTTTCCTGTCAGCCCTGCCCTAATAGGCCCCTGTGTCTCAGTGTCCCGTGGTAATCGCTGCAAGCACCTCTGAGAGAAAGCCGCCCTCAAGTTCTGCCCGCTGCCAGACAGTCCAGTTTCTCCCCGAATGAGTCTGGGTCCCCAGAGTCTCGCACAGAACTGGAGTTCAGTGCAGTTGGGAGATTTGTCTCCCTTCTGCTTGAGAAAGCCAGCCACGCACTCAGTTGCCAGTCCTCTCCGTGCGAGCGTCTCAGTACCTCTGCCTCCTGCAGCTCCTCTGAATCTCAGTGTGTGATTTTCTCTTTCCTTCTAGTTGTAGAATTTCCATTCAGCCAGTCTTCCTGTGGTTCTGGATGATGTTCATTTTGTCTTTTAGTTGTAGTTTTGAAATTGTTGTGCAAGGCAGCAGTTTAGGTGTTTACCTATGCTGCCATCTTGGTTTCTCCCCTATTCAACTTTTTTAATTTCCAAGTAAAATGGAGTACCTTTTTTTACATAGATCTCATGATTTTCTGCTTCCCCAAAGTGATAGGAAGACAGAAGTAAATTGATATATAAAGTATTGACATCTTGATCTTGTAGATCAATCTGTATAGCTATGAGATATATTTTTGCTGTTTTAGAAAATAGAAGAAAAAAATATAGCTGCTCAAGGACAAAAACAAGACAGAAAAAAAGGCTCCTGAAAAGTAAGCAAGAAGAGTGAAGTCATCACTACCTTGCTATTCATGAGGTCCCTCACTTGCATGGCAAGCATGGCCTCTTTTCCAGGCACATGGTCACCTGGTGTCATGGGAACATGGCTAGTCCCATCCTTGCCCCTTAAGCCACCCTGTGTCTAGTGCCAGAAGGAATAGACAAAACAAATCTGAATGTGCAGGAAGGATTCAGATTCCCCACATCAAGATGGAGTTATATTTATAGTCACTGAGTGCACCAAACCACCTATTTATCATGCATCTACCATGAAACTTGTGTTATTTTCCTACAGGAAATAACAATTCATGAAACTGCATTTTTCTGGCTCCTTTATTCTCTCTGCTGTCTTCATCACCCTGTTCTTCTCCTCTGCATTCTCTCCCTCTTCCCGCTTTCCTCTCCTTTCTCCTTTCCTTTTTCTGTAGCTCAAGGTATGCCAGTGGGTGAGGAATCTCTTGGATTCCCTACCTTATGGGGTCCTGGGTACCCTCTGAGGAGACCTTATCTCAACTTCTAAACATGCAGCATCACATGAGCTTCCCTGCTTTGGACATACCCCATTTTTCTGCTTCTTTCCAACACCCTCAATCTTGGGGATGAAGGGACTCAGACCTCCTTCTGTGCCCTCCTCCAACCCTTGTCTTTTCTCCCAACTCCCAATCCTAGTGCTTGCCTAGGCTGGAGGAAACTTACTCTTTGTCAAATGCTGAGTTTTTTGTTACCTGTGACTTCTATGAAAATTTTACATTCAGACTTCCAAACCTTTCTTCTTGGTACATGAAGAAGATTTTCGGAACTTAAAAATTCCCTTCATTCTCAGCAAATTCTGTGCTTTGGGATGTGTAATGTCTCCAAAATGGTTTCAACTGAGCCGTGACTTCTCGGTTCTAGCCAGCATCTGCCCTCCCCTGAGACTTATTGATTTAATAAATAGGGAACCCTAGGACACTGGGATTTATAAGGATGAAAAATTCATAATTCTAGTAATTACAAAAATATTAAATGCCCTTGTGTATTCATGCAACAAAGATAAATTGAGTTGAGGTGGGTGCCAGACAAGTGTCCTAGGTCTTGGGAAATCATCTGAGAGCAAAATAGACATGGAGCTTACATTCTCACTGGTGCACATGTAATTAACAGACAAAAAAAGAGGAGTCGAAGGGGGATACAGAACCAGAAGATGTATTGTGAGAAAGGAGAGGAGTATTTATAGAAAAACAGAAAGATAAAGTGAGGTATAGGGATGCAGGATTTCCTGGCAGTGTGGAGACAGGGAGCATCAGAAGAAAGGTCACTAACGGGAAAGAGGAGCTTCATTAGGGATCCCAATGGAAACTATTCACAAATCACTATTTGGCCCAGGAACCACCTCACCTGTGCACAGAACCCAAGAGAAGCCTCAAATGGTGGATCAGGCAACTCAAAAGAACAACTCAACCAGAAACTCAAGGATGATGACAAGGGCCCAAAAGGCAAGGACTGAATGTGCCCAAACATCTGGACCTGAAGGTAAGGCTGGTGACAGAATCTATCATTTGAAGAATCAGTGTGGGAGGGTTTCTCACGCAGCAGGCACAGGGTTAGGTGGACATGAAAAGTTAATATGAGAAGAAGAACACAGTGTAGACAAGAAGGGCATGAAGACAGCAAAGATCTGTTGGTCTGAGTGGTTGTTGGAAGAAGTAAGTATGTCCCCTGGGTGCAGTTGACCTCAGCTGTGCCCTGTAGATTCACATAACCACTTCCCAGTGTCTACTGTTTACATTTCTATTGGTAGAGTCACCACTGCTCCACTGAGTCTGGGGCTCCTCTCTGATTCAAGGTGAGGAGATTGTCACCAATCCCCAAAGTAGACACATTCTCAGTAGTATTTCTTACTAGTGAATTTCTAAAAGTGAAGTCAATTGGTCAATGAGTCTGCATATTTAAAATGAGCATATAGTGATGACCAAATAATTGCCACTTTAGGCTCCCATTAATGAGATATGGACACCCTCTTCCCTACACCTTCACATACTAGAAATAATGAGACTTCTGTGTTTGACAAATGAAAAGCATAGAATGATATTCCACCAATGTTTCTCTTGCAATTTCTTCGCATCATGCATGTGGTTAAACATGCTGTGACAGGTTGTATTACTGCTTATCATTATTTCAGAAGATTATACACTGAGTGGCCAGATTATTATGATCTCTGAACGCATAATAATCTGGCCACTCAGTTTATATCCTATATAATAAAAGGCTAATATGCAAATTGTCCCCTCGACCAGGAATTCAACCAGCAGGCAGGCCGGCCAACTGCCCATATCCCCTCCCCCTGGCCAGGCTCGCCGGACCCCACCCATGCACGAATTCATGCACCAGGCCTCTAACATATATATATATATATACTGAGTGGCCAGATTATCATGTGTTCAGAGATCATAATAATCTGGCCACTCAGTGTATATCCCTGCTCTGTGTACTCAGGGATGGCCATGTGACTTGACATGACAAAGAAAAGTGGGAAGTGAGAGGGTCACTTCCAAACCAAAACTTTAAGAGCCCTTGTGTTGTCATTCTCTGCCATGGGGCCAGCGATGTTCTAGACAGAGGCTTCTCTGTCACAGGCTCCATGAGTGTCAATGGAGCGGGACCTCATCTAACTTGTGATCAATAAACAGCATGAGGCAGAAGTAAACCTGTGTTTTTCTAAACCAGTGTTTAGCAAACTTTTTCTAAAAAGGGTCCAATAATAAATAGTTTAGGCTTTGCTGGTCTTACTGTCTCTTTGCAGCTACTCAACACTGTCATTGTAGCACACAAGCCACCAGAAATAAATATATGTAAACAAATGGACCTGGATGTGTTCCAATAAAACTTTATTTACAAAACTGGCATTGAGCCAGTTTGGCCCTCAGGCTGTAGTTTGATGACACCTATAAATAAACCACCGAAGTTTGGGAAGATCATAAATGACCAGAACCTATTTTTTAATAAAATTTTTATTAGAGTGTTTTTTTAAGGATCACCTGTTCGTATATGCCATTTTTGTATAAGAATATTCTTTTTGTTGCTGTTGTTTAATCAAAATTAACACTTTGTTATTGCAATTTTTCTTATTTTGTTTTTGTCTTCTAACTTAAGAAATTTTTGGTTATAGAAACCTTTCTTAAATTTGTGTTAGACAAATCAGTTTATCTTTTCCAGTATGCTTTATGCCATATTTTTGCAACCTGGTATTCTTGGCCTCTACCAATTAGAGGCCAATAGCACTTGCCTCCCAGTCATGACAAAAAAAAAAAAAGTCCCAACATGCCATATAACCCCTGGATGGCAAAATCACCCAGCGTTGAGAATCACTGCTTTATGCCCTGTACTTCTGCCTTAAAAGTCCTTCCTATATAATATGTAAAAGGCTAATCCTTTATTAACTCCTAGTATTTGTATTAAATGTATACATACACATTATTATACATATTACTATATATAATCATTTGACATTTTGACTTCTGTAATATTTTAGCCTTCCTATCTATTAACATGAGCTTGCTATTTTTTCTTGGTCAATGTTATGATTTTCCTTTCATAAGAATTCATATCTGTCTTTCTCCAAACTGCAATAAAGACAAGAAATATTACTTCAATGTAGTTGACATATAAAGCATGTAAATGTATGTTTCCAATTATAATTGGCTTTTTTTTTTTAGAAAAGAAAAAAAAAGATGTTTGTTCAAGTTCAACAATAAATTGTCAGAAAAATATTCCCCAAAAGGGTAAGTAAGTGAGGCAGAGACTTGCCTTTAGGTGCCCCAGGGCCCAGGCCTGCTGCTGAAAGCTCCTTTCTCCCTCCCCTCCTCCGCACGCCCTCCCACTGTCCTTGTCCTCCTCCTAGGTCTCTTCTCCACTCCAACTAGGTGCCACATGTGACACACTCCAAGTGAATGATGTAAGGAGTGCTGCCCTGCTGCCCACCTAATCTATCCACGTTGTGCCCTGGCAACCACTCTTCAACACAGTACCTATAGAGACCCAAAAACGATAAGGGAAAATGACCGAACACATAAGTCCAGTTTAATATAAACATCTACTTGCTTCATTCTAGGAACTGGTGAAAACCCTAATCTAAGCAAAGCCGAACGAGTTCTCATTTCTGGTGGGACCGACTTTCTCTTCCTGAGTTAGTCAGGAGTGCAGGTCTGGTCTCTGTGGGTCAGGCTCTGGGTTTGCTTCTGTCCCTCTGAACTCTTGTGCCTCTTGGGGTGACTGTCCTCCCCTCCTCCTCCTCCTTTCTCTTCTCCTCTTCCTGTACTCACTTTTCTTCTGCTTTCATAACTTACTTCCTCAGCATTCTTTCTTGTCACTCTCTCCTTCCTCTCTGGCACAAGCAACATTGGTCTTCTTAGTCCCATTAACTTCTTATTAAAATATATAGTAGGTGCTATTCAAAGTGGGGTCAACAGACTGGTGTCACCTACAGGCCTGTTTGTTGCAGGTTTGCAGAGCTTGTGAACTAACTGTGGCATTGAACACACTTTTTTGTGGCCAGACCTACCCAGTGGAGGCAGCAGTGCACTAATTTCTATCCTGGTCAAGCCCCTGTCTCATCACAGGCCACATGCTTAGTAGCATTGATGTGACGTGCTTACGGACAAATGCATGCACCATACTTGTACAGCTTGAGGAATTAACACAAAACAAGAGCCCATGTGTACCCAGCACCGAGTCAAGAAACAGAATACAATCCACTCCCATAATCCAATCCCTACCCACACCCCTCGGTGGACACCAGCCTGATTTCTCAACACATAGGTTCCTTTGACACTGAATGCCTTACTTTCCTTCCTGTTCAGGGCCTGCTGGGTGTGCGCCCCTCTCCCGCCCCCAACACACACATATGCACAGGCTCCCTCATCCTCATCCCTCCCTTTGCTATACATCCTCAGGCCTCACCTTGAATAGAGCATTCTCCACCCTGCAGGCAGGAGTAGGGCTTCCTGTATTTTTTTTCTCTCTGGTACTTATCACAACTATAATTAACCGTCTGTGTAGGTTCTGTTCACTGTGTGAAAGTCAAATGAAGTCAGTAAGTGGGTCAGTCTTGCTGTCTCCCCTGTGCCTCACACTTTTTATGCTTAAGTAACCGTCAAGTCATCAAAACCTTATTCATTCTTCCTCATCAAGGATGAATACCAACAACATCAGGGCCTCCATTTACCCATACGATGCCCCTGTGAACTAGAAAAGGGTGCTTCTTCCTCAATCATGTTCCCCACATCCCTTGGAGCTGATTCCTGAAGCCATGGCCTTTTCTGCCCTCTGCTGGAAGATTGCTGTAGGAAGTGTACAGATGGATTCTGCCTCGGATGCAAATCAGAGCCCCCTCCAAGGTGGAATCCTTGCTGAGTGCACAACCCACACAACCTTATACAGAGGCCCTGACAACAATATAAATGTGTACATCACTTTACAATTGTCAAATCACTTTGCTCTACATTTTGTCATTTAGCCCTCAAGTAAGTATGATTCAACTCATTTTATAGTCAATTAGAACAGAAAAGAACTTTCATGAGCTAAAAACCTAGGTGTTCAAACTTCAAGTTCTTCTTTTTTTACAAGAAAGAAAGGGGAAAAAAAAAGCCCTGGTCTTTTTAGAAAACACTAGTGTAAGCAAGAATCCAGGCAAACACTGACAGTTATCCACCAGCATCAGCTTCTCCTGCCTCCTTAACATTTCCACCCTGGCTGTGCCTTCTGAGTTAACAGTGTCCCTGTACTATTATCAATTATATATTAGGGAGTCTTGTTGAGGCCCTTTGGATGGCATGGGAAGAGTATTAGACTAGATGGTATGTCTGGATCCCAAAGCCAGCTGCCTCTCATGCAATGTGGTGACCAGCAGGAATTCTCTCTAGATCTAAGTCTGCATCCCCACCTGTAAAATGGGGATCATCATTGCCTTCCCTGTTTCACAGATTGTTGTGAAAATAAACAGTACAATGTGTGTGCTGATCATAAAGCTCCCAGATCTTTGCCCAGGTAGTGTCTTTCTATATCATTTTCACCTCGTGCCCTTTCCCTATGTTCTGTTAGAATTCCTCGAGTTAGTCTTCCCATGGCTAATTATTTTGTTGTGTTTTTCCATTCTGCTCTTCCTTCTCTCTGTGAGGCTTTTCTTTTCATTTCCTCCACAGTGCTTTCTGTTTACATGGACTCTCTTTGTTTTTTCATGGCTCACTTTCATAGCAGGCTCCTCCTATTGGCTCACACTTACTAATGGTGACCTAATCTACATTGGAGCGCTCCAGGCAGGGGTCCACCCTTAAAGGCCTGTTTGCTGAAATGTGTGAGGAAGGATGAGCCAGACACAAGATTTGGGGGAACACTTCAGAAAGTTGTTTCTCTCCCTTAGCGGCAGGGTTGTCGTTTCTGAAGTACTGGGGACACAAGGTCCCCATGACTCAGTGAGCTGCCTGCACCAAGTAAAAGAAGGTATGCTGCTTATGCTCATGGAAAGGAAGATTCATGAGAGAGATAGAATAAGGATTGAGTAACAAACTGTGCTCTTCGTCCATTTTCAGAGAAACCCAAAGATGATGCTGTGGATTTTCAATCTCCTACACTTCCTGTGACCTGTGGTAGGGAGACGGGGATTTTGCATAAGGAGAAAATGGAAAAAGGTGAGTTCCTTGATAGTCTACTCTTTGGAACCCCTAGACCAGGGGTGGGGAATGTCCGGACCGAGGGCCATATAAGGCCTGAAAAATCATTTGGTCAGGCCCTACCAAGGCATTAAGGCTGAGTTAATTAAATGTTTGACCAAATATAGCAGGCTAATTTTTAAGTTGATAATTTTGTATGGCCCTCGAATGATGTCATAAATATCCAAGTGGTCCTTGGCAGAAAAAAGTTTCCCTGCCCCTGCCCTTTTAACAAAGGAATCTCTAGAGGGGAGGAACGTACCCAGGTGTGTGATTGTTCAGGAAATGAGCCCTGCAAGCCAGGCTGCAGAAAAAAAGGGGGGGGAAAAGTGTTTGTTAAAAAGGAATTTTCAAACTTTTCCTGGCTGTGGTACACCTGGTGGCTACTGCACTCCCCCAAAGGAGTCATCCATCCATGGACCCTGGGACACTGATCACCATGTCCTTGTCACATGAAGGTGTCACATAAAATGCCAATTTTCTCCCAACCCCTCACCACTCAGACAGGTTTTAGGGCTTCCTTCAATCTGAAAGAGAAGGAACCCAGACTCCCTGCTAATGGTTCTGTTTCCCAGGAGTCTCCCCGAACCCAGAAAGGTAGAACACCACAATCAGGGGGTTGGAGTTTAGGGTGAATTCAGAGGATGGAAGTAGATGGTGGGATGGGCTGTCTTTGTTTTATAGGATCCTCAGAGAAGTGCATTCAGAATAAGAAGGGAGTTTGGTTCACACCAAGAGAATTTGAAATTAAAGGAAGAGGAACAAAATCAAAGGACTGGAAGCGGAATGTGCGTTGCAAAGGACAGACCCTACAACAACTGATGGAGGTATGATAAGGACAAGGGGCAGATAGGTGATGGGTTTAATTCCTTGAAGGATGAGGGAAATGTCAATAACAGAATTGTGAAGAAATTCCCATTAGGATTCCACAGCATGACTGAGAAAGAGGTAAACCTTAGTAGAAAAAAAGATGTGTGTGATAAAGCTAAAAATGCAGATTGGTGCTGATGGCGAAGCACTTTAAATGCAAGCAAAGGGTTTTGAAGTCAGGAGAGATTTAAGTAGCTTTCCCTGGTGGTATTAGGTAGGGTTGGCTAGAAGGAAAGTGGATGAAAACAGACCTCAGCCATAGCTTCCCAGTGTCCTCCACCCGCTAAACGCTCCTCAAGACACTGTTCCATCTGGACTCCTCAGTGAAGTGTTTCCAGGCCGTTCTGTCCATGGTCAGTCTCTCCTCTGTACTTCCCAGCACACTATTCCATTCCATGAGCAACACACTAGGGTCCTAGTGATCCCAACACAAAGCCTCTCAATTACACTCAGAAATTATCACTGGAATGAAACCATAGGATTTTATCTAGAGAGGAAAAAATGCAAATGAAAGGGGGTGAGGGTGGGGAAGGGACTGAGAAAAAAAGACTGACAGGGCTTGGATTTGAGTAATAGAGGAAAATGATTTTATCAAGTCCAGAAGAAGAACTGATTGGAGAAAGCAGCTCATTTTTTCTTTTAGACACTTAGGGTTTGAGACCCAGTAGGATGTCCAGGTACAAATATGCACTAGGAAGTGAAAACTTCAATAATTACAAAAGAAAAGTCTCCAGAATAATCTAATTCATTGACCTCTTCTCTCTTTCAGAAAGGACTTTTGTTCTGTCCTCCAAGAATAAATTTCAAGGGAGAGATAAATAGAAAGTGAATTTCTACCACATTTTCGATCACCAAGTTGCCAACTTTTTATGTCCAAAGGCTCATCCTTGAATCCTGGAGTTTCCCAGCTCTGAGTGACCTTCACATTTAGACACTGCGTCTTCATGTTGACTGCTTTAGTACTCTGATACCTGTATATGCCACCACTACTTATTTTCAGAGCTGATTTGAGATGGGGGCAAATAACTCTTTAGAATAAAGATCAGGACAAAAGCTGATGATGTATATATTGTAAACGAAGATCTGGATATTTGAATGATGGCAAACCCAGGGTGTCAGAAATTGAGCTCTAGTTTGAAAAGTAAATATGGTTTTGAAATAGATAAGAACAGAAAAGGAAAGATGATCGTCCTTGATTGAACACCAAGTCATCCTAACTCAACATGCTCTTTATAAAGGGCATCAGAATGGAAGAATGTGTTTGAACTAACCTTTGTGTCTGCAGAGTCTCCCTCCAGGTGAAAATGGCAGTCCACTGGCTGTACCAGCTGCTTTTACTCAGCCTTCTTTACTTGCTTAGATGCCTCCTCACAAGTCCCATTCATGGGCTTCTCATTAGATCTGAGCCTCCAGCAGAGGCAATGGTGTCACTCCCATCTTGCCCTGTAGGCTACCTTGACCCTTGGCTGGCTCCATTCAAAGTGTGTGAAACAATGGTCCCCCAATGCCATTTCTTGTATAAACTGCCTTTTCCATACTGATTTGAAACATCTTGATATGTACAGGATGTTCATTGTAATAGCAAAAAAAAAAAAAAAGGGGGAAGACTACAAATGTCCATCAGTATTATAAAATAACCTAAGACATCTACAGAATGGTATTTTTTAAATGCATAGGTGAAGATTCATCCTTCAGTCAATGGAAAACCACACACAGGTTCTGAGGTCAGGAAAGCTTTTGGAAGCTCAAACTGGTAGTACTATGTTTTGTTTATGTAAATATGTAGGTCTATGCCTTTAAAAAATCTGAAAGAGCTAGCTATTATGTGACAGGATTATAGGGGAAATTTGCCTTCCATATTACACATTTATGTACATGTGAAAATTTTTAAATAACCACTTATTACTTTTGTAATAGGAAAAAAACAACAATAAAGATATTTAAAATCCAAATCATTAATTCATGGCCCCAACATTATAGTTTCTTCTTACTCATACGTAATGCCACATGTCAGCACATGATAGCCAGAAGTACACTTGATCCAACCTTCCATCCCACCTAGAAGGAGCCACATTGGGATAATGAGAATGAAGTCTAGTTCTAACTTCAAATAGTCTAACACAGGCCTTTCCCTGGCCCCATCACTCTATACCTCACTGTTGCTCTGCAATAGACCAAGTCCCACTGGTGTGGAACTCTGTATGTGTGTACCATCAAGACACCTAATGCTGATATTGCAAACGTGTTTTGTGGCTTCCCACAGTGGGTGGCTGGTGCAGAGTCCTGGCTCAGAGCTTGTGAGAGCCTCCATCTCCAAGGGCCTAGTGTGTAGGCAATAGTTGCTACTATATGAAAGTGTAGTGTGGGGTTGAGGAAGACAGTTAGCAATAGGGTGAGGATTCTCTTGCTGGTGCAGGGCCTATATGGTTTGGACTTTCTACTAGGGCTGAGGGAAGGAACCCATAGCTTTAAAAAAATTATCTTTATACACCCATAGCTTTCTTATCAACTTGCACAGATATGGCAAGAGGGAGGGTGGGGCTTGAAACTATCAATGGTTATCACAAAAACCAGAGTCAGACTCTTTTTAGAGATCAGGGGGTTGAGGAATTGTATGTCCTTTCTCTATTATTTTTCTATCATATCCTGTGTGCTTGAAACAATTTCACTCCAGAGTATATGGGGGCAGGGGGTGCTAGTGGCTCAGGACTCTGGCTCCAACTAGTCTTAACTAGGAAGAGTGGGCAGGTCTAGGCTACCTTGGAATCTGCACCCTGGTCTAGAGCAGGCCAGGCATCCAGTCAGAGGGCAAGAATGGCCATAGAGTATCAACCCCAAGGACAAAGAAAAGCAGACCGGAGAATTCAGCATGGGAAGGCCAGAAAGATCCACTCTACTTCTGGGTAGAGGGATCCCTCTTTATGAAGTCCTGGGGCCCAGTCAATGGAGGGAGCTGCTGAAAAGCCTCCTGTCAGTTACAAGCAAGAAGAACACCGTCCCAAAATCAAAGGGAATTTTCACTCTGGCTGAGTGGCCAGTGTTGAGAATGGAAAAACATTTCCCTCTCTAAGCTTTTACCCAGGTCCTCATGCTTGCCTTATGGACAGTTGAGGGTAGTGGCCTGTTCCAGCCCCTTGGATCCTTTCCTCCAGCTCCTGGTGGTCTGTTTCCCACCTTTTTACCCCCCACCATCTGTCTGGGGTACACAATGCCACAGATGGGCACAGAAGGATGAATGCCACTTCCTGGCTCCTACCTTCAGCACAGATAAAGTGGTCTCTTGTCCATGTAGAGCCCTTGCTGTCTGTCTCGGGGCAGGGGGGGGGGGGGGGCATCAGTAGCAGAACCAGTGCTTTACTCAGCAGTGAAGATGGGGTTCCTCACCTAAATCACTTGCAGAATTTACTGAATCCCATTGTAAGGCCATGAGAAAGCTCCGTATGAGTTCTCAAGCCCACACAATGACCCAATGCACAGCAGTTGTCTTTGTGTCCTGTCAGCCATAGCCTTAGGGACAGTTCTGAGTGGTCCACAGGCTTGCCTGAGATGGCACCCAGCAGGTGGGAACAGCTCTGACCCCACGTAGGCCTGAGTGCCAGTCGGGCTCAGGTACTAAGTTTGATTCCTGCAAGAATCAAAGCATTTCATCTTCCCAGGCTGGTAAAAGGAGGGACTTGCCTACAGCCATGTTTTCTCAAATTTCACATACCAACCACCTGGGATCCTTTAGAATGCAGGTTTGATTCAGTAGGTCTGTGTTTCTAACCAGCTCCTTGACGATGCTAAGGCCACTGGCCCTCAAACCATACTGTGTAGAAAGGGCTTCCATGACCTTCCAGTCCCTTCTGGGATAGGCAAGGACGGTGTGTCCCAGAGCCCCACAGTGTTAGTGCTCAGCAGATCTTGCTGATCCCAGGCATGCCGGCATTATCTCCTCTTCCAATGGGAAAATACGATTGAATGTGAGGTGTGCTGCAGAGGGGGACAGCTGCTCTGCTGTGACGCCTGTCCACGAGCCTTTCATGAGGACTGCCACATCCCGCCCACAGAGGCTAAGAGGTTAGTGAGATGCAGCAACCTCATGCACACCCTCTTCCAGGCTCTGTCTCTTGTCCCTCAGCTCCAGAGGGAAGAGCAGGCCCATGAGCATGGTGGACACAGGTGTGCTCAGAGCAACCTGATGGGGCACAGCCTCTGTCCCCTCTCATGTCAGTGATAGCCTGTGTCTGTGAGGTTAGGCTGCCACTGCCCCAGGGAGATGTCCTCTCCTAGGTTTGCAGCACAGACTCCTGACTCCAACTCCAAGGGGGATGGAGATGGGAAATGCCAATAGTCTGTGTTCTGTGCTTACTCAGAAAAGGCAGGAAACATGGCCTGGTTCCCTCGTTTTGCTACATTCTCAATGGGCTATAGGGGGCCCAGACCCCCAGAGGTTAAGGCCCAGCCTCTGACACTCAGACCTGGTGCGCAGGGTTCCTTGTGCTCCCAGCAGCTCAGATGGGGAAAGGAGAGCCCACCACTCACCCTGACACTGCCTTCCATCTACTGACCCCCAGATGCTACCCCAGGGCAGAGGGTCATTGGGTCACACCCCACCTAATTGTCTTGGACACTGGGAAGTGTCCCCTTCAACCTCTGGCTGTGCCCACCAGCCACTCCTGAAAGGAGGAACAATGGCAGCCATAGGAATGGTGACTGTTTCTGAGGTCTTGCCTTGCTCACTTATCCCCGACCTCTCAGGAGCCCATGGAGTTGCACCTTCTGCAGGATGAAGGAGTCTTCAGGAAGTCAGCAGTGTCTCAGGAGATCTGAGGTCTTGATGAGGCAGATGGGGCCTGAGGAGCAGCTGGTGAGTCAGATTCAAACCCCAAGATCTTTCCTTTCTGCTCACATGTGAGAGGTCAACAGGCTCAGGGGACAGGCACCTAAGGGTGTCTGGCTTCAGAGGATGGCAATTCAGTGCCCAAAAATGGAGTCTGAACAGAATTGAACCCACTTCAGGACACTTTGACAAATACGGTTGGAGGGCCTAAGTGTCTGCTTGCACAGCATGCATGCTTGTCTGGACACAGGCTCTCTCCGCTGTCTACCAGCTGCATTTGACTTTAAAACCCTCTTGATATTTTACAGAAATGTGAGTTCCTCCTCTTGAAGGCCTACTGTCACCCACAAAGTGCCTTTTTTGCAAAGACCCCCAGGTAATGTAAGTGTCACATTGGATGATTCTCATCCTTCAGTCATCTCTCTACTGTAAACTCAACCTGGAAACCTGGAATATGGGTCCTGCAGAGACTACTGTCAGCAGGGAGCAGAACCTTCAGCTGCAGATGCTAGAGTGGGACCAACTCCACCCCACTGTGCCAGCTTCATCTCCCTTGGGTCCTAGTTTTACTGTCTCTACAGGGCAATGTCTTTCTTAAGGATAGCTTATAGATTAAGAGCTCAAACTCAGGAGCCAAACTGTGGGTTCAAGTCCCAGTTCTACCACTTTTTTGCTGTGACATCTTAGAGAAGTTACTTAAACTCTCCCTCCCTCAGTTTCCTCATCTGTAAAATTGTAGTTATTATAGTACCTATCTGATAGGGTTGTTGTAGAGACCACATGTTATTACCGTGGCAGTTCTCAGAATAAAGCCTGGCATCAAGGAGTCAGGTGGTATTATCATTACCCTGGAAATAAAGACTTGCCTTATATTTAAGTTGGATCCATCCCGTCATGATAGCTGTGCTAACATCACCCCTTTGATGACTTTGTCCCTAGATCCGAGATTATGCTGAGCCCTTTAAGGAAGCCATGTGGTTGGACCTGGTGAAGGAAAGGCTGACTGAGAAAGTGTATTCAGTGGAATGGTTCGTATGGGACATACGCCTGATCTTTCATAACCATAAAACTTTTTACAAGGTAAAGTAGAAAGGACATGTCCTGCTTCCTTCTCACATCCTTTCTACTTTGCCCTAATTTCCGGGATGACAGAATTTTGCAAGAATTGTCCTCAGAAGACAAGGGTTACAGGGCTGAATGTCAAAAAGAGCCACACACAGGACAGGGAAGAATTCTTGTAAATGGTGCCTGAAAAAAATCCATCCTCAGTTCCCAGATTGGCAGGCTGCTCCCACTGAGACAATCAATTTCCCCAGCCTCCTTGTTCAAACTGAGAAGAAGGGCAATTTATGTTTCCATTATTCTTCATGCCCCAGGAATATAGAAATAGATGAGTTAATTAAACAAGATGAAATAAATTAAACTTCCAGGATGTGCATGCTTGGACTTATGACACCTAAATTTCCCAGTGAACTTAAACATCATGCAAAATTGTCCTTAGCTCTTAATGTCTTCCACCTTCCTTTGTAGGGAGAGACAATTAGTTGAGGTATTTTTCAATTTAAATCTTTATTGTTGAAAGTATTATATATGTCCCCCCCCTTTTTTCCCAATTGACCTCTTCTACCCCTCCCCCAATCCCAAGACATCATTAACTTTGGTTTCTTGAGTATCTCCTGGTTTTTACTCTAACTTGTACAGACATATTTGGGGAGGTAGCTAAAGAAGATTCTCACCTTCACCCAGACTACCTCCCTCCTGCATGCCACAATTCAGCATGTTCACAAGCCATAAATTGTGTCTATACATGGAGCTGGAGGTAGCAGAGTGGACCTGGGAGTGCCTTCATGCCTGACACAGTCTTAGCCTTGGAGAACAGGAGGTTCATCCTTCCTTCAAAGAGTGGGCCTTCAAGAAATGCCTTTACTTTTCCTATGTAACACCAATCTTGAGCTTCTCAGTGATCAGAACCAGCATGTCAGTGCAGACCACCTGTCAGGTCCAAGTTACCAACCAGGCAGAGTCTCATCCATTTCAGTGTAGCAGCAGCATCTCCCCACGCATTCTGCCTGAGTGCTGGAGTGATTGAATGGTGGTCCTAATCCAACATCCTTAGGTTGTAGGCAGTGGGAACAGCACCAGGTGTCTGACCAGTGGAGTCAGACCAAACCTGGGTCCAACATCCTGGGTACTTGGGTTCTGGCTGGGAAAGAATTCAGAGCCACGGCCCAAACTGTAAGAGAACATTTATTTGGTAAATCATAAAGGTAGAAGAAGTAATTCTGAAAGAAATGGGCTTAGGAAACAAGTTCTAGCAATAAAGGAGTGCCAGGGTCTTTCTCAGCATCTACAAGGGTTCAGGAATCTGGAAAAGGGGCTGTGCGTAAATGAATAAAAAGACTAGACATAAAATATAAATTTGGAAGGCATATTGGGGGACCCAGAGGAAGCTTCGTTCTAGTGACTAAGTTCCTGGAATCTCCTCACCCAGGGCTTTTTATTCACACCTCTTGCCCTCTAGCAAAGCAGATATACATATCAAAGGTAAAGTTTGGTGAACAATAAAAAAGATGATCAGGTTGGGGGAACTGCCTTCGGCTGTTCCAGCAGCAGACAATAATATATGCAGATTTTCAGCCCTGCTGAAGCTGTCCATCAGCCTTCTGATTAACTTCTCCCATTTATTATGCTAATTACTGGAATTTGCTTCCAGCAAAGGAGGGGCCCTTGGAGTTTAGGATTGAGGAAGCAATTGATAAGGTGCCTGGGGTAGGGAAGAGAAGGGGGACAGAAAGGAAAGGCATGGGTTGGGCAAGCTCCCAGAAGGAAGAGCAGCGCATTGGGTCCTCCTTCCTATGGATTTTAAGGGAGAAGATTTTAGGGGAGGCCCAGGGAAAAATCTCTTCTAGAAGTAATCCATTGCATTTGTTTTTTCTAGTTGGCCTTATTTAAGTCTTATTTTATTCTTTCCATTTTGAGTACTTTCATATTATGTTTGCCTATATTTCTTTATTTCTATCTTCACATCTATGCATTTGCTGTTTTCTCTTTCAGGCTTCTGACTTGGGTCAGATAGGACTGGATTTAGAGGCAAATTTTGAAAAGGATCTCAAAGAAGTGCTTATTTTTCATGAAGCCAGTGAGAACAGTTTCCAGGCTCCTCCTTGACCCCATTCTGGAAGGACTGAGGCACCTCCACTTCAGGATCCAGATGATGTGACCTTGGTCATCCTTAGATTGCCAGTGAGTCTGGGAGGCTGTCCCCTTGACTCAAATCCAGGCCCATCATAGCATCATCACAACTTCTACCTCCTTTTAGGGTTTTTTTGTGTGTTTTTTTGCAACTAAAAAATTATACCTCACAGTTAAAAAACTGAATACTTCTTTAAATAGCCATCATAGTTCACATTCTCCCCATTTCTTATAAATCTTTTTACAATTGATTTGTTTCAATCAAGATTCAAACAAGTTCCACACATTGCATTTGGCTACTCTGTCTCTTAAGTCCCTTTCTGTTCTATAAGTTTGCCAATTTTATTCCTTGTCAACTATTCATTGGAGAGCCTGGGGCCCTTAACCTATAAAATTTTTCATATTCTGGGGTTTTGTATACTCATACCATTATGAAAAATTTATTAAGTTGAATTCTAAGTTTGTATGGAATCTATTTTTGTTTGTTACATATTTAATATACCATTGCAAAGAGTATTTTTTTAGGATTTCACATTTGTATTTATAAATGAGATTGGTCTATAAATTTTTGTATTTTGCCATAGATAGGCATAGGGTTATCCTTGCTTGGTAAAATAACTCATAAAACTTTCTACCATTTTATATGTTCTGGAATAACATATAGTGTATTAAATTCATAAAATTATACAATCTAGAGTCTTTTAGAGAGGCACTTATTGACTGTTTTCTCTATTTTTTTTATGGTGATTAGTCTATTCAGAATTCTATTGCTTTTTTAATCAGTTCCACTTTTATATTTTTTCTAAGAAGTAATCCATTGCATTTGTGTGTGTTTTATAGTCAGCCTTATTTAAGTCTTATTTTATTCTTTCCATTTTGAATACTTTCAATTTTTTTTTTGCCTATTTTTTTTATTTGTATCTTCTATTCTAGAAGCATTGTAACAGTTTTTAGTTCTTTTAATACTTAGCTGAAAGTTTTCCAAGTGCATTGTAATATATGTTTTAAATGCCAGAGCTAAAAATAAAATATCTTTAATGTGCCACATATTTAAACTAAAGTGTTTGTCCCTCTTATACCCCTCAGCTCCCTAATACCTGTCTATTTGCTATTCATTACATTACTAACATTTGTATCTTTTACCCTAATTAATTATTTTAATTGTATTTAATTATATTATACTAGAGTCCCGGTGCATGAAAATTCAAGCACTGGAGTGGAGGCATCCCTCAGCCCGGCCTGCCCATTCTCACAGTCTGGGAGCCCTCAGGAGCGGGAGGCGACCCGGCGACCCAGGGAAGGTGACACCCCCATCACACCTCTGCTGCTGCCACTGCCAGCAGCACAAGCCTCAGCCCGGCCCTGGTTACCTGTGCCTCAGGCTGGCCCTAGGAGGCTCGGCAGCTGCCATCCGAGGCTTGCCTGTGCCTTGGGCTGGCCCTCAGTGGCTGGGGGGGCTGAGGGGACTGGGGAACTCTGGAGGGAGGCACGCAGCATGGCAGGACTCGCCTGGGAGCCATGCGCCTGCCGCCCCGGCAGGGCTGAGGGGACTGGGCACCACCATCTTGTGTCTGTGGGCACCACCATCTTCCATCTTTGAGGGCATGGCAGTCAATTAGCATATTTCTTCCTTATTGGCTATGGGCACCATCATCTTTGTGAGGGCATGACAGTCAATAGCATATTCCCTCTTTATTAAATAGGATGTCATCATTTTGTTATTTTTATCTTATATCAATTATTTATTTGGTAACATCAAATAAATATCATATTTATTATATCATATGTATTATATCATAATCCATAGTCATTAAAATAATATTGATGTATTTCTGTTTTACAGTTCAGGTTTCCCCACTGGTCTTTTCTTGCATGACTTTTCCATATTTTATTTTTGTTCCATCTTTCAGTCAACTGAAGTATATCTTTAAGTAATTTTAAAGAGTACATGGGTGGTATGCTTTCTTTGCATATTCAGAATGCCCTTTAT
Source organism: Corynorhinus townsendii (assembly GCA_026230045.1). Classification (NCBI taxonomy): domain Eukaryota; kingdom Metazoa; phylum Chordata; class Mammalia; order Chiroptera; family Vespertilionidae; genus Corynorhinus; species Corynorhinus townsendii. The sequence goes on along the minus strand of JAPDVU010000005.1, from coordinate 30,757,759 downwards.
TGTTTTCATCATTAACCACGTATTGTGCTACAATATATATCTTATCACAATTTCAGACCTTCAGAATTGACTTAGACTTTGTTCCACTGCCTTGGGGCATTTTGTTCTACAACCCTGAAGTCTGAGTTCAGCCAGAATTCTATCTCTTTGTTAGTGTGTGGACGCATATAGGATTTTTCCCCTTTACCTCTGTAGCTATGTCTTTAGCTATTTTTGACAGGATAGGATTCAATGTAATATTGTTATCATTGATCTTGCCTAGCATGTTGAGCCTTTTCAATACACATAACTGGTTCTTTTTTCAGTTCCATTAAATCTTTCTGATCCATTTATTTTGGGCTCACTTTCAAGAACATCTATTATCCATATGCTGACTATCTCTTCTCTGACCTCCCTATTTATCAATAAAAAAAGAAGAAGAAAGTTCCAGAAAGCACTCCTCCTCTTAGGTCATTAGTATGAGACTTAAATATATTAACTTAAAATTATTGTAATTCTATGTCAATGTTTTAAACTGGATGACTCTTCAGCATTTTAATAATATGAATTGCTATCTATTAACCAAGCCTCAAAGGATGTAAACTTTTCATTGCAATACATTCCTTTCCTCAACACAAAAATAGAAAAAAGGTCATTGCAACTTACAAAGTTGTCCTGATCTGTGTTTCTGAGTTTTCATTCTTATTTAGTGTCAATGGAAGATTTTTATGGACTGATTTGTGTCCCCCTGAAAGAAGAAAGCAGAACTGACTATCTCCCATCTTGCAGAGCTAGATCCTCAGCTGACCCTCCCCACTGGGGGTCACCACAGGAATGTCAGAATTGTCCTAACTCCCCCAACCGCTGCCTGAGTAGACTAATGAAGCTCCAGGAATGTAGCTAAGGTCCTAATAAGGCTATCAGGAAGCAATGGTAGGGAGATGGCTCAGACCTTGGAATGTATTGGCCACCTCCTGACCTTTGTGCCGTAAGACCCTGCAGAAAAACCCTGACCAAAGTGACCACTCTCTGTAACCCACGTCACTCACCCAAGCCCACCCAAATGACTAGCCCTATATAACCTTTGTTCCCCTGGGGCTCGCTCTCTCGTCTCGCCGCTGCGTCGGTAAAGAGGCTGGGAGCCAAGTCCGGGCTTGAATAAAGACTCTTTTGTTTTTTTTGCATCGGAAGTGACTCCCTGGTGGTTGAATTTGGGGACCCCGAAATCTGGGCATAACATCCCCAAATTCATAGGTTGAAGCCCTAATCCCCAATATGACTATATTTGGAGAGAGGGCCCGTAAGGAAACATTTAAAGGTGAAATGAGGTCAGTTGCCTGTCCTTTGCACCCCTTAGCCCACATTGCCTATAACCTGTAACCATTATACCCATTCTTATTCCTTTTGCCTACATCCCCATGTAATCTTTATCTTTCTACCCAATATAAGCAGCTGGCTTATGGGGGGGCGGGGGGGGGAGGGAGTAAAAGCAGATTTTTATGGATGACCTACTGCTCTCCCGTGTTGCCAGCAATATTGGAAAATTTTGAAAAGAAAGCGGGAAAAGATTAAATGAGGCCAAAAGGGTAAGGCCTGATTTGGATCTAATGTGTGCCCTTGTAAGAGGAAAAGAGGCAAAAGAGATGTCTCTCCACATAGGCACAGAGGAAAGGCCATGTGAGGATGCGGCAAGCAGGTGGCCTTCTGCAAGTCCCTAAAGCACTCTCACCAGTAACTGAATCACCTGGCACCTTGGTCTGTTGTTGAAGCCACCCAGTCTGTGCATTTGTTATGGCAGCCCAAGCTGACCAATCCAAAGAATGAGTGACACCACCACAGCCTGTCTCTCCCCAAAACCAGGCAGAACTGTCCAAGAGGATCTCCCAGTCTCCCAGTGAGGAACTGGGAGGATAGTGTGTTGGAGTTCTCATGGAGGTGCCTAGTGTCACAGGATGATAAGTAGAAAATGTATAGACATCTCTTAGGTCCTATTTACAAGTGTTTCCACAATAATGTGGAGTGTGACATGGACTGACTTCACTTATGATCCAGAAAAGGGCAGAGGCAGTTTGAGAACTTAAGAAAAGCATATAATTAAACAGAATTGCTTTTATTATATAAGAAGATGGCAAATATGGCCTTAAAGACTGTCACTCCTGGTGCTATTCTGGGAGGGAATGGTGAGTCCTAGAGATGATAATTCTTTTGGGATTATCTTTGGATTTCCAAATTCTTCTAATGGGAGCACTAAAGCTTTCTCTCCCTAGAGTGTTATGATAAAAGATCTCTCACCCTACTGGTTCCCAGTGGGCAGAATTGCTGTGGTCTATATGCTCTTGCATCCATTTGTGACCCTTTCATTCTGGCACTGGTAAGCTAAATTAACTCTCTCTCTCTCTCCCCGCCCCTCTCCTTCCGCCCCCCCCCCCCGCCCCCATCATGGGTCTTGGCTGCTCTATCACTAAAAAAGGAAGAAAAAAAAAACACAGTAAAGAGTCATTTATTTCTTTTGAGTGGGAAGTTTCAACCACTAGCAGTCTGGTTGCCATGACAACCAAGACCCCTATCTCTGAGACTGTCTCTCCCTTTGGCTCCCTTTTATTGCTGTACTGCTCTTCTGTTTTTCAAACTATTTCCACCCCCTCCCCCCCCAAGAGCAAGATTTGGTTTATTCTGCTGAGTTCAGCTGGCCTTCCCCCATTCTCTATGAGCTGTAGGCTCAGGCCAGCCTCTTTGGTCTCCTGCTGCCCAGGCCCACCCAGTTCTGACACACACCTCCTTACACACTGACTCTTAATGAAACCAGTGTAAGTGACAACCTGGCAGACAATGCCAATTACCTCTCCCCAGGGATCTCTTTCAGCCCTGTACCCAGTCTATTTCTCTCTTCCTGGTCCAACTGGGTTTTATTCCTTCCCTCCCACACTGGCCAGGGCTGCTGAGAACCCAGGTCAGCTCAGGACTGCCTCCACCCAAATTGTGAGACAAGAGATTATAAATGACTACAATGGTAGTCCCTGAAGCTTGGCAATGCTAAAGCTGCAAAAATGGAACAAAGAAAAGCTTTGCAGAAAAATGCCTGAAGGAATTCTATGTAAGAATTTATCCCCCCCCCACTCCCCCCCCACCCCCCCGCTCCAGCTGACACCAGAATTCAACCTTGGAAAACTCATTTTTAGGAGCTGGAAAGGTGTGGTCCCCTGGGCAAGTACATCTGCCCATCTGTCCTTAGGAGAAGTAGACTTCATGGCAATCAGCATCTGGGCTGAGTACTACTTGTCTCTCGGATGCTTTCCAGGCTCCTGCAGAGTCAGGTTCTGAGATTAGCTGCATGATGGACTTCTACAGGCGACTGTACAATGCTGTTCCACCACCAGAGGGCAGTGTGGATCCTCTCCAGAGACAGAAAGGAAGTAAAGATAGTGAAAGTGGGAAGTAGGAACTAGAAAGAAGTAGAGAGGGCTTTTAAGGGGGCAAAGCTGCTCTCAATGACTTTGTGATTGAGTATCCAGTAACAGGAGCACCAACCAAAATCCAGATTAGGTTGGCTAAGAATAACCAGTTGGACTGTCATGGTTAGGCACGTGCTTATGTCTGGAAAAACTTTAAGTGAGGATTTTCTTACTGGGACAGAGGCCAGAGGTCCCTTCTTTTTCTTAAACGAATTAATTTTTAAATCTTTATTGTTAAAAGTATTACATATGTTCTCTTTTTTCTCCCTTTAACCCCCTTATAGCCCACCCCAACCCCACACCCCAAGCCTCCACCCTGCTATTGTCTATGTCCATAGGTTATGCATATATACACACAAGTTCTTTGGTTGATCTCTTCCCCTCCACCTACCTATCCCTGCCTCCCCTCTGCAGAGGTACCTTCTGTATCATAAGCTTGGGACCTCACAGCTAGCATAATGCAACAACTGAGGTGCACTAATCAATGTGAACTGGAAAGAGGGCTGTACAGTCTAGTTTTTCATCAAACAGGTTGTGGTCACATGGTAGCCCCAGCCACGTGGAGATGGCCAACAGCTCACTCAGACCTGAATTACTGACCCTCCCATTTGCAAGAACATGACCTGTTCTCCAGGATGCTGCAGGCCAAGGATCATTGCCAGAGGGGTCTTTGGTCCTAATAAAGTAAACCTGACCAGGTGGTGTTTATAGAGGGGTCCTCTGAGATGGTTGTACATCTGTCTGCTTCCCACTGAACTTGTTGAGGAAGAAAACTTTCTCCTCTGCCATTCAAGGTCTAATAATTAAACTGACAAGAGAGAGTAACAGGAGAAAAAAACAAATTTAACTTTGTATATAAGGAGCCTCCATAAGAATATGGGGGCATACAGACAGTCATGTAATTGAGGCTTACATGCCATTCTGAACTAAGGAGAAGGGGGTAGGGGCTGGGACTTAGGGAGGAAGGCAATGCACAAGAAGATGGGAAGGGCAAATGTTGGTAAATAAATGTTTGCCCTGCCCTGCAGAGGCAATGGGACACAGAAAGGAATTAGATCTCCAGGCCCTGCAGGCAACCCCAATCCCACCACACCTAGCCCACACATTCTTTGTAGTTATTTCTGGTGATAGCTCTCTTCCTAAAACCGGCCCTCCATCTAAATTCATTTTAGTCAGTTAAAGAGGAGATGAGAAGTTCTTCCGGAGCCTTTTGTTTCCTAAAAATAATCAGCCTAAAAGAATCCTCATCCAAAGAGACATATTTTGGGGTGGAATCCTGCTTCCCTACAAAATGGTCAACCACTTCAGAATCACCAGGGAGCTTGTTTAAATGAAGATTTTGGGATTCCCAACCCTGGATAAGAATCTCTAGGTTTGATGCTCAGGAAGTGGTGTTTTTAACAAGTTTAACAAGTTTGCCAGATGACCCTTTTTTGGCACTGTTATGCTTGGCATCCATTGCATTAAGAGAAGATTGGTCTTTTGCCTGACTTAACCTTTTGACAAGGGAACAAATTTAAGGCTTCTGGGAAGAGAAAGAAGTTGAGAGTAAGAAGATAGGGAAGACAAAGAGAAAAAGCAGCAGTGTGGACCAGGTTTTGGAGTGGGGGGGCGGGGGTGAGGGGCATGGTGAGCATATGAGAGGAAAAAAGACTATTATTGAGCAGCTGTCAACAGGACTTCAGAGATGGGTGAGTGGAAAGGATCTTCAAGATGCTTTGCTAGGGCCAATCTTGAGAGACTTGAGATGTTTCCTTGAAATGCTCCTGCTGAAGCTATTTTGGATGGTGAGCTGGTATTCTATTTCAATGTGAAATTGCCCTGAGCTGGCTGCCAGACACCCCCATTATATTCAGGCTACAGGTGAAGTATGGTAGCAACCATACTTGGGTAAAAACTGCTGTTTGAATTTTAACCCTGCTGTTCTTACTTCTGCACACACTTACTACCAACCCATCCGAGAGGAGGAATGGGAACAGCAGGAATCAATGATTTGATTCCCCAGTAAGACCAGTAGGGAATGTTCTGGCGTAAGTGACCCCAAGTCAGGACCGAGACCCCGACTGTGTATTAAGGTTTGGCAGGTGACCCACGCTCAGAAGCATGTGGTTCGTCATGCTCCAGCCAGGCATGACTCCTGCCCCTTGTTTTAAATTAAATCCATCCCACATCACAAAGGTAATTTTTCTGTGCCTGTGGGCCAGAACCTACAGGAGATTGATTCCCACTGACTCAGTAGCTCCAGGAGTAGTAACTACATTCCCATGCTTTGTAACTTTTGTAATTGCTTGCTCAACTGAAAATTTTCCATTATTGTAAGTAATGTAACTGACTTTTTAACCAATCAGGTTCTGCCAAATCCCCCTGTGTTGGGGATAAAACTTGCTCCGAGTGTTCGGGGCTCGCGCTGCTCCCTGCTGTGTCAGTGAAGACGCGGGCCCGGACTCGAGTTCGTAATAAAGGCTTCCTAAATTTCAATTTGGCTGCCTGGTGGTCTTCATTCGCGGGTCGCACCACAACACAGGCAGTTGTAAACATCATGGGAGCCAGACTATTGACAGGTCCAGACTGAAATGCTTTCCTGCAGTGGCTGCATGGAGAAACACAAAGTGATGAGAGGAGGGGCTCAGAGCTGAAGACCAGAGGCCCCAAGGTGGCAGTGAAGCAGTGACAGCCACACCTTGAAAGAAGCACTGGGGACACCCACCTTCCAGGGACCTGGTGAGGAGGGGAGACTGGAGGGGAAAGGAGCATCCCTAGCATAACAACTCCTTTCCCTCTGAGTGCTTCAAAGAATCAATTCCCACTGTTCTGCTTTTTAGAAGGTGAAATGGGGGTTGGAGAGAAGGAACGCTGTACCCAGGGGAGGGAGGAAAAGGTGTATAGTGGTGGGCTCCCGCTTCATTCCCCAAATACCTAAAACCAAAGCACACCTTACCCTGAAGAATTCATTTCCTTCTGACTCCTGCTCCTGATCCCCAGGAAAGATTTATAGTTCTATTTAACTGCACCCTTCAACCTAAGTTCCTTGCATTTAACTAACATGGTCTATTTCACAAGTCATTTCTTGAGAACTACTAAGCCTGGCTTGGGCTTTCTTCTGCTGAAAGAATACCTGCCCTTGGCCCTGGACTATATAAAGTTTTCTTTCACTGACAGATAATGCAGGGTGCCCAGCCCCAAACTAATCATCCTAGTTTCTCAGTAAGGAAGAAGTGTCATTTCATCTCATCACATATGCAAAGTGCCTGGCACACATAAAGCTAAGTCATTGCCATTGCCTGAGATAAGTGAGAGTTCCTTGCCCTTGACCTGAGTTGTCCCAGGTCCTCCTGACCCTCCTTCCCTTCTGTGCCTGTGGAGCTAAGGTCCCATCATGCTTCATGCTTTGGCCCCACTACAAAACAGGTAACCAGCTCCTGACAGGCTGACCAGAATCCATGACCCTGGCTAGGGTCAGGAGGTGGGATCCTCAGAGAGAGCAGTGACCCAGTCCCAGCCCAGAGGAGACCATCTGCCCAGGGAGTGAGCTGACTGGGGACTAAGGAAAGCTGGGAGGGTAGAACTTCTGAAACTGTCCACCTTCTGTTATTTTCCTAGATACAGTTTTTACTGCAAGAAACTTTTTTTAAAAAGAAGGGTGATGTTTTTCTCAGAGACATTCATAGCAAGGCGTCATTCCTGCCTCACTTCTCACCCCATCCCTCCACCAGCTCCCAGGGTGGAAATTCTTGATCCATCCCAAGGTCCAGCCTTAGTGACAATCCAAACAAAAGGCAGAAACTTGTAAGCAGCCAAAGAGCTGGCCCATGATTTTCTGGCTCTGCCTTTAAGTAGCATAAATGTAGAATTGGCCACTAAGTTATGGATTCCTGGCCATCCGGAATGTTGGATGTGTGTGGAAAGTGAGGACGGAAATGGAGTTTCACATGCCCCACTCCTAAAAATTCCCAGAGAAAAATATGTTTTGTAAATGCCAAAAATGTGATAGGACTTTCCATGAAATCAGCAATAACAATTATGAAACATGAGTCATGGTTCTGTTTGTTCGGAAACTATGAAAATCATAATTTCTCATCATGATAGAAATCAAACACCTAACTTGTTCAACAAGTTGTTCTAGAACAATTAGATATCATATGCAAAGAATTCCCAAAGACGTCCACTCTCTAACCCCAGAACCTGTGAATATGTAAAGGGACTTTGCAGATATAATTAAGGTTAAATACTTTAAAATATGAAAATTGCCCAGCCAGTGTTATTCAGTGGTTGAGCTTCAACCCTGGAACCAAGAGGTCCCCGGTTCAACTCCCAGTCAGGGCACATGCCTGGGTTGTAGGCTCAATCCCCTGTGGGGGGTGTACAGGAGGCACCTGATCAATGATTCTCTCTCATCATTGATGTTTCTATCTCTTCCTCTTCCTTCCTCTCTGAAATCAATAAAAATATTTTTAAAATAAAATAAAATATGGAAAGTATTCTGGATTACCCAAGTGGGCCTAATCTAAGCTTATGACCCCTTAAAAACAGAGAACTTTCTCCATCTGTGGCAGAGGGGAAAATTAGAGTTTCTAAGAATGAGAAGGATTCCATGTGTTTTTATTAAGAGTAAAGGACCTCGTATTCAAGGATCAGAGAGAGGCCTCCAGGAGTAAGGGGCAGCCCCAGCAAGGAAATGGGGACCTCAGTTTTACAACTTCAAGAAACAGGATTCTGACAACAATCTGAATGAACTTGGAAGTAGGTTCTTCTCAAGATTCTCAATAGGAACCCAGCGAACCAACACCTTGGTTTGCACCTTGTGAGAAACCAGCCAAAGAACCCACTTTTCCTCCTTATCTATTCTGACCTATAGAACTGTTAGATAATAAATTTGTGTTGTCTTTTGACACTAAATTGGTGATAATTTATTATGGGAGTAACAGAAAATTAATAAAGAGACCTTGAGTTAGACAAAGATTTCTAAGATAAGACATTAAAAACATAAACTGCAAGGGAAAATTTTGGATAAATTGAACTTTATTAAAATTAAAACTATCTGTTCTTTGAAGATAATTTTAAGAAAATAAAATTTAAAGAACCAAGCCAAGACCAAAAGAAAATATCTATAAAACACATATCTGATGTAGGACTTGAATCCAGAATATATATATTAAATCTTATAACTCAATAATTCAGAAATCAGAAGACCCCAATTTTTTTTTAAAGTGGGAAGACAGAAGATTTGAACAGACACTTCCTCAAAGAAGATATACAAAGGACAAATTAAGCATATAAAAAGATGTTCAATATCACTAGTCCTCAGGGAAATACGAAGTAAAGTCCCAATGAGATAGCATTGCATACTTATTGCCACAGCTAAAATTTAAAAGACTAACAATACCAAGAGTAGGCAAGGATGCTAGCAACTAGAAATCTCATACATGGCTAATGGAAATGCAAAATGGTACAGCCATATTGAAAAATAGTCTGGTAGTTTTTATAAAATTAAACATATGCTTATCATTTGATCCAGCAACCCCCTTCTAGGTAGTAAAATGAAAAACATGTAAGTCCTTACAAAGACCTACACAGGATGTTCATAGTAGCTTTTATTTGTAATGGTCAAAAGCTGAAAATAACTCAAATGTCCATCAACAGGTGAATCATTAAATAAAGTATAGTACATTCATACAATGGAATACTACTCAGCAATGAAAAATAATGAACTACTGATAAATGCAACAACATGGATGAGTCCCAAGAGCATTGTACTAATTGAAAAAAGTGAGATTCAGAAAACCAGTGTTATTGGTCTGCCAGGATTGTGTTAACAAAATATCACAGACTGGGTGGCTTAAACAACATAAGTTAATTTCTCACAATTCTGGAGAGTGGAAGTGTTGGAAGAATTGGTTTCTGGTAAGAGCTCTCGCTTCCTGGCTTGCTGACTCTGCCTTCTGGCTGTATCCTCACATGGTCCTTCCTCTGTATATGTTCATCCCTGATGTCTTCCTCTTCTGTCAGATTGGATTAGGGCCCCACCCATATGACCTCATTTAACAAACCTTAATAATGAATACTGGCCTTGCTAGCCACAACATTGAAATGGCAGAACATGATAGGATATGAGTAGGAAACAACTTTATTCTTTTCCCCAGGTCCATTCAAACCCCATTTGTAGATTCAGCTTTTACTTGTCCTCCGATAAAATCTTGGGTGAGATCTTGAACCTCATACTTTTGTCTCTTGCTCTTTTCTTTTTTAATTGTGACCAAAAAAACCCAAATAAACCACATAACATATGACATCTCAACCATTTCTAAGTGTACAGCTCAGTCATATTAAATACTAGAGACCGGGTGCACAAATTTGTGCGTGGGTGGGGTTCGGCCAGCCCGCTCTGATCGGGTAGATCAGGCCAGGCTGGTGGGGGGAGGGGCCATGCCCAGGTAGCCTGCCAGCCCCGCCCCCTGGTCATATTCCCCATTGAACTCCCAGTCAAGGGGACAATTTGCATATTAGCCTTTTATTATATAGGATATTCACATTGTTGTGAAACAGATCTCCAGAGTATTTTTATCTGAAAAAAAGTGTTCATCTGAAACTATAGCCATTAAACAACTCCCATTTCCCCCTCCCCTCAGCCCTTGGTGACCACCATCCTATTTTTTGTTTCTATGAATTGGCCTACTTGAGATACCTTATATAAGTGGAGTTAGGCAGCATTTGTTTTTGTGAGACTTGCTTATTTCACTTAGCATAATGTCCTCAAGGTTCATTCATGTAGACCATGATAGGATTTCCTTCCTTTTGAAGGCTGAATAGTAGTCTATTGTAAAAATAAACCACATTTTGTTTATCTATTCATCCATTGATAATTTGGGGTGCTTTTACCTCTTGACTATTGTGAATTGTGCTACTATGAACCTGTGTATACAAATATCTTATCTACTAGTAGACTCTGCTTCCAATTCTTTTGGATATATATACTCAGAAATGGAAATCCTAGATTATATGGTAGTTCTATTTTTAATTTTTTTAGGAAACGTCATACTGTTTTCTTTAGCAATTGCACCATTTTACAGTCTCAAAAGGTTCCAATTTCTTCACATCTTCTTTAACTTGCTATTTTTCTGGGGATATATATATCCCCTGAATATATATATTTATAGCCATCCAAATGGGTGTGAGGTGTTATCTCATTGTGGTTTAGATTTGTATTTTGTCTTGTCTTAAATGTTTAAAAGTCTTTTGGTTATTTTCAGCTCCAAAGAAAACAATCTCATTCTATAAAACATAATAAGCAGAATAACACCCCCTTTCCCATAAAGAGGCCCTAATCCTATGGATATATTAAGCTACATTATAAGGGGGAATTAAGATTGCAGATGAAATTAAAGTTTCTAATCACTGCACTCTACCCCAGATTACCTGTGACTCCTCCAGAGTTAGAGAGATGAAGGCTGGGAGGAGATATAAGGAGCAGGAAAGACCATTCTTCCTGAAGGCAGATGTAATATGTTTGCATCTTCTGTGTGGAGCAGATTCCCAATGGTGATTCTTTCTCTTCTATAGCATGTTGTGGGGTCCTCAGTCAAAGTTAGCCTCTCTGGCTAGCTACTTCTCATCCCATTTTCAGCCTCTGCAGCAGCCAATGGTAACCTCCAGCCTCCTTCTGCTGAGAGCCCCTACCCTTTGGTATGAGCCTTTTCCAACAACCCCAAGGCCAGATCCTTCCCACAGGTTTTCTTGGCTCATAAGAACATTCTGGCCTCCTTTCCCCTCGCCTGCCAGGGTGTATGAGCAGTGTTCTCTAAACAATAGCCTGGATTCATTCAACATTTTCTTAGGATGGATACTATGAACTACTTTTCTGTTCTTGCCTTTAGGGATTTTGCCCAAGTTCATTCCTAGTTAGTCAACATGCGTTTATATGGCATATGTACATAAAAGCCAGAAATAGTTTTATACAGTGATAATAGTTGCAATTAGAGTGGATAAAATGTTTTTAAAAACTTAGAAAATTTGAGATAATTCACATTTTTTTTCCTTAGGTGATTTATTCTTTAAGAAATATGTCTTATCTGAACATTTCCCCCAAACCGTTTCTGACTTTAAATTCAGTATCATTGTACCATTCCAATGAGGGCAAATAACATTTTAAAAGAACTTGCAACTAATTGCCAGTAACTTTAGCCCCCTCTTCGTCTCTCCCCTTCTCTCCTGCATCTTGCCCAAGTTTAAGGTTCTCTAGGGGTACAAAAGATTTTCACATCAGAACATAGATTATTGCTGATGTCATTCATGACATAAATTATTAATTATTCTAAATATCAAATTTAAACAACTTCTCCATCCAAGTTCAGGATATCAAAACCAAAATTATCTCACAAATGAGAAAGTCTCAATAGTTTATAGATCATTCTTACTAGTGTGAGATAATTACTTGAGGAAAACACAGGAAACCAGTAGTTGTTGACTATCAAAAGAGAACTGGAGCCCAGCCAGTGTGTCTCAGTGGTTGAACATTGAACCAGGGACCAAAAGGTCACTGCTTTAATTCCAAATCAGGGCACATGCCTGGGTTTCATACTCCATCTCCAGCAGGGTGCATGTAGGAGACAGAGACCATAGATGTTGATGTTTATCATCGATGTTTCTATCTCCCACTTCCTCTCTCTTAAAAAATCAATAAAAACTTACTTTTAAAAAAGAGAGAGAACTGGATACCTGGGAAAATGGGGAGGAGAAAGACTTACTTTTCAGTAAATATAATTTTGAACCTTTTGAATTTTATACTACACAGTCTCAATTTTTAAAAATTGTTTTAAAATTAATAATTTGCTTTTGAAAAGAAAAGCTACCATTCTGATACTCAATGTTATCAGTAGAAGTTACCTTTTGATATTAGAAAATAGAGCTTAAGTTTTAAGGATAAAACAAAGTTTTAAGGATAAATTTAATTGTGTATATTAGATCTACACAATTTTAACTGAGTTAAGCTTGGTAATTTTTTGAGATTTTTCTCCCAATCTCAGATTGCTTAAAATTTCAACAAAAACAAAGAGACAACCCTACCTGGTTTGGCTTAGTGGATAGAGCATTGGCCCACGGACTGAAGAGCCCCAGGTTTGATTCCTGTCGAGGGCATGTACCTTGGTTGCAAGTTTCCTCACCCTGGTTGGAAGGCAACCAATCAATGTGTCTTTCTCACACTGATGTTTCTCTGTCTCTCCCTTTCCCTTCCACTCTTTCTAAATATCAATGGAAAAATATCCTCTGGTGAAGATTAACAAAACAACAACAACAAACAGCTTGAGTATTAGGAAGAGGGAGTTTGTAGAAAGGCATGTCTTATGGACCAATGAGTTTTTTTAATCTTTTGTCAAGGGCCTGACGTCTACCAAGGAGACAAAGGTAATAAGCCCTGGTGCCCACCCTGGAGAAGACTTGCACATCGGGAAAGAGTAGGTGATATTTTGAATTCTCAGAATTGGGGTTGGAGGAAGAGGGAAGCCTCAGACTGAACAGAGAAGACAGGAAGAACTTGAAGTCAAAGTGGAGTCTACACATGACACAGAAACCACTAGAATCTAAATACAACAGGGGTCTTCACCTCTATGTTCATTGCAGTGTTACTTACAATAGCCAAGATTTGGAAGCAGCTCAAGTGCCCCTCAGTAACTGAGTGGATAAAAAAGCTGTGGTGCATTTACACAATAGACTACTACTTGGCAGTAAAAATGAAGGAAATCTTAACTTTTGCGACACCATGGACGGACCTAGAGAGCATTATCTTAAGTGAAATAAGTCAGCCAGAGAAAAACAAGTACCATGTGATCTCACTTATACTAGTCTGCGGAATCTAATGAACAAAACAGAAACAGATTCATAGATACAGAAAACAGATTGACAGTTGTCAGAGGGGAGGGGAGTTGGGGGACTGGGTGAAAAAAGTGACGGTATTAAGCAAAAGAAAAAAACAACACAAAAACTCATAGACACAGACAACAGTATGCTGATTACCAGAGGGAAAGGGAGGTGAGGGGAGATAAAAGAGGGTAAAGCGGGGAGGGGGTAAATGGTGACAGAAGGAGACTTGACTTTGGGCAGTGAACACACAATACAATATACAGATAACATATTAGAGAATTGTACACGTGAAACCTATGTAATTTTATTAACCAATGTCACCCCAATAAATTAAATAAAAATTAAAAGAATAGCTTTTATACATACATACATACATACATACATACATAAATAAAATGGGGGGCAGGTACTAAGGATGGGAGAATGTAGTCAAAGCAAAAGGTGAGAAAAGGCTCTTTTCCACAAGCCAGGTATCTGCACCCAAAGCAAAGTGAAGAAACAAGGCTCAAATTTCCCCAGCAATTGGTCCAGCTCTTAGTAATGATGAAATGATCACCCTGGGCGAAGTCCTGCCTTAAAGGGAAGGTCCTGGCCTTCTAAACTCCTGCAAGGCTTTTCAAGTATCAGCATTTCTCATCTATAAGTCAGGAATAATAATACCTGCATATAAAATTGTTGTGAGGATTTGGCATAGTGTATATAAAATGGCTTACATTGTGTTGGGAGCATAATAGTTGCCCAATACATAGTATCTATTTTCTTTGTTGTCATCATAGTTACTGTGGTGGTTGTTGTTACCTGTAAATGAAGCCAAATATTGTAATGATGGATCTCATTCAATCCTCATGTCACACTCCTTTTGAGGTAACTACATTTCCCAAACTACTTTGCTCTTAGTCTGGATGCCAGGTATGTTCCACCAATTTAGAGACAATCATGTAAGAACTGGAGGATGGAATGTCTTCCTGTTGCTGTTTATTTTGGCAAACAAAATCACAGAGCTATGAGTGGCATGAGGCAGCAGGGGCCATGGTGGAAGCAGCTGCTTGACCTCCAGATCACAGCTGCAGTAGATGAGTCTTGACATCAATGAATGGTGGCCCTGACTTCCACTCCTCCAACCCTTCCAGTGACTCTGTAATCATCTAATTCCTGTATTAGCTCCTTTATGTTTAAATACCTAAAGTGGTAATTCCTGTTTTTAGAAATGAATCCTGACTGATTCACAGATGGATGTCTCATGTAAAGACATTTCATATATAAACTTATCTGAAAGAATTCATGTCATATTGCAGCCTCAAACTTCCTTAGATTTAAATAACGTGTTAATTCTATTTAAAGCAGTTCAGTGTTCTCTTTATTGATGTCATTCTCTTTGAGAGCTACTGACATGACACAATTAAAGTTTCCTGGAATCCTGAACAGTTAACACTGTATTTGTATATCATGTTGTAAGGCAGAATATATTTTTGTGACAATCATAATGCATCCATTGTATTCCTTTATACGTTATTTTATTGAGAAAATGACCCCTGAGTTAGTTTTGCTTCCTGATATCCCTTCCTTCCTTCCTTCCTTCCTTCCTTCCTTCCTTCCTTCCTTCCTTCCTTCCTTCCTTTCTATTAAGAACTCTAATTTTTAACTGGGTAGTTGGAGGCACTACTACTGAGCTAAAATTTCTCCCCTCTCTCCCTTAAAGCCATATGACTTTCCCATAGCCATATGACTAAATTTTGGCCAATTCCATGTAAGAAAAAATGTTTTCTGTAACTCCTAGAGAGTGTCTTCAGAAGAAGAGTACTGACCCTTCTTTGCCCCTTGCTCTTTTCTGTTGGCTGGAGTGAGAGTGTAATGATAGCACTAACAGTAATCTGGGGTCATTAGGTGGTATGCAGACCATGCCAAAGGAAAAGAGAATATGCCCTGAGAACAATTTGCCACGTAGGTTTGGATTGCGTACCTCCAGATTTCTTTTACATAAGAAAAAATAATAATCTCTAACTTTTTAAAGTCACTGTTATTTTGTTGATGCTCTGTTATAACCTATCCCTAATTACCATAAGGGGAACAGCCAAACTTCTTCCCTTCGTATCAACTATGGACTATTTCTCAGTCTCTAAAAACAGGAGCATTCTCAAAAGTTGCTCAACTACTGCAACACAAGAAGGCATACTGCCAAAATGTTGATCTGGGTTTAAAATTAAAGACATAAAACGATTTCACTAAGGACAGATCAGTGTATGCAGCAGCAAAGTTTGTAAGCCAGATGAAACTTTGACTTACTAATATTATTTTCAATATCAAGTCAACGCACCAATTTTAGGTTGAGTTAAAAGGCAAGCCCTTCACCCTAGCTGATGGTCCATGAGGACTAGGGTTATTGACCCCAAATGGCTGAGTTTTTGTTTACACTTGCCCTCTGCTGTTCATTGTGTGACTACTATACCACAGTTGACAGCATATCCAATAATGTAATCTGCTTTGCAGCTCAGTATTCCAGAGCCCATAGATCAGAGGATTAAAGCACTGGCCAAATGAAAAGACTCCAAAAAGCACCAGATTTAAAGCAAAGAAAAACACTCCACACATCTTTCCCAAACCTATAAATATCAGGGTTGGTATTATATGTAAGGCAATCTGCAAAAAATGAATTAGGACTGTTTTCCTTGCTTTGCTATTTGACCTATTGAAATGGCCAGCACGTTTGCCTTCTTGATATATTAGAGAGTAACTTATAAGAATTATAGCTAGAGGAAGGAGAAAGAAAATCATGCCAATGGCTCTGGCAGGAGTACCATTGAAAATCACTGGGCAAAGGGGCTCTAATTTTAAAACAGCAACCGAAGTGGAGTTGGTGACCTCTATAATGAATAAGCAAACATTCTTGAGTATAATCACTATCCAAGTCCCAGCCAGGATTCTATACTTAACTGAATCTACAAAGGACAGAGATTTCAATGGCCAACATATGACCAGGTAAGTGTTGACAGCCATCAAGGCCAGAGTAAAGAGGATCCCTTCTCCAAAACATATCTGAGCCCCAAACACCAACCAGCACATCAGCACGGGGCTGTTGGCCATCAGGGCCCGCATCCCTTGGAACACCATTCCTAGGCCACAGTAGGAGGAGATGCACAGCAGATGGTGGCAAAGGAAGATGTATCGGACCTCTTTCCTAAGTTTTGAATTCTGTGACACTATTGAGATGATGATGATCGTGATGAATGTGGCAAAGGAGAAAGTGACCACGTACACAGAGGCCTTCACTGTTGCTTCGAGCCTCAGCCAATCTGAGATGTTGCAGTGCTCAGAAGTCAAATTCATGATCATCAGGGCAACTTGGCTCCTGCAGGAGAGAAGAACAAGAGTGAATCTAGCTTAAAGCATCTCCTGTGGTTTTCCAGTTCTCTGATCTTGTGCATAGTCTCAAGGGACAGATTGCATGTTTTTCAGTATAGAGGATGACAATTTTAGATCTTATTGACATGGATCAATAAACTGGATAAATCATCATGGGCCTTCTCTTTATTTCAGGAGAGGGCATACATTCAAATCATCTAAAAGGAGGATTTGAAAGACATGCTCTCTATACTCATCAAATTGCGCAAAATCAGGTCAAGGTTCCACTCCTTATGCATCCTCTTTCCCATCTTTGATTGTAAGGATGATTTAAGTTCAAAGCATAAAGCACGACACTGCAGAAGTCAATTGATTAACTAACAAGCCCTTGTTAACACTTAGCACTTGCAAAGATCTGGGGAAGAAGTGAGGGCAAGAGCTGTGAAGAAGGCAGAGAAGTCATTGATGTGGAGACTTGAATTCATTTGAGTCCATAAGACATGAAAGGGAGATTAACAGTAATGATGACAATCCTGGGGAATATTTACTGAGTAATTTCTAGGGATCAAAATTGTTCTCAGGGCATATTCATCACAAACCCTGGAGGTTATTTTCTTTTCCACCATGTAGTTTTCACAAACGGGGATATGGGGACTTGGAGAGGCTAATCTGCTCCAGGCTGTGTGATTATTGCCTAGTAGGGCCAGGATCTGCATTTGGCCCTCTCAACCACTACAAGGAAGTTTATGTCTAATGTAAAGCCAAATGAATACATTCCCTGAGGTCTTCTTTGGTTAATGTAATTTGACTTGACAACTAGACCCCATTTGTAGGAATATTGTTTCTATTGTGAAGAAGCTGGAAGACTGAACGTCTAGGGAAATGCTGGTATCTCAGGATTTCTGATGGACTATGACTACTAAAATGGTAAGAGCCATCTGGTAGCCTCTAAAATATTCTTAAACATGCACAGCAATGAATAGTACACTTTGTGACAGCCTGAGGAGCCCTCCAAAGTACAGTATCTTTGTTGTCTCTGTGGAAGTCTGTTGTAGAGACACCAACTGTTGCCTCCCCGCCTGCATCCAAGGTCAGGAGCCTACCATAGCCTTGCTGCCTGCTTCCTCATGACCTATAACATCACCTCTTCTTCCATCAAACTTAATTGGACCTGACATAGAGATATTGCTTATAGAAAATCATTCTGTAGACTGTGCTGAGTTAATGTCTGTCTCTGAAAAATTTGACCCAAGGATTTTCACATAGAGAATGTAATCCAAGTGTGATGTCATGTAAGTGACCTGCCAGTCATTATGGAGTGTAGATGAGTAGAAGAAAGAGAAAAGGAGAGATATTTGCTCTAGTTTTCATTCTTGAAAGGTCAATGCAAGTCTCACTTTCTCCAAGGAGCTTTCTCGCACTGCCTCAGTGATCCCTCTATTTCTAAACAACCCTCCCATAGCACACCTATCTTCCTCATGCTTTTGGTAAATGAGTAATAATAGAGGCCAGAAAGCCCCTTAGAGGCCATAAAAGCCCTTGCACAACAAAGAGAAGAACCTTGACTTCTGATTCCACCGAGATGCTCTGCATTTTCTGTCCTTGGGTTCTAAAAACATAACACACCCATATATTATTTGACCTAGCTCAAATGGTTTTATTCTTGCCTCTAGAGTTCAAAGTATATAAAATGGACCCTGAAAAGGTACAATAAATTTTATTGATTTCCTAAAGGTCATATCACAATGGAGACACAACTATTGCAACTTCCTGAGAATCTAAAATGTCATAGCTCCTTACAAAATCCCTTGGTGAAGGCACACATTTTTTTTCTGCCTATTGTATTGTCACCCTTTGTGGGGAATTTTTCCTATGCTGATGGATTTTTTTTTTTTTTTACATTGTCATGCTGTTGAGCTCCAGGCATCTATTTTTCTCTACCCTCCAGCTCTTTAGAGAGGGATAGAAATTGTAACTGTCATTGTCAAACTCACCATCAAGTTTTTATTAGCTGTGGATTTTTCAATCAAAATTTTACACCAATCTGGCCAGCATGGCTCAGTGGCTGAGCTTTGACCTATGAACCAGGAGGTCAGGGTTCGATTCCCAGTCAGGGCATATTCCAGGTTGTGGGCTCAATCCCCAGTGTGATTAGAGTAGGCAGCCAGTCAAGGATTCTCTCTCATCATTGATGTTTCTATCTCTCTCTCCCTCTCCTTTTCTCTCTGAAATCAATAAAAATATTTTTAAAAAATCTTACATAAGAATCCTTCAATAATAAACAGAAAAGTGCAATCTGTGCACATTGAATGCCTCCTCCTAATTGCTCACTCCCAGAGCACACCCCTGTAACTGGCCTCAGTGCACCACCATGGAAACTGAGGACCCCACTGAAAACGCTGGTAAGCTGAAATAAGCACTCTACCGTTGGCCTGGGGGCATCACATGAACTGGGCTCTAAGCCTAGATCACTGTTAACAAGGAATGTGACTGGACATTGAAATCACCACACTTCTCTGGTCCTCGGTTCCTTACATCACAGCCATACAGCATCATCAAGCTCCACATCCTTTCTTTTTATATCTATAGTCATCCTCACTCACCTCCTCAGAGGCCAACTCTAAACTTGGACCTGGATATCTGGGTTTTTACCTTACTCTTGAGAACAAGATTTTCTCCACCTCTATCCCAGATATAGTATCTTATTCCCATGCTGGAGCCATAAATAGAACCCTAAGCTCTCTAGGACAGGGTCTACCTCATCCTGCCAGGCCCCCTGTCAGGACCTGAAATGTAGTGTCTGAGCCCCCAACTTAGGGTGGTCACTGCTGGCAGGCTCTACAATGATGGAGGCCTCCTTGTCTCCTTGGGCCTCCCAACAGCACCCACTCCTGGGCTCAGTGTTGCAGGATTGGCTCAGATGATGGGCTATATTCCTCATTATTCAGTCTTGCTCCCCACACACCATTCTGCCCAGAATCTGTCATCAGCTATAGCATCCCAGCTGGATTCTTGCTTGAAATGACTTCCCTGCACCTGGTGGAGCTCCTCTGCCCTCCCCCCCACACACACACCTGTCCAGTTTATTTGACAACACCTCTCCAATAGTAATGAGCTAGGCTTGGCCTATCTGTGTTCTAAGACTTGAAACCCTATACTGAGCATGAGTGACTGTCATTGTGCTTCCTTTAGAATAAAATTCTAAAAGCTGTTCCTTCCCCCATGAATTACTGCAGCTGCAGCTATAATAAAGATGAAACTACCAACCGCTCTCCCTTCTGATCTGAAGTGCTTTCAAGCAACTATTGAGAGCAAGCAAGAACTACTTTCTCTGGTTTTCCAATATGTTTAACACACTAATCAATGTGGCACCTTGTTCATCATTTCACTCAACCAATCTTCATCGAGCCCTGAAACACACAACATATAATCCTCAATAGTAAGGTTAAAAGTGGGAAAACACTGCCCGGCCAGTGTGGCTCAATGGTTGAGCATTGACCTATGAACAAGGTAGCCATGATTTGATTGCTGGTCAGGGCATGTGCCCAGGTTTGGGGCACTATACCCAGTGGGGGGCATGCAGGAGGCAGCTGATCAGCAATTCTCTCTCGTCATTGATGTTTCTATCTCTCTCTCCCTCTCCCTTCCTCTCTGAAATCAATAAAAATATATTCTTAAAGGTGAAAAAACACCACTGCTAACATACAGAAGCTTCCTGTCCAGTGAAGATGCAGATTGCAATGTAATTAGATAATAACCAGAAACATCACGTCTATTATTACTCATTTACCAAAAGCATGAGGAAGCTAGGTGTGCTATGGGAGGGTTGTTTAGAAATAGAGGGATCACTGAGGCAGTGCGAGAAAGCTCCTTGGAGAAAGTGAGACTTGCATTGACCTTTCAAGAATGAAAACTAAAGCAAAGCAGGGTCAAGGATGAGTTGGGGAGGGAAGAGGAGAGGTACAGATTCCAGGCAACAGAAAGCCATGGGAGCCAAGATGGGACCATACCCGGTATGTTCAGGGGACAATGAATAGATTGGTTTTGGTGGAGTGACGGCTTGTTTAGAAGACTAAGGATAGACTGGGGGCTTTGATACCAATCCAAGGCTTAAAATTTATTTTGTAGGCCCTGTATGATTAAAATTGGGACTAGCAGATGCCATAGGTTAAGAGCCAACATGAGATGCCCACCCTTGCTTGCCCAGTGGCATTTGATAAGAGGTCTGCAGAGCCGGCAGCTGGGCCAATGATAGATTTGCACAATGAAGGCATTGCTAGCATAGTGGGTGGCTCAGAATACTTTTGTATACATGAAATCTCCAGGAGGGCTGCAAATCTACAAAATCAATGAGGGCTAGTATCATCGCCTTTTCTTTATTTATGAGACCTCAGAAAGATCAGTAATGTATTCAGGATCATGCAGCCAGAAAGAATCTCTCAGTCTCCAAATTTAAATGCCTTTTCAGAGGTATATTTGCATATCAAGAGCTCATGGCAACCAAACCCATATAATAAGACCTCATCTATTCATATTATCTCCACTTAAGGACAGTTCTAAAAGCCTTTTCTTCTTCTGAAATTCTAAAATGGGGAATACCTGTTTCCTTCTAGCTCAAAATGTTACTTTGGCTTCAGCTTTTAAATAAAATCCTGGTGCTAAGAGATTTCAGCAAAGAATTACACTATAACCACAACTGCCCTTACAAATCAGAACCAGCCACCACCACTGTCTACAAAAACAACAACACAAAACAAAACAAAAAAGAAGCTGATGTGTGCAAAGGGCAGGAGTGGGTCTCGTCCTTAATTTTTGTCCCTGCTTCCAATTTAGGACCAACCAGAGAAAGCCGGATATGTACCCCTAACCAATCACATAGGATACCCACTTCTAATTGGCTGCCTAGAACTAGAACTTCCCCAGGACCATATCTGCCAGTCAGGGCAAACCTGGATCCTTCCCTTTTCCCACCAGAAAGCTTTCCCACTCCTTTGTCTGACTTGCAGTCTCCATCAAAACCTGTTATTTAAGTGATGATGGCTGCCTCCCTTGGTATAGCAAACTCCAAATATGCAACCTTTGCTTTTCTTTTTTGATTGGTCTTGGTTTATCCTCATGTATGTATGCAAAGATGGTGCTAGTGGCATTGGCTTTGCTGATGAATTTGTGGGGGCCCCATGCTTCCTCTCCATCTTGTGCCCCTCTGGTCAGGCAGTTCAGGCCGAGTAAGGCAGATCCCTTTCCTGGAGGAGTAACTGCCCCCTTGGCCTCATCATGAGACCTGGTCACTGAGCTGGGAGAATTTCCCGCTTCTCTCGTCTCTGAGGGTTCACAAAGCAACCATTCCTGAACAATTACCTCACTTCAGAAGAAAGTCAAGAGAGTATTGGATGTGTGCTAACTTGAGTGGGGGACCTGGAATGGAGCATCTGAAAAGAGATTATGACACTGGCCCTAATGGTGGCAGACAAAATGTATTAATAGATAGCATGTATTGATTGTTCAGTGAGGTGGCTCTAGTGGGGGCTGACTTCTTTAATATGAACACCAAGCCTATAAAGTAGGCACTATCATTATTCACATTTTTTCAGAAAACACTGATAGAGAAAGGAAGTAACTTGGCCAGAGTTAACTAGTTCATGACAATGATACTAGAATTTAGACCAAGCAGTCCATCCCCAGGGCCCACTCTCTACAGCCCTGGGCCAGGTGCCCCTAGGTCAGTGAAGGCCAATATTTAACAGTTGTGAAGGGCTCTCCGTACTTCTCAGGGAGTTGCTGGGTGATGGTGAAGTCTGGCTTCAAACCTAGCTCTTCTGATTTCTGAGATGACATTTTGTTATTGTTGTCTGCTGAGTTTTCCTAAAAGTACCTACCATATTAAAGAGTGTAAATCAAATTCTTTTAAAAGAGAGAGAAAAAAAGGTGTTATGATCTGGATTTATGTCTCCATCAAATCCATATTTTGAAGCTCTAATCCCAGAACTTCCAAATGTGACTAGATTTGGAGATAGAGTTTTCAAAGAGGTGATTAAGGTGAAATGAGGCCATGGGAGGTGGGAGGGGGAGGTGTAGGAATCCAATCTGACCAGTGCCATTGTGTCTTGTGAGAAGAGGAGATAAGGATATATAGAGAGAGACCCCCAAGAGATGTGTGTGCACAGAGAAAAGACCATATAAAGAGGTAGCAAGAGAAAGATAACCTACAAGCAAGCCAAAGAGAATGGCCTCAGAGAAACCAACCCTGCCAGCACCTTGATCTTGGACTTCTAGCCTCCACTTTTCTCTTGTTTAAGCTACCCGTCTGTGGCATTTTGTTATGGCAGCCCTAGCATCCTGATACAGCAGGAAAAAGCAGTTACCAGCTACTCCCTTATTCCTTATATCTGAGAATGGCTTCACATGGGTCCTATTAGAATCCGCCCAATACCTACACCTGCGAATTTCTGAAGAAGGAAAGATCTCTGATCTCTGAGAGGAAGAAGGACCTTCCCTTCCCGGATGCTCACAGTCCATCAGGCAGTGACTGCCACCATCAGCGCCAGTGTCTGACTTGCCCCCAATGGGAAGAACTCATGAGCTGAGAACAAACTTCAGAAATGATTTCAAGTGCTCAGTGGCTTCTGGCAGAGGCCAATGAGGACAAGTGGACATGTCCAAAATAGCTATTAAACCCTCTCTGAAAGACCAGACCTTCTCTCCCACAATAAACATGCCCCTTTCCCTTTAAATGTGGCTTTTCCTTTGGTCTAATTGGCACTGTACTTTGTCATTTAAAAAAAAACACACTTCAATAGGTGAAGCCTCCGGGATCTCCTCTGTTTTTCTCCTCAGAGGGGGAAAGAAGGGAGGGAGGAACCTGTGCTTCCTGAGCACAGGCATTTGCCCACAAGAACAAGCACTTTCTAAGTATTAGCCGTGATTGTTAAGCATCTGGAAGAGGCTCTCAGAGGAGATGCAGAGAGCTAGGTGATGTTACACAGCCTCTGTAGGTATATCCCGTGACTTCTGAAGACAGAAAAATTACACGTTTTCCTAATGAGTGCTTTCCTAGGCAGTTGACTTTCTGAGTGTTAACCTGCTTTTTTTTTTTTTTTTTTTATAAAAGAGAAATCCTCCAGCTTTGTCTTCCAATTTTTTGTGAACAAAATTTTGATCTACAGTCTTCTAAGTACCCATAGGATTCCTGAATCTAAAGACCCACTATTTTGCTTTAATAAAAGCTTGCCCTTTTCTAAATTACTCAGTTCTCTAAAACACATGTTAAAAAGCAATGTACACACACACCTTCACTGAACACCTTGAGATTTTAAAACAGCAGGCTGCCCATGGTCCTGGGCAGGGTGATACAAATTCACAAACTTGCAATATGAATAAATATTTAAGAACACAGTATTGGAAAGAAGGTAGCTCATCAGAATAGTGACAAAGCTTTTTTCATTTTATGAGTTAGATCATGATACATGTGTCTGACCCAACTGATTGCAGTAACAAGGAGATCTGTGTGAAGAAAGCGGGCACAAATTCATGAGGCTCTTCACTGTCCTAACTGCAGATAGAAATCAGGCACAGGAGCCATTCCAGGATTTCAGGAAGAGACTGGTCCATACTCACTAACTATAATGGTGTCATATGTAACATAACATTTTTTCTGAACCATAGAAACTTGAACAACAAATTTATATGAAATTATGGTACATTGATTAGAATAAAACAGTCATTCAATCTTACTGGGATGGAGCTCGCTGCATTGGCATGGGACTATCCAAGGAATGGAAGTGGCAGAGACGGACATTTGGTAATTTCCAACTACCTCTGTGCCCCCAGCATGAATCTAAGAGCTGGAGACACACAGCAATCCACACACACCAAGTCTTTGATGTCATGGAGCTTACACATTCCTGAATCCTCTGACAGTTACCTGGCAGGTAGTAAACAGATGGATTCTCTCTTCCTCCCTATCTTTCCAGAATGCCAAAGGTCAATCTGATGTCTGTAAACCACAAAGAGCAAACAGCCACCATTCTGGTGCTGAGAAAATGATTCCTTGCCAATCCTATTCCCCAGAATCTGAGAGGTATTTTTGTCTTTGGTTGATTGGTTTTTCTCTAACAAGAGCTCGTCTTGTAGCACCTACTTTTGAAATGTGCTGAAGCTATTTTTTTCCAGGTTTTCTTTTAATTGTTGACACTATTACATATGTCCCCATTTTCTCCCCCTTTGCCTACCCCTACCCAGCCCCTAACCCCCTTCCCTCTAGCCATCACCATACTGTTATCTGTGTATATGGGTTATGCCTATATGTTCTTTTACTAATCCCTTCACCTTCTTTAATCCAGTCTCCCCTCCCCCACTCTGACAGCTGTCAGTCTGATCCATGTATCCATTTCTATTTTGTTCAGTTTATTTTGTTCTCTATCTATTTTAATGTTGTATGACTGCAATTATTAAGCTAGTGCAAAGTTATTTTACCTGCATAGACTTTAACATTATTAAAGCTTACAAAATAATACATAGCAGTCAAATGGTGAGTTTTGTGGGGGGCTGGGGGTGTTTTTTAAAAATATATTTTATTGATTTTTTTACAGAGAAGGGAGAAGGAGATAGAGTTAGAAACACTGATGAGAGAGAAA
This sequence comes from Corynorhinus townsendii, assembly GCA_026230045.1. NCBI lineage: Eukaryota > Metazoa > Chordata > Mammalia > Chiroptera > Vespertilionidae > Corynorhinus > Corynorhinus townsendii. The sequence continues at coordinate 30,732,501 of JAPDVU010000005.1, read as the reverse complement.
CATCAATCAACTGCCTCCTGCACATCCCCTGTGCCCGCAACCAAGGTACATGCCCTTGACCGGAATGGAACCTGGGACCTTTGAGTCCACAGGCCGATGCTCTATCCACTAAGCCAAACGGGTTAGGGCGAGTTTTGTGTTTTGCTAGTAGGCAATCCTCTACTCCAGAGCCAATGGTTTTCTTTCATTGCACAGTTCAGACAGTTGCCCCATCCTAAACAACAAGACATACCCTCTCTGTCTCACAGACTATTCCTGGCTTCAGCCATAAACCAAATGCTTCATCACCAGTACAATCTTGGCAAAGCAGAACTCACAGATTCCAAGAAGTACTTTGGTTTTTTTTCTCTCTGACTCAGCATTGAGGATTATTGTAAACTTCTGTCAGTTTAGTTCTATTTCCCAAATTAAGGTGCAATTTAATGATAGCTATTCTTACTTACTCTTTTTATATGTTGTGATTTGTTTCACTAATGAAAAAGAACTCCTTTAGGTTTGAAATCTATATACACTATACATTGCTTAGTTAAATACCCCTGTGTTGCCCAGCTGGAGTGGCTCAGTGGTTGAGCATCAACCTACAAACCAGGAGGTCACAGATTTGATTCCCTGCCAGGGCACATGCCCAGTTGCAGGTTCAATCCCCAGTAGGGAGCGTGCAGGAGGCAGCCGATCAATGATTCTCATCATTGATGTTTCTCTTTCTCTCCCTCACCCTTCCTCTCTGAAAGCGTTTAAAACAACATATTTTTTAAAATACCCCTTTCTTTATTAGGTATCTTTGCATCATTCAGATTATACATGCCCTACAAAGTCAACTTTTGAGACTGAAAACTGTATGATTTTAAATAAATCTTGTGATTGAAAGTGGAAATTCATGGAATGCCTTAACCTTTGGCCTGCTCTGAGAACTTTTACTTAGCATATAATTGATTATTAACTTGAACTTTTACTTAATTATATATATGTTTTCTCTCTATTGCCAGAACCTATGTATGAAGGTCCTTTGGCAGAGATATAAGCCCACCTATCACAGCAAATTCTCTATTCCTATTTGGATGGAATTGTATGTTTTCATAGCAAAGTCCACTATGCCAAGTTATTAAAGTTCTTGGTTAATTTCAGTATCATTTATATTTGTTTTATAGAATGAATATAGAATTTTGAGTCATATTTATAGAGAAAATGGCTGCTTCAATATTCATCATTGTGATTATCAGTAAATATGATCATTATATTTATCTTTTTATTTAATGGACTTATTCCCAAATAGAAAATATATTATTGTCACTAATGCTATTTTTTGCAAACATTATTTGTAACTCTATTTTGTATTTTTTCAAAAGACCTCACTTTCTAAGTATTGGTGACAATGAAAATTATTAACTTTGAAAACCCTAGGTAAATTATCATTAAACCACTTTTGAGTGATCCAAAACTCTTTAATCAGGGTTTTAAAATGCATGCCCGTATCCTTATTGCTTCATTTATACATTCACTCACTCATTCTTTCATTTAATAAGCATATTGTGCACCCACCCGCATATGTTAGGCACTGTGCTAAATGCTGGGCCTAACAAAGATGAATGATATATGGCCTCTGTTCTCAAAAAAATACTTTATTGATTTGGAAGTGGGAGAGGAATGAACATAGGTACAGTTTATGAGAGAGATGGCAAAAACATATATTTTACATATTGTGAATTGGAGAAAACGTATACAAACCACAAATCTTTGGTTAGAGAAAAGTGAGTTCTTTTTCTAAGAAGAGGATCTGGGGAACGTGTTGTTCCTTTTCTTGCATGGAAAACCAGAGCGGCAAGGTTGAGATAAGTCCCAGGCAGTACAGACATGGAGCTAGCAGAAGCTTCCTGGAAGAAGCAAGGACACCAAAAAGTTTAGTAAGGCTGCTTGAGAATGACAGAGGAGGGTAAAGATGCCCTTTAGAAAACCACACTGCAAATAAGTAAGTGTGTGTGTGTGTGTGTGTGTGTGTGTGTGTGTGTGTGTATGAAACCTATGCGACCATTACGACCAGAATGACCAGTCGACCAGTTGTGATGATGCGCACTGACCACTAGGGGGCAGATACTCAATGCAGGAGCTGTCCCTGGTGATCAGTGCGCTCCCACAGCCAACCTCCCATGGCCCCTCTCCCTGGGCCCCGATGGAGAGGGGGGGCCCAGCCAGCCAACCTCCCGTGTCCCCTCCCCTCCGGCCTGCTGGCCCCCTGATAGGCCTCAATCACCGGCCAGGCCAAGGGACCCCACCCATGCACGAATTCATGCACCAGGCCTCTAGTAAATAAATAAATAAATAACAAAGGCTGGTACTGTGGGGAGGAAATGAGGGTAAATCTATTCATGGAAACTTGCAGATAACACTTAAAGAAGGAAAATAGACAAAGACTTTTCTAATTTAAGCAAACACATGTTTGAAGGGGACAGTTAGCTAGATCAAGATACTGGCCAATGTTGGGATTTACCCAAATGACAAAGAGGTTTTCGACGCCATCGGGATATAGATATATGGAGAAACTACCCCATTAAAGAACAAATGAGAAGTCATCACAGGGATTCTCAGTGTAGGACACAACTGGATGAATCCGACAACAACACAAGTGCAGGGTGCAAGGCCTCCTGGGAGGTGAGGGTGGACCTTAATCAGGTGGAAACATAAACCACAGTGGTATGTGCCCAACAAATGCATGGCAGTATCACTCTGATCTAGTGAGACTTGCTCCAGCACACAAAGAACCTTCCAATAGAATTCCTTTTCACCACCTCCTTGGTCACTAAAACCACTCATGTCCATTAGGTCAGGCCACACAAAACAGCAGCAACTATAGAATTCTTGGCTACAGCAAACTCTAACAAAAAAAGAGGAGAGGCTCACATCACTAGTCCCTGGTTATCACCAATTTTATATAACTTGAAGATTTACCTTGTTTCAGACTCTCAGTCTGTCCTGATCTTAAACATGTGTTTGCCACTTGATTTCCTAAATTTCTAGTCTTAAAACATCAAATATTATTTCTGGATGATACTGGATGGGGGTCCATATAAAATCATTTGCTCTTTCAGAGTTTTTAGGGTGGTGCCATATATATCTTGGCCCCCAAGGAAATAACACCTGCTCAGAAGGCAAGTGCACCTATTGAAGGAAGTGCGACCTCCAGACAGAGGACCACAGGTGATAACAGAGATGAGCCAGAGTGAGTGGGGACCAGGCTGGAGATTTCAGTTTTTTTGTGACCAGAGCTGTAGGAAATCACACAGTGCAGGAGGGATGTGTTATGTCAAAGTGGCCTTCCTAGAAACAATGCATCCTACCCTTAGACATGGAGATGGTTTGCTGATGAGATTAAGTATGGTGCTTCATTGTGTGACATCAGGAGGTGACTAATTTGATCCTGCAAATGTAATCCATGGAAACCTTTCAGTGTATTTGTAGGTTCAACAGAGAGATATTGAAATGACAGTTGAAAATAAAAGGATGCTTGTTCACTTGGAAGCAATGAGTAGTAAGTTAATAATGCATCACCAACATTGAAGAGAAAACAGGTCCTGTTGAGTGGAATATCCTGATCCACTGAACAAGTAGATCCTATTAGCTGAGAGATATTCAGGAGGTTGCCACAGTACTATTATTTTATTCAATGAAGATCTACTATGTGTCAGAGTACTGTGAAGTGTCTCCAGTTAGTTAAGTGAAAAATAAGGCAGAATCCCTACATTTGTGGAGCTCACAGTCATTTAGGGAAGATAGATATGTAAGCAAATAGTTTCAATACTATAATTAAAGTGCTTTAATTCAAAGTACCATGGAAACCCAAAGGAGGGAATCTAATATTCCTAGAAAAGTTAGGGAGAACTTCGCAGAGGACAGTGACTATAGAAAATAACAATTCATTCATCCAGTGAGCCGGCCTCCCATTCATTCATTCATTCACCACATGTGTGTTGAGTGACTCCAACTGTTCTGTATGCTGTGGATACATCGAACAAGACAAAAAAAGTCCATACTTGAGTGAAGGTTACATTATGGTGGGGTGTGAATGATATTACCTTAAGACCATCCAGTGTCCACCTTCTGGCCTCATTTCCTCTCCCACATATTTTCCTACAGAGACAGAGTGCCCTGACCACACTGGAGCATTCTGATCTTTTTTGTAAGTGTATCTCTCATCATGAAACTGGTTTATTGCTTACCATCACAATAGAATAATTCCAGAAGGGCACCATCAAATGAAATCAAGTTTCCGAAACCGTAACACTGAGAACCAGTTTCACACAGAAATAAAAGTGAGAAGTGAGATTTCTAGACTGACATGAAAAATCCTTACCTTACTTTCCCAATGGAGATCTTTCCTGCCAATGGAAAAAAAAAAAAAAAGAGTTCTCTTTCCCAGGAGAAAGTTTGTGGAAGAGCAGCAGGAGTTTCTTTGTGAATCCTGGGAAGAACTCCCAATGCCCAGCAGGTAGTAGAAGTGAATCAAGGGACATGCCTCATTTCACATTCTCCCAGGACCCTGAGGCTTCAGACCTGGGGCCCCTTCAGTGGTGCCTGCAGCTAGTGTCACAGGGTGATTCACCGCATGGAGAGCTGCTGGATATCAGAGACAGTCACTTCCTGAAAGAACACTTAACGTCTTCTCTCCAAGAAGGAAGCGGAAGAACCCGGGGCCAGCGCCTCCCCTTCTGTGCACAGTATCCCTCTACAAAGAGAGGCATGCTCTCTGCACCCTTCTGGGGTTGGGACCCACTTGATGGCATTTAAAGGTGACAAGGAAAAAAATGTCTCTAGAGAAAGTGAAAAGGTTTCCCCACCCTAACATAAGGGGAACATTCAAGCCATTGCAACCAGTGGTTTGAAGCCAAACTAACCTTAAAAGATCTCAGACTACTTCTATGGAAATGACCACAGTTTCATAACAGAAGCAAGAGAAAGGAAGCTAGAAGCTGCTGCAAAGCACAATTGGTATCATTCTGAAAACTCATAGTTCCTATTGACCAACATGTCTGCTTTAAATCCCTCAAGCTACTAATTATAAATGTTAAACACCAGGTTTTCCTCATATTTATAGCCTTTGTTTCTTTTTGAAGTTACATGTTTGTTGTCAAAATGTAAAATGCAGACAAGCATAACAAGGTACATGTAAAATTCCCTATAATTCCATCACCTGAAAATAACTACAGTTGGCACTTTGTTGAACATCCTTCCAGCCTTTTTTCTGTGGTGAGGTGAATCTTAGGATGAGCTCTCAACATCCATTCCACCCCACACTAGTGTGGAACATTCGTGCAACTTTATAGGGATTAATCTTATCCCCAGCTCTGACTAGTTCCTGATTTGACTAAACAAAATTTCAATAATCGTATGACCTTGGCACAATGTTTATTTTAAGGACCAGCACCTAACCCAGACCTAACCCAGGCAATACAAAGCATTTCCCTTGTTGCCCAGAAAAACACATGATCAAGATGATCCAATCAGAGGGAAGCCTAGGATTACTGCTAAAGGCTGGGGGAAAGATATTCCTCTGGGTTTGAACAAAACGGCTCTGGGAACTATTGGTGGCCATCTTGCCATGACAAGAAAAATCACTTTCAGGTGAAAGCAGATGGTGCAGAAGGCAAAAGGAGATATTAAAAGAAATTCAGTTAAAGAACATTCTGAGCTGCTAAATTACATTAACACCAATATCTGTCTTACTTCTGAAGCTTCTAGTTATATGAACCAAAAAATTTGCTTGTTGAAGTCAGTAGAAATTGAGTGCTTTATTACTTGTAACTAAATGCATCCTAAATGACTAATGTAGTTATTTTTATTTAAAAATGTACATACTGTTTATAATTTCCTATTTAAAAATACATCACAACTACCCTTCCTTTTCAAGATAAATACACTTTCACAAAGTTATTAATTGTATCAGAGTAGTCTGTTATAATGACAGACATTAAATTACTCATCCAACCCCCTATTGCGGGGCATTTACATTGTTTTGGGTTTTTCCATATTATATAAACAATTCTCATCGAGTCTCCTAAATATTAGAGAACATAGTTATTTCCCTAAGATAGCTATCTAATGTAAAATTACTGAGTCAGATTGTGTACTACTTAAAAGGTTTTTGACTCATGTTGCCAAAGGCCCTCCCAAAAGATTATTTCAAATATATTCCAACCAACAGAGCATGAGAATGCCCAAAAAACTCTCAACCCAGAACCCTCAACACAGATAAAGTTTCAACACAAATAAAGTCTCTGTCTATGTCCTATTGCTGTTTAATTCCCATTTTTTAAAAAAAAAACCCTTATAGAGTGCAGTAGTGTTTAATTTTCATGTATTTATTTGCTTATTATATTTTTCCTCTTCTGAATTTCCACTGACAATCTTTTCCCACTTTAAATTGAAGCACTTGCTTATTTTTATATCTCAAAAGTAAAATATAGGTGTAAGTAGATTTTAATTAAAGATGAATTTTTTAAAAAAAGAGTTACTATATGACCTAGCAATTTCATTCTAAGATATATGCCCAAGAGAATGAAAACATATCCACACAAAAACTTGTACACAAATATTCACAGCAGCAATATGCATAATAGCCCAAAAGTGGAAATCATCCCAATGTTTGGTGAACTGATAAACAAATCTTGGTATATTCATACCAAGATTACTACTCAGCAATAAAAAGGAATGGTTACACTATAGTAATACCCACTGTTGTGCATAATATGAGTAAATCTCAAAAACATTATGCCAAGTGAAAGAAACCAGACATGAAAGATGCCAAGCGAGTAATTTCATTTATATAATATTCTGGAAAGGCGAAACTATAGAGACAGAAATCAGACCAGTGGTTGCCAAGAGTTAGGGGTGGGGAAGAGAAAGGCACAAAAAGGTGGAAGGGAACTTTTTGTTTTGATGGAATTGTTCTGTCTTGGTTGTGGTGATGACTATACAACTATAAACATTTGTTAAAACTCAGAGAACTATATGCTTCAAAGGGTAATTTTTTCAGTATGTAAATTATACCTCAATATATCTAATTTTTAAAAAAAATCAAATGCATTATTATTGAAACTTATTTTTGTAATTTGGGGAGATTTCCACAAAAGAAGAAAAGCAGGGAACATTTACTTCCTCAAAACTTACATTCACCGTTTTCTAGAACACAATTAAGTACCTATGCACATTCACACATCACCAACTTAGTAAACATTTTTAGCAACAGACTACTTACTTTTTGAGAAAGAAATTAGCTTTGCTAATGTTGTCTCTCCCTGTTCCTTCAACCTGATCACAATTGTTTTAAAGCTGGTAAACTGGCTGCTAGTGAAGAGAGTGTTTTAAGTGTTTCACTTCCTCTCAGAGGAGGTTAACATGAGCATTCATGGGTAAAATCAGGAGAGATCAAATTAGATTCAGTCTGCTCCTCTGCAAGTATGGCAGGAGGAATCTATGCTCTGCCCACACTCCCTCTGATCTCTCCACTTATCCTAGTTGCATGCCTTTCCTCCCAGCTGCCAGCATCTGCTTCTCTTTGCTGGAGGATGGTCCTCAAGCTGCCAAAACCCAACTGCCTGCTATACTTGGTAAACCAGATGATCCTGGGCTGTGACTCACAGGTACAGGAGTCTCAGTAGCACTTTTGCACCTGTCAAAGACAACACCAATATGTATTTTACACCAGTGCTTCTCACACTTTTATGTTCATTGGCTGGGGGTTGAGTTCAAATGCAAATTCTGCTGCCGGAGGTATCAGAGTCTGCAGTTCTAATAAGCTCTGAGGTGAGGCCAAAGCTGCCATCTACAGATCCCACCTTAAGCAGCAGGGGCCTTTTTCCAGGGCTCCTGGCAGGATGTAGCCAAAGACAACAAGAGGGTGCTACACTTTGTGGTCTACTAGAGCAAGGGTAAATACCCCAGGGACAAAATGTGGCTAAGAGAAAATGGAGAAGATGGGGTTCCATAAGCAGACGGTAGAAGTTACAGAAGCAGCCCAGATATAAGAATTCAGGTGGCATTCCCCTGTTGCAGATGTATTTGTGGGCTGAAAGGCATTTTAAAAAATCCCTGCCCTACTACTACTGAGAGGCAACAATCTGAAACCTGCCTTTGAGTTGTAGGGAAGAGGTAGTGGGTGAGGGAAGTTGGGGCCATGAATACACAGTGAGGTTGAGAAGGATGCTCTGTGCCTTACAGGAGGAGAGCTGAGGTGGATTTTAGACCATTTCAAAAAGAGAGAAAGAATTCTGGTGGCAACTAGTAATGGATGATTGTTGGCAGGAGGACTGGTGTGTATTTAGATTCTGTCAGGAGACTGTTTATCTTAGACCATGTCACAGAGCACATAAGAGCCATTCATCAATTCCTTCCATATGACAGTTCCAGGAAACAATTACCTGATGAAGTGTCAAGATTATCAAACCAGAAAATGCCCTCTCCTCAGTGCTTCCAGGACACTCCTTAAAACTGCTAGAACATGTATGAGACTCTTGTGTGTGTGTGTTTTAAGTATATTTTTATTGATTTCAGAGAAGAAGGGAGAGGGAGAGAGAGATAGAAACATCAATGATGAGAGAGAATCATTGATTGCTGCCTCCTGCATGTCCCCTACTAAGGATCAAGCCCACAACCCAGGCATGTGCCCTTGACCAGAATTGAACCCAGGACCCTTCAGGCCGCAGGCTGATGCTCTATCCACTGAGCCAAACAGGCTAGGGCATTGTATGACACTCTTTAAAACTACTGGTAGAACACTTATTTCTGCCCGTCATTGTCATTCACCAAAAAATGACTGACTGCCAATATATGCCAGGCTACATTTTAGGCACTGGGGATCCAAAGGTAATTTACATAGGGAAGTTTTCACAGTATTTCAAGGATAAGTGGGAAAGAGAAATAATAAATATACCAACAAATATGTAAGAAATATATCAAATAACTGCTATGTAGAGAATTAAAAGGGGGTGGAGTTATAACAAGGGACTAGGTAGCTACTTAAAGGGTGAGGGAAGATGTCTTAGTCCTGCTATAGCAAAATACTAGTGGCTTGTATCTCTCACATTCTGGAGGCTGGGAAGTTCAAAATCCAGGCACTGGCAGATTTGGTATCTAATAAGGCTTCCTGGTTCATAAATGTAACCGGAACCCAAGTTAGGCTTCCTATACTCAAGTGCCGAGCACAAAGCAGAACCTCTCATGAAGGTCAGCTGGAATGGACAGAGCGCTTGGCAAAGTGGGTTCTGCAGCTGATGTTGAACAATTCCTAGTCCCCATGGCAGACCTACTAAACCAGAATGTTTCAGGATGGGGCTTGGAAAGCTTTTTTAATAAATACCTGCAGTGTTTTTAGTGCAAATAATACTTGGTTGCATTTGTAACATAAGAGCATACATTTCCAACTCTGGGATGGCAAAGATAGATCATGAGCCTGACAGGCCCCTGGTGACACCTTCTACCTGCTGCCTGGATCATCTGAACACTGGTGACGACTAACGCAGGGCTGCCAGGGAAGGTGGACCACTGGAGGAAAGCCAGATAGACAGTGAGTTAGCTGACATAGCAAGTTCACATTCATGTGCTAACACACAGCAAGTTCCCAATAGTTGGGGGTTGGAAACTCCACATAGGCCATGTGACAGTGCATGGGGTGGGTGTACATACATTATGTGTACACATATACACAGAGTTGCCTAATGCCTTCCATCCCACTGGCTCTTCCACACGTGACTTTGTCACTCCTGCCCTTGAGAAGTGGACTACAGTCCTGGCTGGTGTGGCTCAGTTGGTTTGCTGATTTAATTCTCGATCAGGGCACATGCCTGGGTTGTAGGTTGATCTCCTTTACTGGTATCTCTTCCTCTCCCTTTTCCATCCTCTCTCTAAAAATCAATTAAAAATCTTTCAAAAAAGAAAGGTGGACTACATGCCCCCTCCTCACCCCAATCCTGGTGGGCTTATGACTTCTGCAATCAAGAGAGAACACCTTCACCGTGTCCTGGAACACTAGTACTTGGAGCTCCGAGCTGCTATGTGAGTAGTCCAATTATGCTGAGGCTGCCAAGCTGGAGAGGCCAGTGGAGGTGCCAGCTGAGAGCCCGGCTGTCAGGCAATATCAGTAGTCGGCCATGTGACTGTGCCATCTAGTATGTCCAGCCTGGCTGACATCTGACTGGTCCCTATGAGAAGCATCAAACCAGAACTGCCCAGCTTAGCCCTTCCCGAGTTCCTGACCCACTAAATCACAAGCAAAATTAAATGATTATTTTAAGTCACTAAGTTTGGGGGTGATTTGCGACACAGCAATAGTAAAGGGAACAGTATGTGAGTGAAAACCTGAAATCAACAAAATCTCAGACACTTTTCTTCCCTTGCATAATTATTTCTTTTATTATTTCACACTCTCCATATGTGTGGATCATAGCCATGATGGGACCCCCTTCAAAGGGATGAAAAGGGAATGTTGGTTTGTGGTTGCTTCCACTTCCAAAGGCTGGTGTGATTCAGTCCCCAAATTTTCGAGAGTGGATTTTCCAAGTGGGTAGAAAAAAAGGCAAATAGCTATGTCACATCGTTTGAAAATTTCTAAAGTTGCTTTCCTTCTCACCAACTCTCTTTTCTGTAAAAGTCTTTGTAATTCTACTATTAGAAATGATGAGCTCTTTGGAATTATCTGCCTTTTTAGTCTTCCAAGAAAGTGACAGCAAAAAAACAACAAGAAAGCTAATGCAGCTTAACATAAAAAGGAACCTTCTGCCCGGCCAGTGTGGCTCAGTGGTTGAGCACCGACCTATGAGCCAGGAGGTCGTGGTTCAATTCCTGGTCAGGGCACATGCCCAAGTTGCTGACTTGGTCCCCAGTGTGAGGAGTGCAGGAGGCAGTAGATCAATTATCCTCATTATTTATGTTCCTATCTTTCTCTCCCTCTCCCTTCCTCTCTGAAAATCAATTTAAATTGGTCACATGCTTTGTATGCATATATGCATAACCAATGGACACAGACAATAGGGTGGTGAAGGCCTGGGGCAGGGGGGTGGGGACAGGCTGGAGGGGGCTAATGGGGGGAAAAAGGAACATATGTAATACTTTCAACAATAAAGACTTAAAAATAAATAAAAATGGGTCACATGTAGGAAGGTGAACAGGGTTTGGTTGGTTTAAGTTTGTTAAACTCTGTATGAAAAGGAGTAAATAAGTAGTAAATATTTTTGGCCTTATCGCCACATGATCTCTGTCACAACTGCTCAATTCTGCCATTTTTGCTAACTTTATAGCACAAAAACATTTATAAATAAGTGGATGTTCTATTTCAACAAAACTTGATTTCCCAAAAATGGGGGTCAAGCTGGATTTGGCCCAATGTGATGACCTCTGGCTTAGATAATCTCCAGTATTTTTTTCAACTCTCAGATTCTTTGATAAATTAACCTTAAAAATGCCTACATCCCCAAAAGTGGTTCTTTAACAGTTTGAACTTGAGCCTGGAATTAGTTTTATATCCAGGTCCATGAGAATGGGTACTGGTGGCCCAGGGATGGGCATGGAGAGCTCAGTGTACAGAGGAGGGGCAAGGGCTGCTGAAAACTCTGGACCTCCTTGACCTTCAGAATGTAGGTGACCTAAAGTCAGAGGAGGACCCTATATGGCCAGCTTCTGTTAGAGCCTATCTCCCTACTGGCCCACCCCCACCAGCAGATGGAGAGCAGGAACCCAGAGAGTTCTACTTGTTTCAACTTCCACGTATTAAAATGAACAACATTAAAAGGTGTTCATAGCAAGAGCAGAGGAAAGGCCAATTTTCTCATCTCTATAATGAGGCAAGTTGAAAGCTGATGCCTGCCAGTCCCTAGTGTAAGGGCCTCTGTTCAACAAGAAGCACCAGCTCTCTAAGAGGCACGGAGGTGGAGTAAAACAAGCTTTCAAAGGGCTAATAGCAAGGAAAAACATTGAAAGAACTTCAATGGTGCGTTTTTTCCCCTTTGCCTCTTTTTTTCTTACCTTCATTTTATGACATTCTGCACTGAGTACATTTTGTAGAGCTCATCCAAGGAGAGCTGGGCACTTTAGGGAAAACAGAGTTCAGATAGGAGGGAGCAATAACTGAGTCATGCTGGCCCATTTCTGCTGCCATGTCAGGCGCCCCCATCCTGTAGACTCTGCCACACAGCCATCCACCTCCCCTCTCCCCAACACACACACACACACACACACACACACACACAGAGAGAGAGAGAGAGAGAGAGAGAGAGAGAGAGAGAGAGAGAGAGAGAGAGAGAGAAAGCCTCAGTCATCACCAGACCCTGAGAAATAGGTCCCACTGGCCTCTCTTGTGGGTTAACTACTTTGATAGTTTTATGCTTCCACTGTAGTGGCTCTGGACCTCCAGACCTCCAGAGGGGAAAACTTCATGGCATCTGCTTCCCAGCTTCCTGCTAAGTGGCTCTGCTGGACCAGAGCCCTACCAGGTCCCTGGAGAGTGGAGGGAAGACCTTGTCTGGGCTTTCACAGTATCATTTTTTGTGTTCCCTCTTCCTATGTCTCTTCACTGTGGGGAAACAAGAGAATGACACATGCAAGCACCTGGGCTTTTGTGGAATGAAGTGAGTTCTTGAGAAGGCACATGGGCCTTTCCTGTGTGCTGTCTGGCCCAGCATGTAGACTTCATCAGGATGTTTACACATAGCAGACACTCAGAAAGTGTGAATTGGTAACAAATGGTTTAACTCAGTCATTTTAAATGTCTAAATACATAATATAGAATAATAGCTAATTCCTGCATCATTCTTAAGTATCCTTTGAGTGATATTCAAAATATGTCATATCTGGTAAGGCAGTTACCCACCAGTCAGAATGGACCCAGACTTGGCAAGGACTGGGAGCTTGTAGTGAGGAGCCAGGAAGCAGCTATTTTCCTATTTATCAACCATGATAGAAATGTGTCAACATGTTGATAATCTGCATGGTCATCCTGTAAATACCAGATGAACCTTAGCTTTGCTGTCTTCACAATGAACTGGGAAATAGTTTTTGACAAATCACATGGACTAAGCTTGCCTCTGTGACTCCTCTATCTCACCCCCACTCCCTGCATGCTCACGTTGGCCTAGGCCTCCTTCACCCCTGGGTGCTCTGTTCAGGCATCATTCCCTGCGATGCCTCCATTCCACTAAGAGACGCTCATGTTTTAAATACCTTCATCCAATAATAAAATGTCTCTCCTATAATAAAATCCATGGAGGGTGATTTTTAAGGGAGAAAAGTTTTTAATGTTTCTATTGATTTTTACAGAGAGGGGAAGGGAGAGGGAGAAGAAGAGAGAAACATCAATGTGACAGCAAAACATCTCACGTGTTTTGTGAGAATATTTCAGAATTAAATGTCTGAACTTGAGGACCACCTCATCAGAACTCAGACTTGACTTGAGATCATAGCACATGAAATGAAGGAGGAGGGGAAGCACAGAAAAAGTCCTGTCTCAAAATATCCTTCTCTCACCTACCTTCTGTCAGACACCTAAAATCCACTGAATCATAAGATTTTCTTAAGATTACAGAACCAATTAAAATAAACACAGCCCTTGGGAAAATGTCATAACTCATTGTTCATTCATCTATTCATCTTTGCAAAATGTTTTTTACCCTTGAAAATAGGCAAGACATCTATAACTTGCATCATTTAAGAGTGATCAAAATATATCTCAAAGCCTCCAAGTCCCATCTTGTTGAGTTTTCACTTATCATTTCTCTGCTTTCATCACTATCTGAAGTTAGGTCATCTGTTTACTGGTCTACTTGTCCCCTGTCTCCCCTCCCCCAACATGAACCTTACAAGGACATAAAAGAAGCTGCAAAACTATTATTCTCTGATGTATTTGAGATAGTGCTTCCTGGCAATTAATTGTCTTCAGTTTGGTTCAAATAAATTCTTATATAAATTCTCTATAGGTTTGGATGTTCTTACGTTTTATGTCAACAGATTAGTTCAAGGGTTATCAAGAACATCTTTGCTGAGTGACAGAATAGAGTCAAGGTGTCCTTGAAGTATAGAAAGGAGAGAAGGGCATCTCAGGCACAGGTAGTTATATGGCAAAAGGCACACAGGTAGAAAACTGTAAGGCCCTATGCAGAGACTGGGGTGATTAAGGGAAGGACGATTTGGTCTGGCTGGAGCCCAGGACATGCAGAGTCCCACGGACTATACGGTGGGGGCTGAGGTTGGGAGAGGAGGAGGAGATGGGGTGTGGGTGCTTCAAGTGGAAGACTTGATTCCACAGAGGTGTAACATGATCTGAGATTTACTTTTGAAATGAATTATGGTAATGAAGATCCTGAGGACTCAGGAGGTGGCAGTTTGGCCAGAGGATGAGGAATATAATTTCCAATAGTCTAAGGTAAATGGTAAGAGAGCCAGTTGGACAAATTGACCTCTGTGACTTAATGAGTGAGACATTACCTGGAGAGGAACAGCAGGAAGGGAAAGGTGGGCCACAGCATTCAGAGTGAGTTGTACTCCAAAGATTTTTAATTTCCTTGACAACTTTGCTCTGCACTGTTCCTGCTCATACATGTCATCTAAATTCTGAACCTCAGGCAATCATACTGAGACTTTCTTCTGCTCTACCCAGTCAAGAAATATTTCCCTGCAAATCTCATCCTCTCTGTGCTTCTCACTGCTGCTGATTAAAATGCCCAGAGGCAAACTTCAAGACAGACACACCCTTTTAATCCCGAAGGTGGAGCTTTTCTGGAAAAAGAAGCAGATGAGCCTTGGTTCTGGACTGAACGTGTGAAAAGATGTTTTCCCATAGCAATTGCTTCTTTGTCGGCAACTAGAGAAGGTCTGATTTCCAGAGATAGAAGTAGAGAGGACAAGAGCAGCAAACCAGAAGATGTTCTCCAAGGTCCCTGGGAACAGAGAGGGACTTTCTGACACACCCAACAGCAAGGAGTACACCTCATTCAAGTATGCCCCGTACGTTACTGAAGGCCACTCTGGGCCTAGGGCCACTGAAAATCAATCAAACATGAGAGCCATGGATGCCATCGTAATACAAGGCACATGGGCCATATGTGATTCAGGATCCTCACACTTGCAAAGGATGAATCTCAATTAAAACAGGCTTAAGAGCACATTTTGGTTCATGTGATAGAAAAGCACAGGAAGATTCTGGGAAGAATGGCTGGGCCCAACTGCTTAAATGAAGGCATCATTTCCTTGCTTTTCCAACTCTTGGCTCTCTTCTTGTGCTAACTTTAAC
The DNA here is from genome assembly GCA_026230045.1 of Corynorhinus townsendii. NCBI lineage: Eukaryota > Metazoa > Chordata > Mammalia > Chiroptera > Vespertilionidae > Corynorhinus > Corynorhinus townsendii. Next base: position 30,717,236 of record JAPDVU010000005.1, on the reverse strand, counting down.
CTTAGATAGTGCACCCCCTGTGCTCCATGAGATAGCAAGAGAGCCCCCTGGCAGTCTCAGGCTTGGGCTCTACCAGCTTTGCAAGTCCAGCAGAGAATGCCTCTTTCCCAACAGTTACAACCAAAGAGCTAGGACAGGGGTGACTAGCATGATTTAGGTCATGAGTTCATTCCTACACCAATTTCTACAGAGAGCAAGAATGCCTGCATATCATGGGCATGAATCCTGTAAAAGCAGCTCATTTCTCATCAGAGATAGCTCAGTGCCAGACTCACTGTCAGCCCAGTAATGATTCTTAGCCAGCAGACACCAGTGATGGGCCAGGTGAGTGGTACCACCTGCCAGCTACTACTGCTGTATGACCTACTTAATTCATGATTGGACCATCCCTCAATTCCACTGCTGTAACCAACTTCTTAGAATGCAATTAACTTAGTGTGCATATATTTGGACTTTCTTTCTATAGTCCTTTGTTGTAAAGCTGACTAGAAACTCATGGGCAGGGAAGAGTGTGCCAAAGGGCAAGTTTTGCTGGTTATGATTGGGTAGAAAGGCAACTTTTTCATTGGGCATCCTCAAAATATCATTATTTGCAAATTGCTCTTCTTAGACCTAGTTGATTTCTTCAAGAAAGGATCTTCCAGTCTCCTGTTTGAGAACTATAAGCCAGATTGATGGTGTCTGGACAGGTGAAAAGTGCTGGAAGGTCTCACTGTCCAATGAGCAGACTTCAGTCAGTCCTCCAGCTCACACCTTCTGTCCTGCCTGATAGCTGAGTGTGAACACTCTGTAGTTCAATTTCTCCAGAAAACAAATCCCCTGTGGGGTGGGGGTGGGCAGTTGCTTGGCACATTGTTCTGATGCAGTTGGCCTGGAGTATGGTTTGACCATTTGGAATTTTGAAAACTCCCCAGGTGATTCTAATGTTCAGCCAAGGCTGAACATTAACACAGCCTAAAAGTAACAAGTGCCAGACAAATATCAGTTATTTGCATAGCATCTTCTTGAACAATTATTTACTGATAATTTTCTTACAGGAACTCGGCATTTCACTTAAGTGTTATTTTAAAAGTAAGTGTCCTATAGTAAGTGGAATTGAAAAGCAACTCTACCACTTGTCAAGACCATCCTAAATGTACAAAAGAACAGAGCAACCTCCCCTCACTCCTCTCAGCCTACTGAATTTTACTTTATAACACTTGCCTCCTCTTTCTCCTCCTTCTTTTTCTTGTTTCCATTTTACAGAAGATGACATTGAAATGTAGAGATGTTTAGTGACCTCATTAAGAGGTGAAGTAGGTGGTGAACCTTCAGATTTGAATCCAGGCCACGAATCCAGGGTGCATGCTTTCAACCACTAATGTACGCTGCCTCTCAAACGGGCTCTGCTGTAAGGCAGTTTTTGCTCCCAAGTGGAATGGATTTGGATGACACCATTACTGCTACTTTAGAAACAAGTTCCCTCATTACATGCCAAGATGGTGCTTCCTATGCATTATCTTAGTTAATTCTCACAATAAACCTTTGATGAGTACTGTCATCAGACCCATGCTAGGGCTCATGCCCAGGTCACACAGATGCAGAGGAGAGAAGCTGCGCTTCCAGCTCAAATATGACTGACCTGAACACCTAAGCACTGTGTGTTCTTAGCCTCTGTCACAGAGGCTCTGCTGCTTCACAACCAGGAAGAGGCCAGCTCCTTGATTTTCATAATCACTGGTTACACAGTCCTAATAGTTTCCTAATGCTGGCCTCAGCCTTCACAATACATTGAAGTAATCTGATATTCTCTTGCAAAGGAGCCAGGGTAGGCCCAGCTTGGGAACTGGGCTGGTGAACAAGGTTACAGAAACAGCCTGGAGCTGGAAGATTTACTATCAAGGTGAAGAGAAAAACTAGGGACCTGAGTCACAAGGCCAAGTCAATAGGAGTGAGGTAGCAAACAGAATGGAGGAAGTCCAAAGTCAAGGGCAAAATAGAGCAGAGGTTCAAGAACACTGTGATAACAGGGCTGAAGAGCTCTAGCTCCTTCTGATTGAGCTCTGGCTAATAGGTTTCCTATGTTTGTCTGTCCAGCTTAAAGGTACAGGGTAGAAGTATACAAAATCCACCAAAAAATGATCATAGAAAAGAGAACTACCTTCCTCCTGTGTAAAGTAAAAGAAACTGTCTACTGAGTCTCCCTTAAACTATACATCATCCCACAATACCTTGTATTAATTTTTTAAAAATATCTTTTATTTATTTTTTTACAGAGAGGAAGGGAGAGGGATAGAGAGCCAGAAACATCGATTAGAGAGAAACATCAATCAGCTGACTCCTGCACACCCCCTACTGGGGATGTGCCCACAACCAAGGTACATGCCCTTGACCGGAATCAAACCTGGGACCCCTCAGTCCGTAGGCCAATGCTCTATCCACTGAGCCAAACTGGTTAGGACTACCTTGTATTAATTTTAACAGATATAACCTGTCCCACAAGAAGAGAATGGTTCAAGTGCTCCAACCAAAGCCTTTTTTCCTCTTAGATTTGCAGCATCCACATCTCATATCTTCAACTGGTTACATTAGAAACCTTTGTTACTGCAAAGAAGGCCACACTGTGGTCACACCTAACAAGAGGAAGTGCTAAATATTTCGCACCCATATTCATGGAGTCCCAAATTTATCCTATTTATTATTGACATTCTCAAAGCATATGATGTGCAGTTGACTTTTGAGTATTGAGCATGGATGTTTAATACCATGATCCATTTTTTGATGCTCAAAATATGTTAAAAATAGTATAGTTTAAGAGAAATAATAAAATTTAAATCCTAACCTATAAAACATACATTTGGTATATAAATATACCAGTACATGAGGATTCTTGTAGTCTCAGAAAGATTCACCAGGCATTACTGAATAACCTGAGAGCATTTAAAATAATATTTGATCTACATGAAACTTTTCTTTTCTTTTTTTAAAAATATATTTTATTGATTTTTACAGAGAGGAAGGGAGAGGGATTGAGAGTTAGAAACATCAATGAAAGAGAAACATCGATCAGCTGCCTCCTGCACACCCCTACTGGGGATGTGCCCGCAACCAAGGTACATGCCTTTGACTGGAATCAAACCTGGGACCCTTCAGTCTGCAGGCCGATGCTCTATTCACTGAGCCAAACCAGTTAGGGCTATATGAAACTTTTCAAGAAAATGGGTATTAAATAAAAGAAGAAAAATCTAGTCTGGCAGTTGTGGCTCAGTGGTTGAGCATCGATCTATTAACCCGGAGGTCACAGTTCGATTCCTGGTCAGAGTACATGCCCGGATCGTGGGCTCAGTCTCCGCTGCAAGGCATACAGGAGGCAGCTGATCAATGATTCTCTCTCATCATTAATATTTCTATCTCTCTCTTCCTCTCTGAAATCAATAAAAAATATTTTTTAAAGAAGTAGAAAAATCTATAGCTGCTGGAAAAGGTTTTTAATGATTTGCTAATGCCATCATTGATTTCATAAAAGTTAAACAAATAAGGTATAATATTCATCAACAAAACTATAATACAATCCCCATGAACCAAGCCTTACTTCTTTAAGACCCATGTGTGAGAAAGTGTTTAATTTCCAAGTTAGTAACAGATCTGGCATTTTCAGACCTTCTACTCTTATGAAATCATATGCTACTACATAAGGATACTGGTTACCAGAAAGGAATATGTAAAAAACTTGAAGACTAATGTAAAGACAGAAACATGTCTCTGAGTTTGCTTTGTATCTAATCACCTTGATCTGTTCTTTGAATTTGAATTCATGGTAAATGTAGGTTTGAAACTACTAGGGGCAGTAGTTTTGTTCATGCTTTGAGATAAAGTCTGGGGAGGTCCTAGACCAAGAAGAAAATTCAAATCTGAAGTGCTGGGACTTCTCTCATGATCTTGCTTAGAATACCCCTATTGAAAAGCAATGGCCTTCTCATAGGATCTCAGGCCCCAGATATTCAGGAAAACATGAGAGCTCTGTTGTAGCCTGCCTATCTGACAGGTATGTCCGGGCAGCAAGACAAATGCAGGTACCACGAAGCAGCAGATAGGCCGATAAACTTTAAAATAGGTAGATTTTTCTATGTGTATGCATTAAACAAATGTATAACTGGAACAACACAACTATGACTGCATGAAAATTATTGCTTAAGGAAGATTCACTATATCTTGGACTTCAGGCACATAGAAGTAGATTCAGCATTACACTTATAAATGATAACCCAGTCTCAGGACTGGTTCATATATGGTCTACTCATCAGTTTGGGGAGATTTTAAATTTGGATTTGGGTTTGTATTTTTACAATTCAATCGTTTTTAGGATATTCATAGGCTTTCACAACCCATCGCCAAAATCACTTTTACAGCATTTCCATCTCTGAAACAAGCCCTATACCCATTAGCACTCTCTATTTTCTGCCCAACATCCTCAGCCCTAGGCAACCACCAATCTACTTCTGTCTCTATAGATGTTCCTATTCTGGACATCTCATATAAATGGAATCATGCCCTGTGTGGTCATAACACTGACCTCTTTTACTTATCATTATGCTTTCAAGACTTGTTTGCATTGTAGCACAGATGAAACAAATTATTTATCAGAACAGCCTTTAACAGGAAAGGAAAATTGGGATCTTGAAGATACATTTGCACATCCATGTTTATTGCAGCATTATTTACAAAGCCAAGATATGGAAGCAACTAAATGCCTGTCAATGGATCTGTGGCTAATGTAAATGTGGTATCTGTATACAATGGAATATTATTCAGCTCCAAAAAAAAGAATATCCTGCCTTTTGTGACAACATGGATGAAATTGTAAGACATTATGTTAAGTGAAATGAGTTAGACAGAGAAGACTGCATGATCTAACTCATATGTAGAATCTAAAAACAGAAGCCAAACTCATAAAAACAGAGAATACAATAGTGGTTGCCAGGGGCTGAGGGATAGGGGAAATGGAGAGATGTAGGTCAAAGGGTACAAACTTCCAGTTATAAGTTCTGGGGATATAGTGTATAGCATGGTAACTATAGTTAACAATACTATATTGTATTCTTGAAATTTGCTGTGAATAGGCCTTAAGCATTCTCACCACTAAAAAAGGTAACTAGTCTGGCCAGTGTGGCTTGGCAATTGCGTCAGCCCAGGAATCAAGTGTTCCCCTGTTCAATTCTCAGTCAGGGCACCTAACCTGGTTTGCGAGCTTGATCCCCTGTGGGAGGTGTGCAGGAGACAGCCAATCAATGATTCTCTCTCATCATTGATGTTTCTATCTCTCTCTTCCTCTCCCTTCCTCTCTGAAATCAATAAAAATATATTTTTTAAAAGGTAACCAAGTGAAGTGATGAATGTGTTAATCAACCTGATTGTGGTGGTCATTTCACAATATATATGTGTATAAAATCATCACATTGTATACTTCAAATGTATGCAATTTCATTTGTGAATTACATCTCAGTAAAGCTGGGGAGAAAAGCCTCCTAAGAGACATTTTAGATGTGAAGTACCTTTCAGAGTAGAAGCATTGCAGATAGCAGATGAGAGGTTGCCTGGGGGTGTGGAAGAGCAAGGACTGAATTACAAAGTGAACAAGGAAAATTCTGGAGTTATTTGAAATGATGGTTCCACAGACTTATGCTAAAACTCATCAAATTGTACATTTAAATATGTGCAGTTCATACTATATCAATTATCCCTCAATAAATCTATTAGATTTCAGAGGGGGGAAAAAACAGACTTAAAAAGCCTTACACACCTCCTTTAAAACAAAATGAATCATCTGAACTTGAGATGTTTGCCAGGAACCCCAATCTTGACTTGCCATCAAAAGACTTGCTGAAATGAATGGTATTGGAGGACAGCCCAAGAGAACACTAAGCACCTAATTGCTCATGTTCTGATGAGCAAACGTAAAACATTTGGACCCACAAGCCCAGTGTCTCATCAAAATGTCCTCACTTAGCCACAATTTCTCAATGTTCGCAATTATTTTTTAATCAAGATTTTAAATAAGAAGTGGCAATGTGAAATGCATGTGACTATTCTTTTTTTGCAAAAAAAGAAGAAGAAAGAAGAAAGGAAGAAAGAAATTGTGGGTGGATAGAATAACAATCTCTCAAAGATGTCCACAGCCTAATCCCTGCATCCTGTGAGTATGTTACCTTATATGGCAAAGGGAAATTAAGGTCACCGGTGGAATTAAGATCGATAATCAGCTGACCTTAAAACAGGGAGATTATTTGGGTTATCCAATAACCCAATAAATAACCAGTGGGTAGGCCCAGTGTAATCCCAAGAGCCTTTCAAAGTGGAAGAGGGAAAATAGGAGAGACAGAAGGTGGTGTGACAATAAGGGAAAGGCACACAATGATGTAACATTGCTGGCTTTGAAGACAGAGGAAGTGGCCATGAGCCAAGGAGCTGGTGGCTCTTGCCTTGAGAACACAACCCTGCCAACACCATGAGGTTAGCCAGCTAGAACCTATTTCAGACTTCTGACCTCCAGAGCTGCAAGATAATAAATCTGTGCTGTTTCCAGCCACTGAGTTTGTGATAATTTATTACACCAGCAATAGAAAACTACTACAGTAAAATAGCCCTGGCTTCCTTTATTCCCACATTCACCTCACAGGTATTAAAATTTTTGCATGGGCTAATCATTGTGTTGGGAACAGGGGAGTCATACATGGAAATGAAATTTGTGTCTGGTGCCCATGAACGAAGTTAAGGAACAAACCGTCAGATACTGGAAAAAAAGCAGAGAGCCGTGGGATCCAGCATGGGACAAAGGATAAGGGATTTTTCAGTCCTCTTTGGCCAAGAATACTGCCAGTCCTGCCCTCTTCTTGCATCTATAAACTGCCATATTTTGTGGCCCAGAGTTGGGTGGGGGTCTTTTTCATTACGGGTCACCTATCGCAGAGAAATGGAAGATACTGCTGTTCTTACCTGCATCTTGGGTTCGGTTTCAGGTCCTCGCCTTCAGTAATAAAAATGTGCAGAGCATTAGCGAGCCTCAGCCAAAGCTATAATCTACGACCGGCCACAAGAGTGTGCACGTGAGGAGACTGTAATTTTTTTTTCTGCCAAACCAGAATTAGCCGGTACAGGAATGAACGAGTCTGGGGATTTGAAATTGCACTGATTGGAAGGGAGCTCAGGTTAGGCTCGGGCTACCTCCAAACGAACCCTTTTTAAAGACGGAGGTCTCGAGCTCAAAGCTTCACCAGACGCTCACCTGGCCCGACATCAAGCGACAGAGGAGCCCGGAGCCCCACACCGAACGCACGGAGCTGGGTGGAGCGCCGAGCCCACAAATCCAGGATGATAGGTGACACTGCAACAAATCTCTACGCCCAGCAGTTCAGGGGGCTCCGAGGGAAACAGCAAGTCCAGGGATCCGGGCCGGGAGCCCAGTGAGGCCGCAGCCCTGCGCGCCCTGGGCGGTGAGTATCCCGAGGCCGCGCGGCGCCGCGGGCCCGGGAGATGGAGAGGCCCTGGGGGCATCTTGGAATTGGGGGCTGTGGGTGGCACCCCGGAGACCCTCGGGAAGAGGCGGCGCAGACCCTGGGCAGCGTCGGGAACGGCTGCCTGGCGCTCGAGGGCAGGGCTGCTCGAAGTGCCGTGGTCGCGCTCAGGCAGCCTTTGGGGAGGAGGGGGGCTCCTGAGCTGCTGGTGAGGCCACCTGGGCGGCGGGGTAACCGCGGTCCAGGGCAGAGCAAGAGGCTGAGCATCTCGATTTCCCAGTGGCCACGGTCCCGCGCGCACCGTCCAGGGGCACGGCGCCCCTCGGAACCTACACTCAGCTCTGCCCCGCACCCGGTCCCGTTTCCCGTGTTCTCTCACAGCCTCCAGTAGAGGGGACATTCGGGGGTGCGCATCCTGCCTGGACTGCGATCCGCGCCGCTTTCCGGTGGAGCTGGCGGGTTCCGAGCGCGCCAGGGATGAGGGGTCTCTGGGCACCTCCAAGGGGGGCAGGGGCGGCGCTCGGGCGCTCGTAGGGGGCGCTGAGGCTGGGTGCCGCTCAAGGCGTGCAGATGCTGGTCCCCCCACCCCCATAGCGGTTCCGATCAAGGCTCCCAGAGAGGAAAGGGGGGATGATTAAAATGAGGCGAGAGACCCAGGAGGGCCATTTCGGAGCCAAATACCGCCCAGGCCATAGACGTTGTTTTAGGAGCTCAACTCTGCTTACCCGTTAAGCCGTTTTCTTTCCGTGGAAAAGTTGATTCAGCCTCTCAGCAAGGATGAGTGTGGGTTATTAGTGGCGATTAGAAAGATTCCTTTTCCCCTTCTCTGGCTTCTTTGTGGTTTAGTGTGAGTGTGAGAGGGAAGGGGCGGCGGGAGACAAGAACGGGGGGCGGGGTGTAAAATAAGCTTTGGAATTCAGCAGGCCTGGGTTCCAGTTTGGGTTCCACTACCTGCTAGTTTAGTTTGACCTCTCTAAACTTCATTGCCTCCATTTGACAACTAGCCTCAGTTTCCTCATCTGTGAAATGGGACATAAATACCAACTGGACAAGATCATGGTGGAGAAGCCACCCAGCGCAGTGCCTGGCCGGTAGAAGGCATTTATCTGCCTATTTTCCCCAGCCGGGTCCCTCCGGTTCCTCCTGTGCTGTCTTCTCCACACAAGCTCAGCACCAGCCTTGGTTGCTCCAGTCTCTTCAGCCTGTTGGCCTCAAGTGCCCATCTAAAGGCCCAACAGTTCCTGGGCAGCCAGGTCTAGAGGCCAAGTTTCTACAGAGCAAGTTACAGGTGGACCCTTTCCCTCAGCTGGGATCTAATAAAGAACCTGCTGCCAACGTGCTCTCTCCACCTTTGCAGAACATTGTCATTTTAATTTTAACTTGGCACTTTCCTCTTTGCTTCTTATTTATAACTAGAGGCCCGGTGCACGAAATTCGTGTGTGTGTGTGGGGGGGGGGGGCAGGCTGTCCCTCAGCCCAGCCTGAACCCTCTCTAATCTGGGACCCCTCTAGGGATGTCCAACTGCCCGTTTAGGCCCGTTCCCGGTGGACAGTCGGACATCCCTCTCACAATCCAGGACTGCTGGCTCCCAACTGCTTGCCTGCCTGGCTTCCTGATTGCCTCTAACCGCTTCTGCCTGCCAGCCTGATCACCCCCTAACCACTCCCCTGCCAGTCTGATTGATGCCTAACTGTTCCCCTGCCAGCCTGTTTGCCCCTAACTCCCCCCCCGCCCCCGCCCGCAGGCCTGGTCACCCCCAACTGCCCTTCCCTGCAGGCCTGGTCACCCCCAACTTCCCTCCTCTGCTGGCCTGGTCACCCCTAACTGCCCTCCCCTTCAGGCTTGATTGCCCCCAACTGCCCTCCCTTGCAGGTCTGGGCCCTCCCAGCTGCCCTCCCCTGCTGGCCTGATGGCCCACAACTGCCCTCCCTTGCAGGCCTGGTTCCTCCCAACTGCCCTCCCCTGCTGGCCATCTTGTGTCCACATGGGGGCAGGATCTTTGACCACATGGGGGCAGTCATCTTGTGTGTTGGAGTGATGGTCAATCTGCATATTACTCTTTTATTAGATAGGATAGAGGCCTGGTGCATGGGTGGGAGCCAGCTGGTTTGCCCTGAAGGGTGTCCCGGATCAGGGTGGGGGTTCCCTTGGGGTGTGGGGTGGCCTGGGTGAGGGGCCTGTGGTGGTTTGCAGGCCAGCCACACACCCCAGCGACCCAAGCAGAGGCCCTGGTATCTGGGATTTATTTATCTTCTACAATTGAAATTGATTCATCAAAACAGGAATTACTTTTAGAGAGACTTAGGTGTGAAGCACAGATGGTTATGGTAGATCTTCAGGGACCTCCTGAGGACCTGACAGAACTTCATTTACCCACCCCTACTTCCAGCAGCTCTCTCCATCTGACACTAAAGTCTACATGCACGGCTGTGTCTCTTGAATAAAACCGGTCCATTAAATGCTATTCAACATCTTTACTTACGACAAATAAAACTGGAAATATCAGAACAGTTCAATGACAACTGCATCTCTTCACCCATAAAAGAAATAACTCACTAAGACTATGAAGTTCTTAATATTGCTTAAGAAAATGATTATTGCTCTAGCTGGTTTGGCTCAGTGGATAGAGCATCAGCCTGTGGACTGAAGGGTCCCAGGTTCGATTTCAGTCAAGGGCACATGCCCAGTATGCAGGCTCAATTCCCAGTAGAGGGTGTGCAGGAGGCAGCCAATCAATGATTCTCTCTTATCATTGTTTCTATCTCTCTTTCCCTCTCCCTTCCTCTCTTAAATCAATAAAAATATATTTAAAAAGAAAAAGAAAATGATTATTTCAACTCATGGGTTGAAAAACTATAACTTTTGTATTACTATTTCAAAAGTGTTTCTTATGTAGATGGACTTTAGGAAAATGCCACTTAGTATTGGTTTATTTTATGAAACAGCTGAGCATTGTCCCACTGATTGTAAATGATGTTATTACTTATAGTAGTGACCCAGTCCACTGATTCATGCACATTGAAAGGAAATTAATTAGAAAGTGGCCAATGAGGTGGGACTGGGCAAGACAGACCGGACACGCCCTGGAGCCAACCTCCCTCAGTCCCTCCCCAGCCAGCTGCACCTGGGGTGGCGCCATGGCTTGAAGGATGTCTGTGGAGTGAGTGGGGGTCCCTCCAACAGGTGGGGTCCCTCTGGCAGGCAGGGTTCCTCAGCCTGGCCTGCAGGGATCAGGCGAAACTGGCTCTCTCCTGAAGAGTCCCAGAGTGTGAAAGGACACTCTCTAAAGTTGCTGTCATACAGGGTGTGGAACACAAACGCAAGTGTGCAGTAACCCAGATTTGGGGCCGACAGTGCCCCAGCAACAACATAACCCATGGCTGGCTGAAGGTGGAATCGTGCAGCCCTGTGAGGAATTAGGCTCCCCCCTCTCTGGTTTAGGGGTGTGTCACCTGAGAACCGCTGCTGCCAAGTCACTGCAGCTCAGCAGCTCTTGCCTTGAGTGCCTGCCCCCTGGTGGTCAGTGCACAGCACAGCTACCAGTAAAACAGACGCTTAGCATATTAGCCTTTTATATATATAGACTAGAGGCCCAGTGCATGAAATTCATGCACAGGGGAGAGGAGAAGAGGGTCCCCTCAGATTAATCTGCACCATCTCCAATCCGGGACCTCTCAGGGGATGTCCGACTGCCGTCAGACATCCCTCTCACAATCCAGGACCACTGGCTCCTAACTGCTCACCTGCCTGCCTGTCTGATTGCCCCTAAGTGCCCCCCCTGCCAGCCTGATCACCCCTAACCGCCTCTGCCTGCCAGCCTGATTGCCCCCAACTGTCCCATCCCCCACCAGCCTGGTCACCCCCTGCCAGCCTGATTGCCCCCAACTGTCCCACCCCCCGCCAGCCTGGTCACCCCCTGCCAGCCTGGTCGCCCCACACAGCCTGCTGTTCAGTCGTTTGGTCGTCCCTCACTAACCCCCCTGCTGGCCTGGTCTCTCCACTCAGCCTGCTGTTCAGTCATTTGGTCGTTCTTCACTAACTCCACTGACGGCCTGGTCTCCCCACATAGCCTACTGTTCAGTCATTTGGTTGTTCCTCACTAACTCTCCTGCCTGCCTGTTTGCCCCATGCAGCCTGCTATTCAGTCATTTGGTCATCCCTCACTAACCCCCGTGCTGGCCTGGTCTCCCCATGCAGCCTGCTGTTTGGTTGTCTGTCTGGTTGTTTCAGTCATGACGGCCCCTGGCTTTTTATATATTAGGATAGGCCAGTCACATCTGTTGTCCAACTGCTCTTTCTGGTCCCTTGGGATTCTGCATACAGCTAGCAGGGACTGAGGGAGGACAACCACCAAACACCCTCAGGGCCCTTTTTAGGTTCATCCTCTTGGCCTTCTGACAGTGCAACAATTTCCTGGGCTATGAGTTCTACATTGCAAGGGCTGCCCCAACCCTTTCTATCCTTAGGCAGGTGGTAGCAGACATACACACAAGCCTAGAGTCCACCACAGACTGGACTTCCCAAGGCAAGTGGCTATTGGATTAATTGTCTTTCTTCTGTTTCCCTCCTCTTTTACCATTTAGTCACTAATCTATGGAGGCAAGAAGCTGATCCAGATGGTGTTTAAAAGATAAAGGGACCTTCAGTTTCTTATAAAGTTAATGCATGTTTACTTAGTGTGTTTTTTACCAATGATATTTTTTAAAAAGAGGAAAAAAATTTTGTAAGACTGTCATCCAAAAAATGATGACCACCATTTTCCTTGGTTCACTCTAGTCTTCTTTCCTATAGATACATATTTTTAACAACAAAGGGATCATAACATGTGTCCCATTTTGTAGCCCCTATGTATAATTCACACTTTCTATGTCTTCAAAGTTCAGTGTGATTTGATTTTCAATGAAGGACTTGCTTTGCACAGCTATACCATGACTGATTTATTTAACACCTACTCTGTCTAATATTGGATATTTGACATGTTTGTGGAGGATTTTTTTCTTACTATTTCTGGGTTCACTGTTATAATTTAGTTGAATTTTGAAGCATGAGCAGAAGAGGACCAGGAGGTTAGGAGGAGAGAAGTATGTTCCCGAAACAGGGAAGAAGAGAAAGTCACACACAAAAGCTTAAAGAGACTGTGCCACCCTACCCAGTTTGGCTCAGTGGATAGAGCATCAGCCTGGTAACTGAAGGGTCCTGGGTTCAATTCTGGGTCAGGGCACATGCCTGGGTTATGGGCTTGATCCCCAGTAGGGGGTGGGCAGGAGGCATCCAATCAATGGTTCTCTCTCATCATTGATGTTTCTATCTCTCTCTCTCCCTCTCCATTCCTGTCTGAACTCAATAAAAATATTTTTAAAAAAAAAGAGAGAGAGAGAGACTGTGCCAAGTGTGGGGAGCTGTAGGTGCTTCCCAGGGCTGGACAGTGAAGTGCTAAGGTCAGGGGATAGGAGGAGGGACCAGGCCAGGGTTGGGTGGGCAGATGTGCAGGAGGAGAACCTGGCAGCCTTGGGGGGGGGGGGGGCTGGAGACTGGATCCTAAAGATAATTTGATGAGGTGGGGAAATTATATGGCAAGACAGCAGTCTGGATAATGGAGAAGTGGAAAGGACCCTGGCTGAGAGCAGGAAGTGTGGCAATTGAGAACTGGACAGCTATTTAAGAGATAGAATCATTTAAAAGATAAAAACAATAACAAGAATGAGGTATGAGAGACAGGAAAAATCAAGATGAGCCCCAAGACAGATCCATGACATTGCTCTTACACATGCATCCTGGTTTCCTGGAGCCCACGTCTCCCTGACAAACTCTTAATCAGAACCAATGCTATAGTGCATGGATCAGCAAAGCATGGGTGGGGAACCTTTTTCGGTGTCAAAGGCAATTTGGATATTTATAACATCATTCGCTTAATATAATTCACTTAATACAAGTTTATGCTGCTATGAAAAAAGCTCCTAGATTTATTGAATTTTGAGTCCTGCCTGCGGTTGCTGTGGCAAGGCCAGACCAAATGATTTTGCAAGCCTTATACCATCCGAGGACTGAACGTTCCCCACCCCTGCTATAAAGGGTCGGAAAGTAAGTGTTTTAGATTTTGCAGGTCATGTGACCTTTAAAAAGGTGAAAACAATTCTTAGGGGTGATTAGGAGCATACAGAAATAGGCTTTGCAATTCACTGAATCTGCTTCTCTGTCCTCCCTATCCACGTCAGTACACACCTGGGACATTCCCACAGTTGGACGTGTTCCCAGTGTATTTGGGATCATTTTTTATACCACCATCCTTCATTGCTACAAAATGATTTTTCAGCAATAATCATTTGTAATGGTCTGTAATAATTATGATTTTATTTCTTCTTCTGTTATAAATTAATTGCTAAAAAAGAATAGATTTTCACTTTCAAGACATTATTCAAATTGAGCATTTCATGTATTGACTCCAAATTTTACTTTCCAAACCAAAGTTTTTCACCTCTAGTTCTTGTACTCTGTTTTGCTATTTTAAATTTTAAACAAAAATAAAATCTTCAGGTGGGCATACAGAGCGGAAGAAAGGTGAAGTAACTTGAGTTCTGGTCTTCATCTCCGCAGTAACTGCTGTTACAGTTCACTCAAATGTCCTGCAGTCACATGTGGCAATGCAGGGACCGCAGAACCAGATTGAGCCAAGGTGAGCTCCCACAACTCTGCACTCTTAGGAATTTACTCTTAAAACAAGTGTCTGTAGCTGGGCCACACCTGTGCCAGGGCTCAGCTGCATAACCAGCGGCTCCCTGAAATAATTTCTGTGTAGAATATAATGCTTAAGAAAGGATGAGTAATAAAGCATCCTAATTTGAAGCTTACAGATGTATAACATTGAAACATAACTGTTTGGAACTTTGACCAGCAAAAGATGTTTTTGGGGAGGAGTATTTTATTAGTGACATTGTCTAGAATTGCTGGCCCATATATTTTTTAAAATATATTTTTATTTATTTCAGAGAGGAAGGAAGAGGGAGAGAGAGAGAGAGAGAAACATCAATGATGACAGAGAATCATTGACCGGCTGCCTTCCGCACACCCACTACTGGGGATCGAGCCTGCAACCTGAGCATGTACCCTTGACCGGAACCTGGGATTCTTCAGTCCAATGCTCTATCCACTGAGCCAAACCAGCTAGGGCACTGCTGGCACATATTGAACATAAAAAAGCAGAGCAACTTCAAGTCAATTGTTTTTTTTAAAGTTCTCTATGGATGGTACTCCACCTAACGGTTTGCTTTTGGGGCAGAGGGCTCCTGCCGCTCTGTGCTTGGTGCTCCACTACCTGTGGCCTTGCAATGGTGCGCTGCAGGACTCAGCTCCATTTGGAACTGCCCAACAACCATTTCCATATGTAGTAGGCAACAGTGTCTTCCATTATCCTGAACATTGAGGCCTTTTCATAACCACCATCCTTCTCATTCTCAGCCAATGACCTAAACATCCTACTTCACCAAAAAAATTAGACCAGTAGGTGTAACTTTCCACCCTCTCTACTCACAATCTTATCTCTGTCCACCTCTATTTTCTCCAGTCTCCGAGGAGGGTAAGTTTCTCCCCCTGATCAAGATCAACTCTCTGGTCCCACTACCTCCAAGACTAGTCATCCTCTCTCCTCCCTCTGTCTCTGCTTCTTTTGCTCCTTATCCTCAGTTCTTATGCACCCTCTTAATTCTCATCCTAAAAAATAAAACAAAACCAGAGTCACCCCCTCCCAGCTCCATCCAGCCTCCTTCCTCGTGTTCGAACATCTTGAGAGATGTATCTATGCAAAGCACAAATCACCATCATTAGAGAGCTGTATCTCCATTGTAAGATAGTTAATTGACTTCTACTTTGTAAATCTCTCCTGAGTTGGGTACACACAAGTCAGTCCCCCTGAGGCTAATCTACTCTGGTTCTAATGAGCACTTGGATCCACAAAGTGAAAACCAGAATTTTTGCCAGGGCCCCACCAAGGTGAAGCTACTCTGCAAGCCTGCCTAAGGCCTTCTCTGATATCTTTTTCACCCATCTCAATAAGGGACTTAGGAATGAGCTTTAAAGTCAGAAATAGCTGGGTTCAAACCTTCATTTCCTGTCTGAACACACTGCTTTTTACTTATAAGACTTTCGGAAAGTTGCCATCTTTCTCTATTTTCATATATTTAAAATAGGGATTATAATACTTACATATAGAGTGACTTTAAAGATTAAACAACTTTCATAAAAGCACTTGGTCTTGAGAAAAAGTGAGAAGTGTTCCCAAATTTGCATGATGACAAAGATTCATCTGAAGGTCTGATACAATGAGGGGACCACTTTGGTTATGATGAGGAGGTAGAGCTGTCCAAAGAAGATGAAGATTTTTTTTGTTTTGATATTCAATAAAATGATTTGTCATATATATTTCAGAAAATCTTGGAAAATGTATACAAGTCATGAAGATATTGGGTATGATTTTGAAGATGTCCCCAAAGATAAGAAGACACTTAAATCCCACCCAAACATTGATGGCGGATGGGCTTGGATGATGGTCCTTTCCTCTTTCTTCGTGCACATCCTCATCATGGGTTCCCAGATGGCCCTGGGGGTCCTCAATGTGGAATGGCTTGAAGAATTCCATCAAAGCCGTGGCCTGACGGCATGGGTCAGCTCCCTCAGCATGGGCATCACCTTGATTGTGGGTATGTTCACCTGTCACCTATTGTAAAACTGAATAGTTATAAAATGACAATTCCCCAACATAACTAATGTTTTATATTGTTGAAACAGTAATGTTAGTGATGTTACTATTTATTGTGGTAAAATGTACATAATATAAAGTTTACCATTTTAACCATTTTTAGGTAAATAGTTTAATGTCATTGAGTACATTCATCACCATCCTCCATCTCCAGAACTTTTTTCATCTTCCCAAACTGAAACTCTACCCATTGAACAGTAACTCCCTATTCCTCCTCCCCCAACCCCTGGTCACCACCATTCTATTTTCAGTCTCTGCGAATTTGATTACTCTAAGTACCTCACATAAGTGGAGTCATACAATATTTGTCCTCTTGTATGATATTGCTATTTGAATATTATGAACACTTGGAGTATATTTTAAATTGATCGTGTTTAAAACTCTCTTTTGCCCCAAGCTCCATTTTCTTAACTGTTGTAACACTATTATATACCATTACAAATATCTGTCATTTAACACTTATGAATATTTATAAAAGATAAAAATTTTAGAGAAAACACGATAAAAGTCAACTAACAATCTTATTTCAGAGTTCTAATTAATTTGAAATTGATCATATACTATTGGAAAATCTATTAAACTATTTTTAGGAAAATTACTGATATAGCAAATAGGGAGGAATAGTAATATATTCTTGCATTTTCTAGTTAAGCCTACCCATACAGCAATCTATGAAACCAGTTCTTCTTATCCAATTGGAAATACTAAACCAGAAAGTTATTAGAAATGTAATATGTTATTATAGCTAATGTGTTTCATTTTGGGAACTAAACAACTTTCACTGTCAACTGATATTCAATAAGTACTTATTATATACCAGGTTCTTTCCTTTACATTATCTCATTTAATTCTAACAATCTACCACTAAACCCTAATGTTCTCTTGCTCCACTTGAAAGGAACAACCATCATTTTATGTCAGTTTTTTTTTTTAATTTAAAATATTTGTGATATATTTTATACTGGAAACATAAATGGCCTCAAATCTTTTTCTGGTTTTGTGAGAGTATGTGTATGACAAGCATATGTGTGTTTGATGGGAGTCTGACTTTTCAGTGGTTTCTACATTAACAAGTAATCGCTTGAATCCAACTCAGAGATTTGTTGATCTTGGCTGGCACTCAATTAATGCTATTTTGGGCAATACACATGATATTAATACAGTAATAATACTAATGAGAGAAAACAAGGACAAACTGTTATTTCCCAAGATGTGGGTGGGATGTGTGTGTTTATCAAGGGGAATTAATACTGACCTAGCTTTAAAATTAAATAAGGGCATCATTATGTGTGTGAGAGAAATGTTAAGAAATTATATTTGCCTATAACATTGATGAACTGACTTCTTCAACCCTGTGTTGGGTAAAACTAGGACTACAAAGCTTGCATACAAAAAATGCAAGTTTTACTGTGAGGTAGGGAATGTGCTGGTTTTGTGTTAGATGTAAATCTACCTTCTCAATAAGACAGTAAAAGAAAACTGTTCTTCTAGAATACTTAAAATCCTGGTATTTTTTTTACCTTTTAAAAAATAAAATTTTAAGAGGTTGAACAAAGTACTCATAGCTTCCATCTAGGAAGTGTGTGTTTATAACAAAAAAAGAAGACTCAGCAATAAGCCAGGGGATATAATATCACAACATTTTCCAAAATACTCGATAAGGCTGTCTTAAGCAGTAGAAACTAGTCCTGAAATGACTGAATATAGGTTTGAAGTTGATCCTCAAAATAACAACACTTAACTTGTAATGATGGTGAAATGCGATTGTTATCTTCAGTTTAATTGGGAGATAACTGTATTCAGAATTCTGTTTGAGAGCCCAGAATCCCTGAATTCCAGACAATGGAACTATAGATTGTAGACTAACCTTTCTACAGAAAAGGTACCTAAAAAACATCTTTTGCTGTGGGGCTCAGAAATCATAACACAGCAAGGCTCATAGTCATATCAATGAAAGGTCTTTTATTCTGTCTATCATAACTCTAAATGGCTGCTCATTGTCTAGAGCTGCCTGGTACAGGGGAGCTGCAGATGTATTGAGTGTTTTTCCAAGCCAGAAGCCATCAAGAACAGCCCCCTTTATTTAGTACTTAATACATGCCACACCAATATTTATGTACATGATCTGATTTGGTCGAACAGCAATACTGAAGGCCAGCCCATTATCTCCACCTGACAAGAAGAACATGCAATGCTCAGAAACATTAAGTAACTTCCCTAAGATTGATCAGCCAGTAAGTGTGGGACCGGCTTTAAACCTAGTCCATTGGACACCAAAATGGTGACCATTCTACCACACTGCCTGCCATGATGTCGAATGAGAACTGAAAATACATCTGAAGTAGATAAATACAAATTGTTTTTGTTTTCTAATCACTATAAGCACAATTGGGTTATCTCTTTTAAATTTTAAAAAAAATCTGTGAATTATGTTACAAACTTGAAAGCCATCTCTCTGTTGGGCAGTGAGTTGCACATGGGAAATTCAATAATTTAATTCTTGTTTTTCATTCTTTGCTAGCATAGATTTTGCCAGTTTCTGCAGAAGGTTCCAATTTTTAACATCTTATTCAGGTTTCCAGCAGACTTTGTGATAGCTCTCAGAATAATTCTTGGTGGAAGCCATGTTATTAGGGGACTCTGTGGGCTGCACAAGGTCACTGGCTTGCTAAGCAGATTTAGAGCAGTGGGGTCAGTCCTGGCTGCACATCTGAACTCCCTGGGCACTTTTAATAACCATAATGCCAGGGCTGCACCTGGACCATTACATCAGGATCTCATGGGATGAGATCTAAGCATCAGGGTTTGGGGAGAGGGAGGTGTTTTTTTAAAAGCTCCTAAGTGACTCCAATGTTCAGCTAAGGCAGAGAGCCACTGATTTAGAGGCTCCTAACGCCTATTGCCGTGAGGGGTTGTTAGTCCAAAAGACCAGGAGTTCATATCTCACATCATCTATGATTGCATGCTAAGGCTTTCTTCAGATTGTTTCTGCTCTCACCTGAACTGTTTTTAACCTACGAGATGCTTGGATGGGCAAGAAATCATGATTTCCTCTGGGTGTTCCCTGCAACAACATAACACTTTATTGTGTGGGAAATGGACTGAGATTCAGATTTCCTTCTGGAGAAGAGAGAGTCTGATGATGAATAATCTCATTCCAAAACACAGAATTCCTCTACAAAAGTGGGAATCATAGCCAAAGGACTGTACCTCAGTCTTCTCCCCGTCTCCTTAGACTGTGTGGGAGTTCTTCTCATCTTGTTGAAATAGCAGTGCAAGCTTGGAGATTGCTGGCCATCAATAAACAATGGTAGAAAACAGAACAGTCAGAAAGTTTGGTCTGACGTATCTATAGTTTGTAACTGTGGAGGAGTCACTTGCGGCATTTCTGAGTCTGCCTTTGCCCATCTACAAATCATAAATGACTGAAGCTCCAGCTTGAATTGGGCGAGAGTCAATGAACCAAAAACCAGACACCATTATTAACTAACGTTTCTATCAGTAAAGCAATTCATATTGCTTTTTGATATGTAATATTCCTGTAGACAGGAATATCTGCACTTGGGAATTTCTCCCCCTTTTTCTTCAAATGCTTTCTTCATGCAAGTTTCATAAGCAGGCAGAAATACTTGTTTCTGGGCCTTCCTGTAATGTAGAAAATATGTTCGTGCTGCTGCACTGTGATCTGTTGGCCTTTCAGATCCTAAAAGGCCTATTAACAGCAAAGCCATGAGTCATGCATTTTTCTCTTTTTAGCCTTTCATTTTGGATTCAAGTAGTGAAATGACCATGGGTTTAGAAAAATAAAAATATTTGTAAGGAAATCAAAGAAATATCTTCAACTTTGAATTTCAGATGTTCCCATAATTCTTCCAGATGTTTATCAATATGCTTAGTTTACATATTTGTAAAATGTGCTTATTGTATAATACCTAAAGAAGTATATTTATCTAGAATATATTTACTATATTAAATCTATTCTAAGAGATTTATCTACTGAATTATTTTCTGTAATGTGATAGGGTTAAGTGAATAAGTCTTTACCGTCATAATTTTTAGAATTAGGCCATCTCAAAACTATTAGATCAAAACAAAAACAAACAAACAAAAAAACTCTTAGCTGACTGTGTACCCAAATATGCATATGAATATAGTTAGAACGCATTTTCAGTTTGGGCTAAAAGGGGAAGCTCCTTAGAGTTCAACAAGTTTTTAACCTGCATAGTTTCACCTGAATACAGTTATGAAACTATGTAAGATAATAATGATAAAAAATAAGATTATGTTTAAAATGTGCCATCTTACTGAATGTTGAGTATGGCTTCATACTGTACCGTATTGTTAAAATCTGGATTGCTATATGGACAAGGAATCATTGCTCACAAGGCAAGCATTAGGCTTCAGTGACATCAGAAATTACCACATCAGGAAGAAAACAAAGAGGATTGACAAAAACTAGAGCATCATTGTAAAGTAAGCAATCAGAATGTGTGTCGTGTGATACTGTATGGTGGTATGCATTGGGATATCTTGCATAACGAGTGTTTTCCTGAATCTCCACATGGTGTGATAAATGCATAGCTTGATGGGTCCAGTCTGACGAGTCCTTTTCAGCTTGGTTTGCATCTGGTATCCTCATGACAACAGGCTATAGGTTCTTTGCCTGAAGCCTGGGAGTCCTGAGAACCCCCTTCCTGTACTCCTTTTGGGTTTGGAGTAAAAAAATGAAATGTGCACCGAAGCCCAACAGTTCATGTAAATGAGGGCAGGAGGCCAGATGTAAAACTAAGGGGAGACTGGGCAAGCTAAAGAGGGTGTGATGCAGCTAAAGGGACCAGCTACTGCACAGCTCCAGCTGACTTGAGCTGTGTGGGGAGATAATGTGACAAAAAAAAAGCTGCCACGGAACTTTTTTTTAACTCTCTTAATTTTCAATGTGACCAATCATTCAAAACATTTAAAAAACACATTTGGGTACATAATCAGCTAAGAGTTTTTTGTTGTTTGGGATAAACAAAATGCAATGAAAGGCTGAATAGAGCCCCTATATCCGTTTAGGACTTCTGCTGTGTTAAGAGAATGAGCCAATTTATCTATTTCAGGTCTACCTTCTTTGAAAGCCTAGAACCTTGTGCTCACCAGTGAAATGATTAAAACCCATCTTTGCATGCTAGAAGGCTTTTTTCATATAAAGCAAATGGGGTTTTGACACTTTGTAGTCCTCAAAGTGCATTACCTCCCCCCTAGCTCAGAATGTCTTATATACATAGATCCCCCTTTCTGTCTGAACTTCTCATGTCAGGTGGGGTCTCTGACTCTCTCATGTATGCGGGATTTCCATACATATGTATGTATTAAATTTGGTTATTTTCTCTTGCTAAAAAAAAAAGAAGAAGAAGAAGGAATACATACCTAAAGCAGTGGGGGTGTTTTATTTAACAGACCTAGAAAAGTTTTATTCTTTGTCTTTATATGAGGATTTACTAAGCAAGCAGGAAAATAAAATGCTTTTAGACAATTCCCTTGTCCATGTTCTGCGGCAGGACCTTTCATCGGCTTGTTCATTAACACCTGTGGCTGCCGCGGGACGGCGATCATCGGAGGACTCGTGAACGCGCTTGGCTGGGTATTGAGTGCCTATGCCGCCAACGTTCATTATCTCTTTATTACCTTCGGAGTGACAGCTGGTAAGCCTATCGATTTTGTTTTAATTTGACATTAAATGTTTTTATTGGGCATTTTGGCAATGAATTTTATTGTGCAGAAAAGGAACCCATTAAAGTATTTTGTCTTTCTGTCTCCTCCATCGCCGCCCCCCACCCCCATTTTATCCTCCAGGAAATACTTTTTAATATATTAAATATACCTTAAGTATGCCAGAACAACCTAACAACTGTACCTGGTCTAATAGATTTTTTTTAATAGAGCGAGGGAAGGAGGGAAGAAGGGAGAGAGGGAGGAAGAAAGAAACACCGATGTGACAGAGACACATTGATTGCCTACCGCACGCACCCCAACCGGACCTAGGAGTTGAACCCACAGCCCCTTGATATTATAGGCACACACTCCACCCATTGAGCAACACCAACAGGGCACTCACTAATAGAATATAATTAAATCTCCCATACCTGTTTCTAAGCGCTATCCTTTCTCTTACAAGTAACAGGAAAAGGGGGGTAAAAATACAGATGTAGGTGAAATATTCAGGAAATTAATAACATTCTCATTTAAAAACTGCAGAATTGAGCATGAATCACAGAATAATCATTTTGTCTTTTAGCCCTGTTCAAATTAAGGAAATAGCAGCAAAACCCATCTACATGTAGAGACCTAAGAAGCAAATCTAGAGCACAGTTAGAGTGGTAGTCCCCAGTGGAGAGGTAAAAATTGGCTGCCAGGCCACACGGCTTGCATGTTCGTTCTGACAACTATCTCCCAGCCATAATTTCCTTTATCAACAGGTAGCAGAATTCACACGGATAAGAAGTAGTTTCTTCCTGGTACAGTTGTTCTTAAATGAACCAGAACCAGCTGACTTTTTTTTTTACTACAGGCTTTTTTAGAAACTTGTCCTCACAACAGTCCAATGAATAGAGCTCGCACTGGATTTTTGTATTATAGGTAAGGAGATAAACACTCTTTCTGCTGAGACTGAGACACACTGGGGTCTCTGGGCAGACATGTGGGTCCCCTTAAGAAATTGATCTGGTCGTGTTTGGTTATATGGACTATGACTTGATCCTAATAACCAGGACTTGAGACTTACTCTCATCATTTAGAGATTTCTGTTACATTCTGTGTTTAAATGGAATTTTATTTCTTGCAGTTAATTGCTTATTGATCCTCAAATATCTCTTTATTTACTTACTTATTTATTTATTCATCCACTTATTTATTCAATGAATGTTTATGGATCCAAAGAAGTAGGAAGAAAATTAGAAGGCTTTGAAAGAAAAGTATTTCTTGAGACACTTTATTGCTCCCATTTTTTATACAGGAAAAACCCAAACAACGAGTCTCTGAAAACACATTCACCCACCTTCCCCACAGAAATATATATATAACTATAGTTAAGTGGAAAATTTAGCTAACTCAGTTAGATTAAAATGAGCCAAATGTTGTTGGGCTGTCATTAATGGGGCATGTTGAAACTGCTTGGCAATCTAGCCCCTTTATAAAAAAAGAAAAAAGTTAGATGCAAAAATATACTGCGAAGGCAGGTGATGGATATATATTTATATCACTGTACAGTTTGTGTTTGAAAGAAACTTTGTTGGTATCCTTTATTCCTAAAAGCATTTCAGACATATTTGTTTGTGTCTTTCTTTTTAAAAAACTGTTTTTATTGTTTTTAGAGCAAGAGGAAAGGAGAGGGAGAGAGAGATAGAAACATCAATGAGAGGGGAACATCAATGGGCATGCCCCCAACGACCACTGAGTCTGGCTGCATTTTTATTTTTAACACCTAAGCAATTAAAATTGGGTGGGAGTGTTCTCTTATTAAGCAGAAAATTAATGTCTGCTGAGCAATTTTACTGAGCCAAGGAAGTCTGGACAAATTTCTTCAATTTTGCTAGAGCTCCCTTGTCTTAAGCCTGGCTCTGAAGACACCTTTTCTCCCACCACGCAGACCTGGAACCACAGGATGTTCTCTGCCTTCTGAGCCTCTTTCCTCCACCCGCCTCTTGGGCTGTAAGCCCATCCTCTAAACCTAAGTGCAGTGAATAATGTTCCAGGGTCCTTCACAGGGCAGGACGTTTGCAGAGCTTTGACTGATGCAGGGCTTGAGCCAGAATAACCATCCCAAGTCCTGTCCTATAAGCTCATGTAATAATTGTGCTAATTATGGGAGAAGCTTAAAATACAGATCAACAAATAGCAATGTGTAGGTCTTACTAGGTCCTGACTTAAACAATTAAGTTTTTAAAGAATATACTCATTTGTGAGACAAATATAAATATGGAAACCTTTGGATATTTCATGATATTAAAGAAATGGTCATTTTTCAGATAGATAATGATAAGATTACATTGTTGAATCATAATAAATAGAAACTTATACTAAAAATGTTTGCACATGAAAATGATATATTCAGGATTTGCTTTCAAAATATTATGGAGAAGGACAATAATTCTGT
This sequence comes from Corynorhinus townsendii, assembly GCA_026230045.1. Classification (NCBI taxonomy): domain Eukaryota; kingdom Metazoa; phylum Chordata; class Mammalia; order Chiroptera; family Vespertilionidae; genus Corynorhinus; species Corynorhinus townsendii. The sequence goes on along the minus strand of JAPDVU010000005.1, from coordinate 30,692,856 downwards.
GCCACAATATTTAATATCAAATAATTTCTTGGTTCTTTAAAAAATAATTTTTTTCCATAGTGACCACTGTTACACTTACTTTGCAGCTGAGATTTTTGTGCCTTAACCGTGCAAGTATAAAATTAATCTCCAATGAAAAGGGTAGCTATTATTTTAAAATGTGATTATTTCTCTTTCCATAGAACTTTATTTATTTCATTCCTTTGTTATAACAATGCCAGGCATTGTTCTAGACACATAGAGCACTCTTGAGAGAGGGCTCTAGGCCCATCAGTGAACCAAGCACATCCCTGTCCTCATGGAGCTTGTAATCTAGCAAAAGGGGAGAAGAGGTCAGTTTATAAGCAATGCACACAAATAATCAAAATCCTTCTGCAGCTACCTACTGGCAGCTAGGGGATGAGCAGTGTAGGGTGAGAGGCAGCATTGGCAGGAAAAGGGGACCAGGCTCTGATGTTGGGTCTGAATTCCAGCTGGATTCTTCAATTACCAGAGAAGGGGTCTTAGGAAAATAACATAATCTCTGTGAGGTTCAATACCCCCTTTTATAACCACAGCTAGCTTTCAGGGTTATTATGAAAATAAATTAGATAAAGCCCGTAAAGCAACTGGCCTATCATTGGCACTCAATTACTGGTAATTTTGATTGTATTTTTATGTATGATTGCTCTGGTCTCCTTCCAAATTGACATTAATCTGAAACTCTTAAATGATGCTGAACTGGGGAGTCTTCAGCCTTGGGATGTGATATTGGTTAGAGTCTCTTTTATATCACTATACTAGTGGCCCGGTGAATGAAATTTGTGCACTTGGGGTAGGGGGGCGGGGGGGTTCCTCAGCAAAACCTGTGCCCTCTTACAGTCCAGGAGCCCTTGGGGGATATCTGACTGGGGAGCCGGCCTAAGCCATAAGTTGGACGTCCTTAGCGCTGCCACTGCTGGGAGTACACTGACCACCAGGGGGCAGCTCCTGCATTGAGCATCTGCCCCCTGGTGGTCAGTGCGCATCATAGCGACCAGTCATTGTGCTGTTTGTTCGATTTGCATATTAGCTTTTTATTATATATGACACTGCCATCCTAATGTCGGGAAGTCCAAATGGGGCCCCATGATCATTGAAATGGGGATTATGGTTTCCCTGTCTGCACCTAGAACTTGAGCATATAACCCACAACCTCTATTTTAATTTCATCTGGCCAGTATTTTAATTTCATTTTGTTTATTTTTTAATATACTTAATTTTGTAGAGCAGTTTTAGGTCCACAGCGAAAATGAGGAGAAAGTAGAGTTCCCCAAACCACTGGCCCCAACACAAACATCCCCCACCAGCATTGTAATTTTGTCAGTGCAAATCACAAACTGTGCCTATTTTCTAAGAAAGTGACAATACAATTCAAAATCAGAGATACAAATAAGTGTTAGGTGGCTTTGACCTCAAGTGTGTATATTTATGGGCGCCTTATAATTTCTTTTATTCTTCCAACTAATTTGTGAACAGATTGGCCCCTTCCTGAGGCTTCTGCAAATTGCCTGGAGGTGATCATCATCCCCTGTAAACACTTTCCCGGGTACTCTGTGCACTTAGCCCTGACATGGGGGCCCTCAGAAGCCATGTATTCTTTCAGCAAATCACTAAGCATACAATGTGTGTCCTGGGCAGTAAGAGACAGTACTCGGGATGACAGGAAAGCACGGCCCTGCTCCAGAGCTTACATTCTGATGTGAGACTTGATCTTATTCTATTATCAAAATAACGTGTATTGCAAAGCCTGTTGGGGGAACTGATGGGCTAGAAACTTTGGGGATGACCCTCTTGGTACTTACCCACCAAGTTATTTTTGAACAAGTATTAGTTGTTGTTTTCAAATAGCATAGAGACAAAGATAATGCAATGCAGACGATCTTCCAATGCTGTCGATTCTGGAGATGGCCACTTATGTTGTGTTGTGTGCTTTTTCTTGCCCTTTCAACCGCGCAGGCTTTGGGAGCGGGATGGCCTACCTGCCGGCGGTGGTCATGGTGGGCAGATACTTTCAGAAAAGGCGCGCCCTTGCCCAGGGCCTCAGCACCACGGGGACCGGCTTTGGCACCTTCCTCATGACGGTCTTGCTGAAGTACCTGTGCGCGGAGTATGGGTGGCGGAACGCGATGTTCATCCAAGGCGCCGTCTCCTTAAACCTGTGTGTTTGTGGGGCGCTCATGAGGCCCCTCTCTCCTGGGAAGGAGGGAAAGGACCCAGCAGGGAGAGATCCGCAAGTCCCCTCTGCTCATTCCACAGAATCTGTTAAGTCCAGTGGACAGCTGGGCATACCCGATGAAAAGGAGGGCAGTCCCAGGCGCGAGGAGACCCTGGATGACCTTGCAGACCAGGCGTGCCCAGAGGAGGCCGGGCACAGGAAGAACATGTGCGCCTTTCGGGTGCTGAAGATGGTGAGCCAGCTGACCCTGAGGGTCAGGAAGGGCTTCCAGGAATGGTACTCTGGTTATTTTGGGGCAGCCTCACTCTTTACTAATAGGGTGTTTGTAGCTTTTATTTTCTGGGCTCTGTTTGCATACAGCAGCTTTGTCATCCCTTTCATTCACCTCCCAGAAATAGTCAATTTGTATGATTTATCAGAGCAAAATGACGTTTTCCCTCTGACGTCAATTATAGCAATAGTTCATATCTTTGGAAAAGTGATCCTGGGCATCGTGGCGGACTTGCCCTGCATCAGCGTTTGGAATGTCTTCCTGATGGCCAACCTCACCCTTGTGCTCAGTATTTTCCTTCTGCCACTGATGCACACATATGCCAGCCTGGCGGTCATCTGCGCTCTGATAGGCTTTTCCAGCGGTTACTTCTCCCTGATGCCTGTAGTGACTGAAGACTTGGTGGGGATTGAGCACCTGGCCAATGCCTATGGCATCATCATCTGTGCTAACGGCATCTCTGCATTGTTGGGACCACCGTTTGCAGGTAATGTACAAGGTTTTATTTTATTTTATTTGACTTTTAATTTTTTTATTGATTTCGGAGAGGAAGGTAGAGGGAGAGAGAGATAGAAACATACACGATGAGAGAGAATCATTGATTGGCTGCCTCCTGCATGCCCCCTACTGGTGATCGAGCCCACAACCCGGGCATGTGCCCTGATGGGGAATCGAACCCTGACCTCCTGGTTCATAGGTCGACACTCAACCACTGAGCCATGCTGGTCAGGCAACCATACAAGGTTTTAAACCTTAGAGTGCATGTAGATTGTTAGGTTGTATTCTCGTCGATGTTATGAAGTCCAAGGTAAATAAGAAGGAAGTTTCCATTTGTGTACACACCTTTTTCCTTCTCATTCCTGCCCCCAAATTTCTCACTTACACATTTTAGCAAGGTAAAAGTCATTCTTTCATGTAGAATGCACATGAACTTTTGATCCTCATCTATAAAGTAAGCTGCCAGCGGTCAAGTGAGTAGACAACAGGATAGTGCAGAGCCCCACCAGGACTGAAGAGTGCAGCCTCTCCCCGCTCTAGCTGATTTCTGTCACCAAGCGATATGGAGAACTATTGCCTGATCTTCTATTGTTGAGGGGGCGGGGGGGGGGGGGGTAGTCTCCCAAGAGAAACTAAGACTGGAACACTTAGGTGACATTTTCAGATTTTCAAAAGACTGTAAATCCAACAGAACACATCTCTGGGCTGGATCTAGCCCTGTAGTAATTTTCTATTGCTGCTGGAATAAATTGCTTTGAACGTAGTAGCTTCAAACAGTACAGACTTATGATCTTACAGTTGTAGAGGTCAGGCTAAATTGGATCACAATGGGTTAAAATCAAGGTCTCAGCAGAACTAAGGAGGAATCCGTTTCCTTGCCTTATACAGCTTCTGGAGGCTGTCTGGTTTTTTGGCCCCTGGCCCCTTCCTCCAACCTCTAAGCCAGCAGCACAACATCTTCTCATCTCTCTCTGATTCGGACTCTCCTGCCTCCTTCTTTTACTTATGGAGACACCCATTATTACATTGGGTCCACCAGATCATCCAGGATAATCCCCCATCTCAAAGCCTCTAACATAATTGCATCAACAAAATCCCCTTTGCCACATAAGGTAACATTCACAGGTTCCGGGGACTGGGACTTGGGCATCTGGGGAAAGTTGGAGCATTCTGCTTCCCTCAGGCTTAGTTGACAGACATCTAAGATAAGTTCTCTCACATGTATTCACCTCAGTTCAACAGAAATTTTGCTTTTTGCAATGGGCATACCAGAAGTCCTGTGCCAGGCCAAGTACCTCTCTGCAGCCTCATATGGGGTGGGTTTACACTTTGTGGAAAGGCACATAAGGGTTGGGCAGGTAGACTCAATCCCCAAGAGGCCAGGTACTGGAGAAAGATGACAGGGTCTACCCTCTATCTAAGGATTGAAGGCAGGGACTGAGGCCAAATGTCTGGAAATGGCTATCAGGGTGACCAGGCCAGGGCAGGTGGCAATTGTCATAGCTGCCAGAGGTTGTGAGCAGTGTTTTAAACTAACCTGGTAAGAGCCTCAGCGGTTCAGATGTCCCTGCTCACATCGTCTGCAGGAATACCTCTTCCCAGTGGGTGGGGAACCCATGGGTACAGGACAAAACCTTCCCCGTCCCTTCCTTCCCCCTCTTTCTACATATCCTATCGCTATTGCCTTTCCTAGGAACCCACTGGTGGAAGGCTTATGGTGACGCACCCATCTTTAAGTCCCCATCAGAATTTGAAGTTCAAGAAGTCATGAATTTTGGCTGCATGGCTAATAGCACTGGCAACTGGCTGACTAAGGTTATGGCCCAAGAATCACGTTAGGAAATTTGAAGGCTATATATGGGAACTCCTGGATCAGGCAGCTCCTCTTTTCTACCTATGCACAGACACAGACACAGTATTTCTAGGTGACAAACTATTGGCAGCTGAATAGTCTGAACTTGCTCATTGATCTCATTATACAGAATTCTCTATCAGGGAAGCTTTTGGCTATAAGAGAACACCCTGCCAATAGTAGCTTAAACAGAGATTTAATTGTGTCATGTAACCAGACATCTAGAGTCCTGGGACTAGATGATAGTGTGACTAGATGATAGGGCTCCACCACAACATTCTCATTTAAATATGAAGGAGGAAGAAAGAAAAGACTCAAATCCAGCAGACTTCTACTTATATCTGATTGGCCAGGACTGTGTCCCACAGTTAGTCTAAGCTTCCAGGGGGACTGAGAATTGGAGTATTTTCTTTTCAGTCTTTGTACAAAAAGAAGGAAAAGAGAAAAGAATTGGGATTGGGTGTTGGATCAGTCAACCAATGGTACTTTCCAGAGATATTAAACTGAAAAATCCATAAGGGGATGAGGTTATTGTGGCTCACCTACCCTCTTGTTGGAGGTCCTTCGTTTACATTGTATGTGGAAGTGGAATCTGTCATTGATGGTCTTTTGCATGAAACACAGGTACTTTCTGCTTCCAATGGTCAGTCTGGGATTATTTTTATACTGACCACCAGATTTCAAGAGCAGCATCACAACACAGCTATGAGGTGTTGCATAAGTAATTCATGATCAATGTTAATTAAAGCACCAAAATTTGCCAGCTTGGTTTCCTTGTCCCATTCCTAGGGTCATGTCCTTCTCACTCATTTGAATTCTAGTGCCCTTTCTTGAGTGAAAGAGAAAGGAATTGCAACTAGAAGACAGGCAGAGTTCCCTGGTTGGGGTGGCTAAGTTGATTGGAGTGTCATCCCATATACCAGAGGTGGTGGGTTTGATTCCTGGTCAGAGCACATACCCAGGTTAGGGGTTCAATCCCCAGTTGGGGTATGTACAGGAGGCAACCGATCGATATTTCTCTTTCTCTCTCTAATCAATAAAAAATTAAATTAAAATCGTTTAAAAGGCTTCATATATTATTAAAAAATGAAGAAGAAGCCAGGAAGTTAGTTATACCCAGTCTTCAGTCATCAGACGTTATCTCTACCTGCTTCAAGGTTCCTCCCTAGAAGTGGACTCTAGATGAATGTAGTTCACCATGATGGTAGAAACCATTTTATTAGTGGTTCAGAACCTTCTATGACGGTGTATCAAATGCTGCTATGGAGATGCTAAAATCAATGTTCTGATGTGCATGTCGAGGCCAGCAGCCTAAAGAGGACTTTGCTTCTTTTTATTTGTTTCTTCTCCTTCCACCGAACCCACGCACTAAGGAACACTGAACACATCACTGGCTAACTGCACTGTGTCTAAGTCATTGACTTTCCAGGCCAAAAAGCCAACACTGCAATGAAGTGCAAGCCCAGTCTTTATGCATTGTAGTTCAGAAGTGACTGGCAATATGAGTGACTCAATAACATTAAAATCTTGCTAGAAATTTCAGGTGGGATAGAAATTACTACTTAGCTGGATTTGCTACAAGGTAAATTACTGTTCACATCACCTTTTTTAAAAATGGGTTTGGAAATGAAGGTGTTTTTCATTTTGCAAAGCAGTTTCTACTGGCATCAAAAATTCTGGTACAATTTAGTAGCAATCACACATTTCCACTAAGGAGAAGAATGTATAATCAAAGACATTGAACAGATATTTTCACCATGTCACTTAGCAGCATGAACTTCTTGGGATAATTCATTTATAATATTGCTGGGCATTCAGTTCTTCTCCTTTAAAGATGTAATAATAATAATAGATTTTCTAGATGTTTCCAGTGTAAAGTATAGCAAAACTCGGCCAACAGATTTGACTGACAAAGAAGCTACACATATTTCCTCCAATTGCTTGAAATATAACACCTAATAACAATTTGCAATGTTTTCCACCAAAAGCTGAGAAAGCTTTTAATAAGAAAAACAGCTATCATTCATCATTTGACAGACTCAAATGAAAAGGAAATGCAATTTTATAGTAAAATGCAAATTTTACTTTGAAGCTGTTGATTTGAATTGATGGTTGGATCAGGAATTGCCAAGGATCCCAGGATGCAAACCAAGGAACCAGGATCAGACCTATAGGGGGAGATGGTTAAGGACAACTTGTCTGAAACCTCTGGTTTCTGAAGAGTTTTGTCCACATGTTGCTGGGTCAAAGCACGTGGTCAAGTACAGCATCTCATGACTTGCTTTGCATCTGAATCAAACTGAGTTGAGTGCAAACTAGAGGTGCCAGAGAAAGATAAAAGGATCCAGAGTCATTGAAAAAGAAATCCTAAAGGTAGATTGGAGAAACCTATGGGATTAATCGAACATAAAATTGGGGACTATTCATCCAATTTGTATTGTTAAGTTGTTTGGTAAAGTTGGGTATAGTTTTTAAAAAAGTAACTTTTAAATACTGGGGTCCCAGGTTTCGAGAGGGCACAGGCCAGGCCCAGGGACCTCACTGGTGCACAATAGGGGCTGGGGAGGGACTGCAGGAGGGCTCCAGGGCGTGCCTGGCCCATCTCGCAAGCTAACCTACCAGTCGGAGCATCTGCTCCCTGGTAGTCAGTGCATATCATATTGAGCGGTTGAGCAGCCTTAGCATATCATTAGCATGTTACACTTTTTTTGATTAGTTGAACAGCTGACAGGTCCACCGGACTACTTAGCATATTAGGCTTTTATTATATAGGATACTTAGCAGACATTTTCTGCAGAGACAAGAGGGAGCATGGTGTGGTGGGAAGGAGATGTGAGAGTGTTCTAAGGGTGATGGTGTTTGTTATTATACCCTCCAGAATAGGGAATAGTACATGTACAGATGAGGAGCCAAGAGAAATGTGTTTGAAACTCTAAAATATTTAGTATGGCTTGTGCTCATGGTCAGCTCAGGGCAGTAAGAGAGAGCGGTGGGTAGGCCACATCACAGAGCCTTGGAGCTTAGATTAACCACTCACCCAAAAAGTAAATCGTCTGAACTAAAAACAAATTAATTTTCCAGCCAGTTAGGATTTTGTCCTATTTTGAGGTCCGTGTTAAGCAGCAATGGTATTGCAGCAACTCCTTTTAGCTAGCGATGTTTGTGGTTTAGAGCCACCATTTTCTACTCTGTCAGTTGATCATATGAAAAGTGAAGATTTAACTATTAAAATTACAAGGTCGTCTTTCCTCTGGGATGAGTGGAGTATGAGAACCTCATTTATAGTTATTGATGTTTTTAAATGGTCACTTATGGATAGTACCGTTGTGTGTATACTCCACTTACATGTACAGACTTCTCTGTGTTATCTGCAAAGGACTCACTCATTGGTCATGATTCACAGTGGTCCACGGTGGCCAAATGGTGATACTGAGCAGAAGTTTGTTTTTTTGTGTTTTTGTTGTTGTTGTTGTTGTTCATATGTCAGTTCGCCTTTCTGATTTAGTTCTGAGGCAGAGTCATTATTTTCAGATTATATGTCTAATCTTTTCTGTTCCTCTTGTCTCAAATTGGAGATTAAGAAAAGACAATAGAGCATTTTACTAAGCCACCTGGAAAGAGTCTGATATTTTCTTTTTTTTTTTAATCAAATGACAAACTCAAAACTTGGTTAACTAAAAGTATATACAGAATTCATAGCTTTGGGGTGGTTAAAAATTATAATTTTTAATGCTATTAAGTGTTTGTTTTTCTTTATGACTACCATGACTGATCCAGACACATCCACTGTGCATTAGGTACAGTAAACAAAGTGATATGGAGAACTACCAGGAAGTCGGAGGTGCTGGCTCCTCCTTTAACAGTTACTTTTGTGTGGTTATTTGTTGGTGGGAGAAGGTTAAGTTGCATTTATGCATCCATTTGCCAGTAATATAGTTTTTAAAACATATTTTGAAATGTGGCCATGAAATGCTATGTTTGGTCATTAAATCATTTATATTTTTCTGATGCCTTTGCTAATTAATGCACTTGAAATGGAAAAGGTAAATGCTTATGCTTACATTTTTACCATAAATAAAATTTTTGTGTGTGGCTTAATCCTCTCAGTTTGCATAGTTGGCTATGTGGGAACCATGGCATGTGATTGACTCTTAGAATTAATCACTGAAGGAAAAGAAACATCTTATATCATAGTTTCTAAGACTTTTTTTTTCATGTTTAACAACTCTGAAATCAGAATGCATTTTACAAAGTCCTACAAAACATTGAGTCATATTTTAATTGACAAGGATATGTTTTTCTTATTGATACATAAGATAGGAATGAATAATGTAATTCATGGTATCTTAGAATCAATGAAATACTGTAGTATTTTATAGAGTGAACAGTAAAATTATGATCTGAAAGTATTAGATTACAGTATTAGAGTATTATTTAAAAGGAACTGATAATTTAATTGGCATTTAAGGCTATCTATTTGGCAATTTAAAGTTTCATAAATATTGTTTTATAGCTGTACATATGAATTTTGTAGAACCTGAAAAATGTAATTCTTTCTGAAACTGATGTTTACCCTCATACACTTCAGAATGACAGAAAACCCAAGTGACTTCTCATAAGCCTCTTGATATACACTAGAAATTTCTTCAAAACTGTTTTGAAGGTTTTGGAAAAGATTTGTATTTATATTTGTAAAAAAACAAAATCATTAGATTCACTTTTTCATTGCTGGCTTTGTGGCTGCCTGAGAATTACCCCGAGGGCTATGAGCAGAAGATTCTCCAGCATGGGTTCCCCAGGCTACTGTTACAGTGCCTTAAAAAGTGTCCCTAGGGCTTAGAAGATAAATGCACCCATCCCCAGGTACTGAGGACTCTCGTTCATACAGCCCAGACTTAAAAAGGGCTAAAAGAAAAGTTTTAGGCATTAAATGACATACGCGTAAATTGTAGAAATATTTATAGTCGCAATAAGTGCTTGCTTTGTGTTCTTAACTTTAATTTAGCAACTATATTACACTGAATATATTCTTTTTTGTTTTGTAGGGTGGATCTACGACATCACACAAAAATATGATTTTTCCTTCTATATATGTGGTTTACTTTACCTGGTAGGAATACTCTTTTTACTGATTCAACCATGTATTCAGATTATAGAACAATCCAGAAAGAAATCCATGGGTGGCACTCAGGTGTAGTGTCATGTGATGTTTCACGTGAGATTTCTTTGTGGTTCTCACGCCTACCTCGCCTGGTTGCTGTGAGGAGCCAATGACATATCGTGGGAAAGCGCTTTTGTACGGTCACTGGCACTGTCATTTGTAAATGCCATCATCATTGCTTCATGTAAGAGCAGCACTGCCTTCTTCCACTTGGGGAGAAGTGATGAACGGTAATAAGGACTTCATGCGTTTAGCAGTGACAATGTCCTTCAAAGACAGCCTATTAGTAATTGGTAGAAATGCCCTCATAAAAACCGCTCTCTCTCGCCATCCATTGGGACTAGGGTTTTAGATACAGCTTTTTAAAACAGAGACAAGGGATAAAAGCTTTTCAGCCCAACTACTGGCAGACCTCATTTTATTGTGCTTCATTTTATTGCTTTTCACGGATATTGTGTTTTTTACAAATTGAAAGCAAGACCCTCCACCAGCAAAAGGATTGCGACTTGCTTTATTGTGACTCTCACTTTGCTGCAGTGGTCTGGAACCAAACCTGCAATATCTGTGAGGTCTGCCTGTACTGTGTAAAGTGAAAACAAAACATCTAAATGCTTCTGGAAAGCTCACAGATAAGTGGGTTTTAAGCACAAGAATATGATTAGATTTCAGAAATTCACTGTCACAGGAAGCCATTGATCTCTCACTGTAAAATAAATACAGGATCTAATTTCAAAGGTAATACATATAGTACAATTAAAGAAAAAATGTCTATTTTTATGAAAGAATTCTGCAGCTAGGGAATACAATTTCTCAATCTCCCTCCAAGAAAAGCATTTGCCATCAATCCTAATCCAGTAAGATCCAGTTATAAATGGAATCTTAAGACAAAACCTAAATAACAATTTCCTTAGTGAAAGTTGTATTTGTACTCACAACTTCTGAATCAAGGGCTATGATTCAAGCACTTTAATTCATATCATCCTCCCTTTTGTTTATGAGCACAATCTGGGGCCTATAAAATTATTTTTTTCTGAGTTCTCGTGCTTGGTAAGTAAAATAGAGAACTAATTGCGGGATGATATGAAGATGGTGGTTAAATCATTTGTAAAATGTGTTACAAATCCAGAATATAAGACTGTGATGTTGTGAGGGTAATAAACGGAATCGCCTTGGTGTGGGTATCTGCGCACCTGACCTTGGAGTAGTGGTAGCAAATAGCCCCTCTCCAGTGGCTGAGCTATACACAGTTTAAAAACAGTCTTCTGAATTATTTCCTACAGAAGATAACTGTGATCCATGATATCAAATTATCTTCCTTTATCTGAGAGATCTATTTTTCTAAGCCAAAGATTTTTCAGATTGCAGAATGTTCTTCCCAGAATCATTTTGAAATTTCTGGCTGCCTTACTTGTTTACACATATTTTAGAACTGTTTAAATTTCTACTCACAATTTGCTCATCACACACAAAAATCCTTTAATATCATTGCCCAGTGTCTTGGGTCAAATTTATCTAGACTGAGTACAGACCATTCTCATTATCCTTGGTAAATTAGAGGCAGGAATGATACTAGTAATTAGAAACACAGAATGCTACCCCCTGCCTAATTTGGCTAGTGGTTTCAGTGTCCTACTCTATGAAACACTCCAGAGCTGTTGACATGTAATTGCATAGAGAAAAGTTTCCTCTTTGTTTCATCTTCATTATTTTCTGCCCTGATGCCTAGTGGGAGGGGTTGCACAATGAGAGGGACCCTGAAAATAACAATAATAATAAAAGGCAGCCAATGAAAAGGAGAAACAAGAGCATGGCTAGTATACACACTCAATGTTACCTCCAATGACTCGAGAATTGCCTGTAAATTAGTCTAGTTAATAAATGGCATGGCACACTCCATTTTGTTCAACACCTTTTTAGTACCATTATAGCTTTGGCTGCTGTTAAAGAACTCAGCTCTCTATTTTGATAAAGGTACTCTTAAATGCTGAGGCAATGCGCTCTCTCTCTCTCTCTCTCTCTCTCTCTCTCTCTCTCTCTCTCTCTCTCTCTAAATCTATATATGACGAAATTAGGATGGTTAGATGGAAAAACATGTGTTTTACAACTGACCACAGAACTTCATTACTTTCATATTCTGACAACACCAAATTAACAAGAGGCAGTGTTCAAGATTTTGAATGGTGCTCTAGCCAATGCATTTTGATGTTCACTGCTGGTTATGCGATCATAAATATCAACTTTTATCCAATGATCTGGCTTTAGTGTCATGTCTAAGTTAAACCTGCTCACCTTCAGTTTGTACCATTGTTTGTGGTGATTTCTACCACACAGAAGTTCTCATTTTACAAAAATAGGGTAAAATCTGCCTGCAATATTCACATTGACAACAGAATAATAGAGAATGCTATAAAGGATTATAGCACATGTATTATTTCCTGTTTAAAATGTTATTATTTACAGTTCTTTGAAGATATTATAAAAGGTTAATTGTGTATTTACGTGCTTCGTAGTTTTCCCCTCATGTATCCAAGTAATTTTTATTTATGTACAACTAAATAAATGTTGTCCTGTTTAAAGATGGTCAGTGAGTTTTTGTATAAAATCTCTAATTTTTCAGCCTTAAAAGGAAAACTCCTAAAGTGTAACTGATGATTATCTGTTTGGTTCTGGCCCCTGGAAGTTTTTATTAGTGTGGTCATAAAACCACCTGGAGAGAATCACCCAGGGTGTCCAAACTATTAATAGTCCAGCTATTAAATTTAAAATACACACACCTCTTAATCTAAAGAATGCATTTCTAAAACATTTTCCTACACATGGACAAAAACAGATGAACAGAAATTTTTTTCATTATTTATTGTTTGTTATATGAAAGACTGGAAACATTTTTATTGTCCATCATTAGGGAACTGTTAAATAAAATATGGTACTTACACAATTATTGTTTTGAAGATATATCCATATATAAAATAGGAAAATAATATCCAAGATAGATTGCCAAAAGAAAAAAGCAAGATAATGTACTCCCAATTGTACTTTGTTAACAACAAAAGGAAGTTATTCACAGGGCCTCTATGTATGGAACATTTCTGGAAGGAGACACAAGAAAACATGAATAGTGGTCGGCTCTGGTGATCTAAGTTTAGGGACTTGGGTAGGTCTGACTTTTTTCCTTATGCACATAATGCTCTTTTGATTTAAAACTTATATCCAATATTATTTTAAATGCAGATTCTTGAGGCTACTTAAAACCTAGTGAATTGGAATCTTGGGGGATGGGGGCCAATAAACCTGCCTTTTAAATAAGCTTATCAGTCGATTCTTGTGTGCACTAAGATTGGAGATCCACCATCAACATATTTACAAGTAAAGCATTCCAATCAATTTCAAATACTTGTCCTGACTCTCTCTTATTGATTATTTCCTTTTATACAACATCCTGGTCAATTACTATATTCAGAGCACTCATAGTGTATAATATTTTTATTCTACTATATCTTTCTGTTTCCATGGTGGTTTTGTAATCAGCAAATGTAAATCGGGCTTCCACAAGAACAAGGCAGGTTGATGCCTGTGCCTGTCCTCTAACCAGCGTGCAGAAGTAAGCTGCTGTTGCACAGAACTACAAGTGACAAAGTGATAACTAAGCTAAGGGAAACTTGACTGGTAACCTGTTTAGATGAAACTGTAATTAATAATATAACAGATACATAGGGGTTCAGTAAGATGACTGAAGAACTATCATCATCGTGTCTACTTGTCAACTGAAAGATACAGACTACCAGGGCTAGACCAGGGGTCTCAAACTCTTGAGTCTCAGGTCCCTTTTGTATTCCTAAAACACAATGAATACCCAAAGATATGTAGTTTTTGTAGGCTGTATTTTATTGATATTTACCATATTAGAAAGCAGAACAGAAAATGTTTAAATATTTATGTATTAATTTTAATAATAATGTGCCTACTATGTTAATATAAACCCATCTTATGAAAAGTAACCATGTTTTCCCCAAAGATATTTAGTAAGAATATTTAGTAAAAATATTGTTTTACATTTTTGCAAATTTCATCTCTGTCATAATAGAAGACAACTAGATTCTTATTCTGCATTCATTCTGTTGTAATATGTGGTTTTGATTGACATATATGAAGAAAATTCAGCCTCATACTTGCATGTAGTTGGAAAGGGGTGGGATATTTAAGTCCTTTTAAATAATTATGTGTTTGTGTGTGTGTGTGTCGGGGGGGTGATATCACACCAAAAATTCCACAGGTAGTATTTCTTAAAGGTTACATACAGTGTGGAATCCAATATAATATCAGTGAACTTTTTGTAAAATGTTACATTAATATCTATTGATTGTCTCACACTTTGAATGGATCTTTTACCTCTTTATGACTTTGTAACATAATGCTTAAGTCATTTGGAAAATATTGGTCCACTTAGTTCTATAGATCTTCCAAATAGTTTTCGTATTTCATACTAGTACAATATTTTAAAACATCCCTTGATTTTTGTGTGATTCCATTTATATGAAACTAGAGGCCCGGTGCACAAAATTCATGCATGGGAGTGGGGAGGGTCCCTCAGCCCAGCCTATGCCTTCTCGCAATCTGGGACCCCTCGGGGGATGTCTGACTGCCAATTTAGGCTCAATCCCAGGGCAGGATCAGGCCTAAACTGGCAGTCGGACATCCCTCTCGCAATCCGGGACCGCTAGCTCCTAACCAACCGCCTGCCTGCCTGCCTGATCACCCCTAATTGCTTGCCTGCCTGCCTGATGCTTGCCTGATCACCCCTAACCACTCTACCTGCCTGCCTGATCACCCCTAACAGCTCGCTTGCCTGCCTGATCGCCCCTAACCACTCTGCCTGCCTGCCTGATCACCCTTAACCTCTCGCCTGCCTGCCTGATCACCCCTAACCACTCTGCCTGACTGCCTGATCACCCCTAACCACTTGCCTGCCTGCCTCATCGCCCCTAACCACCTCCACCTGCCTGCCTCATCGCCCCTAACTGCTCACCTGACTGCCTCATTGTCCCTAACCACCTCTGCCTCAGCCCCTGCCACCCTGGCTTCGTCCAGAAGGATGTCCAGAATGACGTCCGGAAGGTCATTCAGCTATGCAGTCTAATTAGCATATTATGCTTTTATTATTATAAATGTTCAGAATAGACATATTCATAGAAAAAGTATATTAGTGGTTGTCAGAGGCCAAGAGGAGATGAGAATGGGGAGTGATTGCTAATGGGCATTGGGTATCTTTTGGGGGTGACGAAAATGTTCTGGAACTAGATAATGGTGATGATTGCACCAATTTGTGAATATATCTAAACCACTTTAAAGGGGTAAATGGTATGTTATGTGAATTATTTCTCATGGAGGGTGATATACATTTTCCAAAATTCTAATTTCCTTTTGAAAGCTTAAATGTTATCATTGGCAACAAGTACTGCAGTTATTTTCCTTGAAGTGACAGCCTCCTTTTCAGTAATATGTCTGCCAAACAAACAAACATGGCATTTCATGACAAAAGCAGTAGTTCAGGCTGCACCTCAGGTACATGAGTGCTTGTTATCGAGACCATTGGGCTTGGATTGGAAGCAGATGAGCTATGTGCATATGTACTCCCTGTTTGCCACAAGGAATATTAAAAAGAAGATGTGGATTCAGGTAAAGACTGAATATAATGCAGTGATTTTTACTGTTTCACCAGGACATCCTTAAGTAGATCTTGCCATTATTTGACTGCAAGCACATGGCAGTGAAAAACATAATGACCTCTAGCACATGTTGTCACTGCTTTGACTCACACTAATGCACCAAGGGTTTGACCCACGGTTGCTTTTGCAACCATGAGAATGAATAACAATATTCAGTATGTTGACTGTTCCAAGCATTCACGTGAGAGTTTTGATTAGGTCGTGTGATAATGAACAAGCAAACAATGAATCCAAACACATCTACTGATTTATCTGTTTGAAAGACAAAAGTAAAGATCTGCAGATATTAACTCAGCCTCATGTCTTCGGCTAAATCTTTACTTTGACAAGACACTGAATCATTAGAAGACATCTCTGTGATGTCTTCTGGTGATGCTCCACCCAGCACACACGCATTTAGCAGTGTCAGCTGCAGTCTCTTACCCTGCTGGATACTTCAGTGCTTTTGCATTGCTGATCAGAAAAGCTTTAATGATCAATTTTTCGGCATTTAATGAACTCATCATATCCACATTTAAAATATTCAATTCCTTTTTTCTGTAAACTCTGAATAATTGCTCTCAAAATGATGCCACACTTTAAGAGGCACCAAAAAGGTACAATTTTGACTTCATAAAGTCAAGGAAAAGATACCTTTTGAGTCATGTTTTGTTTCAGATTTATACTTTTAAGGAGATTTCAATACCAACTTTTTCAGCGTCTTTAGGCTCAGATGGTGCAATTTTGGCTAAGAAAGCAAGATTTCTAATCTCCCTTTTAAAAGCTCACGATCCATCCTTAAATATAATAATGGTGTGGCTTATGTGACCTGGAGGTTTCCAACGCCAAAATGTTCAGAGAGCAGTGAGGTGGGAGGAGAATGCTGATGCTGAATTGCAAAGACTGAGAAGCAGCAGCATTTGTTGCCAAGAAGGGGGGAGCTGAGCCATGGCAGGGGAGCAGAGATCACTGGCAGTGCACTAAAGGTATTACAAATGAAATGTGCGGACCAACAATCAGAAGCAGGGAGGGTTTGAGTGGCACGGAGAGCCTCTTCCATTGTCAGACAAGGTAGGGGAGGACCGTGGCAGGAAGAAGAGAGGACTGAGTCTGGTCAAGAACCAGCGAACTATATTCAATTCCTTTACTCAATCCTTTACTTAGATTTTTCTAAGAGCATATGAGCATCTTGAAGATGCTCCTTATTTAAATGAATTTAAGATACTTTATAGAAAAATGGGCACCAATTTAGTTCATCAAAAGCTTGTAATATTCTGCCCAGCCAGTGTGGCTCAGAGGTTGAGCATCGACCTATGAACCAGGAGGTCAGTGTTGGATTCCTGGTCAGGGCACATGATTCTCTCTCATCATTGATGTTTTATTGATTTCATAGAGGAAGAGAGAGGAAGGGAGAGATAGAAACATCAATGATGAGAGAGAATCCTATCTCCTGCACACCCCATGCCCCTTACTGGGGATCGAGCCCGAATCCTGGGCATGTGTCCTGACTAGGAATCCATACCTACTGGTTCATAGGTCAATGTTCAATCACTGAGCCACACTGACTGGGCTCTATCTCTCTCTCTCCTTTCCTCTCTGAAATTAATAAGATAAATTTTAAAAAAGGAAAAGAAAAATGATTGGAATATTCTCTGGATGACTAAATTAGAATGGTCTTTTAAATTATGTCCTAGGCCCTCTCCCATGTTATTTCAAATGTGACCTTGGACAAATCCCATCACCTTTTCAAGTCCCACTGGTCAAAATTGGTGTTAGCTCTGAAAGGAGACATGGTGCTTTTGTGGTTAAGAACAAAGAGATGGAGGAGAAACCAAGATGGTGGCATAGGTGAACAACTAAACTGCTGCCTCGCACAACAATTTCAAAACTACAGCTAAAAGACAGAATGGACATCATTCAGAACCACAGGAAAGCTGGCTGAGTGGAAATTCTACAACTAGAAGGAAAGAGAGGAGCACACGGAGACTCAGAGGAGCTGCAAAAGGCTGAGGCTGGAGACACGTGTGCAGAGAGGATGGGCAGCTGAGTGCCTGGCTAGCTTTCTCTAGTGGGAGAGAGACGGAAGCTCCTGACTGCATTGAACCCCAGTTCTGACTGCACTGAACCCCAGTTCTGGGCAAGACCCTGGGGTCCCAGACTCATATGGGGGAAGTCTGGACTGTCAGGAAAAGAGAGGAGCGCACAGAAACTCAGGGGAGCTGCGAAAGGCAGAGGTCTGGAGGCACGTGCGCGAGTGTGCACAGAGAGGACTGATTGCTGAGTGTGCCACTGGCTTTCTCTAGTGGAAGGAAGATGGAAGCCCCTGACTGCACTGAACTCCAGTTCCAGGCGAGAATCTAGGAATCCAGATTCATTGGGAGAGAAACTGGACTGTCTGGCAGTGGGCAAAACTCGAGGGCAGCTTTCTCTCAGAGGTGCTTGCAGCGACAACCGAGGGACACTGAGACCCAAGGGCCTCATAGGGCAGGGCTGATGGGAAGCCAAGGCTGTCTGCTTAGTCCTGAGACTCCGCCCCATCCAAACTGAGCACGGAGGCTTTTGCAATTTTGCAAGTCTTGTCTCATAAGGCTGTCTCCAGCACAGAAGTTCTCCCGGCGTAGACACAGCTGATCCTCATAGCCAATTGGTCTGGAGGTCAATTCCTCCCAGTGATACCAACAACAATCAAGACTTAACTACAACAAGGCTGTACACGCAGTCCACAAAGGGGTGCACCAAGAGCGTCCACCTCAGGTAACTGAGGAGGCTGAGCCACTGGGCTCTATAGGACATCGAGCACACAAAGCCACTCTTACCAACTCAGGGAAGCAGCCAAAATGTGGAGACAAAGAAACAGATCACAAATGAAAGAAATGGAGGAAAGCAAATGACTGGATATAGAGTTCAAAACCATGGTTATAAGG
This sequence comes from Corynorhinus townsendii, assembly GCA_026230045.1. NCBI lineage: Eukaryota > Metazoa > Chordata > Mammalia > Chiroptera > Vespertilionidae > Corynorhinus > Corynorhinus townsendii. Next base: position 30,674,248 of record JAPDVU010000005.1, on the reverse strand, counting down.
TTTTTCAAGAATTTTCTAGAAAAGGCCGATAAATTTAGTGAGACCCTCGAGGATATGAAAAAGAACCAACTAGAAATTAAACATACACTGACTGAAATAAAAAATATTATACAGAGACCTAACAGCAGACTAGAGGAACGCAAGAATCAAGTCAACCATTTGAAATACAAAGAAGCAAAGAACACTCAACCGGAAAAACAAAAAGAAAAAAGAATCCAAAAATTTGAAGATAGTGTAAGGAGCCTCTGGGACAACTTCAAGCATAACAACATCAGAATTATGGGGGTGCCAAAAGAAGAGAGAGCAAGATACTGAAAACCTATTTGAAGAAATAATGACAGAAAACTTCCCCCACCTGGTGAAAGAAATAGACTTACAAGTCCAGGAAGTGCACAGAACCCCAAACAAAAGGAACCCAAAGAGGACCACACCAAGACACATCATAATTAAAATGCCAAGAGCAAAAGACAAAGAGAATATTAAAAGCAGCAAGAGAAAAACAGTTTTCTACCTACAAGGGAGCACCCATACGACTGTCAGCTGATTTCTCAACAGAAACTATGCAGGCCAGACAGGAATGGCAAGAAATATGCAAAGTGATGAATAGCAAGAACTTACAACCAAGATTACTCTACCCAGCAAGCTATCATTCAGAATTGAAGGTCAGATAAAGAGCTTCACAGATAAGAAAAAGCTAAAGGAGTTCATCAACACCAAACCAGTATTATATGAAATGCTGAAAGGTACTCTTTAAGAAGAGGAAGAAGAAAAAGGTAAAGATAAAAATTATGAACAACAAATACATATCTATCAACAAGTGAATCTAAAAATCAAGTGAATAAAAAATCTGATGAACAGAATAAACTGGTGAATATAATAGAATCAGGGGCATAAAAAGGGAGTGGACTGACAATTCTCAGGGGGAAAGGGGTGTGGGGGATGCGGGAAGAGACTGGACAAAAATCGTACACCTATGGATGAGGACAGTGGGGGTGCGGTAAGGGCAGAGGGTGGGGTGGGAATCAGGTGGCGGGGAGCTATGGGGGGAAAAAAGAGGAACAATTGTAATAATCTGAACAATAAAGATTTATTAAAGAAAAAAAAAGAACAAAGATATGGTAGCTATTGATCAGATTTACCACTTGTTGGTTATGAGACCTTGGGAAAGTTAACTTGTCCTCTCAGAATAATTTAAGCTTTGCAGGCCATACAGTCTATATCATGACTCCCTCTGTCATTGTGTGAACATGATCTGTGAACATAAACATGAACTGTGGCCCAATAAAACTTTATATACAGAAATAGGCAGCTGGTCAAATTTGATCTATGCCATAGTTTATCACCCTTCATCTATAAGACTGAAATAATATCACTTACCTTCAAGGCTTTCTGTAAGAATTAAATTGATTACTACCTGTTTATTTCTTGGTACGCAGTATACACTGGAATGGAAACTGCTATTATTTCAAAGGGTGTTCCAACTTAGTCTTGACCATGGATTTATGATCCTAACAGTTTCTGGACGGACAGATTTCCCAGCTGAAAACAACTTTTATGAATGGAGATCTGTGTTTTGAGGGAACGTGATAAGCAGGAAACTGGGAGTCCTACTCTGTAGCTCCCAGCCTTAGGGGTCCCATGTCTCAAGGGCAAACTTGTGATACCCCATTGCATAGATGATCTCACTTGAAAACAATAACAGGAAAGCTAAGGCAATAATTATACTTTGTAAAATGACAACGTTTTTAACTGCGGATGCACATTTTTCTTTAGTGTGGTGGTACCTTGTCTATATAATGTTTTGCATCCAGTCGAAGACACACATTTCAAGTTGAAACTAACTGTTCAGAGTTGAAAAACCTAGACACTCTCTCATAATATTATTTTAAGACAAACTGGAGATAAAGGTCGTTACCTTAAAACTCAGACCAAGAAACTACACTGCACAAGTGTTTTTGTGTTTACATTATTCTTCAGCATCTTGAAAGTTTATTTGGGGGAATAAATGAGGGCTGAGGACCACCAAGTAAAAGGAGCTTGGAAAACAATGACAAGTGGTGACTCGTGATTTGTCCCTACTCCTGCCCCAAATCATAATCTCTCCCAAATTCGTAGGCCTACTCAGTAAAATATTTTGCATCCCATGTGACCAAGGTTTAATGCACATAATATGCCAAAAAAGCAGTACTAGAAATTGATATTAGATAAAATATATTTATTTTTCGAGTTTATAAATTAAATATTCACATTTGTTTTTAATAAATTGTTCTAACTTTAAAACATATAAAACATAAAAAGATCAATATTTCACTTTGATGGTTACAATGGTAAATGATAACAGTAGAAACAATTTTCAATGGAAAGATGAGAAAGAGCAAGATTATAAAATGCTGTGGCATTTCACTCTGAAGTGGTGTGACATAAACAAAGCAGATTTATCCATTCCCATGAAAGCTGCCAATAGAGGTAGAGAGGCAAAGCATCGCCATATTTTCACTTGATAGATTGTCATGAGGATCTAACAAGGAGGAGGCGGGAGGGCAAAATGTTTCCACTACAGAGGATGCAGGATTTTAGGTCAATGATATTGTTCATGTTTCGGCAAAAATAATGATTGCCAGGTAATAAGGCACCCAAATTAAGGCAAATAATTATAATTTAATAATCTAGTAAACTGTTTTAAAACATTTTAAAAAATATATTTTATTGATTTTTTACAGAGAGGAAGGGAGAGGGATAGAGAGTTAGAAACATTGATCAGCTGCCTCTCACACACCCCCTACTTATGTGCCCGCAACCAAGGTACATGCCCTTGATCGGAATCAAACCTGGGACCCTTTAGTCCGCAGGCTGACGCTCTATCCACTGAGCCAAACCGGGTAGGGCTAGTAATCTATGTTTTAAAGCTATTCTTTAACAATGATTAACGCATTGATAACATTTTAATTATTTACCTTTAGCATCTATTTTTATATTACAGTATTACATATAGATACTAAACGTTTTCCAATGCTCATATGTGTGTTCTTACCGATTCCTGTTAAATCTACATTATGCACACCCATAAGCTTTCAGAATCTGTTAGTTGATAAAACACGATCCATGACATTTTTGAGCTGTTTACATTTTGCACCAATGCAACAAATGAGTTGTAATTTTATATTCATACAGTTATGTTGACATACCAAATTGTGCGTCCACACAAATGCTGCAGACACATGGTATTGACCTGTGTTCTGTCACTGAAAACCTGGCCGAGTGAAATCTGGAACTTCAGGGAGAAACAGGCAGCAGGAGCCATGCAGAAGCAGGTGTCCTCTGCCCACCTACGTCACCCTGCACCTGGCAGGACTGCTCCCGCGCAGAGAAGGAGGCCTGGGTCTCTCGCCATTTAGATCTTTGCTCTGTGCTTGGACTAAATCCAGACATGACTTTGACAGGCTCCTCACCTGCAAGGGAGCAGCTGACATTTGATTTCACAGATGTTCCCGGAAATCTATGACCAAGTGTTAAGGGTTAAAATCTGATTTGATATTAACACAGGTTTAATTAAAAAGAAAAAAAAGAAAGTTTTAGCCAGTTTGCTCAGTGGATAGAGCATCGGCCTGCAGACCAAAGGGTCCTGGTTTTGATTCCAGTAAAGGGCACATACCTTGGTTGCAGGCTCCTCCCCGGCCCGGGCCCTGGTTGGGGTGCACGCAGGAGGCAACCAATCGAGGTGTTTCTCTCACATCAATGTTTCTTTCTGTCTTTCCCTCTCTTCCACTCTCCCTAAAAATCAGTAGAAAAATATCCTCAGGTGAGGATTAAAAAAAAAAAAGAAAAAAATATCTGTCACTAAGCCATGGCTATGAAACCATACTAGAAGAATCTAGGAGGAGGACAGCCAACAGTTCACCTCTTCTGCACTATTGAGGAGGTCCCACTGCATCAGGGGAGTCCCTCTGACACAGAGGGCGTGGGGTGGAGAGCTACATGTGTCATTGTTTTCTAGGTAGCAAAGTGGAGGCTGCAAGAAATGAGGTTAGAAAGGTGATGGGAGGTTGGAAGCTACTTTGTCTGTAACCTGAAAGGAGTCATTATATTATCCACTGCTATGAGTTCATTGGAGGACTTAACCCTCACAAGTGCAGGAAGAAAACTATTTTTAAATAACCCATCTCAGCAAGGTAGCATTTCCTCCCCTAAAACTGTAGTGTTTCTCCCCTCTGCCAAGTTAAAAGAATACAAACCACAGGTTTTTACTCAGTTACTCACAGCTTGTGTTCTTAAAAATCACAGTTGTAAGAGTGGTAACTGTCTACATCCTTTGGGAAATACATCCCTCTAGGACAGTGGTTCTCAACCTTCCTAATGCTGCGACCCTTTAATACAGTTCCTCATGTTGTGGTGACCCCCAACCATAATATTATTTTCGTTGCTACTTCATAACTGTAATTTTGCTACTGTTATGAGTCATAATGTAAATATCTGTGTTTTCCGATGGTCTTAGGTGACCCCTGTGAAAGGGTCATTTGACCCCTAAAGGGGTCGTGACCCACAGGTTGAGAACCGCTGCTCTAGGAAATATTTATAGTTTATTTGGCAATATGAAGTCCTGGGAGGCTGAGCTCTAGACAAGATCTGCAAGGAGTATGCCTGGCCTGGTCACCAGCCATACACCAGGGCCAGGGCAGGGGTTGTATGCATGGCGAGATGATGTCCAGCATCCCGAGCCCACAGGACCAGGTCCTGAATGCAAACTACAAGGAACAGAGTTGGGAAGACAGTGACACTCATGGGAGTGCCTCCTAGGCCACTGCCCCTCAGGGTGTGCATAATGTAGATTCAACAGGAATCAATAAGAATACACACTGGCCACATGGCCCCCTGCTCCATGGATGGACACAGATGATACACCATCAGCAAATAATTCAAAAGCCTGGTTCCCTTTTCCAATGCCTAGATGAAATAGATATGTAATAAAAAAAATCCACTGGTAGTCATTTATTGCAGAAGCAGCCTCTTTCCTACGGGTGTTAGGGTTGGGGAAGACATCGCTGGTGGGCTTCCTGTCTTGCAGCCCTTGTGCTGGCCATGATTTGACCTTTACCAGAAGGACTGTGGTTCAGGCAAGGCCCTGCAGAGTTGGGTTTGCTGCATCAGTGAGTAAGTACTTCGTGCTTTTCAGATGACTCCTTGAACCAGCAATGTCTCCTAGTTTTCAATGAAAGGAAACAGAAGAGATTTGGACACAGCAAAAAAACGCAGCCATTCCTCAACGTCCCTATCACTGACTGTTTGCCTGGTTTTCTTGATTTCGCTGCTTCTTGCGGAGCTGCAACTTTTCGGTGAGGAACGTCTGTCTCCAACCCTGGTCCTGGGCCAGAGCCTTCATGGCAGGGGTGAGTTCACAGGCAGCCTCAAGTATCGGCTGCCACAGTTTGTCAGACGTGCACAGCTGTAGGAGGAAAAAGTCAGAAGTGGGTCACGTCACGTGTGGGTTTGGTGCAAGTCATACACTCACTCATGAGGTCACTACCCACGTCCTGCTGACTGTGAGACACAGGAGGAAACACTGCATGTGCATGAAGAGGTGCCAGGCACAGTTCCTGCCTCCGGAAACTTCCTATTTGAGGAAAGAGGCAAGTGCACAAAGATCTAAAGGACAAAGCAATATTTGATTAACTGAATAAATCCTGACGTTATTTAAGATGCAGAATGCAAGATAGTTCTATGTAGTTCACATACAACATTACTTAGCTAATTTCTAATTAGCCACATAACAGAGGCTAATAATGGTGTAGTCAACTGATTTGCCACCCAGCACTGCATTAGAATGAATTAATAGGTAGCAGCTAATTCCTGCTAAATTTGCATCCCTTTTTTATTGATTTCAGAGAGGAAGAAAGAGGGAGAGAGAGATAGAAATATCAATGATGAGAGAGAATCATTGATTGGCTGACTCCTGCATGTCCCCTACTGGGGTTTGGGCCCACAACCAGGGTGTGTGCCCTGACCGGGAATCAAACTGTGACCTTCTGGTTCATAGGTCAATGCTTAACCTCTAAGCCATGCTGGCCAGGCTGCATCTATTTTAAGCCCTTGCTCAAGCCATCTCTCCCGTGGGCTTGCACAGCTGACAGCTCAGTCCCCTGTAGGCTACTCAGTATTGAACTTTATCAAAATGACCAAGCAGCCCTCATAGATTGCCAGCAGGCACATGGAAAACCCACTCCTTCCTGGTACCACAAGTTTTGCTCCAAGTCCTCTGCACACATGTCATTGCCCCATGTACCTGGCAAAGTGAGCCGTTCTCTGGGAACAACTTTCTCTGAGACACTCTTCTACAGCCTTGGGCTTTAACCAGGGGCCATAAGGTTAAAGCCAGACTAGACCCCTCTGGCCCAATAGCTGCACAAGTCCATTTTTCCCTTCTTCCAAGTTCAAAGTTGCCACAATTCAGCTTCCATTTACCCAATATTTCCTAATAGCAGGACTTTTTCAGGTGGCACCAATAGTTATGGCAAGTCCCCTGCTACTAACACACTATTAATATAGAGGTTTCCTGATGCCTTAGCTATCACACACCCAAATTCTTCCTGAAGGCAGGGCTCCCTTTATACTAACTTAGCAGCCCCAACCTTGGTGATAGCCATGGTTTTGTGGTACATGCAAGAACAGGAAGCTTTGGTGTTACAGAGTAGTAACTATAGCAATACCAAGTGTGCTTTGAGGGTTCCGCCTGGCCTCAGCAACAGACACTTCCTGGCTCCATCCTTCCTGTACCAATAATGCACTTGGGCAGTTAATCACCATCCTGATTCCCCCTTTTAATGGTTCCAGTCAGTGGTTGACACACATGGCAATTCCAGAAGTGGGAAGATCCAGGCCTGGTGGAGTTAGACCAGTGGTCCAGAGCACGCTGGCCTGGCCCTTGGCCCCTCCTCTGTGCTCACAACCTTCTCACGCAGGCCATAAATAGGCACTGCCACAAAGACTTCTCTTATAGAGAGGCAAAGAAAGGCAAGAAGCTACAGGCCCCTCAGAGGTAAATGCTACTGGGAAACACAGTTATCTATGGAAAATGATCATTCATAATTAATGAATAAGAGAGAGAGAGAGTTGGCCTTATTGCTATGATAAAAATTAGATTGAACTCATTATTTTCACCATTTAACATTTCTTTTTAGGGAGCAACTTTACCACTTTATTATTTTTATTTAAATTTCTTTATTGATTAAGGTGTTACATATGTGTCCTTCTTCCCCCATTACCTCCTCCATCCCCCCCACTCATGCCCTCACCCCCTGTTGTCTGTGTCCATTGGTTAGGCCCATATGCATGCATACAATTGTGTCCTTTGGTTGATCTCTCTCCCTTACCTCCCCCCCCCCCTACTTTCCCTCTGAAGTTTGATGGTCTGATTGATGTTTCTCTGTCTCTGGAACTGTTTTTGTTCATCACTTTATGTTGTTCATTATATTTCACAAATGAGTGAGATCATGTGATACTTATCTTTCTCTGACTGGCTTATTTCACTTAGCATAATGCTCTCCAGTTCCATCCATGTTGTTACAAATGGTAGGAATTCCTTCTTTTTTAGTGCAGTGTAGTATTCCATTGTGTAGATGTACCACAGTTTTTTAATCCACTCATCTGCTGATGGGCACGTAGGCTGTTTCCAAATCTTAGCTATGGTAAATTGTGCTGCTATGAACATAGGGGTGCATATATCCTTTCTGATTGTTGTTTCTAGCTTCTTGGGATATATTCCTAGAAGTGGTATTACTGGGTCAAATGAGAGTTCCATTTTTAGCTTTTTAAGGAAACTGCATACTGTTTTCCACAGTGGCTGCACCAATCTGCATTCCCACCAGCAGTGCACCAGGGTTCCTTTTTCTCTGCATCCTCGCAACATTTGTCATTTATTGATTTGTTGCTGATAGCCATTCTGACAGGTGTGAGATGGTACCGCATTGTTGTTTTGATTTGCATCTCTCGGATAATTAGTGAGTTTGAGCATGTTTTCATATGTCTCTTGGCCTTCCTTCTGTATTCTTTTGAAAAGTTTCTATTTAGGTCTGTTGCCCATTTCTTGATTGGATTATCTTCCTTTTGTTGAGTTGTATGAGTTCCCTGTAAATGTTGGAGATTAACCCCTTATCAGTGATAACATTGGCAAATATGTTCTCTCATGTAGTGGTCTTTCTTGTTGTTTTGTTGATGGTTTCTTTTGCTGTGCAAAAGCTTTTTATTTTGATGTAGTCCCATTTGTTTATTTTCTCTTTATTTTCCATTGCCCTAGGAGCAGTATCGGCGAAGAAATTCCTTTAGCATATGTCTGAGATTTTGCTGCCTGTGGATTCCTCTAGTATTTTTATGGTTTCCCATTGTATGTTTAAGTCCTTGATCCATTTTGAGTTTATTTTTGTGTATGGTGTAAGTTGGTGGTCTAGTTTCATTTTTTTGCATGTATCTGTCCAATTTCCCCAACACCATTTATTGAAGAGACCGTCTTGACTCCATTTAATGTTCATGCCTCCTTTGTCGAATATTAATTGGACATAGTGGTTTGGGTCGATTTCTGGGTTCTCTATTTTATTCCATTGATCTATGTGTCTGTTCTTGTGCCAGTACTAGGCTGTTTTGAGAACAGTGGCTTTGTAATACAGCTTGATATCTGGTATTGAGATCCCACTTACTTTGTTCTTCTTTCTCAGGATTGCTGCAGCTATTCGGGGTCTTTTTTTATTCCAGATGAATTTTTGGAAAGTTTGTTGTAGGTCTGTGAAATATGCCATTGGTATTTTAATGGGGATTGCATTGAATCTATAGATTGCTTTGGGTAGAATGGACATTTTGATGATGTTGATTCTACCAATCCATGAACATGGTATATTCTTCCATCTGTTTATATCTTCCTCTATCTCTTTTTTCAGTGTCCTGTAATTTTTTGCATATAGGTCTTTTACCTCTTTAGTTAACTTTATTCCTAGGTATCTTAATTTTTTTGGTATGATGGTAAATGGGATTGCTTTTTTAGTCTCTCTTTATGTAAGTTCACTATTGGTGTATAGAAATGCCATAGATTTCTTGGCATTAATTTTGTATCCTGCTACCTTGCTGAATTCATTTATTAAGTCTAATAATTTTTTGATGGAGTCTTTAGGGTTTTCTATGTACACTATCATGTCGTCTGGGAAAAAGGACAGTTTTACTTCTTCTTTTCCAATTTGGATGCCTTTTATTCCTTCTTCTTGTCTGATAGCAATGGATAGTACTTCCAGTATTATGTCGTACAGGAGTGGTGAGAGAGGGCATCCCTGTCTTGTTCCTGTTCTTAGGAGAAATGGTTTTAGTTTTTGTCCATTGAGTATGATGTTGGCTGTAGATTTATCATATATGGCTTTTATGATGTTGAGGTATGATCCTTCTATTCCCACCTTGCTGAGAGTTTTTAATCAAGAAAGGGTGTTGGATTTTGTCAAATGCTTTTTCTGCGTCAATTGATATGACTATGTGATTTTTCCCCCTCAATTTGTTTATATGATGTATCACATTTTTTGATTTGCAGATATTGTACCATCCTTGCATCCCTGGTATAAATCCTGCTTGGTCATGGTGTATGATCTTTCTGATGGACTGCTGGATCCAGCTTGTTAGGATTTTGGCATCTATGTTCATGAGGGATATTGGCCTGTAATTCTCTTTCATTGTGTTGTCTTTATCTGGTTTTGGTATTAGGGTGATGCTGGCTTCATAGAATGAGTTTGGAAGTGTTCCTTCCTCTTGAATTTTTTGGAATAGTCTGAGGAGGATAGATTTTAGTTCTTCCTTGTTTGGTATAACTCTCCTGTGAATCCGTCTGGGCCTGGGCTTTTGTTTGCTGGAAGCTTTTTGATGACTGCTTCAATTTCTTCCATAGTTATTGGCCTATTGAGATTTTTAGAATCTTCCTGAGTGAGTTTTGGAAGGTTGTATTTTTCTAGGAATATGTCCATTTCCTCCAGGTTGTCTAGTTTGTTGGAATAGAGTTGTTCATAATATTTTTAAACAATCCTTTGTATTTCTGTGGGTTCTGTTGTTATTTTGCCTCTATCATTTCTGATTTTGTTTATTTGAGTTCTCTCTCTTTGCTTCTTGATAAGCCTGGCTAGAGGTTCATCAATCTTGTTTATCCTTTCAAAGAACCAGCTCTTGGTTTCATTGAGCTTTTATATTGTTTCTTTTTGGTCTCTATGTCATTTATTTCTGCTCTAATCTTTATTATCTCCTTCCTTCTGCTCACTCTGGGCTTTTCTTGTTGCTCTCTTTCTAATTATTTGAGTTGTAGCATTAGATGATTTACTACCATTTTTTCTTGTTGTTGTTGTTGTTTTTTGTTTTGTTTTGTTTTGAGGTGGGCCTGTAGAGCTATAAACTTCCCTCTCAGGATTTCTTTCATTGTGTCCCACAGGTTTTGGATTGTTGTGTTTTTATTGTCATTAGTTTCCAGAATGTTTTTAATTTCTTCTTTCATCTCTATTTTTAAAATATAATGTCCTATGTGCTCTTGAGAAGAACGTATGTTCTGCAGCTTTGGGGTGAGATGTTCTGAAGATGTCAATTAAGTCCATCTGATCTAGTGAGTCATTTAGGATGGTTGTTTCTTTGCTGAGTTTTTTGTCTAGAGGATTTATCCAGTGATGTCAGTGGTGTATTAAAGTCTCCTACTATTATTGTAATGTTGTCTATTTCTCTCTTGATATCTTCTAGAAGATTTTTTATGTATTTGGGTGCTCCTGCATTGGGTGCATATGTTTACCAGGGTTATATCCTCTTGTTGTATCAATCCCTTTAGTATTACGAAGTGGCCTTCCTTATCTCTTGTTATGGCCTTCACTTTGAGGTATATTTTGTCAGATATAAGTATTGCTACCCCAGCTTTTTTTTCATTTCCATTTGCCTGAAAGATATTTTTCCATCACTTCACTTTCAGTTTGTGTGAGTCCCTTGTTCTGAGGTGGGTCTCTTGTAGACAGTATATATATAGGTCATATTGTTTTTATCCATTGAGCCACTCAATGTCTTTTGATTGGAGCATTTAGTCCGTTTACATTTAAAGTTATTATTGAAAGGTACTTTTTTGTAGCCATTTTTATTTTTTGAGGCTGTGTTCCTTCTTATCTTTTTGTTTCTTCTTTCTACAGCATCCCTTTTAGCATTTCTTGCATTGCTGGTTTGGTAGTGATAAACTCCCTTAGCCTTTTTTTGTCTGTGAAGCTCCTGATTTCTCCTTCAATTTTGATTGATAGTCTTGCTGGATATAGTATTCTTGGATTGAGTCCCTTGCTTTGCATCACTTTGTGTATCTCCTTCTATTCCCTTCTAGCTTGATGTGTTTCTGTTGAGAAATCATTTGATAATCTGATGGGGGATCCTTTGTAGGTAACTCTCTGTCTCTCTCTTGCAGCCTTTAAGATTCTCTCTTTGTCAATAACATTTGCCATTGTAATTATGGCGTGTCTTGGGGTGGATCTTTTGGGATTCATCTTGCTTGGGATTTTTTGTACTTGAGTAACTTTTTTCTTCCCCATATCAGGGAAGTTTTCTGTCATTATTTCTTCAAATAAATTTTCTAATCCTTGCTGCTCTTCTTGTCCTTCTGGTAGCCCTATTATACATATGTTACTTTGTTTTGCATTGTCCCAAAGCTCCCTCAGGCTCTCCTCCTGCTTTTTAATTTTTTTCTCTAGTTGCTGTTCAGATTGGGCTTGTTTCTGTACCTGATCTTTTAACTCGCTGATTTGGTCCTCTGTTTCTTCTAGTCTACTGTTAAAGCCTTCCATGGTGTTTTTGATTGTAGCTATATCATTTCTTCCTGATTTTTTGCATAGGTTGTTGATTTTCTCATCCATCCGGTGTATGAACTGTATGACCATTACTCTAACTTCTTTTTCTGTCATGTTGCATGCTTCCATTTCACTTATTTCCTTACTTGGCGATTCCTACTTTTCTTTCCTCTGGGGATTGCTTCGTTGTCTCCCCATTCTGACTGTCACCAGAAGGTTCAGATGTCGAGTTGTGGGAGCCTGGACCGTGTTCAGTGGGAGTTTTGCACCCCCCAAGTGTCACTGAAGAGCTCTGATACCAAGACGTGCAGTTGCTGTGGGTTGGTGGGAACCATGTTCGCCCTGGGTCAGAGTCACAGGCGGTTAGTGTGGCCTTGTGTGTGCACCTAGAATCAGGGACCCTGCCTGCGCCACGTTGAAACAGAGAACCCACTGGCGTGTGCCAAAAATCAAAGACCCCTGTTGCGTGTCAGGAGTCAAAGGCTCACTGTGTCCATGCTGAGAATTGAGTATCAGAGTCTCTGTTTCTTGGTGCTACCTCACACTGAGAATCAGGTCCCTGTGTGCACATGCACCAAGAATTGGAGTCACTGGCTCTTAGTGTGAATGTACTGGGAATCAGGGATCTCAGGCGCAAGTAATGAGGAACGGAGTCTAGTCACTGGTGGTCAATGCTGCCTCTTGTGTGGAGATTCAGGGTCCCCATTCTGCCTGGGAGACCGGGTTGCTCAGTCGCATTGTGATGGCAGAAGGTCCACTTCTGCCCTGCGGTAAACAGCCTTCTGTGTGAGCTTGCCCTGAATCAAAGTCAGGTGGCTCTGCCCCTTAGTGTGGGCGTAGGGTCTGGTTACACGGGTGTGCACTGTGGAAAACAAACTCCCTGTGTCCATGTACCCAGGCTCAAATTCAGCGCTGCCTTCCTGTGTGGGCACAGGGTCTGGTCGTGGGGAACAAATTCCCCAAGAGTGCACATCCAGGTTCAAATTCACCGCAGCCTCTCTGCTAAGTTGCAGGGTCTGGTCATGGGAAACAAACTCCCCAGGTTTGCACCCCCAGGCTCAAATTCAGTGCTGTCTCCCTGTGTGGGCGTAGGATCTAGTCACAGAAGACAATCTCCCCAAGGTCGTGCACCTATGATCAAATTCAAAACTGCCTTCCTGCCTGGGCGTGGAGACAAGTTGCGGGAAACAAATTCCCCGAGTTCACAAGTCCAGGCTCAAGTTCAGCGCTGTCTCCCTGCCCTGCGTGGGCATGGGATCTGGTCACAGAAGACCACCTCCCTAGGGATAAGCGGCTAGGCTCGAATTCCGCTCAGTCTCCTTGCCTGGGTGCGGAGATGAGTCGCAGGAAACAAATTCCCCAAGTTCGCAAGTCTGGGGTCAAGTTCAGCACTGTCTCCCTGCCCTGCGTGGGCGTGGGATCTGGTCGCAGAAGACCACCTCCCTAGGGATGAGCGGCTCGGCTGGAATTCTGCTCATTCTCCCTGCCTGGGTGCAGAGACTAGTCGCGGGAAACAAACTTCCCGTATCTGACACCAAGGTCAAAGTCAGGCAGAGTCTCCACTGCTGTGTGTGTGCAGAAAGCCTTATTGTGCGGCTGGGGTCTGATAGTTTCTATGCCACTGCCGCGGGGGCAGCAGGGGATTGGCTTTGTGACTCACAGAAATCTGCGGCTGGGTGCCTGGAGTCCTGGTGTCCCTGGGTCTGCAGCTGTGGTGGCAGGTCTTCTACCAGAGCTGCTGTAGGGTCCTGGTTTGCTTCCGAGACCAGACTGGGTGGTGGCGAGGCTAGGATCCTAGTCTCAAGCAGTTCTGTTCTTCAAGATGGCATGGTCTCTGTTCCGCCGGTGTCCTCCCGGAGTGTTTGCGGTGGCGGCCGCGGGGTTTTGCTGTCTAAGCCTGCCCAGATTGGCAGCCCCCTGGAAGAACTGCAGGGTATAACTGTCCCTATTTCACTCACACACACACACCCACACATCCACACACACCTCTATCGCTCCCTCACTCTCTCACACACTCTCCCTCTCTACCTTCCTGCTGGATGCCCAACTTTACCACTTTAATAGGAGAGGCAAACAGGCATGGTAAAATCCTTGCATTCCAGAACACTGGATCTGATTATGCTCTAGTTCGAAAGGTGTCAGGGATTGCAGGATCTGACCCTCTAGAAACAAAGGCATGTAATGACGAAGAGGAAAAAGGCCCCCAAACGGCCAAAGTAGCTGTCAGGAACCAACATGCTGAAATGCATGCACTTTACTCTTTAGGAAAGGCCTAGTCATTCTTCCTTTCCTTGGAACTCATTTCAGTTTAGTGTACTGCTTCTAGCCCTTAGAATTCAGCCACAGCTACTTAGAAGGGTGGTTGACACTGAGGCAGAATAGTGAATACAGAGAAAAATGACAGGTGAGAAACTACCATTAAGGGAAAAATGGAAAAGAAAAGTGAAATACAAACCAAAATTACTCTAGTTGGGGCCAGATAAGCTGCTTCACAATTTTCAATAGCCTATCCATCCACCCATCCATCTATCCATCCAAACTATACAGAATGCCCATGATATTGGACGGGGCTCTTGGTTTCAGAGCACAGAATGTATTCCAGGTGTTTTAGCAGAAGGGGAGACAGCAGGGGCAACAGGTTGTTCACAGAATATCTAGTAAAACCAGAGAGAAAGGTTCAATGCTATACAGTCAGGAACAACAGCAGCCAGAATAAAATAAATAAATAAATAAAGCAAAACCCCAGGCTGTTCTAGTAGAAATCTCACTGCTAGGAGGCAATGATGCCTTGGACAAGATACTAAAACCTTCCCCACGTGCCTCCATCACTATGCTTGCAGGAGGAGCTGGTCATCATGTGCACAGAGGCCGCCTCACTTCGTTCATGTCTCCCTGCCAAGATTCTACTTGACAAAAACTAAGCTATATTTCACACACTAGTTGCAGTTTATATCTTTCTATCCTCTACAGCAGTGGTCGGCAAACTCATTAGTCAACATAGCCAAATATCAATAGTACAACGATTGAAATTTCTTTTGAGAGCCAAATTTTTTAAACTTAAACTTCTTCCAACGGCACTTCTTCAAAATAGACTCGCCCAGGCCATGGTATTTTGTGAAAGAGCCACACTCAAGGGGCTAAAGAGCCGCATGTGGCTCACTAGCCGCAGTTTGCCGACCATGGCTCTACAGTATACAGAGGTAACTCCATCTAGCGTAAGAGAGTTAAATGGGTGTTGAGCAAACCAATCTATAGTAATTCCTCCCTCTGTCCTGCTTTGCTCCCTTGGGCCCTAACTTCTTCATGGGGAGGGAACAAAATTTAAGTGTTTATCTCTATTTCTTAACTCCATTATACTCAATCCTTTTCTCTCTCTTTTTTTAAAATCTTTATTTTTGAAAGTATTATATATATCCCCTTTTTCTCTCATTGACCCCTTATAGCCTGCCCCTTCCCCCACCCCAGACCTCCACCACCATATTGTCTGTGTCCACAGCTTATGCATATATTCATACAAGTTTTCTGGTTGATCTCTTCCCCCCAACCTACCTCCACCTTCCCTCTGAGATTCCACAGTCTGTTCCATGCTTCTGTCTCTGGATATATTTTGTTTAACAGTTTATTTTGTTTATTAGATTCCACATATGAATGAGATCATGTGATACTTGTCTTTCTCTGACTGGCTTATTTCACTTAGCATAATACTCTCTAGGTCCCTCCATGCTGACTTAAATTACACTCATTTCTGAGGAGAAAGCAGCCAGTGTTCTTAACTTTCAGATTTCATGCTACTGTAAAAGTACTCTAATAAAAGAAAATAATGATTGACAAACAGAAATGAATAGTATAATAAAGCATAATCACTTAAGATTCTTTCTGCATAAATATCAGAGTAAAAACTGTTATATTCACATAATGTTAAACAGCAACACTGAATATAGGATAGTGACGGCCCACAAACATTTTGATGTTAGGCAGGTTGTGCATTATCTTAACCCATCTTCAACAGTCATGCAAGGTCTAGTTTCTCTACTCAGATTACAACATATTCTAAATATAAACAGCAAAGGAAAAAGTTAGAAAGTGTCAAAATATTAAAAACAAAACAAATCTGTTCCTTTAAAAGGTTTAAACTTTAATACTAGTATAGATGACTATCCCGTTTCCAGTAAACACATTTCATGGGAGAAAACTATGAGGTTTTGGGAGAAGAGAAAGAATTCTCAAGAGAGCTGAAATTTCCACCAGTGTAATTTCATTTGACTCATTTTCTACAGAAAATATTTACAGTTTTGTTTTGCATTATAAGTTGGTCATAAAATAGCCCCATCTAAGACTACCAAACCCTGGGACTTTTTTACTTGGTAGATGCCAGGTATCCACCCTGACTATGGTTCCACTTACTTTGATTCCAAGCACAGCAAACTGTGGGCTTAGCGCCCCCTCGTGGTGGTACATGAATTTAACATATATAACCTATAAACTTAATATACATAAATTTGAAAGGAATCCTAGGGCTTATCTCCTTAAACCTCTCCTTTTACAAATGGGGAAATTAAAGCTCAGAGAGGACAAGGGTACACCCGCCAAAGGCTCATGATGGGAAGTGGTTGAGCTAAGAACAGAACCTAGCTCTCTGGCCTCCTGTGGACTTAAAACACACACAGTACACAGTAAAGATAGGAAAATCCCTCTCCTACCCCAAGCTTCCAGCCTTTTAGAATCTCTTGAGATATTTTATCTGGACAACTTTAATATACATTGGTCAAATTCTTGGAGTGGACTCTTAAGATTCGGGTTACTGTAAACACAAGAAAAGATGTTAGGAGCACAGAAGCTGGGTTCACCTCAGCCCTACGGAATCAGGCCCTCGGGGCTGGACCTGACATCACCATTTCCACCGCTCCCTGGGTGCTTCTTCCATGTGGCCAGGCTTGGGAATCAAGGTCAAAGGGCACGATGGAAGTCTTGTTTCTCCAGAGCCAAAATGTGACGGAGGAGAGGTTTTCTTCCTCAGTGTTCCTGAGTCATGATCAAGATGAACATGTTTATATACTAGTCATGACTGTCCCTCCCCTGTCTGTGCCTTGGCCTTCTCATCTAGCTGTAGGGGGTTTCCTCAGGTCTACTCTGCTTCAGTTTGCAAAAACAGCAGAGTATCAATGCCCAGTGCCACCGGAGCCAGTCAGCAAGCCCCCAGGCAGGTTCCCATGGGCAGCATTAGCTTAGTAAGCTTACTAAATCCCAGGGTTCACCTTTCAGGGGGTTGCTTCTATTAGCTAGGCTCCCAGAGGAATGGTTTGCCCTGAGAAATATAAACAGCCAGCCCACCAGACCTACGGGAACTTGTCCATGGAGGTTCTGTGACTTGGTCAACATAGTCAGATCAAGGACTGGCAGCTGGAAGTTCCTCATGGCTGGTGGCATGAAGTTTGATAAGTGGAAACCTCCTATCTTGACCATGGGATGGCACCACAGGCTCTCCTGGGCTAGGGCCCCTTTCCACCCCTGAATCCACACACTGTGTCTCCATGTTTATTGTTATGCTTCCAAGACAGACCCATTGCTGCAGAGTCAGGTCTGGCCTAGAAACCTTTCTGTCTCATAAAGGTAACCTTGCAGCTCTTGTTTTCAACAGGATCCATTAAAACAGCACCTGACCACATCCCTGTCATCTGCCTCATCCCCGCTCAGCACCCCCGGACCCTCGCAGCCTCTCCAGCTTCATCTCTGCTCTAGCAGCGCGGCCTTATTGTTCTTCACTCTTCAGGGTCTCTGGCACACAGCTCCCTCTGCCTAACTAAGCTGCTTCCCACTCAGCCTGGCTAACCCTACTGGTCAGGTAAATGTCTCTTCTTCAGGGAAGCTCCAAGTAAATTATGTCTCACAGTACCCCACGCCAGTCCCCTGAGCACTCATCACAGCTGACACTGTCCAGACAGTTCACTGTGTACTGCCTCTGTCCCTCATTCAGGTGTAAGCTCCTTGAATGCAAGGACCATGTCAATCTTGCCACCTTCAAGTCCCTAGCACCCAGCACAGTGCCTGGCCCACAGCAGGAACTCAGTGACCACTTGCTGACTGCACATGTCCCTTAGTGGAAAATTTATGACACTAGCCCACCGACTGGCTGACAGAATGCCTGGGGATCTCAATTCTGCCCTTCACTGGCTATAGGACTCTGGACAAGTTAATCTAGTTGATTCTTAGCTTCCTTATCCCTAATGCAAGAATGAAAAACAGGATCTATATCATACAGTTTTTTAAGAATGAAATGAAATAAAGAACTTAAGAGATCTAGCCAGTGTGGCTCAGTTGGTTGAGCATCATCGCATGCATTGGTTAGATTCTAGGTCAGGGCACATGCCTGGGTTTCAGGCCCAATAGGGGGCGTTCAGGAGATAGCCAATCAATTTTCTCTCATCATTGATGTTTCTATCTCTCTCTATCCCTTTCTCTCTCTGAAATCAATGAAAACATATTTTTACAAAAATTTTAAAGTAAATATTTAACACATGCTTGCTGAAATAAATGCAAGTAATAAATCACTGCGATATTTTAAAAAATACAGAAAAAGAACTTTAACAAAGCACAAGAAAAAATCTTTATGGACACAAAATATTTGACCATTACCTTTGAAAATCTGTGTGATGTGAGAGAAAGGCTGGCAATATCTTCAATGTCCAGATAAGAAATAATACTCATGAGCAAATTGTCTGAGAGCCGCTCAAGGAAGTCAATTCTACCTTCACACAAATTGAAGACATAGTCCAATATTCTTGCACCAAATACCAAGGCAATTTGAACTGTAATTCAAAGAAAACAACAAACCAAGATGATTATCATGTGCAGTCACATAAAACTTGATCATTATCAGTAAGATGCAGGCTTTGGGGCACTTTTTCCCTGAGAGTGCCATTAGATTATGCTGAGTCATTCCTACTGTCACCAAGCTGCCTGTGGGCCCAGTGGGCTGCATTTGGAGGCAATTGTTTCCCATTGCTACCCCTGCCTGAGTATCAGAACCTTTTAGGGACACTCAGTGTCTAACACAGTGATGGACTGCATCCCCTGATCTCATCAGCATAAATTCCAGTCCAGACATCTGACTTAACCAGTCTCAGCATCATCATCTCCACCCTCACAACCTCCCGACTGGGCACAGATGCTGGTTCATGTAGTTTTTCTGCCTTCTCTTCCCAGATGGGTCCGAAATATGTATCTCTTAATTTTGTTTATTATTTTCTTGTTATATGTAGCTTCTCCAACAAAGTTTCTTCCTTCCTCTTTACCTTCTTAAAAAAAACAGTTTACTGATTTTGAGAGAGGAAGGGAGAAGAAACACCATCGATGTGAGAGCACAGCATGGATAGGCTGCTTCTTCCACGTCTCCTACCTAGGACCAAGCCTGCAACCTGGAATGTGCACTGACGAGAAATCGAACGAGTAACCTTTTGGTGCCTGGGATGACGCTCACCCAATTGAGCCACACCAGCCAGGGCCCTCTTTACCTTCTTTTTACCCTTATCTTTACATAGTAGGAAAAAAATAGAGGCAAAGAGAAAAATAGATGAATATTTCATGAAAATTGTGTTAACTTTTGCCCAATATTTTTCATACCGTTTTTGTGATTTTCAAATTAGGAAACAGTTCACAAAGAATCAACCAATATCATCATCAATATTCAATATAAAGGGAAATGAGGTGTTTTTTTAACCCAAGCTCCTCTAATAACCAAAAAATAGCTAATAAATAGGAAAACATGTTTGGAAGGATACATATTCAAATTTTAACAGTGGTTAAATCTGGAGGGAGACTTTTACTTTCTTGTTTGTATTTTCTAATCTTTCTACTGACAAGAAAAAAATTCTGCGATGTCCTAAATTAAGTTACAGCACACCAGAGGGCGGTAGGAAGAGACAAGCAGGGTTAATCAGTTAACAACTACAGGGCAAAACCAACAAAAGACTGCTCCTATCCCCGAGTGTAAGCTGAAACTTTGAACTAACTTCCAGGCGGCTATTCCAGAGATTATCCAGAGAATAGCTGCCATTAGCACCACAGCATCTTGCTTATGCATTAACTTTCCAGACTGTTGCCCGTAACCAATACAAAAGAGCCAACATTTCTTCCTCCTGGGCTCTGCACCTGTCCCAGAACTCGCCTGCTTCACCTTCTCCCACCCCTTTATCTATAGCTAATGTAAATTCTTGCAAAACAACTTTCATCTTTCTTCCCCAAACTTAATGTAGAAAAGAACCAGTTATTTCCAATTTGGCAGACTTGTAGTCTTCTCCATCTGGCTGTGGGTTAGGCTACACGCCCCAGGACCTGGTCCTTTTTCTGGCTGGCATAAGGCTCAACAAACCCTTTCTTTAAAAAAAGCTTTCAGCTGTGAAGGCTTTTGTTTACCCATATTACCAGTGTAATTTTTTAAAATCTAGAAAAGGGAGGGAGATGGGGAAGAAGGGGGATGCAGGGAGAAAGGGAGAAGGGAAGGGAGAAAAAATATATAACTTCCAAAATAGTTGCTCTGTAGTCAGTTGGAGACCGGTTCACAGCTGAACAAAACTGAAAACTCAGTTTAAGGTGTCTGAACAAGAAAAAAGAAAATTTTTCTTTTCCCTCACACAGTGAGATTCTGAAGGTAGGCTGCACTGACTGCGGCCAGAGCTCTATTAAGTTATTAATGTCCCAGGGTCCTTCTATCTCTCTGTTTCACAGTCTAGGATGTGGCTCTCATCCTTGGGGTCATGCTAAGATGGTTCCCGTACCAAGACATCAACCAGGGTGCAGCAGGTGAAAGGGGCAGGGCAATGAACAAAAATGTCCATGGAACCTGGGTCTGTCCCTGTCTGAAGGGCCCTTCTGGGGAGCTCTATGAAAGAACTTGAGCTCACATCTTACTGAGCAAAAGTAGGTCACACAGCCACACGTGCAAGGTAGGGGCAAATGCCAACTCTGTTTTAAGGGGGAAAAATAGAATAAAGAAAACAAAAAGAAAGGAGAAAATGGGAGCCAAACAAAAAAGCAAAAAGAAAGTATGATAAGATAAAAGCATAGCCCTAGCCAGTTTAGCTCAGTGGATAGAGCATTGGCCTGTGGACTGAAGGGTCCGTCCCAGGTTCAATTCCAGTCAAGGACACATGCCCGGACTGTGGGCTCAATCCCCAGTGGAGGGCATGCAGAAGGCAGTCCATTGATGATTCTCTCTCATCATTGATATTTCTATCTTTCTATCCTTCTTCCTTCCTTTCTGAAATCAATAAACATATATATATATTTTTTAAAAGATAAAAACACAAAATAAGATGATAGAAATTACTGGCACAGTGGTAATCATTATCAATGTAAATGAACTAATCAGGCAAGGTAAAAGACTCTCAGATAAATAACACATGCATACACACAAGTATTTCTGCATATATGCTATTTATAAGAGACATGCTAAAACAATGATATGAAAAAGTGCAAGTAACAGTATAGAAAAAGACCAATTCAAACCAAAAGAAAAACGTATTACTAGCAGACAAGATATACTTTAAAGTAAAATTCAGTATTGGTGATAAGAAAGACCATTACTTATTGGTAAAAGAAATAATTCACCAGGCAGATTTAATACTTCTAAACTAGTATACTCAACTACCCTCAGTAGGGGAAATGATTGACTAAACTATGGTTTATAATGGAATAGAATATCATTGACCATTGAAATGAATTAATTAGATCCACATATATCAACATGGATAAATCTCAGAAACAGTGTTGATTGATTATGATATCATTTATGTTTAATTTTAAGTATAAAAATAGTATGTATTATTTACATATAGTTGTAACTATGTATAATAAATATGTGTAGAAATGATACCAACTTTAGAACAGTTACTAGGAGAGAATAAAGGGGAAATAGATAAGAGGTAGAAATTTGACTGTATATGTAATTTTTTATTTATTTATTTTTCTGTTTTATTTATTTATTTATTTTTATTTTATTTTTTTCCCTCCAGCCTTTTCTTTATTTTCTTTTTTTACCATTTTTTTATTGTTTTAAGTATTACAAATAGTGGTACATATGTCTCCTTTTTTCCCCCATTGATCTCCCCCCTATATGTAATTTTTTAACGATTTTTAAAAGATATTAATAAATATGGTGCTCACTTCAGCAGCATGTATAATAAAACTGGGATGATAAAGAGAAGATTAATATGACCCCAAGAAAGGATGACACAAAATTAAAACCCTTCAGAGTAGATTCTCTGATCACATGCAATTAAGACAGAAGTTAGGGGAAGGGAAAGTAACAAAAAAATCCCAACTACCTGGAAATTAAACAGAATATTTTGAAATAATTTATGAGTCAAAGAAGAAATCAAAATGAAATTTAGAAAATATTTTAATGTTAATGAGACTAAAGATACAATTTAACAAAACTTACCTAATACAGATATAGAAGCAATTAAAGAACATTTAGTGGGGGGAGATGGCTAAAAACAATGATTAAGCTTCCATCTCAGGAAACTAGAAAGAGAACAATAAATTAGACCTAAAGAAAGTGGTAGGAAGGAAATAATAATAAAGGTAAGAGCAGAAATCAATAACTAAAATGAAGAAAATCAGTAGAGCTAAAAGTTAGTTCTTTGAAAAAATTAATAAAATGAGTAACTTTTCAACAAGATTCATCAAGACAAAAAGGCGGGGGGGGGGTGGTTTGCACAAATTACCATGATTAAGGAATTAAAAAGAAAACATTACTACAGATACTATAGTCATAGAAAGGAGAGGATATTCTGAGCAACTTCACCAACATATTTGGTAATTTGGCTAAAATGAAGTAAATTTGTCTAATGTTAACATTTTCAGTTAGTGGTGTTGAGTACTACTTTCTGTTCTGTTTTGTAGGTATAAGATATTTCTAAATTTAAAAACTTTGAAAGGTCAAAGTATAGAACACAAGGTATAAGATTCTTCTTTTTCTGTTAACATGTGTTGTATATATGCACAGACAATTTCTAGGAGGATATACAGGAAACTGGCCCCATGCTGCCTTGTAGTGTTTCTGCCCCTAACACTCTCCCATCCCACCCTCCACTCACAGACTGATCCCAGGTCTGCAGAAATTCTAAGAATCCAGGCTGAAGACAGGGAGTGGCTGATCAGAGGAGCAGTCAGAGGTGGTAGTTAGGCAGGAGAAAATGCAGGTCCAAGACTGAGATGTAAGGCTGGAGAAAGGACCTAGAGAAAATGGATTATGGATCCATACAGGGATTGGCCCAGGCTGAAAAGAAGGTAAGGACTATTATTTCCCACTTTCTATTCCTGCTATACTCATACCCCTAGGATCTGGAACTCAGTATTTCATGATATTCGTGTTTATTAGTATTATCAGTTTTTCATTATAGTTCTCATTTCAAACATTCAGTCGCATTCTCCCCACAATCATTTAAATGTCCAAGGGATTTAAAAAACTTTGACATCAAAACGATATCTCCCACATTTCCTTTCACATGCAATACCCAAAATAAGAAACCTTCATCATTTGGTTCAGAGAGTATAGTTGTCATTTGGTTTTATCACAGGGATTTTTGTGGATTACCCTAAATACCTAACCACCACTTAGAACTCATTCAAAGGTCTAAGCAACTGACTTTAAAATGAACAACCAACTTTAAAATGAACATAAGTTGGAAAACTCAATCTTAACCCATAAATCAGCACTTTCAATTGAGTTTACATTGGCACATTTTTACCTTAAACTAAACATTTTTTAAAGTTTCCAATAGCTAATTTCCTGATTGTTCTTATTTATTTAACCTGGGAGGAAAATCTATAGACATTTCCTCAGATTGTTAAAGGTTTCAGAAAGAAAAAATAAATTTCAAAATTCACAGACAAATTGACAAAGAATACAAACAGGCAAATTACAGAAAGAATATAAATGGCAATTAAACATGACAGGAGGCTCAACTTACTCATTATCAGGATAATGCTAATTAGACAAGATATTGATTTCACAATTTGACTGGAAAGGATGAAAAAAGATAGCAATATCTAATTAGTGATGGCAAAGATATAAGAAAACTCCTGTATCCTGGTGGATAGAGTATAATTAATAAGCAGCTTTGAGGGGGGGAGCAATTTGTGAATATAGTGAAGTAACAGGCATCCTCTATAATAAAGCGGTGATATGCAAATTGACCCTCACATCACAAGATGGCCGCCCCATGTCATCACAAGATGGCCGCCCCCACATCATCACAAGATGGCCACCCCACATCATCACAAGATAGCCGCCCCCACATTGTCACAAGATGGCCTGCAGGTGAGGGCAGTTGGGGGTGATTGGGCCAGCAGGGGAGCAGTTAGGGGGCTATCAGGCTGGCAGGCAGAGTAGTTAAGGGCAATCACGCAGCCAGGCAGGCGAGTAGTTAGGAGCCAGCAGTCCCAGATTGTGAGAGGGATGTCCCAGATTGGAGAGGGTGCAGGCTGGGCTGAGGGACAGCCTTCCCCCCTGCCAGTGCACAATTTTCGTGTACTGGGCCTCTAGTTTTATATAAGTTTTGAATGATTAGTGGACATTCGGTCCTGTCCAAAATGTCAGGAGACATTTGGTTCATAGTTTATATAAATCCAGTTCTCCTGAAAGATTCAAACCCCAACCCACCTGCCTAATCCCACAGGCCATTACCAGCCAGGCTACCCAAGCAAGAAGGGTTATTATTGGCAATACAGCCACAACACAATTATTGGGCCAATGAAATATGATAGTATTTTTAAGGCATTAATCCCATAAACCAAAAGTAGGAAAAAGCATTATGGGCTATGTGAACCCAGGGACAGTTTCTAAGTGTGGACATTTTGGACAGGACCAAATGTCCTGGAAGGATTTTAAATTACTCAAAATTGAAATACTGTGACACCAATATATTAACAAAGTCTCATTTTATAACAAACATTGAAATAATGGCTAATGTGCTAAGAACAAAGTACTGTGGGGCAAGGGTGGAAAGAGTGAGACCAGATGGAAGGCTGGTACAATGATCTTGAAGAGAGATTGTCCTTGGTCGGACCAGAAGTGGAGATAGTTAGAAGCATTCATTTGTGTATTATCTATTGTTGTTAACAAATTACCCCAAGGTTTAGTGGCTTAACCCAACAGACATTTATTATCTCAGTTTCTGAGGTTCAGGAATCTAAAAGTGGCTTAATTGGATGCTTCTGGTTTGGGATTTGCCTCTCATGAGGTTACAGTCAAGATCTCATGGGTTGCATCATCTGAGGCCTAAGACTGGAAGACCCTCTTCTAAAAAAACTCATGCGCATGGCTGTTGAGTGAAGGCCTTGATTCTTCACCACATGGGCCTATCCCACAGAGTTGCCTCAGACATTGTAGCTGGCTTCCCCCAGAGCAAGTGATGAAAGGGAGAGAGAAAGGGAGAAAAGAGAGAGAAAGGCCGATTTTGCATTTATAACTTAATCTCATACATAACATACCATCACTTCTGCCAAGTTCTGTTGGTCGCACAGCTAACCTAGATACAGTGTGGGAAGGGATTACACAAAAGTGTGAATATTGGTTGGTGGGCATCATTGGGGGTCACCACAGTTTGGATTCTAGTTATATTGATGGATCCAATCTAGCATGTAAGAGAAGAATGGAATCAAGGGTAAATGTAGAATCTTTGGCTGACATTTTCTGGGAGATGTTTAGGGGACCATCAGGAGCTATTTTTGGACATGTTATATTTGAGAGGCTACTACATATTTAATTGAGATGTTGAGAGGGCAGCTAGATACATTTCTGAGTATGGAGTTCTGGGAGAGGTACAGGCTGGAGATGAGGGGCTTGTCTGTTTACAGGTGGCATTTAAAGCCAGAGCCTTGATCCAATCTCTCAGGGAGTATAGACAGACAAGGGAAGAGACACAAGAACAGAACCTGGGCTCCAGCATTTAGATTTGGAAAGATGAGGAGGACCAGCAAGGAGACTGAGATGGGGCCAATGAAGCAGGAGGAGAATCAAGAGAAATGCCCTGGAAGGCAGGGAAGAAAATGTCAGCTTGAGCTAAGGGCTACTGAGAAGCCAAGGAAGCAAGAGTGACACAGGTCAGGTCTTTTGCCAAGGATGCCACCAAGACTAACCCAGATTTCTAGACATGTCACCAATGTGTAGGATTTAAGCAGAATTACTTTGGATGAGAAAAATTTTGGTGGGGAGATCTTGGAACTATGACAAAAGATGGGATGGAAACCTAGGCAAACATCATTTTCTTAACAACAGCAGCAACCAATGATTAAGAGCTGATTACACACCATGCTGGATGGAGGCAGCGCCCCGATCCTGCTCTGTGCCACAGTGCACCCTTCCTTCTGCTGCAGAGAGGCCTTTCTGAGGGGTTCCCTGAGAACCAAGGGGAGGAGGGGGATGAATAGCAGTGTGGTTTGGAGGTCTCCCCTCCACTGGGATGCTGTAGGTCTAAAAAGTGAGAAACAGAAGCTTTTGAACTGAGCTTTTGAACTCACCAGGACAACTTAATTTGGTATCTCAGCCCCACTCCTGGAGAAAGGCCCCCAGGTAGCCCTGAAATGAGCCACTCTCCAAACTGCAGTTTTAAAAGCCAGTGTGGGTGCACTCCTTGACTGAATCCCTCCACTCTCCTCTCCAGATAGGAGGGTTGGGGCGGGGGGGGGGGGGGGGGGGGGGGGGGAGGGGGGTCAGGCTTCAGTCTGACCCTTAAATTCCCACTTTATTGCCCATTCCTTCAGGATCAGGAAACCACAAGTGGTTGTCCTGAACCTGATGTCACCCTCCCCTCAGTATCTTATCTGGGGGGGCGGGGGAGGGGTTCAGGTAGGGGTGTTGGTGCCTGGGGCAAGCAAGAGGCAGGTGAGGACTTGGCCCTTAAGCCTCTACTTAGAAGATAATCACCTCCAATCTGTCCTGCTCAACCCCCACCTCTGGGTTTTGTGGAAGTCAGTCTGAAAATCACATGGTCTGCTGATGAATATTCAGCACCACTAAACATCTAGTTCTGGATTAGGTATCACACAGGGCTTAGAAAATAAAATGGATTTAAACTTGCAAAAGAAAAGTGTTTCCTAATTTATTTTGTAACCACATACTTCTGTATTAAATAAGGAAGAATGGACTGAACTGATTTTTATTCATGAAACGTGGACAGTCTTTCCCCAACATGGTTCTTTTTAAGCCAATAATGAATTTTATAAATACTTGCTGTAAGAATCCAATGTTCTACCATATCTACTGTATTGAATTAAGTACAGAATGACATCAATATTTCAAATGATGTCTTTGATCCTTCTCTGCCAAATTAATCACTAAAGGGAACTTAACAGCAATAAGTGCATAGCATGCTCCCTTCCTTACTCTGAAGTTGTGAATTCTCTAGGAAGTCTTCATGAGATTCTTTTACTTCTCCAGGTTTTGTTGACTGATACCCACTCCTTAGAGAAATCTTCCACCATCTAAAGATGACCTGTGGTTGAATAGAAGGTGATCTGAATTAAAACTGATGTAAATACCAACAGCTATGGTCTGGTAACAATCATTCTGGTGGGCACAAAAACCTGGGTCCAACATCAGCTATAACTTTGCAATATGGCATCACATGAAATGAGAAGTGAGGTCTATGCATCAGTGAACATTTTCCTAGTCATCAGGGTCACAGAGTCAAAGTGCTGGAGGAAATCTTAAAAATCTATCAAGTCAATCAATGTTAAAATCACCCAGAGCCAAATGACTGTTTCTTAAAGATCTCTGAGAGCACAGATTCTCTAACCTGGGTAGCCAATTCCAAAGTCATTGCTCCTCCCTCTGCCTCCCTTCCTGTCTACAGGACAGACCAGGTGAGGGAATACTGTTCCCCTAGAGAGGGACAGTTACAGGAACAGGGCCAGGAAAGCACCACTATGCATTGTTTGATGCATGAAAGGGTCATTGCACAGGACACTTCTTGGTAATGGATCTGCTAATAGTCCATTTGACGTCTATAAGCATTTTGATTTATCTGAAGCAAACTTCATTGTCATGGTTATGGACTGCACTGAAGCTCTATGTTGACTTCATGGCACTGTCAACTACCAGGCTTATTGAGAAGCCCCTTGAACTTTTCCAACTTACCTCACATTTTCCAACCTGTAATGGAATGGGGTAGTTAATTAAGATGACAAAACTTCCATCAACTTGAGCAACAAGTTAAACTATTTCTGCACTAGGGCTACCAGGGAAGATGATACAGGAGACAATACAAATAAATTGCTTGGCTTTAGGCAAAATTGTTAAGCAGGTGACAACTTGCTATGGGGCCTCTTAAAAAAATTTTTTTTTAAATTGATTTCAGAGAGGAAGGGAGGGGGAGAGAGAGATAGAGACATCAATAATGAGAGAGAATCATTGATTGGTTGCCTCCTGCATGTCCCCTACTGTCTTCCTCTGCCCTATTAGCCTGTGCCCTTGTCCCCTCCTAGGCCCTCCGCTTCCCTGATGTCTGAAAGATAACCCGAGGGTAGAAACCTTTGATACCATCTTACCTAGTACCTTGCCTGATAGAAAGTAGGTCCTCAATAAATACTTGCTGAATGAATTAAAGGGTGATTTTCATTTAGATTTGGTTCTATTTACTTAAAAAGATGAAAAAAACCCCACACACATGTGTAAGTTACAAAACTCCATAATCTCACAAAATTGTGGTGGCTGATTCTTTTCAGAAAATCTCTTAGCCTGCCACTTTTGATTTTCCTGAGCAGGAACCTCAGCACAATTGCCCTCTTAAGCATCTTTCTGTCCCATCTCACAAAGGTGAGGGTATATCAGTCGATAGGGCTGCCATTACAAAACACCACAGAATGGGGGACTTAAACAACAGAAATTTATGTTCTCATAGTTCAGGAGGTTAGAAGTCCAACATCAAAGTGGTGGCAGGTTTGGTTTCTTCTCCTGAGGCCTCTTTCCTTGGCTTGCAGATAGTCAACCACCCTCTTGCTATGTCCTCCCAAGGCTTTCCCTCTGTGCATGTGCATTCCTGGTGTCTCTTCTTATAAGGACACCATTCATATTGGATTAGGACTCCACCTTTATGACTTCATTGAACCTTAATTATCTATTCAAAGGTCCTATCCCCAAATACAGTTGCATTGGGGGTTAGGGCTTCAACCTAGAAATTTTTAGA
This sequence comes from Corynorhinus townsendii, assembly GCA_026230045.1. Classification (NCBI taxonomy): domain Eukaryota; kingdom Metazoa; phylum Chordata; class Mammalia; order Chiroptera; family Vespertilionidae; genus Corynorhinus; species Corynorhinus townsendii. The sequence goes on along the minus strand of JAPDVU010000005.1, from coordinate 30,645,246 downwards.
GGACACAATTCACTTCATATCAGAGGGGTATCAAGTATTACAGTAGAAAGAACATGAATTTTGGAGTAAGAAAGGCCTCTCAAACTTATTTATTCTCTCTGCACTTCAATTTCCTTTTCATTCACTTTCTATTAAGCATCATTAAAATTAATATTAAATATTATAAATAACATTTCCTTTCTATTGGATGATGATGCCAGGCAACCTGAATCAAATGCTAAGTTCTTTTACCACATCATCTAGAACTTTTAGAACTAATTGGGAAGTCAAATAATTTATTCCTTCTGCAACACACAGAGATGAGCAAAAAGTTTCAGAAGTAAAGTTAGAAATGATAGGTCTTCTTCCCCACAACCTTACTCCCAGGTGTTATGTTACAATAAAAGCAAGTCTGGGGTTGAATTCTGCCACAGGAAAGATATTTATCACTAGGCAGGCACCATTAGAGTCCAAAACATGTTTCCAGAAGCTCAGTGGAGTTGCCCCCTCGCTGTTTTATTTTGCACTCTGTGGGAACCTTCCCCGGAAAGTTTCTCTCTGGGGCAAGTGCACCTGTATTATCCTATCTAATAAACAGGAAATATGAGAATTGACCATCACTCCGTCACAAAGATGGCTGCACCCACAGCTGAGGCCAAGTTCCCATAAAGAGCCTAAACGAGCAATCAGCAGGGACCTGAGGCTACCCCCTTCCCTGCCCCTGTGGGGCTTGACAGGGGACATCAGGCCATGCCCTCACACCCAGCAGGGCTTGACAGGGGACCTCAGGCCATGCCCCCCACCTGGCAGGGCTTGACAGGAGACCTCAGGTTGTACCCCCCCCCCCCCCGCCCCAGTGCCAGGCAGGGGAACTGAGGCTACACCCCCTGCCTGGCGGAGCTTGATGGGGACCTCAAGGTGCGCTTCCTGTCCTGGTGCTGGGCTAAAGGACCTCAGACTGTTTCCCCCGCCCCAGCGCCAGGCCGGGGGACCTTAGGCCATGCCCCCCCACCCAGTGGGGCTTGACAGAGGATCTCAGGCCTGTCCCCCACCTGGTGGGGCTTGATGGAGGACCTCAAGGCATGCCCCCCTTCCCGGTCTGGGCTGGGGGATCTCAGGCCATGCCCCCTGTCCTAGCACCAGGCCAGGGGACCTGAGGCTATGCCCCCTGCCCAGCAGGGCTTGATAAGGGTGGGACTGGCTGGGTCTGGATCTAGTCCAATGTGGTGGTGGTGGTGGTGGGGGGCCTGGCTGAGTCTGGGTCTCATGTGATTTTGAGGTGCATGTGGGTGGGCGGGGACTTGACTCTGGGTCCCGTGGTGTGCCCCAGACTCTGACAGGAGGAAGGTTTTCATATACATTTTACTAATTTCCTTTCATCTCTGACACTTCTATTATAGAGAAAGGGCAAATAGAAATATTAAATTATTTCCTCTAATTAATCCCCTTTTAATGTGCACTAATTTCATGCACCAGGTCACTAGTAATAACATAATCAGCTACCCTTCTAGCCAGACCAAGCAACTAAATGCCTGATTAAGTGGAGGAGTCGGGAACAAATGGAGTTCTAGATAGGGCGCTACTCCAGAAACATTAAGTTACCAAACTCACTTACATTGCTCAAAAAAGGGCAGAGAGACACTTGTACAATCTTACTTGTCAGCTTCATATCTCACACACCATTCATCTCATCAATGAAAAATTATTTCTGACATTCCTTATACTAATTAATTAATTTCCTCTGGTTTACTACTGTTTTACTTAGAAGGCTATATCTGAAGTGCTGGCATTATGGCCTCCAGAGGGTGGATCCCGAAGCACAGATTCAAGCTAACTTACCCACATAGATAAGCATCCTGCTGGCTCCTCTGAAGTATTTAAGGTAAAATGCGAGAATATAGAAATTACCTGAGGAAACCTGACCGGCTAGAACCAGAATCCAAGCCTCCTCACTGATGATTCACACATGCAGAATCTGTTCTGAGGCAAAAAGCTTTCTTTGTATATAACCTTCATACTCTAACTCTAGAGCAGTACACAGAAACCTCATATTCAGAATCGCAACTTAGCTTTAACAAGACTTGATTACCTTCCCCATACTGTACTTACTTACCAGAACAATGTAGGAGAAAGGTGTTTTCTACCAGTTATTAAGATTGGTAAAGATTTTTTTTTTTTTGAAGTGGCAAAACTCATTGTTGGTGAAGAGAAGGAAAATGGGGGCCCTTAATTATCTTTGAGAGGAATGTAAGTTCGTTTGGCAAATCAAAAATTTTAAGGTCATCCATGCCCTTTGACTCAGATAGTCTACTTGTAAGAGTTTATCCTGCCAAAACCAGTTTGGCTCAGTGGATAGAGCGTCGGCCTGCGGACTGAAGGGTCCCAGGTTCGATTCCGGTCAGGGGCAGGTACCTGGGTTGCGGGCGCATCCCCAGTGGGGGGTGTGCAGAAGGCAGCTGATAGATGTTTCTCTCTCATCGATGTTTCTGACTCTCTCTCTCTCTCTTCCTCTCTGTAAAAAATCAATAAAATATATTAAAAAAAAAAAAACTTATCCTAAGGAATTTATCAGAGATGTGTACAATGATTTTTACATAAGAATGTTTGTCATAGGTTAATTATGGTAATGACAAATCAGAACCAAACTACGGGTCCAATAGTTGGGACTAGTTAAGTAATTATAGCACATTTAGATGCTGGAATACTCTGCACCAAACAAAATAACATAGGATAACATGAATAATCATTTGCTTAAAAACTCAAAAATACACACACCACTAATCCAAAGATAGGAAGAGAAATGTTTACATATGCAGGGAGGAGGGGCATCAGCTTGGCAAGCCATGCTACTGTCTCACAGGTTATGTACCCTGAAGGAAGTTGAGTTCAAATGTATCCCAATATTTGTCAATTGAGTGCTATTATGGTATTAGCTTATTTTAATTCATATATATGTATACTAGAGGCCCGGTGCAGGAAATTCGTGCACGTGAGGGGGGTGTCCCTCAATCTGGCCTGCACCCTCTCCAATCTGGGACCCCTTGGGGGATCGGGCCTAAACCGGCAGTTGGACATCCCTCTCACTATCCGGGACCGCTGGCTCCTAACCGCTCACCTGCCTGCCTGCCTGATTGTCCCTAACTGCTTCTGCCTGCCAGCCTGATTGCCCCCTAACTGCTCCCCTGCCAGCCTGATTGACGCCTAACTGCTCCTCTGCTGGCCTGCTCACCCCCAACTGCCCCCCCTGGCTGGCCTGATCACCTCCAACGGCCACCCCCACCGGCCTGATCACCCACAACTGCCCTCCCCTTTTAGCCCTTAACTGCCTCTACCTCGGCCCCGCCACCATAACTTTGTCCAGAAGAACGTCCGGAAGGTCTCCTGGAAGGTAGTCTAATTAGCATAGTACCCTTTAATTAGTATAGATAGAGGCCTGGTGCATGGGTGGGGGCTGGATGGTTTGCCCTGAAGCGTGTCCCAGATCAGGGTGGGGGGTCTCTTGGGGGGTGGGGTGGCCTGGGCATGGGGCCTGTGGTGGTTTGCAGGCCGGCCATGCACCCATTGGGGTGGGGGTACCCACTGAGGTGCCTGGCCAGCCTGGGTGAGGGGCTGGTGGCTGTTTGCAGGCTGACCACGCCCCCCAGAGGGGACCCTCACCCCATGTGGGCGTGGCCAGCCTGGGTAAGGGGCTGAGGGCCGTTTTCAGGTTGGCCACACCCCCTTCAGGGTGGGGGGTCCCTGCTGGAGTGCCTAGCCAGCCTGGGTGAGGGGCTAAGAGCCATTTTCAGGCTGGTCACGCCCCCTAGTGGGTACCCTCACCCCAATGGTGGCATGGCCAACCTGGGTGAGGGGCTGAGGGCTGTTTGCAGGTCCCTCCCTTGGTGGCCGGCCTGGGGGACCCAAGCCCCCCACATGCTCAGGCCAGCTCCATGGCCACCGCCCACAGCCCCTCCTTCAGTAGCTGGCCAGGGCAGGTGGGAAGCTTGGGTCGCCCCTGGTGATGAGGAAGCCAAGCTTCCTCTGTCGCCGTGGGCGACCCAAGCCTCCCTCTGGCTCCAGCCTGCTCGGTGGCCACTGCCCACAGGCCCCTCATTTGGCCGCCGGCCCAGGCGAGTGGGAAGCTTGGCTTCCTCCATTACCAGGGGTGACCCAAGCCTTCCACCTGCTCCAGCTGGCTCCATGGCTGCCGCCATCTTTGTCCCGCTAATTTGCATATTCCCTCCTGATTGGCTGTGGGCATCGCAGTGACAGTCAATTACCATACCACTCTTTTATTAGATAGGATAAAGTCTTGGCTACTACCTCAGAAACAATCTCACATTAGCCAGGTTTCCTAAAAGACAAATTTGCATAAGATTATGCACCAAGGAAGGAGAATAAGTAAGAAAACTATATATCCTGGTGATAAAAATCTTTCCAAAAGAACACAGTATGCAAACTATACTTAATTAAAAAAAAAAAATAAATTAAATTAAAATAATATATTTTGAGAGATCTGATTAATAGAAGTAATTTTATATGAAGTGGAAGTTTCAAAAACAAAAGTATGTTTTGGAAAATTAAATGTTAGATTTAGAGCAAATAATGAATACAATATATAGTATTATGGACTATGGGTATGTTCAAGATTTGCTGATGAAGTAAAGGTTCATGAATAAACAAATGTGAAATTTTAAAAAATGCTTTCAAAAGAAAATGAGGACAAAATCCTACATAATTACTGACTAAGGGGGTGGGAGGAAGTCACATAGCAGTAAGAGGAGAAAACATACTAGCATATCATGTATAAATGGATGGGATGTCACTGACTGTGGTCCTACAGTGTGAATACACAATGTGGCTTCAGAGCAACCAAGCAGGTGTTTTGGGCCTGCGGGGACCTAGCAGGGTGACCTTGGGCAGGTCTCATAATCTCTGCTTGCCTGCTCATATGCTCATAGCTTCTGGGATGATTATAATGGAATGAAACGTGCTTAGCGGAGTACTAGATACATCTTTATTTTCCTTTCCTATAAAATCATGACTGGAATTTGATAACGTAACAGGCCCAGAACACAGACGTAGCTCCACTGATTTGGAAGAAGCACAGATCCACCCTTGCAGCTCCAGTTGAAGAACTTGATGACACTCACAGTGTTCTAAGTCTGCAGATGGTGAGACCATTCCCAAGTGCAGAAGGTCAGTGGAGACAGGGCCATGCCAGTCAGTTCTAACACATGCTCTGCAGAGGCCTGACCCCAAAACACTAAGTGTGTCTGCCAGATGGGCATACTAAAAAATCTCCAAGTAATTGGGCATACTAAAAAATCTCCAAGTAATTCAAAGTACTCTATAAACAATAAGATTAAAAAAAAAGAAAGAATAAAGGAAACGAAAGGGAGAAAAACAAGCAGCTCTAAATACAGATACAAGTGGAGCTTTTTTTTTTTTTTTGCATTAATATATCTTCTGAAACAATGCCCAGAAAAAAAACATAAACAAAAAATTAATCAAACAACCTAGAACCCTCTCTCCAAAACCTTCCTGGATATGGGCAAGAAAGTGACTAAGCAGGCAGGAAGGCCCAAGCATCTATGCTTTTACTTCACAGAGCACATCTGCCTCTAGTCCTGTAAACTGCTTCTTCATAAAATTACTATTTACAACTCAAAGGTGTATGTGCTTTCACTCTGGTACAAAATTTATTTTAAGAATTTCCCCCAAGTTTCTTGGTGAAAGCTGGTTATATCCCACCTGGTTATTTACCCATTCCCTATCACTGCTCTCTTCAAATGCAGCCTCAGGAAGAGCCTTACCAGTCAGTAAGGGGCCACGTCATAGTTTTATTTCTGTGCCTTCTCTCAGGAATGTTTCCCTTTTCCTTAGGGTTTCTTTTCTTCTTGTTTGTAAAATGAACACTTGCTACCAAATAGTTACATCTATGCCCTTTTCAGAGTTTATCTGCTAGTCAAAAGAACAACGAGTAAAGCACTTTTGTTGCTGGGAATTAAATATTTATTAATTATTAAATATATCAAAATTGGATATACTTTTCAAAAGCTTCTTCAGCTTCTGTTATGGACTGAATTGTGTTCCCCCCATGCCAAATTCTATGCTAAAGCTTAACCCACGATGAGACTATATTTGGATATAGGGCCTTTGAATAGAAAATTAAGGTTCAATGAAGTCATAAAGGTGGAGCCCTAATCCAATATGAATGGTGTCCTTATAAGATGCCCATGCACAGAGGAAAGACCCTGGGAGGACACAGCAAGAGGGTGGCCATCTGCAAGCCAAGGAGAGACCTCAGGAGAAGAAACCAAATCTGCCACCACCTTAATGTTGGACTTTTAATTTTCAAAACAGTGAGAATATAAATTTCTATTGTTTAAGCCCTCCCGCCCCCAAACCTGGCTATGGCTGTGGTATTTTGTTATGGCAGCCATAGCACACTGATACAGTTCCCAAAATGATAATGGTAAAATAATAACAGATCTTATTGAGTGCCTACCAGGACTTTATTCTTTACAGCAACCCTGTCATCATTTATTTTACAGAGGAATAAATTAAGACTCAAGGAAGTTTAGAAAAACTTGCCTTAACTCATTCATTACTCAGTGGGTTTTGATCCAGGTCTATCTGACTCCAAAGCCTCTAAATCGGTTACTCATGTTCAACATGTTGCCTTTCTGGAATGACAAAAAGCTTTAACTTTTCCATGTCCATAATGTAGGGGAGCAGTGGTGTTTATAATCCAAAGGCTGCTAATCTACAAATCATAATATTTGGCATTGGATGGGTTGTTTACTTCCATTTGATGGGGGTGTGATTGATGTACTGAGAAGTGATAGCATTTCATTCATTCCACATTCCAGAAGCACACAGAGCATTGCATTGTTCTAATTTAGTTAAACAGACAAATCCCTGCTCCCATGGAAATTACATTCTATGGGGAGGAAGATGAACAATAAACAAAACAAATAAATATATTTCAGAGTGTGTTAGAACCTCATAAATGTGCAGAAAAATAAACTAGGAAGAGAAGATAAGGAGTCGTACGTTGGGGGTGGGGTTCCATTTTAAGTAGGGTGGTCCTGGCTAGTGTCATTTGAGCCCTTCAGAATCAGATGGTGAGATACAGGAGCTGGTAAACTGCTTTGCTGCTCACTCAGTATGCCCCATGTAGCCCTTCCAAGCAAGATTCTATGTCATCTTCTCCCTTTCCATTAGCTCCTCCTCGTAGCTTTTAACATGCTTAAACCTCTCCTTTCTAACAATAACAATTCTTTGACCAAGTTTTCCCTACAACTTGAGCCTGTGTGTTTTTGTTTTTTTTATTATTGTTTGAAGTATTACAAAGAGTAGTACATATGTCTCCTTTTTTTTCCTCCATTGACCTCCCCCTGGCCTCCCCTTCCCCCCAGTACATGCCTTCACCCGCCCGCCCGCCTCCCTCCCTGCCAGTGTCTTGTATCCATTGGTTATACTTATATGCATGCGTACAAGTCCTTCGGTTGATCTCTTACAGCCCCCCTCGTCCAACCTCCCCTGCCTTCCCGCTGTAGTTTGACAGTCTGTATCTATTTTTCCCCCCATTTTTTTCCTTTAAAAAATTTTGCCTCTGCAGACTAGAAATAAACATATAATAACAACAACAAAAAAAATGTTTGAGTCCCAATTTCAATGTCCAACAGTTTTGAGTCCCTGTTTCAATGTCTAACAGTTCCTTATGTGTACATATTAGCAATGATATCTGGATGGTGGGCACATGGTGGCAATGCAGGTCCGACCCTCTCTGGTTTGGTCCTGGGCAAACTGCAGTAGTGCACAGCTGCTGACTGCTCACGTGGCAAGGCGTTGTCAGCGTCTTCCATCTCTGGACTGTTTTTCCTCTTGTCTTCGTGGTTGGAGCAGACCTGTCAATTCCTCTCTGTTGCAGGAATTCACATGGTCTTGGAGTTGGAGCCTGTTCTGATCTTTCCCTTTATAAACAAGTCTCTTGGAAAAATCGTCAAGTTTCCTTGCTTTTATTTCCTCATTTTATTCACACTCATCATGTTATTGAATCCATCTTGCAGATGTTACCAGGATCCTCTGAACTTCCATAACTAAGGGCACACCCATCTTTGTTTCACTATACTTCTCTGCAGCATTTGACACCTTCCCTGGCTTCATCTTCTTTCCAGAATATTCCCAGATTCCCAAGGCTGAAGCTCTCCAAAGATTCCTTGCTTGTAACATCTCCCTGTGTTTGCACAGGATGGTCCAGAAGCTCTTCTTCATATCCAGTAGGGCCTTCTATAGCCCACATCCCACTGAGCTTCAGGGTATCTGGAGAATTTTATTCAGCGGGGAAGGTAGCCCACTAAACTATAAGTACTTGTTAACTTTTTAGCAATCTCCAAGACTTAGAGGCTTTTCCCAAAAAACCCTGCAAAATGCCCACAGTGAAAGGCACAGAGTTGAAATCAATAAGTGCTTGCTGAATAAATTAATACACTGACTTATCCAAGGGCACATAGCCAGTAAATGGCTGAAATGAAATCAAGAAAGGTCAGAGAAGAATGAACTTTCCAAAAATTCATCTGGAATAAAAAAAGACCCCGAATAGCTGCAGCAATCCTGAGAAAGAAGAATAATGTAGGTGGGATCTCAATACCAGATATCAAGCTGTATTACAAAGCCACAGTTCTCAAAACTGCCTGGTACTTTCACAAGAACAGACATACAGACCAATGGAATAGAGTAGAAAACCCAGAAATCAACCCAAACCACTATGCTTAATTAATATTTGACAAAGGAGGCAAGAGCATACTATGGAGTCAAGACAGTCTCTTCAATAAATGGTGTTGGGCCAAAACCAGTTTGGCTCAGTGGATAGAGTGTCAGCCTGCGGACTGATAGGTCCCAGGTTCAATTCCGGTCAAGGGCATGTACCTGGGTTGCGGGCACATCCCCAGTAGGGGGCGTGCAGGAGGCAGCTGATAGATGTTTCTCTCTCACTGATGTTTCTAACCCTCTATCTCTCTCCTTTCCTCTCTGTAAAAAATCAATAAAATATATTTTTAAAAATAATAAAAAAAAATAAATGGTGTTGGGAAAATTGGACAGATACATGCAAAAAAACGAAACTAGACCACCAACTTACACCATATACAAAAACTAAACTCAAAAAATGGATAAAGGACTTAAACGTAAGACAGGAAACCATAAAAATCTTAGAGGAATCCACAGACAGCAAAATCTCAGACATATGTTGTAGCAATATCTTTACTGATACAGTTCCTAGGGCAATGGAGACTCAGGAAAAAATAAACAAATGGGACTACATCAAAATAAAAAGCTTCTGCACAGAAAAAGAAACCATCAACAAAACAATAAGAAAGCCCACTGCATGGGAGAACATATTTGACAATGTTATCTCCAATAAGGGTTTAATCTCCAAAATTTACAGGGAACTCATACAACTTAATAAAAGAAAAAGAAACAACCCAATCAAAAAATGGGCAACGGACCTAAATAGATACTTTTTGAAAGAGGACATTGAGAAAGCCAAGAGACATATGAAAGCATGCTCAAAGTCACTAAACAACTGAGAGATGCAAATCAAAACAACAATGAGGTACCATTTTACACCTGTCAGAATGGCAATCATCAACAAATCAACAAACGAGGATGCGGAGAAAAAGGAACCCTCATGCACTGCTGGTGGGAATGCAGACTGGTGCAGCCACTGTGGAGAACAGTATGGAGTTTCCTCAAAAAATTAAAAATGGAACTCCCATTTGACCCAGTGATCCCACTTCTAGGAATATATCCTAAGAAACTAGAAACATCAGTAAGAAAGGATATATGCATCCCTATGTTCATATCAGCACAATTTACAATAGCTAAGATTTGGAAACAGCCTAAGCAGATGAGTGGATTAAAAAACTGTGGTACATCTACACAATGGAAAACTACGCTGCTGTAAAAAGGAAGGAACTCCTGATTCCCAGCTAGGGCCGGCGGCCGCAGTGGGGAGACCACTGCTGTCAGCAGCAAGCGCTTTGGGTGCCAGTGGGTCCCCACCGGTGGTGGCACAGCCTTACGATTCGCTGCCTGGCCCTTCCTGCGGAAAGGTGGTGACTGTGGGGTGCACAGCAAAGACTGGGACACGCTGGCCTGGCCGAGCAGGCGGCGGGGACCAAAGGGGAGCCTGGGGCCAGCCCCGGGCAGAGCGGGCGGCTGCAGGAGGAGTGTGGGCAGGATTGCAAAGAATCACAGAACCACGCTGGCGATCCTGTTGGAGATGACTAAAAAAGATGGGAACACTTTTTGGTGAGCTGAACAAAATCCTCACCAACATGGGCTTTACGAGGATGTACCTTGGAGAATGGATTGTGCAACCAGTGGTAGTCACTTTCTTTTGGGTTATGCTGTGGTTCCTTGCCCTACAAGCCTTTGGACTAGTTGCTGTTCTTTGCATTGTCATTATTTATGTACAACACTGAAATATGGCCAAATGAGCTGTTGGTTGACATTTGGTAACCATATATATATATATATATATATATATATATATATATATATATATATATATATAAAATTAGTGAAGTTACATATTTCACTACATGAAAGCCAAAAAGTTGGCCTTGTTTCAAATTATGTGCTGTTTTATAATATAATTATAAGTGGATATTGTTTAAAATAAAACTCAACTCTTGATTATAACAGGGTTCAATATACATCTTGTAGCTTATTCAAAATTCTTGTTTTAATACTATAATCTGTGCCCATTTTTAAATATCCCTATTCCCATGCCAAATCTTAAATAACACCACCAAGTGAGCAGGGAAAATAACAGGATGAGAGGAATCCAAGATGGCGGCATAGGTAAACACCTAAACTGCTGCCTCCCACAACAATTTAAACTGCAACTAAAAGACAAAACGTCTATCACCCAGAACCACGGGAAAGCTGGCTGAGTGAAGTTCTACAACTAGAAGGAAAGAGAAAAGAGCATTGAGACGTGCACGAGCGCTGAAAAGCTGAGGTACGGAGGCGCGTGATCCAGGCTGGCGGCGGGCGACTGGGTGCGTTGCTTTTTTCAACCTGAACGGAGACAAGCCCCCGATTACTCTGAAATCCAGTCTCTGGGGAGACGCGGGGGACCCAAACTCCTACGGGGAGAAGCTGGACTGTCTGCCAGTGAGAGTGGCTTGCTTGGAGAGCTGCGAGCAGGAATAATTGTTTACGGCACTGGGGCACAGGACTCCAAGACGCAGTTGGGGACACAGAGCCGGCTTACTAGCAGCCATTGCTGTTTGCCACGCCCTAACCTAGTGACGCCCTGAGACCCCGCCCCACACAACCTACAAACCCACCCAAGCTCCAAGCAGCTCAATTAGCATAAGAAAGCCTGCCCTATCACAGCTTAACCTAGAAAACTTGCAGCCCGGGTCAGACAGCTCCAAAACCTCCAAACCCCAAGCAAAGAGGAGAAAACTGCAGCTCTCACTGTAGCTCCTGCTGAGTGGCCTCAGACAGTAGCTGACCTGCACCCCATTGGAGATCCAGAAGCCAGGGTACCTAGTGGTCAGTGTGAGACACCAGATTTCAACTCCTCACATCCATAAGTGACACATTCAAGAGGCAGACTCAGTGAGCACCAAAGCCCCACTGAAACAAGTCCTGCCCCATAAGCGTGTCTTCAGCGTAGCACTTCTTCCATTATAGACACAGGGAGTGCTCACAGCTAATTGGCCTGGAGGTCAATTCCTCCCAGCGTACCAACAGCAATTCAGGCTTAACTACACCAAGACTTTGCACTCAGCCCACAAAGGGGTGTACCAAGAGCATCCACATCAGGTGATTGGGGAGGCTGAGCTACTGCCCCCTATAGGTCACCTACCACACAAAGCCACTCCATCAACACAGGGAAGCAGCCAAAATGCAGAAACAAAGAAACATGTCACGAATGAAAGAAACGGAGGAAAGCAAACTACTGGATGACATAGAGTTCAGAATCACATTTATAAGGTTACTCAAGAATCTTCTAAAAACCGCCGAGAAACTTGATGACACTTCTGAGGAGCTTAGTGAGACCTTTAAGGACCTTAATGAGAATGCCAAAAAAATGGAAAAGGATCAGTCAGAAATGAAGCATACACTGTCTGAAATAAAGAATATACAGAAACTCAACTGTAGATCAACATACCCCAAGAATCAAACCAAAGATCTGAAATATGTGGAAACAAAAAACATCCAACCAGAAAAACAAAAAGAAAAAAGAATCCAAAAATATGAAGATAATGTAAGGAGCCTCTGGGACAACTTTAAGCGAAACAATATCCGAATTTTTGGGGTGCCAGAAGAAGGGAGAGAGCAAAATATTGAAAACCTATTAGAAGAAATAATGACAGAAAACTTTCCCTACCTGGTGAAAGAAATAGACTTACAAGTTCAGGAAGCGCACAGAACCCCATACAAGAGGAACCCAAAGAGGACCACACCAAGACACATCATAATTAAAATGCCAAGGGCAAAAGACAAAGAGAGAATATTAAAAGCAGCAAGAGAAAAACAGTTAATTACCTACAAGGGAGTACCCATACGACTGTCAGCTGATTTCTCGGCAGAAACTATGCAGGCCAGAAGGGAGTGGCAAGGAATATTCAAAGTGATGAACAGCAAGAACCTACAACCAAGATTACTCTACCCAGCAAAGCTATCATTCAGAGTTGAAGGTCAGATAAAGAGCTTCACAGACAAGAAAAAGCTAAAGGAGTTCATCGCCACCAAACCAGGATTACATGAAATGCTGAAGGGTATTCTTTAAGAAGAAGAAGAAGAAAAAAAAGGTAAAGATAAAAATTATGAACAACAAAATGACATCAAATACATACCTACCAACAAGTGAATCTAAAAATCAAGTGAATAAAAAATCTGAAGAACAGAATGGACTGGTGAATATAATAGAATCAGGGACATAGAAAGGGAGTGGACTGACGATTCTTAGGTGAAGCAAGTGTGAGGGGTGCGGGAAGAGATTGGACAAAAATCTTACTCCTATGGATGAAGACAGTGGCGGGGGATAAGGGGATGAGATGGGGTGGGGAATCAGGTGGAGGGGAGCTATGGGGGGAAAAAAAGTGGAACACCTGTAATAATCTGAACAATAAAGATTTAATTAAGAAAAAAAAAAAAAAGAAAATAACAGGATATGTGATAGATCCTCCCTTCCCCAACTGGTGGGCGGAGTATGACGTAACCTGTGTCTGCCGCCGGGACATCCCTGAGACATTGAACCACCAATCAGCGTGTGCTGAGTGCCCAGGGCCCCAGCCCTTCCCATTCCTCCCCGGGCCCCACCCCTTCCTGCTTCTTCCCTCAAAAGGCGTGTTCACCTCTGCATGTGTTGCTGCTCTCCCCAGTCTGTGAGACAGCCTGGCTGGGTCCTTCTCCTCCTCCTCTAATCCTGGTTTTTCTACCCTCCTTCGTAATGAATCTTGCTCGTTAGTGTGGAATAAACTTCCTCTTTTAATATGCCTTGGTCTACTCCTGTTTCCTGCACCTCAAACCTTACATTTGGTGCTGTGAAACCCGGGAGGGGTGAGCATCCCATTTGACTGTTCATGGTCCAGGATGCCCCCCTCTTCTCTCCTTGTGGCTCAGGACCCTCAGGCTTCTCCCCCTGGCTCAGCAGCATCAGCAGTAAGTCCCAGCCCATGCTGATTCCTGGTGGTCGTTTTTCTGGCATCTCTGTCTGTAAACCGCAGCCTGCGTCAGAGATTGCCTTTCAGGCATAGCCCTCCGGACCTCTCCAGGAGAGGTTCCAAACCTGGGAAGGCGGCGGAGACGTTCCTGTCGCCCCCTAGGTTCTCCGGTCTTTTGGCCTCCGTCCGGATCCCAGGAGGTAGGGGAGACGTCCCCTGTTGTCCCCCAGGTTCCCCATCCATAGCCTTGGCTCAACGACTGGGACACTGGTCATTAGCCTGGGCTACTGACCCCAGGTTTTAGTATAGGTAATCAAAAATCTAAACCAGATCCTAGCACACCTCTAGGGTGTCTCCTCAACCAATCTGGCTAAGCTAGGTCTGTCCCAGGATCTGCATCCTAAACGCCTCATTTACTTCTGTAACATGGCATGGCCTCAGTATGAATTGGAATGGGTCCAGATGGCCCGAAAATGGGACTTTTGATTTTAACATCCTCACCGACCTCAGTAATTTCTGCCAGCAAACCGGGAAGTGGCCCTTCACTCCCACCCCTCGCTTTACTCCTCATGTTCCACTCATCAGATCCTCCTCGCAAAGTCTTCTTCACCCCCTCAAACCGCTCCTCAGCCCCTTTCTGTCTTCTGACTCTTTCGACCCAGCCAATCTTTGATCTCCATCTCTCCTGCTCTCGCTGCCCCACCTTCCGCTCCCTCTCTTCCTCCTCCTCCTTTGACACAGCTGCCCCTTTCCCGGCTGATGGCCGCCGCTGTGGGAGCCACCGTCATCGCCTCGGGCTGCGAGCCAAGTAGAGGCCACCGCACAGCGCAAGAGCCACCTGCCTGCCGCCCCACCGGCCACTCCAAACAGCTTAGTGAGATTTCTGTTTGTCTGTAGAAATTTTGGTTTGCTTTTCCCTTGTGTATTGTGAGCAGCTGCCATGTTGGCCACATGGCTTGCCGTTCCCATGGGGACCGCCATCTTGAAACAGCAAGTCCTGCCCCTCTCTGCCACATGGCCTGTCGTTCTCATGGGGGCCACCATCTTGAAACAGCAAGTCCAACCCCTCTCTTTAAATAAAGTTATTGAGACCTCCCACAGCCCACCCCCATATGCCCGGCCTGGTGTGGCCACCCACCACTGCGCTCCTCCTCCTCCTCCAGCCCACGGCCCGCCTGTTCCGCCACCCCCTCCCCTAATGCCTTCTCATACCCTGGTCCGAGATCCAGTGAATATGGCCTTTAAGGTTTTAATGCCTGTGAGGAGCAGGCAGAGTAAGTCTGCCTTTGACAGAAGGTGAACCTGCAAACCCAAGCCTTGGTTGCAGCTCTGAGTCTGATGGCAGCCACACATGGTCCAAAGGGGACTGTGCATGGTGGGTGTGCAAGAGAGGATGAATGCCACCTGGAGAATGCTGCAGAAACAAAGGCCACTGGGCAAAGCAGTGCCCCAGCCCCTGGCTCCAACCAAGCCCTGCCTGGCATGCAGTAAAAGTGACTGCCCCTGGAAAAGTGAAGGGCCCTCTACGTCTCAGTGTAGAGGGGCCACCCTTCCAGGTCATGACCTACCACTGAAGACTGGCCAAAGACTGAAGATGCCCGGACTCAATGACCCCCATCACCCTCTCCAAGCCCAGGGTAACGCTCAAGGTAGTGGGTAAGCTGGTCTCCTTTCTGGTCGACACGGGGGCTACCTTCTCTGTCCTACCCTCCTTTGCAGGGTCATTTTCCCCTTCCACGATCTTGGTCATGGGTATTGACGGCAAGTCACCTTTTAATACTCTGAAAACTGCTCTGGCCTCAGCGCCTTCACAGCCCGCCCCCTTCCCCACTCCACCCTCCCTAAAGAACAACTTTCTTGCCTGCACAGGCTTATCAGAAACTTAGATCTTTATCTCTAGGAAAAAAGTGGCAGTTTTAAAATTCAAGCGGCTAGAGGCCTGGAAACAGGCTTCAGGGCCTGTTCCCTCCTCCCCCTGCCTTTTCTAAATATTTTAAATAGCATACAATACCAAAACATTAATTGCTAGGCATGTTTAGAAATATTTAATGGAAGCTATGTTGAAAGAAAGAAAGAAGTTCTAAAGTTAACTGTTGACCAGAATTGTAAAAGGACCCAGACGAGCAGGTATCCCGCCAACTCACCTGGACGGTCCTGCCCCAGCGGTTCAGAGACAGTCCTCATCTGCTTGGCCAGGCCTTACCCAGAGACCTCCGACAATGCTTGTTAGAACCTAGCACTCTTCTCCAGTATGTAGATGATCTCCTTCTCTGCAGCCCCTCCCTGGACATGTCTCAGAGCCATACAGCTGGCCTCCTCAACTTTCTAGGGGACAAAGGATACTCTGTGTCCCCTGCCAAGGCACAACTGTCTGCCCCCACCGTCACTTACTCGGGGATCTGTCTGACACCCAATTCCCGAGGACTGACAGTTGACCAAGCACAGGCAATACGAGACCTACAGCCTCCCACTTCTGTGGAACAGATCCTGTCCTTTCTAGGGCTGGTAGGATTCTTCCGCCATTGGGTCCCAAACTTTGCTCTCCTAGCTAAACCCCTATACCAGGCCACTAAAGAAACACCAGTAGGCTCCCTCTCCGCACCTTCACTCATCAGGCTTTTTTTTTGCTCTGGGATACCCTTCTGGCATCTCCCTCTCTCTTTCTCCCAGAAATCTCTAGGCCTTTCCAACTATTTACTGATGAAAGACAGGGAATAGCTATGGGGGTCCTCACCATGCCTCTAGGGACAGCCTTAACCCCCCATAGCCTACTTGTCCAGACAGCTTGATCCCATGGTTCAGGGATGGCAGCCCTGCCTCTGGGCTCTGGCTGCAGCCGCTGCTCTCACCAAGGAGGCCCAGAAGATATGCCTCCAGCAACCCTTACAGGTCTTCTCCACCTATAGGCTACAGGATCTTCTGTTCCACCGATCCTAATCTCTCTTTGCCCCCTCTTGCATGCAGGAACTCCATCTCCTGTTCCTCAAGAGTCCTGACATCTTCCTCAGTCCTCAGCCCTGAACCCGGCCACACTCCTTCCCGCTGCCTCCATCCAACCTGCGGCAATGCACTCTTGCCCCGAGCTCCACCCAACCTGCGGGAATGCACTCCTGCCCCGAGGTCGTCGAGGCCCTCACTCAATCTCGGGCGGGACTCTCAGATTTTCCTCTCTCTAATCTTGACTTAACTAAACTGCACATACCCTATCGCCCACAATCATCGGGTAAGATCAAGAGGATCAACGGCCTCCTTAAAGACCATTTAACTAAACTCTCTCTAGAACTTTGCAGCTCCTGGCCATACCTCCTGCCCATGGCCCTGACTGGAATCCGAGCTACACCAAGGAGCCCCACCTTCTTAAGCCCTTTTGAACTCCTACTGATCCTCCTCTCCTGGCTACTTATCTTTGATACCTGCCCTTACTCAGGCAACTGCTCTGGGAACACACCGACAGGTTTCTGCCCAGGCCAGAACCAGCGGACCAAGACTCCTGAGGACCAGCCCTCCAGCCGGGGGACTCAGTCCTCCTCAAGAACCTTACTCCCAGGTTGTATTTCAGCTCCAGGCCCAGAAAAAGCAGCAAAATCAGACAAGTGATGCTGTGGCAGCCTCAAAACCAGCTTTAACCACCCAAGTGACTCAACAGGATGGCTCTCGAGACTTCACCCACCAGTCCTTTGGGGAAATTATGCTGCTGCACCCCTCATCCAGCACGGAAAACACTCCGTTGTTCGCTCACTTACCCCATGGCTCTTTCCATCATTAGGCCCACTGGTATCTATTCCTTTAATTTTGCTCTTTGGCCCCTGTCTCATGCGCTGTTTCACTAGTTTTTTGCGGAAAGAATGCAGGCGTTTACCAACCAGAAGGTGGGTGAGATCTATCTGGCCTTGAATTCAGAACCTAGAGGCACCTATGTCACCAGAATCCTTGAGACCCCGGGTAGACGCCCCTGACGATGCTCCCTCTCAGCAGCAAATAGCTACAGAAAACGGACCCTCACCCCCTAACCTTGCCCAGACTTTCAATTTTTTAAAATATCACCAAAAGCCTGGAATGATAGAACCTCCCTTCCCCCAACTGGTGGGCGGAGTATGACGTAACCTGTGTCTGCTGCCAGGACATCCCTGAGACATTGAACCACCAATCAGCGTGTGCCTAGTGCCCTGGGCCCCACCCCTTCCCGTTCCTTCCTGGGCCCCACCCCTTCCTGTTTCTCCCCTCAAAAGGCGTGGTCACCTCTGCACATGTTGCTGCTCTCCCCAGTCTCTGAGACAGCCCAGCTGGGTCCTTCTCTTCCTCCTCTTCCTCCTCCTCCTCCTCCTCCTCCTCCTCCTCTAATCCTGGTTTTTCTACCCTCCTTCGTAATGAATCTCGCTTGTTACTGTGGAATAAACTTCCTCTTTTAACACATTGTTTGCGGGTAGTTTTTATCCCACGCTCTACTACCAGTCAATGTAAAACGTATAAAAACATTTCCCGCATACAATGTGTTAACGTGCCTTCATTTCCGACTCCCGTTTCCTGTGTCTCGAATCTTACAACATGCAGTTCAAATTGGACAGTATAGGTCTTATAAAGAGCTTCAGTAAAATATTTTAGAAGAAAAATGATGAAACAATAAGCTAAAAATAAGTTGTACTTGTGGAATTTCTCCCCACCCACTCCCACCAAATAAACCCATATTACTTGGGAAATAATTTGGACTTCTATTGTCCCTGCTCAGCCCAAACCATTGTATATGATAATTACTATACACTACCTTAACGTTTTGATGAAAATCAGTAAAGTTAGTACATCTTCTACAGATTGACAATAATATATTTATTATTGCTTGGGAAACTTCCCAAGTTAAATATAACTTTTTTATAATGAAACATGTGGGCCTTGAATCACTTCAGTATATCATTTGAAGTTTTAGATCATTTTGGTGCTAATTACTTTTGTGGGTTTTTAAAGTCTCATAAGCCAGATCCATATTTAGTTGTACCCCATAGTAATGCTATATTTCCTTGTACCTAACAAGTTGCATATTTTTCCTAGAGAGAGACATTTGCAGTGTTTTTTTTTAATTTATATTTTATAGTTCTTTTATAAAAATTATTCTAAGACTTTAAAAATAAATAAATAAAAAGGAAGGAACTCCTACCATTTCAAACAGCATGGATGGACCTGGAGAGTATTATGCTAAGTGAAATAAATCAGTCAGAGAAAAATAAATATCACATGATCTCATTCATTTCTGGAATATAATGAACAACATAACTGATTAATAAAAACAGATCCAGAGACAGAGAAGCATCGATCAGACTGTCAAATCTCAGAGGGAAGGTAGGGGAGGATGGGGGTAAGGAGGAGAGATCAACCAAAGGACTTGTATGCATATAAGCCTAACCAATGGACACAGACACCAGGAGGATGAGGGCATAATCAGGGGGAGGGGGAGCAATGGGGGGATAAGGACACATATGTAATATTTTAATCAATAAAGAAAATAATAAAAAAAAAGTTCAGAGATTCTTTTCCAGTAGACTATACTGTTGAAAATGACAGCAAGTGTTCCAGGTATTAGAACTCATCAATATGTGGGACAAAAACTATACAAATCTATACTTTGGAAGATAGAAAAATTTATGTATGTAAATAATACTTGTATTTTTATTTATACTTATAGATTTATATAAATAGATTTACATTAATTTATTTCTATTTAAATATATATTTGTATATATAGTCATTATGCATTTACGTATTTACTTTAAAAATAAAAGAGTAAACTAAAGATAGCAAGCAATCTAAACAGCTGAGAAATCCTTATCATTATGAAAACTAGAGGCCCAATGCACAAAAATTCGTGCAAGAATAGGCCTTCCTTACCCTGGCTGCTGGCACTGGCTTCCCCCTAGCACCTGGGACCTGGCTGGCTTCCCTTGGGCCACCGCGGGCACCCGGGACCCAGGCAGGCTCCCTCAGGCCCCAGCTTCGTCAGGAAGGATGTCCAGAAGACATCTGGTCTAATTAGCATATTAACCTTTTATTATTATAGACTAGAGGCCTGGTGCATGAAATTCATGCACGGAGGAAGGGAAGGAGTCCCTCAGCCCGGCCTACACCATCTCCAATCCAGGACCCCTTGGGTATGTCTGACTGCCGGTTTAGGCCCGATGCCTGTGGATCGGGCCTAAACCGGCAGTCAGACACCCCTCTCCCAATCCGGGCCCGCTGGCTCCTAACCACTTGCCTGCCAGCCTGCCTGATCATCCCTAACCACCTCTGCCTGCTGGCCTGATTCCCTCAACTGCTCCCCTGCCAGCCTGATCACCCCCTAACTGCCCCCCCCCCCCCTGCTGGCCTGATTGCCCCATCACCATGTGCTGGCCTGATTGCCCCCTAACTGCCCTCCCCCTCCAGCCTGATCAGCTCTAACTGCCCTCCCCCGCCGGCCCGATCACCCCCAATTGCCCTCCCCCGCTGGCCCTATCACCCCCTAACTGTCCTCCCCTGTTGGCCTGATCACTCCCTAACTGACCCCCTGTCTACCTGATCGCCCCTAACTGCCTCTGCCTCGACCCCCGCGGCTTTGTCTGGAAGGACATCCAGAAGGTCATTTGGATGCCTGGTCTAATTAGCATATTATGCTTTTATTAGTATAGAAGACTAGGGGCCCAGTGCACAAATTCGTGCACCTTGAAAGAAGTGTGGGCCGCGAGCTGTGATGGGCACAGAGGTAGGTCCTGGCCCATCCTCTGTGCCCGCCCCGGCCTCTCATGCCATGGCCCCTGGTCCCCTCTCTGCTGACAGCCCCACTCCCGCTGCTGCTGCTCCCATGCACTGATAGCACCAGCCCTACTCACACCCGCTGACTGCACCAGAGCTGCCGCTCGCACCCACTGCTGGCGTCAGCCCCACTCGCACCCGCAGCTGGTGCTGGAGCCGCTGCTCACACCCACTGCCAGCACCTGGTGCCGGTCCCAATTGTTTGGTGCCATCAGGGGGTTCGAGTATTGGCTGCTGCCCCAATCACCCCTCAGGAGCCGGGGGGGAGGTGGAGAAGCCCTCAAGGGCAATTGGGGCCAGCAGCCTCCACTCACACCCACTGATGGCACTGATCGATTGAGACCGGCGCTGGGTGCTGGCAGCAGTTGCAAGCGGCAGGTGCGAGCAGCAGCTCTGGCGCCAGCAGTGGGTGCAAGCGCCAGGCAGGACCGCGGCGTGCAGGAGCAAAGAATTTTCAGTAAACACCAGAGGCTTGCCTTGATGACAGCAACTGGTGCCCCGTCTTGGTTTGGTACCTCTGCTCACCTGCTCCACCATCCTGCCACGGCCAACACCCACCATGTTCCGTGCACGCCCCGTTGGTCAGTGCACGTCATAGTGACTGGTTGTTCATTTGTTCCAGTTATTCCATCATTTGGTCTGTTTGTATATTAGCCTTTTATTATATAGGATACCACAAAAGCACTTTTCTGTGAATGAACAGACTATTTCCTATTAAGTGAAATTTAGTATTTTAATAATCATATTAAATACATTTAAAAATTAAAACCAATTCAGTCACATCCTCTGATTTTACAGCAGACAAAGGTCTAAAAAGGGGGCTAAATAATGGCTGCCTGCTGCTTTTCTTTTTTGAAAAACTAAGTAGGGGCAGATGCTGGGGAAATCAATGTGATAAGAATGAAGGGATTCTCATGCAGTGTTATGAAGATGGCCATAAAAGAGAAAAAATACTAAACTCCTCAAAAGGCTGAAAATATTGCAGATTAGGCTTCCGGCTATTTCCAGTCAAACTGGCAGGCAATCCTTCAAATGAGGAAAAAAGGGGTGGGGATAAGTTAAATATTTTGGAATGTTAAAATTGGGAAATACTATAGTACACAGGTCTATAAATAAATAGATTATAATTAGCCTTACCTCTTCAAGGTATTCCATAACTTTATTTCCATTTTGCTGCTATGAATTGTATAAATGCAATTTCTTTGTAAACAAATTGAGCTTTTTGCAACAAAAATATTAAAATAAAACACAATAATAATACATGACCTGAGATTGGGGTGGGGACATAGACTGCAAAGAGTTACCCTGGGGTAGTAGCCCATCTTTAAAAACTTCAAATATCAGTGACATTAACCAGTTTGTATACTAGGTACATAAATAAATATCTTGCTAGATCTCTTAACAATTACTGTGAATATATCCTATATAATAAAAGGGTAATATGCAAGTTGACCCTAACAGCAGAACGACCAGAACGACCGCTGGACCAGTCACTATGAGGTGCACTGACCAACCCTTGGGTCTTTTCCCCAGCCAGCAGGCTCCGATTGCCTGATGGATGGCCATTCGTGGCAGGAGCGGGGCTGGCAACCTCTCTGTCCCTTCTCCCGACCGTCAGGCACTGTTCACCCAATGGTGAACGGGCAACTGGGGGTAGGTGGTGGCGGGGGGCAGGGCCAGCTGTGCCCAGCTGGGGAAGATGTCTCAGATCGCAGGCCAGGCCTAGGGACAATACCCATGCACGAATTTCATGTGCCAGGCCTCTAGTTTCTAAATAAAAAATAGAAACCAGGAGTCCTAAATTACTGGTTTACTCTGAAACCATATATTTCCTTTCCCCACCCCAACTCCTCAGATCAATAATTGTAAAATGGAAAAATTGAAATATATCACCCACTAAGGTGATCATTTAAGTTTCAATTATTTTTCCATTCAAAAAAGTTTAGCTATGGCTGGTGCTCAGTGGTTAGTGCATCCGCCCATGGACTGAAGGGTCTCTTATTCGATTCCTGGTAAAAGGTATGTACCTGGGTTGCATGTTCAATACCTGTTTTGGTCCAGGTGCATGCGGGAGGCAACCAATTCATGTGTCTCTCACATCACCGTTTCACTCTCTTTCTCTCTCCCGTCACTTCCACTCTCTAAAAATCAATGGAAAAAATATCCTTGGGTTAGGATTAACAAAACAAAAAGTTAAAAAATCTGCCAAGTAGGATGTCTCCACCTACTGTGGACTACCACTGAAAGGTGAGTCAGTTTTCCTGGAGTGTGTTTCATGTATTTGACTTTCAACAACAATGGCCACACCTTTTCCTGAACAGTAAGCAGGCTAAATTCCTCACATTACTTTCTTAATGTTAATTTCTTAAAGAGAATATTTAAAATGTTTGAAAGGCTTTACAGTTTTTAATAACAATGATAAAGCTGATAGTAAACACTTCAAATAATGATAAAAGAGCCTGGGGAGAAAGTAAAAAACAAACAAAAACATCCCAAATCTAAAATTTCATTTTTAGTCATTAAAGAGTATTTTTACAGATGTTCTCCAAACATTTCTCAGTCTCTCTATATATTTATAGATTGATTTGTGTGTCTGTACATATGTGTGTATGCTTTCTACTTTTACATGAATGGGATAATAAACATGCTCATTTGTAATCTCTTCTTTCATTCTATGTCATAGACATCTATTCCTGTGATGTCTAAATATAGCATCATCATTTTGGTGGCTTCACAGTGTTCTTTATACAGAGGTATACATGATTTACCTAACCATGTTCTATTGAAGGACTTTTAGCTTCTCCACCCTCCTTTTTGGTTATATAAACAAAGCTGTGATGAATGTTATTTGTGTCTTTTCAATTTGTGTAATTATCTCCTGGGGTAAAATTCCCGACATGGGATGCCAGGGTAAAGGATGACCATATTACTTGATGGTGTTGCTGAACTGTCTTTGGGAAGCATACTCATCAGGATTGAACAGAATTTGGTCATGT
Organism: Corynorhinus townsendii; assembly: GCA_026230045.1. Taxonomy (NCBI): domain Eukaryota; kingdom Metazoa; phylum Chordata; class Mammalia; order Chiroptera; family Vespertilionidae; genus Corynorhinus; species Corynorhinus townsendii. The sequence continues at coordinate 30,621,818 of JAPDVU010000005.1, read as the reverse complement.
GGCTACACCTTCCTACAGGGGAGACTGAGAAATGTAGGTCTTTTTTTGTTTGTTTTGTGTTTATGTCCATATATATGTTCAGCTAAAAGTCAGGCAACCTTTCACTAAAGACAAAGGGAAATCAATATTGGGGACAATTAATGTTTCTATGAAGGATGCACTAATTTACACTCTTGTCAACACCACACAAGAGGAGCCATTTTCCACACCTTTACCAACATTGTTCCATCAGATTATTCCCACTGCACATGCTTTTCATTACTGACAAGGAAAAATATTTAACCCATCCTCAAATAATCTGTGTTGTTTATGCCACTAACATCAGTGATATATACTTTTCTCCCCCAAAAGTAAAAAGAAGATGCAAACATGGAGACACAAGTGTTCCTCTGCCTTGACTTGTGCTTCAGTGTTAAAACTCAGTTCTTTGCTGATGCCTCTTGTCTCCCTAGGTCTGTGGTTGGCAAACTGCGGCTCATGAGCCACATGCAGCTCTTTGGCCCCTTGAGTGTGGCTCTTCCACAAAGTACCATTGCCTGGGCAAGTCTATTTTGAAGAAGTGGCATAGAAGAAGTTTAAGTTTAAAAAATTTGGCTCTCAAAAGAAATTTCAATCGTTGTACTGTTGATATTTGGCTCTGTTGACTAATGAGTTTGCCGACCACTGCCCTAGGTAATCTTATCCATAGCTTTAAATGCTGCCAAGTGAGTCAAAAATCTTTATTTTTCACTTCTGATCTCCAGAGTCCTAGTAAATTATCCAACAGACTATGCATAACTAACTGGGTAATTTTCCAGGACCTTAAATTCAACTACAAAAAGTTGTTTAATCATCATCTCTCACAAACTTACTTCTTCCTCCATTCCTTGGTGGCACTAGTTGAGTCATTCTAGACTCTTACCTCTCTTTCATTACAAAACATTGGCTTTGTGACCAAATTCTAATTAAATTCACTTTCTCAACAACTCTTGACATTGTCTTCCTCGCCACTGTGCTCTTGAAGATCATGATAAAATCTTATAAGAGGCTCTCTAACTCCACTCTATCTTCAAAATGGCAGTCAACGGCCTCTTAACAAAATGCTACCATGAATGTGATTTTCCCCCCGACTTAAAGTCCATTAAAGTTCTCCATGGCTGAAATCCTTGGGATGGCATATAAAGACCTCCAGACAGTGGTCCTCATCCACCTCTTCTTCAGCATCCTCATGCCAGGCCCATGACTACATCTCACATTTCAACATATCATTTCTGATTTCACAACTGTAGTATAATAATTCAGTGACTTTGCTAAAATGGATGCCCACTGCCTAGAATTCTTCCTACTATCCACTTCACTTCCTAGAAATTACTTACTCTATTTTTTAAAGATTCAGATCCTGTAGTCACATCCTAAAGAAAACTCATTCTGAGACACGAGTCACACCCTCTGTGGGCCACTTCCTTACTGTGTGTCATTTTTAGTGCTTGCTTTTAAAATATTATAGCAGTTAGAATTAATATTTATTAATTCCATAAATATTTCCTTAATTCTCACTGCATGCTAAGCATTGTGCTAAGAGCTGGATTCACAAACATGTATGAGCTGAACATAGACCTTAAGTTTTTATAGCCTTTAGTCTATACATCTTACATTACTAAAGGCTAATTTCCACCTACCATCTTGTTTGCTAGATAAGAAATGCTCTCTTCCCCATCAATATCAATGAGATGCTAAGAAACTAATGTAGCTTTGTTAGTGTTCATGCCAAGAGATATTCTCTTTGGTGTCTTGTCACTTATTCAAATGTTCATTTAAATTTTGCTTGTGTGATGGATGCCATGCTTATGGCTGTCACTATCCAGAATCATTTGCATGTTTACAATGGAACAATCTGGGCTAACCTTTATTTGACCTATTATTTCTCAAGCTTTTTTTTTTCTTCTCAAACTTACCCCTGAGAAAGGCCAGGTTAAGGGAATTCTCTCCAATGAAGGTAGATCTGAGAACAGGATGAATGACTAAGCCAAGATTGGGGAAAGAGTGTTCCAGGTGGAGGGGCAGAATAAGTAGACTGAAGGACAGAGGTGACATTACTCAAGTTCAAGAGAGGATGCCTATGTGAGGATAGGCCCCACATAATCAAGGTTGCAGAGGCTTAGCTCACAGCATAACTTAAATGCAGCAGAGCACTGAGACCTGACTGAACCCGTTGGATCATACATTGTCCATGGAAGTACAATTCTAAGGCCTCTGTTACCTGCCTGTACTTCCCTTCTCCCTCCTGGGGCTGCAATGCAAAGTTCTACTCTTGTTTTACTTCCTGTTCATATTCTCAATTCCCAGTTTGCGGTTTCACTCTCTATCCCAGGAATAGTCTTAAGGAAAGAGAAGATAGAAGAAAATCCAGGTACACTACATTCTGGACCAAAAGAAATCCACGTTGGGGAGAAACTCGTGATTTAGAGCAAGAGTGAATTCAGGATCGATCAAAATGTCTGAGTGTATTATCCAGAGCTCCTGGTCTCAAGAGAAAGACTCATCCCGAGTATTTTATTAAGAAAGCAGTAGGGTTGGGTGTATAATTTGGAAAGACTGTTGTAGGTGGCCTCAGGCATAACAGGGGTGCAAAGTGACAGCACCAGATTATCAGCTCTTTCTCTTTCCTCCTGTTTCCACTCCTCTGCCCTTGGCCTCATTATCTTCTATTACAGATGTATGTCCCTTTTGCAGTGGAACTGGCAGCTGGAAATTCTAGGCCTAATCACCCAGCTTGAGGCCCCACCAAAAAATGAGAAACTATAAGGGTGAAAAATCCCAGGTAATGATTGTATTGGTCTAGTCTGTGTCAACTACCCACACATGCCCTGGCCTGGAGGCAGGGGGAGTCATGATTGGACAGATCTGGCTCATATGCTCATCTTTGTGACTGCTCCCCAGTGGAGTGCAGGTGAAAGGAGTGGGGAGGGGCAAAGGTTGAAATGAGTTCTGGGCAGAAAAAAGATTGTCAGTTTGGTTGTAACAGAGACTTGTGTGAGAGTATTAGGAGACAAGTTAGGAGAGGGAAAAGGGGCCAGATTGTGTTGATCAATATCCCAATGAAATGGAGCACCAAATATCCTGAGTCTATGTATGTATATGTGTACAGCTGATTCTCATTATTCATGAGATTAGGTTCTAAAAAAAGTCTCCGCCAATGCTGAATTATCCAATACCGAATCACTGCCTTCAGGAAAACACAAAGGTAGGTTCTTGCCAGCCTCTGGTCACATTTTCATCAACTGACCAATACATAACCTTGCTTTATATGTTTCATTTTAAAGATACTTCATTCAGTATATATTGATTCATTAACATTGAACTCATAGCCAACAGCAGTATAACTCAAGCCTGAATTAAGCTAACACATGTATTTTCTCCATAAGGCACATAGCAGCCTTCTTGTACTTAGGACACTAGACAGCACTTTAGCACTATGCATTGGAGGCCATTTTAAACAGCGAAACCACCAACAAAAAGCACAAAAATGAGAAAATATGGCACTAAATAGACCACAAAAAGGCCTCTTGTTTTCAGATGAGAGCTAAACTAAGAAGGCAAATGGTGGCCTTGTTCCACATCAGCTGGGGACATCCCAGTGGGTGGACTTAATCTTTTTTCTGCTCTGCAGATGTCCAGGAATGACTGGGAAAGCACCAGGAGTATATTGATTTTGGGGTTCCAAATAAATTTTAGTGAACAGGCAAGTTTATAGGCATGGAATCTATTAGGATCAATTGTATTGTCTCCCCTCAGAATTTTGGAAGATTCACCTATAGGCAGTGGTGGGCAGGAAGGAGGAGGACCCGAGATGTGGAGACCAACTGGAGACACGGCAAGACCACAGGTAAGAGGCAATGAGGGAGCAAAGGGGAGGGAGAGAAGGATGAACATGACTTTAAAGGAAGGAGGGACAAGACTTGATTTCCAACTGGACATGAAAGGAGAAAAAGGGCAAAGTCAAGGAGACAGAGGAGTCAGTAGCTTGAGTCCAGAAAAGTAAAGAACCAAGTTTGGAAGGGAATCTGACTTTAAGCCTTAAAGTTTAAGGGTTAAGATGATGGATTCTGAAGTAAGCCTTTTGTCCTGTCAGATGCTGTGTGTTCTTCACTCTGAGAGTTTTTTTTTAAAGGAATACATTTTAACTGACTTAAAAATAAGTACTATTCTAGTACTAAATCTGTCCACTTCCAATCAATCAACCAACCTCATCAATAACAATAAACACACATAGCACTTACTACACACCAGGCATTGTTCTAGGTTGCTTATATTTATTAGCTCATTTATTTCTCACAACCTGTGAGGTATCATTATTAGACCCATTTTTTAAGATGGAAAAACTAAGGCAGAGGAAGTAACTTGCCTATGTGGTCCAACAACCAGTAAATAGTGGGATCTGCTAATAGAATCCATGTATTTAATTAATTACCATGTTACTGGTAGTATTGGTTATGACCTTATTTACAAACTCTCTTTTTACCACACTGCTATCTTCCTGCCTCCTCTCTGCCCCCTCCATACAATTTGTGGCTTTGCCAATATTGCTGACTTTTTCTCATCTAAAATAGAAGAGTAATAAACCATATTCATCCTCATTTATTTAAATTATATTTCTCCTAAATAAGAATCAATGATCTTTAACGAAACCTTATTATAAGCTATAGTGCACAAATCCTTAAATCTTTAGTTTCTTTTCTGAATAAAACTCTTAATTTTCTTATACTTAAAAGACACACACACCAGTTTTGTTGCTACCAGAAATCTAGTTTTTCTTTTATATTTAAAACTAGAGGCCCGGTGCATGAAATTTGTGCGGGGGGGGGGGTGGACTTTTGTCCCTCAGCCCAGCCTTCACCCTCTCCAATCTGGGACCCCTTGAGGGATGTCCAACTGCCCTCTCACAATCCAGGACTGCTGGCTCCCAACTGCTCGTCTGCCTGCCTGCCTGATTGCCCCTAACCGCTTCTGCCTGCCAGGCTGATCACCCCTAACCACTCCCCTGCCAGCCTGATTGACGCCTAATGCTCCCCTGCTGGTCCAATTGCCCCTAACTTCCTTCCCCTGCCAGCCTGGTCACCCCTAACTGCCCTCCCCTGCTGGCCATCTTGTGTCCATATGGAGGCGGCCATCTTGTGTGTTGGAGTGATGGTCAATTTGCATATTACCTCTTTATTATATAGGATAGTTAACATGGTCTGGAGTTTTAGGTACTAATAAAATAATTATTTTTGCCTTAAAAACCTCATTTAAGCCGAAAACCGGTTTGGCTTAGTGGATAGAGCATCGGCCTGCGGACTGAAGGGTCCCGGGTTTGATTCCAGTCAAGGGCATGTACCTTGGTTGTGGGCACATCCCCAGTAGGGGGTGTGCAGGGGGCAGCTGATCGATGTTTCTCTCTCATCGATGTTTCTAGCTCTCTGTCCCTCTTCCTTCCTCTCTGTAAAAAAATCAATAAACTATATTTAAAAAAAACAACAAAAAAAAACAACTCATTTAATAACCTCATGTTTAAAGAAGTGATACTATCTTTCTAGTTTGGATACTGTAATAAATGTCTACAAAACAACTGGAAAGTCATAAATGAAACTGTTAAATAAATGCAAGTATTTTAATGTGACTTATAAACTTGCCTAGAATATTTACCTGAATTCTTCTTTGTTTGCGAACTGTATTTTTGTTTTTCTTTGATTCCTTAAACATGACTGGTTTCTAGTGTGGAGAATATGGGAGAGGCAGGCAGTCTTTAAGAAAAGTGGGAACTTTTTAATTTAGTGAACACATTTTTTGTATTAGGTGCCTTTTTTCTTTTTCTAACTTATTTTTATTGATTTCAAAGAGGAAGGGAGAGGGAGAGAGAGATAGAAACATTAATGATAATAGAGAATCATTGATTAGTTGCCTCTGGAACGGATCGAGCTGCAACCCAGGCATATGCCCTAACCAGGAATCGAACCGTGACCTTCTGGTTCATATATCTACGCTAAAACACTGAGCCATGCCGGCCGGACTAGGTGCCTTATTTTCAACACACATAACCTCATGCAGTCTTTACGAGCAGATCTGGGGAGATGGTCACATCAGCAGTTTGTCCAGGTATAAACATACAGCCATGGTAGCCAGCAAAGTTGCCAATGGACCATCACTTTTGAATGCATCACATATCTACTCCCAGGCTACCGTTTGTGTTTGCTTGTTTTGTCTTATAACAATAGCCACCATGATTTATGAACTCAAACACTTTTAACCTTGTCTTTCACACCCTTATTTATATTGGAGGCTGAACTTCAAACTGCCTGTATCACCCACAGCTCCCTTCACTGGGCCTGACCTTTCTTGAACCCATTTTGTTCTGCATTTGACATCTGGCCTGCCGTCCCAGCCACTGCTGATTCTACCAGGGTGGCCCTCTGACTTGCACCAGTTAGGGTGTTTCCAGTTTTAGGTGATGGAAAACCCTATCAACCTGGTTAGAGTGAAAGAAAAGAACCTTATTGGCATGCATAGCCATAGGCCCAGTTGGCCCCAGAAGCAGCAAACTACGCCACAAAGATCTGATCTCTCTTTACCTCTGTGTTGGCAGGTTGTCCCTGGTGGTGACAAGCTTACAGCTTCCTGGTAGAGACAAGATGGCTGCTTGTAGTTTACATCACTGTAAGTTTGGGGTAAAGGGAATGCTCCATTCTCAACAGTTTCAGCATCTATTTGGTTTGGATTGGGTTCTTCAAATCACAGTGGCCATTGGTCATCACATGGCCTGTGTATGTATTCACATTTCCATCTTCTTATAAAGATTCCAGTAACTGGATTAGGGGGCCCACTTACTCCAGTATGCTATGATCTTAATAATATCTGCAGTAACCCTGTTTCTAAATAAGGCCACAATCTGAACTATTGGGGTTAGAACTTAAAACAACATTTTGGGGGGAAGACATAGTTCAACTCATAAAACATACCTACATGAGTTGTATACACAATTTCTCCACAAATCAGATACACACCTAGCCATTATGGCAGAATTACTCCAAATGCACAAACCTTACACAAAAGGCATGTGACACTGCAAGTAAGTACCTATAATGAAGATGTGTTTCCTGTGTTTATGAAATATTCTTAGTTACGATATTCATAAAGCAGTCTTTGAGTTACTAACTTCAAAAAGTAAAAAAAAAAGTAAAAAAAATCAGTATTTAAAGGTAATATTGAGGAATAATTTTTATTTATTTTAAAATATTTTTTAGTCATTGCTTTAATAAGGTCTGCTACTTGGGAAAAATAAAATTGATACAGTAAGCAAAATACAAAAGCACTAAAAATACATCCAGCACTATAATGGCCTCTTAGCTCCTTTTTTTAAAAGGGGAAAAGCATTTTAGGCAGACGTAAGACTCAAGTCTTTTTAATTTTATTTATTTTTATTCAATTTATTGGGGTGACATTGGTTAATAAAATTGTACAGGTCTCAAGTATACAATTCTATGATACATCATCTGTATATTGCATTGTGTGTATACCACCCAAAGTCAAACCTTCTTCTGTCACCATATATTTGAGACTTAGCTCCTTTAAGAGTGTCTTTTGTGGAGCTTTGGGAAGGCTCTGAAGGCCATGTCTTTAAGGAAGAGAGAATATTGAGTAACTGCAGGAAGTAATGACTATGTGGAAGAGAGCTGTGGAGGAGCTGGAGGCAGTCACTGAGACCGTTCATAGAATTGTATACTTGAAACCTGTATAATTTTATTAACCAATGTCACCCCAATAAATTCAATAAAAATAAATAAAATTAAAAAGACTGAGGCACAAAAGGATATGGAATGCATAAACAAGTTTTGTTCTGTTGAATGCCAAACTCTTCCTTAAAAAGAAATGCCAAAGAGACCTTTTAATAGTTTTAGAGAGGAGACTCATTTTGGAACTTACCAGAATAAAAATGTAAGGTAGGGAAGAATTGTCAATAATTTGTATATTTACTTCATAAAATCCTTAAAACATTATTAGGAGGTAAAAAGTATTATGGACATTTTTTAAAATAAGAAACAAGATCATTTCACTTGTGCATCTCCTCTCCACAGAAACTTCTTCCACTCCCTCGTGTCTTCCACATTGCTATACCCAGAGTCTTGTTCTGTCCCACAGCTCCAATCATGTCATTCTCCCCAAAAGTCTGCTGTGGATCCCTATTACCTTGAATAGTAGTTTTCAAACTTTTAGTTTTTCATTGCAGAATCCTTTTATGAAGGGAAATCTGTATAGATTTTATCTGTATCTATTTATGTGTATCTATATCAATTTATATTTGTTTTGAAGACAGACTTTTTATAAGTTCAGAATAATAATATTTAATTATTATTAAGTTGACCAGAGCAAAGAAACTATTCTGATAAAGGCACCTTTGAAATTAGGCAGTGAAATATAGATGAAAATGAATATTAGTGTTATTCAACATTAGTAGTCAATATCTGCATTTTATTATAATAAAAAGAAAACCCTGATCCATGCAGATAGTCCGGACTTATCCTTTAAAAATGCAAACCTGATTACCACATTTCACTAACTCTAAAATGTAATCAACTGTACATTATTTTATGAATAACACAGAAAGAAAAAAAATGCTAATTAAATTTGATTCTGGGGATAAGACGTAAAAAAAGTGTACCTCCCAATCATTGGAATTTAGTATTCCAGTCACTTCATCCTCTTAAAAATCAATGGCTCTGGTTCTCTCAGTATCAGGACAAAGCTCCCAATTATGTTCTAAGAAGCCTGCTTGGCCTCACTACCCTGATCTCTGCATCCAGCTGCACGGGCCTTCTTCCAGTCGCCCAATCTTCCAGATGGCAGATCAAGCCTCAGTTCCTCTGGAGAGCCTTCCTGGACCTCCCCAACCAGGCCACATCCTTGAGCGCTTGTGTGTTTCTCCTTGACAGCACTTACCATGGTTGACATCTCGTTTGGTTCACATCTTATTTCAGCTTACGTGCTTATTTGCTCAGCATCAAGCTCCATGAGGGCAGAGAACATGTGCTTTTGCTCCCTTCTGTATCCTTAGTTTTAGGCACAGCACTCAGTTAGTAGAAAGCATTCAAACATTTGTTGAGTAAATTAAAATCATTTTGTTGCCGATTTTAGGATACTCTTCAATTCAGAGGATCCAGGAGATCCAAACATGTGAGAGTAGTTAATTAAGAATTTCATTTAGAGCATTGGAAGGTATCCTGCCTTGGACCTAGCAGGATACCTTCCAATGTTCTCACCAGATGGTTCAGATCTCCACTGTCCAGTCCCCTTGCTGTAGTCTTTGTTGTCGGCATGATCCAGGACTTTGTGAGCAAACACTTCATGAAGCCCTTTCTCTTTCAGCCTTGTCAACCTGGATGGCTTCATTTTTGCCAGTGAAAAAAAATGTGTATCTTGTAGTAATTCAAGCACAAGTTGAATTACCAATATCTACCAAATTCTGGGTTCTTGTCACAAATACCAAGTTCAGACAAAAAACACTGAAAATTGCTTACTGTGTGTTAACTCTCTAGCTGATGTTATCATCACAAGGTGGTCAATGTGTTTTGGGGGAATTCTCGGGTTCCATGATCTGTGCTGAGATGGTGCATCTGAGCTTCTCCTGACCTTCAGGCTTTCTCTACCTGACTGTACCTGCCTTGTACAGGCACGAATCCAAACAGGGTTGATCATAGCTCAGCCTTCCCAAAAAATGACACATTTGTGAGAAATTACTGTGTTCACAGTGATGACAGATGCTTTCCTCTGTGGCCTGCACCAAAACATTTTCATCTAGATTTTGGAAGCACAAGTTAAGGCGTTAAAATTTGATACATAAAACATGTGAAAGTGTAGGTATTTCCTTTGTGTTACAACTTTTAAATTAGTGGAAAATATTCCCAAAGAGAAGATTTGAATAAAATGCTATGGAACCTCACTGGTCCATTTATTTGTAAAACCAAAGGGTAATTCGAAAACCACTGACTGGCTGGATCAAGTTTTAATTCTTGATTTATACTTCCTGATCTGCTCCTGGCTGCTCCTCAGTGGTACGGACACCAAGCTTTACTAGTACATCATGCAGTAGTACATGATTTATCACTCACCCCCGGAACAAGTGCTGGGCTCACACATCCTTGGCTCACATGACTGTCCCTACCTCTTCGTCTTCATCTCAGCTCACATCTAGGCCTCATGAAGTCTTCTTGGACCTAGGCAGGATACTTCCAATGCTCTCACCAGATGGTTCAGATCTCCACTGTCCAGTCCCCTTGCTGTAGTCTTTGTTGTCGGCATGATCCAGGACTTGGTGAGCAAACACTTCATGAAGCCCTTTGTCTTTCAGCCTTGTCAACCTGGATGGCTTCATTTTTGCCAGTGAAAAAAAATGTGCATCTTGTGGCTTTAAACTATATTTCCTTGATTACTAGTAAGATGAATCATCTTTTCATATGTTTATCAATCATGTGTATTTCTTCAGTAATTGTTCATAGTCTTTGCTTATTTTTCTATGAGACTATTTACCTTATTACTTTATATATTAACTAGGGGCCCAGTGCACAAATTTGTGCACCTTGAAAGGAATTGTGGGCCGCGAGGCTGCAGTGAGCACAGGGGCGGGTCTGGCCCATCCTTCGTTGACTCCACCTGGCCCCTCCTGCCGCAGCCCCCAGTCCTCTGTCTGCAGGCAGCCCCGCTCCCATGCACTGAAGGCACAGGCAGTGGGTGCGAGTGGTGGCTCCAGCGCCGGCCAGTGACCCGCTTGCAGTAGGTGTGAGTGCCGGGTGGGACTGTGGCGCGTGGGAGCAAAGAATTTTCAGTAACCACCAGAGGCTCACCCTGATGACAGCGACTAGCACCCCACCTTGGTCTGGTGCCCCCTCTGACCTGCTCTACCATCCTGCCATGGCAGACGCCTGCCTTGTTCCGCGCGTGCCCCTTGGTGGTCAGCGCACGTCATAGCGACCGGTTGTTCTGCCATTTGGTCTATTTGCATATTAGGGATTTATATATATAGATAACTTTTTAATACATAGTATATTAATGTTTTGCCTAGTAAATATGTGGTGAACATTTTCTCTCAGGTAATTTATTAAATGTGTTTTAAGTATCATTTATGAAACAAAATTTTATTTAAATGTACATGGGTTCCAGATTCAGAGTCTTGCATAGAATCTACCTCCAAATTAAAATAATATTCTTTATTTCTTATGGCACTTTCACAGTGTATGTCTGTGTGTATAGCACTTAGTTATTCAATCTATATGAAACTTTTCAATATATAGTAAGAGAGAGAGAGACTTAGGTAATTTTTAAAATTTTGTGACCATTTTGATTGTGAATTATCATTATAATTATTGAATGGATCTATATTTCCTCATTGACTTGAAATGTCAAATGGGCATTTTAGATAAGACTCAAAGGAGGATTTGGATATAGGGAGACTAATAAGAAGTGACCCAGATGATTGGGCCCAAGTATACAGTGACAGAATGGTAAAGTGGTGGGTATTATTTAAGGTATGATGAGCATGGTGGTGGTCCTGGAGTCAAGACATTTGATCTTAATAAGTATTGAGAGAAAAACTACAAATTTAAATTTTAATATATTACTAAATGATCATTTTTTGTTTTTTATTTCAAATTCACTATTCATCCATAATAGAAACTTTTAGCAAACTTGAAATAAAAGGAAATGTTGTTAATGTGATTTTTATAAACATACAGCAAATATACTTTATGGCAAAATATGAAAAGCCTTCCTCATAAGTCCAGGAATAAGAAAAGAATGCTTTGCATAATTTCTTTTCAATATTTCAGTGACAATCTTAGCCAATGGAATAAGGCAAGGATAAAGAAGACATGATTAGGAAGGAAGAAATATGTGTCATTATTCAGAGTGACATGAATATATCCAAAAATCTAAAAGAATTATAATTATTAGAATTAGCAACTGACTTTTGGCAAGAAAATTAGATCTTGTTAAAAGTTCTAGATAAAATGAAATTTACCAGAAACAAAAATCAATTGTTTTTGTTACTAGTTACAAACAGAAAATAAAACTGTAAAAAGGACTTTATATGTAAGATTTCTATACTATGAGAAATCATTGAGCAAAATTAAAGAATAACTAAAAAATTCTAAAAGTAAATATACACTATATTTGTGGATTAGAAACTTGATAATAAAGATGTTATTTGACCACAAATGGATCTATACATTTCATTACAATCCCAATCAAAACATCAACAGTTATTCTTGTGGAAATATAAGCTGGTTGTAAAAATAAATAAGATAACATAGTTGTGAGATGACTTACAGCTACTACAAACATTTTCATTGAAATGTGAAGTTTGACTAATTTGTCATTGGAAGAAGACAATGCAATATAAATCCTTAAACATTTCTCAGTATTTGCTGCCATATACCAGGCACACTACTGGGTATTCTGCAAAGAGCATTGCACAAAATCTCAGTTTCTGAGACGCTCAGAGAAAAATGAGTTCTGTAGTCACATGCCTGTGAAAAACTCCATTCTACAATCTCCTCTTGGAGATTTCATATTGCGCAATAAGATTTTAAAGGCTCTGAAAAATTCTGGGAGAAGCAAATAGAATTGTGTTTAATCCTGGATTTTCTAAACTTATTTGATCATGAAACATTTCTTAGAGAAACACTGGTTTAGAGTGTTTTAAAATATTTTAGAAGTATGTTTATTGATGAGAGAGAGTGAGCATGCATGCGCCCAGACTGGGGATTAAAGCTGCAATCCTTTTGGTGTAAGGGATGATACTTCAACCAGTTGAGCCACCTGGCCAGGGCTAGAGTGCTTTTTTATACACATTTGGTTTTCACCAAATCTGTAAAGTGGCCAAGGGTTGAAGTGTTCATTTTAGAGATGAAGAAATAGAACCTATGGCAGGTGAAGATTTACACCAGGCCACACAGAATCTTTGATGCAAATGCAATTTTCCTAAAAAAAAAAAAAAAAAAAAAAAAATCCAGGGCTTTCTCCCAGGTAAAACACTATTTTCGTGTGAAATAGCATTTTAGAGATGGAATAAACCTTAGAGATCTCTTGGACTAGTAACCTTATTATGTTGATGAGGCAACTGGGCCCAGACAAATTAAGTGCCTTGCCCCAGGTCAAGAGCTTGCAGATTAGCAAGAGGACTAAAGGGATCCATGACTCAGTGACTCCCAATTAAGTGCTCTACTGCCCCATATAATTAGGAGGTAAATCTATGTCAATGCAGGTTGAACACAAATTAACTGCCTAGATTGAATAGGTGCTGAATGAATGATTTACCTGGAAATAGATGATACTAGAGCTATGCGGAGTCCTCATGCAATTTTGAAATGAGGACCTAAAAGCCACTTGATGACTAGTTGATAATATGGTAAAGTACTGACTATTGTTACTTTTAAGAGTTTAATCACATTATTTGTATTATTTTACCCCTCTCCTCCAAAAAGTGCCACATGCCACTTGAAAAATTTTAAAGGAATTGAAATTTTGGATTAAAAACGTTTTCACAACTCTAATGGGACACATCCTGGAGAGTTACAGATTGGGAATTATTTTTCTGAAGTGTGTTAGGTATGAGGAATAGAAGAGTAATAAAGAGGGATAAACACCTGGCCAAACCTGTAGGGCAGGGAAGGGTGTTTACAGCAGGTGCTGTTGTCAGAAAGAACAGCAGGGAAAACCAAAACCTTCCTTGAGCAGGGTGGGGCTGAAAGTTCTAAAATGCAGTGAAGAAGAGGAAAGCCTATCTTTTAACGATAGAGGGAAAAACAAGGGTTGGGGGAGAAAGACAGCTGAAAAAGAGGAGGGTAAGTCAAGCCATAAAAAATGGAAGGGTAAAATACATGAAAGCAAGTATAATATTCTGGTGACTTTGGGCTTTAAAAGAAGCAGGTGTGCTATGGCTGATGGCCATTGGGCAGAATGGGTGAGGTAGCTTTGAAGTCTGAGGTAGCTCTTAAGTCTGCAGAAACATTCATTTCCAACAGAGGGAGGGTTCCATTAGGGACAAGGGAAGAGTAAGCTTTATTTTCTCCATGTATTTGACTCTGAGAACCTTATGTGGGCGACAGGCCCACAATAGAGCATAATTTAGGGGTTCCTGGGTTCCCTGAGGAAACACCATCACAATAACAAATTGACTGCATCCCACCCAGCTCTCAAAATCTGCAATCTGGTGTCTACTTAATATGATTTCAATTTACTTGAGACATTCTGTTCTCTAAGCTTTATTGGAGGGCAAATAAATCTATTCAGTATGCCAGCTTTGCCTTGTTTTACACTCCACATCTTTTTGAAGCTCATTAGTATTATCTTACAACCAACAAGGCAAGAGAGGGCAATTCTTTAGTTTCTCAAAAATAATTATTACCTACATTAAAAATGAAAACAAAAGCAAAAATGAAAGGTCAGAAGTTTCTAGAAACTAACATCTCCTTAGAATTTCCCAAGTAACCAATAACTCATTTTGCACTTCCTCTAAATTTGTAGAATTAGAATTATTTACACCCCCAACTCCCCTCCCCCCCAAAACAAAACCACAGCAGGATCTTTGGTGACAAATTATTAATGCTATCCATCATTTAATGTGGGAGGTGGTGCTGGTGAAACTTTTGTACAGAGTAGGGCAACTTGTCTGAGTAAAAGTTAACCATTTTAAATTTTTATTACTTTTCTGATTATAAAAATAAATGCTCACTATAGAAAAATTTAGATCTTTCAGAAATATGCAATGAAGAAAATGAAAGCAATCCCTAAGAGTGAATCACTCCAGCTTTTCCCTCCAACATTTATTTTAAACAAAATAAAACTGTAGTTGTTTTTTAAACAGGATCATATGATGTTTAATCCAGCAACTTGTGCTTTTCTTGGTTACAATTTTACTTGTTCGACGGAATAATCAGAGATCTATCACATCACTTTAAAAGGTTGCATATTTTTCTGTAGAAAAGATGTTTTTACAATTATTTTACTTTGGTGAACATTCTCGCTTGCATATCCTTGTATACATGTGAAAGCATTTTTGGATATAAAATCCTAGGTATGTATTTGCTGGGTCAACATGTCCAGGTATTAACATTTTCATTAGACTGTTCTTTTTTTTTTTTTTAATTAGAACAGTTTTATTGTATTTTAAACAAGTCAGCAGCACCCTTTCATTAAATATAAATCAGTACATAAGATCTTGCCAGGATTCCTTTGTCTATGAAATAATACAAATAAAAATTGGTAATGTATAGTGGTTCTTAAAAAAAATAACTGTACAGAGTGTTATTGTATGTGACCAGCTCATATAATAGACCTAAATATTGACTGTTTTTGATATTGTGTGGCATTTCTAGACATAGGTCAGAGATGTTCCTAAAATAGTTTCCAATTTTACCTTACTGTATATTTTGGCTTTCTTAACATTTTAACGTGGAGTCTTATAAACATTCTCTCTACCTAAAAAATAAGGATTTTTATTTTATTTTATTTTGTTTTATTTTATTTGCAGTATGGTAGTTATTGCCCAGTTGCTAGGTAACAGGCCAGATATCTATAGCTTTATCTGAACACACAACAGATTATTCTTTAGCGACAATTATTTTTTAAAATTGGTCAGTGGCTTGAAATGGCAAATGACTTTGTTGCAAAGTCTCTCAAACAACAGCCACCAAGTCTAGTTTTCTTTAATTCCCTTTTCAGGAGTCACTGAGATAAAAGTTTGTTGTCACAGGCTCACATTCAACCTCAGTTTATCAGTGTTACAACTCTAAAGCATGCCAAAAATATTTTTGAGGAGTGAGCTTTTGGATTTTTTTTCAGATGGCATTAGCTTCAGGTATGTTTTTAAAGTTTTGAGAAGGCTTTAGAAAGATAGATAAAATAAGACTAATCTACTACCCAATTCTCCCTTCTTTTAGCTGCTGCAGAGAACACGATGTTGCTCTTGGGACAACCACCTGGGTTACTAGCTGCAGGAGGCCACGTGTGACTAGGGTATGGGTACTATTTCTAGCCATTTTCAGTATTTGTCACATTAAACCTAAGCCACTAACTCTGATTACACTTCCATTTTGAGAGCACTAAGAAGACAGACTTTCAAGAGCAAAAATACTTATAATAGGAACCTCCTGGACCACCCACTCTAAAATGATTTTTGCTTCCTCTGGACTCACCGATTTTAAAATGTCTGTGCTACTCATGAACTTGGCAATTTTCCTTTGAACTTCAAAAAAAAGATACAAAAGTTAAACTGTTTAATTGTTTATATAAATCAAATGACTAACAATATTATCCCCACTGTATTATAACCTTCACGAGAGGAGGTACTTTGTTTAGTTCACTGATGTTTCTCAGTATCTAGAACAGTACCTAGCCTATAAAAGGTGTTAAATACATATGTGTTGAATGAATAATAAATTCTTGGAAGGCAGGAATCTTCTTATATTTTGCATCCCCATAGTAAATGCCAAGTGGCTGATAAAAATTAAGGAAAGATTCTTCATCCAGGAACACAACTTAAGAATTTCTTAAGAAGCTAAGTGTGTAATATCCCTGGCCTAAATGAAATTCAAGATTCTTCCCAGCCTTAACTTTTATGAAGTACTAGTTTAAAAAAAAAAAAAAGAATCCAAATATATATATCTATATCTATATATCTATATATATAGATATAGATATATATAACTAGAGTAAGAATAATTGGATCTTTGATTTAGAAGGCAGTGCACTGATTTTTTTAAACCTTCAGATCATCATTATAAAGATCAGATTTGACCTCAAGCTGCATTCTATAAAGTCCCTTGTTAAAAACAAAACAAAACAGAACCCAAACAAAAACATGGCATCAAGTTGTTAACTGGAATGCCTCTGTAAGCCTTAAAAAAGTTTTAAATGTTACTGTGTAAGTAAGCAAGAAGGCAAAGGAAATATTTGTGTACATTTTATATTCTACACTTTGCCAATGGTGGTATGCCTTCAAATCCATGTCATATGTGCAATTATTTGGATTTAAAGCCAATAAAAATAAAAGCAGTAAAAGATGTATAAAAAGGGAATCTAAGTGAAAGAAGTATCCATCTAAACCTAGTGCATATTTTGGATAAAACCCAACATTTGGGGGAATAAAGGCAGAAAGAGAGATAAAAAATGTACAAGAATAAGTTTTAGAAATTTACTCCAGAAAATAGTCCATCTTATAAAACACATTTTAATTCTAGTCTTTTAGTATTTATTTACGTCAGACTACCTCTTAGTGGATGTTTGGTTTCCTGTGTCGAGACTTAGAAAAATTACTTTGCGGTTAGAAAATAGCATATTCTCAAGACAGTTGATTGAAAAAACTTTTTTTGGCTTACTATTTTTTAAACAAATTTTACTTTATAAAGACAGTGAATTAATCAGATTTGAGGTTAACTCTCACTGGTAGAACTGTAGTGAATATATTCAATTTGCTTAAAAAAGAAAATGGATCATCCCTGGAAAGAATTTTATATATAAGCACTCACAGAAACAATAGGGCCTAAAATAAAGGAGAGTTTTTAAACTGCAAAAAAAAAAAAAAAAAAAGAGAAAGAAAAAAATTTAAGAATACTGGGGTGGGGAGGGACAGATTTCATAAAACAGAGTAGTTAAAGGAAGGCATGTGCCCAAGTTAGAGGAGAGAGCAAAGTCTGAAGAACACCAACAACAGAAGCATTCTTGGGGAAAGCTAATGTCAGGACCACTCCTGTGGTTCATTTCATAAAACAAAACGGTAGACAAGTATTCAACTTGCTGAGGCTTACAATGTTAGAGTATAGTACACTTGTAATAACAGAACATTGAGAAAAAGAATTACTCAAAAAAACTTTTAAGAAGACATATTATGGGAAAGACTATAAAATAAAAATTAGAACATTCTTACTTTAGGTGGATTAAAATAAAAAAACGAACTAGGAATAGGGTAAGAAGATATTATTGGTTCCAATCACTCATGTTAGGATCATCTATCTTAAAGCGAATGGAAAATAGTCATTCCTAAAAACTGAACAAAAAAGTAAATTTCAAAAATTAAGAAATTCCAATTAAATGTGTAAAAATTCCTAAAAAAGGTTTAACTAAAAATTGAACTTTGGCAGGCTATCATCACGTGGGAATATTAATATTATGCCTGAAATATTTATAAATTTTAGATTAGGAAACAAAATATGTATTACTAATATTTTAAAAGGCGCTTTTGAAACTATAGAAAAACCATTCTCTGCCTAATTTATTTAAGGGCTCATGGAAAAACTGATGCAATATTCATTATCTACACCAAAACAAATACATACAAAGTTCTAAATTTCATTTTATAGGAATACCATCTATTACAGTGCAAGGTGCATTAATATCTATCTCAGATGCAGGCGTAAGCTCAGCCGGGATTCAGAAACGTGTTGAGTGGATGCCCAGTTCAAGTCCTTCATTTCATGGGCATAATAAATCATCCAAAATCCACCTTCAGTAGCTCAAGTAGACATAAAAATAGGCCGATGTTACTTTACTACAGCGATAATATAATCCTTGGTCTTATTGTTGTGGAGCAGATGTCATTATGGGTGGGGCTGACGCGCTGAGCAGCTGAAACATTTTTGTACCACCCCCTGCACTTTCAATGGAAGAGTAAGGCTCCCAAAAGGTAAGGGCAGCGCTTTTAAGAATCAGTTCCTACTAGAAATAAGGAAGTTATGATGTGACCGTGGTACACCTAAAGACCACAAGGAGATTTTTAAAATTCCCCAGGATTAAGTTCTACCCAGGGAAAGAGGTCGTCCCCTTTCCCCCTCCCCTGCCGGCTCCTCCTTGGGACACTTGGATGAGTCTTTCTTTCCCTCCTTCCCACGCTGAGGTGAGGCGGCACGCAAGCCTAGGACGCCTGTTTTTCTCTTCGCGCGGAGAGAACTCTACGGGTAGGAACCTTCGGTCGCAGGAAGGGAGAGGGCGGCGTTGTGGGTAGGCAAAGAAAGCTCGCCTGGGACGAGCTGGGCTGGGATTGGGAAGGGGCAGGCGGGCAGGCGGGCAGGCGGGCAGGCGGGCAGGCGGGCAGCCGGGCCGACTGAGGAGGCCAAGGTGACGAGGGAAATCTGCCGGCTGGGAGCTGGGACCGGGCGCTTCCGGCGGGCCGCAGCCACTCTCGGCCCAGCGCGGCTGGCGTTCCGGGCTCCACCGGGGCGGGCAGGTAGTTAGTCGAGAGGGTAAACCGCGGTTCGCACTTGCCTGGGTTCGGGTGATCAACATCTGGTAGTAGTCTTTGCTCGGCGCTGGGCCTTGTCCTACAATTTCGAACAGAGTCTCCGGCAGCCACGACGCCATCTTGGGACGCCACCGTCGTCGCTAGGACAACCAGGAAGAGGCGGGGTTTGGTTGGGGTCATGAGGCCAAAGCCCTACTTTAAATCGAAATCTTCTTTTGAGCTGGCAGGGGGTTTGTAACTTGAGGTGATGTTCCCTTTTCCAAGGGTCTCAAGGCACTCTGACCGGTGAACTTTCCACCTCAGGCCTCCGGTGACCCGAAAGGGAATTAGTTCCTGCTACCACGGAGGGGCGGGGGTGACCCCGGCGGAGGGATATCAAGTGAAGCTTCACATTTCCCTTCCTGGTCCCTCGAAGGGATCGGGAGTAGATCGCAGGCCGCTGGGAAGTTGATCCAGGCGTTAGGGTAGGGAGGGGCGATGTGATGGGCCGTGACTAGGGATCGGGGCCGGTCCCGCGGACCAGCCCGTCAGCGCAGTCGGAGGGCAAAGTAGTTCCCTGAGGGTGTTGGAACGGCCGGGGAGGGAGGTGGCGCAGGCGGAGGCGCACGCCGCCGCGGTGCTGCGGCTCAGCTGATAATTGAAGGGACCGGAGGAGCCGCCGCTGCCGCTGTCTGGGGGGGTGGGGGAGCGAGTGGAAGTTACTGCCGCGCCACCGAGTCCGGACCGGAGACTTTGGGGCCCAACTAGGTAACTGGGGCGCAGTTGCGAGCGGTGGGGTCAGGCCTGGGGGGAGGGGGATGATCTGAGGGGTTGGGGGGAGGTGACGGTGGGGAGGAGCTGGAACAGAAAGTCCCAGGAAGCCCGGTTGTGTCATCGCCGCGAATCGGCCCCCGCTCGGCCTGCTCCCGGCGGCGACAGGGCCGCGGAAGGACCGGGCTGGGTGGTTGACTGGCGAGGCGCTCGAGAGAGACCGCGGCCGGAGGAACCTGGACTGGGCGGGAGCTGGGGGGGGTGGGAGGGGGTCGCTGGGTTCCCCCCTCCAGTACCCCGCAATGAGGAGGGCCCTTTACGGAACCGGGGTGAGGCGTGCGGTTGTTGGAGCCCGGAGGGGGTCGGGGGGCCGGAAGTGGGCTTTGGAGCTTGGAGGGCGTCTAGGAAGAGAGAAAGTGGGGGGCCGGAAGTGCAGGTGGGGGGTGTGAAGGCCGTGAGGGTTCCCCGGAAATGGGATGGGGGCCCGGAAACCGGGAGAGGAGGCTCCAGGGCCAGGGACGTCCCGGAAATGGAAACTAGGGAGCAGCTCGAGTGACAACAGTTGTGGCAAGCGAGGGTCAGAGGAGGGAGAGGCCGGAGTGACTTTAGACCGCAGTAAGGGGTTTGCTGCCAAGGGGGACGGTTGAGGGCGGCCGAGGACGTAGACGGGGTCTGCGCTTGGCAGTTTTAGTCGTGGGAAGTTGAAGCTGAGGGAGGTTGACGACGATACGAGCCTGGGCATGCGGGGAGGGGGGGCATGAAAAGAGGCCCAGAAACTTGGCTGAGAGAAGTGGAGCATCCTTGTAAAAAGACCAGAATGGGAATTGACGGGAGGGGGTCCAGGGTTTGGGGGGGGAGAGATGGACCAATTGTCACTATTTGTATTAGCATTCAAAACGACTCAGGCGATTAATTTATTTATATATGGGTTACATAAAACGTATTATAACGTTTGTCCATTCAGTTAACCTCTTTCTCCTCCGCCCTTCTGTACAGTGAGAGGGTTTCTAGCTCAGAAATAAGTTAGAGGGGATTTCAAATAACGAAAGTTGTGAAACCCCAAATCTGGCCTCCGGGTCGCTCCATTCCTCGGAATAAGGGAAAGCCAAAATTTCTTGGAGAAACTAATGACGACTTAAACACACGCGCTAATCTGGGGGAAAATAGTTAGACATTGAAACTCCTGCGGAGGGGCGGGAGGGAGTCGGTTACCCCTGTGTGGTGAGGGGGAACGGAAGGGGCTGCTCCTTAAACCCTTACAGATTTGTTTGCGATAAGGCCGTTTTGTCTGGCGGAGGTTTAGCTTAAGCTGCGTGCCTGGTGGTGGGTACAGTTTAATTGCCTCGTTAGTTAATTGGAGGAGGGACTGTATCTGTGTAAACATCCATGTGTGCTTGGTGGTGGGGGGGAACGTTTAATAAGCAGTGAATCGTCCTGAGTGGACTTCCAATTGCGCCCCTGCTGTCTCCCTCCCTAGTTGGCGTTCCTGATTCTGCCTGGGCTGCCAAATCACCCGATCCCCGGGCTTTACTGTTTTGTAGGCCCTTTAGTGGTGCCTGTAACTTTCAAGTCCTTTCCAGTCTCTTTAGATATTTTTCACATTTCATTTTTTAAAGACCCGTTAAGTTGAGGCTCAGAATCTCCTCTCTAAACACAAAACAAAAAATGTATACGGGATAGAAAGTTGAAAGAGCTATTGACTGGGGTGAAAAACCGAGTCTTGGAACAAAGGTCCTAGTTGTTAGAGAAAAAGGCAAGAGGCCTGTATATGAGGCCTGTGTGTCGCATGTACACTGGGGATAGGGGCTTGGAGAAGGGACACAGGGTGGAGGAGTGGAATTATCAGAGGTTTAGAGACAATAACAAAGGGTTTTAGTGAGGCTTATTTTAATATTTACATCATAAAGGAAGTTAATTTTAAGTGAGAATTTTGGAATAAACAGTTTCTAATTTTTTTAAACTCCCTGCTCCATATGCAGCCCCAGGAATATTGAATTAATGTGGTTTTTATATCATCTTTGTGAGATTGTTCAGGGAGGTTTTGTTTTTTATTTTATGCTTAAGAGAGCATATTGACATGATTGGGGTTTGTGGGCTTTTTCCATAACTGCCTTTCTATGAATGTGCCAGTATTCATAAGAATTAAATAACTGTAATTAAGATTATCATTTTTTCCATTTGCTCCCCAGTTTTTCAAGAGTTTGAGTGGCTAATCTGCCTAGCTGACATTTTCTATTGAGTTTGTGTCCATAAACAGACTTTTTATTTTAGTTTTTCATTTACTTTCTAAAAGTTTTAAAATACTTTTGGCAGTTAAGAGTTCTAGAAGGTGCTAAACTAAAATAATTATATTTTTAAATCGGATGCTAGGCCAGGGTAAAATCAATGTTTTCTCCCAAAGTAAATTTGAAGTAATGTTTACCATCCCATTCTAATTTTTAGATTACTGGATTTATGTTATCTCCATAAGGTTTTAATACTCTATTTTAAAGACATCATCATAACAGACACATACTGGTTTAGGAATTCATACCTTTCACAGTAGGTACTTGTGTGACCTTGAGCTATTCACTTACCTTACCTGGTCTGCAGTACTTAATCTGTAAAACAGGGTACCTTGCTGGGTAGTTGTGAGACTCAGTGAATATAATGGCTGTGAAAAACAACATACAGTTAAATAAGTGTAAGATATTATTTTAAGAAAATGACATTAGCTATTTTGAGGTCATTAAGAAAAACAACAGTTTCTTCCCTGGCCAGTGTGGTTCAGTTGTTTGGCATATCCTACTGTACACCAAAGGTGTCAGGTTCAACTCCATTCAGGAGCCCCCTCTTTCCCCTGCCTCTCCCTGTCTAAAAAATCAATAGGAAATGAAAAGACTAAAAAGTTTCTTATCAGTGGTTGTGATTGGGGGAGGTTGATGGTAGTTTGAAGATAAGTTACAGCACTTTATAATTTTAAATTGGTGGTGGAACTTGTGCCCAGTTTCTGTTGAAATAATTTTTGTTTTGCATCAAGATGGTAGGTAATTTTTCACCATACAGCTTACCAAATAAATTTGTTAACCCTCTTTAGAAAAATTTCTTTACATTTTCGTAATTTTTTTGTGTCGGAATTTTTTTTTTCTTTCTTAATCCCTTCATCTTTTTCAACCAGCTCCCCAAATCCCCCCTTTGACAGCTGTCAGTTTCTGTTTTGTTTGTTAGTTTATTTTGTTCATTAGATTCACATATAAGTAAAATCATATGGTACTTGTCTTTCTCTGGTATATTTCACTTTGCATAGTACTCACCAGGGCAATCCATGGTGTCAGAAAGGGTAAACCACAGCTTTTTTCATTTACTCATCTTTCTACTGAGGGGCATTTGGGTTGCTTCCAAATCTTTGTTATTGTAAATAATGCTGCAATGTCTTTGTGTTTTGAATTAGTCGTTTGGGTTTCTCTGGATATACTCTCAGAAGTGGAATTGCTGGGTCATAAGGCAGTTTTTAAGTTTTTGAGGTATCTCCATGCTGCTTTCCACAGTGGTTACACCAGTCTGCATTCCCACCAACTGCACTAGAGGTCCATGTTTTCCACATCCTCACCAAAACTTGTCATTTTTTACATTTTAATTATTGACAGAATATGTATCTAATCTTGGTTTGTGGCTCTTCTGAAACTTTCTAATAGAGACTTTAATTAAGGAACATTTCTGAATCTCAATCTTTTTTTTTTTTTTTAATAGAGTCTAGGGAGGTTTTGTATTTTTTATGGATTTTAATTTTAAATGGATGGGTGGGAATCTTGTTGAGCAAATGTGATAACAATTGCCCTTTTATTTTTTCTTCTGTTTGCTGAGGTAATTAAATGGACTCAAGTTTAAAATGTGACCAGCTTGTTGCTTCTCACCTTCGCTCAAGCTCTTGCACTTTTCCCTCATTTAAATTATTTCAGGTTCATTTCAACTCACCCTTCAAATCCCTTTCTTAAAACTTTTTATTTCTTGGTTGTCTAGGCATGCTTCATTTTGGGATTATAGTGAAGCATCCATCTTATATAAAAACTGCTGTTTGAAATTTTAACCCTGCTATTTGGCTTCTGTAAATGCTTGCTTGCTTAAATAATAAGGAAAATCAGACTACTCCCACTTCAGAGAGGCCATTAAACCTTCCCCAGACAAAATTATCAGTGCTGGCACCAGGACAGGCCTTTGGTTGAGGTCTCTAGGCCCCAGCACATAGGGGCTCTTTAAGAACTTGCAAAGGGGGCGGGAAACACCCCTTATTTGGGAGACAAGGTAAAACATATAAATAGGGAAAGTTCCTCCATGTTGGGGTCCAGAATTTGAGAGACATTTTCCTCTGGGTCCACGTGTAATAATAATAAATGTAACTCCATCTCTCTAAGCATTGCTTGGTTTTTCTCCGGTTTTCTGTAACAGTAGTGCTAAATTTGTTGGTGTGTTGTGGGGTGACTGACGTTGGTCAACATGAACATAATAGGTTTCAGGTGTGGGTTTCTAAGCATGTTGCGATTGTTTCCATGCCTGGATTATATATAGGCTTCCTGAGGGTAAAATGTTACCATGTTCTTCATGAAGGGCACTCATAAACCCAATTGAAAATAATACTATTTTCCTTTCCACTCCAAACCAATAATGTTAGCCTGGCCTTGCCTACTATGTAGTCAGTCTTCCTACTTAGAAAGGATCTTGGTCCTAACACATTCCTCAGGGTGCTGTTTGGTTTAGTGATCACAGCCTCTTCACATCTTCCTGACTACTGTGACATCAGAGTGCCTAGATAGAGTGCTGGAATAAGAATTTGGTGGATAATATACAATAAATGTAATTTGTAAAATGTTACATAATCTTGGTGTTTGTAGTTCTTAAACATTAACATGTAATAGCTTCATATTTGTGTATTTTTTATAGTGCTTATGTATAGTTCAAATAACTTACAGATTTTTCAAAAGCATAAAACCTTAGCCATTATTCTTTACAATCTCTACCTGGTCTACTAGTTTACTCTGTACATATTGGGGGCTTGCTGCTGAACCAGTCTCTTGATTTTGATTTAAGTAAAATTTAATTTGGCTAATGTCCTAGATTTTTAAAAATGCAGTTCTCTAGTACACCTGAAACTTATATAATGTTATTAACCAATGTTATCCCAGTAAATTTAATTTTTTAAAATGCAGTTCTTTAATTAAGTCTAATATCCTAATTTATTGATAGTTTCAGGTTATTGGGAAAAGAAGTTGTTTCTAAGTGGTCACCAACCAGTTGTCCGTGGACCGCTGGTGGTCCGTGAGGTCCAAAAGGTTGGCAACCTAGACTGATATATGTCTCAGATGCTTAATAGTTTATCTCAGGCCTTTTAGATTTTAGGTGTGGGTTTTATAGTTTCATTAGGTTGGATTGGACAGAAGAAAAAGGAACTTATCTGTTATTCAGACTTACCTGTTTTGCCTTGAGTGTGCAGAAGCTGTTGGACATAAACAGCTTTATGGTTACTAGTATGCTTGATTTAAAAAGCCCTTTTTCGTAGCCTAGAGTAAACAAGTTGCTACTCTGTTCTTTCTTAACTGAACAGCACTGTTCAAGGGAATGGGTTCCAGACCTGATTGTGTCTTTTTTATCTTTGTGTCCTTGGGCAAATAATTAACATTTGTGAGTTTCAAGTGCCTAATCTGAAAAATGTGGTTTATTGCCACCTAACCTAGAATTATTGTCATTTATGTGCTAAACACTGTATTTAGGAAATTAGGTTACAAAAATGGATTGGAATACACGGCCCTTCCTCCACTGGTTCAATTGCAATATTGACCATCATCTCATCAAACATACATCATACATTAAAAATATTTGAGTATACAGTGGTATTCCATAGCCAATTATGAATTCCTTTCAGTGCCTGACTCATAATACAAATTCTTTAAATGTTTATTGAAGGAGTAAGCATTGTGAGAATAAAATGATACTGTAAGTGAAAATATATTGTAATGACTTAATGTCCTATTTGTTTTGATAAATACTTTGGATTATTGTTAATGCTAAAAAGTCTTCGGGAGTTTTATTTTTAATCTATTGGTATATATTTTAGAGACTGCAAGTTGCTTTAAATCATACATATTAAAAAAATTAGGGCAAACCATTTTATATTGTCTATTTTTTACATATAATAGCTGATCATTTAAATTTGACATTGGGGACCTAAATATATTTTGATGCAATGTGCATATTTATTAAATATAAAATTGAGTTTTATACAGCATTTCAGTTTATTATCTTCGTTCCATATTTTTATAAATGTGATGTCATTACCCCTACAGGATTTTGAAGGCTATTTATAAGCTGAATGGTCTAGCAACAAGTCTTCAAGACTTGAAATTAACAACATTTCAATTTGTATGTTATCAACTTGTTGGCTGTCATAACCACTGAATTTTCTACCCTGACTTCAAAACTATTACTCATGCCACATGTGGGCGGCATTCTGAATAAATAGATCCACCTTGTGTCATCTTCTTAAGGTCAAATTAACTCATTTTGAAGTCCTTCTACTGGTAAACATGTGTGATGCTTTGGAAACCCAAAGTGAGTTTTTACAGATAGCCCATCTAAAATTCACTGTTGAGTTGTAATTTAAGATGCTTGTGTCCTTAGAGAGCAGGTTCATGGATGGAGATCACATGGAGGGCCTCCCCCCACCTCCTTTTAAAAAAAATTTATTGAAAATCAAGTGCTTGTAGTTGCCTTATATAGTAAATAGTAAATATATGAAAATGCTGCAACTTCTGTTATGGCCCCAGTACTTGGTAATCCTGTCTGTTTTGCACCTTGGCTGCATGCAGTCAGATTGAGCTGCTTGTTCCTCGCTGAACTGCAGCACACCTGGTTTTGATTGTTTGGATTAAAACCCCTCCACCATTTTATATCTTTTATTGCTGCATGATACACATTTTTTCCCAGTAGCTTCTGTAAAATTTTACTCTTCACTCTTCTCCCTTCTATGCCATTTTATTTCACTTACATCATCCACAGTTTGTCTTATTGTTTACATTTTCTCTACTAGATCTTTGGCTTCTTGGGGTAGAGGCTTCATTCTTCTATCCCCACAGTGGCTGGCACAAGGCTCCTAACATAAACTCATTGTATGTGATAAGTGGCAGACTTTGTTTTGGTGACACATTGAGAAACTATATTGGGAAATAATATTAGCATCATTTGCCTTAGTTTACTGTCAACTTGCTTATTTTAGGTTTTCAAGGTTTGGTAGCTGAGGTTGGATCCTAGCATATAAATCTGTCAGAATTAGGCTCATTAAAATCAGCTACTTCGGGATTGTTAAAGCACTGGACCCCAGTGGTCAGCAAACTGCGGCTGTGGTTCGCGAGCCGCAGTTTGCCGCTCTGTTGACTCAAGAGTTTGCCGACCTCTGCCTTAGGGAAAAACACTTAAAAAACATGTTGATAATGTACTAATGTCTTTAACCTGAAGTCAAAACTTCTGGGTAAGGGTAATGCCTTGCAGTGGTCTGCAAACTCAGTCAACAGAGTGGCAAACCACGGCTCACAAGCCCAATGTGGTTCGAGAGCCTCAGTTTGCCGACCACTGCAGACTATTTTAGTAACTTGGTTACCTCAGATTTAGCTTTTGGGACTTAGTTTATTAGTAGATTAAATACATATTAAGTGCTTACTGTGCACCATGACTGTGTTGGGGGGAAATCGAAGGGGACTTAAGACCTAGTTCTTGTCCTCTGAGTTTCGTTAATGTTTCATTTACTTGATAATCATGTACTTACTTGATAACTATATATAGAAGTATTCTGTAGTTATTCTAAATGCAGGCTTTCTGCATTTAGAAAACCTGATAATGAGAATTTAAATTAAAATACAGATGGATTAGGGTCTGAGTTTTGTTTGGCTTTACTGAATTGTTGGAAGCGCCTTCACTATACAGAGATTTCATCAGCAACTTGTGTGTATTTCTGGTTCTATAAAAGGTCTACCCTGAGAAGAAATAAGAGACATAAAATGAGATGTTATATTAAAATGTACTTTATTGAAGATTAATTCAAATTAATGACAATAGAACACAACATATAACAGAAGTACGAAGTTGAGTTTTATACAGTGGCTACTCAGAAGTTTAGAGAGAGATTCAGTCCTGGGTTGAAGTTTCTGAGGAATGCTTCATGGGGAGAGGAGGGACTTGAACTGGTCCTGATTGTTTGGGTAGCTATAGAAGAATGGGAGCTTAAAGATGTAATTGTGGTGAGGGTATAATGGTAAGATACACTGGCTCTGGAGTAGAGGGTCCATATTGATGAAGTAATAGGATATGTGGGCTGAGATTATTGAGGTCTTCAAATGAGAGATTAAGAAATTAGATTTAACAGACAGGTTAAATTTATTGTTGATTCCTGAATAAGCAAAGACATGAAAAAAGGTATAAATATATTTAATTTGTAAATGAACTGGGAAAAAAAGTGCTTTTAGATCTTATTTATCTTTTCATGCACTGCTTCCCTTTTTGGACTGCAGATAAGGTTTTTTGTAAGTTTTGGGGCCACATGAGCAGTGGAGATTAAACTTCTTGTTCACTTTTCCTGTGTAATAATTAAAGTAGTTTTGCTCAGTAAGCAGGAGTTGGTTAGGTGTCTAATGAATCCTATTGCTCCTCTGGTTAGTCACAGAAATTTTTTTTGTTTTTCATTTTTTGTTGTTAATCCTCCCACGAGGATATTTTTCCACTGATTTTTTTAGAGAATGGAAAGGAGGGGGAGAGACAGAGAGAAACATCAGTGTGAGAGAGACACATGGATTGGTTGCCTTCCGCATGTGCCCTGACCAGAGCTGGGATCAAGCCACAACCTATATGTGCACTGGAATTGAACCTGGGACCCTGGAAAGGCTGATGCTCTATCCATTGAGCTAACCAGCTAGAGCCATAGAATTTTTCCTTTAGAGCAAGCATGTCAAACTTGCAGGCTGCATGTGGCCCACAAGGAATGTTTATGTAGCCCAGCCAATATAACAGTATGTAAGAAATGTGGTTTTTTAAAATATATTTTATTGATTTTTTTTTTTTTTTTACAGAGAGGAAGAGAGAGGAATAGAGTTAGAAACATTGATAAGAGAGAAATATCGATCAGCTGCCTCCTGCACACCTATTGGGGATGTGCCCGCAACCAAAGTACATGCCCTTGACCAGAATCAAACCTGGGACCTTTCAGTCCACAGTCCAATGCTTTATCCACTGAGCCAAACCAGTCAGGGCTGTAAGGAATGTTTTAATAAAAATTTTGTAATTTAATTTTTACAATATTCTGTTATACATAATTATTAATAACAAACTACAACTTTTGCTAATGACTGATTACTGTAATTGTGTTGCATTCATTTCCCTTATGCGCCTTACACGCAGGCGCACCATTTCTCTCCACTAATACTAGCAGGGAATATTTTAGCAGCTAATTGCCATGTTATTAGTCTTGTACTGACTTGTTCGGTGTGAGCAACAGGAAATAATTCACTTTTAGAGAACAAGAAAAATAGGTTTACTTGCCTTATGCTTATTTGTGCAGTTATTCAGTGTCTGGTAAATTAATGTTCAAGAAAATTAATTTTTATTAAAATGTTCTATTATGTTAACGATTACTCATTTATTTCAGCCCTTTGTGTTCAGCTTGTCTCTATCTAAATAAACGTACGTTTCTATGAATATTGAAGCTTTTTTTTTTTTTTTTTGCGGCCCACATAAACTAAAACCTTGTTTATTTGGCCCGTGTTAGCCTTTGAGTTTGACATGCTTGCTTTAGAGGAAGTTGACAATCATTTCACCTTAACACGTTCAATTGTTTATTCAGAAATTTATTTTTGAAGTTTTGAGTATTGTTTGATAATACATAATTTTTTGTGAGTCACACAGTAATTTGTCAGTCTTATTTATGGGAACAACATTTTGCTTAGCATCTAATGCAGTAAAAAATGTTTAAAACAAAATTGAATTGTGATCTAAGTATTTATGCACTTTTAAAAATGCAAATTAATATTACCCAGTTTAATCAAGTTAAATATTTTAATTCTGGTTGATGTCATAGTAGACTGTTTGTTATCCCTTCCACTTTTATGAAAGCATGCACAACAGGACTTTAAAAATAGCAAGTGAGGCTAGATGGTGGTTGAAGGGAAAATAAAGAATAATATTCAGGAGTCTCATCACCATGTTTACCTTTCTTCAGTAGCTTTTGTTTCTATTCTGTTCTTGTAGATTTGCTGACTGCAGTCTGAATTAATTTGATTCTTCCTTATGTGGAGATAGCAGAGATGCTATTAGTGCAAGATGGTTAATACCTGTGAAGGCTATTTGTATAGGCCAAATTTTGTGGATTTTAGGATAAAAATATTTGTGAAATGTGTATTTTACTGCTATAGTAGGCAAGAGTGCCTGTTTTTCTACAAGACAGTTAGGCAGCTTCCTTTTTTTGTCTTTATGAAGCAGATATTTTCATTTCTTCTACCCACATAGAGAAAACTGCTTAGTCTCTAGAGAAATTTGACCTATCTCTGCCCCTCCTTCCCAGATCCAAAAGCATTTGTGGCCTTCTCCCAGTAGATGGCAACAAGTAATCTGAATTTTGAAAAGACTCAGTAGTCCTTAACTTTGTGATCAGAAATGTTTGCTGAATATTTCTCAACTGTCATTCAGAACTTAGTGTTGGTTTCCACATTTTGGGCTCAAAATATTCTTCTGTTATTTGCTGAATTCATCTTTTTTACTCTATTCTTCACCCTGTCTTTTGAAAAGTTTTGCTATTCCAGTTGCTGCTATGAAGTAAGACTTGGGGGAATTTCAGCCTTTGGTGTAGTGCACTGTAAGATAATCTGCTTCTGCCTCTTCTAACCATCTAGTATTACTTTTCAGCTGCCTGTATATAAGGCCCTGCCACTTCTTCCTCCCCCTCCTCCCCCAGTATCTTCTCATTGTACAAACTTAAGTTCTACTGAGAGGAATTACTGAAGAGATAATAGACCATCACTTGGGACCTTCGTTGTAGCAGATGTTTTAAATGATAAATTTATGTTGCTTAGATCAGCTAAGGAATCAGTAAACTTAATGTTTGCCATAATAGCAGCATTTCTCTCTTGTGGGGTGGGCTTTACTTCATTCCTGTGTTTATTTACATTTAGCTTATTAATGCTTTGTTTCTTGTTACTAAAAATTTAATTCGTAATTGCAAATTAACTTTTGAAAGTTTACCATATTTAGAGAAACACAAAGCTTTTTCAGGATGCCTGCTGAGTTTATTTAAATGTTTAATTCGGTAGTAAATAATTTGGTAAGTTTCTATGTTAAGAGTGTTTTAACGTTAGGAATGGCTTAATCTGTAATTCTTCTAAGGCAGTGGTTCTCAACCTTTCTAATGCCGCGACCCTTTAATACAGTTCCTCATGTTGTGGTGACGCCCAACCATAAAATTATTTTTGTTGCTACTTCGTAACTGTAATTTTGCTACTGTTAATGAATCGTGATGTAAATATCTATGTTTTCCGACTGTCTTAGGCTCTACAGGAGCGACCCACAGTTTGAGAACCACTAGCAGGGTCACCTAAGACTATTGGAAAACACAGATATTTATATTACGATTCATAACAGTAGCAAAATTAGTTACGAAGTAGCAACAAAAATAATTTTATGGTTGGGGGTCACCATAACATGAGGAACTGTATTAAAGAGTCGTGGCATGAGAAAGGTTGAGAACCACTGTTCTAAGGAGTGGAAAGGCAAGAATTTACTAAAGCAGTAGTTCTAAAAATTCTGCAATTTCTGTTTCAAGGGCTAGTATAATCATGTTGCAAGGGAAGAAATTACCTTGGTTTCAGCAACTGCTTGCTGCATTTATCTTTTTAAGTAAAGCAAAATGGGGTTTATTGAAGATACACTCCAAATGAGAAGTGGGTCAGCCTACTACTAATAGTTTCAAATAAGTAAGGTCAGTGTAGGTGTATTTTGGCTTATGTTTTTTAGTATCTTTTAAAATGGAATTTCAGACTTATAAAAATGTTATAAATGTATTGTAAGGAATATCCCATATTCTCTTCTCCCGCTTTCAAGGTCATTTTTTAAATTGTTAGACTATAAATTTGTTTTCTGTTTTAAGTCAATGGAAGCTTTATTTTTTTAAAAAGAAATATATGTGGTAAAAGTCTGGGAAAAGGTCAATACAGCAAACACATTTTTTCCCCATATGGCTCTTAACCAATCACTGTACACTTGTTGACTTGTCAGAGTGATGTGAATGCACTGTAATGCTTTGTTCCTAACTCTTGTTAAAGCCAAGTTTTTAATGAGGTGTCTCCTTCCTTTATCTTTTATACTGACTTGGGAAATGTTGTATTATGAGAGGGATATTCACTTGCTTATGGCAGTCCATGGGAAGTGTCGGAGGCTCCTTATGACTTAGGTCCTATGTGGCCTGATTCTTGACCACCTATTTGATGTCATCTCCTGCTTTATTGTTTTACTGGCTCTTGCTGCCTTGAATGCTCTTCTAGTTCTTACATGGCTATCTCCTCTTGCATGAGACTCAGGTATTACCTCTCAAAGAGGTCTTAATTGATCGCTCTCTCCATAATAGTTCATCTCATAGGAACATATCACCTGTAAGTAATAGAAAACTTGACTAACAGGGCCTTCACCAAATTGAGGGTTATTTTTCCTCATAGTGTGGTTCAGCTGCAGGATGATCCCAGTGAGGACCGACCTCTGTGTCTGTTTTACCTCTGCCATTCTTAGCAAGTGTTTCTCTTGGAAACCATCTAACTGGCTTGAAGTCAATATGCTCATCGTTTGAGGCAGAAAGGAGGAGAAAATGAAGTCTTGTTAAATGCTAAATGCGAAAATATTTCTACAGGACCCTTACCTTACCATACCTCTTATTAGGGAGCAGTAGGTCATACTTCTGGCAAAAATAAAAGTGTAATGGT
The DNA here is from genome assembly GCA_026230045.1 of Corynorhinus townsendii. Taxonomy (NCBI): domain Eukaryota; kingdom Metazoa; phylum Chordata; class Mammalia; order Chiroptera; family Vespertilionidae; genus Corynorhinus; species Corynorhinus townsendii. The sequence goes on along the minus strand of JAPDVU010000005.1, from coordinate 30,588,845 downwards.
ATGTTTGTACAAAGATAGGTTTAGACCACTGCCTTTTAAATGATTTTGATCTGCAATCCATAAGAGATGCCCTATTTTGTATCACCGTTTATGAGTAGATATATGTATGTAACTCATTTCACAAACAATGCTTAATCATGATGTTTGCTGCTATTTTCCATTCTCTATTTCATTTGAAACTTCTGGTTATGACCTTATTAACCTTTTTTGTGTGTGCTGTGGACCCTTTAGTAGTCTGAAGCTCTGGATCCTCAAAATAGTATTTTTAAATTCATAAAATAAATGCGTAAGTCAACATTCCAAATATATCAGAATGTTGAAATCTAGCTTTCAAACTGTTAAACTAAACTAGTTTGTTGTAATATAGCAATACATTTCTTTGTTAGTACTTATAACATGATCTCGCAGCTGTTCAAAGTAGTGATGGTATAAATGATATTTTGAGGTATCTTCAACAATTGCATTGTGATATGATAATATCTGTGACTTTTCTTGGTGCAGTGTCAAAGGTACTGCCAATAATGTTGTTTGTTGTTTATTCATAATAGAAGGGAATGCTAAATTTAACTAGAGGTTAGTAAAATTATTATTTTTTTAAATCCCAAGTTCATGAACGCCTGATTATGAACCCCTGATCCAAATTGATTTCAAGGCTCTAAGTTTGTAGTTTTGAGAAAAATACTGGCTTTAGTCCCATCATTGATTCATCTCCTAGGGCCAGGGGAGTAGCCTGCTTCCTCAGTGGTGATGGAATTTGTATCTCCTTTAAGGCAGGATTCTTTTAACAGGGAAGAGAGGGGAGGTAGATGGAATTTGGGTAGAGAACAGTATCTTCTACCTTCTCCCCCTTCTTTACACTCCCTCCATATTACTTAATTTTCCTCATAGTACTATCAAACAGTATTTGCTGCTTCTCTGTCTCCCCAGTAAAATATAAATTCTGCAAGGGGAGAGATGAAAAATGTGAATTGTTTGCTAACATTTCAAAGTTTTCTTAAAGCAATAGTTTTGATTTATAAGATGCATCAGTTCCCTTTGCCCAGTTGGAATGCAAACATGTTGATTGAATACATTTTTTTTCTGGTCTATGTAACTATCTCGATATCTATTCTTCAGTCTTTAGGTTCTGTTAAAAAGGTCTGTCACACCTGTCAGAACAGCTATCATCAATGAACCCACAAATGACAAGTGTTGGCTAGGATGTGGAGAAAAGGGAATCCTTGTGCATTTTGGTGGGAATGCAGATTGGTGCAGCCACTATGAAAAACAATATGGAGGTTCCACAAAAAATTAAAAATGGATCTGCCTTATGACCCAGACATTTCACTTCCGGGTATTTACCTGAAGAAACCCCAAATACTAATTCAAAAGAGTATATGCACCCATATGTTCACTGCAGCATTATTTATAATAGCCAAGATATGGAAGCAAACCAAGTGCCCATCAATAGATAAGTAAATAAAAAAAGCAGTGGTACGTATACCCAATGGAATATTACTCGACCATAAAAAAGAATGAAATCTTACCATTTGTGATAGTATGGATGGACCTAGAGGGTATTATGCTCAGTGAAATAAATTAGAGAAAGACAAATATTATATGATTTCACTTATATGTGGAATCTAAAAAAGAAATTAGATGAACGATCAGGATTAAAACAGATTCATTGACACAGAGAACAGACTGGTGGTTGCCAGAGGCAGGAGGGAGGTTGGAAGGTAAACTAGTACTTTTGGATTGCAGCATTTTGAGTCCAAGAAGGTGTTTTGGAACAGATGAGTGACAGTATCCATGTAAGACTTAATTAGTGTTATTTTGTGTGCTTTAGAAAAAGCTATAGTGCTTAGTTTCATCCAATATTAGGTATGTGGAATATAACAGTAAATGTCTGTTAGTTCCTATGTAAATACTTGTGGTTTTTATTTTTATATTGAATGGCAGTGTTGATAAACAGAAAGCTATTGTCTTTCTAACCAGTGTAAGGTTTGTGAAGAAGCTGTCATTTCTTTCTTTTTTAAAATACATTTTTATTGATTTCAGAGAGTAAGGGAGAGGGAGAGATAGATAGAAACATCCATGATGAGAATCATTGATTGGCTGCCTCCTGCATGCACCCTAGTGGGGATTGAGTCCACAACCCAGGCATGTGCCCTTGGCCGGAATTGAACCCAGAACCCTTCAGTCCCCAGGCAGACGCTCTATCCACTGAGCCAAACCAGCTAGGGTGAAGTTGTCATTACTTTAGAATATACTAGAGAAGAATAAGATGTGGTATTAGTACTAAAGAAATTAGATTATCACTGAGATTTAGTAACTGCATTTAAAAAATGCACTATATTATATTTAGGAGTTATCATTCTTAACAGATGATTATTTGTCTTTAAAATGTCACTTAAAGTATCTCCCAATGCCTATTGGGAGGAAGAGTCTGGCGTATCACACGTTGTTTGTTGGCATTTAAACTGTACAGTTTTTTTAGTATATTCAGAGTTTTGCATTTCAGAACATTTTCAGCACTCTGGAAAGAAATTCAGTACTAGGTGGATTCTATAAACTTTTAGATTAAGTTTTAGAATTGACAATTACATTTTGATGTGCTGTTTACCATTAGTTAAAATCTTACCAATCCAAAAAAATAAAAATCTTGCCTGTTGTGTCTAATGGGACTACAAAAGGAAACTATTTGTATTTCTCCTAGGAGGGTTCATACCTTCTGTCAGTTTGACTTACTGTTTCTCCTTAAAATTACTTGAATTTAAACATCCTGTTAACTACAAAATACACTTATATGTTGGCTTTGAGTTGACAGTGTCACTTGAAGAAGTCTGGATAGGAAATTTTTGGAAGATGCCAAATTCACTTCAGAACCAAACTCAGAGTGGTGGTTCTACTTGTCAGGGAGCTCATTACCAGTGCTTTTTGATATTCCAAGGTTGTAGAAGTCCAACTAACAGGTAAAAATTAAATTTGTGATTGGCTCTTGCAAACTTCTATCCATTTTCTTATTAAAAGTTTATATGGCATGTTTATTTTCAAAGACCTATTAGCACTTCATTATATGTTTGGTATGCAATTTGGCTGAAAGGGGTATGAATTATATATTTGGGGTATCTTTTTTCATTTCGATTAAGGTGTTTTCAGGCTTTCTTCTCAGGCATATCCAATTATTTCCTGTTCATTTGTTCCTTTCTTCATGTCCCTAGGCCTTTCTGAAGCTGTTTTCTGTGAAATGCCCCCTTTGCCCTCCCATTCCTAAGGGCTCCCTTTTCTCCTGGGCAAAGTCATTTTTCCACTTCTGGGAGGTATATTATTGCCTTGCTCAGGGCTTGAGTTGCTCTTCTATAATAGTACTTAAAGTAGTAATCTATCACCTTTCACTCTGTTTATAGTTTGCTCTTCCATTGGTCTGTGCCTCCCAAAGTTCCTTTAAATCTTACATGCATCTTATAACCAGTCTAACATCACCACTATCTGCTCACCTTTGAGTTGTCTTTAAAAGAGGGTCAGGGCTAGCTATTATCTCTGCACAGCACAAGATGGAAATCTTCCTTAACCGACTTGTCTCTTTTAATTTATTCTTGCTGGTTTTGTGTTCTCCCCCCTAACCCCCCCACCCCCCAAGGAGAAACTTAACTGTCCTGTTTTGGAGGTGTGGCAGAACTCCTTTGCTTTCTTTTGTCTAGTATTTACATGCTATTATTTTTTTTTTTTTACATTTTTCTTTCTGTGTTCCTGTGTTTTAGATCTGTCTTGTAGTTGAAGATTTAAAAAATCTGGTTTGATAATCTTAGAGATTGAAATTTACCATTTTCTAATTTGTCACTTTCATTTGAATTTATTTTTGATAGAGGTATGATTCCAGTCTTTGAATGGTTCTCTTATAAACTAGAACAGTATATCTAACAAGGTCTATCATTCATTGCTACCTTTATTTGTAGAAAATACAAATCCTTAGAATTGTAACTCGATTTACCAAGCTCCTTGACCTTAAGATATTGATGTCATTTTACTTTAATCAGTTTTTAAAATCTTACTAGATAGTATAATTTTATAGTTTACCTTTATTTACACCTCTTTATTTTTTATATTATCACCTTTACTTCTTCTAGTATCTTAAAACTGTATCTGGAAAAACCATCAGATTTTATCTGACAAAAACTTTATTCTTAGGAGATAACTTTTATTTGGTGTGAAATTTTTAATTGGCACCTATAATTCCACTGTCTTCTGGCTTCCACTGTTGCTGCTTATAGCCTGGCAAACAATAATGATCTCCCTCTCTTTGCACTTTAAAATTGTCTTTAGCTTTGGTATTTGTAGTTTTATTATGACACTACTGGCCCAGTGCACGGATTTGTGTACATTGAAAGGAAATTAATTAGAAGGAATATTTTAATATCGTTATTTGCCCTTTCTCTGTAATAGAAGTGTCAGAGATGAAAGAAAATTAGTAAAATGTATATGAAGATGATACAGAAATTGATAGACAATAGCATGATATAACAACAAAGACATTATATAAAAACAACAAAAACATATAAAACCAACAAAAACACAATATAAAAACAACATTGATACAAACAATGACTGATAAATTGATTAAACTTATTCTAATATCTCCCTGTATCCCACATTGAGTAAAAATACTTTCAAAGTGCTTGACTAATTTTCCTTGTGATGAAGTATTTACAACTTGAACGTCACACACGCTTCAAACTTGAGAGAAAGCAACATATAACTGACCATGTCCAAAAACGGGTTCAGGTAGGAATATTCCTACCCTGTCCAGAGTTTGTCCCTGTGATTTATTAATAGTCATTGCAAATGCTGGCACCACAGGAAACTGTCTTCAAATTAATTTAAGTGGGAAGTCAGTGTCAGACGAGGACAAATCAATTTTTGGAATCAGAACAAACTTCCCTTCCGCAGATCCTGATAATACTTCAGCTTCAATTATCTTAGGTTGCAATCTTTTGATAACAAATGTAGTGCCATTACAAAGATCCCATTTACTCTGAAGATTTCTCAGTAGCATGATGATTGCACCTACTTTAAATTTTAATTTATGACACGGCACTCCTCAAGGAATAATACTATTAAGAAATTCAATGGGAAAATTTTCCTTTTTGGCCTCATCGGTGAATCCATGGAATCATCGCTCAAATAGGTGTGAAAATCTCCATCAAGTATATCCAAATTTCTTCATTTAATTTATGACTGTGCTTTTTTGGAGAAAGAATTGCACATTTAGATATATTTTTAATATTATCTGTAGACAGACGATTTCCAAAGGTAGCTTCAATAAATAGATCCTTTACAAATCATTTCAGCTTCAGAGGTATGTTGTGCCAATAGCTGGTCTTCACATACATTGTATTGACTACGACACCAGCTTCTTTTGGCTTCAAAAGTATGGTAAGCCAGTAGTTGGTCTTCAGACATATTCTGTCGACCACGACTCTGCTTTCAGCTTCAGAATGTCAACAAAAACAACCAAATTCACTGTCAACAATGATAGATCGAAATGCAGGCATGCAATGGGTGCCAGCGAGAGCTTTATATGTATCATGCATGCACAAGTCAATGTTTATTTTTCTTCAGTTGTCAGTGCGCATCATATGTACCGGCTGGTGGTTGGTCGGATGGCTGGACGGATGGTCAGTCACGTAGCCACACACACACACACACACACACACACACACACACACACACACACACACACACACACACACACATATATATGCTAGAGGCCCGGTGCACGAATTTAGGCATGGGTGGGGTCCCTCTGGGTGGCCTACAGGGATCAGGTCGAAACCCACAGTCGAATGCTGCCTGCAGCTCCTACCTGCTGCTCCTACTCATCCCGGCCCCAGTGTGCCTGCCGTGGGCTCGCACCCAATCAGTCCCAGTCGGGAGAGGCTCAAACTGCTGCAGCAGGGCTTACCAGCCATGAGCCCTGCATCTGGCGCCCTCCCAAGGGGAGTGGCCTGCAGGATTGTGCTGAAACCAGCTCTCTGACATCCCCCGAGGGGTCCCAGATTGTGATAGGGTGCAGGCCAGAGTGAGGGACCCCACCGGTGCACAGTGGGGCCGGGGAGAGACAGTGGGAGGGTTCCAGGGTGTGTCTGGCCCATCTCGCTCAGTCCTGATCTGCCAGACCCCAACAGCAAGCTAACTGACCTGTCGGAGCATCTGCCCCCTGGTGGTCAGTGCACATCATAATGACTGGTCGACCAGTTGACTGCCTCCTGGTAGTCAGTGCACGTCATAGCAAGTGGTTGAGTAGCCTTTGCATATCATTAGCATATTACACTTTAATAGGTTTGGTTCTGCCATTCAGTGTGTTTGCATATTACCCTGTTATTATATAGGATTATTATATAGGATGCAGATGTGTAGGTATAAATGCCTTTTTGTTTATCTTGTTTAAGATCATTTGGACCCCTTAAGATGGTTTGTTTTTATGGCCTATTGAAAGCACACTTTTACTTAAGTAGTAAAATTGCTTTATTGCTTTACTACCTTTTTTTTTTTTAAATCAATCTTTAATGTTGAGGATATTACAGATTTCCCTCTTTTTTCCTCCCATAGCTCCTCTCTACCCATTTCCCACCCCCATTTGCCACCCTTTTGTCTGTGTCCACAGATAATGCATACATGGGTATAAGATCTTTGTCTAATCTCTTCCCGCATCCCCCCACACACTCCCTTCCCTCTGAGAATTGTCAGTCTGTTCCATTTCCATGCCCCTGATTGTTATCCCATTCACCAGTTTATTTTGTTCATAAGATTTTTTATTCATTTGATTTTTAGCTTCACTTGTTAGTAGATACGTATTTGTTGTCACTTTGTTGTTCATATTTTTTATCTTTACCTTTTCCCTCTTCCTCTTCTTTTTTTTTTTAAATAAATCTTTATTCAGATTATTACAATTGTTTCTCCTTTTCCCCCCCATAGCTCCCCTCCACCCGGTTCCCACCCCACCTTCTGCCCTTACCTCCCCCCCCCCCCCCCCGTCCTCATCCATAGGTGTACGATTTTTGTTCAGTCTCTTCCTGCACCCCCCCATACCCCTTTCCCCCTGAGAATTATCAGTCCACTCCCTTTCTATGCCCCTGATTCTATTATATTCACCAGTTTATTCTGTTCCTCAGGTTTTTAATTCACTTGATTTTTAGGTTCACTTGTTGATAGATATGTATTTGTTGTTCATAATTTTTATCTTTACTTTTTCTTCTTCCTCTTCTTAAAGAATACCTTTCAGCATTTCATATAATACTGGTTTGGTGGTGATGAACTCCTTTAGCTTTTTCTTATCTGTGAAGCTCTTTATCTGCCCTTCAGTTTGAATGATAGCTTTGCTGGGTAGAGTAATCTTGGTTGTAGGTTCTTGCTATTCATCACTTTGTAGATTTCTTGCCACTCCCATCTGGCCTGCATCGTTTCTCTTGAGAAATCAGCTGACAATTGTATGGGTGCTCCCTTGTAGGTAGGTAACTGTTTTTCTCTTGCTGCTTTTAATATTCTCTCTTTGTCTTTTGCTCTTGGCATTTTAATTATGATGTGTCTTGGTGTGGTCCTCTTTGGATTCCTTTTGTTTGGGGTTCTGTGTGCTTCTTGGACTTGTAAGTCTATTTCTTTCACCAGGTGGGGGAAGTTTTCAGTCATTATTTCTTCAAATAGGTTTTCAATATCTTGCGCTCTCTCTTCTTCTGGCACCCCCATAATTCGGGTGTTGGTGTGCTTAAAAGTTGTCGCAGAGGCTCCTTACACTGTTTTCATATTTACGGATTCTTTTTTCTTTTTGCCCTTCTGGTGGTTGGGTGTTTTTTGCTTCCTCGTATTTCAAATCATTGATTTTATTCTAATCTACTGTTGAATCCCTGTATATTATTCTTTATTTCAGTCAGTGTATGTTTAATTTCTGATTGGTCCTTTTCTATTTTTTGGCATTCTCACTAAAATCCTTGAAAGTCTTACTAAGTTCCTCGGAGGTTTCTAGAAGATTCTTGAGTAACCTTATAACCGTGGTTTTGAATTCTATGTCAGTAGTTTGCTTTCTTCCCCATTTCTTTTATTTGTGGTATGTTTCTTTATCTCCGTATTTTGGGTGCTTCCCTGTATTTGTTTCTATGTGGTGGGTATCTGCTAAGTCTCCATGAGGTTGATAGAGTGGCCCTGTGTAGTAGATGTCCTATAGGGCCTAGTGGCTCAGCCTCCCCAATCACCTGAGGTGGACACTGTTGGTGCACCCCTTTTTGGGTTGTGTGCTCAGTTTTTTTGTAGTTGAGCCTTGATTGCTGTTGGTGTCACTGGAAGGAATTGACCTACAGGCCAATTGGTTGTGGGGACCAGCTGCGACTACAGTGGGAGAGCTGTTGTGCAGGAGACACCCTTATGGAGCAGGAATTGCTTCAGTGGTGCTCACTGAGTCTGCCCCTTGAGTGTGTTGCTTATGGATGTGAAGAGTTGTAATCTGGTATGGTCTCTCACTGACCACTCGGTACACTGGTTGTGTGTCTCCAGTGAGGTACAAAGTCAGCCACTGCCTGGGGCCATCCAGCAGGAGCTACAGAGAGATCTGCAGATTTCTCCTCTTTGTTTTGGAAGTGGCTCAGACAAGGCCTAGCTATGAAGCAAGGCAGGTTGGTGCTGGTGCTGATGCTGGTTTTTGGGCCTTTTATTAATAGGTTTGGGGCTCCCTGACCCTGCTGCAGCTTATTTAATAAAGTTTTAGCCTGAGAAAGGACAGAGCATTCATATGCAAAAGCCCTTGCACACAGCTTGGGTGGGGTTGCAAATTGGGTAGGGCAGGGTCTCAGGGAATCTCCAGGGCAGAGCAAACTGAAATGGCTGCCTGTCAGCCCTGCACCATGGAGGTCCCAGTACGGGAACAATGACCGCAGCGAGCATCTCCGTCTGGAAGAAAGATGCCCCAGCGTTCATGCCCTGATGCCACACAGTTCAGCTTCTCCCAGTATGTGTCTGGGTACCCCAGAGCCTTGCCTGGCACTGGAGCTCAGAGGAAGTGGGAGCTGGTAAATTCAGTTCGTGTTGCTGGCCTTTTAAGAGGAGAAACTGTGTCTCCAGCAGGCTCTTTGTCACTCAGCCCTAATCCACACTGGTTTTTACAGTCTGTAGTTCTTATGGCCCGTAGGGACTTCTTTCCCCCGCTCTGGGACCCGGGGCTGGGATACTTGGCTCCTCCAGGCGGCCTCTGTAGAGGTGATCTCCTTTCCAATTACAAGAGTGGCACAATTGGGTGCAAGACCACCCTGTTCCTTGCTGCTGCTTGTCCTGCCAGTCTGTGTGCTTTCTTTACCTCTCTAGTTGTAGTACTTCCACTCAGCCAGCTTTCCCACAGTTCTGGATGATAGTTCTGTATTTTAGTTGTAATTTTGATATGGTTGTGGGAGGCAGCAAGTACAGGCGTTTACCTATGCAACCATCTTGGTTCTCTTCTTAAGTTTATGGGTTTATTTATATCTTTTACCAACTCTAGGAAATTTCCAGCTATTCAATGTTTAGCTATGCTTTTGCCGTATCTTTACTCTTACACTTCCTAAATTCTGATTAAACATATGTTTGATCTTCTTACATTATTCCCTATATGTCTTTATTTTTAATCTCTTGGGCTTTCTGTGCTGCATTCTGCATAATTTCTTCTATTCAGTCTTAATGCTTTCCTAACTTTCTTCTTTGTCTAATATGCTCCATACCCACCTATTAAGCTTTATTTTTATAGAAGTTCTGTTTGATTCTTTTCCTAGTTGATGTCATTTTGAAATGTGATATTCATACAGTGGAATACTACTCACCAGTAAGAAAGTATACACTCATCCACATGAATGAATCTCATGGTATCATACTGAGTCAAAGGTGCTTTATACAAAGGAGTATATATTCTGTAGCTCCATTCATATGAAATGGTGGAATAAGTAAAACTAATCTTTGGTGAGAAACATTAGAACACTGGTTTTAGAATTGGAAACAGCACAAGGAAACTTATTGGGTGATATTCAGTCCTGTAAAGTAAAAGCCTAATATGCTAAGTGTCCACTCATCCATTCAACCAATCAAAGCATAATATGCTAATGATATGCTAAGGCCACTCAACCACTCGCTATGATGTGCACTGAACTCCAGTGTGCAGATGCTCCGACTGGTAGGTTAGCTTGCTGCTGGGGACTGGCGAGATGGGCCAGACATGTCCTGGAGCCCTCCTGTGGTTCCTCTTCGACTGGTCAACCTACCGTGTCACTACCTGGCCCCGATCATGCACCCATGGGGTCCCTTGGCCTGGACTGTGCCCTATCACAGTCTGGGACTCCTCAGGGGATGTTGGAGATCCGGTTTTGGCCCTATCCCACAGGCCAGGCCGAGGGACCCCATCGGTGCACAAATTCGTGCACTGGGCCTCTAGTATCTTGATAAGGATTTAGGTTACATTTCACTGCATGTAAATTTAAAAAAACATGAAACAGTTTGAACACTAGTTGATAAAACACACAAAGTGTAATGAAGTCTGCAACTTACTTTGAAATGCATCAAAATAGGATGGACAGAGGGATGCATAGATGTCTAGATACGGGAACATTTGTGGTAAAGGAAATGTAACACACTTCTTAGTTGTAAAGTTACAGGTGATGGGATTATGGGTATTGAACAGTTCTCAAGGTTTTTTGTATTTTGAAAATTTTCCTAATAAACTGTTGGGGGAGGTAGTATGAGAAATAAAAGAAAAAGAATTAAAATGAAGGAAATTGGATTTGTTCATCTAGCCTATTTTACAACTTTTGTCCAAATTATATTTGGCCTAGCTGGTGTGGCTCAGTGGTTGAGCATTGACATATGAACCAGGATGTCAGGGTTCAATTTCTGTTTAGGGCACATGCCCAATTGCAGGCTCAATCCCCAGTAGGGTGTGTGCAGGAAGCAGCCAATTGGTAGTTCTCATCATTGATGTTTTTTTCTCTCTTCCTCCCTTCCTGTCTGAAACCGATAAAAATATATTTTAAAATATATATTTGTGCCCATTTTAAAAAGAATGGTAATTGCAATCTTGTTGACTTGAATATGGCTATTATTATTATGATATGTATTATTTGTATTTCATCATTATTGAGCTGAGAAAATTTTCAAGGTTAAAAGGCTTGAGAACCACTGGTCCTTACTTAGTGTGTCAAAGACGTTTTGTAGCTCATTCTCATTACTGTATTTATCCACTTATACATACACTAGAGGCCTGGTGTACGAATTTGTGCATGGGTGGGGTCCCTCTGGGTGGCCTTCAGGGATTGGGCCGAAACCCGCAGTCCAGTGTTGCCTGCAGCTCCTACCTGCTGCTCCTGCTTATCCCAGTTCCACTGTGCCTGCCAAGGGCTAGCGCCCAATCAGTCCAGATCGGGAGAGGCTCGCTCTGCCACAGCAATGCCCTCCAGCCATGAGCCCTGTGTGTGGCACCCTCCCAAGGGGAGTGGCCTGCGGGATTGGGCTGAAACCAGCTCTCCTACACCCCCCAAAGGGGTCCTGGACTGCGAGAGGGTGCAGGCCAGGCTGAGGGACCCCACTGGTGCATGATCAGGCTGGGGAGGGACTGCGGGAGGGCTCCAGGGCATGTCTGGCCCATCTCACTCAGTCCCGATTGGCTGGACCCCAGCAGCAAGCAACCTACTGGTGGGAGCATCTGCCCCCTTGTGGTCAGTGCATGTCATAGTGACTGGTTGACCAGTTGACTGCCTCCTGGTGGTCATTGCACATCATAGCCAGCGGTTGAGCAGCCTTAGCATATCATTAGCATATTTATTACGCTTTGGTTGGTTGTTTGGTTCTGTCGTTTGGTCTATTTGCATATTACCCTTTTATTATATAGGAAGGATAAGTAAAACATCCAATGCTCAGTTTAGGAGAAAGATTTTTGTTAATACTATACTTCAATCTGTTGGTCCATCTAAGGTATTTGACCTTGTTTTCAATGTATTTGCATGTTTATGCTACATCTTAGCAATGTTTATGGCTCTGTTAGTGCATAAGATTTAGCAAAAGGCTGAAAGCATAATGCAAAAGTTTTGTCTTTTGTCAGCATAGAGTGGTATAATAGCTATGTTGTTCCACTGCAAATTGTTGGGTGAAGTGTTGAATTGATTTCTGCATCCTCTGAAGTTCATTGCTGAGTGGCGCTCCCCCTGTGGGAGCACACTGACCATCAGGGGGCAGCTCCTGCATTGTCTGCCTCCTGGTGGTCAGTGCACATAGTAGTGACGGGTCATGCCACCATTTGGTCATTTGCATATTAGCCTTTTATTATGTAGGGTGTAGGATACGCTGTAGATGCAGCCCCCAATCTCCTGGAGCAGGGTGGGGGTCGGGCCAGGGCGGAGCCAGGTGGGTTAGGAGGGTGGGTTTAGCTGCGCCTCCACTGAGGTTCAGAGCTCTTCCACTGTGTTGCTGCTGTTGGAGGGAAGGGTCTTACCCTGGGGGGCCATTCAGGCCTGCCTCCACCTGGGTCTGGAGTTGTAGGGGAAGGAGAGACGTGGCAGGGCCTGGCAGTGGTGGGCTGTGGGCGGCGGGCCTCGGGGCTGCTGATGAGTGGTCAGTGTGCTATTGTTATGAGTGCTCCTGGCAGGGGTAGCAGGGGGTGGGGGGGGTAGATTGGGAGTCGGAGGTGCGGGCTGCAGCTACCCCTGAGGCTGGGTCTTCTCTTTGTCTGTTCAGCCTCCCTTTCCCCCCAGGGGTGCAGGGGGATTGGAAGAGCTCCCTGTGGCCACGTCTTTGCAGTCCAGGCTCCTGAAGGGCACTCTCCTCAGACTGCCTGCCCCCTGCTTGCAGGCGCAGCCTCTTGCTGGTCTGTCAGTATGCAGATTGGTCGTTACTGGGACACCGGAGTGGTCAATTAGCATATTCCCTCTTTATTAGATAGGATAAGTAGTTTTTTGCTTACTCCTTCCTGTTATTTTCTGCTTGGTATTTTTCTCCTACTCTATCCTGCATGGCTTTGACCACTGTGTGGACAGGGATTGTTTTATATCTTCATCTCTGAAAGATACAAAGAAAGTAGCCTGATTATTTTCTTTCCAATTGAATGTAAACTCCCATCAAGGCAAATATTATGCCTGGTGATGCAGGAATTAAGGATGTTCTGACCTTCTATATCAGTACGATATATACAAATCTACTTTTGTTTTTAACAACCTAAATGTGCCATAGAGTTGCTGCAATGTGCCTATTTAACCATTTAACCTCTCCTGAGAACGTTTGGATCTTCTCTAGGTTTTCCACTCTGACATAACTGCAGTGAGCCTCTTGATTACATGCATCTGTGCAAACTTGTACAAGTATTTCTTTAGGCTAAATTCCTACAAATGGTATCGCTAGATTCTAAGGACATGAGTGCCAGTTATTATGATACGTGGGAGAGTCATGCAAAGATTGCAAAGGATTGAGTGATTTGTAATGAGAGCCAAAAGAAAAGGTATAAACCTGTGTTAGTTCTCAAGCTAAGGGGCTTAGAAGAAATAGATTCTTTCCCTTAACCCCATTCTGATGGGGCACAGGAATCAGTATTTAAAAAAACTTAGGTTTGAGAACAGCAGCTTTAATATTTCTCTTGAGGTAAAAATCATACTATTTGTAACATGTAGGACACTTTAGCGTGTATGGCATTCTAAATGTGAGTGTGTTTTTTCAACCTTTGATAAATAGTTTCCAAGACTAGTATTTTGGTAATCTGTGTATGCGAAGACCAACAAGTTATATGTGGATTTTTGACTGTACATCCTAACCCCAGTGTTAAAGAGTCAACTCTACTGAATTCAGGTACAATTCCTGTGTCTTAACATGATCTTAAATAAAAATTTGGCACTGTGCATTGCTTATCTTGTGTTAAAATTACACTCTATATCTTTTCTCCCCAACTTGGAGTTAACATTTTTTGGCATTCTTTCCCCTGAACCAGCTGCAAACAGTAATGTTTATTCCAAAGATTTTACAGGTTCTAACACCTGATGAAAGGCTGCCTATCCGATGTTTCAAGAAGTTTGTACCAATCTATGATTATCACAATGTTGAAATGTTTTTTATTGTTCCAAGGCAGGCGTAGACTTTTTTGTATGAACTATGTTAAAGAAAATAACCCCTTTGATTTTATTATGATGGAGTTCATAGCAGTGACAAGAACAATGCATTGAAGAAAATATTCTGAAAACTATGCCTATGTGTAGTCCTATGCTCTAAAGGTCATTTACAAAGCATAAAATTGTTTTTGTCTACAGGTAGAAACTTTTCTTTTTATGTAGGTAGCACGTTTCTGTCTTCTACAGGATATTTTGTAATTTTACTTTCAAAAACTGATTTCTTACCCAGCAGGCATCTCTCTGTCCATTGGTACAGGAGAGACATTTACAAATCATTCTTTCCTCTCAATAGCTCTTCCCTCTTAATAATCCCTACGTCTAAAAGTAGTGTTACGAGATCTTCTTAAGGAAGAATTTAAAAAGCATTCCATGTAAGCCCTGGCTGGTATGACTTAGTTGGTTGGGCATCCTCCCAAGCACCAAAGGGTTGCTGCTTGGATTCCCAGTCAAGGCACATGCCTAAGTTGTGAGCTTGATCCCTGGTAGGGGGATTGCAAGGAGGCTTAAGTATTAGGTTACAGTATTATAAACTTTAGAGTTGAATTGTGTTTTAGAGACCATCTAGTCCAGTGATTTTTTTTCAACCGGTGTTCTGCAAGAATTTTTAAAACAGGCAATACCTGACTATTTAGTCAGGGACACTGACTTTTTCCCTTAGATTGTCAGATAAAAAAAATGACAATAGCCAACACAACAGTAGTCATCTGGTGTGAATGAATCATAATTATATCTTTTTTTTTTTTTATCAGATAGGCCAAAAGTATGTTTTTTGGTGTGCCCCAGAATTTTAGTAATTAATGTGTGCCATGAGATGAAAAAGGTTGAAAATCCCTTATCTAGTTTAATAACTGTTCCCTCTTATCTTTTCATTCCTGGTTAGTTAGGAAATAACACTTTTAAGAGGATGTACTAAAAATGCTAGTGATAAGCTGATTTCTATCCTCACTGACTGGCTAATTATGGTAGCCAGGAATATTGAGACCTGTTAAGTCTGGGTCTATGAGCCATCTTCAGCACCTGGGCTAAAAAGTTGCTCACTTATCCTTACGGTCTTAAGAAGAAGAGAGGAAAAAAAAAACACAAAAAATTCTATGAAGTACAATTAGTATCCTGAAGTATTATATAAGCTATAAGACAATTTATATTTAGGGATGAGTTGATCTGTGTTTTAGAAATGGTTGGTCTAGGCAGGCAATATGTGATAACTGAGATCATTATATTACAGTGTTCTACAAAATAGACATTAGGTGCCAGTCATGGACACAAGATCTCTGGCTAATTCAATATATCATTCTCTGTAGTCTTATGTTTTAGGCAGTAAGAACTTCATTTCTTACAGACAGAATTTGGATTACGAGAATTGCCTTTTTTTTTTTTTTTAATGAACATGTATCTGGGATATAGAAACCTTTGCAAAGTAATCAGTTTTTAAGTTTTTCGCCAGTTTTTAGTAATTAGACCATACGATTTAAAAAAATGAAAATGAGAAAACAATCTGCTAATAATTGAATTTTTCTGGTTATTTTTATCCACTGTCATCTTCTCGTGTTAAAATTACAATATACATAATTGTATAAAGATATTTTTGAATGTGGAAATATGTACATGATACAAAATGTAAAAGGCCTCAAAGGATCCTGTTCTTCAAGGTAGTTTATTTAAATATTTTATGATGTATTCTCCAGTGACAATATTTAAACCGGTGATTATTTATACATACAGAATATATAGATACATCATTCTGTGCCCAGCATTTTGCTTAACAAAAATATTGACAAATAGTTTCATTTTTAATGTATACAGCATTTTCCTTCTCATTGCAGAGTTAAATAAAACTCAAGGTTGTCTTTCTCCAGTTTTATAAGTTGTTTTTAAAATTGTGCAGTAGTAGTTTTTCTTCTATTCCTTTTAGTAAACACGTTCTCCCTGTTTGTTTTCTTCACTTAGTTGTTTAAGACGTCTATTCAATTTTAATAACTTCCTCTGCCTTGAAGTTAAATTTTTAATTTTGCTTTTGGTTATTTTTTTTCCTTTGAGGACAAAAGATCATCTTCTCAGAAAGCCACTGTGATATCTTTTGCTTGTGCTTTAGGAATTGTTTGCCTAGCTCCATGGTTGGCAAACTGCAGCTAACGAGCCACATGCAGCTCTTTGGCCCCTTGAGTGTGGCTCTTCCACAAAATACCACGGCCTGGACGAGTCTATTTTGAACAAGTGGCGTTAGAAGAAGTTTAAGTTTAAAAAATTTGGCTCTCAAAAGAAATTTCAATCGTACTGTTGATATATGGCTCTGTTAATTAATGAGTTTGTCGACCACTGGCCTAGCTGGTCTTAATTTTGGAGTTGCTGTTTCTCTTACGGCTTCTCTTCCTCTCATTCTGTAGGTACTTTGATCTTTTATTGCCTTCACAGTTCTGAATTTTTTCAAGGAACGGGTCATTGATAGGAACCTTCAAGATTATCTTCTTACTGTTTTCTTTTTTAAAAATTCCTTGGTCTTTGCCTCTTTTCTGTTTTTGGTATAGATTTTATTGCATCTGGCAAATTTTCTTTTAAGATTTAGGGTATTGCCAGCTTTTCTCTAGTTTGATGATAAGTGAAGTTTTATTTTGAAAAATTTTAAATGTTTTTATTGAATTTTAGAGAGGAAGAGAGAGGGATAGAGACATAGAAACATCGATGACAGAGAAACATTGATTGGCTGCCTCCTTAGGCCCTCTGTTGGGGATCGAGCCTGAAACCTGAACATGTGCCCTGACAGGGAATGGATCCTGTCTGGAAATCGATCCCATGACCTCTTGGCTCATGGATGGACACTCAACCACAGAGCCACCCAGGCCAGGTTATTTTGAATTTTTAAGTGTTTATTCATTTTCCTTGATTTCAGGGAGGAGGGGGGGAAAAGAGCCTTTACCCTGTTGTTTCCTTATTTTAGGCTTGCAATAAGTATTTGGGTTAAATAAAAAAATATTTTGAATCAAGTGCTTATATTCAAGAGATATTGGAGAACCTATTATGTGCTAGTTAATATGTTAACTAGACAACTGTGAACCTCAAGTTCTATTGAACCAGAAAAAGGACGTTTCTAAGAGAATTAACCAGCACAAATTGTGTCGAGTTAATTGCTTGGCTTACTACTCAAAAGAATAATACACTTTGTGAAAATAATGCCAAAATTAATCTCATCGACTCTTACCAGATAGCATCTAAGGTAGATTCTCAAGGCATATTACAATTATAAAATGTGGGCGTTGGCATCAATTTGTGTGTCCATTGTTGAATTTAGTTAAGTGTCGGGTGACACTTGAAAGACCAAGTGTTTGCTGTAGGCACTTTAGTTTTTCATATGCACTGTGTAAATGAATGTATGGTGTAAAAGTTACTCAGCGTTTAGACATTGGTGGGTCAGTTGTATTATTTTTCCACCGTTAAATGGTTAGATGTCAACAGATCAGTAAAGAGAAAGTGATTTAAATTCATTTTTGGAGCAGAGTGGCAAAAAAAAAAAGCTTTCCAGATGCACTGGCATTCTGGAAAGCTGGATTCATCTGTAAGGTATGTCCCTAAATGGATATGTGCTGTGGAGCAATTCACTCTGGATGAGAATTTCCTCTTACAGAAATAATGTATTCACATCAGGTGTGGATTTGGCA
Organism: Corynorhinus townsendii; assembly: GCA_026230045.1. Classification (NCBI taxonomy): domain Eukaryota; kingdom Metazoa; phylum Chordata; class Mammalia; order Chiroptera; family Vespertilionidae; genus Corynorhinus; species Corynorhinus townsendii. The sequence continues at coordinate 30,571,060 of JAPDVU010000005.1, read as the reverse complement.
CTTGAGTTTATGGATTCTTCTCTCATGTAAGTTCTTCGTGCCCCTGGGCAGTAATCCTTGTCTATTTTTTTTTTTTTCCAGTGGCTTAGGACTTAATATCAAGCTTTTATGTGAAAAATCTTGGTGATTATTTTCACAGAAATGAAGGCGTAGCCGTGATTAGAAGAATAATATATTTCAGGACTTTATGGTCAGGATTATTAATAGCTGGACTTAAAACTTCTAGTATCAGCATTAGAAGATAGTCTTTTAAGATGGAGTCTTTAGTTCCTATTTGTTTCAGGTTATTAAAGCATAAATTCTAGCAGTATAGTTTTTATATTACTGTGCATGTGTTTTAGAAATTAATTAAATATGGTAGGCATAAGTAATTGGTCAGTACAGAATCTATCCTATATAATAAAGAGCTAATATGCAAATGGTCATCACGCTGTAACGGCTCCAACACTCAACACTGGGGAGAGAGGAATGGGGATCAGCTAAGCTGCGGCCCGTGAGAGCGACAAGCCGCCCGCCCTGTGGTCCCAGGCGCCAGCGGCTGGGGCTGCAGCCTGGGAGAGGGACAAGCCGCATGCCCCGTGGTCCCGGGCGCCACGGTCCCCTCTGGCTGCAACCGGCCCAGGTCCTGGGTGCCTGCAGCTGGCCAAGGAAGGGAATCCTGGGTCCCAGGTGTGGGGCGAGGCAGAGGCAGTTAGGGACAATCAGCCAGGCAGGCATAGGTGGTTAGGGGCGATCAGGCTGGCAGGCAGGCAGGCAAGCATTTAGGAGCCAGCCATCATGAATTGCGTGAGACAGTCGGTCATCCTCCAAGGGGTCCCAGATTGGAGAGGTGGGGTGCAGGCTGGGCGGAGGGACTCCTCCCTCCCTGCATGCACGAATTTAGTGCACCAGGCCTCTAGTCTACTAATAAAAAGCTAATATGCTAATGGTTGGAATGCCATAACGGGTAACGACCAGTTCATTAGCATACTAGCTGGGGCGTTGCTCCGGAGACAGAGCAGAAGCGGGGAGGGCAGGGATGAAAGCCCATAGTACCTCCCCTCACCAGTCCTTTGCCACCCACCACTCGCACTCTGAGTGCCCTGCAGCCCACCTGCCAGGGGAAAGATTACAGTGCAGCACGGGGGAGGCTTCCACGCTCTCCTCCGGCGCCATGACGGGGCAGAGCTGCAACGTTGCTCCAGAGACAGGGCAGAAGCAGGGAGTCACCAAAAGAAGGTGGGATCAGCCTGAGGCTACTCGAGGGACTGAGGGCGGGGTTTGAAGCGGCCAGAGAGTTTGGGAGCTGGGCCAGGCACGTTGAGCTCTGTGTGGACAGGTTCGGGTGTCAAGGCAGGGCTGCAGGTGGGTGGGCAGCACCGTGCGAATTCACACACTGGGCTCCTAGTATATATATAAAAGACTAATATGCTAAGTGTCCGTCTGACCGGTTGCTGTGATGTGCACTGACCACCAAGGGGCAGATGCTGAACACAAGAGCTGCTGTGATGTGTACTGGTCATTTACAGAGAAATGGCACCGCGGACTTGGCACCCACAAAGCAACACTCAACTTCCCCTAAATGGGACACAGGCCCCGCCAGCACACCAGAGCAACACCCCACCATATCGCAGCCAACATTGCCAAGACCCCATGGCACAAAATGCAGCCCCAGCCCAGCCCGGAAACAGTGGCTGTCAGTGCTGGGTAATGATGTCACGTAGCAATGCCTGGCTTCCTATCCCTAGTGACTAGCATCCTTGCAGTTTCTTCAGCCCAGGAACATGACTTGCTTTATAGCCAGGTGGAAACATTTCACACTTTAACCAAATGTCTGTGAAGCATTTTCCTGTGCCTCATCTCATTTGATCCTCACAGAAGTCCTGGAGTAGGTAGATAGGAGACTTGGTAGAATCCTATTTTCTTTTCATTAGCTGGAAAATGAAGATTTAGAAACTTGACCCAACTGAAAAGAAGTAAGAAATGGTGGACCTTGAAAATGACTTTAGATTTTCTCACTGCACAGAGTATAGTCAAATACTGCTGCAGTTGAATAATTTACCCTTTGTTCTTGGGTTATCTACAATAATAATCTGCTTCATGTTGATATTTGTTGCTGTATGGCTGACAATTACCTGAAAGAGAAGTTGGGGTGCTTCACCGGGCTGGACAAAGTTTAGCTAAATCAGCGGGTCTAATCAAGTTTATTATATATATATAAAAGGCTAAGTTGACTCGCACATGTGCGATACATATAAAGCTCTTGCTGGCACCAATTCCATGCGTGTGTTTTGATCTGTCATTGTTGGTCATGAATTTGGTTGACACTTCTATTATAGAGAAAGGGCGAATAACGATATTAAAATATTTCTTCTAATTCCTTTCAACATGCACAAATTTGTGCACTGGGCCACTAGTATTCATATAATAAGAATGAAATCATTGTATGTTGCAAACTTTTGGTTCTTATATGGAGCCAAAGGGAAGTTAAATTTTGGTTGAAGTTGAGGTAGTTGTGATCTCTGGAGAGGATAGGTCAGGATTCAGAGGACTGGTTCTTCAACACATGACTTGCTTCATTTGGATTTGTCCCTTATGTAAAGGGTTGAACTTGATTATCCTCAAGGGTCCCTTGCAGCTCTGGATTTGTTGATACCCGGCAGAGGGGAGATAAACTATATGTATCATATGTTAATCTTCTATTTACTTTTTGGGAATTCAGATTTCAAAGTTTAACCAAGTCTGGTGTCCTTCTTTAAAGACTTATGCTTTAAAAGCAGGTAGCACTTTGATGAATAACTGTCTTGCCACATTTTCTTAAATCTCAAGAATTATTCCCTAACTAGAGGCTCGGTGCACGACATTGTGCACTTGGCGGGGGGTGTCCCTCAGCCTGGTCTCCACCCTTTAGGAGTCCAAGAGCCCTCGGGGGATGTCCGACTGATGCCTTAGAACTCCTTGCAGGGAACAGGCCTAAGCTGCATTCGGACATCCTTAGTGCTGCCGTGGAGGTGGGCCACTGTGCTTGCCAGCCGTCAGCCCAGCTTGTGGCTGAGCAGTGCTCCCACTGGTCATTCCACAGTTTGGTTGATTTGCATATTACCCTTTTATATAGGATGGGCTGTTGGTTGATAATGGTGCTGGTTGAAAAGCTCTGAAGATGTTGGAAGCATTATTAAGTTTACTTTGGTAATTGCAGGTCAAATTAACCAGTGTGACTTACATTCATTTGAATGACAATTTAACACCCCAGGACATACAGTAGACATTTAATGGCAGGAAGTGGGCAGGTGAGATCTACCAACCCTGTTTAATAATAGTATTCTTTGCTTTTCAAAATGAAAACAGTATTAAAATGGTCTTCTCTTGTATCCATTCTGTTTAGGGTCCAAGTGAAATAGCACTGAGATGGTGTTTGAAGTAGTAAAACTTCTTGGATCAATTCTGAAATAGACTGGCATTTTATTTAATTCTTAATTGGGTGCAATTGTTCTCTAGTGAGCTCTATTAAAATATGTCTCAATTAAGAGAGCTCTTTTAAAATATGTCTCCAGTTTCTGTACCCACAGAATCAGAATCTTAGAGCAGAGGCCAGGCATTTATATTTTGATGAAACACTATGTATTTAGAGCAAAATTTACTTTTTAAACTATATTGCTAGAATATAAAACTCAGGTTGACAGTGTTTTTTTATGGTGAATTTTCCCCCACCCCCAATTCTTATTTTACCATTAGTATTCTTTTTATTCTTCTGAATGACTGTTTATAATAACAATAATAGTTAATGCGTACTGAGCTTGTGCTATATGTTAGGCACTGTGTTAAGTGGTTTGCATGGATTTTCTCACTTAATGCTCACATTTGCTCTCTGAGGTTAAGTTCTTTATCCCCATTTGATAGACTGAAGCACAAAAAAGTATATACAGAGGTGGGCAAAAATAGATTTATAGTTGTATGGAAAAAGACATGCAGGTTATAACTATAAAATATAAGAATAAACTTTTACATAAACGTACATTTGCCCATCCATGTATATAAGGTCATACAAGTTATTGGTGTTGGAGTCAGAATTTGAACTCAGTCAGAGATAGTTTGACGCCAGAGCTCTACCATTGTAACTACTGTGCTAAAGAGATCTACCTTATTGCTTACAAAGGGTAAATAGCAAAATGACTCCTTTTATCTCAAACTTTGGACCCCCCCAGTTTTCTTTCTTGAAGGCAGTCAGTATTAAAGTCTGTTTTATGAATCCTTCCATCAATTTGCAAGATATAGACAACTTATAAAGATAAGTATGTAAGCCTTTTTAAGATACATATACACAGATTGGGAGGGCCGGGGGAGCACGGTAATACTGTTTTCCCCCTAACATATCTTGGGAAGATCTTCCTATATCAATCAGTACATGTAAATTTAATCATCTTTCTCTCGCTCTTAATGTTTGCATAGTATTTCCTCTTTTTTTTTTTTTTCTTTCTAAAATTGACAGTAATTACACTAGTAATTTGACCCAAGCTTATTTAGTATATTAATCAATGATGCGGGCATATATGACAAAAAAAGAGTCTTTCTACTGAATTGGGTCAACATGTAACTTAGAAGAAAATCCACTTTCCCATTACAGTGCATGGAATCTCTAAACCAAAAATCCAATGATAGATTTAGTTATGATTAGTTTGCATTCTCTTCATTGCATTCTGTTTGCACCAGTTTCTCTAATGTCATGTGGTCTTTCTCTTCCCTCCCCCGTAAACGGAAGTAATTAAGAACTCTACTTGGAGTCTTAAGGCTTAAAGAAAAATTGTGACATTTGACTTATATAATCATAATTCTTTTTGTGATGGTAATATTAGCCTGTTTTTTTTTCCAGTTAAACTGATTTTCTTTGAGAATCAGCATTTTTTTCTATATAACAATTAAATTTCTTACAAAAAGATAGAAAATTCAAATTGATTACAGCTGTGCTTTGAGCTAACTTGTTAAACTTATGAACTATGTTCAACAATTTCTTGATGCTAAAAACTGTGAGGTAGGTAATACATTGATTTTACAGAATAGACAAACGAAATCTAGATATTAAGTTTGTTGTCCAAGTGCATAGCTAGCACAGCTGATGTTGAAATCAGGGACTATTTCTCAATTTAATGTACTTGAGCTGTTTTCTCTTTATTTCTCCATTAAAACATGATAGTTTTATGGTTTCCTTTGTATTTATGATTTGCTATTCACCACAATACTGTGAAGTAGGCATGGCATGTTTTTTATTTTGTGGCTGAGGACTGTGAGGCCAGAGGTTGGGGCTTGTACAAAGGTAGACTCCTTTTATGCCTGTTCTATCACAGGACTTGAGCCAAGGTGTCCTGACTTTAGGTGCAATGCCCTTTTCTACAGTGTTAAAAATGTGGAAATAGACAGATTTCTACTTGTACTCTGTTTTCTTTGAAGTGTGAGTTCCTGGGCATTTCATGAGAAATCTTAAGTTAATTTTATATGCTGTGTTTTAAACCTCATACCTCGAATTTGGTATATTTTTGACATTTTATAACACACTAGTCAATCAGACTTAGTTTAATAAGACAGTGCAGCATTTGTGAAGATTGCACAACCAAATTGTTTACATAAAATTTCCCCTTCATCTTTGGTGTCCATTTTTTCTTCAGTGTTATAACATGTAAACTGATATTTTTTCTCATTTCTTTTTCCTTTTAGTGAATGGTAGTGTCTAGAAAGGGTATGTCCCTTCAAGAGAGAGGTGCCAATGTCCAACCGGCCTAATAACAATCCAGGGGGGTCACTGCGACGTTCACAGAGGAACACTGCCGGGGCCCAACCACAAGACGATTCGATAGGAGGAAGGTATGTATTAAATGGTATTTAAAAGGAATTGGGAATAAAAGAAAATACTTTTAAAACCTCATTATGAGGACCAAAACTTCAATGGTTCACTACAAATGGGTAATTTATTTCTAATTTTTGAGCCAAGAAACACAAAACTGGAATTCAAAGCAGTTCTTTAATCATTCCCCAAATATGCCAGGCTCGAAATAGAGTTCTTCATCATTGACATTATTAAAAATCTAATTTAAGGGTGGTTAATATATGGAATGTCGTGTTTTGTTTGCTCTTCACTTCCCTAAACACATCTTTCAACCCTTTGTGGTTCCTTTATGTATGTTTTGACTTGATTTACTTCATTGAATGGAACTTTCATTTGTTTTAATATGTAGAGTTTTGTTATCTAGCTTTTGAAATCTTTTCTCATTGTCTTGACAACATGGATACTGACAGGCTGGTGAAGCAGTCTGATTTTGTTAGCACGTTGGTTCTCATCATTCTCTTAGTGGTCTGGTGTTCAGCTCGTCCTTCTAGTTGGAGTGGTGGTTGTATAGCAGGTAGTGTGAAGAATCAGATGTGTTCTCTTGAATGTAAAATTCCCTTTCTGATCTAGCCAAGGACAGTCATTCTATGTATAAGATTCAGAACTTGCAAGGCCTTCTTTCCCAGTCCATGGAATAATCATGTTTAGCTTGCAATAAATAATAGCTAAGTTCTAACATGATTACCTGATGCAACATTTTTAGGCATTACCATGTATATATTGTTCAGTAAGTTATAAAATAAGTTTTTAAATGTTAAAATGCAAAGAATAAACGGAGACACTTCGGACATCAGGCTATTTTAGTGATTGAGCATGTGGATTTGGGATTAGTATAGCTTTGCATGCAATTTCTGCCTCTGCCATTAAATGGCTGTGTGTTCTTTGTTAAATCTTGCAGGAAATCTCTTTTGGTCCACACAATGGGGACACCTATTTCACAGGGTTATTGGTTAACTTCAGTATTGTAGTTTGTTAAGCTCTTTTAGCAGAATGCTTAATACAGAGTTCTGTTCTGAAATTTTTTGGTTTTTTGTTTTGTTTGTTTATTTTAGATTCAGGAGTAGCCACATGTTATTTGTCATGTTGATTAAATAATATCACTGCCCATTATAAAAATGGTGCATATTTATTTTAGAGAATTTGGAAAATATAAAACAGTGTAAAGAAAAACATGGCTCCACAATCCACTTATAACCACTGTTTTACTGGCATATATTTCCTTAGTTTTTTTTTATTTGTTTGTTTGTTTACTGCATGTATGTATGTATATATGTACATCTATGTGCTCATAACTAACTTGTATCTTTTGAACAACTTCAGTTTTTATACACATTAATCCTCAGGTCAATTTAGACTCTTGCACATGACTGATAAACATTTTAGGCTGTCACACAGTACATTGCTTCTAAAATCCACAGTGATGTTTTGGCACATTATCTTTTCTATACATCATTGTTATATAAAATTATTTCAATATTGTATTTTATATTTTAAAAATATGAGCCTGAAACAAATGGAAGTGGTTAATACTAGTGTTTAAAGATACGTTGGTTTACATAACAAACTTGTAATCAAAATGAAACTCAAATTTATAGAATGACATATCTTTCATTGTAGTTGATGTGCGTTAAGTCAATAAGCTCAATTGTGAAGGAAAAGAATACATTTAAAAAACCATTTTCTTTGAATTGTGAATTCCTGGGCATTTCATGAGAAATCTTTGGAATGTCAGAAAACATGCCAAAGAATATAAAGCAAAGTATAATTTAGGGTTTTTATGGCTTTAGCATTCCCTCTTTCAATAATGTAGACCATTTCAGTTTTCACAATTTCAACCTTTACATATCTTCAAAAAACACTTCCCCACAAAAATACTACACAGAAGGGCTTACTCACTTTTTAAAAACCTATTATATATATCATTTCCTATTTCTTGAAACATTTTTTAAAAACATGACTGTTAGTCTTTATGTTCAGTTGTGTGGCTATACCATAATCTACACTAATAAAAGAGAAACATGTAAATTGACCATCCCTCTGCTATGCCCACCAGCCAATCAGGAGCAAGTATGCAAATTAACCCAACAAAGATGGCGGCTAATTTGCATACACAGGCGAGGAGCGAAGGCTGAAGACAGTGTAGAAGGAAGCCAAGTGCTGCAGAAGGGAGCTAAGCGGCAGAGAAGGGAAGGAGCGAGGCAGTGGAGACGGGAGGGAAGCCCGCCTCGCCAGGCTTTGATTCCTTCTCTGCTTAGCTCAGGCTGCAGGAAGCCCTATTCTTGCAGGAATTAGGCCCAAGGAAGCCCTATTCTTGCAGGAATCTTCCTGCCACGGGCCTCTAGTTTAGTAATAACTGAATATACATATTTTTCTATTGATAAAATAATGATCAGGGTATAGAAATTTAGGTATTTAGCCAAAAATTTTATCAGTTGACTAAGAATGCAAAATTAGAATTCATTATGCCTTCTTGGACAGCTTGATTCTTTTGCTCAAAATAGAATCTCAGAACTAGAAGGGACCCTTTCATCAAACCCTAGACTGACTTTTGAAGTCCCAGTGGAGTGTTGCTCTACTGGAAATTTTCTAACCTTTAAGAAATCTCTCATGATTTTGGCGAGTCAGAGAATTGGGATTAATTGGGAGAGAGCATTTGTAACTATAGCTTCATTCTCTTTATCTGACTCCTGTAGCTTAGCTCTCCTTAGTAAAATGCTGTTATTGTGGTTTTTGTTTCCTAAAAACAATAGACTTGATCTTATATTCACCATGATAGTGATTACAAAATGGTAATAAATAACAGCATCTGCTAAAACAGCACTGGTGTGGAGTGTTTTAAGTTAAAATATATTTTAAACATATCTTTCATTTGAGACTCACAGGAACTCTGTGCTAAATATGTAATCCCTGTGCAATAAATATGCTAGCTTGCTCAACTTCACCCAGTATGTAGAGTCCAGGACCTGATGATTACTGACCTTGACTCTAAAGTCAGTGATTCTTTTCATTATGTCAAACTTTTTATTGCACAAACCACCTGATTCATATGATGAAGGCCTTAGAGGAAGGTATGAAGAAATTATATAATTGAAGAATATTAACTTACCCAGTTTAAAAGTTAAGTAGCAGTTTTTTCCTGGTAGAATTTTTTTGATTCATTTATTTTTGATCCACTCTGTTTTCTTCCAAACGTGCATTAAGCTGTCTTCTTTTTGTAGTTTTCTTCCTGTGACCTCACCTGCCCTTCCCGCAAATCAAGGTCAATTACTTTTTTATTTTTATTTTTTCAGTAGAAGAGTTTTTCATTGTTAAGATAAAAGAAAGTTGGATCTTTGGGATATATTAATCTCCTGATTATTCCCTCTACTCTTTTTTCACCCATCCCTCATTTCTTTCCATAAATGAACTAGACATCTTACTCCTCTTCTATCATTTTTTCTTTTCCTTTTTTCCTTAATTTTTTGAGATATAGCTGATCTGTTCCTCTCTTTTCTGTTCTCTTTTTCTTTAGGAAATCACTCCCTTCCACTGCTTCTCTGTTGGCTTGCTCTCAGGGATACTTCTAGCCTTTTCCACTTCTAGTACAGGTATTTGTAGGCTCCTCCTCCCTCTTGGCCATGCAGTAGCATTTTCATTGTATCATGTGCTTTTTCTTGTTTTTCTCAAATGGCAGTGGTGGGATTGAATTCAATTTTATAGCAACTTTGGTTAAGATTGCTATAGTGATAAGTTTCTTCTTTGATATTTTTCTTTTATAAAAACATAGTATGTTAAGAACGGAAAATTGAGAAGCTTCAGGAAAATTAAGAAAATAAATGTAATTTGACCACCCAGAGATAATGGTGTTCAATATTTCTACTCTTGTTTATTCCTTTTTATTGAATTTATTGGGGTGACACTGGTTAACACAATTGTGCAGGTTTCAGGTGTCTACTCTATTTTTACTCCATGATTTTCTGTGATACAAAAGCCCATGGTTTAAATTTGGGCCTCTGGTTTTTTCCTCCTCCCACCCCCTCACTGCCTTTCCCGCACCTCAATTTGTTCCTGTGAAATACATTGCTGTGCCTATCCCATTTGACTATGGTTTTGATTTCATCAAGTGAAATTCCATAAATGGGTTTACAGAACCTAAGGATATAAATATTCTGAAGCTTAACAAATAGCTAACTTGTCTTTCATAAAGATCAGACTGTTTTGTCTTTTATTTTTATTGTGAACAATTTATACTTCTGCACTTCTTGAGAGTGCCTATTTCTCTATATCCTAATTGAAACAGCATACCATTTTTAATAAAGATTTGTGGAAAAAAAGGATTCTTTCGGTTAAAGCTTCCATTTCCTTGGTTACTATAGAGTTGAAGATCTTCCCACATGTTGGCCATTTTTACTTATGAGTTGTCTGTTACTGTCCTTTGTCTGTTTTAATTCTGCTTGTTCTTTTATTAGAGACCTTTATAGAAAGGGTATCAACCTATTGACATGGGCAAATACTTTTTTAGTTTTATTACTTATTATGGCTTAATTTATACAAGTTTTAAAAATTAGATAATCAAGTCTGTCAACTCTTTGTTTCTTATCTTCCTTTGCCTTCTCCATCCCAAAAGTAAAATTTTCTTCTCAGTTCTGTTATGGTTCCATTTTTATGCTTTATCTCAAATTTTTTAATGATGTGATGCGATACATTTCCACCCCCCCCCCCCCGTTAAAAAATTTGTCTGTAATTTTAAATTATTACTGAGTAAAAACTCAGTTATGAGATCTGTAAGTTACAGCTTTTTGTTAATGTCAGCAGTGAAACTTTTAGCCAGCATTAATTGTATAGAAAGAAACAGATTTATATTTTGCTTCAAAGGTGTATGAGATAAAGAAAAATGCAAAAAGAAAGTACATTTTATCCAGAGATAAGTCTATGTTAACATTTTTATTTTTATCTCTGGAAAATGCAATTTAGCATGTAGGTTATTACTTTAAACATAGTTTTGGATACTGCTTTTAAAAAGTCTGTATTCTAATAAACATTTTCTCAAGTTGTGTATTTTTTAGTTAATTGTTTACAAATGGTCACAGTATAAATATTTTCCATGATTACAGTTTTTGGATAGGTAGATGGTTGCAGTGGGCAAAGTTTTTGCTTATGCTTAAATGTTTGTATTTCAGGTATCTCTTAAGGAGGTAGATTCCCTGATGTGAAGTTTCTATGGTCAAAGGGAGTTTTTATGGTTAATTTGTTTTACGTACATTTTTTTTTCTTCAATCTACCGTCAGGAAAAAGAATGCTTTTTCTCACTATTCTGTTTGTGTTATCTCCATTTTGCATATTCCTACTAATTTAATTTTATAAGGAAAAATTGCATTAAACTTGTTACTTCTATAGTAATGAGGTGTTAAACATAGGGAAAATAGATTTAAGGAGTGATATCTGAGTGAGAATACTTTTTGATGCCTTTGTACTAGTAAGTTTTCAAATGTTAATCTCCCTTTGTACCAGTATATAGGTGAACTGACCTTTTAATTTGTTTAGCAGATAGTAGCCCCTCTTCTTATAATAGTAACCCTCTTTGTGGAATGATCCCCCTCAATTCTTCGTTGAATGCTTTTTGAATGGCAGTTATTCTTTTTCAACATGACCTTACTCTGTTCCTGGCTACCCATTGCCTACTCTTTGGCTAGAGCTGGTATAATCTGTTGTCTTCCATCTTTCTAAGATCAGTGATGGGACTAGGGTGATCACATGATCCAAGCTGGGAAAAACTGGAAACTTTCCATTCTGGTAGCAAAGGGAAGATATGAATCTGAAATTGCCAACTGCATATCTCCTGCCTTATGGAAGAAGGTGGACAGGCAGAGAAAAGCAACTCTAAGGGAGTATGTATTAAAGTTCTGACAGGTTTCAGTTCCTTAGTTCTTCAGAGCTGTGTTGACTTTTGCCTTCTTTAGGCTTATTTCGCTGTTTTGATTCTAGATATATCCATGCATTATTTTATTTTATTTTTTGCATTATTTTAATAAAGCCTCCTTTGGCTTTAGAGTTGAGTCTTACCATAATGTTATACCCAGTATAAGATTATATTTATCTATTTATTGAACACTATGCTCGTAAGCACTGTGCTTAATGGTAGTTATAAAAATGAGAGTAGAATAGCCTTTGTTACAAGCAGTTTCAACTCAGTAGGGAAAATGGGCATGTAGGTGATTGTTATAGTAGGGTGAGAAACATTTCTAGAAGACGATCTCAGTGATCTGGGCTCTAAAGGCTGAAGAAGCAGTTGTGGAGCAGATTGTACATCAGTTATATTCTTCTCTACTTAATGTGTGGAATCATTAGTTACTAAAAGGCTGAAGAAGCAGTTGTGAAGCAGATTGTACATCAGTTATATTCTTCTCTACTTAATGTGTGGAATCATTAGTTACTACCAGAGTTTGGATTTGATTACTCATTTCCTGTGTCACTTGTTGCTTTGATCATAAGTTTTAAGGTGTTCAACACTGCCTTGGTAAACATTACCAAGTTGTTCAACACTGCCTTGGTAATGCTGAGAAGGTTATTCTGTTCCATCAAGTCTTGGGTCTGCAAGGCAAGATTTATAGTGTAGTGTTAAATAGTACATGGTTGTGGTGGTCTAAGAAGGAATAGTGATTGCTTTTCTCTATTTGGAAGTTGAGCACATTAGATTATAAGACAAATTTGAAGATGTAATTAAGCTCCAAATAATTTATATTTGGTAATATGTAGTTGTATTTGAGTTGTGAATATATCTGGAATAGAAATTAATTTCAAACACAATTTAAGACTTGTAGTACAAGGAATTAACTACTTACTTGTTACTAGCCACTTTTCTCATTTTCCCTATGTGCTTTTTTTTTTTTTAATCCTCACCCAAGGATATTGATATTTTGAGGACGAGAAAGAAAGAAAAACAAACATCGATTGGTTGCCTCTTGTATGTGCCTGGACCAGGAATTGAACCCTCAGCCTTTTGGTCTATGGGATGATGCTCTAACCAACTAACTGGCCTCTTTTAGATGTCCTCTAAATTAGAATTTTTTTAAATAGTTTGAACTGTCAAGGATTATACTAAATACCTGTAAAAGTAAATTAAAATATGAAAGAGGTCATTCACTACGATTTGCCTAAAAGTGAACCAATGACATTTGAAACTTGTTTTCAATTGAAGTTAATCTTGAAAGCAAATAACCCAGAATTTATTATAGTCTGTTCTGTAGTAATGTGGCGTTTTTTAATGTGAATGAGCCCACATGCAATTGGTGAATAGGAAAATGTCACTATAACATGGAGGTACTGTTGGTTCATAGACAGCTTTCCCTACAGTGTTAATATATGAACTGAAATGTATGTAGGCTTTTGAATTAAAGAAAAATATTTGGTAATAATCTATAAACATCTTACAAAAAATCTGAAAATATTGCAGAAATGCTTTAAAGAAGTCATTTAGTGCAAGAAAAAGCTAGTCAGTGATTTGCAGAACCACTGTACTTTGCATTATCTTAAACACTTTTAGAAAGCTCAAAAACATTTATCCCTGTATTTATAAAGAAAGAAATGTCAAAAAGGATAGCCTCAGAAATGTGTTTTTAATTTTGTTGAAGCTGGTTTTAAAAGAAAACATCTTTGAAAGTTTACACTTACAGGAGAAAGTACAAAAATAAGACTCCAAAGAGTAGACCAACTGTGATTATTGGTGCAAATGTTAGTAGAGATTTAACATTTTATTAAAATTGATGATGTTTTTGTTGGGACTTATGAAAATAATATAGGTTTGAGTAGTCTGTGTCCAATCTTATTTTTACCATTAGCCTAGTTATTTTTAGTGGGTGACTTTTCAGAACATGAGTTCTTTTAGGAACCCCCATGCAATGACCATATAGAATTTCCTGAACCACACACCCTCACACCCGTCCACCCACCTGACCTTGGACTGTAATTTACTAAATGGACTCATTCTTGTGCTACTAAACGAGTTTGTCATGAATTGTACTGTGCTGTTCTGGCAAATTTGATTCATAGTGGATGTAAATTTTACTGGGTTTTAAACAGATTATACATTTAAAAAACAATGTTTAGCATTAAGTTTTGATAAATGAGAGTTGGTAAAATAAGCTAAAATGAGGCATCAAAGTTCATGTAGTGCTGAATACTGTGATACTGTAATTGGCTATTCTAGATTGGGCATTATTATTTAATGGATATTTACTTTACAGTATTTTGAGCACTAATAATTTACAAATGGGTATAATAAAATAGAGCCCCACTTTGGGAGGCTCCATATTGTTATTTTAAGGTTCCATCTGGTTGCCTGTGCCTCTTGTGGTAAGCCAAGGGTTGGGAAACTATGACCCCTAGGCCGAATCCAGCCAACTGTCTATTTATAAATGAATTTAAGAGGAAGGTGCCATGCCCATTTATTTGTGTATTGTTTATACCTTTTTTTTTTTTTTTTGGGTACATAATATCTCCCACAAAGCTGAAAGTATTTACTGTTCTTTAAAGAAAATGTATTAAGACTGTGCTAAACAATAGGCAGGACAGTAATAATGATCAGTATTTTATAATATTGTAAGATATATTTTAAACCACTTCTCAGAATGTCACACTTTTTGTTGTTGTTGTTGTTGTTACTGTTTTTTGTTAATCTTCACCCGAGGTTATTTTCCCATTGATTTTTAGGGAGAGTGGAAGATAGTGGGAAAGACAAAGAGAAACATTGATGTGAGAAAAACACATCTGTTGGTTGCCTCCTGCACTAGCCTTTTTGTGTGTGTGTGTATTCTGATATTGAGGGTTTACCTGCTAAATTCTTTCGTTCATTGAAGTAGCTTGTTAGTAAGAACATGGAAAATGCAGAAAGAGATTTGGATGAATATATAGTTAGATGTGTTTTAAGACCAGAGAACAATTTATTTGGGTTAAAGACAGGGGAACTGCTACCTCTATTAGAATCAGCGTTAGGTTGATGCTGGTCAATTTCTGTTGTTAAAGAAAATGAATATTATTTTTGAGATATACTAGGGATATATTGTGACTATTTTTTAGCATTGACATTTGAATACTTAACTGTCTATACATTATTACAAAATTGCCATCCTTTGAATGGATAGCATTTTTGTATCTAATGATTTGAGAAAAACATCAATTTGTTATTCTACTTATTTATGCATTTTTTAGCTTAGTCTTGTATGTGTCCTAAGATCGAACCTACACCCTTGGTATATTGGGAAGACGCCCAACTGAGCTCTAGCCAGGGAGGGTGATAATGTTTTGTTTTATTTTAATATGACTTAAATTATAATAAAAGTATGTCAAGAAATATTTTAAATTTTATAACAGAAGTAGAAATTGTGAGTCATTTAAATTAACCTGTTAACAAACTTTATGAAAATAAGGATGTGTGGAAAACCTGAGTGACATGTTGTCCCATGGATATTAAATTGTATACCCTGAAAATGGAACATTGTACCTTCCTTTTTAAAAAATAACTGAAATTATTTGAAAATTTTATCAATCTCATTTCTTAAAAAAACACACACACAAAAAAACACTCTTAGGTATATTACTAGAAATATAATAAAGACAAAAGCAATTCCTAGAAGTTAAATCTCTAATAAGAAACTCATGGGAGAGAGGAGGAACCAAGATACCAGCATAGGTAAACACCTAAACTGCTGCCTCGCACAACAATTTCAAAACTACAAATAAAAGACAAAACGTCTTATCACCCAGAAGCATGGGAAAGCTGGCTGAATGGAAGTTCTACAACTAGAAGGAAAGAGAAACTCATGGGATAGAGCAACGTTTTGGTTTGCAGTGGAATAATATCTAGGAAAAATACAGAGTAAATCACAGTCTATCAAAATCTTACAAGGTTCAGTTAGCTATACACAAGGAAAATATATATTTTGAAAAAAGTCATTTCTAAAGTAAGGACTAAGACACTTGAAAAACTAATCTAGAGTTTTTAAGAAGTTGATCTCTATTCTGTCATAGATTAGAACCTTAAGAATGAAATAATATTACGGATCCAAGAAATACTTCCTTTCATTGACAAGTTAAATTTCATATATTCTTTCAAGAATCCAGTATTGAATTCTGGAAAAATTGAAGAAGAAGAAAAAATACTGATACCAGAAACTTTAGATCTAAAACTTCTTGAAGAGATGATGGAACTTGTATGATATATTAAGAACTGTAGGCCCCCTTATAGATTCAATTAGAATTTTTGTGTGAGGTTTTCAGTGACTTATGTCTAAGCTCCTTTGAGATTGTGTTCAGAATGAAAAGCTTTAAAAAAATTTTTTTAAACACTGTAAATAGCTTTGGTATTAATGAAACTTTATTATTCTCATTAGAATATGCTCTTTATGTTATTTATATTATTTACATGGATGTTGGTTGTGAATTACATAAATTGCATCTGCTCTTGTTAATATTTCACCTCTATAGCATCAGCTTTTCTGGGTATATATTAATGCATGCTTCCTTTGCTTAATAAGTTTGATGTAACTATTGCCAGGGGCTAAAAAATTAACAACTGAAAATTTATGTCCCTCAAACTTGCTCTTAGAATAATGCTGACATAAGGATTTGGTTTATAAATATAGGGTGGGGCAAAAGGAGATTTACAGTTTTTTTGTGTGGAAAATAATACAATAATTAAGAAACAATAGTACAATAATTAATAAACAATAATTTCCTGTATGTGTAATTGTAAACCTCCTTTGTCCTACCCTGTATAAATCAATCATTTATCAGTGATGGAATCTTTTGAATGTGTTTGGATTATTTTGTTACAAATGCTTTTTTCCCTCCTCTTTTTTATTAAAAAATATTTTTATTTTATTTCAGAGAGGGAGAGAGAATGATAGAAACATCAATGATGAAAATCATTGATCTGCTGCCTCCTGCACATCCCCTACTGGGGATCAAGCCTGCAACCTGGGCATGTGCCCTGACTGGGAAATCAAACCCTGACCTCCTGGTTCATGGGTTGACATTCCACCACTGAGCCACACCGCCTGGGCTGTTGTAAATTCTTTATCTCTTGGTCAGATTTAGTTTTGGGTGTACTTTCTGTTGGTAAGTGCTTTAAATTCTTAGCAGATATCACTATTGATTTCATGTAAGTTTATTTACTCTTTAGTTGCTTCTAATAATTTTCTGTGTAAAATCAGCTTGAGAATTGATTTAATCTTATGCAGTTATGTGATAATCTGAATTATAATGCACGAATTGGATAGCAGTAACATTGTAGGGATCACAGATTGTCATTTCTATAAACCTTTAAGCTATTATAGTTATATTGGCTATTAAGAATAGTGTTTAGATCTAAAATCCGGGGTTGCTTTTTAAAAATTGAGCATATTTGAATGTCTACAGTAAAATTGCTGAAAAATTGATTATGGCTTAAGCAACTATAATATTGCTATGCATTTATGACAGCTGGTAATAAAAAATCTTAACTCTTGGGTATTCAGGGAGTTGGTACTAAAAGGCAGCTTTTTTGCTAAATTTATTTGATAGAATAATTTAATACAAATATTTGGGAAAGGGATAGGGTCAATAATGAAAAATTGGGAGGATTTATTTTTGAAAAAATAATTTGACTTTCACTATTGTATTTGCATCTCATTTTCCTGATAGATTTCTGTTTTGATTTTCTGCTGACAGGTCACATTTAGGGCAGGCAAAACATAAGGGATATAGCCCTCCTGAGAGTAGAAAATCTAATTCTAAGGCACCCAAAGTGCAGTCTAATACTACTGAACTGTCAAGGGGACACCTTTCTAAAAGGTAAATCTTCACATGGCTTATACATTTTCAAAGCAGAATTATTTGCCTATGAATCATTGCATAATATTAAAACTTACTAGGTTATGCCAAAATGTTATGATATATATTTCATTATTCTCTAAGTATAACTTTTGCATTAATGGTTTTTTTCATTAACTTTGCAGTGATGCCGATGCTAGACAATGCACTTTTTCTTACTTAGAGAGAGATAAGGAGGTTCCCCTTTTTCTTAACAAATCATTATAAGCTTCTGAAATGCATTGTGCCATTTACCTTAGTTTTTAATTGTTAGAGCCATAGGTCTATGATTTCTTAAGAGCTAATTGGTGGGAGGGAGCCTTTCAATGAAATTTAACTATAAAGACTTGGTGATTCTACAATACAACAACTTCTAACCTTCATTTTGAAAGTGTGTAATTTAATGCTTGCTTATTTTAAGCTTGAATAAAGTTTTCTTTGTAAATAGAGCATCAGTATTCTAGTTTCAACTGGTTCTGAAAAAGCATTCTTTTTCTCGTAATCTCAGTTCTTGTTCTGTGATTAGGAGTGTTAGTGTCAGTGATCTTTGGGCTAGAGAATTAACCTGATCTTTTAATACTTTTACAATCCAAAGTCAAGCTTGATTTTTTTTTTCCCCAATTTTGGACCATTGGAAAAGCTTTGTTATTATTGGACTTAGAAAAAATTTTGTGCTTTTTTTTTAGCACTTGTTTCCATAGGTTTAAGAATTTAATAAATATATGACAGGTTTAATGATGGCAGGCTGATATTAACTCTTTTCTTATCTAACCTCTTAGAAGCTGCAGTTCATCATCTGCTGTCATAGTTCCACAACCAGAGGATCCAGACAGAGCCAATACTTCAGAAAGGCAAAAAACGGGGCAGGTGCCTAAGAAAGACAATTCTCGAGGAGTGAAACGCAGTGCTAGTCCAGACTACAACAGGACCAATTCTCCTAGCTCTGCAAAAAAACCAAAAGCACTTCAGCATTCTGAATCACTCTCAGAAACAAATAAGTCACATAGTAAGTCAAAAAAGAGACATTTAGATCAGGAGCAACAACTGAAATCTGCACAATTGCCATCAACAAGCAAGGCTCATACCAGAAAGAGTGGGGCCACTGGCAGTTCACGGAGTCAGAAAAGAAAGAGGACAGAGAGTTCTTGTTTAAAGAGTGGTTCTGTGTCTGAGTCAACTGGTGCCGAAGAGAGATCTGCAAAACCTACCAAGCTGGCTTCAAAATCGGCCGCCTCAGCCAAAGCTGGGTGTAGCACCATCACTGATTCTTCTTCTGCTGCCTCTACTTCCTCCTCATCTTCTGCTGTAGCCTCAGCCTCCTCTACTGTACCACCAGGTGCCAGGGTGAAACAAGGAAAAGACCAGAACAAGACCAGGCGTTCCCGTTCAGCATCCAGTCCCAGTCCCAGAAGAAGTAGCAGGGAAAAGGAACAGAGTAAAACTGGTGGCTCTTCAAAATTTGATTGGGCTGCGCGTTTCAGCCCTAAAGTTAGCCTTCCTAAAACAAAACTGTCTCTTCCAGGGTCTTCTAAGTCAGAGACATCAAAACCTGGACCTTCTGGATTACAGGCCAAATTAGCAAGTAAGTTTATGGAAAGAGCTTTTTTTAATTAAGAAAATTTATCTTGGTTTGTCAAAGTGATCATGCTTTCAAGATAGCCAGGTGTTTTGTTTTCTAGTCTGAGGCAGTCTTAGATTTATTACTGTACCTGTATCTACACAACAGTACATAATAATTGATACCACTTTTAATTTTATCCAGACAAATAATGAATGCTGACTTATTAACCATGTTTGTTTTAGTGTCTATATCTTTATGCATCTGCTGCTTATTTACTACTATCAGGGTGAGACATCAAGTTGCATTTTCTTCTATAACCAAACACTAAATTATTCTAGTTATGAGTTGTTGTTGACCAGGATCAGGCATCACTCGCAAGCCGCAGTTTGCCAACCACTGGCCTAACCTAATATTGAATTAGAACTAAATGTTAGCTCTGTTTAACCCTACAACCTATAACTACTTTCAGTTGATTCATTATTACCTAAACTTTGACAGTCGTAGTAGGTACAAAATAAAATCTTACGTTTAACCTGTATCATAGGGTTATTTCGAAGGTAAGTAACATTTTTTTCTCTTAGATTGTAGAATTTTGTTTTTCATCTGTATAAAACCTTTTGAATTTGAAGGTACAAGCGTTGGATTTAAGATCAAGATTAGTATCTTGAAGTCAAAAGGAAATAAAGGGCTGGGTTAAAAAGGGATGGGCAACTGTCCATTGAGCCTTCCAAGGTTTTCTTGACAATTGCCGTTATCTCGGCTTTTATACCTCTTCCCTCTCTGCTTTTAAGTAGAAGCATGTGTGCCTCTGTGATCTTAATAGACAATGGGCCAGGCTGAGTTTACAGTCAGTTTCATGGGATTCACTCCCCACCTTCCTGTCATGCAGTCTGCTTCACTTGAAGAGCTCATCTTTTTCAACTTTTATTTCTAGGAGGGTCCAGGCCTGGGTGAGAGCAGATTGTTGAGTATCATGTTGATTCTTCTCAGTGACCAGCTTTCTTGTTTTAGGGAGAACTTTCTTAACATGATTTTTAAAAGGAAGCTCAACCCTACCAGTGGCTGATCAGTGTATTTCCTTGATTGTGAAGTTGCTCTAAGCACTCAGAGTTTTGACAGTGCCCCTGCGCCATAATAAAACCAGTCTAGATAGTCTAACTCCATACATGGTCACAAACTGACTAGGTAGATTAAAAATCTGTGTTCTGTGGTCACTAATAAAGCTTGTACATTTTCACTGCCACTGTCCTAGTTATAGTCTAAAGCTCTAATTATAGTCTAAAAAGAGAAGGGAACCAGTATGTGTTTACCATCAAGTAAGTCCCAGGTATTTTACATATGCAGTCATGATTAATTTTAAAAAGTAATGCTCGGTGATACTTATTAATGAAAATTTATTCCAAGAAGGTGAAATAACTTCCCTGGGTTACATATTTTAAGTGGCAGAGTTAGGATTCGAAGGCAGAATGTGTGACTTTAAAGCTGTTACTTTCCTTGCTGTGCCATTTATTTTTCATCCATGTTAGTTCTCCATGTTTGCAGCATCTTGGGATCATTAAAAGAGATGTTAAGATTTTAGAGGAGATAAGATTTTATCTGATTCTTCTTTACTGGTATTGATTAATCTTTAGGAATGAATACTGTGTGAACCAGGGATTCACTACTTATTTGCTTCTTTTCAAATAAGTGAAAAACATTGCTAAAAATAATAGGAAATATTTAATGTGCAACCTAATCATTGGCAACCTAATCCCTAATCTTTTTTGGAAAATGGTAATATTCATTTTTGTGAAGCATAAATAAAAGAATGTATTTGAAAAGAGTCTTAGAAAATTAAAGCACCATATAAACAAATAATGGTGCATGAGAGTTATTGCAATATATTTGAAGTGCTTTTGTATGCATCAAGATTTTTTCCCTTAAAACATTAATCCAGTGGACAGAATTAGATACAATGGATAGAAGTTGAGACTTCTGATTAGTATCTTTCAGGGAAACAAAATCTGTAAATTACCTAAAAAGTGGATTGGACCTACACTTTGTGTGATATAGAGCATTTCAAATTGGGTAGATTTGTTTTCTTCTTTTAAGAATCTGTGAATCTGTTAATTAGAATGCGATATTTCCCCAGGTAAAGTCTCATTCTATCTAATAATCATATCTAATAAAAGGATAATATGCAAATTGACCATCACTCCAACACACAAGATGGCCTGCAGTGGAGGGCAATTGTGGGCGATCAGGCCAGCAGGGGAGGGTAGTTGGGGGTGACCAGGCCTTCAGGGGAGGTCAGTTAGGGGTGACCAGGCCTGCAAGGGAGGTCAATTAGGGGTGACAAGGCCAGCAAGCGAGGGCAGTTGGGGCAGTGGGGCTGGCAGAGGAGCAATTAGGCATCAATCAGGCTGGCAGGGGAGTAGTTAGGGGGTGATCAGGCTGGCAGGCAGAAGCAGTTAGGGGCAATCAGGCAGGCAGGCAGGCAGTGGTTGGGAGACAGCAGTCCTGGATTGTGAGAGGGATCCCATATTGGAGATGGTGCAGGCTGGGCTGAGGGACACACACCCCCCCCCCCATGCGCGAATTTTGTGCACCGGGCCTCTAGTTCTAAGATAAGATTGGTCAGTAAAGCTTCATGGTAAAGTAGATTTTTTCCAAGTTGCAGGAATAACAGTACTTACATGATGCTTTGTGAAACCCATTTCCCCATGGCCAAATATCACTCAAGGTGATTCAGGTTAGAAATCTTTTTTTTATTTATTTTTTATTGATTTTTTTACATAGAGGAAGGGAGAGGGATAGAGAGATAGAAACATCAATGAGAGAGAAGCATCGATCAGCTGCCTCCTGCACGCCCCCTATTGGGGATGTGCCTGCAACCAAAGTACATGCCCTTGACCGGAATTGAACCCGGGACCCTTCAGTCTGCAGGCTGACGCTCTATCCACTGAGCCAAACCGGCTAGGGCCAGGTTAGAAATCTTAAAGTCACTTCTGCTTAACTTAGTATTTTATACATTTATCTGACCACCTATATTACCTTGGGAGATAGCAGTGTTCCACGGAACACACTTAGAACAGTTAAGTAGGGAGACTTTTCCTGTTTCGGCAACATTTATAGGCTGATAAATGCTTTCCTGGGGAGGAACTAGGGCTGGCCTAGGGGTGGTGGAGCTAGTGAAACAGCTACTTTCAGGGCTTCCTGAAGCCTGTGGCTTTCCAGCTGTAGCTAATCAAAATAACTGGGACAAAGGTCATCCTATATCAACTGATAGAAGTCTTGAGGTAATACTCTAGAAGGGATAGTGTATATGTGATAATTTTTAATGTGCATTAGAGAATTATTCTTGCTATGTGTTGTTTAACTTAAGCAAACAGACATTCTTAAAAACTTAGCATAAATGTAAAATGTATAATGATACAATTGATGTTTCTCTTTTATAATGTTTTTAATATAATATTTAAAAATATTTTCATAATTCATTTCGCTTCAAAATATATTTTGCTAATATACCTTTTTAAATTAAGCTAATTTTGAAGTAATTTGACTTTCAAAGTGTGTATGTCTGAATAGTAGAAAGTGATGGATGGCATAGAAATATGCCAAAGGAAATAGTTTGTGATCAAATTTGGGTAATTGTGGAGTTTTTTTTAACAGAAAAATTTATAAAGGTATTATATTTCCACTCTGGTGTGTCTATTTATAGAACTAGTTTCCCTTCTATTATTTAAAGTGGACATCATGTGCACATTATTAATAACATAGTCAGCAGTGGTTACCAGCTTATTTGCATCTTGAGTTTCAAACTCTCTTGGTGACTTGCATGCAGTCTGTGGCCGTTATTAGAACTAGCCAAGACCCAGGCAAATGCCAATTCTGGGACGGTAATTCTTCTTGGTTTAGGACACTTTCCGACAGTCTGAGACATATGGTGCATTGCACCTCTAGCATCAGGGGAGTAAATAAGAACGAGTTGAGCAAGACAGAAGAACTTAAAAATTAAATCCTTGGTTTTACCTAATTGGGTCTTGTAGGGTCATTCTTACTGATTTTACAAAGTTGAATTATCTTTTAGTCTCCCGAGGTGTTGGGTAATAACCTTAAAGGGAAAGGGTTAAATATTAAAATTTTGTATATTAGAAGGCAGCTGTTAAAATAATTTAAACTTAAAACTTTAATAGTTCTAATATGCAACTGCTTTGAAAAATTACCAACATTGATTTCTTAAAAACATATTAAATTTTAGAAAATGGGTTGCCCAAATAAAAAAAGACCTACTATGTATTTTTGTGTGTCAGATTAGAATAAGAAGTAGTTTAACTAAAGTACACTTTACTAAAATTACATGTAAGTTAGTGAAAACTGCTCTTTCATATTCAGAATACAGAATTCTGTATTCTGTAATATTTTTGACACTTCTATTCATAAAATGTTATTTAAGACTAATTCAGACAGTACCAAAATGTACAATGAAGAAAAACACACAATCACTTAATTTGATCACTGAGGACTACCTCTCTCTTTGTATGTGTGTATCCTGCTCAAATTTTTTTCAATGCTTAAATGCATTTTAAAGTCATTCTATAAGATTTATTATTAAAAAACAGCAGTCTTTCTGCCACATTGCCCTTCCCTTTAGCTGATTATTTTGGTTCTTATTTTAGTCTCTAAATTATGTGCTCAAGAGGTCTACTTGTTGGTGTTTTTTTTTTTGTGGTTTTTTTTTTTTTTTTTTTCAGTGTGAGCACTATTGCATGTCCTTTATGGAAAATTTACACCACCTCTTCATCCACCAAACTCATACTTGTACATCTCATTTTCCCAGTCATTAATGGTGCTCAATGTTTGTATGGATACACATAAATGCTATTTACAGAGCCATGTAGGAACTTTTCCTTTCTTGCACATTTTTGTTTTTTTTCTTGAATTTAATAATTAGTTTGTTTTTCTTTTCCTTTTTTTTTGTGAACTCAACTCCAAACTATGCCACTGTCTAAATCTTTTCTCAAGCTGTCTACATGTATCTGTGTCAGTTCCTGAAGAAGTGAGGCCTCTGGATGACTGCTCTTTTTATGCCTAGTTACATTGCTTTAAGCCTCAGGATTTTCTTCACACTCTCCATTTTCCAACTTCCACATCATCTTTCTTGGTTTACTGTTTCATATTGGTGTGACATACCTTTGACTTGCTTTCTATGAAGAAGTGCTTATGAGAATTTAAAAAGCTTTTTTAATTTTTTGAAGATTTTGAATGTCTGGAAATAAATAACCTTAATATTTGTTTGGCCATTGAATATAGAGTTCTGGGTTGGAAATAATTTTCCTTCAAAACTTTGAAGAATTGCATTATCTTTTAGCTTTCAATAACTATGTACATTCCTGTATCCCATATTTCTGGAATCTTTATATCTCCATTATTTAGAAATGTCATGATACTGTCATAGCTTTGGGTTTTTTTTTGTTCCTGTTAGAGTGACAAGAAGTCTTGTTTTTCCTTGGGTCTGGACTCAGTATTTTCAGCCTTAATTGCTACTAAATTGTAGGCAAACAAGGATGGCTGATCACCTTACTGTATCTTTTCTCTTTGGATCTATTATTTTTGGTGATTGTCCTGTTGGAAGGTTCTGATCTGATCATAACTTGCTTTCCTTTTCTGTTCTACTTTCTGAGAGATTTCAACAAATTCTTCCAAACTTTCTATTGACTTTTTTTTTTTCATGTTTGCTATTTTGCTTTTATTTTCAAGAGGTTATTTTATTCTCATTTCCTTTTTTATTATGGACTAGAGGCCTGGTGCACAAATTTGTGCACCAGTGGGGTCCCTCGGCCTGGCCTGTGGGATCGGGCCAAAACCGGCTCTCCAAGGGACCCCACCAGTACACAATGGGGGCCAGGGAGGGACACAGGAGGTTGGCCAGCTGGGGAGGGACCACGAGAGGGCTCCGGGGTGTGTCCGGCCTGTCTTGCTCAGTCTCGATCGGCCAGACCCCAGCAGCAAGCTAACCTACTGGTCAGAGTATATGCCCCACGCTGGTCAGTGCACGTCATAGCAAGCCATTGAGTGTCCCTTAGCATATCATTAGCATATCACTCTTTGATTGGTTGAACAGACGACCAGATACTTAGCATATTAGGCTTTTATTATATAGGATACTCTTCTTCTTTGAGGACATGAGAGAGTATTCCTTTCTTGTACAGTCCTCTTATATAGTTTTTTTATGGGGTACTTGAAGTTTTGTTTGTTTTTATCTAGAATTTTCCTCAGATTTCCTTGTTTCCTCATACTCAGTGCAGGGGAACCAAAAATCTAAAATCGCCTCTATCATTATTTTTAGATCTTTTTTATTTGGTAAAATTCCACAGGAAAGATTCTTTCAGACTCTTGCCTAGAGGTGAAAGCCTAACTGCTAGAGTTTTGGGGGCTAAGCTGGAGAAGAGACTTGGAAAAAGGCCATACATATGTCATCCAGTGTGTCTGTTTATGTACCCCTCCCCTTCCCAATTGGTGGTGTGGTGCTTTAATTGAGAATTTTTTTACTTCGTACTTTTTAAGGAGTAAAGGTCTTACTCCTTTTGCTACCTTAGGAGAGGGACAGTTATGCAGCTATGCAAGTGGGGAATCTGTTTCATAAACAGCCTATCAACCAATCTTCAATTTTAACTTTGAAGTTTGTCCATCAATTCCTGACCTTTGTGGGATTCTGAGTATCATTCTAATTGGTAGTTTATCTTAGTTTTCCACCTTCAGATTTCTGGATTTCCCAGAGATTTAGCACTAGAATTTCTCTTTTGTTTATTTATTTATTTTTTATTATTGTCTAACTTTTTACATATGTCTCTTTTTCCCCAATTGACCCTCCCCTTCCCCAGCGATTCCCACCCCGGGCAAGCTCCCACTGCCCCATTGTCTGTATCCATTGGTTATGCTAATACGCATACATACAAGTCCTTTGGTTGCTCTCTAACTGCCCCCCACCCCCCCACCACCCAATTTGTCTCTGGATCTGTTCTTGTTCATCAAATTATGTTGATCATTATATTCCACATATGAGTGAGATGATACGATATTTATCTTTTTCTGACTGGCTTATTTCTCTTAGCATAATGCTCTCCAGGTCCATCCATGCTGTTGCAAATGGTAAAAGTTCCTTTTTTATTAGCAGCATAGTATTCCATTGTGTAGATGTGCCACAGTTTTTTAATCTACTCATCTGCTGATGGGCACTTAGGCTATTTTCAAATCTTAGCTATTTGTGCTGCTGTGAACATAGGGGTGCGTATATCCTTTCTGATTGGTGTTTCTGGTTTCTTGGGATATAGTCCTAGAAATGGGATCACTGGGTCAAATGGGAGCTCCATTTTTAACATTTTGAGGAAACTCCATACTGTCTTCCACAGTGGCTGCACCAGTCTGCATTTCCACCAGCAGTGCAGGAGGGTTCCTTTTTCTCCACATCCTTGCCAGCACTTGTCGTTTGTTGATTTGTTGGTGATAGCCATTCTGACAGGTATGAGATGGTATCTCATTGATTTGCATCTCTCGGATGATTAGTGGCTTTGAGCATGTTTTCATATGTCTCTGGGCCTTCTGTATGTCCTTTTTCAAAAAGTGTATTTAGTTCATTTGCCCATTTTTTGATTGGATTGTTTATCTTTTGTTAAGTTTTATGAGTTCTCTGTAAATTTTGGAGAGTAAACCCTTATCTGAAATATCACTGGCAAATATGTTCTCCCATGCAGTGGGCTTTCTTCTTGTTTTGTTGATGGTTTCTTTTGCTGTGCAGAAGTTTTTTTTTGTTTTTTTTTTTATGTAGTCCCATTTGTTTATTTTCTCCTTGGTCTCCATTGCCCTAGGAACTGTGTCTGTAAAGATATTGCTATGACATATGTCTGCTATTTTGCTGCCTATTAGTCTTGTAGGGTTTTTATGGTTTCCTGTCTTACATTTAAGTCCTTTAGCCATTTTGAGTTTGTTTTTGTGTATGGCGTAAGTTGGTGATCTAGTTTTATTTTTTTTGCATGTATATGGAATTTCTGTTTTTCATCTTCTAAAATTGTGTTGTGATAATAGTTTCTTCCATTCTTCCCATACTTCAGATTCTTTCAATACTGTTTTAGTGGCATTTCATGAGAGGACAGAAGTGAATGCTTGTGTTCAATCTTCTGTCTTTACCCAGAAGGCAGACACTTTTCTATGTATATACTTTTTCAAAAGTACAAGCTTGTTCTGGGTAACACTAGGCATTGGTTTCTGTGGGTCTGTTATAACTTTCATCCTCATGATGGCAGAATGAAGTAGTATCCATGTTTTAGATATAAAGAAACCAAAGTGCTTTATTTGCTTAAACTCTTACTAATAGACTTTTTCCTATATAAAAACTATAAATTCTATCATTTTTAATGGCTGTATATAGATATACCTTTATTTTGCCCATTCCCAACTAATGGACATTTATATTCTTCTACATTTTAAAATTGACAATAGCTTTGTAATTTATATCATTTCCTTGTTAAGTCATCAATCGGCTTTTCAAAAATATTTTTGAGTATTTTAAATTGTCCCTAGAAACATGAATTTAAATTCCCACTACCAGTATAAGAAATGTCAATTTATTCATAACTTCATTAACTAACTATGTGTTCCTGCAGTTTTTATTATTCTAATGTTTATTTAATCACTAGAGGCCCGGTGCACGAAATTCGTGCACATTAAAGGGGGATTAATTAGAGGAAATAATTTAAAGCTGCTATTTGCCCTTTCTCTATAATAGAAGTGTTAGAGATGAAAGAAAATTAGTAAAATGTATATGAAAACCTTCCCCCTGTCAGAGTCTGGGGCTCACCACGGGACCCAGAGTCAAGTCTCCGCCCACCCACATGTACCTCAAAATCGCGTGAGACCCAGACCCAGCCAACCTCCACCCCCCCCCCCCCCCCCCCCCCGCTCCCCATTGGGCTAGATCCAGACCCACCCTTGTCAAGCCCTGCCAGGCAGGGCGTATAGCCTCAGGTCCTCTGACCTGGTGCCAGGACAGAGGGCGTGGCCTGAGGTTCCCAGCCCAGACTGGGGTGGGAGGTGTGCCTTGAGGTCCTCCGTCAAGCCCCACTGGGTGGGGGGCATGGCCTGAGTTCCCCGTCAAACCCCACCAGGTGGGGGGGTGCAGCCTCAGGTCCCCTGGCCCGGTGCCGGGGCAGGGGGCACTGCCTGAGGTCCCCTGTCAAGCCCCCCGGCGGGGGGTGCAGTCTGAGATACCCTGGCCTGGTGTCGGGGTTGGGGGCGCCACCTGAATTCCCCCGGCCTGCACTGGGTGGGGGGGGAGCAGCCTGAGGTCCCCTAGCCCAGCATCAGGACAGGAAGCGCACCTTGAGGTCTTCCATCAAGCCCTGCTGGTGGGGGGCCGCAGCCTTGGGTTCCCTGTCAAACCTTGCTGGGCAGGGGGCATGGCCTGAGTTTCCCTGACCCAGCACTGGGGGTGCACCTTGAGGTCCCCTGTCGGGCCCCGCCAGGCAGGAGGACGCAGCCTCAGGTCCCCTGGCCTGGTGCTAGGGCGGGGGTGTGTGGCTTGAGGTCCCCCCGGCCTGGTGCTGGGGTGGGGGCCTGGTGCTGGGGTAGGGTCGCACCCTGAAGTCCCCTGTCAAGCCCCACCTGGTGGGGGGTGTGGCCTCAGGTCCTCTGGCCTGGTGCCAAGGCAAGAGGTGGGGCCTCAGGTCCCCTGTCAAGCCCCACGGGGGCAGGGGAAGGCATAGCCTCAGGTCCCTGCTGATTGCTCATTAAGGCTCCTTAAGGAAACTTGGCCTCAGTTGGGTGCGGCCATTTTTGTGAGGGAATGATGGTCAATTAGCATATTCCCTCTTTATTAGATAGGATTTCTTATTGGAGATTTAGCTCTTTTCAAGTTTCTCATTTCAAAACAATACTAATGCTTAGGTGAATATCTTTGCACATTTCTGATGTTTTAAATTCATATTGCCAGCTCAGTGCTTGAAATTGCTGTGCATTGACTAGGAAATAAAAATTTGGCTTAGAAAATTTCATTTGGGATTTAGCTCATTGTCATTTGCAAAATTTTACTTTTATTGCTACTAAGTGACTTTAAAATAAACATCAAGAACCCTTTTTATAGAATAGGTTACTTTTTATTTTGTGAATTTATTTTAGCAAAGTAACCATTAATAAAGATGTATAAAATTGAAAATAGATATACAACAATACCAAGTTATACCAGGTTCTTAGGATTCTGTGCTGGCTGAATAATCAAGAACTAGTTACTGAGACTATACCCATTGTTAATTAATTCTTTTTATTGGGTCCAATTTTTCTAGTAGCAAAGTGGCCCTATTAAATGATTCTAAATTGAACTCAGACATGCTAGTAGCCATGTTATTTGGTGCTCTTTTCCTTCCTTTTATGAAAGGAGTGGTTCTGAAAACTCTTTGAATAAATTTGACATGTACATAAGTGGATATACCATAAGTAATTGCTAGTGTTCTTTAATTTATAAAAATAATGGGAAAGGTCAGTCACAGTCATACCTTGACCAGCGGTATATGTAATTGAATTGTAGTGATTTTTCTGAACATTTACTCTTTTTTAAGGTATTGGTTTATGGACCTTATATTGGTTTTTCTACTCCATTTTAAATAGAGATGTATTTACTATCTGCAGGAATAGGACAAAAACAGTAGAGAAAAAGTCAAGATATTTAATATTCTAGAAAAATTAGTGCTAAAACTTTGATTACTAGGGTATTATTTAACTCAGGTATTTTTTTTCTTCTTTTTAAAGCCTAAGGGATTAGTTTTTATTTTGTTTTGGAGAAGTTTTTAAAAATTTTTTGACAGATTTTAAAAATTTAGCTGAGTGCTTATACTGTTCTTTTTCTACTCATAGTCCAGATCAGTGAGCATTTTTTTGTAAAGGTCCATGTAGTAAATATTTTAGGCTTTGCTGGCCACATACGTCTTTGTCACGTCTACTTTCATTTTAACTCTCTAAAAATGTAAAAATCATTTTTAGTTTGTGGGCTATGGAAAAACAGGCTGCCACCTGGATTTGACTCATAGTCTAAAGTTTGTTGACACTTACTCTAGAGTAGAAATTTTAATGCAGTAATGACTTTTAGTCAGAAGAGTTGGGCTTATGTGATGGATATTCACTTAACATTGGCTAGCTTCAGGCTTGTTTGGGTCCAGGTGCTCAAATGAAGATAGTCCTATTCATCCCAAGCCTTCCCCCAAATAATCCAGTCATTAATATATCAGCCTGTAAGAAAGTTTCTTATTTCTCTCTGGGTCACTTGCCTATCCTGAATGAATCACTGGTGGAGGGGAGAGGGGATGGTGGTTGTAAAGTTGTAATTGGAAATGATTGAAATAGTCTGGCCAACTTGAGTCCCACTCATATAGTAGGAGTATACTGTGAATGACAGTTTCATCAGTACTATGTGGAGAAGGGGAAGGAGATAGCTTCCAGAGAATTAAAAAAAAAAAAAAAAGAGGCAGAGAGCTCAGAAATAGGGTTGCTGGGCATAATATAACAGATGTCTACTTGGTCATCTTTTAATGTCACATTACAATTAATGTTAAGTTGGAGAATAAAAATATTCATGTATTTGAAAAGAATTACTATACACTGAATAAAGGTGTTAGGTCAATTTTTCCCTCCAAACAACTTTATTAGATACACTAGAGTTCTGGTGCACGAATTCATGCACAGATGAGGTCCCAAGGGAGGTGGGGGGGCCAGGACATGATCGGCCCTCCAGGTGGGCGGTGAGATGCCCTTGCTGGCCCAGGATCCAGATCCATCCTGTTGACATTCGCACCAATTGTCGGGAGCCACCTGGGGGCTGCTTTCATATTGTTTCTTCCTTGCCAACTGTCTAGAGAGGAGAAGTAGCCGCGGTCCCTGAGGCCTCCTTCCAGGAGGCTAGTGGCGCTGGTCCATCAGTGCCTGGCCCGTTCTCCAGAGATTGGACCTGCAGGACTACTGAGGGAATGAGTAGCTGCCGCCAGGTTGGTGGGCCACCGGGACGGGTCGGTCAGCTGAGCGACACTCCCACTTGGGAGCATACTGACCACCAGGTGGCAGCTCCTGCATTGAGCATCTTCTCCTGATGGTCAGTGTGCATCATAGTGACCAGTCATTCTGGTTATTCAGTTGCTTAGGCTTTTATATATATATAGACTGATATTTAATGTTTACTTTGACTCCTTACACAGAACAAAAAGAATCTTTAGGAAATAGGAAAGTTTACTTACTACATTGCTGAAATACTTTATTATTGTGGAGGCTATATTTTTATTGTAGGTTTTTGTATTAGTTTTGTCATATGTGTATATACCTAAATAGATAATGTAAGAATTAGATGTAGAAAAAAAAGTATGACACTGAATATGTATGACCCAGTTGTATTTTGCTACTTTTAAAGTAACCTAATGCAATTAACAGTGAAAACCATATCTTTCCAAGGATTTCACCTTTGGTGACTCTGGTAGTGAAGTAGTAATCATATTACTGTTGCCCATTTCTTCTACAAAAATGACAAAATTGGAATCATTTGTTTTGTAATTAGAAATACTTTTAAATTTTTGCAGTAGAAAAGAAAACTCAGTTGCAAGTAGAAGGTCCCCAAGAACATCTTAACTACTTTTACACTAATGAGTGTCCAGAAGATAAAATTTCCAAGGCCCTCCATCTATTTATTTTAA
This sequence comes from Corynorhinus townsendii, assembly GCA_026230045.1. NCBI lineage: Eukaryota > Metazoa > Chordata > Mammalia > Chiroptera > Vespertilionidae > Corynorhinus > Corynorhinus townsendii. The sequence continues at coordinate 30,539,112 of JAPDVU010000005.1, read as the reverse complement.
AAAATATTTTTATATTTAAAAATCCAAGTTTTCAGTTGAATACATGAGAGGTTTACTTATTTTACATTTCAAATATCACACTTAATAAAAGGACTGATTTTTTAAAAGATGAAGCCCTGAATTTTGAGTGAATCAGTTTAAGGCTAGGAATACTTATTCAAAAGAAAAAAGAATTAAGACATACCTATATTGTAGTAGAAAATATCCATTAGGACTTTCAAGAGAACACTGCCAATTTCACTTTTATCTGAAAGAATAATGACCATAGGAATAGCCCTGGCTGGGTGGCTCAGTTGGTTGGAACATTGTCCTGTATACCAAAAGGTTGAGGGTTTGACTCCTAGTGTAGGCACATACCTAGATGGTGGATTCCATCCCCGGTCGGGGCGAGTGTGGGAGGCAACCAAGCAGTGTTCAGGTGTTTCTCTCTCTCTCTCTCTCTCTCTCTCTCCTCTCTCTCACTCCCTCCCTCCCTAAAAATCAATTAGAAAGCACATTCTTGAGTGAGGATTTAAAAGAAAGATTATAGGAACATATTTGTAGGAATAAATTCATATATTCATATACCAATATTAGAGTCAAGGAGCTTTGATAAAAGTAGTATGTCTACATTTATACCTAACTTCATTACACAAAGGCATTGTGGATAAGAATATATTATTACTAGAGGCCTGATGAATGAAGATTTGTGCAAGAATAGGCCTTCCTTCCCTTGGCTGCTGGCACCAGCTTCCCTCTGGGACCCAGGCCTTTGCTCTGCCTGCCGCTTTCCGCCTTCACTCTGGCCGGAGCCACCTTCTGCCTTTGCTCCGGCCCTGCCACCCTCCTGTAGTTCCCTACCCCCCCCCCCCCAGCCCCTTCCCCCCACATAGCAGGCATCCCGCCACACCCTGGTTGCTCTGCGCCTACACTGCCCAGACGCCTGGCTGCTGCCATCTTTATCACATCAATTTGCATATTCCCTCCTTATTGACTGTGAGTGCCGCCATCTTTGTTGCAGAGTGATGGTCCATTTGCATATTACCCTCTTATTAGATAGCATGAGCAGTGATATTCTGGTTGCTTTTCAGTGTGGCATTATAAAAATAATTGACCAATACAGTTTTTCTGTATTACAGAGACTAGGACAGAGAGAAATAGAGACAGATTGATTGAAATTATATGTGTTCCCATGCACCTGCATCTTAATTGGTTTTCAGTAAGTTGTAGTTTTATACTTACAATGTTTTCTCTTCTGTTAAAATTCCTTACTTGACCAGTAGAATGAAGAAAACGTATTTTAATTATATAAAAATACTTTACTATATAAAAATTACTTTATTTTTATATAGAGAGTTTTATAGTTTTTTCTTTTGCTATACAAATATATTACCTAAAGGTTTCTAAAGGAACCAAAAATCAAAATTTTAATGCTTTTCCAGAAGTATATTGGAAAATATAGTATACTGTTCTGCTTCAGAATAAACTTGGGAATTGTGTAGTTATGCACCTCTAGGCAAGTCAGTTAATATTTTTGTGTTTGAAAAATAAGAATTATCATAACTTTATATCAATATGAAGTTGCTTTTATGAAAAACTCCATAGCCGATCTAAAACTGTGAAGATATAAGATAGTATATTCTAGCAGCATCAATTTGCTGAATGGTCAAAAAAACCCACAGTGGTTAACAGTATTCACATTTCTACGAAGTACTTGATTTACCAAACTGTTTTATCTTCAACTTTACTTTTTCTAAGAATTTATATAGTTCTTCCAAGAATTGACTAAAGTTTAGGAATCCTAGTAAATTTCTAATTACCAGTCTTCACAACATCTGAGATGTTTTCCTGATGTAGTTTTTGGAGCAGAATATGTAAAAGCTAGTTTTGTTTCCCATCATAGGCTCAGGTAATGTTACAAATAGTGATACCTCTTTTCCACTAGAGAGGACTGTATGTAGCAGCTCCTTTACCATGGGATTGCCTTCCAGACAACAAAATGTTTGGGGCTATTTCTCCTAGTTTAGTATTAAATAAAATAGTTGACCAGTGAAGTGTAAAAAAATTTGGTCAAAAAGTATACTGTCAACCTCAAATAAGTATTAGCGCAGTAGTAGCCCACAGTTGAGTATTAAGTTGAGTATTTTATTTTGAATGCCACTGAATAGATGTAAAATTTTGTGCTTGTGTCCATTACCATACTAGGTATACCAGTTAAAAATGCGGATTTTTTTCAATAGATCGAGTTACACATATATTGATAGATATGCAATTTGATATGTATGCTATTTTGTTGTATTGACAGCAAGCTCAGAACGTCATATGTCAAATTTTGTGAAGGTGTTAACATTAGATATTTTTACGCTTAAAAATGTCGAATTTCATGCCAAAAAAAAGAGCATTTGTGGGAAGTTTTAATTATTTTGAAGAAAATTGCTGCTGAAAGTTATCTTATACTTCGGGAAGCTTATGGTGAACATCCTCCATCTCAAGATACTTGTGAACACTGGTTTTAACGCTTTAAAAGTGATGATTTCAATGTGAAAGACAAGGAACGTCCAGGTCAACCAAAAAAGTTTGAAAAATAAGCATTATTGGATGAAGATGCATGTCAAACTTAAAAACAACTTGCAGAAAGATTAAACGTTGCTCAGCAAACAATTTACGATCATTTACAAGCAGTGGCAAAGATGTTAAAAGGAAGGAAAAGGGGTGCTACATCAACTGAACGAAAGACAAATGGAAAACCAAAGAGTCATCAGCAATCTGTTGCCTCAGCAGCACGAAAGAAAGTCTTTTTTGCATGCAATTGTGACTGGCGATGAAAAGTGGATTTATTTTGAGAATCCCAAATGCACAAAATCATGGGTTGATCCCGGTCAACCATCAACATCGACTGCAAGGCCAAGTCGCTTTGGAAAGAGGAAAATGCTCTGCATTTGGTGGGATCAGGAAGGTGTGGTGTATTATGAGCTTCTAAAACCAAGTGAAACTTAACAACAAATAATCAATTTGAACTACACTTTGATCGTAAAATGACCAGAATGTGCCAGAAGACACCGCAAAGTAATTTTGCTTCATGATAACGGCTTCATGATAACGCACCATCACACACTTCAAAACCAGTTAAAGACATGTTAAAAGATCTTGCCTGGGAAGTATTAATCCACCCACTGTATTCAGCAGACCTTGTTCCTTCAGATTACTACTTGTTCTGATCGATGACACATGCACTTTCTGAGCAGCACTTCAAAATGTACAAAAAAGTGGTAAATTGGGTCTCGGAATGGTTTGCCTCAAAACAAGAACAGTTCTATTGGTACAGTATTCACAAATTACCTGAAAGATGGGGAAAATGTGTAGCTAGCGATGGACATTACTTTGAATAAAGCACTTTTGATGGTTCTCTTGAAATTACCGTGTTTTCTTTGATTACAAAATCCGCGTTGTTAACTATATACTTAGTATTATGCCATGTGTAAAAATGCTTTAGCATTGTATGAACTAAGTTAATGACAGTAATATAAGGGCTTTTAACTTGCTTTATAGCACTTTGTTTTTTCAGTGTTTCAATGTAATGTGCACTCATGTTTTTTCTCTGAATTGTACATTTTTTGCTTTATTTCCACTTAGTCACACAATTCAGATAGGTATAATTTAATATTTCTTGAAATATTTAATTTCTGAATTTTTTAAACATTAAAAAATAGTGATTCTACATACCTGAATATATTATATTCTTCTACCTTCCTCTCTGAAATCAATAAAAAGGTATTTTTAAAAATATTTATGTTTTCATGGATATTTTAGAGAGAGGGGAAGAAAGGAAGATAGAATCATTGATGAAAGAGAAACATGGATGGGCTGCTTCCCTACACCCCCTACTGTGGATGGAGCCTGCAACCAGGGCAGGTGCCCTGACCAGGAATCGAACCAGTGATCTCTTGGTGCATCGGTCTATGTTCAGCCACTGAGCCACACTGGCCTGGCTGTCATTAAAGATTCTTGAATAGCTTGCTTTTCTCTTGTCAACTTCCACTATCCTATATAAGAAAAGGATAGTATGCAAATTGACCCTAACAATAGAACGACCAGGAATGATCAGTTGCTATGATGTGCACTTACCACCAAGGGACAGACGCTCCGACCGATAGGTTAGCTTGCTGCTGGGGTCTGGCCTATCCGGAATGAGTGAGACAGCCGGAGCCCTTCCACAGCCAACCTCCTGTGTCCCTCCCCAGCCCGATCGTGCACCAGTGGGGTCCCTTGGCCTAGCCTGCACCCTTTTGCTATCCGGGACCCCTCCGGATGTCAGAAAGCTCGTTTCAGCCTGATCCTGCACGCTAGTCCAAAGTACCCCACTGGTTCATGAATTCGTGTACCAGGCCTCTAGTTGTTCATAAAATAGTAATATACTTAAATGTTATACCTTTTTAGGATTTGTTGCCTCTATGAATGTATTTGTTAGCATCCAAAATAACATGTGTACTTGATTGATTCCCCCCTGCCCCAATTGTATAGTATTCTGTAAATTGGACATTCTATAATTTCAGTTCAAGCTGTTATTCCTTGCTGATAGGATAGTGTAAAGCAGCAGTCACCAATCTTTTGGAGCAGACCGCCAGTTGGCAACCTCTGGTGTAAAGAAAAGAAAGCATTTTGTTCTCTCCTAGCCTTACTGATGAATTGTATTAAACTAGGTGAAATGGGATAGTGTAAAGACAATGTAATAAAGTGATAATGGGCCCTGGCTGGTTGCTAAGTGGTTAGAACGTCGGCCCAAGGATGCAAGAGTGGAGGCTTCGATTCCAGGTCAGGGACATGCAGTTCAGTTGCAGACTCTATCCCCCACCCTGGCCAGGGCACACGGAGTAGGCAACAGGAGGACACAACTGATCCATGTGTGTCACATCGATGTTTCTCACTCCCCTCTCTCCCTTTCCTCCACTCTCTCTAAAAAAACACACACAAATAAATGAAAAAAATATCCTCGGGTGAGGATAAAAAACAAGTGATATTGGTATTGAGTAAAGTTCTGGAATATAGCATATACAAGAAAAAGACCTGTTGGCTTTAGTGGAGAAAAGTAGTGGACGAGTAGAGATGTGGTAGGAGCTTTTAAGGGGATGGCTTGAGAGAATCATCATTCATGATCAAGGTTGGGCCAAAGTAAGATTTATCCTGAAGGGAATGCCATGTACCAGAGTAGACTGCTAGAGAGGCTGTGGGAGGATTCTATGGACTTTGAACCAAGATGATAAAGAATTTTTATTTTAAGAGAAGTTCTCCCTTTAAAATTTTACTTTTGCATTTCATATATATAGGTTTAAGAAAATCTACCAAGAAGCGCAGTGAATCCCCACCTGCTGAGCTCCCCAGTTTGAGGCGGAGCACACGCCAAAAGACCACGGGCTCCTGTGCTAGTGCCAGGTAATAACTTGGGTTTTTCCAGTTTATGATTAGTTCATTATCTGTGTTTTAGAATTTGTTACCTCTATAAAGGAGGGTAGATGGATCTGTGATTTTTCCTCAAAATCATTAATTTTGTAAGATTTATAAAATGATTAAAAGTTTCACTTGGATATTGAATAAAGAAATTTATTATCACTTTTTATTTTCATGAATTCTTTTTTTTAAATGTATTTTTACTGATTTTAGAGAAGAAGATAGAGGGAGAGAGACAGATAGAAATATCAATTATGAGAGAGAATCATTGACTGTCAGCCTCCCGCATGCCCAATACTGGGGATCCAGCCTGCAACCTGGGCATGTGCCCTGACTGGGAATTGAACTGTGACTTCCTGGTTCATAGGTCGATGCTCAACCACTGAGCACACCAGCTGGGCTGTTTTCATGCATTCTACCCCAATATTTGTTTACATGTTTTTGCTAAGCTTTAATTACACTATTTTTTTAAGGTGCTGTTTATTTTATTTTATTCTATATAATGCATATATTCATTTTCATATATTTTTTATTGTTGATAGTATTATAGATATCTCCCATTCTCCCTCACCCCTCACCCCTTTACTCCCTTCTTCCCAGCCCTTCATCCCAGCCTCCTGGTCTTTACTACCCTATTGCCTGTGTCCATGGGCTATGCATATAAATTCTTTGGTTTATCTCTTCTTGTCTCCCCATCTCCACATCAAGGTATGTCAATCTGTTCCATGCCTCCATACTTTGGGTCTTATTTTGTTGGTCAATTCATTAGATTCCACAAATAAGGGAGATTAAAAAAAAAAAAGAATACTAAAAGTCACACAACCAAAGACTTAGAGGGGGTGTAAAGAAAAAGGGAGAAAAAAGAAGATGAAAAATTGGCTTTATGGAAGCAAGGAGGAAGCTAAAAGAACTAGTTAGTATAGGAGGAAAAAAGAAGAAGAAACAAAATAAATAATAATGATGAATTTAAAAGGTAGTAATAATGGGTATATTAAGATATAGACAGGAAAAGTAAAATGGAAAAAAGAAAAATAAAATAAGAAAAATTAATCATAAAAATATACTGAGAAATTAGAGATACGGAAGGGGAAAAAAACCCAAACAACAAAAACAAAAAAGTTTATTCACACACACACCATAAAACAAAACCACATACTCAAAAACCTGTGAATCTGCTATTTGTGGAGCTCGCTGGATTTTGCTCTGATGTTGGATCTCGTCATTTGGTGTGTCTATCCTGGGCCTCCTGGGAGCTTCTCTGGTGCAGGTGAATGTGAATCAGCTGTCCCTTTCTGGCCCTGGGCAACATGATTGAGGTCTGAGCGGTTGAAGCCCCTAGTAGTCCAGTGGTTGGGACTCCTTAGCCCAGAGGTTGGGTCTGCCTTGAGTCTCATGCCTTGATTGTCCCTGTTCTGAGCTGTACTCCCTTCCCCCACGGAGTTGGTCCTACAGGTGTCAGCTGCAGGCGTTTGGGGTCCCCACTGGCTTTCGCTTCATTTCATGATGGTCTGGGTGGTGTCTGCATCGGGCACACATGGGGTCTGGGTTGTCATTATACTAGTTTTTTGATAACACTTTTATCCTTTACCTTTTCTTTCGTTGCTACATTGTTTTCACAGTTATTGCCAAGTAGTCAGACATTTGGTTGTTTTCGAAGTTCTAGTCAACCAAATAAATCTCTAGTGAGCATCTTAATGCAGATTTGGGTTATTTTTTTAGAGGTAGCTGAATTTTCTGGTAGTGTGATTAATGAATCAAAGGGATGCCTGTTTTAATGGATGTAATATTGCCTAATTAGTTTCTAAAAGTGTTCGCACTGGTTATTGAGAGAGATGTACTTCATTTTAATTTTGTATACAACCCCTATCTGGCAAGGAAAAATGTATTGTTTATATTTTTTCACGTCTTTAATTCCTATCTCTCACAGTTACTGTTTTGGAGATCATTTTGAGAAGATCAACTACCTCTGATGTTTTAAGTGTATTACTTATTTCACATAACTTTTATTTATTTATTTTTACATACTTTTGTTAACTGATGGGGAATCTTAAAGTTAAAAATCTTTTTCTGACAATTTTATTCCCACATTTTCAGGCTTGGTCGTCAGTTGGTCAGGTGCTCTTGTACTGCTCACTATTCACAGCCATATAGGCTTTTTTCTTTTCATTTACATTCACTTTGTTCTCTTTACTAAATGTGCCAAAAGCCAGTGACAACTGATTTTAGTTTGTTTTCTCTTTTCTAACTCAGGTTGGTAGAAAGGTTTTAGCACTTCTTTAGTTCTTCTCTAAAGCAGTGGACTTTGCTGTTGGCAGTGAGTACAATAGTGACATAAGGAAACAGTATGACTTGTTTCCTGTAAGTCATAAGAAAAGAACCCTGACCACTTTAATCTCTGCTTTTCCATTTATTTTCTAGTTATGTCTGGGTTGTTTACAGTATCTGGAATCAGTACATCTATTTACTTTTGAGGTTTTTAGGCAGTACAGGCAGCCCTTGTTTTATTAGTGCTTCACTTTAGTGTTATTGTGTATTGTGTAGATATTGTGTTTTTTACAAGTTGAAGGTAAGATCCTCCCCCAGTTGCAAAAAAATTACAACTCTGAAGGTTCAGATAATAGTTACTTTTTTTTTTTTTTAATAAATGAAGCAATTTTACATTAAGGTTATGTGCATTGTTTTTTAAACATGCTATTGCACATTCTAGCCATTTGCCTGGAATGCTCTTCACCTCAAACTTTTTCAGAATTAGTTGAGATTCTGCAACTAATTGCTTTCTTACAATGGTATCTTTGTCTCTTTTAGACTAACATTTCTGGAGGGCAGCAACCATAGTGTTCAGCACAGTGTGCATCACATGGTTGGTGCAAATTAAATGTCAAATAAATGAATTAATTTGAATCCCACTAATTTGTAGCTTGGCAAATTGAGTTTTACTGAGAAGGAAGGATTAACCAAATAAATTCCTGTTTAGGATGCATTTCTTCACTAATTGGAAGAATAAACTCTTCTACTGTTTTGTAATTCTGAGCCTCATTTACATGTATGCTTCGTTCTGGTTCTTTACTAGGCTGCATCTAATGTCTCTGTAGTTTGACTGCTTTTGAACCATATCAAGGTGTAGTAAGCTGGGAAAGTCTTTTGCTTCTACCCGATTTTCTTTTTAAAAAAGAAATAAAAAGTCATCATTAATAAAATGTACTTCACTTCATGAGAAATGACTGATCATTCTTTTAAAAAAAAATGTTTTTACTGATTTTCAGAAAGAGAGGAAGGGACAGGCAGAGAGAAACATCAAGATCGATAGACTGCCTCCTGCATGCCCCATACTGGGGATCCAGCCCGAAACCCGGCCATGTGCCCTGACTGGAAATCAAACCCGTGACCCCTGAGTACATTGGTTAATGCTCAGCCATTGAGCCACATAGGCTGGGCTGATAATTCTTTTTTCACTATCTTATTCTGTGTGTGAATCCTAAACAAGTGTCTTCCCAAATTTCATCTTTGCTTATAAATATTAAATTCTTTATTTTAAAGGGTGGAGCTATTGTCCATTATTAGGATAGTTATTTTTTGATGTATGAAATCTGAAACTTAGGTGATGGGAATTTCCCCCATCATATTCCCTCCTTCCCTCTTCCCTTTGTCAGGTAGTATTCTGACAGTCTGTATATTGATCCATTATTTACCTTGGAATTCCTTCTACAGAAGGAGTCACATTTTCATTTATTTGGAAGTGTTTAAAAAGCATTTCTTTCTGTAAGGATGACAACACAAAAGTTTGTATTATGAATGTAATATTAATTTGGAAGATATTTGAATATATAATGTCTTCCTTGTTACCCATAGTGATTTTCTGCAACAATTTTTATGTAAGAAGAAGAAACTGGTTTTGTGCTCCATAGATTGGGAGCTTTGTGCTGTGTGTTCATTGCTCTTGGTTGCTGGCAGTGCTGCCTCTGATGGCATTTTTCTGTTGTAGTCGGCGAGGCTCTGGCCTGGGCAAAAGAGGAGCAGCTGAAGCTCGTCGACAGGAGAAAATGGCAGATCCTGAGAGCAACCAGGAGACGGTAAATTCTTCAGCTGCACGGACAGATGAAACCCCTCAAGGAGCTGCAGGTAGTGGCACTTCTTAGCCCTAAAATGCTTTTATGTATCTTACAGGCTTATTTAGAGATAAATTACTTTTTAGGTATACCATATATAATGAAAGAGAGGGGACAGAAGTATACTAGATGTTAATTATTAAACTAGAGGCCTGGTGCACGAAATCGTGCACGAAATCATGCACGGATGGGGTCCCTCGGCCTGGCTGGTGATTGGGGTCAATCACGGCTGTCTCACCCAGTCCCTATGGGTCTGAATGGCCGGGGGGAGGGACTGTGGGAGGTTGGTTGTGGGAGTACACTGACCACCAGGGGTTAGCACCTGCGTTGAGCATCTGACCCTGGTGGTCAGTGCATATCATAGTGACTTGTTGACCGGTTGTTTGGTCAACTGGTCGTAATGGTCACTTACACTTTTATATATACAGATGAACTTTTTGTCCTGTTTTGTTTCACTTTATAGGTTTGGTTTCTTGATAAATTGGATTTGGTTTTTGTTGTTGTTTAATTCTTTCTCAAATCCAACTTTGTACTAATTATATTCAGAAGGGAATAAGTCTCTTTCTGCTTTAGCTTCTTCTTATATTAACCACATATAATAGTTGCCCATTGATTGCCTGAAAAAATTTAAATTCATTATAAAACTGTAAGGATATGGCTTAATTTGCTTCAATTTCAATTTAGAATGTTGAAATTCCTAAAAAAATAGTAAGTATTCAGTTTGAATCTAAGCAACTTCAAGAATAATGTTTACATTTTTATGGGCTTTTTTTAATTTTTAAATGAATTTTTTTTACTGTTGATAGTACTACATATCTCCTTTTTTTTATGGGCTTCTTATTTTTATTCTTGATATCAGCATAGCAAAAGTTAAGCCACCCCCATACTTCAGCTTTAAATATTTTCTTTACCAATACGAAAAGAAGGCTAATACTTCCCTGGCTAATTGTGTTAACATGTTTTAAAATGTTGCTTGTCATTAATATTTCTCACTAGCATTAAGATGTAATTTAAAATGTTGCAATTCATCATTATAAAGGTATGGATATGAGGCCATTAAATCAGGATGATAACACATTGGTTTAAGTATATACTTATTTTGAACAAAGTCCTTTCATAGACTATTCTAATCTATAAAAACCCAGGGTCGTAATGTCCAGTAACGACCAATGCTCAACCAACCATGATGCCCCAAAACTGACTGCTGAGGGGGCTGCAAATCAGGGCCAGAGAGAGGCCTGAAGAGAGAAGCAGAAACTGATCCGTTGCCTCTGTGGCAGCTTTTGATCAGAACTTGCCTCTCTCTTTCACTCCCAGTCTGGCCAGCAGCCATGCCTCTATTTTTCTCCAGGACTTCATCGGGGCTGCTAATCAGCTCCACCTTTCTGATCAGGCCCCATTGCTAGGCCCAGAGACACTGACTGGCATAGAAACTGACATACCAGAACCAAATCTGGGTGAAGTGTGAGGAAACCAATGGCTGCCTAGGAGGCGGAGCTTTTGATGCTGACTGGCATAGAAACTGACCAATCAGAACCAAATCTGGGTCAACTGTGAGGAGCCAATGGCTGCCAAGGAGGCGGAGCTTTTGACTGTGTGGCATAGAAACTGACCAATCAGAACCAAATTGGCCAGCAGAGGAGGGTATTTGGGGGCAACCAGGCCAGCAGGGGAGGGCAGTTGGGTGCGAGATCTGGTCGGCAGGGGAGGGCAGTTAGTGGCAACCAGGCAGGCAGGCAGAGGCAGTTAGGGGCAATCAGGCAGGCAGGCAGGTGAGTGGTTAGGAACTAGTGGTCCCATATTGCAAGAGGGATGTCCCCCAAGGGTTCCCCGATTGGAGAGGGTGCTGGCTGGTCTGAGGGAACCCCTCCTCTGTGCATGAATTTCATGCACCGGGCCACTAGTCTATATATTTAAAAAGCCAGGGTCCATAACATCCAAAACAACCAAATGGACAACCGAACACCGGAAGTCAGCATTGACTGCCACCGCTGTAGGCATGGCGACCCGGCACTGATTGCCAAGGGGACCGCAGATCAGGCCCGTAGAGAGGCCTGGAGAGAGAAGCAGAGTCTGATCCATAGTCTCTGTGGCAGCTGCTAATCAGGCCCGCCTCTCTGATCAGGCCTGGAGATACTGACTGGCATAGAAACTGACCATTCAGAACCAAATCTGGGTGAACTGTGAGGAGCCAATGGATGCCTAGGAGCCAAGAGTTTTTGATGCTGACTGGCATAGAATCCGATCATTCACAACCTAATCTGGGTGAACTTCGAAGGCAGAACCTAAGATGGGGGCTGAAGAGGTGTTTTAAGGACAACAGCTGTTTGGTGTAAGGTTTAAGAAAGCAGTTCAATTTTTTAATGACTGGTTTGGCAGTATAGTGCACATGGCTGGCTATCAGTCCAGATAAAGGGATTATGTATTTTTGCCTGCCAAGAGCATCTCCTCTTTCTGAAAAAGGCTTCCCCCACCCCATTTAAACAATCCTATCCTATATAATCTATCTATACTAATAAAAGGGTAATAGGCTAATTAGAAAGTGGACTCATTACAGTAATAATAGCTAACAGTTATGTTGTGTACATTCTGTGGCAGACACAGTATTAAGCACTTTACATATATTTTCATTGAATATTCTAAACATCCTGCTGAGGTGTGAGTGTTGTTACCCTCATTTTATAAAGGAGGCAAACTTTAAGCATATAATGGTTAAGCTTGCCCTGAGTTACAAACTAGGATGTGTGACTCTCAAATCCAGATCTTAGAAAAGAAGTGCATATTTATAATGGCTGTGGCATTCTGCACCTTAAGGTATAAGAGGTTGTTCAGTTCACATGGATATAACTGTGCAGTGGTGGGGTGGTGTGTAAAATGTTGTTCCATGGTATATTTACCTAAGAGGATAAAAGCTTCAAGGGATTAGGTTCTTAAGCCTGCCCTCGTAAACACTTGCCTGTGTTTTCGTTGTCACTCATATTTGAAATCACAGTGTGATTTAGTTATTTTTCCAAGTTTATGTAAAAGATGCATGTTTACTGGTATTAGAAGAGTACTAGCGTCAGTATAGTTCGGAGGCTAGATCCCTGGTGGATCCTACAGGAATTCTGCCAGCATAATATAGTAGTCCGGAAGAAAAAGGTGAATTACTTAATTAGCTTAATACTGAGTTGTTCTGAGTAATGTGCTTTTAAATTTTTTTATTTTTTAATTTCAGGTGTACTACCATGTAATGTGCTTTAGTTTCTTAGTGTGTAAAACCCTCTAAGTTAGAGTATAAATCAATGATTCTAACTCAGAATCTTTTGGCAAGTATCCATTCTTAGACAGCTCTTATACAGTTTGGTACAAGACCCCCTTCATTTGAAGCATTTATTTTGAATCCTCGCCTATGGACATGCTGAGAGTGAGTAAGGGAGAGAGAGAGATACCCATCGGCTGCTTTCTGTATTGTTTAGACTGGGGTTCGAGCACACAACCTGGGCATGTGCCCTGACCAGGAATCGAACTTCGAACTCCTGGTTCATATAGGTCGAAGCTCAGCCATTGAGCCACGCCTGCGGGGCACTCCTTTTTATTTTTTTAAAGATAAACCAAACGTAATGAGTTTAAATATTCCTCTTTTAACCCTTGCCTTTTTTTCTCCCCTTTGAAGCCTCTAGTTCTGTTGCAGGGGCTGTGGGCATGACCACTTCTGGGGAGAGTGAATCAGATGACTCTGAGATGGGACGATTACAAGGTAAAGATAGTTTTGAGCTTTTAAGAAACATTATTATGGGCTGTCTATACTGCTGTTCTTAGTTGAAATTAATTGAGAGAAGTTCCTTTAAACATAATCTAGCAATGCATGTACCTCAAAAAAAGCTCTTTATTTAGTGGTGATTTGATGATTTGGAATTCGAAAATTATTTCCTGGCTCCTCATTTTATCTGTTTAGACAAAAATCTTGTATTTATTTTGAATATTTTAAATTTTTCTTCTTTATGTTTGCATGTGTAGCTGGTAATAAATTAAGATTATGAAAGTGGGTAGCTATTTTCTTAAATATATTTTTATTAATATCAGAGAAGGAGAGAGAAATAGAAACATCAGTGATGAGAGAGAATCATTGATGGGCTGCCTCCTGCACACCCCCTACTGGGGATTGAGCCCACATCCCAGGCATATGCCCTTGACCAGAATTGAACCCAGGATCCTTCAGTCTGCAGGCCAATGCTCTATCCACTGAGCCAAATTATCTAGGGCGGGGGTAGCTTAGTATATTGTTCTTTGGTACCTAGTAACACAACACATTCAGTATGCTTCTTTTTTGCCATGATCTTTTGTATTATTGGTCACCTTTTTCCAAACAGATGTTAAGTGTATACATAAAGTCTTAACTATTTTAATGGTGTTAGTGCTTTTTAAAAAGCAGCTTTATATATATGCTTTTACAAGTGGATGAGTATATGTTTTTATCATCTTGAGATAACTGATTTCCAGTGTGAGGCTTATAAGAAACATGTTATTTATAAATCACTTTCAGATTGCTTTTAAGTTTCTGAAGGAACTTACAACAATCTCTCTTTGACTGGAACCCTCATGAACACAGGTTGCTTACTTTTTTGGAACTGATAAAAATAATTTTTCAATTTTTTATATTAGAGGCTGTCATGACCAATATCAGAGGAAGAACAGCACAAGGCAAGGGTGTTTACCATACAATTTCTTCAAAATAAATATTTACTTTTGAGTTTTTCTTGGACCACTCTCACTGTTCCTGCTGGTATACTGATATTTAATATCGCCATAAAACCTTAAGATGCCTTGGAGTAGCAGATATTAATATAATTAATATGAGAGTGGTCTTGAACATTTAATGTAGCTTCTCTTAAAGTTCAACATGGAAGGTAACATTGTCCAAATCAGTTATGTGAGTTGAATCAGTTGCTTCAAATTTTTAGATAGGATTAGTTGCATCAATTAACTCAACTACTCCTGCCTCTTTCTCTTTAGCTCTGTTAGAGGCCAGGGGTCTTCCTCCACACCTGTTTGGCCCTCTTGGTCCTCGGATGTCACAACTTTTCCACAGAACAATTGGAAGTGGAGCTAGTAAGTAAATACTTTTAAATTCATTCTCTTCCCTCACCCCCCCATCAATCCTTTAATAATTAGTTGAGTGCTGTTTTTATTGCTTACCTATTGATATAAGGAAGTTTTTATGAACTTTAACGTGTTTTAAAAACAGAGCTTTTGTACATTTTTTTTTAAATATAGAAACTCTTAAGATTTTTTCTTCTATACTTTTGACTACTGAATTGGAATCATTAGAAAACCAAAATTTATAGCAAGATTGACTCTTTGTTTTGTTTTTTTCATATATTTTTATTGATTTCAGAGAGGAAGGGAAAGAGAGAGATAGAAACATCAATGATGAGAGTCATTGATTGGCTGCCTCCTGCACGCCCCACATTGAGGACCCAGCTTGCAACCCGGACTTATGCCCTGTCTGGGAATCAAACTGTGACCTTCTGGTCATTAGGTTGATGTTCAACTACTGACCTACGCCAGCCAGGCTGACTCTTTATTTGAGTTATAGAAGAGTAAAGAATCTCAGATGATTACATTGGTTATTACAATCATTTGATGGCATGATTTGCATCTATTTAAATCTTGAGGTTTTTTTTTTTTTACAATATAATAAATTTAACCCATAAGACAGTTGTAATAAGAGCCTTGGAGGAAAGATTTCTCAGCACAATTACCAGTCACAGTCACTGGTCTCATTTAATTAAATTAAATTAATGTATTATAATCCAGAGATCTTGTCATGTATGGTATGACAATGGCGATTTTTAAAGTCTCAATTTGTAACTCAGAATAACTTACGCATAATTACGAATCCAGTTAAGTTTTTATAGTATAGAACGGTGGTTGGCAAACTGGCTCGCAAGCCACATGTGGCTCGTGAGCCGCGGTTTGCCTCTCAGTTGACTAACGAGTTTGCCGACCACTGGTATAGGGGCTTAATCACAAGGAACAACAACAGCCTGTAATTATTGGAATCGAGAGTCTAGGTCAGTGGTCGGCAAAGTCGTTAGTCAACAACAGTGTGGCAAACCGCGGCTGCGGCTCACGAGCTGCAGTTTGCCGACCACTAGTATAGCATACTATCTTTAGCTTTCTTTAAATATATGTTTTTATTGATTTCAGAGAAGAAGGGAGAGGGAGAGATAGATAGAAACATCAATGATAGAGAATCATTGCTCGGCTGCTTCCTACACACCCCACACTGGGGATCCAGCCCACAACCTGGGCATATTCCCTGACCAAGAATCAAATCATCACCTCCTAGTTAGTAGATTATTGTTCAACCACTGAGCCATGCTGGCTAGGCTAAGGCTATTTTTCATAACTACCTTGCTTTCTGATGTGAGAAATTTAGCTCTTTGTTCCACCACCTCCAGCACACACCCCCGTACCTGAAATCAAACATTTCTTTAGAGAGCCCTGATTTTTTTTTGATTTTATATGAAATCGTATTTGGAGCCCACAGTCTGGAGAGGCATATTCATTCATTGCTACTGGTTTGATTGTTGTTACTAGACACTTTTAATGGACAAACCCAGTAAGTAGTTGCATTTTATCTTTTAAAATAAAAATTATGCCCAGTCAGTGTGGCTCAGTTTGTTGAACATCATCCCATGCACCAAGAGGTCGTTGGTTTGATTCTCCGTCAGGGCACATGCCCTGATTTTGGACTTAGTCCCCAGTAGGGGATGTGCAGGAGGCAATGATTGATGTTTCTCTCTCATCGATGTTTCTGTCTCTTTCTCCCTCTTCCTTTCTTTCTTTCTAAAAAGTCAATACAAACTTTAAAAAAATAAATAAATAAAAATTGAGTTCATACTAATGCTACCAATTCAAATTCAGGCCTACAGGGTTTTAATTAATTTTATATTGTTATCTTTTTTCTCCCATGCCAAAAGTTCCAGTTCCTAATGATAATGACATGGTCACTTCTTTGCAAAGCACCATGATGCTACAGTTTACTTAGCCAGTTTCCTTTTGAATTGGCTAAATAATTTGGGTTATTTCCTATTTTTCTGTGTGTTATCTGTAGGATAGATTTCTGAAAGGGAGATTGCTTTGTAAAAACGTAAGTGCATGTAACATTTGGCAGATGTTGTAAATCACCCTCTTTTGGAATTTTACTATTTTTGCATTCCTACCTGTCATGTATAAAAAATGTGGTGTCTTTTTTTTTTCCTTTTGCTAACTTGTTAATTATATATCCTTATATACTTCTTTTAGTAGTTACCCTAGAGATTATAATGCATATCCTTGGTTTATATTGCCTACCATATATAGCCTATCATATACAAATAGTTTAAGAAGCTTACAAAAATTTAACTCTTTACTTCCTGCAATCCTTAATACTATTGTTTCAACTTGTTTTACGTATACAGGTGTTATAAACACAATAAGACATAATTGTTATTTTAGAACATCCATATTCTTTTATGTTTGTCAACATATATGCCATTTTAATTCCTTCCTGCATTTTTTTTTTCTTCTTCTAGGGATAGTTTCCCTTTAGCCTGAATAATTTTTTTTCCTTGTAGTGAATGATTACTAGTAATAATTTCTCTTTGCATTTGTTTGGATTTCTCAAAGATATTTTCCCCAGTTGTAAAAACTTCATCACTGGTAATGTCATCTGGTTTCCCTGGTTTCTGTTTCAGTCTTACTGTTGCCCTTCCAAAGCAATCTCTTTTTCCTCTGGCTTTTAAGACTTGCTTTTTCAAAATGTAATTAATTTTTAGTAGTTTGAGTATATTAGGACTATGTGATAGTGCTTTTCATTTTCATTTGCTTGGATTTCACTAACCTTTGAGTCTGTGAGTTGATATCTTTCATCAGTTTTGGAAAATTCTTTGCCATTATCTCATCAAATATTTCTCCTATCTCACTCTCTTCAAATATTATCCTTTATTCCTTCCAGGAGGATCAAAATCATACATATATTCAAACTTGGACTCACTCAACATGTCTCTTGACTCCATTTTATTTTTGTTTTTATGAGAATTTTTTTCTTTTACCCATTTTGAAACTTTCTATTGGCCAGATTTCAAATTCACCAATGCTTTTTTTCTCCTGTCTTTAATCTTCTTGGAAACCTATTAGGAGTTTTAAATTTTTTATATTATGTTTTTCAGTTTTAAAAAGTTAAATGATTTTTATTATAGATTCTAATTATGTTACTCATTTTACCTGTCTTTTATTATATTTTGTGTAAAAGGCCATATAATAAATCATTGGCCTTTGTAGACCATAGAGTCTCTTTTGCAACTCTTCAGCTTTGGCACTATGGCATGAAAGCAGACACAGACAATATGTAAACAGATTTGCATGGCTCTATTCCAATACAACTTTATTTATGGATGCTGAAATTCATATTCATTTAATTTCACATGTCACAAAATGCTTAAGTCATTTTTAGTTCATAAGGTTTATAAAAACAAGCAGGAAGCAGGATATGGCTCTTTATGGAAAATACTAGAGGCCCAGTGCACGAAATTCATGCACGGGAGGGGTGTCCCTCAGCCTGGCCTGTATCCTCTCCAATCTGGAACTCCTTGGGGGGATGTCTGACTGCCGGTTTAGGCCCGAACCCTACGGGATTGGGCCTAAACCGGCAGTCAGACATCCCTCTCACAATCCAGGACTATTGGATCCTAACCGCTCACCTGCCTGCCTGCCTGATTGCCCCTAACCACTTCTGCCTGCCTGCCTGATTGCCCCCTAACTGCTCCCTGCCTGCCTGATTGCCCCCTAACTGCTCCCCTTCTGGCCCAGTCACCCCCAACTGCCCTCCCCTGCTGGCCTGATCGCCCCCAACTGCCCTCCCCTGCTGACCCGATGGCCCCCAACTGCCCTCCCCTGCTGGCCTGGTTGCCCCCAACTGCCCTCCCCTGCATGCCTGGTTCCCCCCAACTGCCCTCCTCTGCCGGCCTGGTCACCCCTAACTGCATTCCCCTGCAGGCCTGGTACCCCCCAACTGCCCTCCCCTGCTGGCCATCTTGTGGCCACATAGGGGTGGCCATCTTGTGTGTTGGAGTGTTGGTCAATTTGCATATTACCTCTTTATTATATAGGATTTGCCAACCAACTCTTGATCTGTGATAATGGTTCCAAAGTGTGGTCCATAGACTCCTGCGTGGTTCCCGAGACTCTTACATTTATTTGTAATTTTCATCTACAGTTGACATTCTGTATTATATTTGTTTCAGGTGCACAGCATAGTGGTTATATACATTTATGTAACTTGCAAAGTGATTCTCCTGATTAGTCTTGGCATCCACCTGACACCATATGTAGTTAATATGATATTATTGACTATATTCCCTAAGCTCTGTACCTTATATACCTGGAACTATTTTGTAACTGCCAATTTGTACTTCTTAATCTATTGACCTTCTTTACCCAGCCTCTCAACCTCCCTACCACCTAACAACCATCAGTTTGTTCTCTGTATCTAAGAGTTTATTTCTGCTTTCTTCATTTTGTTTTTTGGATTCCACATAAAAATGAAATCATATGGTATTTATCTTTTTCTGACTTATTTCACTTAGCATAATATCCTCTGGGGGAAATATATGATGACTTTGATCATGCCAAAATGATCTATGTCCTTAGAATTGCCAACCTCAGTGTTTATAAGATATCCAATGGCATAAGTGTCGATTTGTTGTTGTTGTTTTTTCAGATAGTTGTGCTTATTAGGGCATACTTTATATGAACTATTTCATTCTTTAAAAATGAGTCTAGGTGCAACTGAGGATTTTTTGTTTTCACTAGTTACATTCCCTCATTTTTTTCCTCCCACGTTATTTCAACATAAAAATTAGCCTGCTCTAACTAGCACTGATATTATTTAGTTAGAAAATATTAAAGATGGTATTCCTTTGAAGTTGACTTTCATGCAGTATATTTTTAGATGGACTCTTGATTATGGTAAATGTAGCAAGGCAGTGATATTTATTAGTCACAGTCTTAAATAATATAGAAAACAAACCTTGCAAGGATCATCTGTGTGTCTCTTTGAGAGGTTTATGCCTTCCTAAAAACCTTTGGTTTTCATACGAATTCCACATTCATTGACATTTTCCAAACATATTTCAACTCATTTTAATACTTAATGATATGGGAGTGAAAAAATCCAGTACAAAAAGAATAAGCTGACAAGGTATAAGAAGAGAAAGGGCTTGAAAGTAACATGAGGTATAAATTTGGTCATCATTGATTAAATTAACCATAATTATAAGAAGGAGGATGTTCACAAAAATTTGGAGACTACTTTTGAGTTTCTTGTTCAGTTTTTTGACAGCTCATCTCCCTTTGAGTCTTAGCATTTTTCAGTTGTTTAGACAGTGGAATCGAGCCTTTAAAGTAGTTCTCTAAACTACTCTGATATCATCTGCAAATGAAAAAAGTCCTTCACTTGCTGTTTTTTTTGTCTTTAGGAAATACTTTCTTGTTCTTTCCATTCTCTTTTGTTAGATGCATTGTTTTGTTGTCTTTATTTTCTTGCTCTTTCACTGTTAATTGGATTCCATTCTCATGCAGATATTTACAGGTATATATTTTCTTTGAAGCCTGGACATAATTTAGCAGGCTTTTATTATTGCAGACAATGTTTGCTCACTATTTCATACATATATACATATATGTCCCCCAAAAAATGTATACATACTTTAACAGCTGGTAGCTCAACTTTGAAAATTAAATGTATTTTTAATAAATAACGCCTTTATAATTATTCAAAGTGTGTGTATACATTTTTGGGTCACCCTATATATAGTTAAAAGCAGATATGTTAACTGTAACAATTTATATTCGTCATACGGATATTTTTTATTTTAGGCATTAAAAATACAATCAGCTTCTCATTTAAATAGGTATATATTAAGGCAGAAATATATACATAACTGTGAAATCACTTTAAAGCATAGTAAATTCAACCATTTTAATTGTCTTGAATTACCAGCAGGTTGTCTTAACCCTGATATAGACCCAGTCTTCATTTGGGAGGCAAAGAAGATAAGCGCCAGCTACCATGTAGAGTCACATTTTTACCTAGTAATAATTTCCTTAAATGTTTAAAAATCTTTTTTTTCTCTGTGAAGGTTCTAAGGCCCAGCAGCTTCTGCAAGGACTGCAAGCAAGTGATGAAAGCCAGCAACTCCAGGCAGTTATTGAAATGTGTCAATTATTGGTCATGGGAAATGAGGAGACACTGGGAGGGTTTCCTGTCAAGAGTGTCGTTCCAGCTTTGGTAAGATAGTTTTCCCCCTTGTTTTATCTCAATTGTCCTCTATGCTTCCTATATTTTACTGAAAGTATGATTATTGTCATTAGGAATTTTAAAACACAACAGAATTAAGATCCAGTGGAGTGTGGCTTAGTGCTTTTATTTCATACTTACAGATATTGTGAGTGATTGCTAATGATGATTAGTAAATTTTCTTGATAATTAAACGACTACCTTTAAATCGTTGGCCTCTTGACTTATTATGCCAAAATTTACATGCTTTCTTTTATATCCCTGTGATACATGAGGCAATAACAAGCAGCTCACTTGGGGATTGTCTTTGTGGGCCATACAGGTTTTACGTTTGATGATTGTGTGCATGGCAGAGCTCTCAAGCCAGAACACCACATAGACCCTTCTAGCTTAAAAAGTTTTTTTGTTAAGCAAAACCAAAATAAAAATAAAAACCCCAAACAAAACAATACCCACTATAGAAAAACATTTTTTAAAATGTTTTAATTATTTTTCAACACAATTTTGAGTTGATATTTAGATTTATTAAACTTAATTGCTTAAGCTTTTTATTTTTTAATTGCTTAAGCTTTTAGTGAAACAGGAAGGAATAGTCTCTTGAGCATAATGTCTTTTAAATAGTAGCTTGGTAAATTTTCATAGTCAAAGATTAAAGACGTTGCCTATAATTTAAATCTGAATTAAGAACTAACAAAGACTAAAATGAACATCATGAATACATTCATAGTATATTGGAAGTTAAAAATATGTAAGTTTTTTTTTAAATATCTAATAACGTTGACAAACATGAAACTATGATTGATATCAGATTGTTTCATTTGGTTACATTATCAAATTATGGGTAAAGGTGAGTGTTAAGGAGAGAGCTGAATGAAGATGAGTCAAATCTAAGGTGACATGGTCTTTTCTTTTTCTTTTTCTTTTTTCCCCCTATTCTTAATTGTTGGGTGACTGGGCTCTGGCTGGAGCTGATAAAGATTAAATTAATTTTTTCTCCTGTTGCCAATCAAATCTTTGGATAATGAAAGCTAACACTTAAATCTTACCAGTTCCCCTCTAATAAAGCTTCGCATGTTGATTCCTGAATATTTTAAGAAAACAGTATTATTAGCCTTTGTACTTTTTTTGACATTTGTCCTATGCTAATTTTCATTCTCAAATTACAGATTTCTTTAGTAGCTGACTTCTGTTTCCCAAATTTAACTTTCTTGTTTTGTTGATGTTGTTCATTAAAAAATATATAGCAACAAAGAACTAAGTTTACCTTTTACTGTCTACTGTTAAAAATGCACTTTTTATTAGTTAAATAAAGAAGCTGTAAAGTCTAGGCAGAAATGTTGACACAGTCAACTTTTCTTAATTTGTTAGCTCTTGATTAAGGTGCTTACTAGACTTACATGAGTCAGCTCATGCAATTAAGAATGATTATTGTTAATGAGTTGTCCAGATTTATCTTTTATCACAATTGAATATTGTTATATATATTTATATATTGTGAATATTTTGTGTGTGTGTGTGTGTGTGTGTGTGTGTGTGTGTGTGTGTGTGTGTGTACATACACATTATCATGTACTTGTAAGGAAGAGAATAAATTTATAGTAATTCTCCCCAAACATGGTCATTGCACCTTAAGTATTGGAGAATTTATTACTTTTTCTGTTAATGTGACAGCCTTTTTCAATTTAGAGTGTTTTTAAGTGA
The DNA here is from genome assembly GCA_026230045.1 of Corynorhinus townsendii. Classification (NCBI taxonomy): domain Eukaryota; kingdom Metazoa; phylum Chordata; class Mammalia; order Chiroptera; family Vespertilionidae; genus Corynorhinus; species Corynorhinus townsendii. Next base: position 30,516,555 of record JAPDVU010000005.1, on the reverse strand, counting down.
CTGATTGATTGTAGGTGAATTGAAACATAAGAGTGCTGATAACCCTGAAATTGAGTGTGTGCTTTTTAACAAATAGTTATCAGAACCTCTGGTGTATGTGTATATATATTCTGTGCCCAGCATAATTCAGATCTGAAAAGTCATTCTTATTAAATGGCTATTGTATTAGAATATGTGATGTCTGTTATTATAGTTATGCATGTATTTGAAGGGTACTTTATAGTTTAAATTTAGTACATTTAAGACTTTCTGTTGAACTAGATGACAGTGAATGATCTTTTTGCCCAAGTAGAAAATAATTTTTGGTAACTTTGGCTGCTTCAGGAGAATAAGAGTATATGCCCCTAGCAGTTTTGCATTTCCTCCTTTGAAAAGTGTAGTTGAAATCTCCTTATGGTCTTTTCCACAAGAGAGACTAAAATAAAAATCAGATATTTAGACTCCTTCATGCATTTGTAGAATAAATATATTAATTTATGTTTTAATTAGTGCATAGTTTCTGATAATGATCAATATTGTGTTTAAACCCTAGAGTTTAAGATATGGTCCTGAATTTGTCGTGACAATTTTTATTTTACAAATGTCATGATGCCTCCTGCATGCCCCGCACTGGGGATCAAGCCAGCAACCCGGGGCATGTGGCCTGACCAGGAATTAAACTGTGACCTCCTGGTTCATAGGTTGATGCTCAACCACTGAGCCACACCAGCTGGTCTGCATGCTAGTTTTTAACTTGATATTATTTTCATATGGTAAAAGTCTTGAGTAATACTTTTCCATTTCAGTTGAAGTATAGAGGAAGCGATAACTTCCTCTAGGACTTTTCTCTAAGAATATAGATAGCTTCTAATACTTTGTCATAATCTTTTAACAGATAACATTATTGCAGATGGAGCATAATTTTGATATTGTAAGTATGTCCTGAATTTTTAAAATATAAATACTTCAAATTTTGTATTTTGAGATGGTTGTTTTTGTTTGTTTGTTTTATTTAGTAAAAAATGCCTTCTTGTTTTTAAGATGAACCATGCTTGTCGAGCCTTAACATACATGATGGAAGCCCTTCCTCGATCATCTGCTGTTGTCGTAGATGCAATTCCTGTCTTTTTAGAAAAGGTAATCCTACTTTGCCCAATTTGTTCAAAGCAGGGGTAGAGGAATCAAGTTGAGGACTCATGACTTCTGAATTGTGAGGCCACAATTTGTATTCATTATCTAACTGAAATATATTTTTTTAGCTAAGATTCCAGAAAACTATTTCAGAGCAGTATTTTTAAGTTGATATTAATAAAATGTTATAAAATCAACTAAGGTTTATAATCTTACATAATAAAAGGGTAATATGCAAACGGCAGAATGACCAGTTGCTATGATGCACACTGACCACCAGGGGGCAGACGCTTAAATGCAGGAGCTGGCCTCTGGTGGTCAGTGCGCTCCCACAGGGGGAGTGCTGCTCAGCCAGAAGCCAGGCTCAGGGCTGGCAAGCTCAGCAGCAGTGGCAGGAGCCTAAGTCGTCAGTCAGACATCCCCCAAGGGCTCCCAGACTGTGAGAGGGTGCAGGCTGGGCTGAGGGACGACACACACACACACACACACACACACACACACACACCACCACCACCACCACCACCACCACCACCACCACCACCACCACCATCATCCCTGCCCCGCGCTCCCCCCCCCCCCCCCCCCCCCAGTGCACAAATGTCATGTACCGGGCCTATAGTTTTTAATAATGACAATTACTACATTAAAATCTTCAGCAGTTGATAAAAACTAATTTTATTATTTCTAGAAAACATCTCAGTGAAGTTATAGCTATTTATACCCTCGTTTTACAGCTGAAAAGGCTGAAATAGACAAACTACCTTGCTCAAGGTCATAAAATGAGTCAGTGGAGAAAGGGAATATTTTTTCATATGTGGTAGGTTGTGGTTTGGTCCATGTTAAGCGTCTTTTCCTTTTCAATGCATGATAAAATTACATTCTAATAACTTTGGATATGAATAAATTTTAAAGTTATGTAATTGGATATAGTTTATTGTCAATATAAAATATTTTTCAGTCTCATAAGACAGCAAAGTTGTAGGAAGCTGTTTTGGCTGTATATTGTAGCTTAAGCTGGTTTCCTATGATGGGTTTCACGTTAGAAGCAGTATAGATAGATAGAAATTAGAGAAAATACTGTAGTTAAGTGACTAGAAATAATTTGAATGATACCTTAAATTACCTATTTTTTATGTTCCCAGCTGCAAGTAATTCAGTGTATTGATGTGGCAGAGCAGGCCTTGACCGCCTTGGAGATGTTATCACGTAGACACAGTAAAGCCATTCTACAAGCGGTAAGTGTTGTTACCAAAGCACTATATTTCATTTAATGTTGGATTTTACACTCACATTTGTGACAGCTCCTAGATCACAATCTCTGTAAGATACACGTGGTATTTCTAAAGAGGTGTGCAAGACTTATTTAGTAGGCTTTTTAAATTGATCATAAAGAGTATTTCTTCACTTTAACAGTTTTCTATATTTTAGGGTGGTTTGGCAGACTGCTTGCTGTATCTAGAGTTCTTCAGTATAAATGCCCAAAGAAATGCACTAGCAATTGCAGCCAATTGCTGCCAGAGCATCACGCCGGATGAATTTCATTTTGTGGCAGATTCCCTCCCATTGCTTACCCAAAGGCTAACCCACCAGGTAAAATAGAACCTACTTTATGTGTCAGAAACATTTTTATTTCATTTTTTAAATGTCAATTTTAACTGGGTTTTAAATCTATCAACTGGATGTATAAATATGAAATGTTGTCTGATCTGTGATTTTTCCTGTGTTACCCAGTTTCACTTACCATATTAAGTATTTTATAAATGTTGGTAGATTTACGCAGATGAACAGTATTTGATAAGTTTGATATCTTCAACTATTTTACTTTAAGGGATGAATTTGTTATTTTAGCAAAAATTGAGTGTTTACTATGTGATATGATCAGAATTTCCTTTTGGAAAGATTACTCTTTCCTTAAAGGCATTAGAGACAAGACTAGGGGGACAAGATTAGGATAGAGACTAGACATGTCCTGAAAGGAAATGAAATGGAAAATGTAGACTGAGGCTGTCTGGGGAGAAGAGCAGGAGCAGTTATTTAGCAGATAGAATCAATGGACCTGATGATGCAGTATGAGAAGCAAGGCTTACAGAGGCTGCGGTGGAGGAAAGATCATGAGTTAACTTTCAACTCAAGGTTGTAGAGAAATTGTATTTCCTTTTAATATAAATGTTTTAAAGTATAATTGCTATAATAATGGTTATTGGATCATTCTGGAGTGCTTTTCTTCTACGGTGATCAAGACTCAAGTAGTACCATTCATTTCTTTATTTTTAAAAACTTGGCTGAGATAACCTTTATGGGGGCTAGAAATAGGTTCTTTAGGTAGCTGTGATTTCAGTGTCTTATTTTGGAAGTAGGCATGACAATATGAGAAGTTAAAAAGTTGGCCCCTATTGCAGCACTTTTTTTAGACTTAAGTAGTGACAGTGAAGTAGATGTAGGGCTTTTGTAATACCAGAATTCTCTCATTTTTGCACAAGTAATCTTATCACATTGGAAGCCCATTTATTAGGAAAAACAAGTTCTTTCACACTTGTCATTAAATTCTTCCTTTTGTTCTTATGTCACTTATTAAAGATGTTTCTCAATAAAGCCACTCTAGTAGTATTTCCTGATTGTTTTTAACGTGAATATAACAAATCTACAACTAGTTTTTCACATTATAATAAACCTCTGGTTCACACACATTTTTAATTATTTTCAACTTTTTAGTGTATGCATGTTTTAAATATTTCTACTGAGAATGCTTTTTAGGATGATATGATTTTTTTATTTTAATTGTTTAGATATTAAAATTACAGAAGTGCACTATGGAGTTTTGGGTAATAAAGGTTTATCCATATGTGATGCACAGATGATCTGACCCTTGTCCTCTTCCTCAACCTCCCACAAATAAAAACACAAATGAGTTAAAGAAATTAAATAAAATTACAGAAGTATAAAAGTTGTTCCTCCTTTTCTGTATATTTGCTTTTATTTATTGGGGCCTTAATGGAGGAGAGAGTTTCTATCAGTTTGATTCTCTTTACTTTGAAATCATATTATTGGTTGTACTTTGCTTAGGCTCGTTGCATTTTCAAAGCTCACATTTAATTCAGCCAGCTTTAAAGAGTTTTGGGTTAGGAAGAAGATAAGGTAGTGATGCATGGCAGTGAAATGTTTTATATTAATAAACTTTATTTTCCTTTGTTAAAAATTAGGACAAAAAGTCAGTAGAAAGTACTTGCCTTTGTTTTGCACGTCTAGTGGACAATTTCCAACATGAAGAGGTGAGCATTTATTTCTTGGTGTTATTTTCATGAAGTCATTGCATTGCTGAATCACAATATAACAATTTCTTTTTCTTTCCCTTATGTTTGAAGAATTTACTCCAGCAGGTTGCCTCCAAAGATCTGCTTACAAATGTTCAACAGCTATTGGTTGTAACTCCACCAATTTTAAGTTCTGGGATGTTCATAATGGTGGTTCGCATGTTTTCTCTGATGTGTTCCAACTGTCCAACTTTAGCCGTTCAACTTATGAAGCAAAGTAAGTGGTATTTTATTCTACTTTAAACAGGAGAAGTGGCTTTAAAAAAAAAAATCTAATAAGTAAAGTCAACATAAGTCAAGCAAGTAAAAGATTGCTAATGTCATATGGACTGTATAATAAAGGAAGAAAAACATTAATGTCTAATAAATTATGTTAAGACAGTGTATCAATGCTTCCTACACATGATTTTTGAAGTATGTAATATAATGAAAAATTTTCCTTGTGGTCCCAGGGCTTAAGATCTGTACAATATCAATTATGTAATATTAATTAGATTTTCTAGCAGTTCATCTGATTACAGACACTTTTTTTCTCCCTGAAAAAATTGCAAGTTATACAGATGAATGTCACTGATCTTTGTTACTTTAGTATTTCTGAGCCCTTCCCATCCCTACTCAGTATGTAGGAAATAAAGTTTTATTGCATTGATATTGCAATTTGCTCTCACTTTTTTAACCTTTAGATTTTAAAAGTTAATGTGTGGAGACAACAGAATTTAAAAAATATATTTGATTATTGCTAGTAGAGTATTGGTCACATTTCTATGAAACAGCTATAGTTGTGGGAAACTTCATATTCGTAGTTCTAATCTCTTAAGGGTGTTAACCTTGGGAAATGGGGGTGATAGCCTATATAATAAAAGCCTAGGTAGTGTCACGCACATCATCACAAGATGGCCGCCACAAGATGGCCGACAGGGGAGGGCAATTGTGAGCGATCAGGCCGGCAGAGGAGGGCAATTGGGGGCGATAAGGCCAGCAGGGGAGCAGTTAGGCGTCAATCAGGCTGGCGGTTAGGGGGCGATCAGGCTGGCAGGCAGGCGAGTGGTTAGGAGCCAACAGTCTCCGGATTGTGAGAGGGATGTCCCAAATTTCGTGCACTGGGCCTCTAGTTCACTAATAAAAGAGCCTTTGATCCCACTGCCTCAGATAGACTTGAGTTGTAAAATTTACTAAGTAGTATAATTTAAACTGCTTTCTGATGGGAAACTCAGTTTTATTTTTAGTTTCATGACTTGTGAGTTAGTGCATTGGCACATAGTTTTTCAGAAAAGTAGTGTTGCTGGGTGATTTATTGATAATATTCCTCTTAAATCATTGAGACATCCCCAAGCTTGGTATTCTAGGAACACTGTTTTTCTTGTGCCATGAACAAAGTGCTCTCTGCCTAGATAAGTCTGGGAAAGGTTTAAATAGCTCCTTTATTGTGTGCTTATTAAAATCCCTAGGAGTTCTTTGAATTTTTTACCTAGCCTACCATTTTCTGAAGTTTTGAGTGTAGATTCTCTCTTGTTACCATTTATCTCTTGTTACTATGGGGCACAGCATTTCCCTAAATACTGGTTTGGGAAATTGCTGCCTGACTTTTTGTTTGTTTAAACATAGATTTATTTATTTTTTTAATACGATGAATATTTTTACCTCTTTTGCATACTTCAGGAAGTTTGCCACACCTTCATAATATAGGGGATTCTAGATATATTTTCTTTCTACTACAATAATGCAATGAAAACATGAATTTGATCTTTTATAAAGAAGTAAATAATCCTTGTGTGACATTGCCATGTATTCAGATTTCTTTGGGAAGTTGGCAAAACGACTTTTTCAAGAAATGTTTTTGTTTACAATTTGTGAAATTTCTATGAGGCAGAGATTACCTCTGCCCAAATCAATGGTGAATACTTTCCTTGACAACAGATCTTACTGATTACTGGCAAAATATTTCACTGAAATGTTTATATATATTTTGTCCTATATATATTATAGTATGTATACAAACACACACATCACAACCAACAGTCAGCCCATTTTAAGGTTGTTGCTGTTAGAGTGACTAAACCCTGTGGAGGCTGAGAACTCTCCACTCACACTGTATATCAGACTGGCTCATGCAAATTCTTCCATAAAATGGTGTCTTCTGGGATTGGAAATCTGTGATAGACGATAATTTTAATGATTTTGCCCTTTGGTGGCATGCTTAATGTGTCTTTCCTGATCACAAAATACAGTAAGATTCAGATGCTTTTAGTTGCTTTGTTTTATCCTGTTGGCCACACATTTTCAGTTTATTTGAATTGAAGACAAGTATGAAATACTTAAATTGAGGGTTAAAACACATTAGTGTACTTTTGTACAAAGCACTGTGTTCCTCAAAAAAAGTAATAAAAGATTCCTAAAGTTTCTGGGTGGATTTGTGATTAGGTGGCCAGCTAGAAGATTAGAACTCCAACTGAAGTCTCAGAAAGAAATTGTTAAAATTTTTAGAAAATTTTCTTAAGTATTTATTACACCTCATTTGCATCTTTAACTTCAGTAGTATATTGCTCAAGAAGAAAATAATTTTTCCCTTCTAGGGAATGATTGCCTTTTAAAGTAGGTAATATTATCTAATGAACAAAATAAAATAGAAACAGATTCATAGATACAGGGAACAGACTGACAGCTGTCAGAGGGGAGGGTGCTTAGTGGACTAGGTGAAATAGGTGGGGGAAATCATAGGCACAGACAACAAAATGGTGCTTACTAGAGGGAAAAGGGGGCGGGGGAGGTAAAAGTGGCTTAAAAGGGTGATAAATGGTGACGGAAAGATGATTTGACTTGGGATGGTGAACATACAAAGCAATATACAGATGATGCATTATAGAATTGTACACTTGAAACCTATATAATTTTATTAACCTGTGTAAGTAACCTCAATAAATTCAATAAAAAATAAAGTAGGTAATATAAGTAGTTTCACAGGCTTTTGTTTTTTGTTGTTGGTTTTACAGACATCGCAGAAACGCTTCATTTCCTCCTGTGTGGTGCCTCCAACGGAAGTTGTCAGGAGCAGATTGATCTTGTTCCACGCAGTCCTCAAGAACTCTATGAACTGACATCTCTGATTTGGTAAAGATCGAGCTAATGATCACTGTGCTTTATAAGAGGGTGTTTTACTTTAGAGGCCCGACCTTTACTAATATTTTGAGAAGCTATTAAAATAATTGCACTTTTTTCCCCTAGTGAACTTATGCCATGTTTACCAAAAGAAGGCATTTTTGCAGTTGATACCATGCTGAAGAAGGGAAATGCTCAGAACACAGATGGTGCGATATGGCAGTGGCGTGACGACCGGGGCCTTTGGCATCCCTATAACAGGATTGACAGCCGGATCATTGAGGTAGTAGTTTCATTGTACTGTTTAAATGTGTCTATTTTGGTGGAGAGAGGGTGTAGGGATGGAGTGGGGAGGGTGAATATATGTGCTTAAACATGCTCAATTTTGAATTAACTCAAGATTTTCTCATTTTGTCTCCTGAGAACAAGGTCCTCATTTCTGTTCAGGTCAGAAAACATGATGTTGTAGTCCTGCTTCTGCTGCTAACTACCTGATTGACTTGGAGCAAGTAATTTAAGTTCTTTGTTCCATAGTTTCCTCATTTATGAAAGGAAACGTGAGGAGTTAGGCTATATATTTCGAAAAGTCCATTTTATCTTCTATCCAAAAGAAATCTCTCAAAAGCAGAGGTTTACATAAAAATAGATGTTTCTCAATATTTTAAGAGCAAAAATGTGGAAACAAACTTAAATATCTACCTCTAGGTGGTAAATGGTTAATAAATTCTGACACATGCATAGGTTCATATATAATCCATACATTAATGGGATAAATTTTATGGCATAATATGGGATATAAGTGAAAACAATATTCAGAATTATGTAACTCTTTTGGGAAATCAGCAAAATAAGAGAAAAGAGGAATAATAATACATACATAGGAAAGGAAAGAAAACAAACTATAGAAGATTTTTTTTTGTGTGAGGTCTTATGTGGGATTTTATTCTTATTTTCATACTTACATATTATGTCTGCACTGAAATATCTCAAAAATTTTTCAGGTCAGGAAAAATTTGCCCTCATTTAGGAAGTATTGATAACTACATTATTTGAGATGCCATGCATCTCATATTGTCAATATGTGATTCCTTTAAGTGTCAATATATTTCTAATTTCAAACTGACATTTCAATTTTTAGAACATCACCCTTAAACAAACATTCTTTAAAGATGTCTTCCACCAGTTAGTTTCTAAAAAAGGATTTTTTTAAAACTTGGAAACCAATGATATGTTACAAAATCAGAAGTTCTTATAAAAATATCTAAATTCAGAGTTAGCTTTTATGAAGTTAAGTATGACTGACTGCTCTTTTATGCATTGTTAGCCTTAGTGTATAAGGAGGTCATGTTCTCTAATATTAAGCATTCTTCTTTTTAGCATTTTTCCAGTAATTGCGTTTTCACTGTTAACTTTCTATCTTGTATTTCCTAAGTGTCTTGCCTTCCATTCAACATAGAAATTCCATAGTTTGAACTGTTATAAGAATGAATGTTTTGTCATTTATTAGGCTGTCTAAAATCAAGCTGACAGTGTGAATCAGACTGTCTTATTCTACAAATGTACTATAATACCTGCAATTCCTAGGGATCAGGATTACTCTATTAGTTTGAGTTGTGTCTTAGAGCATCATTTAAATGGAAAGTCTTGTTTACCTAAGGATAATTTTATAGAATCATTTTGTTTAAAGTAGGATTTCAGTGGGTTAAGAATTTATGATGTAAATAACTTTATAACTTAAGAATTAGATACTAAGATTTATGGATAACACATTTTTTTCTATCAGCAATGTTTTAGGACCCTTCTTAATATAAATGATGTCTTCATGTCAGTGATTCTACATGACCGGATCTGTCATCAAGATTTTTATCTGTTTTTATGTCTTGGGGAACCTGATAGGGCTGTGGTGTATATTTATGTTTAATTGAGAATGATTTTAATTTATGAGTTTTGTCATATCCACACTATTAAATTTTCCATGTTCTGTTACTTCACCATCTAAAACTTGATTAAATAAAAATGTAAGTTAGCATTTATGGAGGGTCCCCACTGTGTCTTAAGTTAATAAAGTTCTCCATGGTTATATTCAAGGTTTCTCTCTCTTTGCTCTCAGGCAGCCCATCAGGTCGGTGAGGATGAGATAAGCTTGTCCACTCTGGGACGAGTTTATACTATTGATTTTAATTCTATGCAGCAAATCAATGAGGACACGGGAACAGCACGTGCCATTCAGAGAAAACCTAACCCCTTAGCCAATACTAACACTAGTAAGTGCCTTTATTAAACTTAAGTAATTTGTTGTTGTTTTTATCATGTGCTTTACTTGACAGATAAGCCAGTATTTCTTAACTATCTGATCATCTTATGTGATTTGCAGTATCTCAGGCTCTGATCGGAATTATCCTGTGTAGATTTTTTTGTGTGTGTGTGTTGTTTTGATTTTATCTGATTCTATTTCCCTATTCTACCTTTAGATCCACCCACACCCATCAGTTTAGTTCTTTCCAATCTTTGGTTCTATACATTTCCACCAAAATTCTCTTTTTAGCAAATGAAGAATAGAAAACTCTGATCCTCTCCTCCTCCCCAGATTTCTGAGATTTATTCCTCTCAAGGATTTAGTCCATTGCTTTTAAAGCACTAGCTTAGAGTGCAGAGGTTCAGCAAACTTTTTCTAAAAATGGCCAGATAGTAAATATTTTAAACTTTGCAGACCATATAGTCCCTGTACTCAACATTGCTATTGTAGCTCTAAAACAGCATATATAGTTATATTAGCAAATCTAAATGTTTGTGTTCCAGTAAAATTTTATTTACAAAAATAGGTGATAGGCAAGATTGGTTCTTTGGACCATTCTTTGCCAACCCCTGGTCTTGAGCTTACTTTTCATCAGTTACCTTTTATCTACACCTTATTCCCTCTAAGCAAAGTGACAAATTATCTTGTTTTTCTGTATCTTCTAACTAAATCTTCACTATTTATTTCTCACCGGTGGTTTAGTTATTTTATGCTGAAATAATCCCAGTATTTTATTGAACATACTTAGTGAAACAACAGGCATAGGTGCCTTGTTCTCTTCAGCTGGCCAGAAGGGTGAGTAATTTTTCTAGCTGGCTAAATTTTGTCTTCATGAGCCCTTTGGTATCTTTCTAGACCCCAGTTCATGACATTAGATAGGTTGATTTGTTTTATAATTAGAAATGTTTTAGCATTTCAAATAGTTACATAGGCTTGAATGCTTTAAATATTGTTTGTTTCTGAAATCTGTAACTATAGGATTGAACATTTTTTATAACAGGTGGATATTCAGAGTTAAAGAAAGATGATGCTCGAGCACAGCTTATGAAAGAGGATCCGGAATTGGCTAAGTCTTTTATTAAGACATTATTTGGTGTTCTTTATGAAGTGTATAGTTCCTCAGCAGGACCTGCGGTCAGACATAAGTGCCTTAGAGCAATTCTTAGGATAATTTATTTTGCTGATGCCGAACTTCTAAAGGACGTCCTAAAAAATCATGCTGTTTCAAGGTGTGTTCATGAAAATAGTGAAAACATTTTAGAAATTCAAGTTTCTGCAAGTAATTTCTGAAATCTTTAAAGTATATGTAATATAGAAAAAATGTGTATTTGCAGTATCTTGAGCCCTTTGTTTTATATTGCACACACTTTAATATTATTATTACACACTATAATAACAAGTTGAGCTTTTAAGAAAAGTTTTTGTTTTAGTAGACTGGTTTCATAATTAAAATATTTGCCCCCCAATTTAAAGTAGTATGACCAAAAATAATTGCCAAATTCAGACATGTTTTATGTACAAATGCATTCTTTTTTTTTTTTTTAGCCACATTGCTTCCATGCTATCAAGTCAAGACCTGAAGATAGTAGTTGGAGCCCTCCAGATGGCAGAAATCTTAATGCAGAAGTTACCTGATATTTTTAGTGTTTACTTCAGAAGAGAAGGTAATGTCATTTATGATTAATTTTTCAGTCTGAATAGTACTTTAGCAGTAGATCAGAACAGTTGTAAAGACATTATTTTATACTTCGTTGTATAGTAATTGGAATATTTTAAGGCAATATTCCAATTGGAATCTTCAAAATGCAATTAGTCCAGTCCTCTAATTTAAGGAATTTGAATGTTGAGATCAGCCCAGGAGACATGATACTTTTCCATTCTCTTTTTGAAGACCTCATAGATGAAGCTGTGTCACTCATTCAGGTTTTATCCTTTTAAAACCTGCCAAGATATTCAAAGAAGTTCTTTGTCATCAACAGAAATCTCTTGATGGCTTTTTTGGTCTTTTAGTATACTTTGGTGTTGTGTGAGGGTACAGAAAATAATGGTATTTTCCCTTCAAGTAATCTTTAGCTTTGTCTTCTATCTTACCAACAATCCTGGTTCTTTCAGCATATGACGTATTTCCCATTTTTTGAGCACCTTTTCTTTGCTGGATTAATATTAATTCACATCTTGAGAATGCAATAGACATGCTAGTGTAATAATGTTGAATCAGAAGAGGTTTTCACCACTTAGTTCTGTTCAAATAAAGATGGGTTTTCAAAAAAGTCCAACACCACATATTAACATGAAATAGAAAGTAGACTTGCTCCACTTTCCAGGGATAATGTCTGTAGTTAACAAAATCAGGTGTATGTACAAATTGATATTTTCCATGCTCACATAAACATTTGGCATGTGTTTTTGTTTTTTAGCCTGAGGTTATCCTGTATTTTGCAATCTGTATTGTGTTTTTGGTGTTCTTTATTTTTGTTGTTTGCTTTTCAGTTCCACTTTTCTGATTTGGAAGTATATCAGAATCAGACTCTTTTTTTTTTCCAGGGTGATTTTTGTTTTACTTTGATATGATCAATTATGCCATTATATTGAATTTTCTCTCCTCCCCCCGCCCCCCAATAGCATATGCATCATGTTTATTGGGGAATCTTGATTGTTTCTAGTGCTTTGCATCTGGCTAAGTCCACCATTCTTTGAGGTTTCACTTATATATCACTTATTTATGAAGATCTTGCTTTACGTCTGTAAGATTCCCCTACTTTGTGTTCCAACAGCACCATATTTTTCCTCTAAGCAGTTTATTCTTTATTTGTAATATCTTGCAAATTATGTCTTTCCCACTAGTCAGTAAGTGCCCCCCTGAATTCATTTTTTATATCCATGGCCATACTATATCTTTAGTACCCAGCACAGAGTCTAGCATATGACTGCCACAAGTATTTGTGAAATGAATGCGTGAAGTTTAAATTAATTTGGACATCTTTTGTTTTTTCAAGAATCTGATGGAGAGCTCTGGACTCTTTCCGCAGAAAAATGTGAATATGTGAACATGCATTCAGACACACACCATTGCATAAAATTTGGTTGTTTTTGGACCATCCCCTATGTACATCTTCCCATGATCCTAGCCTGGATATAACCCTTGCCATATAAGTTACTGTTTAGCTTTCCTATATATTTCAAGGGTGTGTGAAAATCTTCACCTTTCCATAGCTGGTGTTCTACTTTTGGCAGCAGTGTTACTGAGTGTTTGTCTCATTGTAGCATTTGAATTTAACTAGTGATTGTAGTTTTTACTCCCTTTCTGATCAAGCCCCACAGGTGTACTTTGTTTCTCTAATTGATTATTACTTATTTTAAATTTCTAGTGGGACTTTACTTGTGACCCTATTAAATTTCCTGTGGTCGGGTTTTGAATATTAGAAGACATTAAATACAAATATTTTTCTTTAATTTTGAATTTGCCTACTACTTTTTTAAATGGAGTCAAGTTGTAAATCCTGGCACCTAGACCCCCCTACCCATTTGCCAGGTACTTTTTATTCATTCCCTATAAATCAGTGTTAGCATTAATGGGTTTAGTAATGGCAGGGATGCAATCCTGATGAAAACTGACTTGTTTTAATCCTTATTACTACGTAGGTGTAATGCATCAAGTAAAACATTTAGCAGAATCAGAGTCTTTGCTGACAAGTCCACCAAAGGCATGTACGAATGGGTCAGGATCCTTGGGGTCCACAACGTCAGTCAACAGTGGAACAGCCACGGCTGCCACTAACGCTGCGGCTGACTTGGGATCCCCCAGCTTGCAGCACAGCAGAGATGATTCTTTAGATCTGAGCCCTCAAGGGTAAGTTGGAGTCGTGTTGTGACTTCTGTGCTCTTTGCCTTTTAACTCTGCCCTGGTGACTGAGACTCACACAGGGAATAATTTGTTAGAGTGCACACTGTATTTTTTCATCTGTATTTTGTTAGATGTTTAATGGGAAAGAGAAGAAAAATGAACATTTGTTGCAAATGCTGTATATTGAGTCATGTTTGGGAACCACAAGAGATACGTGGTCCATTTCCATTGATACAGTAGAAGGGACTAAGGCTCAGAGAAATTAAATGACAGTGTCACATACTTATTTTACAGATGTAGGATTGAGACCTCATTTCTGATTCAATAATCTTGAATTATTTACTGTGTTATATATAGCATACATAAAGGAAAATTATCTGTTTTTCTTTCCCTCTTTATCTTTTTTTAGATCCTTTTTTGTACTGTGCTATTAAGAACATTACCAGATCCTCGTATTCATTTTAATTTTGTTGTGTTGAAATGAATCACAGTCTAAAAATGTTTTTGTTTCTTTGATGTTAGAAATTTATTATTGCTGTATGAGTGGTACATGATTAACCAAACTCAATTCTGAAATTAAGGATGTATTCAGGGTGTAATGCTCCTTTTTACTCCTTTTACAATGAAAGTAGATCTTGCTAAAATATATAATAAGTGGGGTCTAAAATTTTAATCTTGTAAAATGCAAGGTAACATTCTCCAGTCCAGTGGTCTGCAAACTGCGGCCGCAGTTTGCTGCTCTGTTGACTAATGAGTTTGCCAACCACTGAACTAGCCCATTCAGGTTTCCAACTGCTTTTGGCACCACCTGGTGGCAGTTGTCTACTTTAGTGTAAATATGAATTTTGGCAAATGTGGGACTTGGGGGCACAGATTGGGACCTCTGGCACAATTGCTGTCACTTTAGGAAGCCCCTGAGCTTGGGCGATACCCATGTTATGGGCCCAATTTAAGGAGATTGGATCTGGAGAATACTGGGGGCCCTCTCACTTCCTTGTGCTCAAGTTGGAATTGTCTTCAATTTCCCTCGCATCCTTGCCTGCCTCCCTACTTGCTCCCCAGCTCCACTGTCTCCCTGTAGCTGCTGCAGTAAATCTTAAGTTATGCAGGGTTTTACTCTATAGCATAGGCATAGCGCCTGAGATATCATAGGTACGTGGTGAAATAGGATAAATACAGTATTTCTGAGCCATTTAAATTAAGGAATTAGACTTGATTATTATAGGTTCTAACAGTTGATAATTCTAAAGAAAGAGGAAAGACTATTTCTCTTAAAATTCTTCCAGAGTTTTAAGTGGTGCCATTCCCTTCTAATACAGTTTCAAATGTAAAGTTCATGTAAATTTGTAAAGGGGGAATTGTTCAGTCATATTATGTTTATTCTTTGAAAGTTTACTTGTCCTGTTTTGTTTTCGATGGACATGGCAGATGTTGGAAGAATTTTTCAATTTTTCCAATTTTATTTGAGTCACAGACCAACTGAACTAGAATATTTTTTCATCTTTTCTGTTGCATGTAACTTCGTTATTCCAAGAGATATTTCAGACTATTTCTAGTGTTAAGAATAGTGAAAATAACACACAAATGCTATGTATATTCTTTTTAATACATACTAATTCAAAACAGGTTTATTTGTACTATCACTTGCTAGATAGACTTAGGTAACTTTGGTTATTTTTTAAATTACTAAAGTATTAATAAATACATTGATTTAGAATGTTACTGCCATTGCACATCATGAAATCTTTTGGGTAATATTGGAAAGTATTTTTATAATATTAATAGAGTTGTATACTTGTTGTCATTTAGGTTAGGGAAGAATTATTATACTCAGATTTAACATACTCTTTTTTGTTTATGATTATGTAGTTCTTTTTAATATTGGCTCTTTGCATTGTATACTTGTTTTTTGTACTTTTCTATATGCACTGCATTTTAACACAGAATTAGGGTATTCTATTTGGTTTTATTTTGAATAGTTTATATAGTTAAACAGCTAGCTATTTTCTGAACTAATTATTTTCTGTGTTATATACCCCTAGAACATGACAGGCGCAGAGTCAGCATTAAATAATCATAAATGGAAGATACCCTGTTATGGCAGTATTTATTAACTCCATATTTCTGCCATTTTAGCTTGCTTTTCAATGAGTGATGATAATAAATCATGGTAATTGCTAAACTTATCCCATGTTTTCCTATGTGATAGTCGATTAAGTGATGTTCTAAAGAGAAAACGACTGCCAAAACGAGGGCCAAGAAGGCCAAAGTATTCACCTCCAAGAGATGATGACAAAGTAGACAATCAAGGTAATTCCTTTGATTAAACTATGGGTAGGTAAAAGGGAAATGGTAGTAGTTAAAGATATAGTTTAAATATCCTATTAAAACTGCTGATAGCCCAGCCAGTGTGGTTCAGTGTTTGAGTGTTGACCTATCTATCAACCAGGAGGTTACTTTTCGATTCCCAATCATGGCACATGCCCAGATTGTGGGCTCGATCCCCAGTAGGGGGTGTGCAAGAAGCAGCCGATCAATGATTCTCTTTCATCCTTGATGTTTCTTTCTCTCTTCCTCTCTCTTTTTCTCTTAAATCGGTAAACATATATTTTTAAAAAACACAAAACAAAAACCTGCTTATAGTTTTGAAGTCTCCTGAATACCTAGTGCTCCTAGTTCTTTTGCCTAATCTATTAAGAATGAGCATTTTGCTCTGGCTGGGTAGGTGAGTTGGTTAGAATGTAGTCCCAAAACACCAAGATTGTGGGTTTGATATCTGTCAGGGCACATTTAAGAATCAACCAATGAATGCATAAATAAGTGGAACAATAAATTCAATTGAACTTCCTCCCTCTCTCCTTTCCCCTCTCTCCCTCCCTCTAAAATAAAAAAATATTGAAAAATTAAAGAATGGGAATCTTGAAATTCAGTTGGTTTTTGTCAGTTGTTGTAAAATTATTTAACTATCATTCTTCTTTTCATAGCTAAAAGCCCCACCACTACTCAGTCACCTAAGTCTTCTTTCCTGGCAAGCTTGAACCCAAAAACATGGGGAAGGTTAAGTGCACAGTCCAACAGCAACATTGAACCAGCACGGACTGCAGGAGTCAGTGGTCTTGCCAGGGCCGCTTCAAAGGACACCATATCCAATAATAGGTGAAGTGGGGAAGATGTATATTCTGTTCTTTGATTAGAAAAACAGCACATTTATTGTATGGAGATTAAACTTGGACACAGACCTTTAATGTGTGCTCAGAAGTGGCATAGTTCAAGAATATAGTATTTTCTCAGTTTTTAAGTCCTGTGCCTGGCTTTGTCTTGAGTTCCAGTGTTACATTTTATAGATATTCTAGACAAAAAAATCAACAAGGAAACAGTGATCCTAAACAACACACTAGATCAAATGGATTTTTAATACTTTTATTTTTTCCTATCTTTAAAATTTTATCTTTATTGTTTAAAGTGTTACAGATATTTTTTCCTTTTTCGCCATTGACCCCCTCTCCCACTCTCATCCCCTCCCCAGGCCTTCACCCTACTATTGTCTGTGTCCATGGGTTATGCCTATCCTATATAATAAAAAGCGAATATGCAAATGGCAGAATGACCATCGCTTTGACATGCACTGACCACCAGGGGGCAGACGCTCAATGCAGGAGCTGCCCCCTGGTGGTCAGTGCACTCCCATGGGGGGAATGCCACTCAGCCAGAAGCTGAGCTCACAGCTGGTGAGTGCACCAGCAATGGCTGGGGCCTCTCCCGCCTCTTCTGCAGTGGTAAGGATGTCTGACCAGCCTCTTCGGCAGCAGGGAGCGGGCCTAAGCCATCAGCCGGACATCCCCCGAGGGCTTCCGGACTGTGAGAGGGTGCAAGCTGGGCTGAGGGACACCCCTCCCCCACCCCCTGCAAAAAAAGTGCATGAATTTCGTGCACCAGGCCTCTAGTCCTATATAATAAAAGCTTAATTTGCTAAGTGTCTGACTGTTCGTTCAACTGTTCGACCAGTTGCTGTGACATGCACTGACCACCAGAGGGCAGATGCTCCAACCGGTAGATTAGCTTGCTGCTGGGGTCTGTGGATCGGGACTGGGAGAGACAGGCCGGACATGCCCATGGTCCCTCCCCAGCCCTGATCTTGCAGCAGTGGGATCCCTCGGCCCAGCCTGAGCCCTCTCGCAATCCCTGAGCCCTTGGGGGATGTTGGAGAGCTGGTTTCAGCCTGATCCCCGCAGGCCAGGCTGAGGGACCCCAGTGCTGCATGAATTCATACAACGGACCTGTAGTATGCATATAAGTTCTTTGGTTGATCTCTTCTCCCACCACCCCGCCCCACACACACACACCTCCCTCCTCTCCCCCACCCGCCCACCCCTTCCGTCTGTTGCATGATTCCATGTTTCTGTATCTATTTTTTTTTAGTTTATTTTGTTCATTAGATTCCACATATAAGTGAGATCATGTGATACTTGTCTTTGATCTAGCTGCTGGGAGTCATGTATGTTCAAAACCAAATTATGTTCCCCAAGGAATCTGTTTCTCAGTTTTGTTCCAGGTACTGGAAAATTGACTTTTTTGAGGGAGTGTGCATACATGTGTTTTTATGACACCCCACCTCTTCCCTTTACAATGGAACTTAAGGATTTTAGAGTAGAGGGTTTTTTAGGAACTTAGAGAACTACCAGCTAACCTATTTATACCAGTTTATAGCTTTTAAAAGTTATGTCTTTAAAATCCTTGAGAATTGTTTTATTTTGTTGGCTCTGGATGTAGCATACCAACAAAGGATTACTTTCTCCGCAAGCAAGAAATTTAAAAATGTGAAATGTCATTGGAAAACAAACAGGCTGTTTTTGTTTGGTTGAGTGGTTTGTTTGGTTGGTAGTAGTTGTTTTTCAGAATTTCAGTTAGTAAAAATAATAGAGCAAATATATTTCTGAAGCCATTTGAATTTGTAATTTAGAAAGCAAGGTGTCAGTTGTTATAGTTAATCATGTACTTAACCAGGTACTTGTTTCTGGTCTATAGTTCTCTACTTTAGCTCTCCAGAGAACACAAGTAAAGGACAGTACAAATATGTCTGTACCTTAGAAAGTAGTCATGCAAAATTACTTTCAGCTGAATGCCTAGGAAACTGCTACCTTGTAGAGTCCCTAGAAGTTACTAGTAGAACTTTCGTTTGCTTTTCATGCATGTAGGCATTTCTCTAGGTACATCTTAGGCCATTTTCAAAATGAAACTTAATTTGGTTAATGTGAAGTCTTGAATTTATTATTCTAAAACCATGGGCCAAAAAAGGTTTTATATGTGGCAGTTATTTGCCTTTGATCAGAAATTATAATTGAAATTCTTTCTGTGTACACTGAGCTATATCTCCTTTTCCTTCTTGCAGAGAAAAAATTAAAGGTTGGATTAAGGAGCAGGCACACAAATTTGTTGAGCGTTATTTCAGTTCAGAAAACATGGATGGTAGCAACCCTGCACTGAATGTCCTTCAGAGACTTTGTGCTGCAACTGAACAACTCAACCTCCAGGTATTGTATCCAGTGCATCCTATTGGCCCCTTTTCAGTATCTTCCAGCACTCTCTGTCTTGCTGTTTTTTTCTTGTTTTTAACTCTACCTTTCCACAGATTTAATCTTTATAGATAGACTTTTTAGCCAGTATGTGCATTGACATTCTTTAATTTACCGCTTGATTTTATGCTTCATTATTTCATCATTAAATGTACTAGAAATTTCATCTTTGACTTTTTTTGTGACATTCCATATTTATATTGATAAATGAAGAGACTTTAGAAATATTTCTCAAACACATCTCTAAGACCTCTTTAATTTACAGGTATATGTCATCTGATTCTTTATCTTTTCACTTTTTTTAATGTACTTTGAACAATTTGAGTAGTACATGTTTTTCAAGAAATTGACCATTTTATTCATATTTTAAATGTATTAGTTTAAAGCCCTACCTTGTATTCTTTTATTTTTTTCATTAATATTACAGCTCTTTATTCATTAATTTGACTTCTCATCCTCTGTTGTTGTTGTTGTTTTTGAATTGTGAAGGTTTTTCTTTTTATGGTAGTATGAATAGTAGTTTTTTGTTTTGAAGTATTTAACCTTTTGTGAATGTGTGTGTAATAGCATGTTTTCCAAGGATCTACCAAGAGTGTACCAGGCCCCTTCCTTTTTTGTTATGGTGTTAAGAATGTATTCAGTTTCATTTGGGGAATGTAAATTATGCATTCAGTAAGGGCTATTGAAATTAATATAGAAATATTGTTTCTAACTCTTTCAGGTGGATGGTGGAGCTGAGTGCCTTGTAGAGATCCGTAGCATAGTCTCAGAGTCAGATGTTTCATCGTTTGAAATCCAACATAGTGGATTTGTGAAGCAGCTGTTGCTGTATTTGACATCTAAAAGTGAAAAGGATGCTGTGACCAGAGAGATCAGATTAAAGAGATTTCTTCATGTGTTTTTTTCTTCCCCAGTAAGTTATCTAATAATCCTTGTGTTAATCTTATTATAAGAATCACTGTTCACTTATGTATCTTTTTATCCCAGTAGTAATTTCCAGTAGATTTTGGTGAACATATTCAGGTTAAGTTCCTAGTTTGCTTATACACAGTTGGATTCCTTGGTCTTTTATATATGAAGTAAGCAATAAAACAACAATGATGGTTTAATGAAGCCAGTGTCAAAGTTTCCATGGTCAGTGTATCTTGAGTCTTTGGTTTTCTGCAGGACAACCCATTAACTGTAGTCTCTCCTCTGTGAATGGCATTTTATTCTCAATATTTGTTTCCAAACTTATTGGAGTTTGCGATAGATAGATGCTCTAGCTAGCTACAGTAGACATAGTGTAGCTATAACCATATTTCCACTTTGTATGTAAAACATAGCAGATGTTTCTTGACTTAGGATGGGATCACATTCCAATTAACCCATTGTAAATTGCCAATATCTTAAGTCAAAAATTTATTTAATACATCATAGTTTCACCCCTGCCAAACGTCATACTTCAGCCTAGCCTACCTTAACCATGCTTAGAACGCAATATCCCCAAAACACTGGCAACACAGTATATTGTAGAGGATCAGTTATTGATCCTCGTGATCATGCGCCTGACTGCAGCCGCAGCTCACTATGACTGGCCAGCATCATGAGAGCGTATCATACCACATGTCACTACCCTGGAAAAAGATCAAAATTCAAAGTACGGTTTCTACTGAATTCTTGTCAATCTTGCACCATTGTAAAGTTGAAAAATTGTGAGTCAAACTGTCTTAAGTTGGGGACCATCTGTATTAAAAAATTCCATTCAAAAATGCTTAGTTGTATTTACAATGTGAATTATAAGGCCAGAATTCAGAGTAGCTCCCCTTTCTTTACCCTCAGGAGCTGAGAGTTAGAAAATAAGTATTCTTGGAAACTTGATTTTACACTACTGCTTAAGGCAAGACATTTCTAGGGAAGTTTCTCTGGCTCATCTGTGTAGTAGGGCCAAGGATAGCTCTCCTGTGTGTGAGCGAAACTCCTTTACCCTATGCCTTTCCAGTTTGTGAGGATTTGAGCATTACTTATATTATTTTAACTGTGGAGCTACCTGAAGCACAGTTATTTATTAGAGAGTCATAAGATGTGTAGCAATATTGGATGTGCTTTTCTCCCATACTTTATACAAGTGTCATCTCTTCTCTGAAATTCCTTGGGGCTTTCTGGGTTTCAAGAGTTCTACAATATAATACATGAACCATATATTACTTGATGTCCCCAGTAGATTCTAAATATCACTCCAGATACAGTAAATATTTTTGTGGCAAAGCATGAATACTTCTACTAAAAACTATGTCTATCTGAGTCAGATTTTGCTACCAAATGAAACAATAAAAGAAAATAGATGAATGGTTTCCCTTTGTAAAACTGCCTATTAAAGTTTCTTGTTTAGAAGTGTTCCCTGTTCAAGAAGCCTTGTTTAACCTATTGGTTTATTTATAACTTTAGCTTCCTGGAGAAGAGCCCATTGGAAGAGTAGAACCAGTCGGTAATGCACCTTTGTTGGCATTAGTACACAAGATGAACAACTGCCTCAGCCAGATGGAACAGTTTCCAGTCAAAGTGCATGACTTTCCCAGTGGGAATGGGACAGGAGGCAGGTAAGGATCATTGCCTGAGTGTGCCCTTTTCCTTCGACTATGCTTAATTAAGCTTGTTGAGGTAAAGTGGCAAGAGGTCTGGTAACATCTTCATCTGCTTAAAGAACATTTAGCTATCATTACTGAAGAAATTAAATAGTCTTAGAAAGTAAATAAAATACTGTTTATCTTTAAAATCACACTGTTTCTTAAAAAAAAAAATGGTTTAAAAATATATAACCCAGTCACTATTGGCAATTTGCAATCTGTTTTCCATAAGTTGACATACTTTACAATGCTTTTCTTCAAGAATTTTGTGGATATGGAAAATAAAACATTTACGTTTCTGTGCAGTAGTGTGATTTTTATATGTGATGTAAGTGCTTATAACTTTGTATTGTGATGGGTTTTAACAAGTAAGTATTTATTTTGAAGTTTTGCTGTTTTAAATAAAACTTGTTTTTTCAATAACAGTAGTTTTATAGGACTCAATGAGATGCTGTAGAAAGAATTTATTGTAGGAGTTAATTGTTTTGTTTTATATGAAGTTATAAGCTTCCTAGAATATTATAACTAGAAGCCTGGTAAATAAGAAGTTAGTTTTTTTTAATCCTTAAAATACACAATCTGGTGTGTTTTTAAAACATTCAAAATTTTGATTGAATTAAAACTGCATCTTGAGTAGATAAATTGATCAATGTGGACTAGATTTTTTTTTTCTACTTTGAAATTTAATGTAGAGTGTAATATTAAGGTTTTTATTTTATTTATTTTGTTGATTTCAGAGAGGAAGGGAGAGGGAAAGAAATAGAAACATCAGTGATGAGAGAGAATCATTGATCAGCTGCCTCCCGTACGACCCCCACTGGGGATTGAACCCGCAACCCAGGCACGTGCCCCTGAGCAGAATCGAACCTGGGACCCTTTAGTCCACAGACCGACACTCCATCCACTAAGCCTAACCGGCTAGGGCTGATACTCAGTTTTGATCATTATGCTATACTGGAGTATTTTGTAAAATGAGGGGACATTTTCCACTATGCTGAGAAAACCATGAAGCTTTTCATTTTTAACCAAATTTATATAAATAAGTATGTACATATGCATATATCAATATACTAGAATATTCTTTCCCATAACTCCTATTTACATGATTTATGAACCTCATAGATAACCATATTTTAAGCTTGTCTGTCATCTTACTCCTGCCAGCCCTTTTATGAAATGAGCAATTAAATAGCCTTACCAGATTTAGACGTGTAGCTATTGAACCACTTCATTCAAAAGAATATAGCAAAATTTGTACACCTGAAACTAATATAAGTTTGTGTGCCAACAGTAAAGTTTTTTTTTAATATATTTTATTAATTTTTTACAGAGAGGAAGGGAGAGGGATAGAGAGTTAGAAACATCAATGAGAGAGAAACATCAGTCAGCTGCCTCCTGCACACCTCCTACTGGGGATGTGCCCGCAACCAAGGTACATGCCCTTGACCGGAATCGAACCTGGGACCTTTCAGTCTGCAGGCTGACACTCTATCCACTGAGCCAAACCAGTTAGGGCAACAGTAAAGTTTTAAAAGTGATTTTATAGTGGACATCATTTTATTTGTCATTTTATAATAAATTACTTGAATTGCTGGTGTTTACTTTGTGCCTTAAGAAAATGCAGAGTTGGTATTATCTTGCTTTTATTTGAATTAATTTTGTTGATTTTGAAAATAATAGAATAACTTTTTTTCACAAATTATTTTGAGCTTTTCTCTTAACAGAGGATCACAGGCTTTAAAATTTTTCAACACACACCAGTTAAAATGCCAGTTACAGAGACATCCAGACTGTGCAAATGTGAAGCAGTGGAAGGGTGGACCTGTCAAGATTGACCCCCTGGCTTTGGTACAAGCGATTGAGAGATACCTTGTAGTTAGAGGTACTCTTCATAATGTATGTTGTGTGTTTATATGTACATTTGGTATAAAATTAAGGAGTTTATAAATTATTTCCCTTCTTATTGCTGTTTCTATTAAAACCTAGCATCAAGAACTAGTGTTCCCGTCATTTACTTTATGTGTAGTATGTAGAAATGTGTTCAACATAGCAGAGGTTGACTGCTTTACTTGAGTGATAAGTTAATTTTTCTTGTTGGAATACAGTAGAAATGACATTTTGTATTTGACACTTTTCTCAGATCTTTCTGCTTTGTATATCAAAGTGTTTTTCTAAGACTATTAGCTTAAATGTAAATACAGGCTTTTCTTTGTCATGTAAAATTTGCTAGGAGTTTAACAGCCTTCTTGGGTTTTTAGGTTATGGAAGAGTAAGAGAAGACGATGAAGACAGTGATGATGATGGCTCTGATGAGGAAATAGATGAATCTCTGGTAAGGTACTATTCCCACCATGTTGTCATGTATAATGTTCAGGGCCTATAGGTCAAATAGATTTTGTTTTCCTTCATTCAGGCTGCTCAGTTCTTAAATTCAGGAAATGTAAGACACAGGCTACAATTTTACATTGGAGAACATTTGCTACCGTATAACATGACTGTGTATCAGGCAGTACGGCAGTTCAGTATACAGGCTGAAGATGAAAGGGAATCCACTGATGATGAGAGCAATCCTCTAGGAAGAGCTGGTATTTGGACGAAGACTCATACAATATGGTAAATCTCAAAATGATTTTGTATGTTTGTTTGTTTTCACTTACTTTGACACTATTCGTATGTTTTGGAATTGATACTAATGGTTGACTTGCATAAGGAGAGGGGACCCTAAATCCTACATTTCATCATTAAAAGCCACTTCAAATATCTTGTGTGTGAGCGCATGTGGGTGCATGAGTGTGTATATTTATCTTCCTCATTAAGTCAACTAGATACAATATATATTCTTGGGAATAATTATAGTTTATATATCTACTTTTCTAGATTTATTTCCCGTCTTTCAATAAAACAAACATATTTTTGTAAGATGATGTTCCTTTAGCTATTAGGAATCGGGGCATCTCTGAATCTTGAGAAACATTTGGATGCAACTTTGTCTTGTTTGTGAATGTCTGCTACTTACATTTAAAGAGAGCTGTTCTTCTCAGAACTCCTAAGCTGGTGTTCTAGGAAGCAGTGCCATTGGTAATTTTCTGAATCTGTAAGTAGGGAGAGAGAGAAGATAGATCTCACAGACTTCTCTGATAACTCTAATGTCTGTGGAATTACACTTTGGCCTTCTGGAATAATTTGCAGTGTTAAAATCTGCTTTTGGTTTAACTATACCCGTCACTTTAGGTACAAACCCGTGAGAGAGGATGAAGAAAGTAATAAAGATTGTGTTGGTGGTAAAAGAGGAAGAGCCCAAACAGCTCCAACAAAAACTTCCCCTAGAAATGCAAAAAAGCACGATGAGTTATGGCATGGTAAGTTGCAATACGAAGGGAAAACTGCTGTAGGTCAGTATCTTCCTGTCTTCATGGTTTTAAAGGAGTCATTTATTTGTATCTAGTAGTAGTAAAATCTTTGAGTATAACTTAGAAAAAAATGAAGTTACTGCCAACATTTGACGGCTTTTAATTGAACCCTTGACTTTAAAGTCTAGAACACGAAAACGTAAACATCTGCAAAATTAAATTTGGTAAAAAAATTGGGAAAAATTCTTATATTTTTTCCATGAAGAACTCATGTTTGCATGAAGGCTAGAACAAATTCAGTAACATAACACATTTACTAAAAAAGAGACTGATCATTGGCAGATGGGCCCTTAATTTTTATTGGCATTCATTATGATAGTATAATCCACTAATGTAGAAGGAATAAAAAATTTGCCAGGATTATAATGGCCAATGACTGTATATGTAACAGCATCTCCCAAATGGCTTCTTCTCCTTTACAGTATTCTCTTATTTAATTTTGCTGGTTTCCTTCCCCTCTTTTATATGATAGTAATGCTTTAGCATTTGTCCACATTCTCATTCCATGGGGACTCCCTTTATCAGGGATTTCCAAACACTGGTGTCAGTTGATGAAATTTTCCTGGTTTACATAAATAAGGGCACTGTAGGAATCTTTTTTTCCATAAAGCCAAGTTTGTTCTTTTTAAAGAGGTCTTTGTTTTAAATGTTTGTTTCTTTGTTTATGGTGATAAAAAATTGCCTTTTTTATGCAATGACAGTGTTGTGATTCTTAATTCTTTTGCTCGGTTAAAGCAAATGGCAACAGTGTCAATCCCTCACTTATTTTTATTTTCATGATACTTGGTGAGAAGTAAGAACAGAGAAATCACAACTCCTGCTTGGAATCTATCAAAGTCTACCCTGTCCTAAGCCTTTGATTAAATAACCAAATCTGAAATATACAGGCAGTGTCTTAACAGTGAATTTAAATTCAAACATTTTGTTTTTATTCCTCTCTGGCTATTTTATTGTTAGTTATTATTTCTGGTATAAAGAAATGCAAATGAATTAGTTTTTCTCCTTTATGATGTTTATTTGGGTATGGGAAGGAAAGTGTAAATTTCATAAACCTGGATGGCTTATGTATAAGATTAAAAAAAAAAACAGTTCAAGCTATCAGTGCTCTACCAATAAGATCCAAGCGTTAAATATTAACAACTTACAAGTACTATTTTAGGCATGATAAGATGCCACTGGCAATGGGCTTGGCCTTTCTAACTGTAACACTTAACTTTGATCTTTTGCCCACTAGATGGAGTATGCCCATCAGTATCAAATCCTCTGGAAGTTTACCTCATACCTACACCACCTGAAAATATAACTTTTGAAGATCCATCATTAGATGTGATTCTTCTTTTAAGAGTTTTACATGCCATCAGTCGATACTGGTATTACTTGTATGATGTGAGTATTGTTGAAGTTTTCCATGATGTGTTATTCATTACGTGTTATCTCATAGTTTCTGTCTAGTGATTTTATGAATTTCCTGTTGTACTAGAAACAGAAACGGTGACTCAGTTAAATGCAGGGATCCTGGCCCAGTGAAGTACAATGTACTCATCGAACTTCTCCCCTTCTATTTCCTGGCCTAGTTTTTAGATTCTTTCTCTTGGCAGACTTGTAAATTTATTATATTAAGCTACAGCATGAAATTGAACATACTTTTATTATAGTTAAAATTCTTTATGTACATTTAACCCAAAGTTAATTTATCTAAGTTAAGATGTATATTAAGTAAAGAGTTGGGTGAAAGTTGAATGGGGCCTTTGATATTTATATAGTGTAGGGAAGAATGAAGGAGTTGGCCTTGCATAAAGCATTAGTTCCCACATCAGTGATTGAGCTGGTACTCATAGCATGTGGGGGTTGAGGTGTTTCAGCTATGCATTATAGAAATTCTCCATTTGTGTTAGGAAACAACAATGAGAAGTTGTACATTGTATTTTGGAAACAAGTGAAATCTGGGCACTTTGTATACATATTTGGGGATAAAGGAAGAGATAGTGAATATAATCCTGTTTTACTACATATTGACTTTTTTATTAAACATTTTGCAGAATGCATTGTGTAAGGAAATTATTCCAACTGGTGAATTTAATAACAGTAAGCTGACAGCAAAAGCAAACAGGCAGCTCCAAGATCCTTTAGTAATCATGACAGGAAACATCCCAACATGGCTTACTGAACTAGGAAAAACCTGGTAAGACTACCACTTCTATAATAGTGGCCTTGGGAGTGTTATCATTGTGTTGGTCTTTATATTTTGTTACAGAAACAGTATTTAGTAAACCTGTTTAATGTGTTTAGTAACATTGTCATATTTGATCACAGCTTGCTTACTAGTGTAGCTTTAGCATCCAAACAGACTAGGCAAGCTGGGACTAGTACTGGGTCTACTTGATTATATATGTCTGCCTATATGAAATAGGAAAGTACACAAGGATATTTGACTGAAGAGATTAAAATCCTCTGCCACAATAAAATCAGATTCCAAACATGGAATTGAGTGATTCTCTGATCCTGCTTGGGTCCACACCTATATTTTTAGAAACTATAGAACTGCATTGTGGTATAGTAGCCACTAACCACATGTGGCTGTTTACATCTAGATTAACTAAAATTAAATAAAATTGGAAATTAATGTTTTTAGTTACACTAGCTGCATGCTCACATGGCTAACCTGTATTGGGCAGAAACAAATACTGAACATTCAGGTCATCACAGGAAGTGCTCTGGTAGCTCTGTGTCAAGAGCTATCAAAATCATACATCAGGAGGCAGTAGAACCTCTGTTACTGCAGCTGCCTTTTGCATCTTTGAGTGAGTTAGAAATGCCAAAGCTAAGAAGAAAATCATGAACTAATAAAGCCAGTATTTGTGTATATGTGGAATGGGGTAGGTTATTAACCTTGTGAAGTGGTGATCAGATTTTAAAATTGAGCTTTTACTAGTCATGTTACTTTATTCCCTTAGCAAATAAAGGTCTTTGGGTATATTATAGACGACCTTGAATAGACTTGATTTCAAACATGAATTTTAATGGTTGAATTTCAGATTTCACAGTGAAAGGCTACTTAATGCATTATTATGTGATCACTTAACAAATTTCATACAAGAACTAAGGAAATTCTTCAAAATTAGTTTACTTAGACCAGTGGTCGGCAAACTGTGGCTTGCGAGCCACGGTTTGCCGCTCTGTTGACTAATGAGTTTGCCGACCACTGACCTAGACTCTCGATTCCAATAATTATAGGCTGTTGTTGTTCCTTGTGATTAAGCCCCTACTGCAGTGGTCTGCAAACTCATTAGTCAACAGAGCAGCAAACGCGCGGCTCGCGAGCCGCAGTTTGCCGACCACTGATTTAGACCATTTTTATTGGTCATATTTACAATTATTCTTTATCATACTAAAATCTGTTTCTAATACAGGGATTTTTTATGGTTTCTGATTCTAATTCAGATAATAAATTTATATCGCATCTTTTTACAGCCCATTTTTCTTCCCTTTTGATACCCGGCAAATGCTTTTTTATGTAACTGCATTTGATCGGGACCGAGCAATGCAAAGATTACTTGATACCAACCCAGAAATCAACCAGTCTGATTCTCAAGATAGCAGAGTTGCACCTAGATTGGATAGAAAAAAGGTAAGTTTCTCCCCCAAATTTTTAAAGATAAATCAAACTAAGCTTTTCAGAATAATGGGAAGACTAGAAATACAGTACATCAAATTATGCCTCTTGGTTTAGAGGGCTGCCTTTGTCACAGTCATCTCTTTGCTTATCTTTTTAAATTACCGTTTAGTCATATTTTCCTATAAGTCTCTTGGAACTGTGCTATCTATGATCCTTTTTCATTCTCCAGTTAGAGTTATTTTTCTTAGTTTCTGAAATAATTTCTATAATTTTTTTATCTTTTAGTCTTCATAACTCTTGTGCCAAGGAAATATCTTGTCTTTTCTTAATGAGTCTTTCTTCCTTTCTAAATTAGGAACTCAAATTAGCCCCCCTTTTACAATTTACTGGAGGCCTGGTGCATGGATTTGTTCAGCGGTGGGATCCCTCGGCCTGGCCTACAGGGATCGGGCCGAAACCAGCTCTCCGGCATCCCCTGAAGGGTCCCAGATTGCGAGAGGGTGCAGGCCAGGCCAAGGGTGCCGCTGCCCTCCCCGTGCGCGCGCGCGCGCACACACACACACACACACACACACACACACCCCTGTCAGTGCACTTCATAGCGACTGGTAAAATGGTCGAACGGATGGTCAGACACTTAGTATTTTAGGCTTTCATTTTTATAATTGATCCCTTATTCAGTAAGTAGAATTAATCAGCTCTACTTTATTCCCTTAGCAAATTATTCTAGTTAGAAGAGACTGAAACAAAATCCTTGATACATTTCAAGTCCATAGACCAGTTAGCCCCCTGTGTTGCTGACTTCATCTTCCTGTGCTTCTAATCCAGCTCCATACTCATAGCCCTAAAACACACAGCTCTAAGCCATTTGCATCTGAGACCCAGTCCTACACTTATGCCAATACACTGCCTTTTAACACTCGTTACTCATATCTTGATATGTCATTAGGATTCCATGAAAACTATGCTGGTTGACTTTGGAGATCTGCCAAGACCTTCCTCGTCCTCATGAATCTCATTAGTAAATGTTTGCAGTAGAGTTTGTCAGATCTCTGCAGGTCAGAGCCAGTAGTAGGGTTTCCAGCTCACCTATCATCTCCATTCCTATTTCTTCATCATCTGCCTATAAGTGCACCCAGGGATATATTAAGATACTGCAGCCCTGAATTGCTTTGATGTTTGGCAGTGTTTTAGAGATCCTTTTCCAACTTGAATTTTCTGAACTTGCCATGGCCTCAAGATAAAAATTACTCCTACATCTAACTTTTCTTCATGTATGTATGCCAGAAATGCTGTCGATGTTTATAGCAATGCAGCTACTTCTTAACCTTTTCTGAGGGATGCTTTGTAAAAAAAAATAATGTTTTAGCAATTGAGTTAATTTTTTTGCACTTCAAGAAATAGCACCTATTTATTAAAGTGTAATGTGTGCTTATTTTCCTCACTTTTGTACTTTATTTTGTAGCGTACTGTGAACAGAGAAGAGCTGCTGAAACAAGCCGAGTCTGTGATGCAGGATCTTGGCAGCTCACGGGCCATGTTAGAAATTCAGTATGAAAATGAGGTGAGCTTTTGAGTCGGGAGCATGATTTGTGTCCTTGATGTCATTAGAACATCAAGGTGAAATTTTAAAAGACAATTGGGAACTATCTGACATCTGGAAAATTTTTTTAAAAACAGGTTTACTAAGATATTATTTGTATATAATAAAATGTACACTTTTAGGATGTACAATTGTAAGAGTTGACAAATATACATTCTATAATCACTACCACATCATGATAAAGAAAAAAATCCAACCACCACCACAAAACATTCTCTTAGACTGCGTTACAGTCTTTGCCTGCTCACCGTCTCCTGTCCCTGGCAACCTTTGAACTGTTTTCTGCCCTTGTAGTTTTGTCCTTTTTTACAGTATCATAATAAATGAAATTATACAGCGTGTAACCATTTTTGTTACTCTTCTCTCACTTAGTATAGGCTTTTGCGATTCATCCATGTTATTATTTCCTTTTATTGCTAAGTAATAGTAATAGACCATTCATAGTATGTTTCATCACCAGTTGATGTACATTTGATGTCATTTAATGTTTTAAGTTGTCTGTTTTACCTATGGAAATAACAGTATTTGAATGAAGGAAATAAACTGTTTTGATCTGTGATTTCCACTTAGCATTAGGAGTAGTATGCTAAAGGGAGAAAGAACTGACTTTAAAGCACCATCTTGTGGGTATCATGTATTACTGCAGTTTTATTCATTTCTCTCTTGCTTCTCTCTCCTCTTTCCCCTCTTTTCTTTCCTCCAAGGCCCAGTGGAGAACAAAATGTACAAAGTCCCTACTGTCATGGGGCTTTTAGTTTGGGGAGGTCCATACACGCGCGCGCACACACACACACACACACACACACACACACACACACACACACACACACACACGGCTATGAGATGAAGAAAAAGAAATGAAAATGGGAAGATGGAGCATGATGGGGAGGGGCCAGGGTGTTCTAAGGTGACATTTGAGCAGAAGAATTTCTCTAGCAAAAGAACAGACATGCAAAAGCCCTTGAGGCAACATTCCTCTGGTAGCAAATGACTGTGCCTGCAGGGTGGGAGGAGGGATCATAGGACACGTGGGCAGTTTTTTTAACCTGAGCTTTTGCTTTGAGTGAGACAGGAAGCCTCAGAGGGTGTGGAAGAATGATACAAAACTATGTTTTGTAGGGCTCTCTCTCAGCACTGTGAGGATAAGCTATGAGATGCCAAGAATGCTGGTGCAGAGATCAGACAAGAGATATTGGTGGTAACAGTTTAGAATATGTTTTGAAGGTGGGGCAGGCTTAGTGTTTAATGATTGGTTGCAATGCGGAGAGTAAGACTGAGAAGAGCCACAGATGGCTCCCAGGTTTGGGTTGGAGCGTGGGCTGAACGCTGATGCCCTTCACTGCTATGAAAAACTATCAAAGGGATGGGGTGGATTAGGAACACGTCACCAGGTTCTAACAGATCACTGTTTGGAAAGTTGAGTTAAACCTTTGGTGGACTGCACCTAATCTTTTAAGCTAGTGTGGATACTTTTTAAAAGTAACTGTGATAATCCTATATAATAAAAGCCTAATATGCAAATCGACCAAATGGCAGAACTACCAGTCTCTATGACGCACACTTAACACCAGGGGGTCAGACACTCAATGCAGGAGCTGCCCCCTGCCCACAGGCCCCGACAGGTGGTGGCAGAGGGGCATGGGGCGGGCAGTACAGGGCCAGCAAAAGCGGGTACCTGCGGGGGCCCCTGATCACCACGCCAGTGACCCTACAGATAGCCCTGATTTCCAGCCAGGCCTAGGGACCCTACCCGTGTACCAATTTTGTGCAGTGGGCCTCTAGTGGTAAAATAGTGCCCATTAGTTCCAAATACTGTACACGTGAAATACAGCCTTCTTGACAGGACAGTGGTTAGATTTAGCCTATAGACTTTGGTATTAACTTGTTCTTAGTTGCATATCTAGCTTATTGTCTGGGCTGGTTGGACCTTGATAGAACATGAAGGAACATCTAGGCTGAACATTGCCTCAGGCTCTCGTATCTCATGGAGGAGGTGTTTTCATTCACAGCTGGCTGTACAATTATCTCTTATTTTAAGATAACAGTGTCCAGGATCAAAACAAGACCCACCTGCTAAATCAGAGTCTTCAACATGCGCCTACCCCCATGTGCATGTTAAACAGCTCTCGGGAGATCCCAGTGCACCATGGGCTTGAGAAGCACTGGTGTACTCCCTGAGGCTAAGTTAGCCCAGTGTGTGCTGGTATGGAATCAGACCTCCCCTTATTTGTGTTTATGTAACAAACCTCTGTTAAAGGCTTGTGTGTGCTTGGGCACTATAGAGGATACAGAGGTGAATTAACCATTTGTATGCCATAAGCGTCTATAGACGCAAGCAGCGGACCTTTTTTAATTAAATTCAAAATATCGTGGCAGTTAACTGGTTAAAGCTACCCTTGGGTGGGATATATAGGCATATAATGAAATGCTGACAGTGTAAAATGATAAGTACTTAGTAGCTGAAATGTAAGTCCTAAGAAAAGGAGCAAAGTAACTGGGTAGATAAGGAGGCTTTTCCTGAGGAGGTGACATTTGAGCTGGTTTCAGAGTTACCATTCACCAAAGAGAGAATGGGAGACAGAGCCATATATATGCAGACCATGCCTTAGTCCGTGAGGATAAGCTCAGACCATATGGGTTCTTGGAGCTTGTTTCAAGATACCAATGCCCAAGCTTGATATGACCCACCTATTAAATCAGAGTCTTCAGGACATGCCCACCCCCCAACATGTGCATGTTAAACAGCTCTCAGAACATTCCAGTGCACCGTGGGCTTAAGAAGCACTAATGTACTCTCTGAGGCTAAGTTGGGGCCATATGTAGGAGTAGGAAATTAAAAAGGGTTGCTCGCTTTTACTCTAGATGATCAAGACTGAAGAAATACAGTCAGGGCAGCTAGAGAAACAATCTCTACTGCATCCTGATAAATATTGCCTGTTAGTATCCGCATTGCCAAGAGGTTTGCAGGTTAAAAAAAGGGGCAGTGCAAATTCTAAAATTTGAAATTGTTCTACTTTTATTCTTCTGTAGGTTGGTACAGGTCTTGGACCTACACTGGAGTTTTATGCACTTGTATCTCAGGAACTACAGAGAGCTGACTTGGGTCTTTGGAGAGGTGAAGAAGTTACTCTTAGTAATCCAAAAGGTAATATTAATCTGAGTCTGTTAACTTGTGTTATTCAGATCAGGTAAAGGGCCCTTACAATTCATTAAATATATTTAACTTGTAACAGAGGACCATGCTCTCTGAACTTAATTTATTTTAGCCTTTTTCTTATTTATCAATTAAGGGAGGCCCTTCCAGCTCTAGAGGATTTAATTAATCTGATTTTGAGAATATTGACTTTCTTAAATGTTCTGAGTTACCAGTTTCTGTTTTGTTTTGGGAGAGAGCATGTAAAGTGTGGTCACTTGCTCATTTACAGGAAGCCAAGAAGGGACCAAGTATATTCAAAACCTCCAGGGCCTGTTTGCACTTCCCTTTGGTAGGACAGCAAAGCCAGCTCATATTGCAAAGGTTAAGATGAAGTTTCGCTTCTTAGGAAAATTAATGGCCAAGGCTATCATGGATTTCAGATTGGTAAGTTTATTTGCTTTTCTATAAATTTTTTGTGTGCCTATGTTATATGAAAGTGCCTAATCCCATGTGCTTAATGCTGTATTTTAAAACAGTGCTATACAAACTTTAATGTGCATATGAATTACTTCGGGATTTTGTTACAAAAGCCACTTCTGATTCAGTAGTTCAAGGTTGATTGAGGCCCCAAGATTCTACATTCTCATACCAGCTCCCAGTGATGCCCAAACGCCGATCTGTGGCCCATGTTCTGTTAGAATCAGGCTCAGAATCAGGCATGGTTTTAAATGATATATTTTTGAAGTATTTGATATCATGGTTTTAATTCAGTAGGAAAGCATGAGTATATAATTAAACTTACAATAATTTGCCATTAGAGAACTAGAATGAAAATAATCCAAGAAAATCAGTATTCACAGTTTTGAATATTTCTAGACGTTCCTCCATTTCCTCTTCTCACATTTTATAAGATACTTTTCTCTGTATGTAGAAGACGTTTTCATCTGATGTCAAATTCACAAGCTTACAATTTCACTGTAACTGAAGAATGGTCTGTTCACCAGTCATTTTAGAAGTTCCATTTTATTTTCTTTTAATGATAATCAGTTGGTTCTTTTAACTCTATCTTCTAAACATTGCTTGATATTGAGCCCTTATGGAGACTATATGTCTATCATTGAAAATTTATTTTATTAGGGTCATTGTTTAAATGGAGTACTTAAGTATTTTTAAATTTTTATAATATCAGGGCCCCAGATTGAATTTAAATGGGGACTGTTTCATATAATGAGGGAAATAGTCCTTAATACGGTTTTCCCCTGAGGATTATTTGACCTATTTAAATGACCTTTTGACGTGTCAGTTATAGAATTGAGACAATTCTAGAAGCTGTGACTGTTAAAATATTTTGCATATTCCCTTTCAGGTGGACCTTCCCCTTGGCTTACCCTTTTATAAGTGGATGCTACGGCAAGAAACTTCACTGACATCACATGATTTGTTTGACATTGACCCAGTGGTAGCCAGATCAGTGTATCACCTAGAAGACGTTGTCAGACAGAAGAAAAGACTTGAACAAGATAAATCCCAGGTAGGCTAACAAGATGAGGAAACCTCCAAATGGATCAGTTTCTTATTGTAGAAAGATGAGATCTTTGTTAAGTAGTTTATATTTGACAGTTAGTTATTAATGTTATTTTAGAAGACTTTAATTTTTTTATCACAACTGAAATGTGATTTTATAGTGAGCAATATGGCCTATAACAATAGTTGATGACTAAAAGGCTTAATTAGCAAATACAGTACACTCTTAACTGAAATCAAAGGCTCGTGTTAAATTTTATATGGGTGTTGTGTATCTGGGCAGATATTATGTCAGACTGAATTCTTTTAGTAAGCATTTCAATCAATAAAACTGTTCTTAGGACAGATTGATTTTTGTTGTTTTTTGTGGTGGTGTTTTGTTATTTTTTCCTGAAATGTTGCTGAATTTAGGAACAGTCCATTTGTTTCTAAAGATATTTCAGGATGATATCTTTAAAGATCATAGTGGCTGAGTACTATTTTTTCGGTAACACATGTTAAAGTTTCTGTTAGATTTCATGGGCAATCTTGAGTTTTATATCATTTATATATTTTACTAAAAAGTCATTTCACTCAGTCTGAGATTAGTAGTGGTTCTGTATCTGACATTAGAAGAAGGCAAAGTTGTATTTTTTTTTTTTTAAATGGCAGAGACTCAGATAACTTATATTGGGCAGGTAAATCAACTCCCATTAAGAATAGAGAAGAGATTCTGTAGAGTGAAAGTGTCATATCTCTTAATAAAATGGAGAGGAAGTTATAGTAGACAGGTGGGGGTTTTAGAATGCCTTTGTGTCAGGATGATTTGTAAGGGAATTCATCTTAGCTCCCATATTAATTGGTAGTTGGTGATTTTGGAGAAATAAGCTTATTAAAGGAGATAGCCAGATCTTTGCCAAATCCATGTTTTCCATACAATATCTGTTTTCAGATTTTTAGAACCACTTAGGTTTACGCTTACCAACTTGGTAAGTTTTAAACTACTATAGTCTTATTTAGGATCGATTATCTTTTAGGTAAGTAATGGCCCAGGGATAGGAGCAAGGAAATAAAGTAAAATTATGGCATGTTCCAGGTGCCTTACAAATGGTAATTTATTTAATCCACAACAACCCTCTGAGACTTAGGTATTTTTGTTATCCCAGTTGAGAAACCCAAGGCACATGGGTTAAATAACGTGCTGCCCAAGTTCACATACCCAGAAGGTGAGAGCTGGAATTCAAGCCCAGGCTGCTTGATTTGGAGCTCACAGTGTCAAATGACTTAAAAAATGATTTAATAATCAGTCTGTTTAAAATGACTAATTTTCTGCACTTGGAGGCATCTCCGATCCAGAAAACCATCTGTCTTCTTTCTCCTGTAGTGGTTACCTTCATTTTCAGATAGAATTTGTGGTTTTGCCTTTTGGTCTTTCATGCTTAATCTAAATTTTTTTTTTTTATAAAACATAACCATATTTTAATCTTAAGCACTTTTTAAAAAGTGAATTAATACAAACTGCTTTTAATATTTGTTTATAGAGTGTGACTTGGTTTTTCTTTGTTGGAATCTTTTTTCACTGTAGTGCTATTATATGAATATGTATTTGTTATTCTAGTCCTGATTAAGAATCTACAGGATATTCTCTAGACTTCTACTTTGCAGAGAAAAAAATATTTTTATTACTAGATAGTGCATTGTTTGTACTTACTTGAATCTATAATTTCTTAACTGTATTGTATTACTCAGTATTGGCTATATACATATATTGAATTCATTAAGATTTGCCAAGAATTTATGAAAAGTTTGACTCCAGAACCCACACTCTTAAGTAGACCATTATGCATAGTGTCTTGGCCTTTTTGAGAAATCTGATCTGAATATGATCAAATTGACTAGCAAACATCTCATTATGAAGGAACACTTGAGATCTTGTTTCTCATATAAAGACAGTTGGAATCTGAAGTGTTTAAGATTATTTCCTTTGTGATCTTGGTGACTTAGTCATGTATAGATTATGACAAAATAAGAAAAGATAGGCTAAGAGCTAAAAGAACCCATAAAATGTGTTAGCATGTCTTTTATTTTATAAACATAATTGAGTGAATGACTGTACTTGACACCCTCCTCCCCTTTTGTTTAGACCAAAGAGAGTCTACGATATGCATTAGAAACTTTGACTATGAATGGCTGCTCAGTTGAAGATCTGGGATTGGATTTCACTCTGCCAGGGTTTCCCAACATCGAACTGAAGAAAGGAGGAAAGGATATACCCGTCACTATCTATAATCTAGAAGAGTATCTAAGGGTATGTAATCGCAGCATTCTTTGGGGTTGAAGACCATCTGTGGTGATGCAGAGCTTTGCCTATGGCCACTGCTCTGAAGGTGAGGGAAGGGACCAGTCCACTAAAGCACGAGGTACCAGCTAGCTGCCTGCACAGACTGGTTTGAGACCTTGACCTATTGGATCACTGCATGAAGTTGACTTTTTCAGCCTTAGCTTTGTTTGTTCTATGAGAGGACATATTGGATATTTCACAATCTTATACCAGTGGTCGGCAAACTCATTAGCCAACAGAGCGGCAAACCACGGCTCACGAGCTGCATGTGGCTCATGAGCTGCAGTTTGCCGACCACTGCCTTATACAACCTTTTGAGTTTGCTATTCTTAAGCTTAAATACTATCTGAGAAGATCACATTTTGTCACAGTTTGAGAAGAAATCAGTGAAAAGGAGTCATCCCTTGTTACTAAATTGCTATCAAGCTAGATAAGAATTGCCTCTTAACACACACACACATTTGTGGGTTTCATGAGGCTTTTCAAATTACCAATTCATGGTCCTTACCTATATACGCTGAATTAAGGGAAACAAATTTTATATTGAATACAAATTACATTTTAAATTACAACCCATGTAGGTCTTTTCTTTTTCTTTTTTTTTAATAAATCTTTATTCAGATAATTACACTTGTTTCTCCTTTTTCCCCCCATAGCTCCCCTCCACCCGGTTCCCACCCTTTCTGCCCTTACCTACCCCTCCCTCCCCCATCCTCATCCATAGGTGTATGATTTTTGTCCAGTCTCTTCCTGCACCCCACAAACCCCTTTCCCCCTGAGAATTATCAGTCCACTCCCTTTCTATGCCCCTGATTCTATTATATTCACCAATTTATTCTGTTCCTCAGGTTTTTAATTCATTTGATTTTTAGGTTCACTTGTTGATAGATATGTATTTGTTGTTGATAGTTTTTATCTTTACTTTTTTCTTCTTTCTCTTCTTAAAGAATACCTTTCAGCATTTCATATACTGGTTTGGCGGCGATGAACTCCTTTAGCTTTTTCTTATCTGTGAAGCTCTTTATCTGCCCTTCAATTCTGAATGATAGCTTTGCTGGGTAGAGTAATCTTGG
The DNA here is from genome assembly GCA_026230045.1 of Corynorhinus townsendii. Classification (NCBI taxonomy): domain Eukaryota; kingdom Metazoa; phylum Chordata; class Mammalia; order Chiroptera; family Vespertilionidae; genus Corynorhinus; species Corynorhinus townsendii. Next base: position 30,478,037 of record JAPDVU010000005.1, on the reverse strand, counting down.
TTGTAGGTTCTTTTGCTATTCATCACTTTGTAGATTTCTTGCCACTCCCATCTGGCCTGCATCGTTTCTGTTGAGAAATCAGCTGACAGTTGTATGGGTGCTCCCTTGTAGGTACGTAACTGTTTTTCTCTTGCTGCTTTTAATATTCTCTTTGTCTTTTGCTCTTGGCATTTTAATTATGATGTGTCTTGGTGTGGTCCTCTTTGGATTCCTTTTGTTTGGGGTTCTGTGCGCTTCCTGGACTTGGAAGTCTATTTCTTTCACCAGGTGGGGGAAGTTTTCATTCATTATTTCTTCAAATAGTTTTTCAGTATCTTGCTCTCTCTCTTCTTCTGGCACCTCCATAATTCTGGTGTTGGTACGCTTGAAGTTGTGCCAGAGGCTTCTTCCACTATCTTCAAGTTTTTGGATTTTTTTTTTCTTTTTGCTTTTCCGGTTGAGTGGTTTTTGCTTCTTTGTATTTCAATTCTTTGACTTGATTCTTGCGTTCCTCTAGTCTGTTGTTGGGTCTCTGTATAATATTTTTTATTTCAGTCAGTGTATGTTTAATTTCTAGTTGGTCCTTTTTCATATCTTTGAGGGTCTCGTTATATTTATCGGCCTTTTCTAGGATACTCTTGAAAAGCCTTATAACCGTGTTTTGAATTCTATATCCAGTCGTTTGTTTTCCTCCATTTCTTTCGTTTGTGATCTGTTTCTTTGTCACCGCATTTTCACTGCTTCCCTGAGTTTATAGGGTAGCTTTATGTGTTAGGTTTCCTATATGGCCCAGTGGGTCGGCTTCCCCAATTAACCTGAGGTGGACACTCTTGGTGCACCCCTTTGTGGACTGTGTGTACAGCCTTGTTGTAGTTAAGTCTTGATTGTTGTTGGTATCACTGGGAGGAATTGACCTCCAGGCCATTTGGCTGTGAGGATCAGCTGTGTCTACGCTGGGAGAAGTTTGGTGCTGGAGACAGCCTTGTAGGATTAGACTTGCCAGATTGCAAAAGCCTCTGTGCTCATTTTGGATGGGCTGGAGTCTCAGGGCAGAGCAGACAGTCTTGGCTTCCCGTCAGCCCTGCCCTTGTGCACGCGCAGCCTTCCCTGGCTCCCCAGATTCTTCCCCCTCCCCCCGCAAGAGCGTGGGCCCCCAGGGGCTCACCTGGAACTGGGGTTCAGTGCAGTCAGAACTGGGGCCCAGCGCAGTCAGGAGCCTCCGAGTCCCCTCTGCTAGGGAAAGCCCACGGCAACCTTTGCAGTCTTTGTGCACGCACGCGCGCTTCCAGACCTCTGCCTGCTGGGGCTCCCCCAGGTCTCCGAGTCTCCGAGTGCCTTTCTCTCTACCTGACAGTCCAGACTTCCTCTGTATGAGCCTTGGTCCACGGGGTTCCGCCCGGAACTGGGGTTCAGTGCAGTCGGGGGCCTCCTTCCCCCTCCCGCCAGAGAAAGTCAGCCAGGCTCTCAGCCGCCCTTCCTCTCTGCAAGCACAAAGACCCTTTGCCGTTCCTCTGATTCTCTGTGAGCTTTTCTCTTTCCTTCTAGTTGTAGAATTTCCACTCAGCCAGCTTTCCTGTAGTTCTGGATGGTGTCCGTTCTGTCTTTTAGTTGTAGTTTTGAAATTGTGTGAGGCAGCAGTTTAGGTGCTTACCTATGCCGCCATCTTAGTTTCTCCCTTCCCCATGTAGGTCTTTATTGCTACTTTTTGAAAAATTTCTTTTGGCTTTTCCAGACATTGAGTGGAAAGAGCTTTGTGTTCAAGATGAAATATTACCCTCCACCTAGACCCAACTCTTCCACTAACTTTGGGATTTTAGATAGAACCTCTGAAAATTTTTAGCTCTGGTTTCTTCATCAGTTTGAGAGAGAGAGAAACAAACGATAGTAGAGAACCTTAGATACAATTTACCTGCTGCTTTTCTTTCAGTTTATTATTAAATGAAGCATTAATATTCAGATTAAGGGTCTCTGAAAATAATGTATAATAATGTTTTTATTTTTATCTGAATATGTCCTCTATTTCCAAATAGGGTTGAGTTCTAAGAACTTAACAGGATATAAAACTAAAAATTTCACATTTAAAACAACTAATTATTAGTTGTCTTTTTTTTATTTATTATAAGTAATGTTTTACTGTTCTTTGTTTCTGAAAAAGATTTGAAATCTTGTCACAGTTTGTAAAAGATTTTTCTCTTTTGTAGCTGGTAATATTCTGGGCACTAAATGAAGGCGTTTCCAGGCAGTTTGATTCATTTAGAGATGGATTTGAATCAGTCTTCCCACTCAGTCATCTTCAGTACTTCTACCCAGAAGAAGTGAGTTGCTTATATCTAAAAGAAATGTTCATTTCTAGTTCTGTGCCTTAATTATCTCAGTGGGGTATTTCTGTGCTATTTAGTCAAAGACTCCACTGTTGCAAACAAAAAGAAGGTTGGGAGCAAGGGTTGGGTTTTTGAGAAAGATAAGGCCATTTCCTGAGCAAGGAAAAACATTAAACATCAAATATAACAGTTTATACTATATAAATAACATATATGAACTATATACGTATTCAATGTAATATAAATATTAAATATAAGGGAATGGGGTCCCTGGGTGATTGAGTAAGCATAGTATTGTTGGCATCTGAGACCTGGATGGTTGGTGGGGCGTGGGACTTAGGTGTCTGTACTACTGTGGTTGGCAGGGAGAGCCATGGGTCCAGAGTAATGAAACTGACACTGAGGAGTTCACACTGTCTTTATTTGTAGTTGTTTTTTATTGACTAAACTTCCTGGATTAGATGAGACTTGGTTTCAAGATTCAAGTTACTCCTTGAAATTTTAAGGAAGTGTTATGAATTTATTAATTGCCAAATTCAGAGACTACTTTTGAGAATGGAAAATAATGACTTTATGCATAGTTTTTCTAGCCATCTTAAAATGCTACATGAATCTCAAGAAACTACATGAAATGTCATAGAACCAGTCTAGAAGGTGTTTGGTTTCCCCAGTTTGCAAACCTTTTTATTTTTTTTCCAATACTAGCTTTAGAATACACATTCATTGCTGGCTGAAACTGGAAATCTTTGAATAACAGCATTTTAATCTCATTTATTATTTGTATGTACACTTGGGTTTGGTAACTATTGAAGTATGTGGCTTCCCTAGCACTTTAAGGCACTAAATGTCACCTGGAATTGAAAACAGCAAGTGTTGCTCCTGTAATTGAATCCTGGTACTCACTGCCTAGCTGTTGACCATATCCAAGTAGTTGTACCTGATCTGACTGCCTTGTCTATAAAATTGAGATAACCTCTGTCTCACTGAACAGGATACCCAAAGTACCTGACAGTGAGTGACACGTAGTCAATATTAAATTTCATATGTTCTAAATTGGATTTTCTCAAAAGTATATAGTCATTCTGCAAACAGGCAGTTAAACAAGAGAAAAGATGGTTTGATTTGAAACTGATGTTAGATTTTTCCAAGGACATAAAGGCATTTTTTGCTTTCTAACAGTCATTCTGTAATGGATTGGTGGGTCCCCATACAGCCCTAAACAACTGTATGGCATAGGCATGCCTCTCTACAAAATGTGAAAAACTACCAATTTGCTATGTCTCGTTTTAACTTCTCCCACTGCTCTCCAGCTCAGTAGTCTATCTCTTGGCTTCCCTTATGGAGTACCCTTGTGATTCCAAAAGCAAAGATTTGTAAAAATCTCCTTGGTTAGAAGTGTGTTATCAAGTTAAAGCTTCTAAAGAACAAATAAGAGTTAGGAAAACTTAAATCAAGGGTTTGTTTCAGATGTTTTGTTTGAAATTAAAGGCTTCTCTAGAACTAAGTCCCGACAAATGGGCAGAATTCCTATTAATGTGCAACGGAAGGGGAAATGGAATGTGTAAATGCATTATAAGAGCACAGTATCTAAAGAGGTCCTAACAGAAGTCTTTGATATGAAAATGATACTCTTCCTTACTACATTCAGACCTTTTCGGCATACTACGAAACAATATATGGTATGCACTTCAATCTGTTATACAGCTATTATCTAGAGTAATTCATTACCCTTATTTAAATGCACAGCTGGATCAACTCCTGTGTGGCAGTAAAGCAGACACTTGGGATACAAAGATACTGATGGAATGCTGCAGGCCAGATCACGGTTACACTCACGACAGGTGAGCTCTGGGGTCTGCCAGGGGTTCAATTTATAGCTTAGAATTTGGTAGTCTGTGTATGTATATATTGTAAACAATAAAAGGGGGTATTTTCTAATTTGTCTACATATTAAAGGAGGTTTTCGGATATTTATAGTAAACCAGGGATATCTGAACAATCCCACACTAATCTTAGTTATTATAACGGTAACATTCCACTTGAATTCTAGCTATAACAATAGAAGCAAATTTGATTTCAGGGTTCATTGTAATGTGAATTCATATGTAGTCATACTTAAATTTGACAGTCTCTAGCTAATTGTGAGAGTTGGCAATGTGTTGGGATACAAATCTGTATTTTAATATGATGAAATAATATTATTTATTTCTGTTGCAGTCGGGCTGTGAAGTTTTTGTTTGAGATTCTCAGTAGTTTTGATAATGAGCAGCAGAGGTTATTTCTCCAGTTTGTGACAGGTAGCCCGAGATTGCCTGTTGGAGGTGGGTACACTGTTGATGCCTGACATTGAGTCTAGCTATAACTGTGTGTGTGTGTGTGTGTGTGTGTGTGTGTGTGTGTGTGTGTGTGTGTGTGCGCGCGCGCGCGCGCTTCAGTACCAATAGCAGGATATTATTTATTTATTTATTTGATTTACAGTGCCTCGTAGTTATTCCAGTATGGTAATTTTTCTCAATTTTTGGTTTGTTGGGTAATTCATTAACAGATATAACTGGCAGGAAAACTTGTAGAGATTTTATCTTAAACACATTGAAGTAGGATTACTATACACCGTAATGCTGCTTTTGACATTTGTACATTATCAGATGAGAAGTTATTCTGAAGTGTGAATGTTCAAAGATGAGTCCTAATACACTCATAGGTATGAGTTGGTACTCTGTTTTAAAAGTTAGAAGACATAAGGAACTATTTGCCTTCATGTTATACTATGGCTTTTTATAGTAAATAAAGCAGATGCCAGGTTCCATGCACTAAATGTATATTGAATGTGTAGATTTAATTGCCAGGGAAGAAATAGTACCTCGTGTGTGTGGTAATATTATACAGCAAAGCAGTATAATGTTTTCTGATAGTCGTAGCATAAACAAGGCATGCCTGTCATTCCAGCCTGACTCCTCTCATGGCTAAGAAAGTGTTCTCTGAGCTGGCTGTTGGCTTCCTGTACACTTACTGAGTCCCCGGTCTCTCTTCCTTCCCTCTAAAATAGGCTTCCGGAGTTTAAATCCACCCTTGACAATTGTTCGGAAGACATTCGAATCGACAGAAAACCCAGATGACTTCTTGCCCTCCGTAATGACTTGTGTGAACTATCTTAAGTTGCCGGACTATTCAAGCCTTGAGATAATGCGGGAAAAACTGTTAATAGCGGCAAGAGAAGGGCAGCAGTCATTCCATCTTTCCTGATTACACCGAGAAATGCAGTGTCTGCCTGTTACAGCAAAAGAAAACAAATCATGATTTCTTTTCTAAATGTATCACCTGAGTCAAGGAAACATGTTACTCCTTCTTGTTGTAGGAAAAACGGCTTGCAGATGATAAAAGAGACACTTGGTTGATATTCATTAATGGCCCCATGGACTTAAAGTGATCAGGCCCTAAACCATTGTTGTGATGAGGTTTCTTTAGCAAGTTCTTGTTTAAATTATCATTTATTTGATGAGTGAAGTTTTTAACTTGCTTTGCTGTGTGAAATTTGAAAAAGGGGATGTTTTTCCAGGCTGAAACAATAAATGTCGCTGTGCAGTTTAATTCTGGGCTGTGTGTATCCATCTAGCTAAGTCTGCAGTATTGTTTCCTCCAAAGATAACTCTTGTACATAAGTACAGACATTAAAGCTCACGCTTATTTGACAGATAGTTTAGTAGGTTAGCTCTGTGTGCTTTTCACTTCCCTCTAATTTTCTCTCCCCATTCATGCATTGTCTGTGCAGTTCACACAGTTTTTTGTATATGACACTCAATTGTTACATTTTCATTAGCCATGGGCTTTTGTTGTTCCATGTTCTCTCAATTAAGATAAAATTTAAAAGTCAAAACTTGACCTATACTGTCAGTATAATTCAGCCTTTGTAACTGGGTGGACTTTTCTTAGAGCTTAGTTTTAATATAGTTGTAGGGTATTACTTGCTGGCTTCCTACCAGTGACACACTAGGAATGTTTACATGGTAATTCCAGCAGCCACAGCCCCTGGAGCAGAGGCAAGGAAAGCTCATTCATTCATTTCTCTTGTGTAGGTTACAAAGTGTACAGCTTGGGCCATCCAGTATGTATTAGTCTATGGCCAGAGCATTTTGAATTGGTGTAAAGTTTTAAAGAAAACAAGCAGTTTTAATTCCCTATTGGAGTAAAATAATTTTTCCTCCCATGTTCTTATTTTAAATTTTTGTTCATAGTCTGTCTTTCTTCCACTTCCTTTCCCCCTCCTCCCAGCGATAACTTGGGACAAACAGTTCAGCCTTTGTCTCCACACAGATAAAAGCACCTGTAAGCAATGCTCTGTCCAGTAGTTCTATGTGCTGATTTCTCAAATCTGCAATAATCCATCAGGCTAATGTTTCTACCTGAAAATAAATAATGTTTGCTTCACCTTTTTGTTTATAGTTCTGTGCTGTATGCATAACTTGTGTAGATGTATTTCTATGAAGTAAATTGTTACATCTCCATGATTCCGCGTCATGGCTGATTTTGCTTTTCAAAGATTTTATAATAGCAGCTTGAAGAACGTAAAATGTGGAGAGAAAATGGGAGGAGACTCCTTCCTACGGTTTAAAATTAAGCCTGTTGCATAAATTTAAGACAATTTCCATAATTCAAATTTTTTTAAAATGAAAGATGAGGTCTTTTTTTTTCTAATTGAACTTTGAGAAATCAATTTTCTTTTGTTTTACTGACTGTTCCAAAGTTTTATTTGATGTAGAAACCCCTTTGTTCCCCATCCTACCACTGAAAAGAAACTGAGTGGCTTGTTTTATTTTGATGACTGTCATTTTCCACTTAAATGGCCTTATGTGGAGCATCCCCCAGTGGGTGCTCATCTCCACGTGGCACATCCTTCACACTAAACTCGGGCAGTGACCTCTGTGAAGTGTGAGGAGCGGTAAGAGCTGCTCAGGGGCCTGTCTCCCTGGTCCCTGCAGAGGCTCTGACAGGTGAGAGCAGCTGTACCTTGACATGGAGGAAGGGGTGGCATTTCTGCAGTTCTGATATAGCATAGGAGCTAAGCCGTTTAATCAAGCAGAGCTAGGTTAATGAAAGAACCAATTTGTTTTCGACTGTTCTGATACCTTTTTACAAACTAAGCACAAAGATTTTTATGTGAACATAGCATTTTGTTCTTTTTTTAATCAGGGTTCTGTTAAAATTTAGACCTGTGTATAAACAAAGTAATGTCTCCTATTAAAATATCTGTATTTGACATTTTATTCATGTTGTGGCCCTGGCAGATTTGCCCTCATTGATTCACCATCTAGTGAGTACCTATGATGGTTTCTGGAGCTTGAGAGTTTTAGAGTTGGTAATTATTTGTTTAAACACTCAGTCTCTACCCTACACTTTCCTCAGCAACCCTTGGTTAGTTAGGAGCAGGAAGATTTCCCCATTGTAAAGCAATCTCCCTTGGCAGAGGCCTTAATATTGCATCGTAGGGAAAGTGTATTCTATTTCATTTGCTGTTATTACAGTTATGCCTTAAATTTATTTGCTTAGTAATCCTGTCAACAAGCATTAATTTTTAGATATCCTTTATACACAAACAGTTGGATAGTGAACTAATATTCTGTTGTCCTTTAATTTTGCTAAGATGGAGTCAGTCAGATATTGGGCAGCTAACATCAAGTATGTTATGGAGTGTTCGACAGTGACTGGTTTAATCTGCTTAGTATATTATTGGAACTTTCTTTTTAAGAAGGAAGGGAGAGGGAGTTACATGTAATTCCATCCCCCCTCCTCCCTCCCCAAAGGGAATTGTAAGGTCTAGGTAGTCTAACTGGGGACAGACATGGAGAAAGTTGTAGATACCTTAGCCCAGTGGTCGGCAAACTGGCTCGCGAGCCACATGCGGCTCTTTGGCCCCTTGAGTTTTTAGCAAAGGCCAGCTTAGGAGTACCCTAATTAAGTTAATAACAATGTACCTGCCTATATAGTTTAAGTTTTAAAAATGTGGCTCTCAAAAGAAATGTCAGTCGTACTGTTGATATTTGGCTCTGTTGACTAATGAGTTTGCCGACCACTGCCTTAGTCCAATTCAGCAGAAACCTTAAACACAGCCACACATAAGGGTACAGATTTCTCTCTTCCTGTTCCTCAGCTCTGGTGTCCTGTGTTTATATTGGTAAAATTCCTCTCACCTTCACAGTTTATAAAGAAGGTAGTAACCAAAGTCCCTCTTTTCTGCATTGGACAACACTTCAGTACGGAACTCCAGAAGGCTGTGACCAGTCACTCCTGAACTTCCCTAGGGCCACCTATGCATAAAATCCCTAAGGCTGAGTGATGAAGCCCCAACTTCTACATCTAAGAAATTAGGTTCAAGTCTTGGTTTTCCACAGGAAGGATTCTCACCAGCGAATTGGAGGTTTGTCTTCCCTCTGCTTCATCAGGTTTTGAGGCTGTGCTCTGTGCTCCCAATTTTTGTCAGTGAGTACAAACTCAGGAAATGGCGATGTTGCTGATATTCCAAGAATAAAAGTTAAGAAAGGAGACTTGCAGGGGAAAGACACGTTAGTGCATTCAGAAACCATGGCCTTTGAGGGTATTCTGGATGCTACTGTCCATTCCCTTTTAACTAAGATGATCAAACTTTGCATCCATTTATCTTAGTCTGAATTTTATGACCCGTTTTTCCCTACTGTAATAAGAATGTTGTTCGGAAATGTCATACTCTGTATTTCTAACTCTCTGAGAAATGCTCATATGGGTCTTAGGTCTGCCACGGCAGGAGCTGGCATATCAGCTCAAGGGTAACTAGTGTCAGATCACTGAAAATGCTTCCTTTGTTACCTCAAAAGAAAAAGATCCCAGACAGAATATAGCATTTATATTTCTAGAAAATGGAGGGTTGACTGTTTTCTAAGAACTTGAAGTAAATTCTGGTGCAAGGAAAAGTTCTTAACTCTAAAGACTTACCTGCATAAAGGAAACATTCTTTAATACTGGAAGAGGTGGTTTTATTTTTACAACAAGCCTATTCATGACCAAACCTATAACCAATTGCTAATCTCCTGTGTAAAGCATTTTTTTCTCTCTGATCTGAAACAGTGATTTATATGAACTGTTGGAATAATGGAACCTCAAACTACAGATGTGTATGTAAAATTGCATAAATGCACTGACTTCCTTCTCCCTGGATATATTTTTAATAAACAGCGTTATCATATATGGTCAGTTTTATTAAATCATGTACAACTAGAGGGTTCTGAGCAGTGGTATGCTTGCATGGGTGGCTTTTGGAAAGCTTCCTTGTTTTGATAAGTCGCAGTAACCTTATTTTTTGGAGGCAGATTATGGAAAAAGTTGTAGGAGACAAATATATTCGGAGAGGTGACCCTAACACTTGCTTGTTAGTGGAGAGGTTTATACTTGAGTGTAAGATAGTCCCGGGAAGTGGTGCCTTTGGGGTTGGGAGGTGCTTGTCAATGTGCAGAGATAGTAGAGCCTTAGCTTTTGTGACCGGCTGCTCCAGAGCGGTCTATTTCACTGGAACAGAGTGGAATTAACTTAGGAAAGCAAGGGAGGTGAATTTTTTTTTTGAGTGATTATTCAATTTAGGGGTGTTTAGGGGATGGAGTTACTCTTTTTAAGAGAACAAATGAAATATATACATGTATGTATACAGATATCCACCATACATGTATATGCATGCATACATACATATTCTAAAATAAAGAATAATTTGATTTTTAGAGGAAGGGGTAGAGAGAAACATCAATGTGAAAGCACAACATTGATCGATCAGTTGCCTCCTGCACACCCCCTTTTGGGGATCAAGCCCAGAGTCCCGGCATGTGCCTTGAGGGAAATCGTACTGGCAACCTCCTGTTGCACAGGAAGACACCCAACCAATCAAGCCACACCAGCTGGGGCCACACATACATTCTTATATATTGTCTTGGTATAACTGCCTAAGGATAAAAGGATACTTTTCTCTTGGTCTGTAAAGTGACTTTAAGTCAGATGAAAGGGACTGCTAAAGCCAAGCCCATATAAGATAGGCATGTACATAAAGTTGTCATCCTTGCAATGTTGCCAATTTGTATGGGAGCTGAAAAGCTCATTTTTGGTTGGTGCAATGATACGAATCGATACTGGCATGTGAATGGGGTATACAGAAGTTTACATGTTAGTGGCAGTTGCTGGCCAGTATTCCAGTAGAAAGCACAGTGTCCCTTGAGACTGCATTTGGTAGGAGGATATGTAGCCATTTAATTATAGCTATCATAACTCAAATGCTTACTGTGGCACCTACAAACTCCTTTCTCTTGTCCTCGGCCAGATTAGTAACCTCAGTGTTATCTGGCCTGTGTTCCCGCCCTGAAATGATGCCAAATTACCTATGCAAGGAACTCCCAAGTGAGCAGGCAGCCCCCAGAAACCCCAGATTCTTGTTCTCCAAGAATTGGCCTTGAGAGTTAGGCAACCTTGGTAGACAGCTAAGGTGTTTGTGTCTCAAATACTCTGTTATGGCTTCATAGCCCAAGCACTTGTGGGTGATGGCACTCTGGCAATTCAGGTTTCAGGGAGAGATTTAATGTCCGCTATGTGACTAAGATGCATTTACTAGGGACATTAGATTAAGAATTTGCATTATTGCCTTGCTGGTGTGGCACAGTGGTTGAATATTGGCCTAAAAACCAGGAGGTCACAGTTCTATTCCCAGTCAGGGCACATGCCCTGGTTGGCTGGATCCCCAGCAGGGGTTGTGCAGGAGGCACCCAATCAATGAATCTCATCATTGACGTTTCTATCCCTTCTTCTCCCTTTCTAAGTCAATAAAAATATATTTTTGAGATTGCTTAAGGGACAGGTCTATTTGCGTTGGCTGGTTGTTACATGGGTGGTTGCCATAAAGAAGCAGGTGTTTGAAATGATTGTCTAAAACAAAGTGATGGGAGGAAAGTCCCATGTGCTCTGTTTGGTGTTCCCTTCTCAGTGAGGGGTTGGGGCCTCTGTTAGACCTGTTCATCCAGTCAGTTCTGTTCTATTCCCAAAGTGTGTCCTGATCAGTCACTTTAGTGAAAGAGAGTATCCAGCTCTCAGAATCCAGGCATGGTGAGAACTTGTGCCAAGCCCTGTCAATACATGTGGTGTTTTCAGCTTTCGACCTACAGGAGGCTCAGATGCAATTTTGATTGTCCCCAATCTAGGTTCATTTGACACCAGCCGCCTCCACCATGCTGCCGAAGTTCAACCCCAACAAAATCAAAGTTGTATACCTGCGGTGCACTGGTGGGGAAGTGGGTGCCACGTCTGCCCTGAGCCCCAGGTGCCCCCCTGGGCCTGTTTCCGAAAAAGGTTAGTGATGACATCGCCAAAGCAACCAGTGATTGGAAGGGTCTGAGGATTACGTGAAGCTGACCATTCAGAACAGACAAACCCAGACCGAGGTAGTGCCTTCTTGCCTCTGCCCTAATCATCAAAGCCCTCAAAGAACCTTCCAAAAGACAGAAGCAAAAAAACCCCAAAAAAAACATTAAACATTAAGTGGAAATATCACTTTTGATGAGATTGTCAGCATTGCCCAACAGATCGTTTAGAGCTCTCTGGAACCATTAAAGAGATCCTGGGGACTGCCCAGTCTGTGTGTTGCAATGTTGATGGCCACCACCCTTGCGACATCAGAGATGATATCAACAGTGGTGCAGTGGAATGTTGCGCTAGTTCAAGAACTACAAAGGAAAATGTTTCCATTAAAAATTATTTGACAACCAAAGAAAAAGGTCATGTAGCAGGAAGAGCCCTGGCCATTTCCTAGCTAGTCGTGACTCTTATTCTCTGCATTTGTCATCCTAGGGGTATGTTTTAATATTAATATTTTTACAATCTTGGGTGTGATTCTTTAAAATGTCTTCCAGTATTTCTTGACAAAGGCATATGGGCATTTTGGTTGGCACATTGTTCCTGGATGTTGTAGAGCACAGGGCTTTCCTGGCTCTGATGGCAATAGCTTCCTCTAGTGATGATGACAATGCAGAATGCCTCCTCATACTTTGAAATATCACAGTGTTGTCCCCTGGCTGAGTGTTCATGTTTGCAGCTTTGGAAAGTATTCAGATTTTATACTCAGCCAGTCATTGTAGTTAATAACAAATCACAACTTTGCAGAACTTATGAACAGGCAAAAGATAAGAAGAGAAAGGTAAACATTACTTATTTAGACAGTGTATTTTTATCCCTGTTTTATGTATTTTTTTAAATATATTTTTTAATGATTTTTTATAGAAAGGAAGGGAGAGGGATAGAAAGTTAGAAACATCGATCAGCTGCCTCCTGCACACCTCCTACTGGGTATGTGCCTGCAACCAAGGTACATGCCTTTGGCTGAAATTGAACCTGGGACCCTTCAGTCCACAGGCCAACAATCTAGTCCCGTGGTTGGCAAACTGCGGCTTGCGAACCACATGCGGTTCTTTGGCCCCTTGAGTGTGGCTCTTCCACAAAATACCACGGCCTGGGTGAGTCTATTTTGAAGAAATGGCATTAGAAGAAGTTTAAGTTTAAAAAATTTGGCTCTCAAAAGAAATGCCAATCGTTGTACTGTTGATATTTGGCTCTGTTGACTAATGAGTTTGCCGACCACTGCTCTAGCCACTGAGCCAAACCAGTTAGAGCTATCCCTGTTTTATATATAAGACTGAGGTTAGGAGACTTAAGGTGATTTGCCTTGTCCCTGAGCTAGTAAGTGGCATCAGGCATCCTGAGGTGAAAAGGCAACCGTATGTATCGGGTACTTTCTCTGTATGTGTGCATGTGTGTATGCATGTGCATGTGTGTATTATAAAAACAATAAGGAGAAAAATAAATTCACAGCCACAAAAGCATAGAGTGACAGGCCCTACTACCTGCATGGTACTGAAGTGTTGCCAAATTCATCAGAACCATTGACCATAATATTTTTGAAATCTCTTGAGTTTTAAAATGAATACATTATTTTTTTCCTACCAGTAAAAAGGGAAATAGCCTGACTTAAGGGTTCATTGAAACTTGTAAGCCCTGGCCAGGTGGCTCAGTTGATTGGAGCTTCAACCTGAGTACCAAAGATGGTGGGTTCAATTACCAGTCAGGGCACAAACATTTTCAGGCACTTGTGGGAGGCAACTGATCGATGTTTCCTCTGTTTTCTCTCTAAGAGAGAGAGAGAGGAAGAAAGAGAAAGGGGGAAAAGTTAGAAAAGGAAAATAAATGTTTTGAACTTAAATAGGAAAAAAATAGAGGGCAGAGCCACTTCTCTGGTCCCTTTGTTCAGTTCCTTGCAGAATTGGAATCAGGAGGTCTCCAGCCTTGTCAATTTGTCTCCTAACCATCCACTGCCTACTTCCACCTGGATCCCTGCAGCAGCAGGCAGGTGAGAGGAAGATGCAACCTGTGATCCTCCTCTGTTAAAAGGTCGTTGACCTTGTGTTTGTGGAGCATGAATAGATGCAGGTGGTACCAGGAGAGAGAATGACACCAGGTAAACAGATCACTTCACTGCCTGTAGGAGGTATTTAATATTTTAACAGCATATTTAATTATTCAGAAGCATTTCTTTTCTCCTTGTGCAGGTGATGAAAATTGCTGTGAAGCACATATAGCTTTTTTAAAAAGTTATTCAATTAAATGGTTTGGTTACCTTTGTAGTTTCAGGTTGGTGCCATTAACTGGATGACTGGGCCTTTTTGGGTGACATCAATTTTGAATTTGTGTGTAAGAGTTTTCATATAAAGTTTTATTTTATCCTGGTTTATTTGCTCGCTTAAAAAATATTCCTATGATTGCTAGTACAGCAGTTGTCTCGGGAATCAAGTTTAATTGATAAACGAATGCAGAAAGTGTATGGATGGAGTAGGCCTCTATCTCGAACTCTGTCTGAAGCCTACCATCCAGAGCTAGCAAAGTTCTTAGCAATCACCTGGCCCAGCTTCCTCATGTTTCAGGTGGAGAAAGAAGTCAAGAAAGTTCAGGGACCTGATCGTGTGGCTGGTAAGTGGCTGAGCCAAGACTCTTAGCCCAGCCTGAGCTTGCTTTCTTCCCTGGACACCTGAAAAGTTCAGGTTAGAGAGCATTAGAGTTATCCCTCGTCCCTCCCATTCAAACCAAAAATCTCTTTTCCAGGGTCCTCTGCCAGGATCCTGCTCTTCACCCATGGACCCTCCTGTTTCTCAATTCATCCTTTGGAAGCTCAAATTACTAAAAGTTCCTCCTCATTTTCTTAGAAACTTTTGCTGGAAAAGAATTTATGTTTAATTTCCACATCTGATTTTGAATCTAGTCACAAAAACACTTACTAGAAATTTTTGCTCTTTTTTTTGAAATCATTGAAAAATGGGTGGTTTGTAGAATATGACTCTTTCTGGGGAATTTTTTTCTCTATTCTCCCATTTCTCCCTGAGATTATTATCAGTAATTTCACAGAAATCTTTTTGAAGCTACTATCCAAGGAAATAGCAAATATTGGTTTCTTATCTAAGTGGCTTTTAATTAATGTTGAGACTAAATTATGCCAAAAGGAAGAGGACATTTCTCGGCAGAAAAGCTCATCTTGGTGTGGAGTTGAGATCTGACTCCACTCCCCTGGTGACTCTCATTCTAGTATAGCCTTTTGTAATCAATCATCCTAAATAGCATCTAATCCTCTTTCCACGTGGTAGCTCTTAAAATATTTGGAATACAATCTCATTTCTACTTCTGATTCCCCGTGCCAATATTTTTCTTCTCTAGCTACACTTCCTACATTTTTCTTAAATTCCCAGTGACCGTCCCACCCTCTTCCTTTGACAATGCCAGTGTTACCCAGTCTCCCTCAAGTACCTGACATCTTGTCATTTGTTTGTGTGCCCTCTTCATATGGTGGTGCTTAGACTGGGGCAATGAGTTCTGTGCCCTCCGGCTGTCAGACCACAGGGAGTTGCTCTCTCGTTGCAGACAGTTTACTTACATCCACGGAGCCTGAGATTATATTCACTTTCTTGGCTGCCTTGTCATCGTTTTGATTAATATTGAATGTGTGATAGATGTTACCTCTCAGACTGTTTCAGCTTGATGTTTCTATCTGTCCATTCCCTTGGGCAATGAATCATACAAATACTTGTGTACTCTTGGTTCAGAGGTTTTGAAGTCATGCTCCCAGGGACCACGTGTGGAGAATGGGCTGTTCCAGCCTGGGACTCCTCACTTAGTATGGAGGACTGGAGACTGCCAGCCACATGCCTCTCCCTTCTTGCCATGTGTTCCTGGGATTTTCTCAACCTTTGCTACGGTCACTGTAGGTCCAGAGCTCTCTCTGTTGAGGGTCTTTTCTCTCTTTGTTGCTGCTGATCCAGCCTCTTGTGGATGGTTTTGCAAAGGATGGGAAAGTGTCTCTTATAATGACCAGAAGTGAAAGTGACTGGGGATTTGGGGGTGGGGGAAGGACACAGGCAGGACAATCTGAGATTTGACCCTCTTAGAACGGTCGAAACTTGGAGTCTGGACCTTGCCTCTGGGAACAGGAAATGACAGTAAGTGTTTATCTCATATTACCTGTCTGTCCCATCACTTGCCCAAGGCCCTTTGCAACAATGATACTCTGTAGAAACCAAACACCTCAAACTCTTGGCTCAGAAACATGCTATCAACGCCTTTCACGTTGCCTGTGAAGATGGCTGTCTCAGGGGCTCACTTTCCCAGAGATAATACACAGCGACTATTGTTTCCATTCTAAGATTTTACTATTTCCTTCCTTCTGCTTGCTTTACATTTAGACTGCTCTTTTTTTCCAGTTTCCTAAGGTGGAAGGCTAAGTTATTCAAAGGAGATCTTCATTATTTAATATCACATTATTGATAACCTCTAGTTGTTGAAACATTCTTATCATACCTTTAATTTTTGATTATTTCTTTTAATTCTTTGAACCTGTTTATTAGAGCTCTTTTAAAATCTTTGTTTAGTAAGTCCAAAAGAAATCTTTGTCTAGGTTCCTCTTGGCTACTTCCCCCATTGTGTATAAAACACACTTTTGTTTCTTTGTCTATCTTATAATGTTTCTGGTGGAAACTGGGTATCCTATATAATAAAAGAGTAATATGCAAATTGACCCTAATAGCGGAACAACCAGAACAACTGCTCGTCCTGTCACTATGAGGTGCACTGACCACCTCTTGGTACCTTTCCCTGGCCATCAGGCTCCGATCACCCCATGGCGAACGGGGAGCTGGGGGTGGGTGGCAGCGGAGGGCGGGGCCGGCTGTGGGCAGCCGGGGAAGATGTCCCTGATCGCAGGCCAGGCCTAGGATTGTACATGCGCATGAATTTTGTGCGCTGGGCCTCTCGTCTTTTATAATAGAATGCAGCAATTCTGGAAATCATATTTCCCCTCCCAGGGTTTATTGTTGTTCATATAGTGATTTTGGGGGGCTAATTTTGTACAGTCTGTATTTTTTAATCATGTGTCCACTGGTCTCTGCTCCACTAGTCTGATGGACAGCTAATTATTAGACATTGATTTCTTTAAATGCATGAAGCAGTAAATGCCTGAGTCTTTGCTGGGGGACCGTGTGTGTTTTTGTGTGTGTGTGTGTTGGCAGGTTGTTTACAACTCTGCCTTAGCCTTCACTTTTGGCTTGTGCAGAGCTTCAAAGTCAGCCAGAAATGAAAGATAGGGCCTTTTCAGGTCTTCCCTAGGCATGTACACAGCCCTGCTTTTGCTTTTAAGTTTTTTGGTCAGCCCCAAGTTGTTTTACTACCTCAGGTAGCTGCGATTTCAAACAATTGGCATGTATTGTTTGTTTGTTTACAAATGCTCTAGGAAGAGGGTTGTTTAAATGGAGTGAGCACTGAGTAAGGTTATCTTACTAATAAAAGCCTAGGTAGTCCTCACGCTGTGATGCCCTCATGCTGTCATAAGATGTTTGCATGCACAGTGGGCACGTGCAGGTGGGCGGGGCTGGGTTGACGCTGTGCATGGCATGTGGCCAGGCCTGGGGGTCCGCAGCTCCGGCCTACCTCTTTGGGGCAATCCATCGAGGAGCCACTGATGGGTGGGCGGGGCCTACCTCTTTGGGGCGATTGGTCATGGGGCTCCCGCACTGTGACAGAGCACAGGCCAGGCTGGGGGACCCCCCTCTGCCCCTAGAGCATGAATTTTGTGCACTGGCCACTAGTATAGTAATAAACTTAAGAAGAGAGTTTTGGGGATTCTGCCCAACAGGTCACATAGTGACAGTGCTCTGGGGATAGGCTTTGGGGGAGCTCCAGATCCATTTTTCTCCCGCGAGGGGTTGCTAGGCTGATGACTTTCACAATTCCCATATTTAGGGGGCTGTTGTTTTCAAGGCTCCTATGGAGCTGGGGGGAGGGGAGGGGACTAAGACAAGCTCAAATACAGAGCTCAGTGCTCTCATCGAGATTCAACAGGTTTTCTTGAACGGGTGTTCCTCAGGTGCCACAGGTATGCAGTCAGTGTTCTCACTTGTTTTGTGAAGGTGCGGATTTTCAGAGGTCCTTCCTCCACCATTTCAGAAATGTTTCTACAGGAATTTGGTAATAGACTTGTGTGTGTAAGAGTGTGTGTGTGTGTGTGTGTGTAAATAACCCTACCTGACTTCTTTCTAAAAATACACATAACCATCAGAGAGATAGGTGGAATTCATCAAATTACTTCTTTTCTTAACTCTGAATGAGAACTTGATCATAGTGGTGCTGGGTGTTAGTGAGAGAGCAGAGGGCCAAGAACGATGGAGGCACTAAAGAGAGAGCTCTTCTATTTCCCTAATTTCCTGAAAAGTCCCTCCCTGTGGGTCAGGGATGATGGGTGATTGTGTGTGTGTGTGTGTGTGTGTGTGTGTGTGTGTGTGTGTGTGTGTGTGAATTCATGTACATGCACATGTGTTAGGAAATCACAGGAGATAGACAGGGCTGCTCCTGGATTGGAGATTGGAAGGCAGGAAGCTGGTCTTCCAGGTCGTGTGTCTCTCTGGGTGGGTCCCTCTTTCTGCTTTAGTTTTAGTGTCAGTGAAAGCAATGTTGAATTGCTAGTCTAAGGTACTTCTGGCTAGAAATTTTGTAGTTCTATGAGCGAATTAGAAGCCTGCAAAATATAGCAAACTACACTTAAAGTGAAGTAGTAAGAGCTTGAAGCTTTTACAATTATTTTTAAGAAGTATTTTTCCCTTTTATATAACAATGAAACAAAAGAACTACCGAGTCCCACACTAACCTGAGACATCTTTACTCTTTACTGATAACGATGGACCAAGTGTTCTGATTTAGCAACTGCCCCAACGTGGCCTTTCTTTCTGGGAGCAGAGCAATTGTTTGACTCATTGGAGGAAGGAAGCAGCCACTTGCCCAGACAAGGACAGATTACACACAGATGGGGTCAGGTCACTGTCACCAATAATGGAGGAAGGATGGTTGTGTAGGGTACCAATAAAGTGTGTTGATAAATCCTCTCATTTGAGGAGTTCTGCTGAGACCAGGAGTTGGGTTAGAAGCACATTTTGTGAACTGAAATCCCACTGGGGAACTCAGGGTCTCTTCCAGTGCCCCTAATTTCCAGGAGGCTTAATTTATCAGCTTACCTTTTATCACCAAGGCTACTTCTACTTGAGGCAAAATAGTACTATAAGCAAGTTTCCTGTAGGGCTTAACCATTTTTCCTTAATGCTCTAGATCTGCATTGATTGTGTGCTTTTGGCTGTGTTCATGTCTCCAAGTTTAGCCTCAACTTCATTCACAGCCAGAGGTAAATGACTAGTAACAGCCTTCAACTCTTCCCAGTTGAAGAGGGACAATGGCTTCAAAGGGATCTGCTATAGACTCAAAAATAGCAGATAGCCCTAGTTGGTTTGGCTCAGTGGATAGAGCAGTGGCCTGTGGACTGAAAGGTCCCAGGTTTGTTTCCAGCCAAGGGCATAAGCCTGGGTTGCAGGCTCAATCCCCAGTAGGGGGCGTGCAGGAGGCAGCCAATCAATGGTTCTCTCTCATCATTGATGTTTCTATCTCTCTATCCCTTACCCTTCCTTTCTGAAGTCAATAAAAATATATTAAAAAAAAAAAAAGAATAGCAGATAAATGGCATGCCATGGGCTGGTCCTGTTCTTATTAGAATTGTCAAAGATGCTATGGTGGTGGTGGGGGGGGGGGGGGCGCAGTTGTGATTGATTAGTGATGCCTGCTGTGTATTAGCAGGAGTTACCATGGTAACATGATACCTTGCCAGGCCTGGTGCACAGGGCAGACCTCTGCTCCACAGTTCATAGGAATTGGGCTTGACGATAAGCCCTGCCACTACCTATGGTCTGAGTTTCTGAGAGAAGGAAATGAGAAGATGTGAGTTAGATGAGAAGATGTGTTTAGAGTGTTCAGTCAGGTATGGGATTAGCAAGCAGTTCTGCTTCCCTAGGATCTGAAATCCCAGAGAATTCACAAGCCTGTCTCATTCATCTTTGCGTCCCCCACAATGCCTGGCCCACCGTCATTTGTGAATTAGTGAATGCAGCCTATAAAAACAGGTCAGAGAAATGAATCTAGTGATTGGTTTTGAAGACTCTGCTCAACAAAGTGGGAAGCAATGGGTGTGGGTGTGTGTGTTGGGGGGAGGGTCACTGGTCACTGGGGCTTCCCTACAAGCTTCTGAAGTCACCCTTTATGGATTGCCTTCTTTTTTTTAAACTTAAAAGTTATTATTGGAGTAAAAGAAACATATAGCGAAGTGTAGAAATCATAAGGGGGAGTAGCTCCATGAATTTTCATACACCCATGTAACCATGATCCATGTAAAAAATTAGATTAAAAAGAAAAAAGCCCAACATGGCCAGTGTGCTCAGTGGTTTGAACCAGGAGGTCATGGGTTTGATTCCCAGTCATGGTATATGCCCATGTTGTGGGCTCAATCCCCAGTGTGGGATATGCGGGAGGCAGCCGATTGATGATTCACCCTCATCATTGATATTTCTCTCCCTCTCCATTCCTCTCTCTGAAATCAATTAAAAAATATTTTTTAAAAAATGGAGCATCACCAAGCATCCCAGAGTGCTGGTATTGCCTCCTCCTCCTCCCCTTTTCCCTCAGAGATACCCCTTGTTCTGCCTTGCAACATTAGCCATTAATTGTTTTTCAGTATCTGCTGACAGCTCCTTTGTGCTGACTCTTTTGTCAGATTGTTTGTCCTTGGATGCTGCCTGTTGGCTCACCTGTAGCTCCAGGCTCTGTAGCTGGTGGGCCACACAGTCTCCTCTGACCACACTGCCACTACCCCAAGCCCCGCTCAGACCACACAGTTCCGAAGCATTTGGCTTCATCGATGGTCCGTCCTTTGGGACTTATTCCCAGAATGTCAGTATGAGTCAGCATCAAAAAAAATCTATTCTTCTTCCTGAAATGGAAAAATATCCTGTGATCCCTGGATTCTGTGGTGAGCACCCCTAAATCTCTGATTTCTAAAATTCACAATAGTTATAACCAGGACAATGATCTAACATCCTGACGGCTTTATAATGCAGTGTAGTCAAAGACATGAAATTCACAATTTAAGCAGTTTGCAGTGGAAGAGGAGGTGGGCTCACCTGGGCTAATTGGTACAATCAGAAAAATGACTGGGCACAGTTCCCCTGATGAGCTGTCGGGAGTATATGAATGTTGTCTGGCTTGTGTCTATTAATTCTCATCTCAGCAGCCAATGGAATATTGGCTACTGAGTAGTCTTTAATCAGTCTGTGCCATCTGCATCTAAATAAATTGGCTTAAATGGTGAGATAAACGATTGCAGTTGGTTGGCTCAGGGACACAAATGTCCTTTAATTGTCGTAGCCTGTTCTTTCAAGGATGCTCCGACTGTATGTTGCCCTTTGGTGCACAGAAGGTCACACGGTGCTATGATGACATTTGCTGGTGACGCGGACCCAATGCCTCAGTTCATCACAAGACAAAGTGACACGGCAGCCAGTACCTACAGGGGAAAACTTCTGCCGGGTACGAAGTCTTTCACTTTTCCTAGGGATTTAATTAGATTTCATTTTTTTAAAAAAGCTGCTCTCTTTGGTGGCTGGTCAGCAAAAATGGAATATGCACAAACTGTTTTCTGAGTTGCTGATTTTATTTGGAGAGCAGTTCAGCCTAATATTTTCTGGATTTCTTAATCCAGAAATGGCACTATTTTTGGAAATGTATGATAGGAATGTACGACATGTACCACATAACATAAAAGGCTTTTGTGGGTTGAAAATAACAATTTGGGTGTCAAATTTATTTGTGCTGATACAATAATTGGAAGTAGCTAACAAACCGCTTTATAAACGGAGTTTAAAATGTAAGTTACTCTGTAGCAGCACTCCCAGCTCTATTGAATCACTCTGGTCCCTTATTTTGCTCACCCCTGCCTGTAAACTGGCCCCTTTCCCCTCACTGAAGTAACCACTTCTCTTTCTCCACCACACCCACGCCCTTCCCCCTCCCCCCCCTCTTGCCCACCCTTCCTTTCCTTAGCATTGCAGGGGATGGCAACTCCATTTATCCATTTATCCATTTGTTCAGGACCCAAATCTAAGGGTCCTCTTTGACTCCCCTCTCTCCATCATACCCCAGGGCCAGTGTATCTGTTGTTGCTCCTACCCCCTCCCCCAGATACATCCCAAATTTGACCCCTTCTCTCCACCTCCGGCCCCACCACCCTGGATCAAACCACCTGTCATCACTCTCCTCCTTTACCCTCTGAAGTCCATGCATCCACAGTGAGCCACAGTGATCATCTCATACTGTGAATTCAACTGAATCATTCCCTTGCTTCTCCACTGGGGAAAAAATATCTAAGCTCCCTTTCATGGCCCTCCACCCTGCTTCTTTCTAGATCCTTCTTGCTCATGTTCCTGCAGCTGGTCAGTTTTATCTCAGTTGCATGAACCAGCTCCTACAAATCAATAAGAAAGAAACTATTAACAATAGAAACCCAGGCAGTGGCTCCTCTAAGACTGAGTTTATTGCTCACAGAGTCTAGGTCTCAGACGGGGAAGGCGAAGTTGGAGTCTGCTGGGAATCCATTTAGTTGAAAGTAGACCTTCGAATGCAGGGGCTTGATGAGGTTTGGGTAAGAATCACTGTCTGCCAGGATTCAGATTGGTGGAAGCAGCAAGGTGAGTATTTTGAGGCAAAGGGTTGTAGGGCGTAAACTCTTGGTGGTTTTTGTTAAAGAGTTGATGGGTCCTTTGGGAAATTTCTGTAATGAATAATGAATAATAATGAATATTTGGGTAAAAGCAGCCTGTGATGCGAGGGAAGACAGAGGAGGAATAGTAAAGTCATGTTAATGTGGAGTCTAGGCTGTAGACAGTAGGCTGTGTGCATAGGTGGGGGGTAGTTTCCATATCATCTCTGAGCCGTGTATGAAAGTGGATGGTTTTAGTTCTTGGAACAGTGAGTACACAGAGAGAAAATACAGACCTGGCCAGTGTTGCTAAGTGGTTCGAGCACCGGCCTGCGCACTGGAGGGTCATGGGTTCGATTTCTGATCAAGGGCACATACCTTGTTTTCGAGTTAGCTCCTCGTCCATAGTCTGGGTGAGTAGGTAGGCAACCAATCATGTTTCTCTCCCTCTTTCCCACCCTTGTACTCCCTCTGAAAAGCAATGGAAAAAATATCCTCAGGGGAGGATTAACAAAACAAATAAAAGAAAATATCAATGTCTCCAAAGTACATGAAAAGCTTCTCACTTTAACTCTGGATGAGAAATATACTTGAAAACTACACTGAGGATTGAGTAGAACATCATTGTGCCCATAGAAAGAAAGAAAGAAAGAAAGAAAGAAAGAAAGAAAGAAAGAAAGAAAGAAAGAAAGAAAGAAGTAAATTACATTGAGCTATCTTTCCCACCTATTAGATTTGCAAAGATAAAAAGTTTAATAAAACCTTATGATGGGAAGGAAAATGGGGAGTCCTACACATTCCTGGTCGGAATGTGAATTGATAGAATCTCTAAAAAGGTCAACCTGACAATAGCTATTAAAATTATAAATGCACAGCCAGGCTGGTGTGGCTCAGTGGTTGAGCATTGATTCATGAATCAGGAGGTCACGGTTCAATTCCCAGTCAGGGCACATGCCCAGGTTGTTGGCTCCATCCCCAGTGTGGGGCGTGCAGGAGGCAGCCACTCAATGATTCTCTCTCATTATTGATGTTTCTATCTCTCTCTCTCCCCCTCTCTTCCTCTCTGAAAACAATCCTGTCTAATAAAATAGTCATATGCAAATTTACCGTACCTCCACTATACCCACAAGCCATGCCCATCAGCCAATCAGGAGTGAGCATGCAAATTAACCCAACCAAGATGGCTGCAGCTATGGAGTGAGCAGGAGGCTTGGGTTTCCCCAGCAATGGAGGAAGCCAAGCTTCCCATACACCCTAGCTGGCTGTGGACTCCACTCAAGGCTACAAAGTTTCAATTATAGAAGATAAATAAATCCCAGATACCAGGGCCTCCGCTTGGGTTGCCGGGGGGCGTGGCCAGCCTGCAAACCACCACAGGCCCCTCGCCCAGGCCACCACACGCCCCAAGGGAACCCCCACTCTGATCCGGGACACCCTTCAGGGCAAACCAGCCAGCTCCCACCTGTGCGCCATTCCTCTATCCTATCTAATAAAAGAGTAATATGCAAATTGACCATCACTCCAACACACAAGATGGCTGCCCTCATGTGGACACAAGATGGCCACCACAAGATGGCCAGCAGGGGAGGGACCAGGCCTGCAAGGGAGGGCAGTTGGGGGCGATCAAGCCTGCAGGGGAAGGCAGCTGGGGGTGACCAGGCCAGCAGAGGAGGGAAGTTCGGGGTGACTGGGCCTGCAGGGAAGGGCAGGTGGGAGCGACCCAGGCCTGCAGGGGAGGGCAGTTAGGGGTGACCAGGCCTGCACGGGAGGGTAGTTAGGGGCAATAGGGCTGGCAGGGGAGCAATTAGGCAACAATCAGGCTGGCAGGGGAATGGTTAGGGGCAATCAGGAAGGCAGGCAGGTAAGCAGTTCGGAGCCAGCAGTCCTGGATTGTGAGTGGGATGTCCCAGATTGGAGAGGGTGCAGGCTGGGCTGAGGAACACCACTCCCCCCATGCATGAATTTCGTGCACTGGGCCTCTAGTAATACTATATATTTAAAAAATATATAAATGCACATACCTGCTTCGAAGAATAAAAATAATCACTTGTGAGTATTTATATAGCCAGTCTGCTAATATCCAAAGGATCCAGTGTCCTGTAGAATGCTTTCTGGGGAAGTGCTGCTTTAACCATAGAAATTAGTCCTTTGATTTTGATGAAAGTTGCAAATGTTTATCTCAGTGTTTTCACTTTGCATATGGTGATTTTTGCCATGTGAAATTTTGGAATGTTATGCTGACAAATGTTTTGATCTTTTTTCAGTGGCTTATGAACATGTGCCACCCTCTAAGATTGTAAAAATATTCTGCATTGGTTTCTTGCTGTGCTTTTATGGCTTCTTTTTTTGGGTTGCATTTGGTCCATTTGGAGTTTATTTAGGTGTAAGTTGTGAGGGATGGATTTTACACTATTTTTTTTTTCATGTGGTGGTGACTCAGTTGTTTCAATGTATTGAGCAATTCATCCAGCTCTCAGCATATACTAAATTTTCACAGATATTTAGTTCTTTCTCTAGACTCCCTAGTCTGTTCCATAGATTTGTCTTTCCATTTAATGTTGCAATTATTGAAGTTTTGTCTTAGGTTTTAATACCTCATAGAGTTAGTCCCACCTCATTGCCTTTTTGTTTCAAAATTCCCTGGTTCTCGTAGGTTGCTTATTTTTCTATGTGAAGTTTAGAATCAAATTGTCTAATCTCATTGTCTGAAATCTTATTGGTAAATTTATTTATTGTGTTAAATTTATGGATTAGTGTAAGGACATTTCTATTTTATGATGTTAAATCTTCCTCTCCAAGGTCATGTTATGCCTTTCTATTTGTTCAAGTTTGTTTTGTGTTTGTCAGTAATATTTTAATGTTTTCTGCAGTAGCTATTTCACATTATTTATTACTAGGCTTTCTCTTTCTGTTCCTAATATAAATAAGAATTCCTTATATCCATATATATTACCTGCTTGCTGTTTATAGATATGAAGTTTTTTGATTCTTGTGTATTTATTTCACACCCAGATATATGGAATTCTCTTATTGTTTGCAATATAATTCTAGTTGGGTTCTCTAGGTATGGAATCATATTATCTTTATAATCTTTAGTTCCTTTCCAATTTTATATCTATAAATTTCCTTTTGAATATTTGCTTGGACTAATACCTCAAGAACAACATTAATGATAATGGTGCACATCACTCTATTATTTTCAGTTCTAATGAGATTCCTTCTGGTAATCCTTCCCTAAGTATGATGCTGACTTTTGGGCTGAGATGAGTATATTATATTATAATAAGAAATACTATCTTTTCTCATTTTATTGAGAATTTTATCAAGAATGCATATTGAATTTTACCAAATGCCTTTTCAGCATTTATAAAGAAGATCATAGGATTTTTCTTCCTAAATCTATTAATATAGTTGAATAGATTTTCTGACACTTAATCATACTTTTATTTTGGGAATACAGGGTTATATATACAGATAATAACCCTGTATTCCCAAAATAAAAGTTATATATATATATATATATATATATATATATATATATATATATATATGTGTGTGTGTGTGTGTGTGTATATATGTTAAAAGCATCAAGAGAAAAACAGTTATATATATATATAGTTTCTTTTTTTAATTTAATAAATTTTTATTGTTCAGATTATTACAATTGTTCTTTTTTCCCCCCCATAGCTCCCCTTCACCCATTTCCCACCCCACCCTCTGCCCTTACCCTCTCCCCGTCCTCATCCATAGGTGTACGACTTTTGTCCCGTCTCTTTCCACACCCCCCATAGCCCTTTCCCCCGAAAGTTGTCAGTCCACTCCCTTTCTATGCCCCTGATTCTATTATATTCACCAATTTATTCTGTTCATCAGATTTTTTTATTGACTTAATTTTTAGATTCACTTGTTGATAGATATGTACTTGGTGTTCATAATTTTTATCTTTACCTTTTTCTTGTTCTTTCTCTTCTTAAAGAATACCTTTCAGCATTTCATATAATACTGGTTTGGTGGTGATGAACTCCTTTAGCTTTTTCTTATCTGTGAAGCTCTTTATCTGCCCTTCAATTCTGAATGTTAGCTTTGCTGGGTAGAGTAATCTTGGTTGTAGGTTCTTGCTATTCATCACTTTGAATATTTCTTGACACTCCCATCTGGCCTGAATAGTTTCTGTTGAGAAATCAGCTGACAGTTGTATGGGTGCTCCCTTGTAGGTAACTAACTGTTTTTCTCTTGCTGCTTTTAATATTCTCTTTGTCTTTTGCTCTTGGCATTTTAATTATGATGTGTCTTGGTGTGGTCCTCTTTGGATTCCTTTTGTTTGGGGTTCTGTGCGCTTCCTGGACTTGGAAGTCTATTTCTTTCACCAGGTGGGGTAGTTTTCTGTCATTATTTCTTCAAATAGGTTTTCGGTATCTTGCTCTCTCTCTTCTTCTGGCACCCCCATAATTCTGATGTTGGTATGCTTGAAGTTGTCCCAGAGGCTCCTCACACTATCTTCATGTTTTTGGATTCTTTTTTCTTTTTGCTTTTCCGGTTGAGTGTTTTTTGCTTCTTTGTAATTCAAATCTTTGACTTGATTCTTGCGATCCTCTAGTCTGCTGTTAGATCTCTGTATAATATATATATATTTTTTTATTTCAGTCAGTGTATGCTTAATTTCTAGTTGGTCCTTTTTCATATTCTCGAGGGTCTTGCTAAATTTATTGGCCTTTTCTAAAAAATTCTTGAAAAACCTTATAACTGTGATTTTGAACTCTATATCCAGTAGTTTGCTTTCCTCCATTTCTTTCATTTGTGATCTGTTTCTTTGTCTCCATATTTTGGGTGCTTCCCTGAGTTGATAGAGTGGCTTTGTGTGCTAGGTGTCCTATAGGGTCCAGTGGCTCAGCCTCCTCAGTTACCTGAGGTGGACACTCTTGGTGCACTCCTTTGTGGGCTGTGTGCACAGTCTTGTTGTAGTTAAGCCTTGATTGTTGTTGTTATCACTGGGAGGAATTGACCTCCAGGCCAATTGGTTGTGAGGATCAGCTGTGTCTATGCTGGGAGAACTTCTGTGCTGGAGACACCCTTATGAGACAAGACTTGCAAAAGCCTCTGTGCTCAGCTTGGATGGGGCAGAGTCTCAGGGTGGAGCAGACAGCCTTGGCTTCCTGTCAGCCTTGCCCAATTAGGCCCCTGTGTCTCAGTGTCCCTTGGTAATCACTGCAAGCACCTCTGAGAGAAAGCTGCCCTCGAGTTCCGCCCACTGCCAGACAGTCCAGTTTCTCCTGGAACGAGTCTGGGTCCCCAGAGTGTTGCTCAGAACTAGAGTTCAGCGCAGTCAGGAGCTTTTGTCTCCTTCCCGCTTGAGAAAGCCAGCCACGCACTCTGTTGCCAGTCCTTTCCCTGTGCGTGTTTCAGTACCTCTGCCTCCTGCAGCTCCTCTGAGTCTCAATGTGCTTTTCTCTTTCCTTCTAGTTGTAGAATTTCCACTCAGCCAGCCTTCCTGTGGTTCTGGATGATGTCTGTTTTGTTTTTTAGTTGTAGTTTTGAAATTGTTGTGCGAGGCAGCAGTTTAGGTGTTTACCTATGCCGCCATCTTGGTTTCTCCGGGTTATTATATATTAATGTTTCATCATTTGCTGGATAATTTTGTGAATTTTTAAAAATATTTATATCTGTGTGTGTGTGGGGGGGCTAGCTTTGTTGAGCTATCAGTAGTTTATACACTTTATAAAAACAAGAATGTGACTGGGTTCATATGACCATCTCTGAACTGATCTCCGTCACCAGAGGAATGCTCAGGCCTAGGTCACCTGATTGCTCCTGGATCTGAGGGTTGGAGTCAGTCTCTTATTATCTACTATCTATCTATCTATCTATCTATCTATCTATCTATCTATCTATCATCTATCTATTAATCTGTCAAATGTCTATCTATCTAACCATTTTATTGAGGTCTGGTTGACATACATTTTAATGTCTACAACTTTGATAAGTTTTGAGAAGCCATCACCAAAATCTGTACATAAACATATCTATCACTTCCACAAGTTCTTTCCTCCCTCTTTTTTTAATTACTTTTGTGCGTGAAAAGAAAACTTAACATAAGATCTGCCCTCTTAGTAAATTTTAAGTATATAGCACAGCGCTGTTAACTGTAGACTCCAGGCTGCACAGTAGCTCTTCAGGACCTGCTCATCTGGCATAACTAAAACTTTTCCCTTTGGAGAGTGAATTTAGGAGCAAAGGAGAGGTGCAGATTTGATGTTCTATAAATTTGGAATAGCATGAACCAAAGGCCTGGACAACTGAATTTTTAGGTTTTATTTAAACATAGAGCCAACATTATTTTAATAACTTCTGTTAAAAAGTCAAGGTCATATACTAGTTGGAATCTTTAGATGGGTATTTGGGGATCTGTCAGCTAAGTACTGAATCAGCCTTCAGAATCACAGAAGGACCCACTTCTCTGAGAGTGATCACAGCAACCATCACAGTGGTCACCTGGTATTTAGTGTGAGGTGTTTGGGTGTCTGGGCCCGGGCACACAATGCCATTTTCTGTTGTCTGATTACATGGCTCCACCTAGAAGTAAGGGGCAAGAGATGTAGCCTTTCTTTCCAGCTTGGAGAACAATGAAATGGTCTTATACCATCTCTTCTATAATATGCCTTTTCAAGAACAAAGATAGCTGAATATTAAAAAAAAAAGCTGAATATTATCTTCGAAATTCAGAAATTGGCCTTCAGAAAAGAAAACCTCTGTTCTTCCATATTTTGAAATGATATGAAATCCATACATAAGGGAATTCCTAGGCAAAAATAAAAACTTAATTGTGATTTTAATGAGCTCACAACGTTTCTTATACTTCACTTTGCTTCAGAGGTGTGTATTGATGTGAGGGAGTGAGCACTAGTCCATTATTCTAGGATTTAAGGTAAGAGAAATTAGTGCTAAGAAAGAATGCATACTCCAGGAGCACAGAAAGTGGAAGAACACCTGAATGATGAGGCTAGTACCAGCAGAGGGTGCTGGTGTGGCACAAAATTAGGATTTTTTAAAAAAGAGGAGGTCGGAGATAAAAGGCAGCAGGTGTGAGGGAAAACGCAAAAAGCAAAAACTGTTTGGATCCACTTGGAGAGATGAGTTCCCCCTGATGCATGCAGACCCGGCTGGGTTTCAGCGACCTCTTGCAATGGCCACAGGAATTTCAGGTGTCTCCTAAAGCACAACCCCGGACATTGGCTCCAGTGTCTGAGCAGGGCTGGGAGAGGGTGGACAGTGCGTTTCCTGTTTCCACTGGAGATTTTGCATGCATGAGGTCATGCAGCATCTCTGCTTGCTCATTTGCCCAGGTTTTACAAAACAATTTTTATGTGCCCTAAAAAATTTGTCAAGCCAAGAGACATTTGGCTTTCTCACGTGGCCATCTTCAAAAAGCAAGTTCCTGAGAGCCTATGCCTAGAAGAGGCTGGGAAAGGTCGGGTGGCAGAGACAAATCGAGCTGCCTTTACACAGCAGGGCTTGACCTCCGTAGTTGTCAAAACAAGAATCAGGATAAACCGGGCTTTTAGAAGAGTCCCCCACCCGCTGCCCCGCCCCAAGTGGGTCAAGGTGAATGTTTCTCTTCTACAGAGCCCTGTAGTAAATCCTGGCAGGGCCTTTGCAAACCTGCACTTTTTGGAGACTCGCAGAGCTCTGGGCTGGGAGCCAAGTGACCCACTGGGTTTCAGTCCAGCCCGCCTGAGCCTCAGTTTCCTCCGCTGTGCAACGACAGGATTTGACACCGATTCCGAGGCCTTTTTCAGTGTCCACAAGCCACAGTCAAGACATTGCTGAGTGGCGAGGAAGGCCAGGCTCGCGAGAAGGGATATTCCGCGGTCAGCACCAAGGACAAGGGCCCCAGGGCGGCTGAGCGGACACAAGGTCACTTCCGAGAGAGCCCCGCTGATGAGCTAATGAGCGGGTGTGGGGGCTCTGGGGGCTCTGGGGTTTGGCAGTGTGCGGCGAGGGTGTGTCTGCGGGGGAGAATTGTGGAAGGGGCAGTAGCCCCGGGAATGAGGTGAGGCTGGTCCCTGCCGCGGTTTCCTAGATTCTGCACCAAGAGGCAGCGGGTGGCGGTTGCGAGCCCAGGACGCCCTACCCTTCGCTGCGCGACATTCCTGCCCCTGCCCGGCCCATTGGGGGCGCTCAGCAGCTGAAGGCCGGCAAAGTCCTTCCCTCGGCCGTCATTGACCCCTTCAGCCCCTTTCCTGCCTGGCCAGGCTAGCGCCACCACCGTTGCCGGCTCGGGGTTCTTTTGGACACACCCCCGACTCTGACCGCACCCTCACAGCTAGGGGCCCTGGGTGGCCTTAAGCTCCGCTCGCCCCAACTCCTAGTGTCGGAAGGGTCCCCACGCCGCTTTCCTCCCTCACCGCCCCGCGCCCCGCCTCCGTTTGCCCCGCCCCCACTTGCCCCGCCCCACAAGCCCCGCCCGTCGTTGCCCGGGAACCACGGTTCCCGCAGCTGCAGGAGGCGCCAGGCCCCGCGGAGCAGCCCTCGGTGCAGCCACCGCTCCCGCAGCCGCCGCCGCCACCTCGACCCAGCTCCGGCTCCGGCTCCGCTCCGCGCCCACTCGGTCAGCCATGCCGCCCCGCCGCGCCCCGGCGCCCCGTGCGCAGCTGCTGCCCGCGCCGGCCCTGCTGCTCCTGCTGCTCCTGCTGCTCGGCGCGGGGCCCCGCGGCGACTGCCTGGCCAGCCCGGTGCCCGCCGTGCCCCTGCCCGTTCCGGGGCCGTGCGCCGCTCAGCCCTGCCGGAACGGAGGCGTCTGCACTCCGCGCCCCGCGCCCGGCCCTCAGTCCCCGGCTCCCGCCGGCGAGACCAGCTATATCTGCACCTGTCCCGCCGGGGTCTCCGGAACCAATTGCCAGGTGAGTGAACGTGGCGGGAGCGGGGCGGGGGCCCGCAGCCTCTCCTCGCCGGCCGCGACCGGGGCCCCGCGCCGGGCTTCAGCATGCCGGACACTAGTTTTTCCCGCTCGGGGAAGGGGATGGATCGGCCTCTCGGTCTGCATAGACGCGGACCCCTGGTTGACCTTGCAAGTGCCACTTCCCTGCCCACCGGGTTCTCTGGCCGTGCCATCCTGGGGCGCTCCGGGCGCGCCGCTCCAGCGCCGGGCCGCCACCCTCGCCCCAGTACTGCTACGGCCATTGGTCACCAAGTGGCGCGCCCCTCCGGGCCCGGGCTGAGCCGCTCTCCACTAGAGTGTGTCTGGGTGCCGGCGGTGGCCGCTCAGAGGACCCAGCTCCGATTGTCCCTGGCGGAGAGTCCAAGGTCCAGGTGACCCCTGCTCTCTGTCCTGCTAGACCCCGCGTGTGTCTAGGGCGAGGGTTTTGTGAGGCAGGTGATGGAGGGCTCTGTGCCCGGTGGTCAGCACTTTCTCCTCCACCCTTGAAGGTCCTGACGTGCAGCCAGCGCTCACAGGGGGCAGCCGCCTCCCCGCGGCCTGCGACCAGCCCTTCCTGAGCTTAGGACGGGGTGTTGGAACCGTCTGGGGGCATTCGAGGAGACTTTGCGCGTGGTGTGCCGCCCTCCGGGCTGACGCTCCTGGAGGGGCTGGCAGCCAGGGCGTGAACAGGGGCACTGGAAAGCTTCGAGGAAGCGGGGGCTGGGAGAGGGATGGCCAGCTGCTGCCTGGGGATTTGGATTTTCAAGAGAATTTGGCAGAAAATAATAGATGAGACTGGATTACAAGCACGCTAATGCTCGGTGGAACCAATTAACCTATTAACATCAACATTTTTCAATGTTGGTAGTACTGTGTGTAGAATATCCCCAAGTCTCTTCTAGGTCAGGGCTAATAACGAATCTGTCTAAAATGATTAGATTAAGCCAAGTGAATATGGACTGTGTTTGGAATCAAATGCTTCCTTTCTTACATTTGGAATGGAGGAGTTTGTTTCATATAAATTTGATCCAGTGCTCCAAGAGTTACTTTGAGAATGCTCGAATGCACTCTTATTTCTGCCGGGAAGAAAGTCCACATATGCTATGATAAGATGTGACATGATAGGCTTTACTTTTTAAAATAGAGGGGTAAATGGGATTGAAAAACTTGACCTTGACAGCCAGAATTTTTGCTATTTCTTTTTGTTAGTAGCAAATTATCCACCTGAATTTATCTCCCCCCCCCCCCCCCACCTAGCCAGTATTGTGCTCTTCTTTGTTAACTGGTTCCAATAAGTTATAATTCCCTCAAAAGGGATGCTGATGATGCTGATGATGATAATGATCATGAAAGGGTGTGCTTTGACCCTCTGCAGTAGATGGGTGCGGGGGCATGATGACTCTTTGGGGAAATGCCTGTTGGAGCCATTGTAATCATTAGGACAAAATCTTCCTTACAATTTCTCATGTTGATCGATGACTTACATTACGTTTCCTGAAGAAATAAGTTGCCTTGAATGCTTCTCTCAAATGTTATATTTTCATGTCTGAATTCTATCCTTGAAAGAGGATTCAGAGTGTAGGATAGACAGGAAGGCTAGAGTACACAGAAGCTCTAGTCAGTGGGAAGAAAGACTGGCCATTGGGAATTTCACTCAACTGAGATTTGTTCCTGTGGCTCTAAAAATGGATCTAAGAAATCTTCAAGAAAGGCAAAGACCTCTTTAGTGCTTCCTAAATATGGCTAACAGAGAAGCATAAATATTTTCTGCCCTAAGTAGTGGTTTGATATGTAATTCAATTCATTCAGAAAAGAGTCATGAACTAATACATAAATATTGCAGAACCAGCAGGTTCAAAACAGATCTGGTCGCCTGCATAGCTCCCATTTGAGGCCATCTTAGTTGGTGAATGCTGGCCACCTGAGGAGAAGCAGAACGGGGTGTTCTGAAGAGAGAGGTGAAGTAACTGTAATTCTAACAGGAAAGCTTAGCAATTTTGGAACCTGATCCGTCTTGGTTACCCAGAAGAACTTCAACTGAGGTGATTCAGAGCCTTATAACCCATGAAAAATTGATTCCTGCTCATTTTAATTTAATCTTTCATGATTTTGCAGTAATGCTTGAGACTTAGATTTTTTTATGGGGGGAATGAGAGGCAATCTCAATAAAGACATTAAGCAGAGAAAAAAAATCCTACAGGAACTCAATTACAGATAAGAGAAATGGATGCTAGCCATTGCTAAGAGTGTGACTGCTGCAATAGAACCTAATGTTCACTGGATAAACTGGAAATGGAATTTTACCTGTATGTGAAGAGAATCCTTTATACAATGTCACCTTTCCCCCAGCTTCAAGGACAATAATGTTAGCAATGGAAACATTAGAACCAAACTCTGAAATCTTCCTCCCTCCCTCCCTCCCTTCCTCCCTTCCTTCCTTCCTTCCTTCCTTCCTTCCTTCCTTCCTTCCTTCCTTCCTTCCTTCCTCCCTCCCTCCCTCCCTCCTTCCTTTCTCCCTTTGTTTCTTCTGTGGAGAAAGTTAAGGTGATCATAAACCACTAATTGGGCTTAAAATGGATCACAGCTGTCTTCAGCTTTTCTGTGGTTGGCTGATTGATGCTGGGCAAGCAGGTGGGGCCAGGCAGTGCTTCTCCTATCACCTGGTTGACAGGAACTCACAGGATCTTGGAACTGGGGTGAAAGAAGGATGCTTAGATTTGAAGTTGAAGGGCTAAAGTTAAACCTTCTGTGACAGGTGATCCACACAGACTGAGTCCTGTTTCATCATCTCCAAGATGGGATCTATCTCTCAGAGTTTGTAATAATGAGAGAGTCTGATTCTGTTTTTTTTTTTTTTTTGATGTTTGACTGTGACAGCGTTTAAGCCTCGCCCCTCCCTCCTTCCCTTCTGCCCCGCATCTAGGCAAGCTGATACAAAGCCTAGGAACTCTTTCCTTTGGTGCTGGTGAAAGGTTCCTGCTACATAAGCCCCAGGCCAGGCGGTACCGTCCCCTCCCTGCACTGCCCCCCTCCCAACACAGTCTTATTCTCTGCTGTCTCCTTTCTGGGAGCTGCCTGCTCTCCCCCAGAAAACCTCATATGTGAGCAAGGAACCTTTCCACACCCTGCTGGTGTTTGTGTGGCACTTTTATTCTTGACATCCAAACCGAAATTTAAGTGGGTGCCCCTCCTGTCTTGGTGGGGTGTCCACAACAGGGTTTTTGGGGAGGATTGCATTCATTGTTTTAAATCACTGAACACCTGTGTGGTGTCTCCATCGATGTCACCTCTTTTCTTTCTTTTTAACTTTGCTCATCACTTAACTGTGTGAGGTAGGTGGAGCAAGTATCGTCCTGCTCGGGTGTCACATGGAGAAATTGAAGCTCATTTTGACTGAGTGGCTAATTCAAGATCTCATGGCTTGATACTACCCTAAAAATCATACAACATTAAAAATATATCTATTCCAAGTACTCTAGCACAGTGATGTTCAACCATTTTCATCTCCTAGCACATATAATCTAATTACTAAACTGCTGCAGCACACCAAAGATATATATTTTTTTGCCAATCGGACAAAAAATAGGTATAATTTTGATTCATTCACACTGGATGCATATTGTTGTGTTGGCTGTTGTCACTTTTTTATTTGACAATCTAAGGGAAAAGAGGTCAGTGTCCCAGGCTAAATAATCAGGTATTGTATGTTTTAAAAACTCTTATGGCACGCTGGTTGAAAATTGCTGCTCTAACACATTTAAACATAGTAAATCATGACGGTTCAATGGATTCCATATGGAAAGCTAAGCTATAGAGACGATGATGATGATGGTGGTGGTTGCTAACTTTTCTCAAGCACTTGCCATGGGCTTTACAGATGTAACTCACCAATTCTCGCAGTGCCCTGTGAGCTGGGTGCGTATTTAACCATCCCATTTTATAGATAAAGTGCAGAAAAGTTGAATGGCTGGTCCAAGGTCACACTGCTAGTAAATGGGAGAGGTGGGATTTGAACCAGGTAACTGGCTTGATGGAGAGCTGTGGAATAAAGTGGGCCGAGACGAAGGCCAGCCCCTGCCCTGTCATTTGTACCTTTGTGACCTTAAGTGAGAGCCAGCACCTCTTTGTGCTTTATCAGGAAAAGGCATGGAGTGATTCCTGAGTCTGATTTTGCTAGAAAACGCTGCACTTGTATGGCCACAGGAGTAAAATGCCACAGGAGTGATAAAGACACAGCAAATCCTCCTTATGCCACTTACCAAGCAGGACCTTCATCTCCATGTTAGAATTCTGGGTCCTGGTTGCATGATAATATATAAATGGACAATAAAGAAAATAATTGCAAATATATATGATGGGTTTGAGAAAACTTCAACTTTCTAAAAATTGAGGCTGCCCTTCTTGCCTTTCCGGCTCATTTGGGGAAATAGACAGATATCTGAGGTGGCAGCTGCTGGGCCAATTCTTCTTTTCCGGCGAGTGGCACAGGAATGCTTCACTTCTGTTGGGCCATCCATCCAAAGTAGGGATTCTTTAATTTGTATTATTTTGCTTGGAAAGCTTTTTTTATTTTCATGAAATAATTCTTTGCCTGCTACTCGGACACCCATTTGTTTTTCACTTTATGTTCCCTGTGAGTCTTATCCTTTGGGATTATAATGAAAATGTGTCAACTTCTGCACTTGGAAAAAAAGGGGCAAGTGCAGCTGCTTTTTATGCAAGTTCATTTTACTCACTAAGCTGATTCTATAATTCTTTCTTCTGATTTAGCATGGTAACTTAAAACAATGGTTCCGCTTCAGTGCATCCATTTTATGTTTTAATAGCTTTTTTAGTTTTCTCAGGTTTTTTATTGCTAACACTATTATAGACGTCCCAGATTTCCTCCCTCCTTTGCCCACGTCCAGCCAAGCCCCACCACTCCTCAGATGAATCCATTTTAGACTGAAGTTTGCTAACAAACAGCAACAAAGAATTCTAATTGCACAGCATCAGTCTTACTGGGCTTTTTGAAAACACACACCCACACACCCACACACCCACACACCCACACACCCACACATTCATATTGTAATATGTGAAAAACGTCCACTATGAGCTGAGATCTCAAGAGACACTGCTTCTTTCTCTGGCCTATCATCTCTTTGTGACCTTGGGAAAGTAACTGAACATCCTGAACCTCACTGTTCATATCTCTAAGATGCACTAATACTGATTGTCTTATTTTCTTTATAGAAAAGATGCAGTTCACAAATGGGACATAGTAAATTTTTTTCATAAGTATAATGAAGTATGGCAGAATGAATTTTAAAGCATTTTTTGGGGGAAAAAGTAAGATGCTGCATAAATACAAGGTATGCTAAGAAAAGGGTATGCTTCCTGTATGAAATACGATGATAGCAGTTATTCAGTGTCTGACCGAACAGATTCAGCTTTTTCTCCCTACTAGGATGACGATGCTGCAATCTAAGTTTTAAAAATGAAAATATCATTGTATTAAAATTTTGATAAATGTGTAGTTCTCTCAATTGTGACATCAACAAGTAATTTCTCTGAAAATTCTCAGTGACTTCAAGTTTTCCTTTGAAATGAATGAAAAAAGCCTGGTCAAAATCCTTGAAACAATTTTACTAAAAGAAGGAAACCATTGCTTTTCAAGGTGTTATTAAAATGAAGTGATTTTCCTTTTTTGTGGATGTGGTGCATTCTGAGGAGCCATCACATTTCTCAGCTTGGCCACCTGACAAAAGTGCATTTCTGCCTTTAGCTTCTTCGCGTAAGATTATCGTGGGACATGGTGCCACCAAAATGGTTTGTTTATGCCCTCACATCACAAGCATCAAGCAGGAAGGAGAACCAGTCTGAGGTGAAGGGTATTGGACTCAGGAGGCACAATGTCCGAGTTGTATTTTTAGAGCCTCTTACCCATTGAGTGGCAGCTCAACTGTGGTCACAGTGCTTAACCCCAAGGCAGGGACTACAGGATCTTGCCTGCCAAACAGAAAACCCAGCAGCACAGCCACGTTTTGTGAATAGAATTTCTTTATATTTCCACTCTGCCCCTTCCCCCTGCGCTGGTGCCTCACCTGGAGGCTGATTGGAATCATCTGGGAGATTCAGCCAAGGTGCATGTTTGGGTGTGAGTTTAGAGATTTAAAATTCCCGCTCAGGTTGTTGCAAGCTTGTCAGCGATCTTAACCCCAATTTCTCACCCATAAATCAGGTCGTGGGGAGGGTTAAAATGAGTGGCTAGTAAAGGTCCTGGCGCAGAGTTGGCCATCTGCACGCACCCACTGCGTTTTTATAAAGGCGGATGTGGTTCTCCACTTTATAGCTAAGGAACCTCAGCTGGGGTCCAGCAGCTTGGTGACAGGGTTGGGGTTTGGGCCCCGGGGCTGTGGCTTTGAGTGCTGAGTGTGTGCTGTTACTGTGCAGCACTCCCCTCTGCATGCTCCCTGGTTCTGACTCCAGGGTGAGCCCAGGGAACCAGCAGAGGAAGGAGAGTGGCGGCCCAGGTCTGGCGGTTTTAGTGGCTGTCGGGATGTTTCAGGTGTGTGTGATTAAGGTTTTCTTTCTTAAACAGAAAAGGCACGGGGCTTTTGAAAAAGAGTGAGGATTGGAGCAATGAAATAAGCAGACTTAAAAGAAAGGGGCCTGAAAAGAGAACCTGTCTGCTATCTTCTGCCAACAGCGCAGCCTTAGAATTTCAAAGCTCATACTTGCCTGCTGCTCTTGGTTCATTTAAAGGAGCGTTTGTGACTACTCCTGGGTTTCAGAGGCAGGTTGAAACTCATCTGTGAAAGGCATTCCGGGGGGTAGTGATCCCAGCAGGAAAAGGATGTAGCCCTGGGATCCAGGGAACGAGCTCAGCATCATGACTGCACAACATCCACCCTACGAGGAAGCTTGCCGCTTTCTCAGAGCATCCAGCGCAGAGTTCTGAAGTATATTATGTGGAGCAAAAGCCCATCCTTAACTTTTTTAAAAAATAGAATGCATTAGA
Source organism: Corynorhinus townsendii (assembly GCA_026230045.1). Taxonomy (NCBI): domain Eukaryota; kingdom Metazoa; phylum Chordata; class Mammalia; order Chiroptera; family Vespertilionidae; genus Corynorhinus; species Corynorhinus townsendii. The sequence goes on along the minus strand of JAPDVU010000005.1, from coordinate 30,439,668 downwards.
ATAGGAAAACTTCAATATCTCTTCAGTATATTATGTTAGAGAGGAATGACATTATATAGGAACCGTGAAAAGAAAACCAAACTCTAACTTCAAAATGACCTCCCCTACAGCTCCTTAGACAAAGGACTTTTAGGCTCTTAAAAAAAAAAGTTTAATTTATGTACAGTAAAATTTACTCTTAAAAGCGTTCTGTTCTATGAGTTTGTCATACAGTTGTGTAGCTATCACAACTAAGATACAGAACAGCTCATCACTTTCACAAATTTCCTTGTGCCCCTTTTATAGTGAACCCTTGCCCCAGCCCTAGCCCCTGGCTGCTGCTAGTCTCATTTCTGATTTTGGCTTTTCCAGGAATGTCATATAAATAAAAACACACAACATCAGAGCTTCATCTATTTAGTATAACACCTTTAAGATTGATCCATGTGGTCAAAATTTCTTTTCATTGCTGAGTAGTATTCCATTGTATGGATATACGACAATTTGTTTATCCTTTCTCCAATTAATGCCATTTGGGTTTCTAGCTCTTAGTGATTATGAAAAAGGTGCCATAAACATCCCTGCATGGGTCTTTAAATTTTTTTTTTACATTACTTTCTTTCTTTTTTTAAAATCCTCACCAGAGGATATTTTTCCATCGATTTTTAGAGAGAGTAGAAGGGCGGGGGAGAGACAAGAGAGTGAGAAACATCGATGTGAGAGGACACATCGATTGGTTGCCTCCCACACACACCCCAACCAGGGTTGGGGATCAAGCCTGCAATTGAGGTAGGTACATGCCCTTGACTGGAATCGAACCCAGGACCTTTCAGTCCATGGGCTAACACTCTATCCACTAAGCCAAATCAGCTAAGGCAGTGGTTGGCAAACTCATTAGTCAACAGAGCAGCAAACCATGGCTTGCGAGCCGCAGTTTGCCGACCACTGGGCTAAGGCTTTACGGGCCTTTTTAAGGGCAACTGTCAAACTGTTATAAGGCATTAAAAATCTGTGAAAATATAGTAAAAGCAGTTCATTTGTAAACTTAGGTTATTCTCTCTCTACCTCGTCTGCTAATCTCATGCCTGTGCACTATTTATTGTTCACATTTTGGTATGTAGCTTTACAGTTTTCTCTATGTACATATAAACATATATGAAGCATATCTAAATACTCATATATTCATGCAAGTATTTTATATAAAAATTAGATCATTCTATGCATACTTTTCCACTTATTATTTTTTTAAATAAATGTGTGTGTGTGTGTGTGTGTGTGTATTTATTGATTTCAGAGGAAGGGAGAGAGATAGAGAGATAGAAACATCAATGATGAGAGAGAATCATTGATTGGCTGCCTCCTGCATGCCCCTCTACTGGGGGGGATTGAGCCCACAACTAGGGCATGTGCCTTTAGCTGAAATTGAACCTGGGACCCTTTAGTCCACAGGCTGAGGCTCTATCCACTGAGCCAAACCAACTAGGGCTGCAACTTTTTTTCTTAATCTACTTGAACATATTACCATGTCTTTAACAGATAATAAACCCATTCTTTTTGATGGCTGCATAGTATTCCATTATGTATTTATGTTGTCAGTCCTAATGAAGCACATTGTTTTTTCCATGTTGCAATGATTACTGATATATATATATATCACACATATATACGTACAATGATATATATGTGTGTATATATGCATATTAAAAGTTACATACATTAATCATTCTAATAAATTTTGCTTAATTGCCATTTAAAAAGACTGAATATTTTGGCACGTTTACTAACAGCATAAGATAATGCCTGTTCACCCACATTTTTGTCAATTCTGGTATCCCAGATTTTAATTTAATTTTGTGTGTTGATAGCGAAAACATGGTATATGATTGGTTCTCTTTGCATTTTTGAAATTATGAAAGGGGGAGAATATTTCTTTGGAATTGTGTGTTCTTACTGTTACCTAATCTTCTTTTGGCTGCTCATTTGTTAATGAAGAAAGTCATCCCTTTGTCCTTTGTATTGTAAATGGTTTTTCCTGATTTTTCTTTTGACTCTGCTTATACTCATTGTTTTGCCTTTTAGAAGCTTATAATTTTTTATTCTTAGTCAAGCTCATCAATGAGATGGTGGAGAAATTTTAATTCAAGCTCTAATGTTGGATGCCAATACTCTGCTTTACAGTGTTTTAAGAATTACCTGATTTGAGCCAGGAGTTTGCTTTTGAAGAATTCTGTTTTGGCCAAGATTTGTATTGATAGCACTGATTCTATTTGCTCTTTAGAATGTACAATTAAATATAGCCCCAACTTTATGCCTATTTTAAGAAGGGTTGGCATAGATTTTCTAAATCATATTTAAATGCTTGTAATCTATCTTGACTTTTTCTGAGTCTGGAACACTATAACCATTTAATAAGATTCTTCTTTATTTTTGTAAAAGACCTCAGCATGGTTTTTTCTTTAGTAATTGGCATGGGTTCTTTAGTATCTTTTTTTTAGAATCACCAAGTTAATTTTAATGGCGTTATTGGATAGTGGAGTAGTTCTTGAAAGTTCTTGATGGTTAGTGGTCTTATTTTAAAAAGTGTTCTTCAGCCAGGCTTGGGCAGAAAAAGGCTCATCTTAATAGTCAGCAAAATGCAAATTTCCCTTATGCTTTAATCTCCATATTGTATTTTTAGGTGTTTTCCCCTTGGGAGCAACCTCATTTCTTCTGACCAGAGATTTTATGGTCCTCTATCTCCATTTCACCTTTAAAATTGGCCAACGTCACCCGGCCAGCATGATTCAGTGGTTGAGCATCAACCTATGAACCAAGAGGTCATGGTTTGATTCCCGTCATGGTACATGCCCGTGTTGATCCCCAGTGTGGGGCATGCAGGAAGCAGCTGATCAATGATTCTCATCATTAATGTTTCTATTTCTCTCTCCCCTTCCTTTCCTCTCTCTGAAATCAATAAAAATATATTAAAAAAGTAAAATAAAAGCCTCATAGGTGAGAGAAATAATGAGAGAGAGAAATGAGAACTGATACTAACATTTCTATGAGACTTAAACTCTCAGCTGGAGAGAAGTAAATTTAATACTATTAGGTTTTCTTTTACAAAGGCAGGGTCAGATGGGGGTTAGGGTGGGGGCTATACTGATGGAAAGGGAAGTCACTTTTCTTTTTCCTTTTTAAGGAGAGAAATTGTGATGATTATGTTCAACTTTAATAGTGTTAAAAGATGATATTCAAAATGATGCTGACACCTTGTTACAAATTCCAGTTGGATTTTATATGAGGTTCCCCTTGCTTCCTCACCTTCAGTGAACACTGTACATGTTTTGAGTGCCTAGAAGAGCTTTGCTTTCAAGCAGGCCTGGGAGACTCCACAGGATGGAAATTGAGGGGTGGGTGGTAAGCAGAGGTTCATGTTGATGAGCCCTTGACCTGAAGATTCCATTTTTTGAGCTTCTCTGGGCCATAAACTATCCAGTTTCCAGAACTGCCAGCTCCCTGAAGGTGGCTTGTTTTTGTTTGTTTGTTCATTTGAGGGGGGCGGGAGGGGGGTGAGTCTGTGAATTAGGGACCATAGTAAGCCTACAAAACACGCAGTTTCCACTGCTTTCTAAACAACACTGTCCAAATCCCAATCCCCGAGGACATTAACAAGGCCCAGTTGTAGTTGCCAAGTACAGTAGCCTCATGATGGTTGCAAAGCAACAAATGATCTCCAGGCCTCAGCCCTGCTTTGGCTTATCCTTCTGTGCAGGGGTCCCACTCCCCAGCCAACTAGAATTTCTCATTTGTACTGAGCTCATTAAAAACTAGCAATATAAGTGCCCTACATAAACCCACACGAGCTGGTTCCTTAACAAACGAGTCAGATGGTATTGCAACCCACAGTGATTACTGGGGAGCCTTCATTTTTCCTTATGATAGATTGAATGTGCTTGTTGGATGCCAGAGCCTAAGAGAAGGGGACTGCATAGGGTATCTGAAGGTCACCTTACCAGATGCAAAAGAACTTTCTCAAGCTCTGTGCCACTAGTTATAAACTGGATGGCCTTGCATAATTTATAGAAAGTGAAAATGGAGAACAGAAAGATAAAGTAATTTGACCAAAGTCACACAGTAAATGAGAGCTGAGCAGTAAACCAGAACAATTTGTGCTGCTCACCACCATGCTGTAGTCCTCCTCTGATTTGCCTTGGTGCTAGCCAGGAGACTTGCAGGATCATTACTACCCAGATCCTAGTCATCTTGTGAGATTTAGCAGAGGAGGAATCCTTTCAGACTGACCAGGCATGCTTGGATTCTTTGAAGACCTGCCCCGGGACTCCCACTACAGCACTAATCTTTAATATGCCCCATGTTTTGAACCCAGGGCAGACTGATATTAGGAACTGGTTCAAAAGGAAAGTGGTTCAACAAAATGGTGCTAGGAAAACTGAACATCCACAAGCAAAAAAAAAAAAAAAGAAAAAAGGAAAAAGAAAAAAAAAAAAAGTTGGATCCTGACCTCACACCATACAGAAAAATTAACTCAAAATGAACCAAAGACATAAATGTAAGAGCTAAAACTATAAAACTCCTAGAAGAAAACGTAGAGGGAAAACTTCATGATATTTGATTTAGCTATGATTTTGGGTATGACATCAAAAGCGTAGGCAACAAGAAAAAAATAATTGGATTTCATCAAAATTAAAACCTTTTGTATAAAAGGACAGTATCAACAGAATGAAAAGGTAACCTTAGAATGGGAGAAATATCTGCAAATTATATATCAGATAGAGATTGATATCAAGAATATATAAAGAGCCGAAACCGGTTTGGCTCAGTAGATAGAGCGTCAGCCTGCGGACTGAAGGGTCCCAGGTTTGATTCTGGTCAAGGGCATGTACCTGGGTTGCGGGCACATCCCCAGTGGGAGGTGTGCAGGAGGCAGCTGATCCATGGTTCTCTCTCATCGATGTTTCTAACTATCTCTCTCCTTTCCTCTCTGTAAAAAATCAATTAAAAAAATATATATAAAGAACTCCTAAAACTCAATGACACAAAGACAACCCAATTAAAAAATGGGCAAAGGATTTGAATAGACATTTCTCTAAAGGGGATATGAATGGACAATAAGCATATGAAAAGATACTCAACTTCACTAGTCATTAGGGAAATGCAAATCAAAATCACTGAATTTCCATTATTAAAACAACAAAATAGCAAATATTTGTGAGGATGTAGAGAACCTGGAACCTTTGTGCATTGCTGGTGGGAAATGCAAAATGGTGTATCGACTGTGGAAAATATGGCAATTTCTCAAAAAATTAAACAGAATTATCATATGACCCAGTAATTCCACTTCTCAGTATAAACCCAAAAGACATGAAGGCAAGAAACTTGGGCAGATATTGGCACACCCATACTTATAGCAGCAGTATTTACAATAGCCAAAAGGTAGAAACAACTGAAGTGCCCATTGATGGATGAGTGAATACATAAAATATGGCATATACATACACCCAATGGAATATTATTTTACCTTAAACAGGTAGAATAATGCACATTACAACATAGGGTTCCAAAGGGTAACACCTTACCATTAATAGGGTCCTAACTCCAAATATGGGTGGCTATCAGGCTCCCATCTTTCACAGGCCCTGAATTCTAATGAGAGGAAATAAAAGTCTAAAATTGATGTTAAAAAACAAGACATGAAACTCGACTGATGCAAAATCAAGTGTAATGCATTTATTCTTAATAAACGGACATTGATAAAAGGAAACTTCGCCATATTATGAGGCTTAACTAACGTGATAAAACTTGCACTCAGAAATAAAATAGTAATTCCAAGCTGTACAAATAGGCACACACACAAACATGCATCCGTGGGAAGAACCCTGTTACTTTACTTATTTTTCCATAATGCTTGTCCCTTCTACCTACTGCATGATTGAGAATTTCATTGGGTTGCTTGTTTATAGTCTGTCTCCCTCTTGCTGAAGCTTAAGCTCCCCAAGTGCAGGAATTTTTGTGTTTTCTTGGTATAACCCAAGTGCTTGGAACAGGACATGCCCATAGTTGATAGTATCAGTGTTTGTTGAATGGATGAATACGTAGTACTCAATTCAGCCATAAAGGTTTTACCCAATGCTGGTTCCATCCGGGCCCTGGCAGTAAGCAAACCTAGATGAATTTGGTGTGCTCTCCTTGCCCTGTTGTTATTAGGTAGATGGGAGAGCAGGCTGAATGTCTTGTCCAAAGCTACTCAGATTGTAGAAGAGCAGCAGTCCTGCCATTCTCCAGGACTGTGAACTAGACCTCTGCAAGACATGCTTTGCTCTGTAGGAAAAGGGCAGAAAACATCCCATCCCCCTCCATTAGTGGTTCTCAACCTGGCAACCTATTAGGTGAACTCCTTGTGAGCTTTAAAAATACAGATGTCCGGGCCCTACTCCAGACCCATTACAGCAGACTCTCTGGGGGTGATGTCTGAACAGCATGTTAACAAAGGCACCTCCCCTCCCCCACCCTGCCAGGTGATCTAATGGGCAGCTATGGCCCAGGCCACTGGCCCAGATTAATTGTGTAGTTCACACAACCCATTTGTGTGTTATTTTTTCATTTCCATGAGGAATTAGACCCCCTTCCCACTTCTGGAATATTAACTTCCCTCTGCTTTCTTTCTATTTTAAAAAAATATATCTTTATTGATTTCAGAGAGGAAGGGAGAGGGAAATAGAAACATCAGTGATGAGAGAGAATCATTGATTGGCTGCCTCCTGCACGCCCCCTACTGGGGGTCAAACCTGCAACCCAGCATGTGCCCTTGATCAGAATTGACCCCGGGACCCTTCAGTCCACATGTCACTGCTCTATCTACTGAGCCAAACCAGTTAGGGCCCCTCTGCTTTCTTGGTTGAAGAGCTTACTTTGGTTTCTTCCACTAATGTTGGCCTGCTCAAGAAAAGGTAAGCCTTACCTGTGCAGTGTGAATGGTAATGGTCAGTAATGATCAAATCTAAACTGCTGGTTTGATTACAGTCCTGTCCTCGTATTTCTCTGGTATGTGGGATTCTATGTCACTTATCCAGTCCCCTCACTCACTGGACCCAGGGATTTGGATCTTGGTTCTGTGGCCTTGAGTAAGTTACTTAACATCTCTGAGCTTCATTTCCCTCATCTCTGAATTAGACCTACTAGAGTGTATCTCTTGTGGTTACTATGAAGGCCACAGCCATGCAGGCACAATCTGACCAGTTGTCTGCCATCTCCTTTCTGTTCACCAGTACCTTTTTGTCTCTGTAGGAAGGAACTTGCCCCATTTACAAGAAAATGAATTTCCCTGTGCATTTTGCTTTAAAGTCTGTAGGAAATGGACTCAAATATTTGTACAATCAACTGATGTATTTCCTACAATGCATCTAAGGATGTACCTTTCCTGATTCTTTTACTCTGGGCCCTCTAAAAGCAACTGGACAAGCAGTTTATTTTTCCTCATTTTTCTCTGCAGAGGAATAAATTAGTGAAGATGACTTTTGTTTTGTTTTGTCTCTAGCCCCCTTGTGTTGAATTTAAATGAGAATCATTATAGTGAAAGGTCAGTTGTCTTCAGACTAAATCCTGAATGTATGATTTGTGGTTCACTATTCTCATTGATGAGTGCAGTTCTGGCCTCTAATTGGTGAATTAAGATGTGTCATAAGACCAATACTAAAGTATAAATGAAGCATTTTGCTAGGGCCTACATAACTTGTAATGATCTCCCTCAAGACTGGAGATTGGATCCATTGCTTTATTGTGTTCCAAATTTTAGTTTTTGTTGCTAGAGAGAAGGCAAGGTATTTCTTGTGTTGCCTGAGTCAGATCAGTTGGGTTTTCACTGGTAATTCCCTCTTTGCATTATTTTCTATAGAACTTGACAAATGATTAATAAACATGACACATTCTTATCTTGCATATGTTTCCCTGGGGAAATTACTGGAGTGATTTGGCTGCATGGTTGATTACTTGGTTGATATCTGAGTGTGGAAAAGAAACTTTAACATAGGGGTTGATCATTTGGAAGATTTACTTGTAAACATTCTGAGACTACAATGACCCACAGAAGGGAAATAACTACAGCCTTCACATATAATTACCCCAATTACACTTGCCAAAGCCTGTTGCCTTCAGGAATCCTGCCTCTGAATAGAAGAACAAACTTTAAGTCTTGGTGCCAGGATGATATGCTGGAAAAAGTTCTAGATGGGGAATTAGGAGGACAGACTGTGGTGTCATTAGCTCACCATAGAACCTTAGGCATGTCATCTAAACTTTTTGGGACTTATTTAACATCATCTTAGTGATAGATTTGCTTTCAGGTTCTCCGAGGTCCCTTTGAAACTGTGATCATTTCAATGGGAGGAGCTCTCTTAAATTAGTTCTGTAGAGCAAGAAGCCTTTGGTGTGTCTCCTCCCCCCCCCCCCCCCCCATTTCCCCATGTCTCCTGCATGGCCCAGCTCATGTGGCTCAGTTGTTGAGCATTGACCTATGAACCAAGAGGTCACAGTTCGATTCTCGATCAGGGCACGTGCCCAGGTTGTGGGCTTGATCCCCAGTGTGGGCTGTGCAAGAGGCAGCCAATCAGTGATTCTCTCTCATCATTGATATTTCTCTCTCTTCCTCTCTGCTATCAATAAAAACGTGTGTGTGTGTGTGTGTGTGTGTGTGTGTGTTTTAAAAAAGATAATGTGCATGTATGTGTATATGCTTTTAGGATGTAGGAGGTGCTAAGGGATTTTCCTACTAATAGGTGATGGCATTTCCTCTTCATCCAATTGGAGTTCAGTGGGTCCAACCTTTTTTATTTTTATTTTTTTTGGTTCTGTACTCTGCCAGGTTGCATCTCCAGTGCTTCTAGTATGTTAATATGAACACTATCATCTGGCTTCTTTTCCATCAGTACAATTTAAGACTAAGCTAAATTGTGAGAGGAAGCATACTTTAAAATATTTAAAGGGCTTTTAACAGGAGAAACAGCTCTAAACTTTTTACTGTTGGAAAGTCATGGCTCTGCTAAAGTCACCTGTTCTGTGGCTTTGGTAGAAGCAAGGTAGGTGGTGGGAAAGGACATCTTTAATCCAGGGCTCAGGAGGGAAGGGGCAAGCCAGGGAGGATTTGTGGGACTAGAGGCACTATAGGCTACAAGTATATTTGCTGAACCCAGATTCTTGAATCTATTTTATTTAAAAAAAAATATTTTATTGATTTATTTTACAGAGAGGAAGGGAGAGGGATAGAGAGTTAGAAACATCGATCAGCTGCCTCCTGCACACCCCTTACTGGGGATGTACCCGCAACCAAGGTACATGCCCATGACTGGAATCGAACCCGGGACCTTTCAGTCTGCAGTCTGACGCTCTATCCACTGAGCAAAACTGGTCAAGGCTCTTGAATCTATTTTAAATATGTGTTCAGGTGACACACACTATCTAATATCTCCTAGGACAGTGGTTGGCAAACTGCGGCTCGCGAGCCGCGGTTTGCTGCTCTGTTGACTAATGAGTTTGCTGACCACTGATAGACTCTCGATTCCAATAATTACAGGCTGTTGTTCCTTGTGATTAAGCCCCTATCCCAGTGGTCGGCAAATTCATTAGTCAACAGAGCGGCAAACCGTGGCTCGCGAGCTGCAGTTTGACGACCACTGTCCTAGAAGCCAGCCCTTTAGATTAAATTCTCTCATGTGTTATTAAAGGTCATAGTCCTAGAAATATGATATTTCATTAAGGATTCCCCTTGCTGCAGATCTTAAGGAGAATCAAGTCTACCATCTAGTGGCACCTGCCACAAACTACAGACATAGGATCCCAAAAGCCCCAGGCTGGTCCCTACAGGATGTGTCTGGCTGAAGCAACACCCACATTTTGCTGCATCCCCATTTTCAAGTCGATGCTGGAGAAACTTGTCTTCCTCCATAATTAAACAGGAGGACAGTGGCCTGTTCAATGCTGCCAAGGCTGCAAAAATTCAATTTTGCACGAATGCCTTGGGCCCACCTGATGGTTGCTTCAGAGACATCCAGGGTGGGTGGGATTAAGTGCCAGTGTGGACATCCATAATCACTGGAGAGAAGTTTGGGTTTCAAGGAGACTTTCCATGGCTGTGCTTGTATGGACAGGACCAGGCTTCTTCAGGAAGGCCCATCTGTGTACCCCAACATTGGAGATCCTTTCAACACCCAGATTGTACTATTCTGGTGAAATTGTTAAGGACAACTACTGTTTACGTGTGTTCATGAGAAATGAAAGGTTTCCAGCCCATGTGTTTGCTGATGTGAATTCACCAGGTAGAGGGTTGGCATGGATTTTACATCACAGCTAAAATTAACCAAACTCTTGCTGGTCAATTTTATATCCCAGCCATATTAACAGGACTGGAAGAACTGTCATTAGAAATGATAACGGTTAAGATAAAGTTGACTGAGAATCCATCTGGAAATCATTATGGCCCAAAGCTGTGCCAGATTCATAAGTATTATATGAGATCATTCTATCAGCCTTATGACTGAATTTGGCAGTGACTGATATTAAAATATTGTGACTGTAAAATAAATTTAAATCCCATTAAAAACATACCCCATGAAGTGAAATATGGACACTTAAAGCGATGCTGGGTGTGAAAACTGGTTTATTTTTCTGGAAAGCAATTAGACAATTGGGAGGAAGAACATTAACGTTTTTGACTCTTTAATACTCTTTTTAGGAGTTTGTCCATAGAAAGTAGTTGGAAGTTTGAACAAAATTTTATAAACAAAGATGGTCACCATACATTATTTATAATAGTCCAAAATCGGGAAGCATCTAAATATTACATTAGTAGGAGACAGTCTAAATAATTGAATGTTTCAATGATAGATTTTTAAATTGAGATATAATCAGAATATAATATTATTTTAGTTTCAGATGCACAACACAATGATTTAATATTTGTACACACTGCAGTGATCCCCACAATAAGTCTAGTTCTGATAGAATTTTACATGACCATTGTAAAAGCCATTTTAAAAGACAACTTAGTGCTTATGATGTTAAATGAAAAGAAAAAAAGGCTAACATGAACCAGTGTTATAATCACAATTAGGGGAAAATGCACAGAATAAAGCTGGAAGGAAATACACTTTATCCCATGACAGAGTGGCATTGAAAACAATTGGACCCTGTGCCTTTAAATTATTTAAAAGTTTTGGTTTAATTTGTAGTTTGTACACATTTCAATGTGATTCAAAGGGAGTTGATGATAAAGTCCATGAAGGATGCCCTCCCTAACATGTTGGTGTGACTGGGTTTTCCGCAGTAAAGCTGCTTGTTGGGATTCAGGTAGTAAGATGTTCAGAAGGTCCATACCTGGACTGTCAGGTGAGAACATGGCATTAAGCCATCAACAATCATCACTCTCCATGCAGGGATTTGTTCTCTGGCTGAGTGGGTGCTGAGACGCAGGCTGAGTGGGGTCTGTAGCTCAGGGGATGAGGGGAGCAGCAGGAGGCAGACCTGAGCAAGGTATCTTGGTAGGTGGCTAGGAGGTTCTGCTGGTCCCTGAATAAACACAGGTTGGGCTAAGTGAGGGTCAGGATGAGGTGCCAGAGAGGAATGTCTCTGGGGTTTGCCTCTCTTGGTTTATTTGAATTTCTACCTGCACCTGGCCCAGATGGAAGTCTCCCATGGATCACTCCCGAGGCCACTGTGCTGCAGCGTCCCAGGACCCCACCTCTCTGCACCCAGGTGGGGGTGTGGTGCCGCTGATGAAAGCTGGCTCAGCACCTGGGGGGAGGGTGATGGTGGAGTGGGAATGATGGGCAAGGCAGTAATTTCCCCACAAGAGGTCCTCCACTTTGTGGGGAGGGAAAATGTGGGTGTATTTTCCTGATAAAATGTGACTTCTGGAGGCTCCAGCACTTTTGGGATAATTAGTAATTTTGTAAGGACACAGGTCCATTTTCCTCTCCAACCTCCCTCTTACCCCAGCTTACCATGTACCTCCCTCCCATCCTGGGAGAGACTCACAACACAAACATGTAGGCTCTTTTCTACTGCAGGCCCTTTGCACATGAAGTTCCCCTGAAGCTTCTCTTTCCTTGGCTCAGCCATGGCCGGCTCCACTGCATCCTTCATACATTCATTAACCATCAGCTCCCAAAAGAGTCCTCTGACCACCTCATACTGATCTTAGACTTCTGCTTGCTTCCTCCTCAGTTCTTGTTATGACTTGTAATTGCATGTTTGTTTACTTGATTGCCATGTCTACTAGGAGTGTTTGCTCTGAGCCTGGTATAGTGCCTGGCATCTGGAGTTGTTCAGTGACCATTTGTTGAATAAATGAATAAATGAAGAGCACGTAACCTGACTTTTACATGTACAGTCACTGAAATGAATGGGAAGTGCTCTTTGTGGAATGTATGCTCTTTGTTAAATTCTCTGCACAGCCAGTTTGTCCATTCCCCTTTGGTGATGGTGATGGTGATGATGACAGTGACAGCAGACATTTATTGGACAGTCATGGCCAGAGGGACACTGTCCTTTATAATATACATGCTTTTTTTTTCATTTAATTTTTCTAACAACATTAAGAGTTTTACTATGGAACAGTGACACTGAAATAGCCAAGTTAAATACTGGTCTCATCATACTTTGTTCAAGTTAGTACATTTGTGCCATTCACTCAGTGATAAGCTCCAACTTCAAATTTAGGGTATGAGAGAAATAAAAATAATGACTGATCCTGTGAAGTATTCATTTGCATACTTTATTTAGACAGAGTAGTTTTAATAATTTAAAACTTTTAAATAACTGTTGAATTGCGGTTGGCATTATTTTGCCAATGGACCCTTTATCCTTCATTCTCTTCAGAACTGTGGGTTGCTAAGCAACTGAAGACCAGAGTGCTCTAAACTTGTTATGTTATTATTATACAACCGTGGTCCTGTGGATAGGAACAAATCAACAAAGATAAAGACAAGCCCCAAAATGATTATAATAATTCAGTGATTATCCAGATTGCATTCTAGAAAATCATATTTATTCCAAACCATATGCTCAGTCTCTTTATCTTTACTAGGTCAGGAGAACAGCTTTCATCTAAATTATCCTTAACTGTGAATTCTCATTAGAATTCTTCAAAAAATAAATTATTTTAAATTAGTTTCTGTTGAAAAATAGCCCAAATGGCTTTGATTTGTGGTGAACTGTGGGCTGTAAGTAGGTCATAATCGTGAAGATCAGATTTGATAGGAGGCTTGTTTTGTATTATGCTGCAGGTTGTGGCCCAGAGAAATTGGGTCGGGGCAGTACACTTGGAGTTAGGTCCCAGTGCAACTTGGTAACTCTCTGGGCAACTTAAACTCACCGAGCCTCAGTTTTCTCCTCTGTAAAATAGGGGAACTTTGTAGGGGAAGTTTCTGTAATAGATAACATTAGAGAAGAGGTAGAGTGTGGCCAGATAATGTAAGTTTTAAATACTGTGGTCAAATTTTTATTTTATCCTGAGGACACCAGGGAGTTTTTCTCCCCTCCTCTCCATTTCACTGATGAATGGAGGATGATTTAGGTCTTGGGACTCATTGGCCATTTTTTTGGTTATCTATTGTTGAGACAAAAACTACTCCCAAGCTTAAGCCAATAATCACTTTATTTATTTGCTCATGAATCTGTAATTTCATTATTGTCAGTCTGGCTTATTTATATATTTATTTTTGTATTTGTTTACCTATGATAAGAGTAAAACTTCATGCTATATAGTTAAGATGTTAGATAATTACCTATCTCACCAAATAAATGTATTTCCCCAGTCTGCCTGAAAGTTGTAGCCCATCTTTTCAGTTTTGTAGTTCATTGTTATGGAAGGCAATAACATTTACAACCACTCTTCCATCCTGCTTGCTAACCATGGTCTTGACCTTTCATTGAGGTTGACCTTTGTTTTCATCACCCTCTAATTCTTTCATTCTATTCTCTGTCTTGCTTTGTGGTTTTGAGATAAAGTGACAGGTGTAACTTTTACAATATCACTTGCTTAGCTGATTATATCAGTAAGAAGAATTAAGAAATAAGATTGGTAGAAACTTCATGGGTATTTTAATAACCTCAGTGAAATTTTTCACTATAGTTAGATAAGAAAATTTACCAGACCAATGAAAATTGTATTTATATAATAAAAGGATACTATACAATCCTATATAATAAAAGGATACTATGCAAATCGACCAAACTGCAGAATGACTAGTTACTATGATGCACACTGACCACCAGGGGGCAGACACTCATCACAGGAACTGTCCCCTGGTGATCAGTGCGCTCCCACAGGGGGAGCGCTGCTCAGCCACAAGCCCCGGCTGATGATTTGTGAGTGCAGCAGCGGTGGCCCTTCACCATCAGTCAGACATCCCCTAAGGGCTCCTGACTGCAAAAGGGCTCAGGCCGGGCTGAGGGGACCCCCCACCCCAGTGCACAAATATCGTGCACCAGGCCTCTAGTTAGAATATATTATGCCAAAGTTCTTAGGAGCTGAATAAATTCTAACCAAGTTTTAATTAAAAAATTCTATGTATAAGGTTTCTTAGCAAATATTAGTCTATAGTCTGCTGAATTTTATACTGGGTTTGGGAGGAAGGGTGTGGGATAAATTTGTAAACTAGTCTTGAAATATGTTCTCACCTGTTCAGATGTCATTATGATCCTAAATGCAGTGTAACCTTCATCTGTGGCTGTTCAGTTAGAAATTGTTGGAACTCTCTCTTCCCTTCTCATGTGCCATCTCCCCACCACTTGTCTCCCTCACATTTTGAATGATTTTTAATCCCCTTTAATATAGTTTTCTCTAGACTATGTGGATAGCATCTGGCAATCTGTTGTGCCTGTTTCCATTTTCTTGAGACATTTACTAAATTAAAAAATAGGTAATTATAAATGTACTAGAGGCCCGTTGCACAAAGAGATTCGTGCAATAGGCCTTCCTTCCCTTGGCTTCCAGCACCGGTTTTCCTCCGGTACCCGGGACCCAGGCCTTCGTTCTGGCCAGCGTCTGCCATCTTGTCTTTGCTGCAGACTCTGGCCAGAGTGTACCATCTTTGTCTTCACTGCAGACTCTCTGCGGCACTCTGCTCCTGTAGATCCCTTTGCCCCCCCACTCCCCCCCGCCCCCCGCCCTCCCTCTCATAGCAGGCGTCCTGCCCCGCCTGGCCACTTACTGCCTGGAGCAGCTGGGCAGCCGCCATCTTTGGCCTTCTAATTTGCATACTCACTCTGATTGGCTGTGGGCGTAGCAGAGGTACCATCAGTTTACATGTTTGTCTATCATTAGGTAAGATTACATGATGCATGATTTTTAGTGGAGGTTTAATAGTCCATAACCTACTTAATGAACTCCCCTGAATTTGAATGAGGATTTGGGGTAAGGATTCAAAAATTTGAAAGAATAGTGTTTCCTAGAATACCCTTGCTAAGTCTTTCTCATTCTACTTGAGTGGAGTTGCATGGCTTCTGCAGGACTCAGGAGTGGACTGGGTAACGTAGTAAAGGATGTAGAATTTCCTTAAAAAATAACCAAAAATGTTGATGGTGGTTTTTGGTCTTATTAGGAAGGGATTTTCTATGTCAGGGAAACTATAAATCACACATTCTACAGAATACCTGATTTTGTGAGTGTGGGTGCTTTCTTCTAGGAGGGGCCAAAGTCTTTCTTCTAGAACATAATTAACTTAAGGGACTAACACCAGGGTTGATAAAGAGTGACCTTGTCTTATCACTTTTCCCCTGACAGTGACAATCTGGGAGTCAATGGTTCTTCTCTAGTTATTATTAATTACCAGATGCATCCAGTCTACTATTATGCTTTTATTGTGCCAGAGATGGGACATTTGGGATCCATGACTTAGGGTTAAAACTTGGGGGAGGGTCTATTGTCTCTCATTCAGTCTATATCCTTGTCCAGGTCATTTTCCTTTTAGAGTTTTATCAGTGGTTTTCTGCAGCTGGTTTGTACCAGTCCCTGAGAGTTTATTGTTAATTTTCTGGAATTTTGCAAGTCACTTTATGTCATGTTGGTAATGTGAAATCAGCCATGGTGGGAGTGTTTGCACCATGGGAATTAGCAGAAGCTATAAATCAAAGTTCCCTCTTCTCCATAGAGCTGTTTATTAAGCTTTTATCAGCACACCACTACATATACCTCTCCTTTTGAGACCTTATCATATTGTGGATTAGTATTTTATCCAATTCTTTGATAACTGTTTGATCTCCTCACTTCCACCCTCCACTAAAGCTAGCCTACTCATAAGAGAGGGATTGTGACGGTAATCTTTATCAATGTATCTTTAGCTACTAACACAGTGCCCTAGTGTATAGTAGGGGTTAAGTGGATATTCATTAGTTGAATATACTAGGTGTACCAGTTAAAATGGCGGATTTTGTAATCAAAGAAAACATGATAAGTTCAAGAGAAATATCAAAAGCGCTTTATTTAAAGTAATGTCCATCGCTAGTTATACATTTCCCCCATCTTTCAGGTAATTTGTGGATACTGTCCCAATAGAACTTTTCTTGTTTTGAGGCAAACCATTCAGAGATCCAGTTTTCCACTTCTTTGTACATTTTGAAGTGCTGCTCAGAAAGTGAGTGTGCCATCGATTGGAACAAGTGGTAATCTGAAGGAGCAAGGTCTGGTGAATATGGTGGGTGGGTTAATACTTCCCAGGCAAGATCTTTTAATGTGTCTTTAACTGGTTTTGAAGTGTGTGATGGTGCATCATCATCATCATGAAGCAAAATTACTTTTCCGTGTCTTCTGGTAGTTCAAATTGATTATTTGTTGTTAACAGTTTCACTTGGTTTTAGAAGCTCATAATATACCACACCTTCTTGATCCCACCAAATGCAGAGCATTGTCTTTCCGAAGTGACTTGGGCTTGCAGTCAATGTTGATGGTTGATTTGTATCAACCCATGATTTTGTGCATTTGGGATTCTCAAAATAAATCCACTTTTCATTGCCAGTCACAATTCGATGCAAAAGAAGACTTTCTTTCGTGCCATTGAAGCAACATTTTACTGACAACTTTTCGGTTTTTCATTTGTCTTTCATTCAGTTGATGTGGAACCCATTTTCCTTCCTTTAAAATCTTTCCCATTGCTTGTAAATGATCGGAAGTTATTTGCTGAGCAACGTTTAATCTTTCTGCAAGTTGTTTTTGAGTTTGACACACATCTTCATCCAATAATGCTTGTAATTGTTGGTCTTCAAACTTTTTTGGTTGACCTGGACGTACTTTGTCTTTCACATCGAAATCTTCACTTTTAAAGCCTCTTAACCAGCGTTCACAAGTATCTTGAGATGGAGCATGTTCACCATAAACTTCCCAAAGTATATGATAACCTTTTCTTCAAAATAAAGTAATGAATTAAAACTTCCCACAAATGCTCTTTTTTTTTGCACGAAATTCGACATCTTTAAGCGTAAAAATATCTATGATGTTAATACCTTCACAAAATTTGACATAAGAAGTTTTGAAACTTGCTGTCAATACAACAAAATAGCATACATATGAAATCGCATATATATCAACATATGTGTAACTCTGTCTATTGCAAAAATTTGCATTATTAACTGGTACACCTAGTATACATGCCTTTTGACCTGTCACCTGTTCTCTGCACATTCTCCAAATGGGATACTTGTTGAAAGTGGAATTTATGTGACCATTGCTTTCGAGAGTAATGATATTGTTGAGAAAGATAAGCTATATGAAAAGTCAAATGTTAGTTTTGTCAAACAGCTTAAAAAAGAAGTGGGTCCTTTGATTCTTTAATTTTACAGCCACTAATACGTGGTATTGCTCAAAAGGGCTTTTTGAGCTTGCTTGTTTGCCTTTGGTGGGCAATTCAGGCTCTAGCCTGACATGGGGCATTTTAATGTTGGGACCAAGTTGCCAGCCCATCAAATTCTTCACTGAGTGATACCTGCATTTCTGAGGAAGGACAGAATTAGTAACTACATGGACATTTGGGGGTCACTGGTTCTTCTCTGGTTCCTAATTACTAATTAGCAGGTGCATGCAGTCTGCTTTGCAGGAACACAAGAATCATCAACAAGAGTGAGACCTAGGGCCCATTTAACATAGGAGTGGGCCAGTGGTAGCAGGGGCCCCAAAAGACGTACTGTGGGAAGGAAGCTGTCTTCCCTGGTGCAGATTTACAGGCTAGGTCTTTCTGAGAAGCCATCCATGACTCAGTGGCATAGTAATGTGTCCAGACTCTTTCTATATCCTTTCCCCTTCAGACCTGGAGCCATATCTTGAGACAAATGAGTTTTATACCATCATTACTCTTGTGAACATTTGACTTCCTTTAATTTGTTGTATATTTTGAGTTGTTGAGGATGTCTCCTTATTCTAGCATTTTAGGGTGTCATGAATGAATCCAGAATCACTACTTTATGTTTATGTCAGTTTGAATCAGATGCTTTCTGATTCTTTGCAGTTGGGGGAGACCTACCTTTTATAGCCTTTTTTCAAATGAGTCAGATAGCTTTCTATGCAGTAGTACACCCTGACCCTCTGGAGTGGAGTGAATCACCCCATTTTTTATATGAGAGGGCTTGTGACTGTGCTCCCGAAGAATGATGGAATTGGCCTCAAGTTTGATGTGAAAGATGTTGGGATGGACACACAGTCAACATATTTACTTGCCATGTAATGAAACTCAGCTTGGAGTGAATGACAGAAAGCAAACACAGAAAAGTCAAAAGTAAATGTGAAGACAGAGTTGCAAAATGTTATTAAATACCAAGTGGACTGTTAGACATGTGCAACAAGGCATTAGTGGGTTTCACAGAGCTTGACATTTCAGCTTAGATGAACAAGTGGACGATAAGGTGCTGTTGATGAAGTGCCATTATGTCTCTTAAGATGACTGTTTTGAGCTGTCAGACAATGTTTAAAGCTATGGCAAATGATTGTAATTCTGTTTTCTATCTAAAAAAAGGAGTAGGAGAGGATACTAGAGAGAGAGATGTTCCAAAGAGAAAGTTTGCACAAGTGAAGCTGAAAATCTATATAGTTCTTTTATAATAATACTAGAGGCCCAGTGCATGAAATTCGTGCATGGGGGTGTGTGTCCCTCAGCCCAGTCTGTACCCTCTCCAATCTGGGACCCCTCAAGGGATGTCCGACTGCCCATTTAGGCCTGATCCCGGTAGGGATCCCTCTTACAATCCAGGACTTCTGGCTCCCAACTGCTTGCTTGTCAGCCTTCCTGATTGCCCCTAACCACTTCTTCCTGCCAGCCTGATCACCCCCTAACCACTCCCCTGCCAGACTGATTGATGTCTAACTGCTCCCCTGCCAGCCTGATTGCCCCTAACTGCCTTCCCCTGCAGGCCTGGTCACCCCTAACTGCCCTCCCCTGCAGGCCTGGGTCCCCCGCAACTGCCCTTCCCAGAAGGCCCAGTCACCCCCAACTTCCTTCCTCTGCCAGCCTGGTCACCCCTAACTGCCCTCCCCTGCAGGCTTGATCGCCCCAACTGCCCTCCCTTGCAGGCCTGGTCCTTCCCAACTGCCCTCCCCTGCTGGCCATCTTGTGGCTGCCATCTTGTGTCCACATGGGGGCAGCTATCTTATGTGTTGGAGTGATGGTCAATTTGCATATTACTCTTTTATTAGATAGGATAGAGGCCTGGTGCACAGGTGGGGGCCGGCTGGTTTGCCCTGAAGGGTGTCCCGGATCAGGGTGGGGGTTCTCTTGGGGTGTGGGGTGGCCTGGGTGAGGGGCCTGTGGTGGTTTGCAGGCTGGCCATGCCTCCTGGCAACCTGAGCGGAGGCCCTGGTCATCTGGGATTTATCTTCTATAATTGAAACTTTGTAGCCTTGAGTGGAGACCAGGGCAGGCCAGGAAGCTTGGCTTCCTCCATCGCCAGGGAAACCCAAGCCTTCTGCTCGCTCCGTGGCCGCAGCCATCTTGGTTGGGTTACTTTGCATACTCGCTCCTGATTGGCTTGGTGGGCATGGCTTGTGGTGTAGCAGAGGTATGGTCAATTTGCATGTTTCTCTTTTATTAGTGTAGATTAGGGGCCCAGTGCATGAATTTGTGCACCTTGAAAGGAACTGTGGGCTGCGAGGCTGTGGTGGGCACAGGGGCAGGTCTCAGCCCATCCTCTGCGCACAGGTGCCTAGCCCCTCCCACCATGGCCTCTGGTCCCCTGTCTGCTGGCAGCCCCGTTCCCACCACTGCTGCTCCCATGCACTGATGGTGCCAGCCCCACTTGCACCTGCTGATGGCACAAAGTGATTGGGGCCGGCACTGGCAGTGGGTACGAGCAGGACCAGTGCTGATAGGAGGCACGAGCGCTGGGTGGGACCATGGCATGCAGGAGCAGAGAATTTTCAGTAACCACCAGAAGCTCACCCTGATGACAGTGATTGGAGCCCCACTTTGGTCTGGTGTCCCTGCTCACCTGCTCCACCATAACCCTGAGGCCAACACCTACCATGTTCCATGCTCTGCTCCCTATTGCCCATGCCCACCATGTTCTGTGCATGCCCCCTGGTGGTCCAGCGCACATCATAACGACCGGTTATTTGGTTGGTTGGTTGTTCCTCTGTTCAGTCTATTTGCATATTAGCCTTTTATTATATAAGATTTTCATATTTAAATAT
Source organism: Corynorhinus townsendii (assembly GCA_026230045.1). Lineage (NCBI taxonomy): Eukaryota > Metazoa > Chordata > Mammalia > Chiroptera > Vespertilionidae > Corynorhinus > Corynorhinus townsendii. The sequence continues at coordinate 30,419,027 of JAPDVU010000005.1, read as the reverse complement.
GTATTTAAAATATTATTTAGTACATGTATGACTACTTATTTCTCCTCCTTCTCTCTTTATGTACCTTACTGTTTGGGCAAAAAGTGAGGATTAATTCTTGGACTATATTAGAGATAAATTATGGTTAAAGGTGATATGGATCCTTATGTATCACAGTAATTTTTTCTCTCCTTTCTCCTCTAATATCCTTGTTCAGAAATGAACTTCAGGCAGGTTCTTTGCCATTTTTGTGCAGACAGTGACATAACCAGTCTAATGGACTTCTGCGAGGAGTGTGGGCAGGCGAGTATAAAAAGAGGGGAGGTCTCACATCTGGTGAATCTTTCTCATGCTATGCATGGGAAAGGATTTGGTGTCAGGCCCAAATCCTCAGAGGCTCTTGCAGGGGGCCTTCTGGAACCTGGAAAGCCCTCACTTCCACTCAAGAACATGCAGTCTGGTCTCCTGCTCTCTGGGTCCATCTTGGAAGACATGTAGATGCGTTTCCAAATCATTTGCCATGAAATACATTTTATGTCCTTCTGATCTGTTGATATCTTTTTGTCAATCTCTTCCCCCTTTTGTTGTGACTTCCCCACCCAATGTCAAAGACAGAGTACGCATGGATGCTGTACTGCCTGTAAGTGTTGAAGTATGCTGATGTACTTTTCTTTCAAGGCTCTAAATTCCAGAGGAAAGGGGTCAGGTGTAGTGCTACTGAGGGGTCAACTCTATGTGAGATCCTGCAGGGAGGTGTTGAGAGAATTTGACTTCTCATGGTTGAAGAACACTGGTCTATCTTTTGAAACAAAAACAGAGGGTGACATTTCAAAGACAAGTTAGATGGGTAGGATGATGATTCTGGAGAGAAGATGATAATGATAGACTTCAAGAGGAAGATAAGGAAACCCTAGTGCATTGAGGCATGGAGGAACTGAACTAGGAAAGAACAAGAATTCTGTAGGTACCACTCCATACTAAGTGGGCAACATTGAGGTTTCACAGGAAATCATACTCAAGAACCAGAAGTGAGACTCATCCCTGTATACCCACCTGGATCAGAGAGCAGGTGTACCTGCAGGCTGTAAGTTATTGTAAACAGGGCAGCCCACACTACATCAGGGGAGGGGAATGTGCAACGTGTCTCTTCCATTTTACACAGCTCTATGATCATTCATGAAATGGAACAGCAACATTTCTGCAGGAGAATTTCAAGTCCATCCTGGCAGTAACATCTGCAAAAGAAATAGACCCAGTGCCATTTCCTACCCCAGCCCCAGGGGCACCATCAGCAGACTCCCTCCAGTTCTTCATAATCATGCACACAAGTGACTTGGAAATCAGAAGCATCTCAGGAGTGCCCTTTGGGGATAAATAGCTGTAGGTCCTGTGCATAAATATCACTGCTTAGGGAGGAGGACTTTGTTGAAGTCGCTGCAAACAGAGAAGGGACAGTGACCTAAAAGAACTGTCCTTTATTGGAGCAAACATGAGCCACTCATAATGCCACTCAAAAATCACAGCAGCATGTTCGTGGAGGATCTAAAGAATTGGCGTCAAACCATTCAGCATGTATTACTACATGACTTTTTTCATGCTCATATAACCTTCTCAAATGATCATTAATCTGAAAAGTGTCAGGCATATTTTCAGAAGCATTTAATCTTCATAACAAGCTTTTGAAGCAGGGAAATAAACCCAATGAAAGGATTGTGGCTCAGAAAGATGAGTCACTGGCCTGGGGTCTCACAGTAGGTGATGGGGCTGCAGCCTGGACCTTCTGAGTGCAGGTCCAGAGATCTCCCATATTACCAGCCCAGCCTACTCTTCCAAAGAGCCAAAAGCCCTGGTTCTGAGGCCATCTCTGTGATGGTCTCAGTGAGCGTGGGATATGGGGATTTCACAGCAGCAGCAGCAGCACTACCAGCAGAACTAAGGCTTCCTTCATTTGGTGTCTCCCGAGACATTCTTGCAATCCCAGCTGTGCTTCCTGGAAAGTCTTGCTGGCCCCTCCTGGGAGATGGAGTTCACAGCTCACCAACACACCTAGACCTCCCTGGCCATGTGCAGGCTGGTCAAAGGCCCTGAGAACCGTGTCTGGCAGTGTTACTCCCATCCTAACCGAGGCTATAAAAGAGTAAAGAGAAGATATAGCCACGTGGTGGCCAGAATAGTAGTCTGTTGGTCATTTCCTTTTTGAAGTGGGAGCTGAGACATTGGAGGTAAGACTTGAGTGCCATCCCTTTGGTAAGATAACAAGGTTGTTTCCCAACGATTAGCCTAGAAGGACAGCCGAGTGATGAGAAACTAGGAAAGCCTGTGCCTCCCCATGATCCACTTTTGCCCATCCTTTGTGCGTTGTGCCTCCTTTAGGTCCGGCCATCTTCTGGACAGTAATGAGCTGTAAACTTGATAGCTTAGAGAAGTTCCCTGTTCACAGCCTTTCTGAATTGAACCAAAGGATGCGGGCCCAGGGTCAGAGCTGACAGTGCCTGGCAGTGGTGGGCATGGAGGGTGGCAGAGAGTGGAAATTCCTGAAAAAAAGTCAAGGAATGGAGTTGGGTCCATGTCAGCTCATGCTGACCTCAGCTACAGGACTTCAGACTGGTCCTGTGAAGCCAATATGGCTCCTTTACAGGCTTTTTGACTTGTCCTCATGGGAGATCTACCTGGTTTTGGTGGCTTATGTTGTGGAATGTAGCATATGCCTACTCTTCAGTGGATTACTTTCAAAGTTAGACTTATTAGCAGGTATCCCTGGCTCCTTCTCCCTCAACATGAGCATGCACACATGTGTCAGCCTCTTTGTCAACAACTCCCAGATGCACTTGCTGCCTGTGTTTTGAACAAAGTAACAGGATTTACAACCTCTGGAACAAGGTGACTTTTATATAAAAGATGACCTTTGTGGGTAGATGACTAATGCTGAAATGAATGCCCTCCATTTCCTAGCTGGCTTCCCTTCAGGAGGGCACCTTCCAGCACCCTGTTTTCATCAGGTGATGAGTGAAGACAGAAGTCACCTTTGCATTCTGCATTAGGTCGCAGTGGTTTGGAAATAGACACACCTTCTGGCTTCTTGACAAATGTTGGCCAAATAAAGTCCAATGTTGCAGGTGAATTGTAAGGTCCATGAAAGTAGGACCCCGGCGGTTACCCTCACCAACAAATAGAGCTAGTGCTGTCACTGTTAGAGCTCATGGCTATTTGGAGATAAGCGAATGAATGAAGACCAGATGAAGGCACAGCCCTAGTGAACAGTTCCCTGGAGAGCAAAGCTCAAAGGTGGTAGAGGAATCTGTGCTGTCCCATTTTTTAGTTCATAAGAGCAAGGGTTCTGGACCAGTCAGGCTTGCATTCAGAAAACAGATGACATGGTCAACTTTGTTGTGTACTTTCAGAAGAGTTTAACAAAGGAACTATTTACTCAGGACTGGGCAGGGTATAGGAAAACCCAGAAGAGATGCTGCAGTCCCTAGGGTAACAACAGTGCCTTTATTGCTCTAGGCCTGAAACAGGGGCATGAGGACAGAGAGCTGTTCTTGGACCCCGGAGACCAAGAACAAATTGTATTTCAAATAGGCACCAATCCCACAATGCTGGAGGACAGGAGCAGAGACCTTCAGTGGCTCCTTCTGGTCAAGAGAGCTTTGTGTCCAAAGGCTGGTGGACTCAGTCATGAGAATGTGACCTCAAAGTTCTCTCAGTTCTGTAAAGTGTACCCTCCCTCTCGCTCTCCCTCCCTCCCTTCCTTTTCTGTGTGTTACTTCACAGAGTGATCAAACCAAAATGCTATTTTGGGCAGATGCATTTCTGCATCTTGATGTGTAGTTCTGTACAATGCTTTCAACTCATTAGTCACCCAGATGGGCATTTTGTTGCCAGTGAACCCTGGTGGGCCCCTCTGGATGCTTAGTCCTGAGGAAAAGAAATATTGGACAGGAGTCATCACCCAGGCTGTTTATGACAGAGTGGACGTGTGGATCATCCTGCCCAGTGAATCTCTTCCTCGTCTTCGATGCATAAGAGAAGTCATGGGCAGTTAACTACTTGTTACAGCATTTGACACAATACGGAGCTATTTTAGAGACACTCAGTTTAACCATTAGACATCTCTTATGGTGTGTCTGCCCCAAGATATCCAGTGGCCCTCTGTCAGGACAACTCATATTTTCCTGCCCAAACAAGACCTTTTCTGGCTTCAGCCTTGGAGGAATAGCATTCAGTCAGTTCCTTTCACGTGCTTTCAGATGACTTCCATTTGGAATCATCTGATATCTAACTTCATTCAGAACCACCGATTATCAGAGGGAGTTGTTTCTGCACCATCTGGCAGGTACAAAGCGCTACACCTGGACTATATTCTTCTAGCTCCCAACAGGATTGTAGTGATAGACAGGCTAATATTACACTCAGTTTTTATTGAGGGTCATGGTAAGAAATGGCTAGATGGGTTTGTACTTTCTGTAAAACATCTGTTGAGGGTATTATCTATTATGTTAAATGCCTTTAAAATAATGACACACATGGAAATTTCCTTTTTTGTTAAGAGCTAGGGAAATTGTATCTCTACTGATGAATACATATCATTAAAGTCAGATGAAGACAACTTAGATATCATGTTTCATCTTTTGCCTTGGTTGTTATGAAGCTCAGGGATAATTTTTGTGCTCAGTTGTAGAAACTTTTCTAAGTTCAATTTTTAAAAATATGATTCCCACTTCTTCACACATGTTCTTTGTTTCTGGTCTTTGGGTTACTGATACAATAATCTGGGCGGGGGGGAGGGTTGTTCTATGGCAACTACACTTTAAAAAAGATACATATTTTATTGATTTTTTCACAGAGAGGAAGGGAGAGGGACAGAGAGTCAGAAACATCGATGAGAGAGACACCGATTCAGCTGCCTCCTGCACACCCCCCACCGGGGATGTGCCCGCAACCAAGGTACATGCCCTTGACCTGAATCGAACCTGGGACCCTTCAGTCAGCAGGCCGACGCTCCATCCACTGAGCCAAACCGGCTAGGGCGGCAACTGCACTTTTTATGATGGCCCATACCAGATTGCATTTGGAAATGGGGATGGGAGGGAAACCAATGATTTGTTCTAGAACTTCCCCAGTTATCATGACTGTGATCACCATTAGTTAGGGAGAGAAGGTCAGGTAAAGGAGGAGGGGTTTCGAACGAGGAAGGGAAGAGAATATAACATAATTGAAGGGTATTAGGAACCAAGGTGAAAGGTGGAATTTTGGGAGTCATAGGTGAGCAGTTTGGTTCCCATGAGGAGTAATGAGAAAAAAGATAGGAAACATTTGTTAAGAGGAGACAGGGTGGGTCTGGGAGTCTGGGTTTAGAGACGAAGTCAATTTAGAACTAGGTTAAGTGACTTCTGAGAAATTTAGGTTTTGCAGTAGAGGTGGGATAAGATGAAAGTGTGATGGGGAATACTTACCTGACATGCATAATGATTGGAACTGAGTCAAGATTAGAATGGAAAGATGAGCTAATAGGAGGTTGCAGAAATTCAGGTACTCCTGCTGAAGGCTAGATTTACTGAGACGGAAAAGTAAAGAACTCTGAGCTATGATGTTAAAGAGAAGAAAGACCCAGTGCATTTTTTGACTTTCAGTCAACCCTGTGTCAAGGATGATCCCAGAACGGTGTCAGAAATTTATATGAGCTCTATTTTGGTTTCACCTTGAATCCAGCTAGGCATTGCTTTGGTAGACTATATTTAATACCAAGGATGGTGAAAATATTAAACACTGACATTTTGGCATTCTTTGTTATTGCTTTAATACTGCATTCTAATTATTCGAGGCTAACATTTAATATATACCTAAATATATTTTTATTTACACTGCTGATTATCCTCCCAACATTATATTTTCCAATAGAATAAATTCATCACTTAAAAATGTTGGTGTTACTGGGCATTTTACGTCTCTGTTTTTGGTTGCTTGCTCGTTTCTTCAGCCCTTTGTAGACCTATGAGGATGGCCATCTCTCTTCCATTTGGATTGAACATTAATGGAGTTGTCATGGAACAATGACTGCCTTCTTATAATCCGCTGATGCTATGACTTTCTTTTGCATCCTTCTTTAATTGGTGCCTTACATTTGGCAAGATTTGCTGTCTTGAATTTATTCTTTTCCTTTATGACTTTCCTTAGCATCTCCACATTGGTCATCTTGTGATGGCTTCTTTCTTAGTTTTCACAGGCTTTCAGTCAGATCTGCTGGGCATGAGCCTCGGCTGTTGTGTTTCCTACAAGAGGCAATTAGCCTTCATGAGGCTCACATTGCATGAGAACATGTGGCTGGGTCAAGTAGTTCTTGCACAAGTTAAAGGGCCTGGCCTGAAGCTGCTTGTGACTAAAGAGGGTTGTTCTACTACTTCTCGTGATAAAGAACACTAAAGGTGGCTCAGTGGAATCAATACATGTATATTTTTTGTATAGGGTCCAATTAAATTTTCCTTTTCACTTCTATACAGTCTAGAGCTAAAGAGAAATTAAAGCTAAAGAATTTAATATATTATTATACTGAGGAAGAATGACTTGGTATCAAGCAGCTGGTGAGAGAGAGAAAGCAGGCACGTGACTTAGGACCAGTGCCTTGTGGTTGCATCCACTATGAGCTCAGGATTGCATGCTTCAAGAATGCCTTTTCTTCTGACCAGATAAAGGAATACAGAAGTCTGCAGAATGCCTCGTTTTCACTTTGGAGGCAGAGTGTTTGGAAGGAAGACATTTTGACATAGACTTATCAAGGACTTTAGGATCAAAACCTAGCTCCTTTACCTACCAGCTTAAAGTCAAGTTATTGAGCTTTTCTGTTCTTCTATTTACTCACTTTAGAGATCAGTGATGAGCATAACTCACTGGTCTTTTTGGTCAGTTTTTTATATTGCTTCTAGAGTGGGGACCTTCTCAGGGGACTCAGCTGCTAGGCTAAGTTCTTGGCCTCACCATTCTTGAGGTCCTGGATGGTGCTTGCAATGTATGCAAAATGACCCTCAGTGAAAACTGTTTATTTTAGCAATTTTTCTTTGACTGTTGAAGTTAGGAAAATTACTTATAAAAGTATACTTTAAGTATAGATTGTAAGGAAATTCCTATTCAGTTTGGAATAAATCAGTATCAAATAGAAATCTTTGCAGTTAAAAAAGGACAAATGCCCAAGATTTTATGAATGTCCTCAAAATCAATGCAAGTCAGGAGCTGAAATGTGAGCAGGGGTAATGAAGCAATTACTGGTACAATGCCAGTTAACTTCAAGGACTTTTTTTGCATGTCAGATTCCTTTTGAATATAGAGGGCAAAATGGAGATATTTTTATCTGTCTCCAACTCTGGTGGAATCTCTTGGTAATTTATTATTTGAGACCACCTTATGGGTGAAGTTGTATTTCAAATAGGCACCAATGACCAGCCTGTACTGCATGTAGACTACAAGACGGATCTACTGTGGAGTTCAGGTAGCAGTGTGTGGAAGCTTACCATTGTGTGTTGCCAAAGAAATGTTGGACACCTATCCTTTTGTTTCCTGTAATCCCAGGAAAAAAATTAAAAACCCAATTGTATTTGTTGGTGTGCCAACACTCTTCTTAAAGCTTAACTCCTCTCTAAAATGATTGATTCCTTTATATACCAATAATGAACTCTCAGAAAGAGAAACTGAAAAAACAACCCCATTTACCATTGCAACAAAATATTTAAGATACTTAGGAATAAACTTAACCAAGGAGGCAAAATACCTGTTCTCAGAAAACTACAGGACATTGGAAAAAGAGATAGAAAAAGATATAAACAAGAGCAAGAATATACTGTGTTTAAGGATTGGTAGAATTAACATCATTAAAATATCCATTCTGCCCAAAGCAATTTATAGATTCAATGTAGTCCCTATTAAAATACCAAGAGCATATTTCACAGATCTAGAAAAAATATTCCAAAAATTCATATGGAACCAAAAAAAATCTCGAATAGCCTGAGCAATCTTGAGAAAGAATAACAAAGTTGGAGGGATCACAATACTGGATATCAAGCTATACTACAAAGCCACTGTAATCAAAATAGCCTGGGACTGGCATAAGAACAGGCATATAAATCAATGGGACAGAATAGAGAACCCAGAAAACTCAAGCCATTACACTCAATATTTTACAGAGGAGGCAAGAGCATAAAATGTAGTCAAGACAGTCTCTTCAATAAATGGTGTTGGGAAAATTGGACAGGTACATGCAAAAAAAAAATGAAACTAGATCACCAACTTACACCATACACAAAAATAAACTCAAAATGGATAAAAAACTTAAATGTAAGTCATAAACCATAAGAATCCTAGAAAAAAAACATAGGCAGCAAAATCTCAGACATCTCATGTAGCAGAATTTTCACAGAAACATCACCTAGGACAAGAGAAAGGAAAAAAAAAAAATAAATGGGACTACATCAAGCTAAAAATCTTCAGCACAGCAAAATAAACCAGCATAAAAATGAGAAGAGAACCCACTGTATGGAATAATATATTTGCCTATGATACATATGGTAAGGGGTTAATTTCCAAAATATATAAAGTACTCATACAACTCAACAAAAGGAAGACAATTAAGAAAAGGGGAGATGACCTCTATAGACACTTCTCCAAAGAGGATATACAAATGGCCAAGAGACATATGAAAAAATGCTTAAGCTCACTAATTATCAGAGATGCAAAGTAAAACAATGAGGTACCACCTCATACCTGCCAGAATGGCTACCACCAATAAATCAACAAGTGCTGGCAAGGATGTGGAGAAAAAGGAATCCTAGTACACTGCTGGTGAGAATGCAGGCTGGTACAACTTCTATAGAAAAAAGTGTGGAGTTTCCTCAAAAAAAAAAGAAGAAAAGGAACTGCCATTTGACTCAGTAATCACACTTCTAGGAATATATCCTAAGAAGCCTGAAACTCCAATCAGAAACAATATATGCACCCCTATGTTCATAGCAGTGTTTTTACAATAGCTAAGTTCTGAAAACAGCCTAAGTACCCAACAGTAGATGAGTGGATAAAGAAGCTGTGGTACATTTACACAATGCAGTACTAATGTAAAAAAAAAAAAAAAAAAAAAAGGTTCTCTTACCCTTTGAGACAGCATGGAGGGACTTGGAGATTTTTATGCTAAGTGAAAAAAGCCAGTCAGAGAAAGACAAATATTACATGATCTCACATGTGGAATCTAGTGAACAAAATAAACTGATGAACAAAATAGATCTAGAGACATTGAAGCATGCAACAGACTGATGTATTTCAGAGGGAAGAGGAGGGGGTGGGAAGAGATTAGCCAGAGAAGTTATATGCATATATGCATAACTCATGAACATAGACAATAGTACGGTGAAGGCCTGGGAAAGGGGTTGCAGTGGGGTGGATGGAGTCATTGGGGGGTGGGGTGGGAAGGGACATCTGTAATACTTTAAATAATAAAGATAAATTAAAAGTAAAATAAAATGAATGACTCAATACACATTACCAGTTATCTGCTGGATGTGGTAGATAACAATGTAAGCTGTAAACAGAGGGCACTTCTGCTCTGTGCAATGTAAATGACATTTCATCTTACTGGAATAACTTGTTAAAATTTTATATACAAATGAGATTGGAGACTTAAATCTCTCTTTGAGAAATGGATGCTTGATTTTGTACTCATTTTGGTTGTCTCTTCAGGGTTCAAGTACATCAAATTATAATTCCCCCCAGCAATCTGTGCTGTTTAGATAAATGATGATGCGTTTGGTCATGTGCTCCGGAAGTGAATGCCAGGACAGGCCCTGGGATTGAATCAGGAGGTAGAAAAAAATTCACTTTGGCATGATTTGAGTGTGTTTGTCTTAAACGTTGTTTGAAAACTCTTCTTTGATTAACTTGCAGCATAAAATGGTGCTTTGATTGGGAGGAAGTTTGTGCTTACAAACTTTAAGTTCTCCACCACACTTCCTTTTTTGATGGATAAAAGAAAAAGCTAAGATTGCAACTGTTGTGGATTTTTCCTTTTGCATTTTTCCTAATCAAAGTTAAATATTATGATAGGGAAAAGAACACTTGAAGGTCGCTTTCAATCCAGATCAGTTAATTGAGCATCTACTTGGGGCAAGGCCCAGGGTAGTTTTTCTCAGAAGAGTGTCAGGAGCCCAGAGTCTTAGAATTGGAGGGGATTTTAGCAATTTTCCGGTGCACCCCTTTCATGCAACAAGTTAATAAACTAAGAACAAGAATAGGCACAACAGACCTGTTCATGGTTACAGGGAAGGTCAACCTCAGAGACAGCCAGCTTTCTTATTTTCGTTCAGTCCACTCTCAGTACATTGGTTTTCTTTAAAATATATTTTTATTGATTTCAGAGAGGAAGGGAGAGGGACAGAGAGATAGAAACATCAAAGATGAGAGAGAATCATTGATTGGCTGCCTCCTACACACCCCACACTGGGGATCAAGCCTGGGTATGTACCCTGACCGGGAATTGAACCGTGACCTCCTGGTTCATAGGTTGAAGCTCAATCACTGAGCCACTCCAGCTGGACAGTACATTGGTCTTGTTATTGTTCTCCCACTTCTGACAGATCTACCTGATTTCATAGGTTAGTTCACTTTTGCATCCTACTTGGCAGGTTTTGAAGCTTGACTGCTCAAAAACTGGTTTAGTGTAGCTCTGTAGATCTGATGAACCTGGTGTGTCTGTTCTGGTCGGCAGAGGCCAGAGAGTTCTGTATTATCCTTGGTTTTTCAAAAGGCTGGGCTGGTTCTAGATTCTGAGGTGGAAGAGAAGACAAAATGGGTGTTTGCTCTCTTCCTTAGGGTCCATGCATGTAGTGTGAGAACATGACCTTTGGACCCAGGCCCCTGCATCCATTCTTGGCGCTGCCACTTCCTAGCTGGGTGACCTTGAGCAGGTTATTTTGCTTCTTTATCTGTTTCCTCATCTGTAAAATGGGAGCAGCATTATTAGTAATGACCTATGAAACCCTTAGAACAGTGTTGGACAGGTAATGAGTACTCCCTAGAGTAGGCCTCCATCTCCTTGGGCCTACCTTTGTCTGTGATGAAGTGTTCCCTCCTGGCTGCACAGTCAGTGAACCAAGGACAGCCTGCATCTCCACTGGGCAATGTGGCTTGGCCATCTTTGCTGTGGCTGACTCTGAAGGTTCTGTCCCAGGTCCTCGAATGACATTGTGCTGTTCTCCAGCCCAGCATCTTCGGGGATAATATGCTCTTGTAAAATTGACATATATATGACCAATTTAGTGCTATAGGTTACTACAAGTCTTTGGCTATAACTCTATGATACTAAATCAAGTATTAATTGAATTTAAACATCAGTAAAACAAATTAAGTTGATGTTATGGACAAGAAAAGCCAGAGTTTTTCCATTTCCAGCTTTTGGTATTGGCATCATGAGGACACAGTCATGGAGTGTTATTTCTCTATTGATTCTCTCTGCAATTCCTAATTCTAGTAAATCGTGTGGTGGGCGGGGGGGAGGAGGCATGTCCACTTTCTCAAAGGGGTCACTATGGAATGATGGCATCTGAAGGTTCCATGTAAACATAGAATTAAAAAGCACGTTTACACTCCTGCTATCTTAGGTTAGTTGCTGTGATTTTAAGGTTACTTTTGGTTTGACTTTATTCAGCATTATAAATCAAATATTTGTTTTCTTAACATGTGGTTTCTTTTCACAGTTGTCTTTCCTATAAAGTCTCTTCAGTCTCTCTGATATTTCATGTTTGACTGCAGACCACGGTCCTGGTCATCTTTCTTTAGGCAGTTCATAAAGAGTTTAATTCTGAGCAGCTAGCTAAAATTGGATCTCATTTTCTGCTTGTTCATTTTGTAATGGTTCTTGGGTTCTACATAAAGGCTCAGCATGTCCTATTCTACTGCAATGAACCCTGTACTGAGTGACAAGTTTTTGTGTTTTTTTTTTTCTAGACTGATATACAGAATATTTGGAAATTCATTTTGTACCTGGTTAGAAAACCTAGGTAACTATGGATATATATAATTATGAACTGCTACTCATAACCACTGTCATAGTCACTATGTCTTTAGGGTGAATTAAGAACTTTGCCTCATTCTTTCAAGAAGTATTTACTGTGCATGGCAATATTCTTCATGCTTAGGGTTTGTCAATAAACACAGCACATAAAAGTCTCTTCCTTTATGGAACTTGCATTTGAGCTGGGTGGAGATGGGGTGATGAAGAGGTTCTGGGTTGGAGAAAAGCAATAAATAAAACAATTAGGGTTTCCAGCAGCATCCCCATGCTAGCCTGTTATTTATTTCCTCTTAATTTAAATTATTTTTACTTAATATAGTGGTATTTCTTCTGACAGGCTGCAATCTTCAACAAACTTTACACACAGCTTTAAGACACATTTTCCTCTTTGGGACTGAGTTTCTGGAAATTGCTTACCATAGGTGTAGAGTTTCCCAAGGTCAAGGTTATAGATGCACCACCTTCTCTCCATCCCCAACTAATTAGAGGACAGAACATTTTAACTGTTTGCTAATCATCCTAGGCATAGCTTCAGGGATATTTTTGGTGGAGGTCAATGAGAGGATATGACTGTTGGTTGATCCAAGAGCTGGAGCCAGATGACCGGAGGCTCCTTATCCCTCCTCTGTCCTTGTGTGTTGTCCGGAGTGTACATCATGCCCACTGTCCCCATAGCCAGAGCCATTTCAAGGATACAGCCTTGAGAGATAAGATGTTGTTGAGACAATCTGGACTGAATGCGTGACTGAACTCCATCTAGGTATCTATATAAACTTTTCAGATTCTGGTGGAATGATGTGGAGATCTATTCATCTTGCATCTGTCCAAGACAAGCCTTGTATGGAAATTCCCATATTTATTGTACCTGCCATCTACCCATTTGGAGGGGTCTGCCTCTGTCTTGGGTTTCTCCTTGCCCTCTGTGTAGAGGGGCCAGTTTATAAACCACTATATGTACATAAATTCATTAGCATCACATGTACCAGTTGCATCACAGGTTCAGGTGACTTGATTGTATTGTTTTCATTAACTTCCCTTTCTGCCCACCCATGTCTGTAATGGGACCACTTTCCCACAAAGCTTGAGAAAGGCTCGTGTAAATGCAAGGTCAAATTCTCACTTAAAGAGCACATTTATAGTCCATTAAATAAGTCATTAAAAAATGTCAGCTATACTAAAAGATGGGTCAGAGCACAGCCCTGCTACTTTATTTGAGCCCTGGCTGTGTCTGTTCCTAATACACAAGCACAAGTTTAATAAAAACAGTAAGATGCAGGCATAATGTAGTAATCATAATATAGTAATTCTATTAGTAGAATAATAGTATCTCTATATATAAAAGCCTAAGTTATCCTTATGACAGAATGATTGGAATGACCAGTCGCTACGATGTGCACTGACCACCAGGAGGCAGAAGATCAATGCAGGAGCTGGCCCCAGACTGCAGGCCCAGATCCCTAATGGGGCCTGCTGGCCAACCTCCCAGTTCCTCCCCCCGGCTAGCAGTTCCCAATCATCTGCGGAACTGGGGGGTGGGAGAGGTTGTGGCGAGGGAAGGAAGGGGGGAGGAACCTGATTAGTCCTGACCACTGGCCAGGCCTAGGGACCCCACCCATGCACAAATTTCATGCTCTGGGCCTCTAGGATAATATAATATAGTAACATATATAATATGTAACATACAGTCACACATAGTACTGAACAACAGTAACATTTCAGCCATAGATCCTTTGGACTAGTTGTTTTTTAACCTGAGAGCTGTGCCTGCTTTTGAATATCATCAGATTGATCACACACTTCAGTGTTTACATGGAGACAATCCATAACTTACATTAGACTCACAAAGTGGTTGTTTAAAACATGGTCATTGAGACCAGAGCTTTAGTGGTAGAAAAATTGAGACTCAGAGAAGTACTAACTACTCAAGGTCATACACTCTTTGGCAGCCCAGGTCCGAACTACTAATTCGAAATATTTATATTGTGGTGAGGTTAAATTAGCTCAAATGTTTCTGTCTTATATAAATATCAAATGCTTGTGGATGTGAGGCATTGGGGACTTGCAACCGAATGGGGTGGGAAGCTATCCTTTTTACAAGTTGTTAGATCTGTCAGAATCTTTTTGAAATTATTAGTAATCTGTAGGTGGGTCTTTGGTAGTTATTGGAAGGAATAAATTTACTTATTTTACAAAAAGATTAATGACTTCAAAAATCAATTCCGTTGTGCAGTCCTGTTGCCCGTGTTTCCTCAAGTCTCGTTTCAGTGACCTTGCAAGGATACCCCATCCTTGTCTTAGGACAAAGACACCTCTTGTTTAGTTTGGAAGCTGCAGGTGCGTGTGCAGCTGTGGCCCTCTTCATCAATGACTGCCAGGTCTGGCTGCTGCAGAATTCTGAGAATGACAGTGTCACGTCTATGTAGGTCATTGCCTCCTTCAGGACAAAACGCAGATATAGAAAAGTGGGAGGTTGAAAAAAAAAGTGTCACATTTCTTTCAATAGAAAGCTGGCTAATTTTGTAACCTCTATTTTTTTAGGTCTATTTTTTAAACCTTTCATTATAATTTAAAATTTAATGTTATGTCTTATAATTTGAACTAGAAAGTTACGTTCATTTTTTGTTCAACCTTGGTAGCCTCAGAAATCATCCAGAATGTTTCTCATGGTTTCTAAGTCTGGAAGAAGAGGGGACCAAGGCAATATATTTTCTGAATAGAGTTTTGGAGTCTGGGCACTGATTCTTTGAACTGGTTGTCATTCAGATTAGGGAGTAAAATACACCTATTTACCCATGGTCTTTGGGATGGGCAGTTGGAAATTAAAAACACCCCTCCCCCTGCAAAATACCCCTAAATAACAGGCCCATTGTATGAATGAATGAATTCATGCTGAAAGAATGGCAGTTCATTTATTTTTTCTGAACAGGTTTTATTACACACAGAGGGGATGGCTCCATCCTTCTTGCCTGCTGCCTTCCTCATGGCTGCAAAGACATTGCTCACCTCCTCTCCCTCTTGGCTACAAATGTGTGTCTTCACCCCTTTCTTTCTTTTGTAAAAAAATTTATTCTTTTTCTTTATTTTTTCTTTTTTTAATTGTTAACACTATTGCAGATGTCCCCTTTTGCCCCCTTTTGCTCACTTCCACCCAGCCCCGGCCCCCCGCCTCGCTTCCCTCTGGCCATCTTCACACTGTTGTCTAAGTCTATGGGTTATGCTTGTGTGTTCTTTGGCTAATTCCTTCACCTTCTTTCATCTGTTCTCCCCTCTTCCATCCCCTCGGACAGCTGTCAGACTGTTCCATGAATCCTTGATTAACAGCAGGGCCGCTGGTCCTTGGAGGCTTTGCATAGCTCCATGGTACACCACTCACAGGGGGCAAAGCCACACGCCACTTGGATCACATCCCCTACGAACTTGGAGTGCTTGGTGAGGTGCCCTTGGCAGCAGCTGCACCTCGGTGTGCTTATGCTCAGTCACCTATGGCCCTTGATGAGGTCCGTCACCACAGGGTAGCACAGATCCACGGCTGCAGCTCCTCGCTGGTGCCCGTGGCAGAAGGGCAAACTCTTCATTTTTAAGTGAGTCATTGGAAGACCATTCAGGCAGGAGGTGACCAGGGGGAGGTCCTATCTGGGTTGGGCAGAGCCGTATAAAGATGCTGCTGTTAGGTGGCTTCTTAGGAGCTGGAAGAAGCAGGGAAACAGAGCTTCCCTATAGTCCCCAGAAAGGAACTCGGCTCTGCTGACATTGATTTTAGCCAAGCGAGACCTGTTTTGGACTTGTAATTTATATAACTGTAAGATAATGAATCGGTTGTTGTTTTATGCCCCAAACAAAACAAAATTAAATTAAAATACACATTTGCTGAACTCTAAATAAATAAATAAATAAATAAATAAATAAATAAATAAATAAATAAAATAAAATAAAATAAAATAAAATAAAGATGCTGCTGTTGGCATATGTCCCTGAGACTCTTCACAAGGAAGGGAGGGCATGTTCATTGATGCTCAAATCCAAGATGCCCAGGCTGCTTGCATCCTCAACCAGAGTAAACGGGACCAGTCATGCCTGTTGGATGTCCTGGCTTCTCTGCCGTCTTCAGGCCAAATAAAAACTGCTTGAACAGATACCTGGGAAACATTTGTGTATGTGAAAGTCATACAGTCAAGTGAGAGAACCAGAGTATGGGAAACTGAGTAAACTCAGACACTTCCACATCGACAGTGTGTGCTGTAGAGGGGAGGTTTACCAGACCATCGAGGCAACCCGAATGTTCTTCCCAGCCATACAGATCTTTCGAGAACTTCAGCCAATGGGCTGCCTGTGTCTGGTTTTAGAAGCATTCTGTTTAATTCAAGTTTAATTCACTGTTTCTGTTTTTTTCCAAATGATTGGCTTGGGAGAATTTTAAATGTTTCTGAGGCTTATCAGGAAGAACAGGTTTTCATCAATTTCCATGAAGTTCCCATGTAATGTAGGTGTGATCATTAATTTCATGTGTCGACTTGACTGGGCTAAAGCAGTGGTCGGCAAACTCATTAGTCAGCAGAGCCGCAGTTTGCTGACTACTGGGCTAAGGGATGCCCATGTACCTGGCAAAGCAGTATTTCTGGGTGACTGTGAGGGTATTTCTGGAAGAGATTAGCACTTGAATTAGTAACCGAGGAAAGAAGATGACCTCACCACTGTTGGTAGGCACCATCCCACCCTGAGCAGAGCAAACAGTAGATAAAGGGTGAGTGTGCTCTCCGCTTGAGCTGGGACATCCAGCTTCCCCCACTCTCAGACATCTGTCTGTGCTCCTGGTTCTTGGGCCTTCAGTCTTGGACCAGAACTGACACTATTGTCTCCCCTTCGGACTCAGGCTTACACAACAGGCTCCCTCATTCCCAGGCCTTCATCCACAGGCTGAATTACTCCACTGGCTTTCCTCGGTCTCCAGCTTGCAGATGGCAGATGTGGGACCCCTCCACCACCATAATCACATGAGCCAATGCCTATAATAAACCTCCTCTTGCACGTATCTCTATATATCCTATTGGTTCTGATTCTCTGGAGAACTCAGACTAATACAGCAGGCAGCCCTCAAAATTAGGGAGTAGCAATCCTGAGGCCATCATTGCACTCTTGCATTTCTCCCCTACTCTGACTTAGGAGAGATGCTGGTGACCTGCGTATGGCTGGTTTTCTACACCAGGCAGGTATTTTAGCTCTCAGGCATGGAGAAATCATTGTGAGAGTCTGAACACAGAGCTATGTTGAAGGAGGTCATGTTTTAAAAAAATAATGAGTCATCTAGGTCTTATATACTGTTATCTTGTCACATAGTAGGTACTAAGCAAACATTTGAATGGCTGCTAGTTAGCTGTTACTAGTTAACTGCCACAGAACATCACAGGGATAAATATATTTCCTATCATAAGGACATATTTTGTTACTTATTTAATGTAATGTTGGAATTGAAAATAATTGCCTTCATGTGTTTCTGAAAGTAAATGAATTGCATTGTAATTTTGTACCTCCAGGACATCAAGATATTTAAAAAACACATTTGCTGAAATTATACTCCACCTGTGAGAATTAATGGGTAAATGTTTAGGTGTGATAGAGAGAATAGAGCAGATAATTTCAAGAATTATAAATAGAAGTGTGGATAGAAGGCACTGAAATTATTTTAATTATTGGCGAGAGGTTTACTGAGAAGAACAGGTTCAAAGATCTAGATGCTGTTAGCAGTGAGCTTTCCTCTTAATTCATTCTTGAATCCCCAACACTTGCATTGAGGTTGGCAGTGAGTTGGAGCTCAGCCCATGCTTGGTTGTAGAGAATGTATCTCATCATTTGCCTGCCCCTGTATCATGCATTTTCATAGGGATGATCTCATTTATTCCCAGCAATACTGTGAGGTAGGGTTTGTTTCTATTGCCCACCTTTATGGAGATGACACTGAGGCACAGAGAGGTTAAGAAACATATCCAAGGTCACACAGTGAACAATTGACAGAACCTGGTTTATTTTTTATAATAGCCTAGGTCTTTTTAATCTGAAAGCTTCTGCTTCCCAGGCACAGGATGGCTTTTCATAGTAACTTTGTTACTGGCCAAGTTATCTGTATTAATTTCCTAGGCTGTAGTAACAAATCACCAAAACTTGGTGGTTTAAAACAATAGAAATTTATTCTCTTACAGTTCTGGAGGCCAGAAGTCAGAATCCAGGTGTGGGCAGCTCCCTCCAAACACTCTAGGGAAGGATCCTTCTTTGCCTTTTCCAGGAAGTGGTGGCTCTTGGGATTTCTTGGCTTGTGGCCGCGTCTCCTAATCTCTGCCTTCATCATCACCTGAGTCTTCTCCTGGCCTTTCCTGTGTTTGTGTGTCTAACTCCCCTCCCCTCTGCTCCCCTTCCCTTCTCAGGACTTATCATTAGATTTAGGACCCACCTTAATCCAGATGATCTCATTTCCAGTTCTTTAATTTAATTACATTTGCAAACACGCCCCTTTCCAGATGAGGTCACAATTTATAGGTTCTGGACTTGGGACATGGGTATATCATCTTGGAGGAGCCACCATGCAATCCACTACAGTACACCTTTTAGTTCTTTTTATACACCCCAAAGAAAACCAAGTAATTTTTTTTTGAAGGAACAAAAATACTCACTAAATGTGCTATTTTCTATGAATCATACGTCCTTTATCTTATTCATTTGGACCTTCTGAACTGCCTCTGTGTCTCTGCACTCCTGGATTGCAGGCTTGTGAAGGCCTTGTGAAATTTCTCTCCTTTTCCTGAATCCGATGGGGTTTCAGTGGCTATGTTCTCCGTCCTCCTAGGAATTTCTTTTAAGATGCTTTTCTGGCTCTAGTTATTAACATTTCATTTCCTATTTTTACTAGACTCTTTTGATTTCATTTCTTGTGCTTTTTTTTTTACTTTAAAATTATTTTTGTTATTTATGTGTTTGATTCCATTCTTTTTATTCTTTTTGATTGGGCATGGCCTTATTATGTTTGAGTAAAAATATTGTACAGCTTGGAGGGTTGTTGTTGATGGTGACCGTGGCTCCACTGTATATTTCAGTGAGTACCACAGCAATTTGGGGAAATTTCTTGGATTTGGCAATGTTTTGAAAGCTATGTCAGTAAATTGTTCATTTTTTTAGATTTACCAGGTATTTCAGTACTGATATCTGAAAGATTTTCTACAAATTGCCTGCTGCTATTTTAAATGATGCGTTTGGTACTTTTTTTTATATAGGTTTCCCCTGCTCCCCCCAAGGAGAGTATAAGACCATAGAGTCAGCCCTTCTAATTGGATCAATATTCAACTTTTCACTTGTGAAAAGTAACATGTTAGTGTTTTGGTTAATGCGACCTCAGTGATATGTTCAGGAAGAGCTTCAGGGGGCTCCCTAGGACATTTGATTTGACCTTAAAGATGTGAAATCTTGATGGTAGTTTCTGTAACTAAGAACTCCTTGGTCTTGTGGCAGGCACTGGAACCTCCTGTTCTAATCTAAAATCTGGGTCTTGTCTGACACGGGAGTTCAGCAGTACACAGGGGCCAGAGAGTCAGAAGTTAGGACCGTCTCGGGAAAGGGTTCAACTGCCACAACCACTGGCAACCAGACAAAAATGTACCTTCTGGGTGGGAGTTCCAAAATGACTGCTTTTCTCCATAGGCATTATTTTATCTTTGTCATAAACACATTCTGAAGTAAGACCAATCCCCTCCCACACCCTTTGCCTAATCCCCCTCTAAGTATGGATTAAAGACAAGCTTGTGAAGTATTTTTGTATGATTTTTTTTAAATTTTGCATCATAGCTATGCACACTAAGGGTTTTTGACCATTAGCCAGTTTTAACCCCCACGTTTTTTCCCCATGTTGTACATTTCTCATTAGAATAACTAGAGGGTGTAGGTTATGAAGTACAGGTGTGATTATAAATGTGAAGACTTGGCATGAAAAGGGAAGGAAGTCACAGCCTCAGGAGATGGATTTATGGAAGCTCAACATGAGCTCCATTGTCTCCCCCTCAGCGATGGGCAATTTGCTCGCTAATTTAATGCAAAACGAGCCTCAATTAATATTTTTCTCATCAATTTGAACTGCTCAGGTGTAGTGGGAAAGGAGCAAAAAAGGTGGGGTTGGGCAGGGACCTGTTGGCGATAGTCACAATTGTCACAATTGCCTGGTTTATATAGTATCTGTGAAAAGAACACACGGTGCTGAAGACAGGAGCCAGCCACAGAGAAAAATTACTGTAGAGTAAAGCATGTGTTTATTTTTTAGTTTCGTGGCAAATGGCTCAGGAGAAGCAGTGAGCTCCTGGCTGGCTTGGGGCCAATGATTCTTGACTCTAGTAGAACAAAAACCTGAATTTGCTTCCACGGGGTTAGCCCAAGGGAGCTGACCCTTTCCCACCACTCTCCTGGGAAGGTGCCCCAGCAAGACTGGGAGGCACCTATCAGCAGCAGGGGCATTTCCTCCCAAAGCCAAAAATGGCAGGTGACTTTTTAAAAAAATATATTTTATTGATTTTTTTACCAAGAGGAAGGGAGAGGGATAGAGAGTTAGAAACATCGATGAGAGAGAAACATCTATCAGCTGCCTCCTGCACACCTCCTGCTGGGGATGTGTCCACAACCCAGGTACATGCCCTTGACCGGAAACGAACCTGAACCTTTCAGTCTGCAGGCCGACGCTCTATCCACTGAGCCAAACCGGTTAGGGCGGCAGATGAATTTTTTCCGAAACCTCTGACCTGGGATCTGAGTGCTTCTCAGGTCCTATGTTACTCGTGTAAAGAAACGCCGTGTTTTCAGAGAGCAGTGGGAAAGACTGTGGGAGCTAATGGAAACTCAGCTTACTGGAAATGCTCACTGCTGTGCCCACTGAGAGGCAGGTCCAAATTAACACGCGGGTGCCCAAGCTGGCAGATCAGAGCTGTAACAGATTCTGGAAGAAGAAGGATCTGTGTGAGCAATTGCGCTAATCACAGCCACCCCACTCATTAACATCCTTCTCGCGCCCTTATGCACAACCCAAGAGGCTTTCACAGGTTCCTTTCCAAACGCTGAAACAAACAACAGCCTTTGTAGCTGATGGAGAATGCAGCAGCAGGTGAAGAACTATTTTTTAGACGTGCTGAAAGCTCAACGTTGATTACTGTATTTTCACACCTAAAACACACAAGATGCGAGGCCGAAAAAAATTATTTTGGGTTTGTTTTGTTTTTTTTTGTATGCTCACTTCTGAGCTCAGGACAGCTACTGTCTTTCACATGCTGCTTCCTGCCTGACACTTCTTCTGCCACTGGGATGCTGGAGGGTCAGCAGGCAGGTCCCCTTTCCCTGGCACCTCGTCCATGCTTTCCTGATGGCATTTTATACCAACTACTGCTCTTCTTTTCTTCCACATCCCTCTTGAACCTAATAGTGAAGAGATTCATTACTGTATATTGATGTGCATGGGGTCCATGGTTCATGCCCCTCTGTGAGGTCCTGGCACACGCCACATCTGGTGTACTCGCTGTTTCACATTGAGAGCTTCACGCTAATTGGTTTTGCATGTTATCTCACTTATCCTGCAGAATAAATCTGCATGGTGGTGGTCTTACCCATTTCACAGAAGGAAAACAAGAGGAGGAGGGCTTGGAGAGGTTCAGAAGCCTGATCCGCTGACTGGAGTCTGAACCCAGGTTTTTCTGGTTCAAAACCTCATGCTTCACTCAGCTTTCCTGCTGCCTTTCTCGCTGATTTAATTTCAAACTGTTCTTGACTGCAGGGGGTGAGGCTCCATTTTTCTTTTGATGTTTCTTCTAGCTCTTTGATTCTACCATTAAGTGAATCTCTTCTGAGTACATTTTTTCTTTTTGGAAATGCTACAGTAATGACCAGTAATAGCTAGGATGTCAAATGCCCGTCATTTTCTTTGTCTAATTGAGACAAATCCATTATGTTCCCCACTGATTCTCTCTTTTCCACCAGGGTGTCTGATGTAATTGCCCCCCTCACTCCTTTATGGCTAAATCTAAAAGCACTGTGGTTGTTGGCACTTGGACACTTGGAGTGTTTTGATGGATCGTGCTAACCTGCACACTGCTCTTTGTCTAGGCTTTCTTCGGTTGCTCCTTGCTTCCTTATGATCCTGTGTGAAACTCAGGGACTTACTCTGAGATGTCACCTACAGAAGGTCCTTCAGGTCCCCTGGGTTAAAGTTGTACTAATCCTCCATCTGGATGTATACTGTTAAAATGTGCCGTCTTCATTCTCATTTGCGTCTTGCTGAGTTACCTAAAACAGACCCCAGAGAGCAGCCTAGGAAGGGGCTCTCCACTTGAGATTGGACTGAGAACTGCTCAGGTCCATCTCTGCCATTAGCTCCCAAAGGGCACTTTCCCTCCTGCGGTTCTGCTTTCTCCGAGACCCAGAGAAAAGAGGGATCGAGCCCGCAACCTGGGCATGTGCACAGGGATGGATGCACTTTGTAAAATCTTGCAAAAACTGTGGAAGTAGCTTTCTCCTTGTTAGAGGACCTCCTCTTGGGTGAACTGTTCTTGAGGCAAATATGCAAATAATTTTGGGTTTGGCGTCAACAGACTTTAAGGAAATGTTAGTGATTTCTATGAAAGCTACTCAAAATGTCTTGGGTACTTTTCACCCCTGAGTCAAATTTATTTCCAATACTAAGAACATTCATTTAAAGACAAGTTAGTAATTTAATAGTTAGCATTTTAATATAATGTATGCACTATGTTTAATACAATAAAAACCTAACATGTGAGAAATGAGATTTAAAAAAAAGCACATTTCTTCTTTTTTTTTCTTCACTTTTCTGCTTAGTCTCTTTCTCTTTTCTGTCCTGAAGCTCTGACCTCTTTTATCTTGGTGTGTGGAGAGTTACTAAGCCTCTGGTGTCAGATTTCTCTGGGTGTGTCATAAAAATCAGTATTCCACCAGGGGGAGCTGAGTAGCAAAGAGGAGACCAACTTGCTTTCTTCACGGAAATGCAGAATTTGATATTATTTTCCAGTTTTTAGTAAAAGAAAAATTTAAATGTCTCAGGGAAACATATTCATGTTTTTCCTTTTGGATTTGGCATTCTTTGTTATTACCCTTCAGAAGGCAGGCATGGGCCCAGGTACCCACATGTCACAGGGATTCCCCAGGTGGCTGTGCTGCAGGTGGATCCAGGTGGTCACAGACACACTCTGAGAAACCCCTGGCTGAAGCCTGGAAACATGGCCTTGTGGTTTTAGTTTCTTTGGATTAGTGACTTAATTGCTTTGGTGTTTATTTTCTTAATCTGTGAAGTGTATTAAATTAGATTACTTCACCCACACTATCAGATAGTCTCTGATAGTTTGTTTCAAAGAAATGACTGTGCTCTTGACTTACTGTGGGGCCACATCCTGATGAACTCATCATAAACTGAAAATATCATACATGGGAAATGCATTTAATACACCTCGCCAGCTTTGCCTACTGAACATTATAGCTTCACCTACTGAACATCAAAGCTTCACCTAGTCTACCTTAAACATGCTCAGAACACAATATCCCCCAAATGCTGGCAACACAGTACACTGTGGAGGATCGGTTGTCATATTAGTATTTTTATTTTATTTTAGCCTTTTGACCACTGGTGTAGCAGGTTACATTAGATAAATAAACCCTGCATTTGATCAATGTATTGAAATAATTAGAACAGGAAATATCCCTACATATTCTGATTGAAATTAAATTCATATCACATGGGAAGATAGACATTGTTAAAAGCCTCTCTTTATGCCTTTCCGCTCATGCACATTGCATATCAAAATGTGCAGACTGAAAAGAGCTGAGGCATCACCAAGGAGATGTCTTCCGTATGGACATCTGATTGCCCTGCACCATTTGTTGAAAAGAGTATTATTTTTCTATTAAAGTACCTTGACACCTTTGCTAAAAATCAGTTGATCAGATGTTTGTGGCTATTTCTGTATTCTGTGTTTTATTGTTCTATTTATCCCCCTTTAGGCCAATATTATACTGCCTTGATTACTGTAGGTAATCTGTACTATACTGTACTTTTGAAATCAATAATGTAAATCCTCTAACTTTGTCCCTGCCCCACCACCCCCAATCAATTGGTTCTTTTAGTCTCTTGTAGATTTTCATACACATTTTAGAATTAGTTTTTTTCAATATCTATTAAAAAAGGCTGCTGGGATTGTGACTAGGATTGTTTGGAATCTATAGATCAGTTGGAACGAATTGATCTATAAACCACTGCAATCACCCCTTCCCCAGTATGTCCATTTTTGGCTTTTAAAGGATTGCTCATAATTTAAGAAAGAGAAATACTGATTAGCAAAGGTATCCTCTGAATAGAAAATAGATAATG
Organism: Corynorhinus townsendii; assembly: GCA_026230045.1. Taxonomy (NCBI): domain Eukaryota; kingdom Metazoa; phylum Chordata; class Mammalia; order Chiroptera; family Vespertilionidae; genus Corynorhinus; species Corynorhinus townsendii. The sequence goes on along the minus strand of JAPDVU010000005.1, from coordinate 30,394,611 downwards.
AGTTTAAATTTCCACTAATATATCTTATGTGGCATTAATCCTAATTATTTTTGTGGTAATAAGAACATTAAATAATTTTCTTAAAGCAATTTAGTCGTTTTTGAAATTAAGTGTACAAATTAAAAATGAACATATTTCTGTGTTAACCTAAGGCCAAATTCCTCTGTGTTTGTTTAAAATAATTGAAAGGATGATGCTCAAACATGATTTTATTTCTTAAGAGGAGGGCAGATATTTAACAACTGAGTTTAACGAGGAAAAAAGCCCTGATTTGTATCATTTACCAATTTCTGTGGTGTAAATACTCCCACTACTGTTGAGTTTAAGCTACCAAGATGATGTCCTTGAACACTAGCGTGCCCGTACATAGAAATTCCATCATACACACACACATACCATAGTGGTAAAGAACTTCAAGAGCATAGATGATAATAAAATGTGGTAAAATAATTAGGAAGAGGTGGGGTTTGAGTATTTATTACCTTTGTTTTTAATGTGATTTAATTGTAAGTTTGTTTAATTTAACTTTTACTAATGTTTGTATTTAACAGCAAAAAATTCCTGAAAATTTCACAGTCAGCACGCAGATAGGAGCTGGCCCCAGCATACCACTATGGGCCAAGAGTAAAGAGTAAAGCATGTTTATTATCAAACGAACTAATGGTTAATGAGTTAATTGCCAAATAAAACAAAACAAAGGGAGGCTTGTTATGTTTTGTAACTTTAAATTCTTGATTCAATAATTTTAAACTGATGGGGTTGGCTAAACATTATATTACCATTTTATAAATTAAACTAGAAGCCCAGTGCATGGAATTTGTGCATGGATAGGGTCCCTAGGTCTGGCCAGTGATCAGGGCCAATTGGGGCTTTCCGGCTGCCAGCTGGGGCCTTCCTTCTGGCTGCTGGCTGGGGCCTCCCTTCCCTGACTGGCAGTTGCCTGCCAGAGCCTCCCTTCCCCAGCTGCTGGCTGCCATCTGGGTCCTTTGTTCATTCCGCGCCACTCCCTGGTGGTCAGCACATGTCATAATGAGTGATAGAACTCCTGGTCTCCTGGTCGAACTCCTGTGGGTACACTTTGCATATTAGCCTTTTATATATATAGACTAGTAGCCTGGTGCAAGGAATTTGTGCAGGGGGGAGGAGTTTCCCTTAGCCCAGCCTGCACCCTCTCCAATCAGGGACCCCTTGCGGGATGTCCGACTGCAGGCAGTCGGACAGCCCTCTCACAATCTGGGACCGCTGGCTCCTAACCACTCACCTGCCTGCCTGATTGCCTCTAACTGCTCTCCCCTGCTGGCCTGATCTCGCCCCCCAACTGCCTTCTCTGCCTTGGCCCCCACCACCATGGCTTTGTCTGGAAGGAAGTCGGAAGTCTGGAAGATGGCTGGTTGACCCGGTATAATTAGCCTATTACCCTTTTATTAGTATAGATAGATTATATAGGATAGGATTGCTTAAATGGGGGGTGGGGCAGGAAGCCTTTTTCAGCAGGAGGAGATGCTCTTGGCAGACAAAAATACATAATCTCTATATCTGGACTGATAGCCAGCCATATGCACTATACTGCCAAACTGGTCATTAAAAAATTGAACCGCTTTCTTACACCTTATACAAAACAGCTATTGCCCTTAAAAATCTCTCCTCAGCCCCACCTTAGGTTCTGCCATTGCAGTTCACCCAGATTAGGTTCTGATTGGTCAGTTTCTATGCCAGTCAGCGTCAAAAGCTCCACCTGCTAGGCAGCCATTGGCTCCTCACAGTTTACCCAGATTTGGTTCTCATTGGTCAGTTTCTATGCCAGTCAGCGTAAAAACCTCTGACTCCTAGGTAGCCATTGCCTTTTCACATTTCATCTAGATTTGGTTCTGATTTGTCAGTTTCTATGCCAGTCAGCGTCTCCGGGCCTAATCAGAGAGGTGGGGCTGATCAGCAGCCCCCGCAGAGGCCCAGAGAGAAACAGAGGCATGGCTGCTGGTGAAGCCCAGAGAGAGAGAGAGAGAGGCAATGGCTGATCAACAGCTGCCACAGAGGCTGTGGATCAGACCCTGCCTCTCTCTCCCCGGGACTCTCTCTGGGCTTGATCCGCAGCCCCCTTGGCAGTCAGTGCTAGGTTGCCACACCCACAGCAGTGGCAGTCAGTGCTTGGTCACCACAGCAATCCAGCACTGACTGCAGGACTGATTTCCAGTCGGTCAAGCCTTCGCTCATTTTGGACGTTACAGACATGGGGTTTTTATATATTAAGATGATTGGTAAGTGTGTGTGTGTGTGTGTGTGTGTGTGTGTGTGTGTGTGTGTGTATTTTCAGGGGTAGGTCAGAGAACATCAACTGGAACTTTTCCTTAATTAGGGTGGGATGGGCGCACTAACAAATGAACCCAAACATGTAAAAACATGTAATGGTGTCTCTCAAAAGTTTCTTTTTTAAAAAATTGAATTTATTGGGATAACATTGGTTAACAAAAATTACATAGGTTTCAGGTATACAATTGTATAATACATATTCTGTATATTGTATTGTTTGTTCATCACCCCAAGTTAAGTCTCTTTCCATCAACTTTACCGCTTCTACCGCCCTTCCCCCCCCCCCCCCCAATTTCTCTCTGATAATCACAATACTGTTATCTGTGGAAAGTTTATTTCTCACCCATATAGTAATGATAGTTCAGGTTAGTTCTAGGTGATGATGATTACTTTTTTTCCCCCTCCCAAAGGCGTCTGCTGTACTTAGTCATTCAGGGACCGGTTAAAGATAGCTCTGTAACCTAATCTAACATCACACAGGGGTTTCATTGTGGTCAGCAGGAAGGAGACTGGGCATGGACAAGCTTCCCTTCCATTGGCTACACCTCAGTCACATGAGCACACCCAGCTGCAAGGGAGGCTGGGAAATGTAGTCTGTTGGTTTTCTGGGGAGAGGAGCAAAATAGATTTGGGGGAACAGGTAGTACTTTCTGTCATGTCATCCATTCATACTTTTTTAGCTGTCCTCATGCAGCATGATGTTGGGAGTATTGGCCTAGAGATGGGGAAATTTGAATTTAATTAGTTTTATCATTAATTGTGCTGTTGGACAAACACAATCCCCTCTCTGGGTCTCAGGTTCCTTGAGATAATATTGGTTAATAAAAATTATATAGGTTTTAGGCATACAATTCTATAATATATCACCTGTATATTGTTATTTATTTTTTTAATATATATTTTTTATTGATTTCAGAGAGGAAGTGAGAGGGAGAGAGAGATAGAAACATCAATGATGAGAGAGAATCATTGATTGGCTGCTTCCTGCACACCCCCCTACTGGGGATCAAGCCCACAATCTTGGCATGTGCTCTGACTCAGAATCGAGCTGTGACCTCCTGGCTCATAGGTCAACACTCAACCACTGAGCCACACCCACCAGGCCCTTCTATTCCTTCTTACAAAAGGCCTCCTGCGAGGTCCTCAATTGGAGGTTCACACGGCTCTGCCTGATAGAAAGAGCCTGCCAGCCTCCATTGTCAGGACTTTTAAAAAAATCTTTATTCAGATTATTACAATTGTTTCTCCTCCCCCCCCCCCATAGCTCCCCTCCACCCGGTTCCCACCCCACCTTCTGCCCTTACCACCCCACAACTGTCCTCATCCATAGGTGTACAATTTTTGTCCAGTCTCTTCCTGCACTCCCCCATACACCTTTCCCCCTGAGAATTGTCAGTCCACTCCCTTTCTATGCCCCTGATTCTATTATATTCACCAGTTTATTCTGCTCCTCAGGTTTTTAATTCATTTGATTTTTAGGTTCACTTGTTGATAGATATGTATTTGTTGTTCATAATTTTTATCTTTACCTTTTTCTTCTTCCTCCTTTTCTCAAAGAATACCTTTCAGCATTTCATATAATACTGGTTTGGTGGCGATGAATTCCTTTAGTTTTTACTTATCTGTGAAGCTCTTTATCTGCCCTTCAATTCTGAATGTTAGCTTTGCTGGGTAGAGTAATCTTGGTTGTAGGTTCTTGCTATTCATCACTTTGAATATTTCTTGCCACTCCCTTCTGGCCTGCAGAGTTTTTGTTGAGAAATCAGCTGACAGTTGTATGGGTGCTCCCTTGTAGGTAATTAACTGTTTTTCTCTTGCAGTTTTTAATATTCTCTCTTTGTCTTTTGCTCTTGGCATTTTAATTATGATGTGTCTTGGTGTGGTCCTCTTTGGATTCCTTTTGTTTGGGGTTCTGTGCGCTTTCTGGACTTGTAAGTCTATTTCTTTCACCATGTGGGGGAAGTTTTCAGTCATTATTTCTTCAAATAGGCTTTCAGTATCTTGTTCTCTCTCTTCTTCTGGCACCCCCATAATTCTGATGTTGGTATGCTTGAAGTTGTCCCAGAGGCTTCTTACACTATCTTCAAATTTTTGGATTTGTTTTCTTTTTGCTTTTTCGGTTGAGTGGTTTTTGCTTCTTTATATTTCAATTCTTTGACTTGATTCTTGCGTTCCTCTAGTCTGTTGTTGGGTCTCTGTATAATATTTTTTATTTCAGTCAGTATATGTTTAATTTCTAGTTGGTCCTTTTTCATATCTTCGAGGGTCTTGTTATATTTATCAGCCTTTTCTAGGATATTCTTGAAAAGCCTTATAAGTGTGGTTTTGAATTCTATATCCTGTCATTTGTTTTCCTCCATTTCTTTCGTTTGTGATCTGTTTCTTTGTTGCCGCATTTTCACTGCTACCCTGAGTTGGTAGGGTAGCTTTGTGTGCTAGGTTGCCTATATGGCCCAGTGGCTCAGCCTCCCCAGTTACCTGAGGTGGACACTCTTGGTGCACCCCTTTTGTGGACTGTGTGTACAGCCTTGTTGTAGTTAAGTCTTGATTGTTGTTGGTATCACTGGGAGGAATTGACCTCGGCCAGCTGGCTGTGAGGATCAGCTGTGTCTACGCTGGGAGAAGTTTGGTGCTGGAGACAGCCTTATAGGATTAGACTTGCCAAATTGCAAAAGACTCTGTGCTCAGCTTGGATGGGGTGGAGTCTCAGGGTGGAGCAGATGGTCTTGGCTTCCCTTGTGCGCATGCGCGCGCGCCTCCAGTCCTCTGCCTTCCCCGGCTCCTGAGACTCTGCCCGACAGTCCAGATTCCCCCTGCAAGAGCGTGGGTTCCCAGGGGCTCGCCTGGAACTGGGGTTCAGTGCAGTCAGAACTGGGGCTCAGTGCAGTCAGGAGCTTCCAACTCCCTTCCGCTAAGGAAAGCCTGTGGCAACCTCCATAGTCTTTGTGCGCATTCACTTGCACCTCCAGACCTCTGCCTTCCCCAGCTCCCGAGCTTCTGCCCGAGAGTCCAGATTACCCCCGTAAGAGCATGGGTCCCCAGGGGCTTGCCTGGAACTGGGGTTCAGTGCAGTCAGGAGCTTCCGATTCCCTTCTGCTAGGGAAAGCCTGTGGCAACCTCCGCAATCTTTGTGCACACTTGCGCGTGCGCTTCCAGACCCCTGCCCGCCGGGGCTCCCCTGGGTCTCCAAGTCTCTGAGTGCCTTTCTTCTCTACCTGACTGTCCAGACTCCCCCTGTATGAGCCTGCATCCACAGGGTTTCGCCTGGAACTGGGGTTCAGTGCAGTCAGGGGCTTCCTTCCCCCTCCCGCCAGATAAAGTCAGCCAGGCTCTCAGCCGCCCTTCCTCTCTGCGCACAAAAAGACACTTTGCCGTACCTCAACCCTTTGCCGTTCCTCCAGTTCTCTGTGAGCTTTTTTCTTTCTTTCTAGTTGTAGAATTTCCACTCAGCCAGCTTTCCTGTGGTTCTGGATGGTGTCCGTTCTGTCTTTTAGTTGTAGTTTTCAAATTGTTGTGCGAGGCAGCAGTTTAGGTGCTTACATATGCCACTATCTTGGTTTCTCATTCACCTGTATATTGTATTATATATTCACCACCCCAAGTCAAGTCTCCTTCTATCACCATTTATTCCCCTTTTACCTTCTTCTCCTCCACCCCTGTTTGTCTCTGGTATTCACAATACTGTTGTCCTTGTCTGTACAAGTCAGGGCTTGAATAGGTCCTTCCTCATTCTGTGACTCTCTACTGATTCATTCTGTCTTCCCTACTCAGCATTCCCTGCTCTTGTTTCTTTCCTTCCCGCTCTTCTGGGGGTGGCTTTTGTTTATCTCTTGGTCCAGTGGGAATGGTCTTTCCTATGACTGGGCAGCTCTGTCCACCTGTCTGGCTTGGGACCAGGTTTGGGAGCACAGGGTACTGCTGACTCGGGTTCTGAGGAACTGAGCACAGCTGTTCTGTCTGGGGAGAGCCGTGCAAGGTGCAGCTTGGTGATTAGTAAGGAACATGTTCTCATTTTGCTTCACTCAGGAAAATGCCAAGTTTGATATGCAGATGCAACCAATTTGTTTCAGCAAACAATGCCCTGGAGGAATTATAGTGTCATGGAGGAATGCGGCCTCTGGAGTCAGCTGCCTGGGTTCAAATCCCGACTCTGCCTTTTTGACACGTGTAACCAAGGCCAAATTACTAAACCTCTCTGAATCTCAGTTTCCCCCTTTGTAAAATGTTATTTATTTATTGATTTTTAAAATATTGATTTTTCACAGAGAGGAAAGGAGAGGGATAGAGAGTTAGAAACATTGATGAGAGGGAAACATCGATCAGCTGCCTCCTGCAATACCCCCTACTGGGGATGTGCCCGCAACCAAGACACATGCCCTTGACGGGAATCGAACCTGGGGCACTTCAATCCACAGACCGACGCTCTATCCACTGAGCCAAACCTGTTAAGGCAGTAAAATGTTACTTAAATTAAATACAAATATGAAATAAATATATAATTAAAAATATTTTTTTCATAAAACAAACCTTAGTGTGTTTTTGGACAGTTAAGTAAGCTAATACATGTAAAGTGCACTGAACAGTGCCCATTGCATGGTGAATACCATAAAAAGTATTGTTTTTGCTATTGTTATTATTAGCGTAGTTATTTCACAGAGCATTCAAGGAGATGGTGCTTTTAGGGGCATTACAAGTAGGAAATAAAAGGGTGAAGATCTGATTAGTTAAAATTGGCAGTTGGTTCAATAAATTGTGCATCTTTCAGCAGGTCTGCCCTCTCCCCATTCTAGACTCTTGGCAGACATTGCTAATCAACATGGGAGTTTTTTTCCTGCTGAACCACAGTGCCTCCAAAGGAAGGGGTTATGGTCCAAACATTTAACATCTGGTATTCTTGGACCAATCAGAGCCCACACTGGCCAGAAGGCTGGAGGTCCCCTGCTGCTCCAGGCATCAACCCCTTTGTTGCCCAGTTTGTGTGAGATAAAGGGGGTAACAGGGGAAAAGCCAAGGTGTCCAGGACAGTGAGCGTGGAGGTGGGAGGTTAAAGGGGAAGCCCTGGGTGTTTGGGCAGTATGGAAGAACAGAAGTGCTTTACAGTTTTAATAATTGGTACAGCTGCCCTTTTAAAAAAGGATGATTAACCTGGCACAGAATCATTTTCAGCACTGCTACTGCCACTACCACTGCCACTGCCACAATGGGCTTGAGATGAAACTCAGCTGACAATCCATTATTATAAAACGTGGTTCAAAGAAGAGGGTCGCTGCTGTTTGTGAAAGTTAAGGGGAAGACCTTGTGGAGGACAAAGGGTTTTTTGGGGGTCCTGAGCGTTTCCACTGTTAGAAGGCAAAAAGGCATTTCAAGTGAGGGAACTGGATGAACAGAAGGGCCAGTGTGAGCCTGATGAGGGAGGCAGGCCCCTCCTCCCAGCTTCCCTGGAGGATGCTGTGCCAGGTTGCCATGGTGATGACAGACTCCTTTGGGCAGGCAGCCTTGTGGAGCCACCAGAACAGAAAAGGTGGTCAATTCTCTGGTTCCCCTTTCTATCCAGACTGTGAAATGGCAGTAAATGCCAGTTTGTTTTCTTGCAGAAAAAATGGGTTCTTTTTATAAGTTCAAAAGAGAAAGTAATTCACCAAAAATAAATGTAATTATATCATTATAAAATGTACTCCTTTACTGTTTTCCTCTTTTTTTGGGTACATGTTTCTGGTATTCCAAAGTAAAATTGTAACACTTCCAAATGAGCCTGAATACAACCAAATTGTTTGAGAAAAATTATTTCTCCAAATTTATCAAGTAAGATATATTATAGCAGTTTGGTGAGAGTGAAATAAATTTGACTTGAGTTCTATTCTTGGTCTTTCCATATGTAATTAGGGATATTTTACTTCCTGCCTCTCAACTTCCTCCTTACTAAGTGAAATAACATCATAATTCCATACAAAATTTGGCCAAAAAACAAAAAATCCATAACTTGAATTATTATAATTTTTGCAAACATCCTCTAGTCATATTTATTAAAAAATTTTAATTAAAGTTGTAATCATGGTCTATATTTAATTTTATATCCTGCCATTATTTACATTTTTCTGTATTGTTTTAGAGAGTTTATGATTTTAATGGTTGCAACATTCTATATACCATACCTTTCAGAACATTTTTTTATGTTCTTATCCTCCACCTTTTTATATGAAAATTATAATAGTCCAGTTCTCTTATATCACACATTGTTTTCTTCAAATTTACTACTTTTGATATTCAACTTGGAACTAATAGCTTTTCCCATATTAAATTGAAGCTATATTATGCCATATGTTCACTTACTGCCTCATGGGTTTCCTGAGAGCTTTTTCCAATTTACAGTGTGATAGATGAGCAGTGTTGAGAAGAGCTGTTTCATTGAATGCTTGCTGACATTCTGAACACCAATGATTATTAATTTATTTATTTTTGCTAATTTAATAGGGAAAGAGGATATTTTGTTTCAATTTGCATTTTTAACTACTGGTAGGCTTAAACATTTCCCTATGGTAGGTCACTTTTTAGAATTTTTATTTTGTGACTGTCCTATCTATCTATCTATCTCTCTCTCTATTATTAAATTTATTGGGGTGACATTGGCTAATAGAATCACATAGATCTCAGGTGTGGATTTCTATGTTATAAGATCTGTACACTGTGTTCCCACTATCCAAAGTTAAATAATCTTCCATCACCATGAATTCTCTTTTTAGGTCATTTGTACTTAGGCCTAATATGGTATTTTTCTTATTGTTTCAGATAAGAAAAATGTTAACACTTTATGGCAAATGCTGGTTTGTTCCCTAATTTACACCTTTTTGGGTTGGTATTTCTTTTTTCAATTCTCTGGACTTGTATTAATACACTACTTAAATAGTGCTGCTTTGTAATTCTTTCAGAACTTTTTTTAAATGTTCTTATCCTCCCCCTTTTTATATGAAAATTATAATAGTCCAGTGAGTTGTCCCTGCTCTATACCCCGAAAAGTCCTGTTTGAGTTTTGATTGTGAATAAGTGAAATCTGCACATTCATGTTGGCTGTATAGACATTTATTAGTCCTTTATCAGGGAGACGAGCCTTGGTAATTGTGTAATTGAGTTCTTGAAGTGCTTTGCTTATTTGGTCTCAGTGACTGATCTGCTCTGTAAGCTGCTGGATGTTTAGTATGCAAGCGATGTAGTATAGTTAGTGTGTATTTAGCTTTAGATCACATGTGCCAGAGTCTCCTACTCACTGATTTGTAAGATGGTAATAGGGAGCATGAGTAACTTTGAATTTGCACAGCCTTCATTTGGAACGCTCCTTCTAGATCCCCTGGACTTTGGCAGTCTTTCCGTAATACTAAATTGCTACTGAAATGATATACTATTTGAATTTTTATCCTATCAGCTAAAAAGCATTGTCTTGTGTTCAGTGACATTGCCTTTGGTGCTAACATTTTAGTCAAAGAGATATATTTAATCATAGCTATATATTTTGACAGCATATATTAGCTCAAAATGTTCTATAGCACTTATTCTAGTAGGGTTAGGGAAAATACTGGCAGAAATATTATATTGGTTGATATAAAGTCAATAATAACAATAAAATAATTTTAGCAGACATTTGATGTCTTACAGTTGTCACTTATTTTTCTTAGTTAATTCTTAAAATCACCCTTTGACGTTGATTCTGTCGCTCTTCTGCTTTTGAAGATGGGGAAACTGGAGCATTGCGAGATTAAGCAACTCACTTCCCTTTTTTCCCCTTTGTCCTTTACTAAGATGTGGAAATGGAAGTGTTGGTAAGAAGCTGTGTAGGATTCATTTCCGGTGCCAAAGAATTTAAGAGCTTGAAGTGATGTCTCATATCTTTCAGTTTATGGTCTGGTCTTGTCATCTTTAAGGTGAGAAAATCAGATCCCAGGAAGTTCTTTAAATGTTGTTATGAAAACAGTAATGCTCCACACATAGAAGTGTATAAAGAATCCCTGCATTTTCTTTCCTTCCTATCAATTTGCTCCCCAAGAAAGGCCTATCAGTGGTTTGAAGTGTCTTCCTCCAGACCTTCTTTTCCATATTTAAGTAGCAGGTCTTAATTTCCAAGGGAGTTGGGGGTCAGAATGGAGAGTAGAAGGCAGAGTTTGTGAGTTGGGGCATATGTTTTTTTAAGTGCCCACATTGGCTCCCAAAGAAGCTCCTGCCCCAAGGAAGTGCTGGGGACAAGGAGATACTTGGGATGCTCCCGTGGCCACCAGTTGCGGTCCCTGGGATAAGCCTGGTTCACAAATGAGCTCATCTTTTCCAGGCAAGCCAATGGCTTCAAGTGATTTTCCCCTGCAGGTATGAGAATAAGGTGCTAGCAATAAAAGGTCTTTGTTCAATTATGTATTAGCTTGTGATTTATGTGTAACAAGTCTGTGAGACATATTTTAACTATCTGGCCAGAGAACCTATTTCCTATGAGTTGTGTAGTGTTGCCTGGTGTAGTTGTTATTGAATGAATGAATAAATTCTGTTTAAGATCAATTTGTGTTTTATGTGGACAAACTTTTGATCTTTTTGAAGATGGACAAACTTTGCCAAAATAAACATTGGGAATTGATTAGGAATGATAGATTGTGCTCATAAATGAGATTGCTAAAAGAGACACACATTCCAAAAGCTCTGACCTGGGCTATCATAACCTTGTAATGTCATGTTGGATACTTTTTGATCACTCTTTCAAAAAATGCACACACATACTACATGTGATCAAGAAGAAATGGCAACAAACATTGCTTTAAAGGTGGACGTGTCAGAGAAGGACACTATAGGTGTGGTCATGGAGAGGTAGGCATTCAGAATGCCACTCTGTTACATTTCTGGGTGCAGTCCCCGTGTGACCAACTCAGACTTTCTAAACCTGAACTTCTTTTTCTCAGCTTTGCCATGATACAGGGCAAATGAATCAATACTGTGATGTTCAGCAGACATGTGCTTTGCCATTTACAACTCTTCCAATTTGAGAAGACTCTCATTTTGGGAGGATCAGAGCGCCGTGGCTCTCTGCCTCTTTCATACGCTAGGTTCCATGTGTTGCTCAAGGGCTCTTTAAGGGCTGCCTCATTCAAGCCGGCACCTGGGAATTGTTAACTTGACTGACCCCAATGTGGGCTGTGACTCAGAAAGCTCTCCTTAGCATTTCTTTCCAGTGAGGCCTCCGTACAGTGATTGCAGTGCAGTTGAGCCGCTTTAGTAAAAGTTAACGAGAGCCTTTATAAGGCTAATAATAATATGTAATGAGCCTTGTACTTGAAATAAGCTTAAGCATCATTATCGATGGTACATGTTAGGTGTTAGCCATAAATCCCTCCTTACTAGAATATTATTAGGAAAGCTGTAAGTTTTAGTTGGGATAATAATCATGACCTAACATTTATTGAACCCTGACTATCACATATTAATCATTTAAGTGTTAAGTCAATTCTATGAGCAGGGCTCTATGATAATTACACTTATTTTACAGCTTAGCAAACAGAGGGATGGTGGCCCAGCTAGTGACTGGCAAAATTAGGACAGAAATCTCGAGAGTTTGGATTTAGAGTCTAATCACCCAACTAAGTACTATACAAAACGATGCAAAACAATTTTTTTTTTTTACTTTTGTTCCTTTTCTGAGATTAAAAAAATAATAATAAGGGGAAGGAAGAGGAAGTAGAAAGAGCAGGGTGAGAGGTTGCTGGTATCTTTTAAACACCCGTTAAGATTATTTGAAAATATGTTAGAGGAAGCATGCACCATGGGAGATGGAAGTGTCCGTGGTCAAACCTGGGACAGGGGAAGAAGGTACCTTTTCTTATGTTCTGGTTGCAGCTCATGGGAACCAGGTTGCCCCTGGCTGCAGAGGCAAAGATTCAGAGCTCTGCACCTGCATCCAGATGCTGCCTTGGGAAGGTGGGTCAGGGTCAGGACTTGAGTGAGCGTTTCATGACCTTCTGTGGAGTGAACACGTTCAGAACTCATAAGCTCTATCTTCACACGGCTTTACAGCCCAGAGCTCCTGGGCCTCCTGCCACCCTGTCCCCCCAAATCAGAGCAGCTCTGAGCTTTTGTGTTTCATATTTTTGGGTTCTTCTGACCCAATAAATTCAATTTTAAAAATGGGAGGGGGGAAAAAAAGATCCAGCAGTTCAAAATCAGTTGAAAATTGCTTTTCTGACACTTAATTTGTTACTAGATCTCCGTGTTTTGGGGATCTACTTCTGCATAACAACTTGCTACAAAATTTAGCTGCTTAAAATGGCCATTTTTTGCTTGGGGTTTTTCAGACTGCGACTTCAGTGGGCTCTGCTGAGGATCTTGTCTCTGCTCCGAGGTGTCAGCGGAGCGTCTGGGCTGAGGAGTCACTGCTCAGATGGCTCCTTTCCTCTTCAGGGTGGTGCTCAGTGAGCCTCGGCTATGTCCCCTGCCCCTTGCACCTCTGCTCTTGATGTCTCCTGCTCTGGGGCAGCACGGTGCGGCTTAGGCTTCTCTCAGTGGTTTCTGGAGAGTTTCACTTCAAACCCGATGGCTGCCTTCCCAGAGGCAGGAAGCAATAGCTACCTGGCCAGGGGAAAGCCTTCCCAGAACTGAAGTTAGCTCGCTTGTGCTCCCCTCTCTGTGTCACAGCAGCCAGGAGCCCAGCCACATTCGCTGTGCAGATCCCACCTCCTGGTGGGAAAGCGGCAAGGTCACCTTGTAGAAGTGAATGCAGGAGGCGAGCCATTGTTGTGCCATCTCACAGTCTGCCACATCTCACCACCTCCACGGTGCCTCTGTGGTCGCATCCTCTGACCCCTCCAAGTCGCTGCTGCGTACCCCCTTCCACCTGCTTCCCTCCACTTCCCTCAGTTCTTCTCTCACTTCCCGGCTGGTGAGAGGCTGCCTTTCCTCCCGGAGTGGCTTCCAGAATGGCTCTCATTTTCTCATTCTGTCTCCTGTCTGGTCCCAGCTTGCTTTCCCAGGTGTCTTGCTTTTTCAGTGAAAGGTGCCACTTATAAAGCATTACCTGTTGGTCAGACCTTTCTTCCCCCACAGGGCATTCTCATCGACCCTGGCTTTCTTTGTGCAGTCTTTGTGTCCTTATTTCCTCATGGGTATGGCTCATTGTTAATTTGCTTCAAATAGTTAAGGACTGTTGTCCTCCAGAACTGGTATCATACCAGAAGGCTAGACGGCTAGGTGACAAACAGTCCAGCTTTTATTAAAGTGAGGAAAGGGCTTTATTAACCAAAACCTGTTATGCACGGGGACAGATGTTAATTAGATTTACTGTGGTGATCGTTTCCCATCCTATACAAGTATCCCGTCGTGTTGTGCATATGAAACTAATATAATGTTTTAAGTCAATTTTAACTCAATAAAAAAAATTAAAATAGAAGTTCAAAATGACAGTATATTTGAGATGACTTGTAGCTTCTAAATGAGTATTGCTAACGGTTTGTGGAAAGTGAGAAAAAAATTTTGTTCAAGATTAGATTTACTTCCACAGAGGATTTTGACTCACACATGCATTAAACTTTTATTTTCACTCATGTTCCTACCAACTGAAATGGCCAAAAGCGTAGGAAAATAGGAAATGCTTCACCGACGCAGGGAACCACGAAGAAACTCTGATCAAGTCATGAAGATACAGTCGAGATGAGAACGAGTTGAAGGCAGTCCCAGGCTCATTCAAAGCCCCTTTCTGAGAAGAGCGTGCAGGAAGGAAAGGGTGTGCACCCAGCAGGACAGTGTCAGCATCGTCCACCATGAAAAGTTCTCATTCCTTTTCACTAGTGTTCTTTGCTATCAGGTGATGGATGCGCTGAACGGATTGTTTCATGAATTTTCTCATCCTGTTGTTCCTTCTGTTTCCTGTAGAGGACTCTCCCTCATCCGCTGAGGCTATTGAAACATTTTCTGCACAGGAAAGGCAGGATCCATGCTTGAGGGCTTCCCTCTGCTGGGGCTTAGGACACACTGCCCTGAAGTATGGTACATGGACATACTGAGTATTTTTAGCTGAAGGAGTTCAAGGTAATGGCAGGACAGAGGTCACTCTGACCTTCTGTCACCCTTCTGTTCTGAAACAGGTGATGAAACCCTCAGGAAAGAGGTTTCCTCCCTACCCCAGAGGAGAGGAGCATGCTTATCTCCAAAGACAAAGGGATGCCATGAAGAATCCCAACAAACAGGATTTGCTAAGTTTTCCCCAGTGGACTATACTTCTGCTCCTTCCTGTATCCTATTCCTGCATGAGTGTTTGCTCTTCCTCAAACCCAGCACAGGAATACCCTGGTCCAACTATTTCTCCAGTTCTTCATTCCTTATAAATGCTGCCATGTCACAGAAAATGAATAATAAATATATTTGTATGCTATTCTCTATGCTATTCTCCTATTTAAAAAAACCAAATTTTATTATGTCTAAAGTCATGTAGTAAATGGACCCATTCAATTTAAGTGACCTGCTGTAATTTTAAAAAACATTTTTACTGATTTTAAGGTGGAAGAGAGAGGGAGAGAGAGATAGAAAAATCAAAGATCGGCTGCCTCCTGCACACCCCACACTAGGGATCGAATACGAAACACAGGCATGTGCCCTGACCAGAAACCAAACCCTTACCTCCTGGTTCATGGGTGGATGCTTAATCACTGAGCCATGCCTGAGGGCAGAACTCTCATATTTTTAAAAGGGGACCTGAGTTGAGTAAGTATTCTTTTCTTCTCAGTGGACATTTCTACATGTTCTTTTTTTTTTTTTTTTATTAACGTGGAGAAAATATTGTATGTGCAACATTCAAAGACATTTTTAATACTCGAATTTCTCAATATTTGCTTAAAGTGAAAGAACAACTTGGAGCAAGTCCAATATCATGCTTAATCAATTAAATTATCTAATAACAGTGCCTGCTATTTGTTGACTGTATGGATTTACTGATTTACCTCCATGTGTAGGAAGCTGGTATCTCCCAGGCAGGGAAATGCTACTTGTTTTATAGTTTGAACGTGATCCTTTCTTATCATTAGGTTTTTACAATAAAAGTCACATGGATACTCTGTTCTTGCTTTATTCTTTGCAACTGCTTTTGGTCATGTGTTTGAATTTTTGAAAGGTCTAAAGAGAAGGCCTTA
This sequence comes from Corynorhinus townsendii, assembly GCA_026230045.1. Lineage (NCBI taxonomy): Eukaryota > Metazoa > Chordata > Mammalia > Chiroptera > Vespertilionidae > Corynorhinus > Corynorhinus townsendii. The sequence goes on along the minus strand of JAPDVU010000005.1, from coordinate 30,379,162 downwards.
AATCATGGTTGTAAAAGCAAATAGGAAAAACTATTAAATTTGTGCTTTGTCTGACTCTCCTGTCCATGTAATTCAAAAAGCCCATCAATAGCATTTTGCTTAGTTCACAAAATATATATGAACTTTTGATCAGTTTTATGGCGTTGAATGTAATGGTTTGAAAAGCCTGATGTATTCCTCTATCAACATTTCCTCTCAGCCTCTGGATTAAACAGAAACTTCTGGTCCAACCAGTGTCATCAGAGTTACAGACTGGACAGCCCTCCGTGCCTGCAAGCCTTCTATCTCCTGCAATGTCTCAGCTCTCTTTTGCCAGTCTAAGCAATCTGGAGTTCTTTTGCTTGTCTTCAATTTTGCTTTTTGCATTCCTGCTTCCAAACTGTACTGAACTTGTTGATGTACTTGGGGCAGCTTTCCTGCCATACTCCACAGGGCTCTCCTCTTGATTCAAATTCAGATTCATTTTTTCCCCATAATTTGTGTTTCCTACTAATAGCAAATGGACTTACAACCTGCCAGCTTTTGGAGAAGAGGCTCTGTGGATTCTGTGTTGAATCCCATAGAGGCAGTTTCCTCTGGCTCTTGAGCTCCTCTCCCCTAGCCCCCAATCTCCTTTGTCTTCTAGCCTTTGACATAACCCAATGACCTTGGCCTTCATACTCCACCTGGCCATGACTGTTTGAGCTATGGTGGAGGCTGGATTGGGAAGGGGAAGATAGTGACCTTGGAGGAAAATGGTAATAAGAGAAAAGCAGGAAATTAGAAGAGAAAGTTTGGGATTAGAAGGAGGAGAGAGGGAAATTTGGAGGAATAAGAGCTGATCTCAGTCTGAATTTAATTATTCATATTCTGTCTACTCTCCCTCATTCCCCCACCCCCTCCCAGCCCTCATTGATTTTTCATGACAATAAAATAAAGGAAAACCACTTTGGGGAAGCAGACTTTTATGAATTTGCTGTATATGATTTTTGATGGTTGGGTTGCAATTTCTATTTTGCCTTGGGCTTAGGGGTCTATTTTAAAGAAATGCCATTATCCTAGAAAACTTCTCATATGGTCTTGTTTATCCCCAATATAAGAAAATAAAATTATAGTATATTCTTACCCTCACATAGAAGTATTTGCTTATATATTGGAAATCTGACAAAACAACTAAAAAAGAAGAAATAGAAATTGGAATCTCAGAGTACATGGAGCCAACCTCAGCAGGAATAAAATGAAGGGGCATGGTCTGAAATGGTAATTTTGTATAGCCTCCGGAAATGTGCTGGAATGCAAAGGTGTTAGGTAGTTCTGCTGTGGCTTTCTCAAAGCTCCTGGAAGTGAAGGCTGGATGTCACAGCCTAAGAAATGCAGAGAGAAAAGGGATTTAAGGCTATTTTAGTACTTGCGGAAACTGCTGATTGCATGCAGGCAAACATACCTGATCTTGTCGAAATCAGGGCAAGTTACTTTTTTAAGACAGGCATCAGTTTGTGCTCTATTAATTTGTTAGAGGTATGGAAAGTCATGATTATATTTTTTGCTATAGGGAAAAGTGTAGAAAGTCTCTTAAAGCCATATTTAACTTGAAAAAAATTATATCATTCCAGAGACCTTTTTTTTTTTTTTTTTTTTTTGTGCAAAGAGGAAAACCTTGTAAATTGTCATTGAAGAGAGAAATGACTTAGATGCCTGTACTATTTTTCTGGGAGGGGGTGTCCTAGACAAGACATTTCTTTGCTGCTGAATTTCTCCTATCAATGACAGATCAGAGCTGTTATCACAGAATTTAGGAACCTCTGAAGTCTCTCATGTTTTACTTCATTTTCCTGCCTTTTTCTCTTTTCTAACTTCACTTTAACTTACTTGTATTTTCCTTTTTGTCACATTCTTCCTTTCTTCTCTGCTGCTTCATTTTCCTGATCCACCTCTTGACTAGGTGCTCAGGGAGAACAACTGTCTGACAAACAGCGTCCTGCAGCAAATCCCTTCAGTCTCACTAACACTTAAAACACTGTCTAAAGACACATTAGAAAATTATTTCACTAAAAAACTCATAGGTAAGTGACTACTTTGAAAAAAAAAAGTCATTGCAATAAATTCTGATTTCACACGTATTTACAGTTACACTTTTGTTTTAGTATCTATAACTAGAGGCATGAAAATTAAGGCACTCGGGGGTGTTCCTCAGCCTGGCCTGCACGCTCTCGTAGTCTAGGACCCCTTGGGGGATGTCCACCTGCCGGCTTAGGCCCACTCCCCAGGGGGACATCCTTAGCGCTGTCGAGGAGGTGGGAGAGGCTCCCGCTACTGCTGCTGCACTCGCAGCCATCAGCCCGGCTTGTGGCTGAGTGGAGCTCCCCCTATGGGAGCGCACTGGCCACCAGGGGACAGCTCCTGCATTGAGCATCTGCCCCTTGATGGTCAGTGCACAGAAAGGTCTTCCCGGTCGTTCTGCTGTTAGGGTCAATTTGCATATTACCTGTGGAGAGCGGCTACAGTATTTGGACAGGTTCAAGCCTTGGACTAATGAGAGGGCACAGTCCTCTCATTGTCACGTGCAAGTCCCAGCTTGGAGGGCAGAGCCCTCCCAGCACAATTATAGCCAGCAGCTATAGTTGTAAGCTTGAACCTATGGTCTGAACACGTGGCCCCATGTACCTAAGTGATATAGGCTGCAAGTAAACACAGCTTGATCAGGTGCATGTAATTGAGTAGGATAGAAACCCACGAGAATGTTATAAACATCTTGACCACACCCTTACTTTGCCTTGTGGCATCTGCTATAAAATAAAGACACGGCTTGTAGTCTGTGGTGCTATCTCTCCATCCAGGAGCAGCGTCCCACCCAGACCCAGCTTTCATTCTCTTGTCTGTCTTTTCTCCATCCTTCACCGTCCCCTCTCAGGGTCACTGAACCTGGCTGAGCTGGTGTGGCACATAGGCGCCCTGGGGCTGAGTATGCCATGGCTGTGCTGGCTCGCCACAATTACCCTTTTATTATATAGGATACTAGAGGCCCAGTGCACAAAATTCATGCACAGGTAGGGTCCCTAGTGGCTGCTGGCTGCCAGCTGGGGCCTCACTTCCCCCAGCTGCCTGCCACTGCTGCTGGCCAGGGCCTCCCTTCACACCCGCCTTGGCCTGGTGCCACCTGCTCACCTGCTTCACCATCCCGCTGTGGTCCCGCTCTCATTGGGGCCCATTGGGGCTGGCAGTGCCTCCACTGCCGCTTGCTGCCAGCGCCATGTTGTTGACATCTGCCATGTTCCGTGCTGCCCCCTAGTGGTCTAACTCCCAATTGGTTGAACTCCCACCCGTGGGGACAATTTGCATATTAGCCTTTTATTATATGGGATTAACACAGTAAAAGCACTTAGTTCTGTGGTCATTGAGAACTTAGTTTTATCCCTGGAAACTCATAGAAACTTCTTGTCTGCTAGGCCACAACAAAATACCAGACTGGAGAGCTTAAAAATCAGAAATTTAGAATTCTATTGTGTAAATGTATCAGAGCTTTTTTATCCAGGTAGAATATGATAAAGGGGGGGATAAATGGTGATGGAAGGAGACTTGACTTGGGGTGGTGAGCACACAGTATAATATACAGGTGATGTATTATAGAATTGTATACCTGAGACCTGTGTTTTTTTATTAACCAATGTCACCCTGATCAATTCAATAAAAATAAAAAAAATCAGAAATTTATTTCTTGCACTTCTGGAGTCTGAGTCCAAGATTAAGGGCGTTGGCAGGTTTGGTTTCTGCTGAGACCTCTGACTGTGTCCTCACCTGGCCTTGCCGCTATGTGTGCACATCTCTGGCGTTCTTCTTCTCTTTATGAGGACACCAGTCCTCCTGGATTAGGGCCCAACCCTAACAATCTGATTTTAACTTCATCTCCTTTTTAAAGACCTTATTCTCCAAATATGGTCACATTCTGAGGTCCTGGATGTTGGGGCTTCAACATGGGAATTTTGGGGGAACACAGTAGAACCCATGACACTTCTCAAGGGACTGATGCCCATCATAGTATGAGATTGGTGCTTCTCCCAGAATTAGGTAGGGATCTGTGCCAGAAAAGCTAAAGAAAATAGCACGTATCTACAGAAGATACCCATCACGGACCCAGCAATGTATAGGAATGCATGTACCTCATTTCATCCCACACAGTGAAGAGATTGACATAAGCTCTTATTGAAAGGGGTACTGATGGCTGAAGCTCAGTGGATGACATGTAACTGGCTGGGGTAAGGAGAGTGTCCACTGTGTGGATTGTAGCAATATCCATAATTATAATTCTGATATGAAAATAATTTGAACCAAACGATATGTGAAAAAAATAAGTGATAATGTTGTCTGGTTTTACTAAACCTTTCTGTTAATAGTTCCTTTAATTGCTTCCTGATTTTATTCCTTTTCCACTGTTATTTCTGTTGGGGACATCTCTTGGGAACAATGCCCTTCTCATACCCCCAGCAGGCCCAGGAGGTGCAAGTGATCCTGTCCCACAACCACATGCTGAGAGGTGTCCATCCAAGTCACTACAGTGCAGAAACAGTCCCAGTGAATTCCATGTTAGCTTTATCAATCTGCTTCCTCAGGTGTGAAGAAACTTCACCTTGGTGATTTCCCTCTTCCTCTCAATTTCATAATGATAAAAGAACCATTAATTACTTGATCTTACTCACAGCTTTTCCTTGTTCACAGACAATGGAGAGGATAGAACAACAATGCAGGCTGAAGATTACCCATGGGAGGAGAGAATAGAAAACAAAGTTAATTTACTTATTCATACACTCATTGCCATTGAATCCAGGCATTCTTAGATTCAAAATAATGTGAGAGTTGGCTGGCATGTTTAAGTGTTTACTGTGCCTGGCGTCCTGCTCAGTGCCTTTTGTGCATTCGCTTATGCAATCCCAAGCAACTTTGTGAGTTCAGTTCCAGGGTTAGCTACGATGTAAGGCTTAGAGAGATAGGACACTTGCCTGGCATGACATAGCTAGAAAGGATCCAGGGCAGGACTTGAGCCCAAGTTGACAGATTTCAAAAGCTGGGCCAATTCTCTTGTTCACAACCTGATTCTGCTCTTTTCAATAAGATTAACCTGTCAAATACAGAAGAAGCAAGCACGGTCTGTTTGGCAATCTTGCTGTCATTTCTAAGAAACCTGCATGGCAGATCACCTAGTGATTAGGCTGCTGAGAAGTAGCTTTGTTCATTGCCAATAACCAATATAAAATTATTATCAATAATTCCTCTTTTTATATTACATTTTCTTCGAAGATGCTGAAGGACAGGGTAGGTTGTGCAGTGCATTTGAAACCATGATCAGCATCTAGTCTTCATCTTTTCGCTCATTCAGGGAACTGCATGCGGAAGCTTGGTACACTACCTGTGATTGTTTCAGTCATAGCTCTTACTACCATATCTCCACCAGCTGTGGCCTTCATGCCTTCGAGAACCTGGGATGGTTTTGCTTCCACTGGGCTCTCCCGGGGCTTTGATGCTATCCTGCTGGAGTTTTCCTTTGAGTGAGCACAAATTCAGCTTGTCCTTTGTGAGTGATTTCCTGCTGAAAATCAAGTCATTGAAAACCATGGAACCATGGGGACCTCCAAAGGCTAACTGGACCGATCAGAAATGATCTAATTGCTCATTTCTGAGTAACATTATTACAAATTGAGGTGTAGAAGGTTTATTTTTTACCTAATTAGTTTTAGCTAATCTCAAAGTCACTTCGATGTTTATTTTGACTAAAACTTCCAAGGAAAGGATTTAAGTATGTTTGGGTATGTATGTGAACTACCTATTACATATATCCTCTGAGGTTGTTTCAGTTGCAATATGGGAGTATTGTGACTATAGGTTATCATTATCATTAGTGCCTTAATCGCTGCTGTTCTGCTGCGGTCTCTGTGCACCTGATTTAGGGCGATACCCACATGCCCATGACTGAGAAGCGGCTGCAGGCTCACACCCAGTCAGTCCTGATGCTGGTCCCAATCCCAGTCCTGGTCCGGATGGGGGAGGAGCATGCAGGGGGAGTGTCTGTGGAAAAGGCTATCACTGCTACAGCTGCACTAACCAGCTATGAGCCTGGTGCCCGTTGGTCAGCTGAATGGCGTTTCTGCTGTGGGAGCGCACTGATCACCAGGGGGCAGCTCCTGCATTGAGCGTTTGCCCCCTGGTGGTTAGTGCGTGTCATAGCGACCAGTTGAGTGGTTCTTAGGCTTTTATATATATATATATATTAATATATATATATATTTATATATATATATATAAAATATATATATTTTATATATATATATATTTTATATATATATATATATATATATATATATATATATATATATATATAAATTGAGCTAATTGTGCTTCTCAGGGGAAAAGTAGGTAAAATTCTTGACATGATGGTTGGCATGGAGCAATAGTAGCTGCTGTTCTTATTACCCTTAATTATTATTTATGCTTGGGGAGGATCCTGAAGGTATTCTCATGTTTTTTCTACAGAATAAAGTTTATACATATATACATTTATGTTTTTAATTTTTTTCCTTTACGTTTTCTGATTCCAAGCTGAGGCAGCTAAATATTTTATTTACGGGCAAATGGCTGTTAGGCATGCATTCATGCATTTCATGAAATAATGTAATGAGATACCAGATTGAAAAATAATCAGACAAGAAATCATCATAGTAATATTAAATACACTATTATTTAATTATTTAAAAATACAGTTTCAGCTCATTTACCTAGCACATGATAAGATACTTGGAATGAGTTTCTCAATGTCTGAACATGACCCTTTGAATTCTGCTATTCTTTGTAGTCATTTTTAAGGAATGGACCTCAGTGAACTGTATATGTCAGTGGAGAATACAGAACATAATTTAGCTTTTTTATTGAGTCAAGGGCATTATTTAAGCATTGATTTTGGATTGTTCAGCAACCACAATGATCTCCAGGTGATGGGATGGCACGGGATATTGCCTCTCCACCCTGTGGCCCTGGATGTGCAATCTGTGGAGTCCATGTTTTTTCCTTTTATAGATTTTTGCTTCTTCCCACACCAGGTATCACTTTGTGCCAATGTCACTGACCAGCCTGCAATAGGAATTTCTCTTTCTAATATGTTGCTTCTGATTTATTTTGGTCTGGGTAACCAGATAACTAATTTTGTTAGATTTGCCTTCAAAATGAGAATAAAATATTATAATCAAAAGCTTTATCTATGAATACAATGCATGGTTGTTTAATGAATTCTAAATTATGTTAGGATTTTTGGCTTTGTTCATTGGCATATGCCAAGTAGGTGACTTATTATATTTAATTTGGATCGGACTGGGGACCTTTAAGAGGTGTTAAAACAAAAACACAAAAGAATTTAAAAAGGGGAGTGCCATGTCATTTAGTTTGTATGACAGTTACTGAATTGGCATACTTCCAAATTACTCAATTAAGCGAGTTTACTAATTGTGTTAACCTTAGTCTGTTCACCAAGAGCTTATAAAACATGCAGCATAAAAATTTGAAAGGCAACTAGAACCTGGTGCTGGGCAGAAGAATTAAGTACAAATTCAATGAGCTGGGCTGCGTGTCCTGTTTTGGGCACCAGCTGATCGGTGGTAAGCTACTTTTTCACACGATGGGAGCACCCATGGAAATGGGTCTTCATGAAGGCAACAGAGGTTGCATTGAGAATTACTGAGCTGACATTTCGGAATCATATGTAAAGCACACTTAAAAAATATTTACTGTGGTTCCATTTTGCATTATTACATTTTTCTCAGGGAGGAATTGGTAGAAACTCTTGCCTAAATAAATTGTTTTTGCTGTGTGCTGTCGCCTTTATAGACTGGAAATGTCTTCTCCTTTGGGCTTTTCACACTATGAAGCTTTTTATATAACAACATTAAATATTTCCAACTGCCTCCAAAAATCGTGAAGAATTTTGGATCCACTATTTTCTGGCCAGTAGGACATATGATTTAAAAAAAAGTCATGATCTTTTTGCATGTGTTATATGTCTATTGACGTATAAGGTTAGTGGCCTCTGAAGGTCATTCGGTGCAGTCCTGCCTCATGCAGGAAAAGTGGGGTTATCTCACTTGAGAGATGCAGAAACCACACCTAGGAGCTCGGTGGCTTGTCCAAGATCAGAGGAGTGGGAACTGGATTTCGGATCTGGGCCCCTTTTCATGTTTATAACACAATCTTTTTCTCTGGCTTCTCTATGAAGTATAGAAATAAATTACTTACAATGGTAGTGTTACCGGGAGAATCGAACTTCTACGTCACTCATGGGAGCGGGGTCCTTAGATATCCTTAGACCTGGGAGAATGAGATGTGGTGAAAGTCTTTATTTGTGTGGAGTTTCATTCCTCGTGTTGTAAAGCCCCATTTCCCTTACTCCAGTCCTGAAAGAGGTGCCGCTAAAAAGCAGAGCCAGAAGCAGGGCCAGTGTCCAGAGCTTCCACTCCATAGTAGAATTGGGTCTGGCAGAGCATCAGGCTAATTAAAATCCACTAGTTCATTGTGTGGCTCCCACGTGGCTCCGTATGAGAGAGCTGGAGCTCAGTGTGTGAGAGAGAGAGCCAAGAGCCAAGGGAGAGTGCTCCTTTGTCTGGGGGTTTAAATATTCACATTTCTTGCCTTGCAGTGGTCATGCCTATTCTGGCCACTGACTTGTTTCCAGGTGACTGAAACTCAGACCTTTCACTCAGACCTCACTGCCTTTGTCCAGTCCCTTCCCCCATAAATCAGTGGGGAACAGACTTGGGAAGTGTTAAATTACCAAGCTATATGAATGTCATGGCTATATTATCTAGTATTTCCTTTACTCCTTTCCTGTTAAGTAATAACCAGGTTATTATAATGGTATCAATAGAAAAAAAAATTCAAACTTTTTTTTTGGGTTAAAAATGGAAGTACAGAGGCATACAACTAATGTGTCTGAGGGGTCTGTCTTCAGCAGCCCTTTTCAGAGGGCTGCAGGTTGTTGAGAATGGTTGTAGCTAAGCAAAGCAGTTTAAAAAAATTGCAGTTAATTTTTCATTATCTAAATTATGAGGAATTTATTTCAAATAATTGCCACAGGTGACAAAGTTTTAATTCAAATAATAAGCAAATCAGTTTTTAAAATAGTTTTATATAATTAGGTTGCAATTATTTGAATAAATTGGATCTAGATCCTGAAACTGTAACTATGCCATAATCACTCTTCTAGAATGCAAATTTATTGTTTTAGGATCAAGAAAAAGAGCTTTTTTTTTCTTTTAAAAATTACCATTCCCCTATTCTGATTAAAAAAATATTTTATTGATTTTTACAGAGAGGAAGGGAGAGGAATAGAGAATTAGAAACATCGATGAGAGAGAAACATCGATTAGCCGCCTCCTGCACACCCCCTACTGGGGATGTGCCTGTAGCCAAGGTACATGTCCTTGACTGGAATCAAACCTGGGACCCTTCAGTCCGCAGGCTGATGCTCTGTCTACTGAGCCAAACTGGTCAGGGCCCTATTCTGACTTTCATTTGTCATAAAGCTTATATTGAGCTTCGATGAATAAGATCTAATGGGATAAAGGATTGAATTAGCATATTTTGAAATTAGCATGAAGTTGAAATGCATGGTCTTTATTTCTTGATATCTCCATGATGGCTGTGCTGTGGTGTTAGCACGTATCAGTCATATTCAGGACTTTCCAGGGCAAGTTGACACATCATGGCTAGAGAAACCTATGCCACATTCTCCCACCTACATAACCGTGCTGTCCAGTCAGCAGAGGTGGCAGGGCTGGGCACCAGGCCCCCAGTGTAGGCTCTTTGCTCTGTATTTTGCCTCCTCCTCTAGCTGAGAGATAACCCTGGTCTAGCCCAAGAAAATGGCAAAAACGTCTTTTGGGTCTACAGAGCTACCTCTCCACCCCAGGAAACTGTGCTCTGTCAATGAAATGTTCCAAAGGAGAGACCAGAAGAGGTTAAGAAAAGGACAGAGAATAGGCCAGAAGTAGTCTGTGGAGGTGCTAGCCTCTCTCTCCCAGGGAAGTGGTCTTGGAGAGGCTGGGCAGGTCAGGAAAACTCTGACCTTCCATCTAGTTGAGTTTCACGCTTTTTTGTTTGTTTCCTGATGTGTCTTAAATTCCCACTCATCTTCAAATCTAAGTCCTTTATGCCTATCTTGCTTTGTCTATGCCAGTGGTTGGCAAACCGCAGCTTGCGAGCCACATGCGGCTCTTTGGCCCCTTGAGTGTGGCTCTTTCACAAAATACCACGTGCGGGAGTGCGCTTACAGTGCGATTGAAGGAGTACCCTAATTAAGTTAATAACAATGTACCTACCTATATAGTTTAAGTTTAAAAAATTTGGCTCTCAAAAGAAATTTCAATCGTTGTACTGTTGATATTTGGCTCTATTGACTAATGAGTTTGCTGACCACTGGTCTATGCCATAAAGCCCTTCAATTAGAATGGATAATTAGGAATTTAAGCCTCAGCGATTGCGAAGAGTGGCTGAAATGAAGACTAATGATTTTCAGACTTAATAGTAGGTGTTGTCATTTGTTTCCAAATGCGTGCTCTGATTTACCTACTCAGACTGTCCTTCCTGAAAGGTGAGTGATTAAAAGAAAAAAAAAAACCTCCCAGAAAACTTAGTAGCTCTCTATTTGTTTTGGAAAGGCAAACTAATAGAACAACCTGGGTTTAACTCTTCACTGTACCATGTGTTATGTCTGTGGGGTGTGTTACCTTCTTTGAGTCTCAGATTTCTCACCTATGAACTGGAATCGACCATACTTGCCTAACAGGATTATTTTTAGGTTTAGAAATACTGTTTATAATGCTTAAAGCCCTGCTACAGAATACTCGTTCAGTACTTGAGAATGTCTACCATCAGTTTTATTTTCTACACAGTACACAGAGCGTGTTGTGGCTCACAAACTGAGTGCTGTGACTGTAATGCAGGTGATCGGCCTCTTTTATGGTCATATACTTGAATGCTTGATTTTGCTTTTTACAATAGTATTCCCGATTGTCAGAGACTAAACATGCTGTGGCCATAATTGATAATGTTGTTGGATTTTATGTCTTCCCTTTGCCAGCAAAACTTCTGTTTTTGGAAGTAATATTTATAGAACGAGCTCACTATTAATCTATATTGTGCTCAGCAAAATTAGATTTTTTAATGGCTTTGTTGCCAAAATCCTTCCCTGAAGAGTTGGAGACAATAGAGGTACTGATAACCGGATCTCATGTCAGGCAGTTTGCAATGCAAATGTTGTAGCAAGGACACAAATGTGACTGAATTCTAAATGGAGCTAAGCCATTGTTTTATTTCAGCAAGTCAATAGTACTTTTGTCTTAAATATGCAAACACATTTTGGTCTAAAATATGTTTGTATGTTGGACTAGATTCTTGCTTTATAACACAATGTAATAGAATTTGGATTACCACTAAGGTTTCTTGTCAGTTCACCCAGTGTTCCTCTACATGTGCATAGATGTGATAAAACAAATTCATAGAATTATTCATAGGACCTAGAGGTTAGCACAAAAGACCAAACATAACTGGTTTGGAGCTCATTGTGCCCAATATTGGAGAAAACAGAATCTGGGATGAGCATGTTGGTGCTGGCAGACCCCCTGTCCAGGCCATTCCAGTGAATATGCAAAGGAGAGTGAACCCAGATTGCTCCCTTCACTGTCAGGCCCACAGCTTGGTGGCTGGAGCAGCAACTTTGCAACCTTCAGAGGGCAGATCACTCAGTGGCCCCCTCGTGGACAGCTGGGGTATCCTACTTCCAGAACTTGCTCTCCCTGACCTGAGCCACCCTTGTGGCAGTGGCTGCCCTGCCAGACACCTTTTCCTTTAGAGTCCATCTCTCTCTGACATTTTTTAACATTAATTGTTTTTTTTTTACTGACGTATAATTGACATGTAGCATTATATTAGTTTCAGGTGTACAGCATAATGATTTAATTTTTTATTAATTTTTTATTTAATTTTTTACATTGCAAGATGATCACAATGTCTAGTTAACATTCATCACCATCCATAGTTACAAAAATTTTTTATTTTCCTGAGAACTTTTAAGATCTACTCTCTTAGCAACTGTCAAATATGCAATATTGTGTTATTAGTTGTAGTCACCATGCTGTACATTACATTCCCATGATGTCACTAGAAGTTTGTACCTTTGGATCCCCTTCATCCATTTTGTCCCACCCTCCCCCAGAAGTGGAATTGTTGGATCATATGGTAGCTCTATTTTTTAAAAAGTATACTTTTATTGGTTTCAGAGAGGAAGAGAGAGATAGAACTATCAATAAGAGAGAACCATTGATCGGCTGCCTCCTGCATGCCCCACACTAGGTATTGAGCCCGCAACCCGGGCATATGCCCTGACTAGGAATTGAACCATGACCTCCTGGTTCATAGGTCAAAGGTCAACCACTGATCCACACCACCGGGCGGTAGTTCTATTTTTAATTAGAAGCCCTCTTATCAAAGATATTAGGATAGTTAATCAGTTCAGTTAATCAAATAATTTAAGTGCAGAATCATAAAAAAATTTCAAACATATTTTAAACATCTTATTTTACCTTAAAGTATATAAATGTATATTCACACAACAGGGGAAATGGCTCTTTATCCATAGTCTACATGTTGATAGTGGTTTGTTTCCTTGTGCAGTTTGTAATTTTCTATTGTGAGCTCATTATGGTAAGTGTCCAAGTGTCTCATGTGCTCTGTGTTGTGAAAGCATCACTCCGTCCCTCTCCTAGTCTTGCACAAGTTTGTAATGTTCATTTCTGAGCCCAGGATTTCTACCTCAAGGGGATGTTGCTGATCACATGGGATATTCATATGGAAGGTTCTCATTACTCATGAGCAGCTCCTTTTTCATCTGGAGATCATAGAGGGATGTCATTCTTTCTGCTGTTTCTCCAGGCATGCTGCTAGATTTATCTCCAGGCCACCCATCTCTTTTTAAACAGACAGGTGGCTCTAAGAGGCGTTATATTTGGTCTCAGTTATAGGCCCCTCTCTTCTCCTGTGCTCAAGGCCACATTTGCCATTTGCACATGTTTTCTAGAACTTAAACCTCCAGCTCTTAGGTTTTGTTTCCAGGTCCATAACCCCTGTGGTTAATACAGTGGCATCTGCTAATGGCTTTGGTTGTGAGATCTCTACTCTTATCATTTCTGAAACTCAAGGATTTCCCTCCCCACCACATTTTAAATATTTCCTTTTTTAAAAAAAATTTTTTAATTTGATTTTTAGAGAGAGGAGAAGGGAGAAAGAGAGAGAGAGAGAGAGAGAGACAGAAATATCAATGATGAGAGAGAATCATTGATCTGCTGCCTCCTGCATGCCCCCCCACTGGGGATCAAGCCCCACAATCCTGGTCTTTTCCTAGGCACGTGCCCTGACCAGGAATCAAACCAGCGACCTCTTGGTTCCTGGATCTACGCTCAACACACCAGCCAGGCTCCCTCCCCCCATTTTAAAGCTCACTTTTGAACCAAAGCATTTTCTCTTTTACCTAAAATTGTTACATGGTTTTAGCTGGAGAAGGGACTGTTCATCTGTTCAATGTGTTATAATTAAAGTCCTGAATAATAAAATTTTCCTTCAATAAAGCTTTTATTTTCTTCCTGCCTACAGCATTTACACATGCAAGAAAAGTTATGGTGTCTATAATCTTTATACACGAAGTTAATTCATAGACTCCAACTTGGCGAGCAATACTAAATGTGATTGGTTTCATCAACCTTCTAAAACAGATCAGAGGATGCTCTGTGCTCAAAAATTAGTGTCCTGAAAACCCTTAATTCTACATGGTTATGCTTTACTGATAATTTCCCCACCCTTCTAATTCCATGTCTTAATTGGAAATGCTAAATATTTGTGTTTTTAAACAGAAAATGTGGATGATCAATATTGTAGAGTATCTTCAAGCTACAGTACCTTTGTTGTACTGCTTTGTAGACACAGTCATCCAGGCAGCAGCTCCCTACTGATTTAAGGTTAAGCTAGTCATGGGGCAGGAAGCCCCTCTGTGTCTCAGTGCAGCCAGAATGTTCTTGCTTCTGCTTCCCTATAGAGCTGTCTTGTGTCCACAGGGCTGCAAAATTAAGGTGGGATGGTCTTCCATCCCTCCTCTCTCCACTCTCTGTCTTAACCCCCAGACAGCAGAGACTGTAGTCTCTGTTGCTGACCATTCTTGTTTCTGTGCTTCATACCCTGTGGTTCTCTATAATTGGCAGCGTCTTATAATGAACTCCTACACATTCAGTCCTGTTTTTCTATTCCTTTATTGTTTATTTTTCCCTTTGTTCCTTCTGTATTTATAATTTTTTAAAAGTCCAGTCAGCTACCTTGTGGAGCAATACCTGGTCTTTTCCTAGACATTGTTAGCCAATCAGAGAGCCTCTTTCCTGCCATGCATGAAGATGACTAATCTCAGCATGTGTGCAATTGGAGGCCTTTGGCTTTTGTTGATTAAGAAACAGCAATTGCGGCTGGATGTTCGGAGCCTGCTCATTTGGTGGCTTGAATTGTACTTTTTAGCTTTTTTTCTTCTTTTTTCTTAGTGACGTGGTCTACATGAAGCTGGCTGGTTCTAGAAGGCTCATCTCTAGGTAAATGAGGTTGGACAACATGAAGATTTTAGATTCTCCATTGAGTCACTGATTCTTGTCCTCATTTCTGGGAGCACATGGGTATTAAAATTAGAGCAGCTGTTTCCACTTAAGGTTAGAAAAGCTGAAAAGAGGGCAGGGGAAATTTTGTGCCTGCAGAGAGAAAAACACAGCAAAGAAGTTAGGAGGCCATGCAGGTATACCAGCACATGAAGTGCTTTCCAGCTTAGAGCAGCAGTCTTTCCTGAGGACGGTGGCCCTGGTTTCTCTGCCTTCACCTCATTTCACAGCACCTGTAGAGCCCTTGCCCAACTTTTCTTAAGGATTCTGGGCTACCAAGCCTGGCTGATACAGAGCACCCTGCCTGGGAAATGCTCAGAGCAGAAAATGAAGAACAGTCTGAAAGGAAGCGATGTCCTTTCCCAGTTTCAGACAATAAATAATCGAGTGCCAACTCTGTGCCTAGTTTTGCAGCTTCCTGCTGCCTCACACCGGTGTCATTTCCACCTATTTTAAATAATAAAGAAATCAACACATTTTTATATTTAGAGATTACGTTTGGCGTCCCCAACAAGAATGGAAAGCTCTTCTGAAAGTGGGAATCCCTCCCCTGATTTAACATGTTTGGTTGGTGTCCCAAAGCTTCTAGAATGGAGGCCAAATCCATTAGAATATGCAGAGGCCGCTGTATTTGGGTTCCCGCTGGCTTCCCTGGCTTCCTTGGCCTCCTGTGGGCCTCTGTGGTTGCTGGGCTCTGAAAAAGTTTGTGGAATCTGCCTACTGCTCCACTGTCTGGGAGAAAAGTCAGGAAGGAACTTTGAGGTGACTTTTGAGCAAAGGCAAGTTAAATTTCATCATTGCTGCCAGGAGAGGGGCCTCTAGGTGCAGAAAACTCTCAAAATAGGGGTGCAATGGGTGCTACTCTTGACAGTCTTCATCAGGGCAGTTACCTGCCAACCTCACTCAGGTTGTATCGCTAGTTCCAGAGTTGGTAGATGGCAGACATTTCCTAGAAAAGTTTTTTTTTTAAAGGACATAAACCAAAAATGCCCTTTTTAATTTGACTGGTGGCAAATGTTACCCAGAAAGGTGTAGCCCCAGCTTTCACATGTGTGGAGAGTTTCAGCCTCAGCTTTGAAGACGTTAATGAACTAGCTCTTCTTAGGACAGACGGCACCTTTCCACCTCCTCTCCCTGCTGTGTGGCAGCCTGCACCAAGCCCCCACGCCCCTTCGCCTCTGCTCTCCTGGTCTGGGCACCTCATGCAGCCTGTGTATGCTGCCCTCTCCTGTTGTCTGGGCAGAGTAGCTCCTTTTGCTCAAACTTTGCCCTGAAACTTGGTTAGCATGTGGTTCATAGAGTAGATACTTGCTCTAAAAGCCATGGTTTCCCAGGGTGGGGGGCCTGAGTGAGGGCAGAAGAAAATCTGGCTTTTCTAGCTCTTTACCTTGCAGAGCCTTCTAAGGTTCCATATTCCTGTGGGCTCCATTATCCTAGACCTATCTTCAGGCCTCTCGGATTCCACGTGTGCAACGCTAGAACCTTGCACAAAACCAGAGACTGGGGCTCTCTGGGCAGACATCTTCTCTTACTAAGCTGAGTGAGCTTGGTCCAGGTTCTTTCAAAGGCCCGATGAGCCACCCAGGGTTTAGGGTCTGTTGAACCTGAGGCCCCCACAGCTGATTGAACCCAGGGTTCTCCTCTCCCACTGTGTCCTGAGTGTTGTCTCTGATGCTTCCTGACCCGCTGGAAGATGGCCAGATGCTCAAGCTGCTCAAATTGCCCAGGTCTGGGTGACCAGTGCCAAATCTGGATCCACTCTCCAGTAATTGGGTTTCTTTCCTCTGGTAGCCAATGGCAGAGAGCTACTCTCCTCCCAGAAACCACTCCTTGACCTCATGATGTAAAAGAAGAGGCTTTGTGGAAAAAAGTAAAGGAGTCACTCAGTCTTGAGTTCATATTTCTGCCACATGAGACAGTGGATCAGCTACTTACCCTTCCTGAGCTTTAGTTCCTTTTGGATAAAATTAGGGTCATCTTTATGGGACAGGGTTGGTAAAAGCAAATGAGTCAGGGCATATAAGGGCCCTGGCACTTATTGCCCTCAACATGTTTTATCTCTTTCCTAAATCTTTTTTCTCCTCCATGCTCATGTTTCCTAACCCCTCCAGCTGACCCCTCCCAACCTCTCTGATGCCTCGGCTCCAATGATCTTGTATATATGCATCGTCACCCTTCTAGCCTCCGTCCCCCAATACACTGGTGATTTTCAAAGCAGGAGCCCAGCTCATTCATTTCCCCTGAGCGCTAGATCTGTGTTTACAATGACTTAAGGACATTGCCTATTCAGTGTTTCTTAGATATCTAAAGTCTTCCTGCCCCTTATCAACTTGTTTTTCTTTCTGAATCCCGTATTTCAATGAGTGACCCTCCCATTTATTTACCTGGTTGTCCAAGTCAAAAACCCAGGAGTTACCAGGCATAGCAACTTTTTCACCTTACCCATATAATCAGTAAGTCCTCCCAATCCTATGACTCTCCAGCCTGCCTTCACATTTCTGTCTTTGTTGACCCAACTTTAGATATGGCCCAGTCATTCCTGACCTGGATAATTCCAGTGGTTTCCTAATATATGTCATCGTTGCTAGGGGTCTGTCTCATCTGTCACATTCCTGCTTACATTTCATTATTGACTTGCTTTCAGAGCCAAAGTCAAACTCTTTAGCAGCACGTGCTATGAACCAATCTTTAACTGTTTCATCAAATCTACTTTTAAAACTCCCTGACACGTGGCCCATTTGCCAGTTAAGTAGAGCTACTTATAACTAGGGGCCTGGTGGACGAAATTCATGCACTGGCAGGGGGATGAATCCCTCAGTCCAGCCTGCCCCCTATCACACATACTGGGAGCCCTCAGGGGATGTCCTACTGACAGGGAGCATGCCTAAGTTGCAGTCTGGCCTCCCTTTGTGGGAGGCGACCAGGCTGATCAGGGGAAGGCACCACTGCTGCTGCTACTGCCATTCACTGCAGCCACCAAGGTGTTTTCATCAAAACGGACTCCAGTCCCTTCACCATGAAAAAATGACAACTTTTAGGCATTTTCAACATGTGTCTTTCATAGGATATGACATTTCTTTTTTTTTTATCCTCACCTGATGATATGTTTCCATTGATTTTTAGAGAATGTGGAAGAGAAAGGGAAAGACAGAGAGAAACATCAAAGTGAGAGGAACACTTTGATTGGTTACCTCCTGCATGAGCCCTGACCTGGGCCCCAGCCAGGGAGGAGCCTGCAACCTAGGTACATGCCCTTGATCAGAACTGAACCTGGACACTGCGGTCGGCAGGCCGAGGCATTATCCACTGAGCCAAACTGGCTAGGGCAGGATATGACAGTTCTTAGCCCTCCAGCAGCAGACCTTCGTTTTATTCTCCAGGAGTGTGGTGGAAAAACACTAGATCACCTTTTTTGGATTCTTATTACCCAAGTTACTAAGAATATTACCAGTGGCATACAGGGAGCTTAGCCAATGAGCGGTCAGAAAAGGTGTTTCCTCTGTAGTTCACACCGATTGCTGGCTTGGCCCCTGCCCAGGCCTAAAGCCTCTGGCCGAGGCTTTAGGCCTGGGCAGGGGCCCCCCAGCTCTCTCCAATTACCAGCTCGGCCCTTGCCCCCTCTGATTGTCGGCTCTACCCCTGCCCAGGCCGAAAGCCTTAGGGCCTGGGCAGGGCCTCCCCCCCCCCCCCCCCAGCTCCCTCTAATCGATGGCTCTGCCCCTGCCCAGGCCTAAAGCCTCTGGCCCAGGTTTTAGGCCTGGGCAGGGGCTCCCCAGCTCCCTCCAATCACAGGCTCGGCCCCGCCCAGGGCCCCCCTGGCTCAGGCCCTTCTCAGGCTGCTCAGGGCCCACACGGGGCCTACCTCGGAGTGACCTGGGTGCTGAGGATGTTCCTGGGACCCAGGCTGCTGGTGCCTATGTATGCAAATTATCCTCCATCTTTGTTGGGTTAATTTGCATACTAACTCTGATTGGCTGTGGGCATAGCGGAGGTACAGTCAATTTACATGTTTGTCTATTATTAGGTAATATTCTCTCAATATACCACCCTCTTCAATACCTCAGGGTCTTTGTACTTGCTGTTCTCTCTGGCAGGAGCTCCCTTTCCTGCTCTTCTGTCCTTTGGTAGCTCCTCCTTGATCTTTGCAAATTACTTTACATAGGAAAACTTGGCAAGTTCAGGGCCCTAACTTTCTGTTTTCATAGCATCTGTATACATATTTCATGGCTCTGATCTCACTGTGATAAGTGCGTTTATTCATTTGTTACCCCACTAATCACTAATCTTTGGCCTTGTGCCATTCATCTGTGTATTTCCAGATACATTGCCAGACCTTTTTCATAAAGGTTATACTGATCCTGTGAGTACTTCCTTCCCTGTATCATTGCTAGATATAGAGATTAATAATTTTTAAAAATAAAAGTTATTTTAAGAAAGAAAATTCTATTTTTATATATGGAGTGAGGGAGGAGTCAAGCTTAATATCCACACACACGGATATCAATTTATTGAAAAGATTGTATTTACTGCACTGCTCTATTTCAGAAATGAATGTCTATACGGTATATGATCATTCTAGTTTTCTAGTTCTTGACTCTCTCTTCCATTGTCCAAGTTACTGTAGCTTTAAAATTCCCAATTCTCTATGGAGCAAGCCCTCCTACATTGTTCTTATTCAGGAGCATCTGGGCTATTTGGAGACATTTTATTCAAGAAGAAGAAGAAAAACAACAATAAAATAATTCTTGTGATTTTTGTTGCAATTGCATTAAATCTGTAAATAGTTCTGGGGAAATTGGAATCTTTGAGTTTTATAATTCCTCCATTTATATATATCTTCTTTAATTTCTTTCATTATTATTTTACTATTTTTACAAACTTTTTGCTGAGTTCATATACTTCTTTCAATTGATTTATTCCTAGATATTTGATTTCTTTGATATATTGCAAACAACACTTTTTAAATGTTTATTTTTTTGTTTGTTTCTGAAACATGGAGGTGCAATTGTTTGTCTTTTTCAAGAAATTTTGACCGGTGTCAAAATTGCTGAAATTCCATATTCTCATAATTTATCTGCATGCATAACCATGTAGTCTGTGAATCATGACAGTTTTTGTCCCTACTCAGTCCTTATATCTTCTTTTCATTCCTGTCTTCTTGCATGGGCTAGGACCTGTAGTACAGTGTTCAATGGAAGTGGTGAGGCAAACATCCTTGCTTTGTTCTCAGTTTTAGTGAGAAACTTTTCAACATTTCACTAATAAGTATTCCATTTCCTGTAGATTTTTAAAAAAAATATTTTTAGATACTCTTTATCAGATTAAAGAAGGTCACTTCTTTTCCTATTTGCCAAAAGTCTTCACTCTAAATGGATGTTGAATTTAATAAGACACTTTTCCTGCATCCGTTGAGATGCCTGTATAACCTTAATCAAGAAAGCTTAATTCCCAGTTTGTGTAGACTTCTTTTCCTGAGTGGGCAAGGAAGTAAGAGTTGACATTTCTCCTGTATTCATGGCATTGTTGGTTTGTAAAGAGTGTTTGCTGGGATGTATGAGTGTCTCTGATGAGAGGCAAGACATGGATGTCGGCATTGAAATTGTTCTATAAGTTTCTGATTCAAGAAACTTGTCTTTGAATGACTAAAAGAAAAAAAGAAAAGCATTTTATCTGAGGCTGGCCTGCCTATGCCAGTAAATGCAATTGAGTGTTATCTGGGAATTTAGTGAATATAGAAAGCAGAACACAAAGGGTTTGCCAGGTTTTTGAAGAAAAGTTATTCAATTCTTGATAGATCTGCAACTGAACAGGGCTTAAAGATTCATCAGTGTGACTATTGACTATGTGTGTTAGCCAGACTGAAGCAAAGGCAGTATTATTTCAAGGTAATTTCCAAATGTAAAGAGATACCATAAAAAAGTAGAAAAATAATTGGACATATTTATTTCTAATGGATTCATTTCATCGCCAAGAGTTTGAACTCTGCTTGTAATTTCCTTTTAGCCCACTTACAAATGTGATGCAACCCACATACAAAAATCAGGACAGGCTGGTTTTAAGAAAATTGACTGAGAATTGAGGGGAAAATGACTGTCCAATTTAGTCTTGGAAAAATTTTCAAGTAGACCCACGGTCTCTAATACAGAAGGGAAGAAATATTAAAACATAGGAATGTGTATTTCACTATGACATAGCGTCCTTGATCCAGTGAAGTGAATGAACATTTTTATTATTATTTGGATTTGTAAAAAAACAACAACAATTCATGGGATGCACTTCTTGGACCAGTCTACTATTGGCATAAACACTGGAGTGACTATCCCCTCCCTCATATCTTTACTCCTAGTGGGTAAGCAGTTGGAGTTGGAATATAGTTAGGATCATTATTGAACAAAGTAGGAAATATATCCTTTTTCAGATTAAAGCACTGTGATAGTTGGACCCCAACATTGTTCATTTGCTTTTTAGCAGGAACAATTTCTAACCAGTGCAATTTCTATTTGGACTGAGAAACCAAATATTAGGAAGAGAAAGGACACTGGAGCTCCCTAGTCCCATTCTTGCCTTTTACAGTTGAGGAGACTGAGTGCCAGGAAACATCCTTGCCTTGGCCAGGATCACCCACAAATGGGAGTGGGACCCCAGTTTTCTCTACTGTGTCATAGCACTTCAGGTTAACAATTGCTCATTACTATTTTTCTCGAAACCCTGAACTCCAAATTCGGGAGTCATCTGCGCTGTGGTCCCCCTCCCAGTTGGCAGATGTAGACAGTCCTGCTATTTCTTTTCTTTAGTTTTTACCCTGATAACCACTCTTAGAAAGAAAAGTTGTATAGTGTAACAGATAAAGAAGCTGGAGTTTAGACAGCGAGAGAATGTTTTGTAGATAGTAATACGTAAAGTGAGACTCCGAGATCTTTTCAGTGCCTCTTCAGTACTTTTTCTAAGAACTGAAATGATAATGGTGAAATGTCAGATAATAGAAAAGTTATATTGGACAAGAACTGCATCCCTTCAAGTCTTATCAGTCGATCCAGCACTGCATAAGAGGA
This sequence comes from Corynorhinus townsendii, assembly GCA_026230045.1. Classification (NCBI taxonomy): domain Eukaryota; kingdom Metazoa; phylum Chordata; class Mammalia; order Chiroptera; family Vespertilionidae; genus Corynorhinus; species Corynorhinus townsendii. Next base: position 30,357,414 of record JAPDVU010000005.1, on the reverse strand, counting down.
AAATCTTTGGCTGTGCATCTAGCTGGTCCTAAGCTTACACCATGAAAACATGGCCGAGTCATGTAACATTTTTTTAAATTGAAATCATTGGGATAACATTGGTTAATAAAACTATATAGGTTTCAGGGATATAATTTTATAACACATCATCTGTATATTGGATTGTGTGTTCATCATCCCAAGTGAAGTCTCCTTCCATCACCATTTATCTCCCCTTTACCCTCCCCCAACTGGCCTTTCCCTCTGGTCATCACCATACTGTTATCTGTTTACCAGTTGTTTTTTGTTTCTTTGCTTGATTTCTTCACCTTTTTCACCTGCCTCCCAACCCTTTCCCCTCTGACAGCTGTCAGTCTGTTCTCTGTATCTATGAGTCTGTTTCTGTTTTGTTTGTTCATTTATTTTGTTCATTAAATTCCACATATACCAGTAAGTGGGCAGTCCTGCTATTTCAAGGCCCCTTGGTCTGTGTGATTCTTCCCCTGACTCCCCTGCAGGGTTCCACCTCTGTCTACATTTGGCCTCTGCAGTGAGTGAGCTGTCCATGGGTGGGAGAATAGGGACAGAATTTCCACACTTCCTCCAGTGAAGGAAAGGTGGGAGTGTGACCCTTTATAGAGATCTCACTTCATAGTGTGTTATCTACATAAGCATTCCTTTCAGAGTGCCAAGATTTATTGTCACGTTTCTGCACATAATTACGATCCAAAGTGCGGTGGGTCCCTTCTTTGCCTCAGGTTGTACTGTGAAAAGTCCTTTCTGTGATTTAATCACCTAGTATATGCCATCCCAGTAAGGGAGTTGGGTGGGGAGAAGAAATAGTAGTAATTGCTATCGACATGATCAAGCCCCTATTTTAACGTGTCGTCTTTGAAGTTTACCCAGATAAGCCCACCTACCCGTTTCTTCCTTTTATGAACCCCAAGCTGGAATGGTCTAGATCAGGGCCAGATAAAACTCCAGGGCCAGATAATACGCACTCTAATGGCTTTGTGGCCAGATAGTCTCCGTGGCTGTTCTTCATCTGCTGAGGCGGTGCAGTGAAAATCTACACAGAGGGCCATGGCCAGATCCCAGGAAAACTATTCACAGAAGCAGGCTGGGGTTGGCCTGCGCTTGGAGTTTGCCATCCCTGGTTTATACTGAGAAACTCTCAATTTTGGTGTTTGGACCAGAGCAACAGAGTTCAGGGATGCTGAAAGATATGGGTTTCTAGGCCTCACCTTCAGAGTTTCCATGAATAGCTTGGAGCTGGGGAATATGTATTTTTAAAAGTTCCTTAATTGATTCTGCTGCTCAAATTATTAAAACCATGGTCCATTCTGCTTTTAAAATTTATATGAGTGCTTACATACACACAAATAGACACATGGTTTTATGTGTGTATTTAAAAATAATATTAAAAACGGCATGATTGTGTGCATGTTGCTTGTTTATTTCTTTGCCCTTTTTATCGAGGTGTCTCTCTGTTAGTGACAGCCAGGAATGGATATAATAAAGGATTTCATCCATTGTAATATACAGTACCATTTTTTCTTTCATCATGTTGCTGCCTTTTTATTTCATTTCTGGAGTCAAATGGATTTTTAAAACATTTTGATGGAAGAAGATTATCAGTCTGTTCCTTTAAGGCAGTGGTCGGCAAACTCATTAGTCAACAGAGCCAAATATCAACAGTACAACGTTTGAAATTTCTTTTGAGAGCCAAGTTTTTTAAACTTCTTCTAACTCCACTTCTTTAAAATAGACTTGCCCGGGCTGTGGTATTTTGTGGAAGAGCCACACTCAAGGGGCCAAAGAGCCGCATGTGGCTCGCAAGCCGCAGTTTGCTGACCACGGCTTTAAGGGGTGATTTTGCTTCAGGGGCACTGGCAATGTCTGCAGACCATTTTGGTTCTCACAACTGTCATTGTTGAAGGGAGGACTTGTACTGGCATCTGGCAAGTAGAGATGAGGGGTGCTGCTAAACACCCACAATGCACAGGGCAGCCCTCCCAACAAAGAACCGTCCAGCTCAAAGAGTCAGGAGTGCCTCGCCTGAGAAATCCTGCTTGATGGCTTTTTTGTTCCTTGCTTAACAAGGTAACTTCTTCCTATGATACCAATATCTGTGTCAGACTCTGTAGTAAAAAGTTCCTGAATTGATTTGCTGCTCAGAAAAATTGCTAAAAGAGTGGCCCATCCTACTTATTTCTCCAGACTCCATACAAATCCCCCAGTTATTTCTCTTCTGTGTTTACATCTTACTGCTTTACTGCTCCATAAATGCCATGCATCCCTGCATCCCTCAGTGACCTGTGCAGCCTGGGTCACGTGATGTGCTCCATCTGTGACTGCAGGTCCTCCTGGGCGGGCTGGGTTTGGACTCCGCAGACATGCCTCTGTTTCCCTGGCTGACTCTGCCCACTGAGCACGGGTAGAAGTGAGGGACGGGGTGGTCTCAGGTTAGCGCTGTGCTTTTCTGGACTTTCTGAAAAACAGTGTCACTGAAACCTGAGTGGCTATCAACAGAATCTGAAATCCTACGGATGGAGGAGGCCCTGGGGTGTCCTATCCCAACCCTTCACTTAATGTGTGGGGAATGCGTGTCAGGTCACTTCTATGGTGTGAAAATATTTACCTTAAATAGATGAATTAATCTGATGCAACAAATGTACAACATGGAATAAATGAGCTTGTTGGGTAGCTGTAAGCAGAAAACCATTAACCCCATGGCTTTCTCCTTTCTCTCTCTCTTTTTTTTATAGCTGAAATTACAAGGTCTTAATCATTCCCCTTCTCCCCCATCATTAGGAGCTAGAAATTATAGCTGAGAAAAGATTGCCTGTTAAATATTGGGTATTCCCCAAAGTCAAATCTATTAATTATGATATTTTTGCCTCATGCATTTTGATAGTTTGGTTATTTCCTGCTTATAGTTCAAAATTAGTGGGATCCAATGGCAGTAGTGACCTCCACAACTGGACTTCCACTTTGTGAAATGAGGTGGAGAGCCATGCAGAGTCTGGGAGGAAAGCATTCCAGGAAGAGAGCATAGCAGGTGCAAAGGCTTGGAGGCGGGAATGACCTTGGCATAGTCCAGGGACAGAAAGAAAACAGGGTGGGGACAGTTCCAGGGAGAAGGAACATACGTGGGAAGAGAGAACACCAGGGTATGAAGGTGTCAGATCGGAGAGGGCTTTGTCTACCTGGAAGGAGTTCGCTTTTACTTTGAGTTGATAAAGATTTTAGATATTTAAAATCATTTACAGTTTAAATATTCTCTTCAGATACCACTCCACCTACTCTTTTCTGATATTCTGTGAAGGGATTGCTAAGTGATAGCAGAGAATTGACAATGCAGTAATTTTGAGATTCATTTTATTCAATTCAAAATCTCTTAAGATTCCTGAAGGAGTTTATTGGACATTGTTTGATGAGGGTAATTAGCATAATGAGTAGCTGTTTTTCCATGCAGAATTATGTATGAACCATTTCTATAGGAGAAATCAGGGTTCCATTTCTCTGTGGTCTGGATTTTCCTGAGTTCTATTTTGTGATCAGCCCTGAGAAGCCAGGGGAGCATCAGATAAGAGTCTAACTTTCCGTCATCACAAGCAAATGCTAATGGAATAAGTGTGGAGAACACTTCTGAACCCTGGAGGGTCTCCAGAGAAACATTGTTTCATTTCTTATTGTTGCGTAGCATCACCAGGTAATAACAAGTGGCCATTCAGAGGTCAGCAAAGGACTCTGGATAAACATGTAGAGCAGGAACACAACTTAAAGACATGCAAGTGAATTTTATCTTCTATATCCAGCAGGGTTACACTTCCCTGTAATCACCATCCAAAGTGATGAGCTAGGAACTTCTGTAAGATTCTGCTTAATGTGCTTCACCACCATGGTCTCTACTAGCTTGCAGTGGTCGTGCACACTCATCATTTTGGAAGCCTGTAATTAGAAAACAGCATCTTAAAAAGCTCTGTTCATCAGGTAGGAAACTGGGAAACCGAGGTGAGCGCATCTTCAGGAGAGAGAAACTGGGTATGAGTCAGTCTTGTGATGGTCCAGGATGTGCAAAAGGAGATTTCACTTTAGATCCCTACTTTCATTTGTCATGGTACGCAGCTACAAGTATCAAAGTTGACATTTTCTTAATAAGCCTCAATTTTAACTATTTTTGCCCTAGAAAATTTCTCTAAATAACGTGTTCCTGAATTCGCCATTGCATAGGGCCTTGGTTTGGAAGGCTCTTCCCCATCATGTATCTGTCCTTGGGGGAGGCCTGTTGCCTGTGGAAAGGTTAACGTTGGGATGACCTTGGGAGGCTGCCCGCAACAACACAAGTAGTTAAGGACATGCGTTCCCCAGGAATAGCGTTTCCACGGGAGCAGCAGCTCTGAGACACCGAGCTAATTTCCCAGCGATGGCACCACTTTTCTTATGAGGGAATAATTGACCCATTTATGGTCTCATTTCAGATTGTTGCGGATCCCTGTGCCAGCAACCCTTGTCACCATGGCAACTGCAGCAGCAACAGCGGCGGCTACCTCTGCATTTGCACAGAAGGCTATGAAGGTCCACACTGTGAACAGGCATCTCCCAGTCTCCAGGCCTCTGGCTGGACTGAGTCCATGGCACCTAGACAGCTTGAGCCAGTCGCTGCTACCCAGGAGCCTGATGCCACCCTGCCCCGCTCTCAGGCAACCGTGACCCTGCCCACATGGCAACCGAAATCAGGGCAGAAAGTTATAGAAATGAAATGGGATCAAGTGGAGGTGAGAATGTTTTGTTGCATAGGTTTTTACATAAGACATTAGTAAGGTTAAACTAATTCCCATAGTTCTAATTATAGCAACAAACATTGGAAAACCTTTAAGTTGCTCAGTGAACAAAACAACGTGTCCAATCTTATCCCCGTCTGCACTTGTTTGGGAAATCTCTCTTGGTTACACAGATGAGACATTTGGATTGTGATTGTTTTGTGCGCTTAAAAGGAGGAATCAAGAAAAGAAAAGGAATGTAATTATTCTGGGGAACAAAATCCATATACATTTCTGTGAGACAATCTTATTTTGGGGCAAATGGCTAATGCAGAGTCATAAACATGAATGAAACCAAGACCCGCCTTTGCTGACCTAATTTTACTCGTGGAATGTTATGTTCAATATTTTCTTGTTATTGTTTGGGTTCTATTTTTGGTGACTTGCAGCCCTTCAATGGGATTTAGAGAAGAAAAAGCTATCATAGATTTAAAATATTTTGAGAACGCATATGAAAATAAAATTTGCAAATTTTATTTAGTTTGGTAGTAGAAAATTCTATTTATTAAATCTTGGCCAGTCTAGGTTTGGCTTATTGCATTTTCAAGTTCATCAAAAGTCTCATTATATAAAATATAAGATGTTCAGCATACCTCTAAAAGTTGACATAAAATATAAATTTGCAAGCTGGAAGAATTTGGGAACAAGTCAAAATCATGAATTTGAGGCGACAACAATAGTGTAATTTCATTCCATATTTTATACTTTATATGACATCCATATAGATTTGTGTGGGGTTGTATTTTATTACAGGTTTTGTAGCTTAAATGAAAACAACAACAACACACATAGATCTTTGTATAGCACTTTTAGAGTGAAGGAGTGTGTCTAGAAATTTTCCTTTTTATAAAAGAGGTAAGGCACCATTTCTTCTTTCATTTTCATGGGTAATTATAACCAGCTGACCCACTTTTTTTTCACTACCACACAGTTTATGAAGGCCACATTCAGACTGCAGGGCAGTGCTCTTCGCCTACCTAAAAACTGGTGGACTTGTTCTGATTTCAGTCTTTTAATAAATGCTCTGAAGTTATCTCAATACTTCTTTGCTGAATGACTCACTTCTTGAATGTGAAGTAGCTTTGTATTCACATTTATGAGGAAGTGTCCTTTAATGAACATTTCTTCCCAACCAGCCATTTCAGTCTATTTATTTAACGACATACTGTCCAACAGCTGGTAAATGTGAAAAAGAAATGCCTCATCTTCCTGTCCTGCTGTTATTTCTTAGGAAGTTCAAGAAGCAGGTTAAAAGTGCTAGAGGAAGATGCTTCCCTTTTTCATGAAGTGATGATGCTTTGGGAACCCAAGGCTATTTGGAGCCCTAGTGGACTAAAATTTATGGAACAATTGTCTGTTACACAAATTTAACAAGTTGGATTCACATCTTTGAATATGCATGGTGGATTTTATTGGTAGCATTTGAGTATCCAGCCTTCTGGATAATAAGTTCTAAGTGTTGGATGGGGTGAAAGTACTGAGAATTTCTGTATTGTTCCCAGTTAATTCAGTGATGAGGGGTACTTTTAATACCCTTTTATTTTGACTTTCATGGAGGAAGACAGTGATCATGGTATGAGGAATAATAAATGAATGAATTGGTCAGAAGCACCTCAGTGGACACAGCTCAAGTGTTCACAATATGCTTTCTGATGAGCACTTTCTCCTTCCCCTCCCTCCACCAGCTCCTTTTTCATATACATTGGTATAACATTTTTGGGAATATATTACTTAAAAAATGAAGACATAGTCCACAGGGGGAAAATGGCAGCTCCTCAGTTCCCTGGCCTTAGTGTGGGCTCCTGAGACCCATCTCCGCACAGAGCAGGGTCATCCAGACCAGATTCTTCTTGCCTATTGTTTGTTTAAGGGCTCACTCACCTAGTGGTGAAGTTTATACCGCAGTGTGTAAGCTAGTCCTTAAAGGCCACGTCCTTGTTCTCTAAGCTTTTAGTCCCTCAGGAACCCCCAGACTGGACATAGAACAGAGGCCAGTGACTCTCGTTAAATGGAAGAGCAGCCGGCGAACTCTGAGCCCCTCCCTGGGATATCCTATTATCCGTTTTCCCAATCCCTGCAATGCGTAGACTGTTCCCAGGAAAACTTTCCCATTTCAGAAACCCAAGGGGCAAAGCTTTCATTTTCTCTTGAGATGCTAAGGTTTCACTTGTCCTTTCTCTGTCCTGAGCCCAGCATCACTGCGAGGAACGGAGGGATGCATCTCATGGAATTCTGCTTTATAGTATTATCTTGTGCTGTGAACCCCAACCTTTTTGTTCTTTTTCCCAGGTGATCCCCGATATTGCCTGTGGGAATGCCAGTTCCAACAGCTCTGCGGGTGGCCGGCTGGTGTCCTTTGAAGTGCCACAGAACGCCTCAGTCAAGTAAGAAATTCTCAGTGGAAAAACTGTTAAGACTGACACTGTAACTGGCTGTGAGCCTGTGTCTCTCCATGTAACTGTTCTGTAAATGGTCCATGCAGTGAGAATCATGCATGGAGATTCATGTGTAGACGTGGTCAATGTCCCTCAAAACCTCGAGGGTGCTGTTTGTTTCAGGGAAGGCGGTAGAGTGAGTTACCCACCGGTATGGAGATACAGACTTGTAGAATTGGTCTGGATGAGTCAGATGTGAGATAAGAAAACCCGAGGCCTTAGATAAGGGCCATGGCCAGACTCTTCACTTCTCAGATGATTTTCGCTTCAAAAATTCTTTGGCCTTTTCAGATTTTAATGGACCATTGGTTCAATTCTTATGCATAATTTACCCCAAATTTAAAATCTAAACATTATAATATTCTCTTTAAAAACAAGCACCCCAGAAGAGAGCATTTTGTTTTGTTTTAAACTTGAGCTCTTTCAGATTACATGCTGCCCACTGTCACTGGTGGGGGTGGGGGCCCGGCACAAGGAAGAGTGGCTGAGTACCTGCAGTGTGCCAGGTACTGTGCTTGCTGGGGGCTGGGGTGGAGCCAGGTTAGAGTGTCCCAGTCCTCGCTGACAATTTCTGCTCCCCCTGACCTTCTCTGTTGCTATTAACTACCACCCCTCTCTACCCCACCACCCCATGCAACCAATGATCCTTTGCTGTCCAGTCTCCAGGGACTTTAGAAGTGGGAGGGACCCATGGCCCTGTAACCAGCGTGCTGCATTGGCTGGCTCCCTTTTAAGGGAGCAGCGGGCATGCACACCTCTTCCATTTATCCAGGGCTGCTCTGCCCACCTTACCTTCTCTACAATAGTCCCTGATAACTGTTTGGAAGAGGGGCTTTGTTACATTGCCCCTGCACCCCCTCCCCGCAAGCCTTGACTTAGTCTGGTCAGGAAGGAAGTGGGAAAAGCTAGGAAGGGCAGTGAACTCTGGGCACAGGGAAGTCCCCTGAGCGGGGAAAGGTGTGGCGTCTGAGGCAGCTTTGAGTTTTACCAGCAGGGGGACCCCGGTCCTAAGTGTTCCATTGCTTTTAATACAGAGGAAACCCTCATGGGCCTGAGTTGGTTTTAGGGAAATAAGGTTCATTAATTTATGAAACCATCTCCCAGCCCTTTCTTCTCTAACAGTGTTTTTCAACCTTTTTCATCTTGAAGCACATATAAACTAATTACTAACAATCTTCAGCACACCAACAAAATATATATATTTTTTGTCAATTGGACAAAAAAGTAAAAAAGGTATAATTTTGATTCACTCACACTGGATGGCTATTGTTGTGTTGACTGTTGTCACTCTTTTACTTGACAATCTAAGGGAAAGAGGTCAGTGCCCCTGACTAAATTGTCAGGTATTGCATGTTTTAAAAATTCTTGCAGCATACTGGTTGAAAACCACTGGTCTAGGTCATATTATCTTCATAAACCTTTTTGATTAGTTCTAATTTTCTCTCCCTTTAAATGCTTCCCCTCCTCCCCCTCAACAAACCAAGACTTTCTTAGGCTGCAGAGCTGGGCAGAATAGCAGAGTCTGACCCAGGCCGAGGGCTGATTGATCTCTGGGCGCCCTGAATTTTCTTGTGAGACCTTGCACTTGGCGTTATTCATGATTTCAGTCATTCATCAGCCCTTTGCTGAGCACTCTGCTGGGAGCCCAGGCTCTGTGCTGGGGAGGGGCAGCTCTTCTCCCCCAGGTAGAAACCCAGGGAAGGAAAGGTGGCAGGAAGGTGGTCAGAGAAGGTCTCAGAGAAGAGGGGATGTGGGGGCTAAGCCTTGAAGATGACTCACCTCCCAGGTGGAGGAGGTGAAGACTGGGAGCGGGGCCGGGACCTACTTGGGGAAGAGACAGCAGTCCTGTTGTCCGATCACTGGGTTGCAAGGAAGGAGGTGATGGATTTGAGAGGGAAACTGAGGCTGAGGTTGATTAGCATCCATGGCATCTCAGTCTTTGGGTTTTATCCTGAAAACAAGAAAACGCCAGTGGAGAATGAAGCATGGGAGGTGCACATTTCCACTCATTTTGATGGCACACCTCAGCTGGCTGTTTGGGATGTGTTACACCTTTAAAATAAATTCCAGCAGGATCCTTTATATTGTGTGGAAATGGAAGGCATTGTCTCTAAAAAGAACTCCATATACCTCTTTGTTATTGATGAAAACTGTGCTGCACAGGTGTTATCTGTTAGTGATTTTGTGGTCTATTTTTGCTCAAGCAGGAGACAGACATTTCTAACAACGTGGGAAATGATAGCCATGGGTGGGCACAACGGGGGAGCTTGTTTATAAGATCATTTCACCCATTTCCCCATCCCTCTGTGGATGTACACGTCATCTCTATGTTTATTTTTAATTTGATGAACTAGTTCTATGGTGAATTTTTCTCTATGGGACTTCCCATTTACACCACTCCTGTTTTCAGAATTCGGCAAGATGCTACTGCCTCGCTGATTTTGCTGTGGAAGGTCACGGCCACAGGATTTCAGCAGTGCTCCCTCATAGATGGCCGGAGCGTGACCCTCCTCCAGGCTCCCGGGGGCCTGGTCCTCTTGGAGGAGATGCTCGCCTTGGGGCCCAACCACTTCATTGGTGAGTTATGGAAATCTCCCACCCAACACCATGTCTCAGTTTGGTGTGTAGAGACTGTGTATAAGAATTTTCCAGGATAATCTGTAGTCTAGCCATCAACACTGTTCCCTTCATTTTAGGTGAGGTTCTGCTTATAATCAAAATTGCCTTTGAAAGTAATATTTCCAAGGTGGCTCAATGTGGGGGGCGCATGGGCCCTGGATTCCTGAGACTATATCCCAGCCCTGGCCAAAGTGTCTCAGGGGTGTGACCTTCGGTGCTCAGTGCTCTGAATATCAGTTTCTGATTCCCAGCTCTTTGTTGGCTTTCTCCAAGGACTGTGGGCAACTGGAGGCATTGAGTTCATTTGCTAACAGAAAGTTTCATGGGGAAAATGTATCTTTGAAATGTGTTGTTCCTTAGGGGAATAATTTAAAAAATGTACTTTGATATAGTAATAATATATATGATATGTTAATCACTAAATTACACTACATTCTCAAAAATTACACTTCAGGTTAGGATGAGAAGACAATGATTCTGAGTAACAACCTGTATTTCTCTAACCCATTATTTTCCATTTTGCAAATTTGTGATCTGGTATCTTTTACATTTCCCTACCTAGAGCTTTCTGAGTGTTTGATGTGGCTTGGATGGAGCTCACAGTCTGTAGTGTGATTCTCTTTAAAGGTAGCAGACAGTGTGCACGGCTCCTTCCAAGGCAGAGCGGCCAGGTTTCTCACAGTGGCAAATTGCCTTACACCCACTCACGGCCAGCTGCTGCTTCGTACAGAATCTTTTCATCTTAAAGAAACAAGATTTATCTTTTGTAGTCATTGTGGAAGCCCTGTGCTCACTGCATTGACATGTGTTTAATGCTTTCTGTTTAACTTTTTTTTTTTTTTTATAAAGCAGCTTCTTAAAATAATTCATTTTTACAACACGAGGCTCTGTAACATGAATACATTTTAGTGAAGAACCAAAAGACTACTTTGAAGAGGACAAAGGCATTCATCGGATAGATGAACAAATCGATGCGAGGGCAGGTGGGAGGAAGCTTCCACGCCACAGGGGATGCCCCAGCATTGTTTTTCTGTGTTCAGTCACTACTGCTCCTTTTGGGAATAACTGTGAATTTACTTTCAGACACAACTATCCCCAACCCCTTACTGTCAATAGATTGCATGTACATACCTAAAGACCAAAGTATTTTAAAGTTTCTGTGCAACAGAGCAGAGGAGTCCCTTCTGTGTCTTTGGCTGCTGTCACCAGCTTTGCACAAATATTCCTGTTTAAAGTTTATTGCTGAGAGCCTAATGCTAGACTTCTGCACAGTTCAGATGATGACAGTATACTTATATTTGACCTATTCCAGTGCTATCACACTTAATATTTTTATCTTTCCTTCATGACCACTGCCTTATGAATACTTATAGTTTCATAGAAAGAAAGAGGTGATAAAACATTTTACCAAGCATCTGGCTCTTTTTTTCTGTGCCTCAGTCACCCATTTCAACTCTTCTGCTCTCTCCTTAATTAGTCCTTCTCTTTCCTAAATTGGTCTCTTCCAGATATGGCATTTGCTTTATGCAGTGTTTTGGGGTAAATAACGAAATCAATCTTTGTTTAGCATTGTCTGCTCCATGGGAGGCATCATAGGTGCTTGTTCGCTCCCTGAGTGACTCTGGCTCAATAGTTTGTATTTTCAAATAGGAAAGATTCATTGTCCTGTTGTCTTTCCATGAAACATAGTTGTAGCCTGCTTGTCTTGGTAAAGTAAATTTTTAAAAAACCGGTGGTTGCTTGGAAACACTGCTGTAATAGATGATCTTGGGGGTGAAGGAAAAACCAGCCCTCTGGTGTGTGCCCTTTGTGTTAGAAGCTGTTGGAGGTCCCCATTTCCTTGGGGTGAAAGCCCCATTGGAGTCCTCTAGATCTTATTTCCTCGTGTCACCTCCCCTTAGGCATATTTCCCCTCACAGCTACATGGTGCACCTCTGCTCTGTCACCTGCTGCCTGTCCCATTCCAATCTGGACCCTCACCCTGCCTCACCCCATCCTTCCCAGGCCTCTGACCCCCAAATTGATTCCTCTTCAACACCTCAACAAACTCTCCACATTTGGAGTGGTTTAGGAGGAAAACTGCCAGCCAAAGATGCTACCTTATATGGATTCTCAGCTATCCTTAAACTCTTATAAGTTTTTACAAAAACAGACAGATGACCCTAGACCATTCTCATGGCTGGTTCTCCACTCAATCAGCAAACCCAAGAGGGGATGTCTACTTTACCCACACTGCCCTCCTACCTACTTGCTCAGAAATGCTCCACTTTTCCTTCTCACTTTTCTCTTTTATGGTCCATATTGGTTGCTACCTCAGTCTTTCCTCTTCTTTGAAATGGTTTTTACTGTGATTGGCCTGTTCCTCTCTCCCTCAATTTTTTATGGTCTAGCTGCTCGTATTTGTCTGTTTCTCTTCCCTTATCCTGTTCTCTCTTGCTCACAACCCACTGTTTTATCTTACTTTCATGTACCATTTTTTCTTATAGTTTTTAGTACACTTTTATGTCTCATTTATATCGTAAAAGTAAGTGCATTTTTACGTGTAGTCCAGACCAGTTGCTTCATTTATGACCCACTAAAATGTCTCTTAATACCTTAGATTGAAAGAGTGAGTGGTGCAACCCACAGCCCATAGGAACGTCCTTTAGGACCTGGGATCACTTCTTCAGGATCATAGCTACTAAATTAGCCACTGACCTCCAGAAATCAGTGACTTCCAGGTCTTTGTATCTTTTACCGAGATTAGAGACATCCCTAGTCTGTGCATGCATGCCTCTTGGGTGCCTCCGGGGAGCTGCTGAGCGCTTGAAATTTCCTTGATTCTAAGTTATTAGTTTAAACAGATTCTTGTCTTGCAAAATAATTTATAAATCAGTGCATTCTCTTTATTTTCTTCTCTTGAGAAGCAGGGAAGAATAAGACGGTACTTCAGCAGGTACAATGAAGGGAAGAGTTTCCTTTCCTTGAGGTAATAAGACTGAGCTGGTTTGGATTTGTCTTCATGACACCCCCAGGACTTCTGCTTTGGACCATGGCCAGCTTTTGCATACTGATGCCAGCCCGGAGCGGGGCTACATTGTCCCTGCCTCTGAACCTGGTGGTTGGGATTGCTGGTCACCCTTTCTAGATGCTCACCCAACCTTAGCCCTGCAGGTTTCCTGTTTGTTCTTCTCTGCACAGCTGGCATCATTTCCCCCAGCTCTGACTCCTTCGCCTTCTTCCAAGTCTTCTATAAACCTTTGCATTACCAGCTGTGTAAGCTACACTTCTCCCTGATAACCCATTTTCAGCCAGCAGCACACAACTTAGCATCTGAATGTTTCCTATGCTCTCTCTCTTTTTTTGTGTGTGTGCTGATTTTACAACTTTAATTAAACTGTAAGATTTGAGAGAAGCGACCATATCACAGGTCCTTATTCCATGGTGGCCACATGGTAGTTACCTGAGTGATTAAATTCTGTTCATAAGTAATGGTTACCTGCTCAGTAAATTCCATGTGAAGAAAATTTCCAGCTGCAAATGTCAATCTTTAGAATTTTTTGTGGAGTTTCACAACCCACCTCTGTGACATTTAAACTTTCTTCCCTTTTATCACATTAAAAGTATTTTTAGAGGGTCAAATGAAAAAAAAAGACCAAAGGGAAAAAAATAAAAGGAAAGAAACAAACTTTTCATCATTCTTTTGGGAATGCTACATTTTGCATTTTGTCCTTTAAGATATCTTACTCAGAGGTCAGGGGTAAAATAGTCAAAGAAAGTTTGGAATTGCTACCAGCTATAGAAACATTAACATCTTTGCCAAAAGCTTAAGCTTGAACAAAAAATGCAAATATTTCACCTTTGCTGATCATATTAAAACCACAGTTGAATATGGTGTATTGAACTACCTGCAATAGAGGAAACAAGACTTGGAAATGTTCAAATAAAAAGTAATAGTTGGGAGAGAACAAAAGCAGAGGAGGATAAGGCTGCCCTGAACAGCATAATATAGATAACATTCTTATAGCTCACATTTGCCTAGTAGGAAGATTTCTATTAAATTAAATTTTACTTAAATTGAAACCACATTTCTATATTATTAGCAATCAGAATCATTCTTCTTGGGATCTTTTATTATTGGTAATGTATATTCGGATTTTAAAATTAGTTTGCCTTGAACTTCACGAATTTGCTCCTGTCTTTCTAAATATTGCCATTGTCATCATCATTTATTTATTGGTTCCTATTAATTGTGGTGATAAATTAAGCATTGGTAAGAAAGATGGATTCCATTACGGACACACCTGATCCCTATAGCTGACAGTCTAAACTGAGCTGGGTCTCACTGAGAGTTGGTTGCTTAGGCTGCGATGGAGTTGGGGCAGGTGAGCCAAGATGAATGAAATGTTTCTCCTACCCTTCAAGATAGTCCTTGGAATTAGGCTTCGTAGAAAGGTGGGTTGCTGGTCTATCAGACCCAGCAGAATCTTTCACAAGCTACTCAGTTCATTCTTTCACACACCATAATTTGTGCAAATCCTAGGAACTAATCAATAGTATTTGTCGATTAGTTCTTTAGAAGTAAAGGACAACCCCTATAGAGTAAAATTAGTTGGCATCCATGTGTGTAAGTTACTAAGGTGCTTCTGTAGATTTGAGCACCAGTTTCATAATTTAAGAGAACGAAAAGGTGGCAGGCAGTTCTGGAAATTGTGCCTGAATCATTGGTTGGAGGGGTTTGCTTGATTTTGAGAAGCAAACTCTAGGTATGTCTTTATAATTATAAAGTCCCCTCTCTCCCTTCCCATTCTGCCTCATTTTCTCTTTCTCTCCCTCTTTGCCCTTTATTTAAAAAATCTACAGAATTTGATTGGAATATTTCTTTAAAACTTTTCCTGCTGCTTTTAACTTAGAACAAACCTTCCCAGGGCGTTGCCATTGTGCTGAAAGCTTTTCAGTACAGATTTCAGCTAAGAAAATAATTAATTTTTTTTTTACAGCTAAATTTCTGCTCCTCAATAGCATCTCTTCTCTTTCTTCTTTCTAAGGGTGGGACAGAGGAAAGGAGAGAGGGGGGAGGTAAGGAAGGAGAATGAAATAGAGGAGAGAGAGAGAAGTCGATTGATCCTCAGGGCTACATATATAAACCCCAGAACTATGGTTTTCTCTTACTAAAAGGTAATTTTAAAATTTACGCTCTTATTAAAAATAAAAAAATGCTCTTTAATGTAGATAATATAAATAATACACTTCTTTGAAAGAAGAACACATTTGTACACTGTCTGGTTATTTGCTTTTTCATTTAATGTGTCACTGACATTCTTTTGTATTAATAAATATAAACCCATAGTACTCTTCTCAACAATTGTGTAGTGTTCCATTGAATCAATGTACTATATTCAATATACTGTTGTTAAACAATTAGGTCCTTACTTTTTTTTTTTGCCTCTTTGGACAGAATTTCAAACATCATTATAATCTTATCTTTGTATCTATAATGATGATTTATTTGGGTTAAATTCCTAGGTGTGGAATTTACTGAATCAAAAGATTCATATATTTTAATGACAAATTTGATACAAATTTCCAAATTGTTCTTAACTTTTTCCAGTTTTCACCCATGACAACCTGTTTATTTTTGACAATGCACATTGCTCCCCTTCCATGGACTTTTTTTTTTTTACATAAATCTTTATTGTTCAGATTATTACAGGTGTTCCTCTATTTTTTCCCCCATAGCTCTCCCCCACCTGATTCCCCACCCCACCCCATGCCCTTACCCCCGCCACTGTCTTCATCCATAGGAGTAAGATTTTTGTCCAATCTCTTCCCGCACCCCTCCCACCTGCTTCCCCTGAGAATCATCAGTCCACTCCCTTTCTATGTCCCTGATTCTATTATATTCACCAGTCCATTCTGTTCTTCAGATTTTTTATTCACTTGATTTTTAGATTCACTTGTTGGTAGGTATGTATTTGATGTCATTTTGTTGTTCATAATTTTTATCTTTACCTTTTTCTTCTTCTTCCTCTCCTTAAAGAATACCCTTCAGCATTTCATGTAATCCTGGTTTGGTGGTGATGAACTCCTTTAGCTTTTTCTTGTCTGTGAAGCTCTTTATCTGACCTTCAACTCTGAATGATAGCTTTGCTGGGTAGAGTAATCTTAGCTGTAGGTTCTTGCTGTTCATCACTTTGAATATTTCTTGACACTCCCTTCTGGCCTGCATAGTTTCTGTTGAGAAATCAGCTGACAGTCGTATGGGTACTCCCTTGTAGGTAATTAACTGTTTTTCTCTTGCTGCTTTTAATATTCTCTCTTTGTCTTTTGCCCTTGGCATTTTAATTATGATGTGTCTTGGTGTGGTCCTCTTTGGATTCCTCTTGTATGGGGTTCTGTGTGCTTCCTGGACTTGTACATCTATTTCTTTCACCAGGCAGGGAAAGTTTTCTGTCATTATTTCTTCTAATAGGTTTTCAATATTTTGCTCTCTCCCTTCTTCTGGCACCCCAAAAATTCGGATGTTGGTTCGCTTAAAGTTGTCCCAGAGGCTCCTTACAATATCTTCATATTTTTGGATTCTTTTTTCTTTTTGTTTTTCTGGTTGGATGTTTTTTGTTTCCACATATTTCAGATCTTTGGTTTGATTCTTGGGGTACGTTGATCTACAGTTGAGTTTCTGTATATTCTTTATTTCAGACAGTGTATGCTTCATTTCTGACTGATCCTTTTCCATTTTTTTGGCATTCTCATTAAGCTCCTTGAAGGTCTCATCACATTTCTCAGCGGTTTTAAGAAGATTCTTGAGTAACCTTATAAATGTGGTTCTGAACTCTATGTCATCCAGTAGTTTGCTTTCCTCCATTTCTTTCATTCGTGACATGTTTCTTTGTCTCCTCATTTTGGCTGCTTCCCTGTGTTGATGGAGTAGCTTTGTGTGGTAGGTGACCTATAGGGGGCAGTAGCTCAGCCTCCCCAATCACCTGATGTGGACACTCTTGGTACACCCCTTTGTGGGCTGAGTGCAAAGACTTGGTGCAGTTAAAGCCTTAATTGCTGTTGGTATACTGGGAGGAATTGACCTCCAGGCCAATTAGCTGTGAGCACTCACTGTGTCTATAATGGAAGAACTGCTGCGCTGAGGACACACTTATGGGGCAGGACTTGTTTCAGTGGGGCTTTGGTGCTCACTGAGTCTGCCTCTGAATGTGTCACTTATGGATGTGAGGAGTTGAAATCTGGTGTCTCACTCTGACCACTAGGTACACTGGCTTCTGGATCTCCAATGGGGTGCAGGTCAGCTACTGTCTGAGGCCATCCAGCAGGAGCTACAGTGAGAGCTACAGTTTTCTCCTCTTTGCTTGGGGTTTGGAGGTTTTGGAGCTGTCTGACCCAGGCTGCAAGTTTGCTAGGTTAAGCTGCGATAGGGCGGGGCTTTCTTCTGCTAACGCTGCTGCTTGGAGCTTGGGTGTGTTTGTAGGTTGTGCAGGGTGGGGTCTCAGGGTGTCACTAGTTTAGGGCGTGGCAAACAGCAATGGATGCTAGTTAGCCGGCTCTGTGTCCCCAAGGGCATCCCGGAGTCCCGTGCCCCAGTGCCATAAACAATTATTCCTGCGTGCAGCTCTGCAAGTAAGCCCCCCTCACTGGCAGACAGTCCAGCTTCTCCCCGTAGGAGTTTGGGTCCCCCGTGTCTCCCCAGAAACTGGATTTCAGAGTAGTCGGGGGCTTGTCTCCCTTTGGGTTGAAAAAAGCAACGCCCGCCGCCAGCCCGGATCACGCGCCTCCGTACCTCAGCTTTTCAGCGCTCGTGCACGTCTCGATGCTCTTTTCTCTTTCCTTCTAGTTGTAGAACTTCCACTCAGCCAGCTTTCCCGTGGTTCTGGGTGATAGACGTTTTGTCTTTTAGTTGAATTTTTGAAATTGTTGCGCAAGGCAGCAGTTTAGGTGTTTACCTACGCTGCCATCTTGGATTCTCCCCCTTCCATGGACTTTAAGCTAGGTGCTGTTAACCAAATTCAGTTGGAAATTACATACACCTCTTAGCAACTTAACATACACCTCTTAGCAACTGAAACTTGTAGGGAGCCCCTCAAGACTGTGATTAACAGTCTCCAGAAAAAGGACAGTTCAAGTCCCTTTAAACAAAAGCTACTTAAGGTGGTTGCATCACACTATGGCATTTAGAGTCGTGGTGAATAGAATGGTTTATTATATCATTGCATTTTGCACATCAGCCCAATTGTAAAATGGTGAGAGAGGGTGGCATTAGGACAGTGTCTGCTGCTCTCAAGGTCCCTAAGATTGGTCATGCTCTAGTGACATTTCTCCTACTTCATGTTCTGCAAAGAACATTTGTGTTCTAGAGATGACCCCTCCTTCTCATAGATCCTTTTGCTTCCCCACTTCAGTATTCTGAAGATTGATATTTAAGTTGCATTTATCAGAGACTTTTTAGGGTCAGATATATTCCAGGAGGATGGGGCAAAGGATTTTCCAGAATGGACAAATGTTTGGGTAGCCTATCAGGGAGGCTTTCGAGATGATCATTTGATTTTGACACAAAGTCTTGGTAGTTGTGATTGCTTTTCCTAAAGATTTTGTGTAAAAAACTCAAAGCAGCAAGTAACTGGACCAAAGTAGGGCATGTCAGCAGGAAGAAATTGTGGTTTTGGGTGAAGAATATAAATAATTAGGATTGCGTTTTAAAAAGACTCTCTTGCCTTCTCTCTGATGCTTTCTCTGACATTTGGGGTTTGATTGCCAGGATATTTTTGGTGTTCACATGCTTCCTTAACCAGCGACACTCTCCTGGCTGTCCTGTTTTAATTCTGTAATTGTAAGTTTGACCTGCAAAAGTGATTTTTGCTTGGTAGACAAATGGAAATATCCTTAAATAAGTACACTGACAAAGACTGTTTGGCTACATTACTAATAACAAATGACAGCCTCTGGAATGCTACCGTGTTAATAAAATAAGCTCTCCGTCATCTGCTCATCTCTCTGCATCCCTATTTATTATCAATAAACACTTATTGATTAATGACTCTGTAGGACACTAGGCTAAGTACTAGGGACACAAAGAATTAAAAGGTCGAAGGTTCTGGCTTTGAGAGATTTCCACCTTCAGGCAGATAGGACATACTCATTATGTAACCCAGATAAATCATGTCCCACGACTGTCTTGTTCATGAAGTCACATTCAAATAAATACAGTCTAGTAGCCAAATAATGATTTAAAACTCTTGAAATCTTTATTCATCTTTTTGAGGGAACATGAATAAGAGTGGGATAAATGCATTCCTATTTTGCCTTAAAGTCTTGTCAATCTTATCTCCTCCTCAAGAGACTATGTGCTTGGCACTTTGGGAAATTCTCTCTTCCACTGTCACCATCTTCTGTTTCCTACATTAGATGCAATGGTGTATCCTATTCTTTTCCCACATGGTGACAAAGGCTGGGGAACAGATATTGCATTAAGACTCAGAGATGACAGTGTGATTGACAAATAATACTAGATTCAACGGATGGTGCCAAAAAGGAAAGTTTTCCCATCAAATTTCTGAAAAGTGTTACTCCTTCGAGAATGCTGTGTCATAAATTGAATTGAAAGTAGGTGCAATCATCATGCTACTGCGAAACCTTAATAGTAAATGGGTTCTTTGTAATGGTATTAGATTTATGATCAGAAGATTGTGACCTAACATTATCGAAGCTGAAGTATTAACAGGATCGGCAGAGGAGAGGTTGTTCAGATTCCAAGAATATCAGTCCCCCTCAGTGTTAGAATAAGTTTAATCAACTTATCAGCCATTGCTTTTATCAATGTTGTTTTTATATCATGTTTTGTTTTTTTATGTCATGTCTTTGTTGTTGTTATATCATGTTATTATTGTTTATTAATCAATTTATATATTATTTTCATATACATTTTACTAATTTTCTTTCATCTCTGACACTTCTATTATAGAGAAAGGGTGGATAGCAATTTCTTCTAATTAATTTCCTTTCAATGTGCATGAATCCGTGCACTGGGCCACTAGTTCATAAATAACAAGCAATCAGCAAATTCACAAATTAATTTTGTAATGATGTGACAGTTGTATTTTAAGAAGCAGTTAATTTTAAATATTAAAGTTTGATTGGCTTTTACAAACAAGCCTGATTCCAAAGTTTGCATTTCATCCTGGGGAGCCAGGACCCTTCCTGGGGGTGGGGGGCAAGCAGCCCTTGGACCAAGGCAGCGGCCTGCAGTGAGCACTAGAAATGGAAGCTGGGAAGACCGAGAGCACTTGAAGTTGTTGATAATTTTTTCTTTGTTTCAATGTGAACAAAGGGTCATTTAGTTTTGGTTTTGGACCTCTGCCTTACACGCAGAGATTCCTGTTAGATTTTCTGTAGTAAGGCAGCCTGTTCAAGCAATGTCGCATCAGGATTTTGGACCATAAAGGTTGCAAGAGAGTCAGATAGAATTTTTAATTTGCTACATTGACTATTACAGAAAGAATTGATGATCAGATAGCGGTCCCAGGACTTTCGTAAAGACTGGATCATAAATGAAATCTGTCTTGGTCAGATAAAGCAAACCCTCTCACCCCACTGAGCTGACAGTGAACTGAATTAAAGAATTTAATTTGGGGAGGGGACGGATTGGGAACAGGGACAATCTGTAATTCATTCTTTCTTGATAAGCCCCGGAAGCAGCACTGGTGGTGGTGTTCGTGGCCTGGGGAAGGGCATGGTTTATAATGAGGCTTGCTACCGAAGTTGGTTTGGGTCTCTGTCCTCAGGGAAGCTCCTGGATGAGGTTAAGCAGCTCCGTGCTCCACTGAGGCTGTTAGCTTGAGCAGTAGGCCAGGGAAGTGTGTTTCTGTCACCACCAGCTTTCTTTTATGGGTTCCTTGTTTCTCTTTGCTACCTTGCCCTTCCTGTTCCCTCATATTTGCTGGTCACTTGTTTTCCTTGCCCCCCCTCCCCCCCAAAATTTATTGAGCACCTACTGTGAGCCAGGCACCTGCTTGGTGCTGATGATAGAGCAATAAAATGAAACAAAATCGTTGCCCTCATGAATCTTATGTTTTAGTGGGTTGACAGGTAATAAATAATTCTGCAAATAAATAGAAAACTACAACTGTGATAAGCACACTGTGCTATGATGTAGTTGATAATAAAAACCTGACATATCCTTGGGGCAGGGGAGATCACTATCTTAAAGAAAGATGATTAGGCTGAGATAGTAACTAGGGAATAGGAAAACCCTTGCAGGCAGAAGGCTAGAACTGCATGTGCAAAGGCCCTGTGGCCAGACAGAGTACACAATGTCATAATATTGGAGGAGCTAAAACAAGAGTGAGAGAGGTGGAGAGGTGGGGAGGAAGTAGCCTGGGCCAGCCTTGCTTGGCTGTGGAGGCCACATTAAGATTCTCTTGGCAATGGGGTGCTATTGGGGGAAGGAACTGATAAACATATTCCTCCTATGTCAGGTCCCTTCAGAAACATGCATTTTAACTTGGCAGAAAAGAAGTCATCCTTACAGCTGCTTCTCTGCCTGGCTGCCAGACACCTAGGACATTGGTGAACCCCCACCGGTGTTTGTGGTCACACCCCCAGAGATTCAGATTCACTGGGTCAGGTTAGAGCCTGTATAGCAGTTTATGATATAAACTGCAAGTAATTCTGACTCACTGCCAATTCTAGGCATTTATGAGCCAGATCGGAGAGGGGCTGAGTGGTGGGGACTATTTTGAAGCTCCAGAAAGTGGAGCAGATAGGTGAGGCTGCCCCTGAGCATCTTGAGGACTGAGGCCCAGGGTATGACTGTGCTAGTGATGAGAATGCTAATATGAGCCATAAATAGCATGACCAATCAGGCTGAATCCCAGTCTGCCTTGCCATACCTTCCAATTGTTCTCTCTCCAATCATGGCACACCCCTGGGGATTCATTGCAGTGCATTGGCTGCTTCTATTTTTAGTGCAGTAAATACCTGCTCTGAAGAAGAAAGGTGTTATGCATAACTGAAGAAGCACATGCATCTCAAATTAGAAACCTCAACAAACACTTGTAAATTCAGGCAACCGTCTTTCATATGACCTTGAAGTTACCAGACAGTCTTGTCAGTGGCCACTTAAATGTGAGATTTTGAAACAAAGAGATGTCACAGAACAAAGGCAACTGACAAATCATATTTACAATGCTTGCAACTGCCAGGAAGGTAAACATGTTAATCAACAGCTTTTCATGTTAGCTCATCGGAAGGCCCAGTTCTCTGACTGCCTAATGTTTATAAAGTCATCCATAGCCCAATTAGCTGTGTGTTTATAATCTCCCATTACCCTCACATCAACACAGAGAAATGATGAATTATTTTGCATTCATAGTAATGCCATTAATCAGGATGCATTCATTGGGTAGTAAGGACTGGAAGTGGTGGGCAGTTGTATTTGAGGTCTACAGGAATTTAGCAATTGATTGACTAGTACTTGATGAGTTGAAAATGTACTAATGGAAGATCAAGTGATACAATTCCAACTGATTATGAAAAGGTGACAAATAGGCATTGAAAATGAGATTAAACAAATGAAGAATTTCCACTAACAGTGAGCCAAGAAAATTTCAAAGGAAAGTGCAAATTAATTTTCATGTTCTACCAATAAGAACTGGCATTAAAAAATACTGTATGTCCAATAAGGATGTAGTTATGTAGTCATAAGCAATGAGAAAGGGCTTCTTTTTTTTCTAAATGGAGATTACCTAAGGTCAGAAATGGGCATATAGAATGATTTGATAGGCCTACTTGTAAGTTTTATTTTAAAAAGGGATTTTATAATTTGAATATTTTTATACCACTAAGCCCATTATATTGCATTATATTGACCAGTGCCTCTTGAATTAACTGCTTGTCATATGTTTTAAAAATGTCTTTTAATTGTATGAATTGTCATTATACCTCATTTATTCACACACAAACATTTTAAAACTTAGGCATGAATTGTTCAAAGTGGCAGATAATAAGAGTTACACTATTATGAATGCATGGTGTAATTTTATTTGGACGTTATTTTTAACCTTTTATTGAATTTATTAGGGTGACACTGGTTAACAAAATTATACAGGTTTCAGCTGCACAATTCCACATCATCTGTACACTGTATTGCGTGCTCACGACCCTAAGTCGTCTCCTTCTCTCACCATTTATCACCCCTATATTCTCCTTTACTTCTACCCATCCCCTTCTGACAATCATCACACTGTTTGAACATTATTTTTAAATTCTAGCAATAATTTTTAAGAGTAGCAATATTTTTTTTTAAATTCCATTTCAGAGGCTAGACAGGAGAGGGGCTGAGTTAAAGGACCCTCTAAATGACCTCCTTGCTTGCATACCAGCACTGCATTTTTCTCAGGGGATAGACGTACTTCCAGAGCCTTTTCCTAAGACTAACACCAGTGTAAGATCCAGTTATGTTCCACTTTAAACAGGTGTTAGTTTTTTATGTTGATGTTAGTGATGATAATGATGGTGATGACAATGGAGATGATGGTGGTGATCATGATGATGTTGATGGCTGTGGTGGTGGTGTGGTGATGGTGATGATGAGGGTGATGGTGATGATGGGGGTGCTGATGAGGATGATATAGTGGTGATGATGATAGTGGTGATGAGGATGGGAGTGAGGGTGGTGGTGGGGTGATGATGGAGGTGATGACAGGGGTTATGGTAATCGGATAATGTTGGTGGTGGTGATGATAACAGTGATGGTGAAGATGGAGGTGCTGATGTTGATGATGATGATGATATAGTAGTGATGAGGATGGGAGTGATGATGGTGGTGGTGGGGTGATGATGGTGTTAATCATGATGATGGTGGTGATGATAGGGGTTATGATAATGGGGTGATGGTGGTGGTGATGATAATGATTATGGTGATGATGGCTGCTATTAAAGGAGTGTTTGTGTCCTTCAGGAAGAGAAAGGAGAGGGGGAAATGATGGAGTTAGTATTTTGTGACTTTGGGACACTAAGCAGTAACTAAATGATGATTCCTTTGAGTCAGGTGGCAGAGGGGGATGTGGCACAGGAGGAGGAGTTTTACATGAATCTTTTGCAGGCCTGTGTTGGTTAGTGCGCAGTGTAAGCTGCGTCATAGAGAGACCGCAAACAAGTTCCAGGTTAATTTATGTCTCATGTTACAGTCTTGAGGGAGCTGGTCCAGGAAGGAGTGGGCAGCTCCACGTTCTCCACACACAGATTCAGTCTCCAGATTCAGGCAGCCTGCCTTGGCTGTCACCATTCACTGTGGCATGTGAGCCAGTGTGTGTGTGCGTGGGGGCTCATGCTTCGTCTTCTTAAATTTTCAAAGTGCCACTCGTCCTAGCACCGAGGCCCTGAGAAGAGGTGAACTCTTTCACTGGTAGCACCATTCCCAGCAAAAACTCCCAGTTCTTATTAAGGGATATGGGAAGAATAGATACCAACTAGCAATTACTCCCACATTCAAATACTCAAATCTTACTTAGGATCAGTAATTTAGTCTAATATTAATGGAGAAGAAGTGTGGTAGAGTGAATACCTTGGAAAAAAATGAAACTAAAATATTAGCTTCAGGTGTACAGCATAGTGACTAGACAATCATGTACTTTACAAAATGTTCCTTCTGATATTTCTTGTACTCGCCTGGTGCCATACACAGTTATTACAATGTTATTGACTATATTCCCTAATACAAAATAGTAGTGAATGTAAACTGTAATTGAAAAATAAAATAATAAAATTAAACAAAAATACTGCACTCTGTGCTAGCAACCCTTTACTATGGGAATAGATACTTTTTTTGGAAATGTATAGAATGTCAGCTTAAGAACTCTCAATCTAAACTTTTAAATACATTTTAAGCCTCTGTTTTGATATAGAATTTGCAGTTTCTCTGCAGGGTGAATAGACAGGATGCTGCTGAGATGCTAAAGGTGGAAAGTAGTTTTTAGGTGCTGTTATATCTGACAGCAAGATTAGTTGAGAAAAAAATCAATCTATATTCAGGTGATAGCAAGTGGATTATATTTTTTTCTGAATATCTTACCACTGTCTTTACAATTTCTTTTTATTTAGAGAAAATGATATTATAGTTGATCCATGAACAATGCGAGAGGTATGGATGCTGATTCCATGTAGTCAAAAATTTGTGTATAACTTTTGACTTTCCTAAAACTTCAGTTGTTTCTCAGTATTCATGGAGGATTAGTTCCAGGCACCCCCATGGAGATCAAAATTCAAGGAAGTTCAGGTCCCTTATATAAAATGGCATAGAACAATGCATACAGTCAGCCTTCCACATCCAGAGAGTCCCAACTGTGGATGTGAAACCCAGGGATACAGAGGGCCAGCTGTCTATTTGTTGAAAAATATCTGTATGTAAATGGACCCATGCAGCTCAAATCCATGTTGTTCAAGGCTGAACTATACTGAACGTGTAGTACTTTTCAGTCACTTGGCTAGGTGTAACCTACCCGATGACTGAGCTGAGTGACATTGATAGAGGTATCTGCACTGTTGCTGTTATGTGCCATTGTGTCTTTCAATTCAAAAACATCATTGGCCATACCTTACCCCAAACATCCCAGGAAATGAGATATTCTGTATGAGAAAATTTTGCAAAAAGCAATTTACTACCTTAAGCATCACAAGTTAAAAGCAAACATGCAACAACAACAAAATTCAGCCTTTACATGGAAATTTAAAGAAAGATCCGTTAGAAAAAGTAAAAAGACTCTGAATGAGATCCTGGAGGGTTGGTGTGGCCAGGCACGTCCTTCAGCAAATGAGGCATCATTCCGTTAGTACATGGTGTAGTGACAGCTATTTTAGTGCTCATTTAATTTTTCTCCTAACTCCTGATCTGCCAGCATTCTGCATATGTGCTCTCTGGGGATAGCTGCGTTCTTTACAAAGTGGGGGTGCTTTAGTAAGCCTCGTTTTATATCATGTTGCCCTGGACTTGGTCTACATTCAGGCTTGTTCCCCTGTCTCAAGGTTGTTTCTGTGTTTTGTGTGTGTGTGTGTGTGTGTGTGTGTGTGTGTGTGTGTGTGTGTGTGTTTGTTTTGTGTCTGGCTTGGCATTGTCAAAAGATGATTTATTTATCTGGTTTTGTTCCCCAACCCACAAGTATTGAGTCACAAATCCACAGGGATTTGACCGGCCTATTAAGCTTTGCACTAACCTCCATCCTACCTTCTAAAGAGTGGGCATGGGGGGTGTGTCTACCAGTGGGTGCTGGAATCTTGATATTTCACACTTCTCATGCCTATCTCATGCCAGCCATGGGACTGTCCCAACTATGGACAGTTTTTATAGGTTATAGGTTTGTGCCAGATGACTCGCCAGTCCTAATAGGAAGACTAGGCAGTCTGTTTCCAACACCTACTGCTCAAGTATTTACAGCCAGAATTTTTATTTTGCATGTATGCTTTCCCTTTAACAGGAAAGAAAATAGTCTAGGCCAAACCACTGAAGTGAGAAATGCAAATCTCATTTGCTATTAATCCCAATGAGGTAGTAACGACTAAGTCCATTTAAGACTCTTTAGTGTTAATATTAAAGAAGACAAGTGGTAAAATCAACAGTTAATGGCCTGGAGCCAGCCATCTCTGCTCTAACTGATGCTTGACCACACCACTGCATTCCAGAGATAATGACTAGACCCCTCTCAGGGCTCTCAGATTCTCATTGGCCCCAAGGGAAGTGAGTTTGGCCAAGTCACTGTTTTAAAAGGACTGTAATGATGGCAGAACATTTTATTACTGTGTTAATGAGCACAGTGTGGGGTGTGGACCAGTCAGAGTCTTTGTGTGTGAGTTAGGGGAGGGTGGGGGGCAGAGGAGATTGAGAGGAGGGAGAAGGAAACCCAACTTTTATTTGTCCTCATAACCATTTACTCCAGAGTGTTAACGGATTCCTGGATAAACTTTGGAGAAAGTTTGCCTTCACTACAGTTTTAAAACTCATTAGGGAAATCACTCAGTTGTGTAGCAAGTCGAAGGGGTCTCCCAAGCCGTATCTTCCCTCCTCCATCCCTCCCTCTTTCTTTCCTTCCGAAGAAGTTTGAGTTAAACTTCAAACTCAGTTTGAGTTGAACTCAGTCTCCCACTTGTAGTTCTTTATGTTCTTCATGATGCAGAAGTCTTATCTATCCTTATCAATCCCACAATGGAAAAATCATATAGGCATTTCTATTGTAGCTATTTTTTTCTAGTATGATTCTGTAAGGGCTGATAACTATGCAAAACTAAATTTATGTTGGCCGGTAAAGATTGTTTCTGGGCCCTGTTTTCTCTCTCTCTCCTCTCCTCTCCCTAAGTTCACTCTCCCTGTCCCATTGATTTAATACCTCTATATTTAGATGAGACCCAAATTGAAAGCGTCAGCCCTAACATATATAGCTACACCTGTCCTACATCTACCCATCAGCTTGACTGATCCATTTCAGGAGAGGTCTCATCAGTGTCTCAAATTTAATATGTTCACAATGGAAATTTTGATTCACCACCACCCACAAAATTGTTTCTACTATCTATATGTGATTTCTTCCTTTCTCTCTTATCCCACATACAAAAGTCTTCTTGGTTCTTGCTCCAAAATGTGATCTTTAAAAAAGCATAAGTCATGTGTTATTCCCCTGTTTAAAACCCTTCAGTGGATTTCCATTGCACTTGGCATGGAATCCAAATCTTTACTAAGGTTCATGAGACCACCCTGTGATTAGGTCTCTCCTGCCTCTATCCTCATCAAGATGCTGGCCATTGACACACTGATGTCCTCATCCATCTGACACGCTGACCTCCTCAGCTCTTTCCTTGGCACTTTCTCAGCTTTCAGTGTTCAACCTAAAATCTGCCTCCTGCTTGGAACTCAATAAATAATGGCCAAATGTTAAATGAATGAGGTCAACTCTCCCTCCATCCATATACCTTTCCCCACCTCACCCCATGGAATGCATGGCCTCTCCATTTAGGGTGACTCAGTATATCAGTCTCATAATCAGAATCATAGACTTTAACTGTGCACAATTCTGACTTAAACAAATGTTTATTCATAATGACTTTTAAAGAACTCTAATTTTACATTTGTTATGGTTGCAATGAAGAATATAAGGCCCAGAAAATGAGAAGAAGATAAAATGTCCTTTTGATAAAAGGTGTAAGAGTCCCTGAAACATTTGATGGAAAGCCGACATTTCCTTTGCTCCATTTCTGCTTCACTTGTTTTCCATGTTAGCGTTTCTTTCCTTCGTCTCATGCAGTTCCTAACCTGTGGTTTGGTTTTCTTTTTCCTTTCTCGGCCTAGTCTTCCTTCCTCCCTTTCTCTCCTTCCTCTCCTTTCTTTTATAAATCTTCTTTTATTTCCCCTTCTTGCTTTTAACTTAAATCAGGCCTTAGTTGGAGCAAGTTCATAGCCTGTGTGACGTCAGTGCCCTGGATTTTGAAAAGACTATAGAAAATGCAGGTGTTGCCAAAGCCCACTCTAAAATGTCTCTGCAGACAGAACCAGATTGTCATCCTCAGAGACTTCAGTGGAGGGTGAGGAAGCTTTTCTATCCAGTTCTGGATCAGGAAGTATGTTATGCATATTGATATCACACCATTAAGGAAGAAAGAAATAATGACCATTTGCTTTGCATTTCTTATAAGTGTGTTAGAAGTGTCCATCAGTATGAGTACTGTGTCCCCCGCCTCCCCCAAAAAATCACACTAACTTTCAACAACTCTCAAATGACCACGAATCCAGCCTCAAAGAACTTCTTTTGTAAAAGATGAATTCTTTTTCACTCTGATTCTTTCCGCTGTCCCTTTGTAAAGGGCACAGCTCCTGATTTTGGCATGAGGCATTTCCCAGAGGCTACTTGACTCCCTCCCCTAGCTGCAGGTTGATGAAAGTTAAATTGGACAGTATTACTTTTCACGGTGAGGAAGTCCAAGCTTTTTCCCTTAGACATGGTCAAAGAGAGGTGCGAACAACTTACTGAAATTATACTCTGACCTGGAAGGAGCCGCCAGGCGCCAATCTCATCGTGTGAGCAGTATATTGCTCAAAATAGCATGCTTATCCTGTTGACTCACTTTGGGAGATTAGGCGACATGATTAGGAATTACATAGGAATGTGTGACACACTGTTGCAAAGATTGATTTCTTTAATTGTTTACTAAGAGACTTCAGGGCCAAAATACTCACAGTTGTATTAAGCAAATAAAACTAATATAGAAACCTTTACCAGAGTTGTGTCCAAGAACTTTTGAGACCTGTGAAGAAGAGGGAATATCAATTCTGTCTAAATAATCAGAGTTGGCAGAAATTTCAGAAATAGATGCATAAAGTGTGCTTTCAGAGGCTCACCTAGATGCCTCTGATTCAGGGTGTTTGTTACCTTAATAATAATATTACTTGCATGATTTAGATTAGCTTTTCTGCCAGACCAGTGGTTCTTAAACTGGAAGCATGTGTCAGAATTATTTAGGAAGTCTTTTTCAAAAAACATGCCTGTCAGGGGCCCATCCCAGATTATTGGTTCTGAATCATTTGTGTTGGAGCCCAGAAACATGTACTTGGAAAAAGCCCCTGTAAAATTATGAGCTTCTGCTTTCAAAACAGTCCAAGGCCCACTACTCTAGACTGAACGTTGGTGTGGCAGAAACCAGGGGTGACTCATCTTTGTAACCTTAGCATTTAATATGGCCCCTGGTTTGTAGATGGGAGCTCAGGAAATGGTCATTGAGATAATGGAAGCAAATTATCTAGAAAACCACACCATGTATATTTTGAACTGTGCAATTCATTTGAATTTCTACCAGCTAAGTGCATTTAATAGCTGAATAGAATTTAAAAAATAACCTTTGGAGGGAGGTCTCTTCAGCAGAATTACAAAGCATTATGTGGTCTAAATGCTTAGAAAGTAGACAAATGATGTAGATTTCAATCATAATGCGAAAGTAGAGAACATAGCAAGGGTATGAAAAACACCTTTATAATGACCGATATCTGATTGACCTCTATTCTTTTATGTGTAAAAATGTCTTTTCGAATAAGAACTCTGATAGCATCCCAACATTGTACCAGGCTCTGTGTCCCTATCAAGGCTAATCACAAATTGATAAGCACGCATTTCCTTAGATAACTGGCATCTCTGCATTCAAATAATTGCTGTTCTTCCATGTTGGATGACAAGACATTCTGGAAACTCCTCTTTAGGAATTACCTTTGCTGCTCTGTCATATATAGAGTGTCCCCCAATAATGTATACACACTTTGAATGGTTATAAAGTCAGTATTTATTAACATACAGTTCATTTTCAAAATTTAAAAGAAATGTAGACATGAATAATTTTTTTTTTTGTCAATGCTTGTTTTTAAACTGATGACCGTTCAG
This sequence comes from Corynorhinus townsendii, assembly GCA_026230045.1. NCBI lineage: Eukaryota > Metazoa > Chordata > Mammalia > Chiroptera > Vespertilionidae > Corynorhinus > Corynorhinus townsendii. Next base: position 30,327,162 of record JAPDVU010000005.1, on the reverse strand, counting down.
GTCCAGGCACTCCTGATAACATGAAGCAATGAAATCGCAAACATCAAGAATCACTTTGTTTGGTATTTGTGCACCCTCAATTAGTCAACTGTTGCCAGTTTTGTACCATAAACTTTATCTTTCATGTATCCCCATAAAAAAGTCTAATGAATAAATTTCCTTTGTTCAAGCTTAGTCTGGTTTCACCTATTATTTCAAATCAGTAAAACCTGAAAAGGAGTGAAAATTAAGTGAGTTATCAGCTGTTAAAGTGTGTATAAAATTTTGGGGATACCCTGTGTCCCAAAAATGTATACACACTTTGAATAATTATAAAGTCAGTCTTTGTACTTCAACTGCATTTTCATGCTTCCAATAGCATGAATTTCTTTTGTTCAAAGCTTACTCTGGCTGAAAAGAAACATCAATTGATCTGTTAAAGTGTGCATTCATGTTTTTGGGACACCCTGTATACACCCATATCCTGACTTCCTGCTTGCTACCTCTCTGACTTGACCCTAGCCATCAGGAAGATTTGGCATAGGTGGCATAACAAGAAACCACCCAAAACATAAACTAATTAGGGACATGTACGTGATAGTATGTACTTGAGATGGATGGGTTGAGCTCAGAGGGGGCTGGGATATTGAGGAGAAGCTCATGAATAAGGTGAGATCTGAGCTAGTAGACGGAAGAAAGGGGAGTAGGCCAGACAAAGGGGTCTTCTTGGAAACTTTTACAGAGTTGGGGCAAGCAGGGCGTGTGAAGGTGGCCGAGAAGAGGTGTGAGGTGTCTATCCAGTGCGGGGCCCTGATGGAGGAAGTAGAAAGCTCTACAGAGGAGGTGTCTTTGTCTAAACCATCCTGTTCCTTCTGTCCTAAAGCCAGTTTACCATAAAGTCCTCAATAGGAAATCTTTGGAAGAAAGCAACTAGTTCCTGTGGATGTAAAGTGCCACCCTGAGTCAGGCCTGCAGCGCCAGTCCACTCCACTCTGACTTGCATTCATTTCCCATCATAACCTTGACACTTGTGAGTTGGATTCAATCGTCTGCTCTGTTTTGCACCCATCTTCTGCCTGTTAAAATGATCTCTTGCATTAATGTAAGACTCCACTTTGCAGATTCCTGGTGTCTGGCTATTCCTCAGGACATGAGGATCAGGAGACTGTCCTCTCACTTCATGCCCGTGTTCAATTGTAATCACAAAAGCACCCTATTTTGATCTGAGAAGAGACCCAGTTTTGATCATAAATTCTATAGTCACCCTAATTTGGGGCTGTTACCCTTACTTAACACATGAGAACTTTGGTGCTCAGAGAGGCATGACTGTCTAGGACCATTTTCACCATCTGGTCTTGAGCACTATTTATGGGTAACACAGCAGTCTTCTCCTGGATGATGGAGGTGTTAATTATAAGTGATTTATTTTGAATTTTAAAATTATATATAACTAAGTGAATATATTTATTAGAAAAAAGATGCTCTCTTAGTAAAATAATTACAACATTGATGCAAAATACAGGATTTACTTCTTTATTCCAATTGGAGACTATATTTACTTCCTATTTATTTCTACTTACTATCTATAAA